>JAGMVL010000056.1:0-1366194 GCA_019202695.1 Populus x sibirica | reverse complement strand
GGATACATAAGAAATTATAGACAGTTCTGTCTGAACTATTCACCACCTTGCATAAACAATCAGGTAAGGTCAAGTAACTAGCAGTATGAGAATTGTCCCCAAAATTCTCCATGAAAGAATTGATTGGTGCAATGGTGCTGCAAAAATATAGAACTTCTAATCAAAAAAGGAATCTCAATTTCAACAGAAGAAAGATAATGATTTATTTGCTCATCAAAGGGCACATATTGCAATAATTGCAGGAACCTCTAACAAATTTTTAAACTACAAATAAGGCAGAACTAGTACCAGTTGTGCACACTACAAAAAGATAGATGCCAGCAAGACTCAACAAAGACAAACCTGCAAGTTCTGCAGCATAATCATCCTGAGGTTGCTCTTCTGCAAATCTAAATTCCATGTTTCCAATATCCTGTAGTTCCTTAAATTTCCATTGTTGAGGTGAAACTTCGTAACAGCTTAAGGTATTGATAAAACAAAGCCAATGATGTCAAAAAATTACAAAAATAAAGATCATTGTAATCAGTGAAACAGCTGAAAGGGCATGGTTTTCTTCATAATAAAAACACGAGCAATAAATTCAAACAACTCTTGTAACGCTTGAATGAGTAAAAATATTATGGTCTAGGCAAGTGGACATGCTCCACATTAAAAGCAGCTCCTCAAGATCCTCTAAAAAATGAGGACTATAGCACTGCAGAGCAGAAAAATAAAAATATTCAAGATATACAAGACACAACAAAGACAAAACCTTTTCCAGGCCATAGTCAGTCAAGTGAATGGACATGCCAAAGATGTTTTCTAAAGAAGATCGATGCATTCCTTCATCCCCAACTCCCGCAGACAAGGAAGTTGCCAATCCTCTTGCTTTGAGAAATGAATGCAAGCTTCCTTTGCCCTCTGCAAAGTGTAAACATGTGCTTGAAATTGCAAATTTAGAAAAAAGAGAGAGGCCAACCACACAACAGCTTCCATAGAACAAGAGAATATCTCAGGCAAACCATTCATGAATGGCATACTAATATCAAGGGGAAACTAGAAACATGAATAGTGAACTGAGAACAGTAAGACAAAAGGTTTCACCCATTTTGTATGACATCAGTAATTGTTCATTTAAATTTGTGCATTTGCAAAATCTTCTAGCACTGAGCTAGAGACTAGTGAAATCTAGAAATGATTTTCTCACTACTGCTCTAATGTTGCGTTTTGTTCACACAATCCCATTTTCTACCATGAACATGTGAGCATACACAGACACTAATGCATGCAGCAGAAAACACAAAGAGTTAGCTTATTGAAAGGTTACAATGAAATTTAAGATGTCAAGTGTATATCTTACCATGCCCAAGCAGATGGGCTAAATAATCTTCAGATTTCTTCAGATAATCTTGGTGAAGACAAGGTAGTGTCCATGTTAAATCGAGGATGTTCACATCTTTTACAGCCTCTAACCTATAAAGCAAACCAGCTTTCCATATAGGGCCTTCCCACCTGAAATTTGGGCTTTGTCTGAGGACCTTTTCTGACTTTACGAACAATTCAGTAACCCAGCTCTCAAGTACATCCATGGTTTCTGCATCATTTTTTAGAATTAACATCAAAAGACAAATGTAAGTTGTATGTGTAAGATCACTTTTCAAATTAGATTCCAAGTGCTTTTCATAATAACTGGAACAATTTGCACATTTAAAAATGTGAAATGACCCTCTATTGGAACATTTCATTGACAAAGAATTATGTCCATTAGAAGAACCACTTCCACCAAAACCTTTTAAAATATACAAAAAAAATTGGAAGCAACTGTGCCCCTATATTGACAAATTGTGCAGTCAAAGATCTACATCCACCAAAAAACACACACACATATGCAAGAGGCTCAATAACCAAATTTTTGAGGAGAAAAAGTAAGGAAGCTTCAACACAAGCACCAATGAGTGTTGAAGGAGAGTTTTTAGAAAAGAAAAGGGAAGGTATTGATACTAGATGTTGAAAGTAAGTTGGTACGTTAAACTTCCATCTAGAAGTTGTGAAGATATATATATGCTACTGACTAGAAGTAGAAAGCTTTTCCCTAAATTCATTTTCAGGACTCTAAGCTCTTTCCATCACTGTAGTCCAAGCTAATAGTAACCCTCAATTTTTTAACTCTCCATGTCATGACCATTGCCACCTCTAGTACAACAGAATGGAGGAGAGCTCTGACCTAATCATGCTCCCCTACCTACCAACATCAGTGCCACTCATACTGGAGTATCTCCATTTCCACGGGATCCAAATATAATCATCCACAAAGGACATCTGGACCATCTCATTCCATGGAATCCAAAAACAATAACCCATAAGGAAAAAAACTTCTACAAGCAGCTATTAAGTGAATATATGTCCTGCTAATTGAGAAGTACCTTTTCCACTCAAATCCACGTTTATTAAGAAAAAAACCTCCTTACAAGTTCTCTCATCCAAGCACATATTAAACAGTTTAAACAGTAGATCACATAGAATAAGAATCCCTAAAGGGAAACCTTACCTCCTCCAATGACAACCAGCTTCATTAGCCCACCATGGTAATAATCTCTATATAATTTTAATATGTGCTCCCGCAAATTTATCCCTTTCTCCATGGCATCAACAAGGCTCTTCTTATTGCCTTCCATAAAAAAAAAGCAAAGCACTCAGTTTCGCCTATGCGCATATGCAGACCCGAAAAAGAAACATAACAGAGACAAGCTTACCCCAGGAAAATCTGTTAAATGGATGACCAGGTCCAGATGTATGGCATTGCAGCTGTTGAAGGCGGCAAGCACGTTTGCAAAACCTGGTTAAATTCTAGATCCATGCAATTCAAGTATACATAATTTAGCAACAAGAAATACATCAACAGCTCAAATAATAACATATAAATTGTGGGTATTGAAGACTTTGGAAAGGAAATCCAAAGAATGGGACTCAGAAGAGCGGCACACACCTGAATCTACAGCAAGTACCTCTCTTTCCATAGCTTCAGATTTCATGAGGGTGAAACAAAAAACTGAGAAAATCTGTTAAAACAATGAGACCAACATTAAAATCTAAAATATCTCCTACTATTGAAAGACATTCTGGCACAAATATCTATCCATTCAGAAATATGTTCTTACCTTCTCAAAGCACCCTTAAGAAATTCACGTTTGACTTCAAAATGGTAGCAGGTATGCTCAGCTTCAGTATATGCATTTGATGAGCCTCCATGCTTGGACAAGAAACTATCATACTAGAAAAGGAAAAGGTCAAACTGCAAGGCCAATCTACACTTAACTTGATAGCTCTTAATGTTGAAAGAGAATAAAAACATCCATATATCTTGTAAAAAGCAACTATTCCAATGTTCAAAAGAAAAGAAATAACAAATATAATGGAACAGGCTGCTGTGTATGCATATAAGGCTAATTTTGCATTCTGATTGCCCTCAAGCAATATATATTGCCCAAAAGGTCATTGCTTTTCAGAAGTCAAGACAATCATTACCATGGATGACTCTTAATTGAATAAGGAAAACTTGTTCAGAATTTCTGTTGTGCGATGCTTCATTTACCCTTGCAGTCGATGAAAATTTAAAGTAAAAATAAAAGGTAATGCTTAAACCCCTAGTAACCACTTCTATGATGGAGTTGTCGTCATAAGGATAAGTCACATATCCTGTTAGTTAAGGCATCTAAATACATGAAGGAGTGAATTAAATTTGAATGGACTCAAAGCAACCTCTCCAATTTGTTTCCTCATTATTTTTCCATATTCTGCAAGAAGCGCTTAATGAAAAGAACATGCCCAAACAAACCTCATTCTCATCTGGAAACTCTTCACTCCCCATGAAAAGCATGTGTTCTACAAAATATTGAAGTTGTAGTAAAAACCTACATATTAAAGTTTACTATAACATGCTACAAACAGGGTACGAAATTAATCAAACCTAGAAAATGAGCAAGACCCTGGGCTTCAGCAGGATCAGAAAAGCTCCCCATTGCTACACACATTGCTGCCGCTGCCTGCAGATAAAAAAAGCCACAAAATTTCCCATAATCAAATTCAAGACTTTCTTTTTACCATATTCATAATGAGTGAAAAAAAATCCTGAATTAATCACAATAAAAATGAAATTTCAACGATTCAGCATCATATAAACAGTTCGTCAACTATATATAATAAATCAATGAATGAATCCTACAAAACCTAAAAACTCACTCACGGTAGTCCCAACAGATTCTATTCGAAGATTTATGAATAATAAACTAACCTTCTTAGTCTGCGAAGAAGCACCTCCCTTTCCTTTCTCTTCCTCTCCTTCACTATTTTCCTCCTCCTCCTCCTCCTCCCCCTCCTCGTCGTCGTCTTCTTCTTCTTCGTCGTCATCGTCTTCCTCTTCTTCAACATCGTTTTCAATATATTCTACTGTTCCAGATTCATCTGGAACTCCATCTGGATAAATCTCCGGATCGTGAACGAGCAAAGCACAGAGTCCGTTCTCTAGTTCAATCACTCTATACAGTCTCTTATCATTCGGTGACTTTATTACGACGTCGTCTGACCTTGAAACGCAAAGCGCCACCATTGTTTCTCTCTCTTTCTTTCTTTGAGTTTGAGGAGAAAAGGTAATTCCAAGAGAGAGAGGCTTTTGAAAGGAAGGGCTCACTATCTTGCATACACCGAAGGCTGCAGCGATCTTAAACATGGAAGGCGATGGTTGGTTCTCAATGTATTCCTCAAACAAGTATTTTCCTCAATTGTATCCCTACTTATTACCATTTTTCAAGTAAGATTCTTGTTTGAAATCAATTTTAGGGATAACAATTTGATTGGAGGCCACCGGTTGTATTTGGGAGAGTTTCTACTTTTTATTTTGAGTATTATTTCAAAAATATTTATGGGTTTGGAAAAAATATTAAATTAATTTATTTTTTAGTATTTTATGATAATTTTGATAAGTTGATATCAAAAATTAAAAAATTATAAAAAAATTATAATTTACTAGTTAATAGTTAATAATTAGATGATATTATTCTAATTCTATGATATATAATATTTATTATGTGTAAATATATTATAAAGTATGGTCTAAATTAAAAAATCAGAATTGTCTTCTATATAATAAAGTTTAAATATGAAAATGTTAATCAACGTAACTTTAATTATTACATATATGATTTACAGAAAAAAGATAATTAGTGCTTATAGTTATAAATCAAACTATGTAAAAATACTTTATTTAGAGCATTGAATTAAGAATTCAACATAGTTTAAAGTGGATATAATTATAAGATAGGCAAAAATCTAAACGAGCTAATGAATTTGATGCTTTAATATACTATAACAAATTATTTATTAAAATATATTAATTTCTCTTTATGAAAACATCATTTTATTTCCTAAATTATGTATTTTAGTCACAAGATATTATAACATAACGAGGGGAGACCTAATTGAGGAACTTCGGAATATTAGAAAATCAATTATAAAGTTTTAGTTTTGGGATGTAGTTAAGAATTATCGGATAGTTGGAGGACTAATTTAAGTTTATCATCAAGGAAACCTCACGCAAAGAATATTGGTCTACTAGACGGTACTTCCCATCCATCGTAATCATACGCGGCGATACTCGCACTATCGAGTCAACTCCCAGCTATCTCTTCATTTATTTTGAATTAGGGAAAAGATATAAGCTTTTAATTCAGCATTTAAACCAAATACAAAGGTAGTGCAACTTCATGGCATAATTTGTGTCTTTTTGAAGTTTTTTTTAAGAAATGTATTAAAATAATATATATATATATATTTATATTATTTTTATAAATTTTATTTTTAACATAGCATATAAAAAAATAAAATAATTTCAAGTAAAAAAAAATATGAATCTTGACCACTTTTGGAGATTTGAATTTTTTATTTATTTTTAGTGTATTTGAATCCTTCTAATATGTTGATATTAAAAATAAATTTTAAAAATAAAAAATATATATTATTTTGATATATTTTTAAATAAAAAAACTTTAAAAATTAATCTTTACCAAATTCTTAAACACCTTATAAGATTAAATACTATTTTATTAAGCTTTTGTGTTTTCCATGATGAAATTTTTTATTTTTTTATTTCATTAAATATCAAGATAATATCACTCCAAATACAATCAAGAAAGCTAAAAAATACTAGAGATCAGCCAATGAGTTGTAGCTTAGCCGGAGTTGGAGTGTTTAAGGGTGGGGTAATAATTATTTTTTAAAATATTTTTTGTTTGGAAATGATTAAAATAATATATTTTTTTATTTTTTTAAAAATTATTTTTAATATTAGCACGTAAAAACAATCTTAAAAATATTAAAAAGTTATTAATTTAAAATAAATAAACAAATTAATTTTTTAAAAAAACATAAAAACAAACCAAATCCTAGTAAAATTCCTCAATCCTGAATCTTCACCTCAAGACCTAGAGAGGGGTCTCGAGGTGAAGGTGCAAACACTCCTCGAACTGTAATCTTTAACAGGCTTGAATCTTCAGTCATCAGTTTTCTTGCAGACATGAGAAATTCTTAGTTTCCATTACAAGCAAGATAAAGATCATCATCATCTTAAGCAAATTTAGCAAGCAATCGAACAATCGTCTTCTGCAGACACACCAGAGAGAATGCATTCTACAGCTGTAGATCTTTTCCATCATAGCCACGTTAGTCCACTACTTCAACTCTGTAAGATGTTCATAGCCCAATTATATAGCAGTTCTTGAGCTCTAATTAATTACCCAGGCCGATGAAACAAAAGCACTAACTGTTGTTGAGCTGGAATCTCAGAATCTTCAGGATAGATAGAGAAGCACACAAGCAGTCGCTTCAGATGCACTGAGAGAGCATGGTAGCTCTGGCTCAGTTTCAGATAAGCAATCACTACTCTAGTTGTCAATGCATGGAAATCTCTCAAAATATTTTCCTGATGTACTTTCTCGACTATCAAAGCTCATTAGTTACAGGAAAATTTAAACCATTTTAATACTTATAAGTTTTGATTTTTTTTTTGTTAAATTAATGTATTATTCTCAATTAGATAGATTGATATTTATTCTAACATTTTGAATATAACATCCAACCACATGTGCAAATCATATTATGGGGGTGGGAGACAGTTTAATAATAATTGTTTTCAAACTTTAAAAAAAAATACATTAAAATAATATATTTTTTTAAAATTATTTTTAACATAACATATTAAATATGAAAATATAAAAAAATTAATTTTTAAAAATACTTTTAAAACATAAAAATAATAAATTTCACATAAAAAATATGCATTGATAAATTAAAAAATAATATATTATCGGATAATTTTAGTTATTATCTTAAAATAAAAATAATAAATGATAGTTGAAATAGGTATATTTTGTTGTGTTTTTTTATTCTGAAAATTAAAAAATTCACTTAAAAAATATTCTTAAAACATAATTATTCTATGTTTCTATGTTTTTTTTCTTCCACGAAACATGTTTTTGTTTTATTTTAAATGTTTTTATCTAGTAAAATACTAATGTCAATAATATTATATGTAAAATTGAGAAAATTAAAATAATTGGCAGTCAAAGGATGAGAAGAATTCTTTAGGGAATATAAAATTAAGGTTTCCTTGATTGTAACCAATTTTTTCAAATTTCAAAATACACTCTTTACTATCCCCCCCCCCCCCTTCTTCTTTGCCTTTCCACTTTTCTTCCTATTTTTTTTATTTAAAAAAACCCTAAAAACTCTAATCTCTTCTCAATCTATATGTAAAAACCCTAAAAAACATGTCATCAATGGCAGCAACCACAAGAAGAAGCTTCGACCCAGATATCACTCGATGGGTAATCGAATTCATACTCCGTCAATTACAAATCCCAGTCCTCACAATCAACAAAATCCTCACCAACCGTCACGTCCCGTTATCAAACACCAGCCCTCGTTTCAAAAAAACCCTTCTTCTCCGTCAAATCGATGCCGACATCGAAGACGGTTCGGTTTCTGAGAAAACCCTTGATGCGATTGAGATGGTCGAACAAATTGATAGGAATGAGGGGGACTTGATAATGGATTCGATGAAGAATGCTTATTGTGCTGTGGCGGTGGAGTGTACTGTGAAATATATGCTGGGAAATTTACAGAGGGCGAGAAAGGGAAAGTTTTTGGAGGCGGTGGAGAGGGTTTGGAAGAAGAGGGTTGCTGGGTTGAAGAGAGAGGGGAAGAGTGAGTTGGTAACGGGTAAATTGATGAAATATTTTGAGGAAATGGAAGTGGCGTTGAAGGATGATGTGGTCGCTAAGAGGTGGTTGAAAATGAATACTAGGAATGAGGCTGCGGAGATGGTTAGGATTTATTTAGGGGAAGCTGTTGCGGTTAGTGGGCCGGTGTTTGTTGAGATGGTTGCGAGGATGGAGATGAGAGGGGATGGTGCTCTTCTGTGTAGGAAGAGAGGGGAGGGTGAAAATGAGGGGGTTGAAGTAAATTTGGGTGGTGGGGAGTTGAATGGGTTCGTGGAGAAAAGTAGGGAGGGAGGTGGTGGTGAAAATGGGGTGGCGGGAGTTAATGTGGGTGGCGGGAGGGTTTGTATTGATGTTGATGCTGGAGAGGGATGTTCGAGGTTGGCTGATGGAAATCTGGAGTTGGGGCCTGCTGATATGCCTGCAAAGGAAAGTAGGGAGGGAGGGGTGGTGAAAATGGGGCAGTGGAAGTCAATGTGGGTGGCGGTAGGGTTTGTATAGATGTTAATGCTGGAGAGGGATGTTCGAGGTCAGATGACGAGAATTTGGAGTTGGGTCCTGCTGATATGCCTGCAAAGAAAAGCAGCGGTGGGTTTTTTTTTTCTCCGGTTTGCTAGTCATGGTTTTATGCTGTTTACTTTTTATTATTATTTGATTGGTTTGTTTTGGCTGTATTGTGTGTTATCATGGTTTGCTTGACTAGTTTTGGATGTTTGAGGAAATCTTATGACAAGGGAAGAACAAACAATCAAGTGTGTCATTTGAGCTTATTATTATTAGTAGACTTAGTTTATGACATGATTTGGGATTGTTTTGTGGGTCAAATGCGTTGTGGAAGTGTGTTCTGTTCTGTTGTGAAAGTACACCTTGTTCTTAGTTCTGTTCATTTTGGTGTTTCATTTCTGCACTTTCATGATAGTCTTGTTCTTTTTTTTTGCTTGGGGTATGCGAGAGCTATAATTCCCTTATAGTTGAGAATCCAATATGTGCATACAACTGAATAAAAATCATCCTTTTTATATGATGGTTCATGTTGTGCTGATTGACATAGTTGATGCACATGTGATAACTGTATTCATCTCTCTTCTCTGTTTTGTTTTTTTGTTTTTTCTTGTTTTTTTTTCATGCAGAAATTCAGAAGAACAATATGGTTCGTAAACACAGGCATGTTGTTCCTATCAAACGCTCTAAAGGTCCTGTCAAGATCACAAATACAGAAACTGCAGTAGGGGTCGTAGCATCTAGTTTGTATGATACTATAACTACTGATAAAGTGAATACAGCGCGAGGAAAACTCATAGCTAGCTCTAAGGAGCTGCGAGCAAGGGTTAAGGATCCTCTTCCTGATACCATAAAGCAGGCTGATAATATAATGGTTGAAATGGCAAGGAACTTATCTAATCAGGGTACATTAGCTGAAATACAAAGTGGAAAAGGTGCAGATACTGTTATTTCTGAACTGGCTAGAAAAATAATAAATCCTGATCCTCCAGGAAAAAACCAGAATGGAAAAGATGCAGGATCATCCTTCCTTTCAGCTAATCAGACTGCTGTGCCTTCAGCTCAGAATCAGTGTGGAAAAGATACTGATGCATGTAATCCTTCAGCCAATCACACTGTTGAACCTTTTGCAGAAAACCCGAATCAATCAGAAGTGGATGCAGCCAATCATTTCACCAACCAAACTGCTGTACCTTCAATAAGAAATGAGAAGGGAAAAGGCGTGGATGCTCCTAATCTTTCAGCTAATCTCAGAAAAAAGGCTAACACTGGAGTCGCATCCTGCAGCCATCAGAATAATGTTTCTAAACCTAGCTTATTGGAGCGGAATGCTACTGCTCGTACCTTTGAGGTATGAGTCATTTTTTTTATTGAAACCAATCTGCTTGTTTATTTTCAGATGACATTGTTAAAGGGGTGCTTTTGCTCCCTTGTATAAAGTATGTATATTTTTGCAGTTTGTTGAGTATATTTTCTTGAATGGAAGGGCATAGGGGTTTTTGGCTGTACAAACATCTGTTCAAAATGTCTTTAGGTGTTCTGTTTTCTATAGAATGGAAATGACAAGCACCATCCTATTACTTGGTAAAAGTTTTATGCAGATAGAGGCTGACTTTCCATATCAAAAGTAACTAATAGGAAGTCATGTTCAGTTTTTGAAAGAACAGATTTATTTTCCATTTCAATTGAAATGATTTTTTACGAGTTGATAATCTGATAGTTCGATTAGTTTTCAACAAAATATTACGTTAAGTGTTTTATTCCAAGACCTTCAGATTCATGTTGATAAGTGAAATGCCATATTTTCTTTTGACATTTTGATAGGGTTTCACAGTTGCTTTGAAGTGTTTATCTTGTTCAGTTTGTTTTGCCTTACATTTCATTTTTCATAGTTTGCAAGCATGTTGTTTTTAATTGAATCTTACCATATAATTTTCTTGTAGTGGGACGATTCAATAGATGACTCTTCTGAAGGAACAGGAGATCAGATGAATAGAATTCATTTAGATAGCCCAAAGAGAAAGGCTGTCTCTCCATTGAAGAAATATGAACTGGCAAGGTTTGCTAAGAGGAGAAAACCTAAGAGGTGGAGTTTGGAGGAGGAAGATGCCTTGAGGGAGGCTGTAAAGAAGTATGTAGTTTTGTTAGGCAAAGCATTAGGAAAATCAAGTTTCCTTTTGCTGTTTTTTCCTTTCTCCTCCATCTAGGGGATGGCTAATATTTTCTTTTCTGCTTTTTATTGTTTGATGGATTCTTATTCTTGCTATTTTTTCCTTCTGAAGGTATGGCAAAGGAAACTGGAAGCTGATCTGGAACTCTAGACGTGATGTGTTTCAAGAGAGAACTGAGGTTCACAAGATCCATTGTCTTGTAGTGTTTATGTTTGATTGGCAATTTTTCTTTGTTTTAATGTTGGGCATATTTTTTATTTTCCCTTGATGATTTCTCCAGGTTGATTTGAAGGATAAGTGGAGGAACATGACAAGATATGGTTGATACTGTCAGCAAGTTAGAGTTCGCTTTCTTTTTGTTTGTTGCTCAAGATAAAAGTCTAGCACTCTTGCCCCCCCTTTTTAAGTTTCCTACTAGTCATATCCATATGGTTTTTGTAAGTATTTCCTCGTGAAGGAAATCTGTGTAGTGTGAAGTAAACTTTGACTAGTGGACTAACTTGGAAATGAAATGTATATGTAGTTTATGTAAAAAACCACGGGCTTGCTGGATGAAAGGTCCCTTGAAAAATATACCAGTAGCTTCTTGTCTCTCTGTAACAGCTCGGCTCAACATACTGTATATTGTCTGCTTTGGGCCTTACCGTTCTCACGGTTTTGTTCCAGTGATGTGAGCTCACTTCTGAGCCTGACGCCCTAAAATGTGTACAACATGTTAACAACCAGCACTACTAATAAGGTCAGCTACCAAACCCTTACCCGTCGATGTGGGATATTACAATCCATCCCCTTTAAGGAGCCCGACGACCCTGTCGGCATAATCGGACAGCCAGTGAGGTCGGCTCTGATACCAAATGTAACAGTCCGGCCCAACATGCTATATATTGTCTGCTTTGGGCCTTACCGCTCTCATGGTTTTGTTCCTGGTGACGCGAGCCCATTTCTGAGCCTGACGCCCCAAAAGACGTACATGTTAGCAACCAGCATTACTAATAAGGCCAGCTACCAAACCCTCACCCGTCGATGTGAGATATTACATGGGTTGTATGTCCAACACTATCTAGGCAACACACCCAACAAAGCTGGGTGTACGCCTAAAAGTAGGCATGCAATCGGATGGTGGGCTCCGGTTTTCGGGCCCAAGCCTAGGCATATGCCTAACATGTGCTCATGTTACTATACCCGAGCCCATGCACCTTGATATAAATTGAGCTCGAGACGTGGTAGCCGAGCCTATAGGAATGCTTGCCTATAAGGATGTTTTTGGATATTTTTAGGGTTTTTCCCCTATTAAATTTGGGTTTATCACAAATTAAAGGAACTTTTTGTCACGACTTGAATCTAAGGTCCATGACCGGGCAATGAAGGAGCGGTGTCGAAATAACACCCCACTTACGCTAAACCTCGAACGGATATATCAAAAGAACAAGTTATTTAAAAATATGCAACATTTCATAATCTTCAAAATATTATATTATTCAAAACTAATGAAACCAAATGATAGTTCAAAACTTCTCATCGATAATTAAAACAAAAAAAAATCCATAATACTTATTACATTGTCAAAATCCAAACTTAATTAAAACAGGGTAATAGTTGAGCGTTTAAGACATCGAATCAAAACTAAAAGAAAAGCCTCGCAAAACAAGCAAGTTATACCGACCAAACTCGAAGAAGTAGGAACACTCAACAAAGTCCACCAAATAACGAGATACTAAGAACACGAAATAATATTAAGAATGAGGGGTGAGTTCAACCAACTCAACGAGAGAATAATATTTATATACATTTTAGATATTAATAGTTTGCAAGTTGATCTATCATGATATAACTAGTCGTACTCATTATATAATCAACATACATATTTATTTTATATTATATGCATATTAAAGATTATCCCACTCACCTGGAAAAATATAAATTAAAAGAAATATTAGATGAAAAACCCGAAAAAACCTATTGAGGATTGTTAGGAGAACCTACAATAAATATACAAAATATACTCAAAAGCAAATCAAAACAACATAAATAAAAGATTCCAATGCATAGAAGAAAACCAGGTTTAGTCTCCTAGGTTTAGGGACTAAAACGACAATTTTTCGAAAAGGGACCAAAACATAATTTTATCAAAACTGAACCAAACTGTAAATACATAATCATAATGAAATTTCACCCATAAACCATCCTCAATTCTGTCCAGAATGAAACAGGGACCAAATTGCAATTTTTTTAAAGTTCGGGGACTAAAATGTAAATTCCCTAAATTGAGGGACCAAACTAAAAATATTCCATATCAATTATCAAACTGAGATTCATCATCATTAACCTCATAATAACACTGCACATAATTCCAAAAGACATATCGGGGTCAAATTATAATTTTCCAAAGTTTAGAGACTAAATTGTAATTTTCATAAATCAAGGACCAAAATAAAATTTTGCCATCTTCAACCTCAAGACCATTCTGTCCAGATTTTCTAGCAAGGTTGAAATAAATTTCTTAACACATAAAAATCAATTTAAATAAATCAACTAACAAATCTTTATTTCTAACAACATATTTAAAATTAATCACTTAACATTAACCCCTAATAATTATGAATCAATCTTAACAATATAAACTTTAAATCCTTATAAACTCTAATATCTTTTTTAATTCTTCCATAAACAAACCATAATTAAAAGTAACATGAGAGAAAACAACTTACTTATTACTTTCATCTTTTTTGAACCAAAAACTCAAGATCAAAAACTGAAATCTTTAATTTGATCATGAGAGGAGGGTCATGTAGAAAAGAAAAAAGTAATCCTCTTACAACTTTTTTTTATATTTCTAGATTAACTTAGGTTGGGTTTAAGTTAATTTGGATTTGGATTTGAGTCAAAAGTTTGGGTATTACACTTCTGAATTGCATTGCAGGGATGTTCAAAGAAAATTCAAGACAAATATTATAATTTCGATTTTGTACAAGTCTTTCCTGGTAAATGTATGAGCAAGATATAAAATTTTGTACCAGCTTGATTTTGTAGGAACTTCTCGATTGCATTGCACTGAAGTTTTCAAATTAATATCTTTTCAATGGATCGAGTTCTCATGAATCTTGAGTTTTTTTATCAACTCATTACTTGTGTTTGAGTTTAATGAAGAAATCTGTATATTGTGAAGTTTTCAAGTCTTGTTCTTTCTTCCTAAAATAAGGCAAGCATCTGGCAAAATAGAAACTTATCATGATCGATCATTTCTTAATCAGTTGATGTTTCAAGTAGTTTTCACACACTTACATGAAAGCCAGAAAAATTACGAACACAAACCATTAAACACGGTTTACATCAAATAACAACATTTATTTTTTAAATTGACAATTGAAGAGAATTAGCCAAAGTCTTACTAATGGCTAACATTACTTAATTAACTGTAAGGTTTAGTTTACTTTGGCGCAGTTGGTACGAATCTGTCCATCGCTTCCTGTTAGGGGGCTAATGCTACCCATCTTTACCATGGCACTAGCAAAATCAGCATAGAATGTAGCAGAATTGATGCTGTATGTCTTGACCTGCGAGTCCGTAGTGCCTCCACTGAAAAGCTGTTGATCCGAGTGCAAAAGGCCCTTGTTGTTTGCCAGGTTCTTGAAATAAGAGTTATCAAATGTGACAGGAGTAGTAGCATCCAGTGAAGAAAGGCTGTCGTCACTGCCTGTGTTTGGACAATTTGATTTTAATGATGTTGCCAGGGTTGAATCTAGGCTGGTCTCATTGTAGACACGGTTTCGAAACAGCAGGCACCTGGCTTGCCCTATTGTGTGAGATCCTACAAGATTATAGAAAATTTCAAAACCGAAGTCAATTGGTACAAGATCCTTATTTAATTGTGGTGATGATTTCCCTTAATTTTATTTTACCTGAGAGAGCAACCATTTCTTTGGCAGTGAACCCTTTATTTGAGAAGGAAGTAATAAGGTCACTCAGATCCATGAGTGGAGATGGAAGATCGGAATTAGCAGCACCCAAACTTGCTGTGGTCGAATCTCTTCTCCCCAATTGAACTGTCCATGAAGGTCCACTCAACTGGAGAAGAAATATAAAAGAAATCAAAATGCGCACAAGTTTATGTGAAATGTATGAATTGAGTCGTTTCCACGGTGCCTTCTTCACGGCTTTAAAAGGCATGCATCAGCATTCAAACATCAGGGTTCAAAAGGATTTCAATGCCTTTGAAGGCACCTTGTCTTATATATATGCTTTAGGTTACTTACTGCAACAACTGAATCTCGAGCAGCAACAGCCAGAATATCAGCACAAGAAACAACTCCAGGGCAAATTGACTCCAATTGAGACTTAATGGTATCAATCACATCATAACCTCTCAAAGAATTTGCATTTGGGCCTGCAGTCTTTTCTCCAGTAAAACTTGAAGTGTCATCTAATAGGACTGATGCATCACATCCCTGCTTGAATCAATAATAAAGATCCTCGTCAAATTACAATGTTTAAAATAACGATAACATTTCTTAATGAAATTATTGTAAATAATCCTGCCATAAGGGATAACCATAGTAATTAAACACACAGTATAGTACTATCATCCTTGTGCATGCATGCAAGGTTTTACGTGCAAGTTGGTAAACTAAAAAACCTAAAACATGGAGAGACTATCCTCCCCAAGGCACAATCTTAATATCCTTCTTCCTTCCCCACTCTTGTGTGTGCATGTATATCTGTATGTGAAAGAAAGGGAAAGGGATAAGAGAAACATGCATTAACGAAGCAGTCATGGAAATGGAGACGGAGCAAGGAGGCTCCCATGCGATGCTCCTTGACAACTGCTTTTAGTACAGCAGTTCTGATGGTAGAGAGGGCTTTAGGGCATGTTGTTGCATAGAAAGTGGTTGATAACTGTGCATGGACTAATCCAAGCAAAAGCATAGAGAAACATAACCCGTGGAAAATTTTTGAGAGAGCCATATAATCCAAAATGTAAAGACACAGAGGGATATAGTTGAACTTGTGATATATCTCGTGTTTGATGGCATGTAAGTGCTGTAGAGGAGGCCTATTTATAGGAAGCATTTGGTTTGGACCGTCTACCACTTTATACCTTAATTAGGGTTTACGGTCAAAGATTATGTGCAAAATATTGAGTATACTGAAAGCAAAGAAACCTAATTATGTACGCATTCATGATGGTGGTGAACCCACTTGATAATTTCTCTTAATTTTGTTCTCAAAACTTTGAACTAAGAAATTATAAATAATTGCGTACGTAAGAATATTATTTTGTGGAGGCCATTGCATAACTTCTTTACTCGTATGAAGTAATTATAAATACCAATACCAACAACAAACAATTTCGTTTGCTTTCGTAACTATAACTCTCACATTGGTGGAAACTTTACATTATTCCATGGCTCCATTAATTAGCTGGTCTTGATGCAAATTAATGTGCTACTGGGCATCTTTTTTCTTTTTATTTCGATCAAGACGTACAAAGAACCTTGAACTAAAAAACAAACGATACATAGAAACCCCCCCCCCCCATATTACATAACAACCAAGTTATTAAAATGTTGTTTCTTCTTTTAGTTTTAAAAGTGTTTTTAAAAAAATTATTTTTTTTATATTTTAATTTTTTTTTTTTTGGTGTTTCTATATATTGTATTCGTTTCGTTTGTCTCCCCATAATAAAATAAATTAAACAGAGATGCTCTTAAATATCTATAGTCGATGATTAGATGTAACTGAGTATCAAGATGAGTTTGAGATAGTTTATTAGGGTTTAGAGTTTTGAGTGATTATTGTTTGACATCACCTGAAGCTCTGCGAATTAGGTTAATTTGTCAGATGTCCAGTAGCATTGGATTTTGATGGGAGTAGGTATTGTGTGAACAAAGATCCCGTTAGGAATCTATTACTAATAATTGTCAACTGAAGTGCCAGTGCCATTAGGTTTAATTATAAAGCATGATTGTCTTCCACCATCTTGATTTATAAGACATCATGATTTTGCGAATGCCCCAAACTTTAGAATTTTCTACCCTCTTGAACTTAATATAATGGATCCAACGTTGAATATGTTGAGAAGAAAGAAGAAAGAAGAACGACAAGATAGTGGAATAACACAAGTCTTAAAGATTCATATTAAACCTCTTAGCTAGCTAGGTTGAATTTGGAGATGCTTATCTTGTAGGAGTTCGGAATTGATTTTCTCCACCTTTGAATTTTCGTGTCTGACAACTAGAAATAACTTAAAAGTAAAACCATTGACGTAGACAAGTACGACATTTCGAAATTGGTTCAATATATAGTAAAGGGTATGATCTGTTAGGACTCCATTAAGGTGAACTCGCCAAGCTGGAGACGTCGATGTGCATGAACATCCTCCTTAATGGCATATGTACCGAAGAACCCTTTTCTTTTCTTAATGATTTCACAGTTGGGTTCAGGCCAACTTACATGAATTGAAACTTAGATTTTTTAGGAAAAAAATGGGTTTTCGACAGATTATTTCACACTCAGTACTGATGTATACATTTACAAGAAGTTTGTTTCTCACAACGATCCCTTGAATTTGAACTTGAGATGATAACTTGCGACGAACTGTCTGCCTAAACCAATAGCCATGCAGTAGAATCAGGGGACGAGAAAGATAATCCTATTAGATAAAGTGCAGGAGTAATTGACGACAATGCTTGTATCTGGCACTACTTTTTGATGCAGAGAGAACACTTATATTTGATGTGCAAAGAATGCATTTGAACCTCAAAAGTTTATTTTCTCTAAAGGTAATACTATTTTAAAACTAGAAACTTTATCTTAATTAAAAAACAAGAATAAAAATTTAAAATACAAACAAAATAACAATAAAATCCGAAATAATACATAAAATCCAAAAATAACAAGAAAAATAACAAAATTATCAAAATAAAAAGTCTGAATAAGATTTTTAATATCTAAAAATTTAATGGTTAACATAGCGACGTAGTAATTAAATTCTATTGGAGAAACAACCACTAAAATCTCTTGTAAAATTTTATTCTAATTTAACCGCTAGATTAAAAGTTATAACACTTTTAAATTATTATTCTAATTTTACACAACCTAATCTTTTCTTAAATTTAATGTTATCCTAATAATTTATAAATATATATACTAAGTAATACACATAATTTATTTGTAGCAGATTAAACTTATTTCTTAGAACCACCCAGCCCGTCTACTTCACTTCCGTCACTAATTTTGTGAGCCTTGGAAGTGATCGTCGCTGCTTTTGTGGTTGCCGATTGGTTAATTAGAGAAGGATATTAGGGATTTGTTCGGTGAAAAGAAAGAAAGAGATTGTTCTGCGCGATGACTGGAATGAAGGCTTTGAAGAATTGACGTGACTGTGCATTTATACAACCAATAGGCGCCAAACAGCTGGAGCATGGGGGAACATTTTTCTTTAGTTTATGTGTTTTGGTGAAATCGCAAAATCGGTTTTGAAATCGTGATTTTTTATGATTTTATCTGATTTTAACGATTTCACTCAATTTCACTTATTTTTTATTTTCCCAAACAATTCAGCACGCGAAGCATGTTTTAACTCATAAAATCATATAATTTTATAAGTCAAAACATGATTTTAAGAATGTTGCTTGGAACGATAATGTCAGCAGCACATCATCACGGGAAGAAGACGGCACCATGGTGTCAATATACCCCCATGTTTCCAATGTCAATTAAGCAAATTATTGCAGTGTGGATATATACGAATGTTAATTAATTTTCAATGAACTCGACAATAAAAAAATCTATTTTATTAAGATATTAGGTCAACTAGAGAGCTATCAAGTCAATCCAGATAAATCATTTTATTATAATTACATTATTTTGTTTTTTCATTTTAAAAAAATCTTTATATTAACTCAGTAATTCATGTTTATACTAGATTTAGTTGAGTTAACAACATCACAGATAATTAAATACAGTAGAGTCAATTAGATTTTATTAATTTAATATTGTTTATAACTCCACTAAAAATCCATTCCAAGTTTGACTACGAGTTATGAGTTATAAATTTCGTATTTTACAACTATACTGGACATGCTAAGGATTTGAAGTTTCTAATATTCCTCTAACTCACCACCAAATGACAGTCACACATTGTAAGTCAAAATTGGTTGTTTATTTGAAGAAATAACAATTACTTGTAGACTAAGGTTTGATTTTATAGCCAAGCCATTTTCTCACGTCTGGCTTTGCACGCGAAGACAAAATACATCTCTTTAATAAAGGTAAATGCAAGCCTTCCATATTAAAACAAACAAGACGATTCATGATAATCTTATTTCTCAGAGCTTGAGATATTAAGGTTTAGGATTAGCCCTCGTGCTTATAAGGGAGCACGTCCTTCAGGTTTTGACTAAAGATTCTGAAAATAAAATCATCGTTTTATAGTTTTTTCTTTGGTTAATTAGATTTCAATGGTCGACAAGCCACAGATGTAAGGGGTTAAATCACTATGGGAAAGTTGAGGATTGACCAAAAGGGACAAAATCCCAATTCTAAGAGGCAAGAGGCGTGGATAAAGTTGACAAGGATTGGTAAGACATGAGAACCTCTTCTGAAAATTAATACCATTTTGTACCTTTCTTGACTGTTCGGGGCATTACCTAAACATGTAAGACGTTCAACACAAGCAAAGGTCTTGGCGCAGTCTCACCAGCAACATCTCAATGTTGACAGACATAAACAGAATAAAGAATGCTATTGTTGAATTGCTTCTCCTCCCCAAATAATAAACAAGTGATCAACATGGATGAATGGAACCAACCATTCAAAACAAGCATAGATTGAACTTCATTCGATTCATTGGCTTTGGCAGAGAACTAATATCATTAATCCATTCAACACTACTTGATAACAACTGAAAGATTCAAGGATCGCAACCATCAAAAGTGAAACAGGAGAAGCAGATATCAAAAAACATTTTATCGGCGAATTATTATACATTAAAGATAACAAACATTCATATACTAACTGAACAAATTTATAAGTGGCTACCAAAATTTCATCATCTAGTTGCATTAGGCATACTGTTTCCTAATATGAAGTATCCTTTCCTTTTGGGAGCAAAAATACTATCGTGTTAAAAAGTTAGAACACAAACTTTTCTTCCTCTGCACCAATTGGGAGCACTCTTTCATCTCTCCAAGAGCAGTGGCAGTTGAATCACTTATGCCCAGAAAATACCTTTCCTTTTGGGAGCAAAAATACTATCGTGTTAAAAAGTTAGAACACAAACTTCTCTTCCTCTGCCCCAACTGGGGGCACTCTATCTTTCATCTCTCCAAGAGCAGTGGCAGTTGAATCACTTATGCCCAGCAAATACTGCAGTCGTGACAGTTTTTCTGGTGCTGGGTTATTTTTCATGTGGATGGTGTACAAATCAGCTAACTCCTCTGGCACCTCCCATGTCAATGGCTCAGAAGGCACAGCTTTATCACAAGCCAGCAGGTCATTAAGAGTAGAAACCTACAAAAGCGGTTAAAAAGGACCTCAGACTAAATATTTCCCTCTTGCATGAAAGATGTATTTTTAAATAGAAGATTCAAAAATACATACCACTCCTTGTTGATTTCTCTGCCTTAGTAGTGCCACAGCCTGAACCAGTGAGTTTGACAGTCTACTTCGTGCAAGCTCATGGACAACCCCCTTAGCCTTCTCTGCATTAATGTTAAGATCTTCTGGGATTTTCTCATAGACTTCCTCCTCGTCAAACTCCCCAGTGCCTGATGAGAAAATTTCATCTACAGTTTTCTTGTACAGGTTTTCTCGCAAGTTTTCAGATATCATGCTGTTGAAGTCAATACTTGCTTCCTTGAGCTCTCTTATCTGCTTCATATTAAGCCTCCCTCGATTGATAGCAGTTTCAAGAGCAGCTGCCATTTTTGTAGTTGTGATGTTCTTTATCACCTTCTGTGCATACTCGGGTGGCAAGCCAACTTGCTTCTGCAGGTCATTGAGCTGCTCAATCCTGGCTTTTGTCAATTGTCCATCAGCTAAAATTACCTCGGCTTGTTTCCTAAAAGTCTGCTCAGCTAGGCTCCTGTGGACTTCCACAATTTCCATCACAGTCAAACCCAAAATTCCACCAAGCTGATTCAGCAAGAGGTACTCTGAATCATCCTTTTTTGTGGTGATTTGAGCACCAAATGGAATTCTGGTAACTTCCCCAGTTAGGCAGTAAAGTAGATATGTCTTGTAAAGGTCAGTCCTATCTCTTTCAGGAAGGTCATCTTTAAGGTTTATCTCTGTCTGGCCAGGCTTACCCATCTTTGCAGCAACCTCCTCACCAGGTCTTATTTTCTTAAGTGTCTCAAGGGACTCCCATTCCTCATCATCATCCCATTCCTCATCCTCTTCAACTTTATTTTCTTCCACCTTACTAGGTTCTTCTGGTGGAGCATCAGAAGATTCCCCTTTTATGTCAGCCACCAGTTCAGTCACCACCAAGGAATTGAAGGCAATCAATTTCCTTAGTTCTTTAGCACCCTCGGTGCGGTTTTCCGCCATCCGTGCTCGCTTTATGTAGTTTAAGAAAATCCTTCGGACCTTCAACAAGAAAGAGTTTTTGAGCAGAAGGAAACATGTCTAATTTGAAAATTATGTTTGATCTAAACCATAGGTGCCAGTTAGTAGAAGTGTACACTCACCGCCTTGCCAGCAATAGGCATGGCAGCCTCCCGTGTTAAGCGCAAGCCGTGAGCAGCCTTTCTTACAGCCTTCTTAACATCAGCATCATAGCCATCGACCCCTGAAGCAATTGCATCTTTAACCACCTGAAAAACAATGCCATGCATCAGCCATAAATTGATTAAGTTGAGCAGCAATTCAGCAATCAGCATCATGCAACTTAAATCCTATAGCAGATAGGTAATATAATATATCTTCATTTCAGTTAAGATAGGAAATTCTACTCATATCCAAAATATTTATGATCATGAAGCTAGAGGAGACGCCCTACCAGCAGGCAGCCAGTAGGGGTAGACCCTTGCCCTTAATGAGTTAGCAAGTAATAGAAAAGTTAGAGAATAATCCATGCCGAGTAATAAGGCCCTCAGTAGATTCCATACGTCCCCATTACATTAGTATAGACACTTCCAAGTCCTTGTCAACCCACAAAATATAAGATACAGTTTGGAAGAGCCTGAACACAGTTCCCTTGAACACAGATTAAATGCATGTATAATGTTCAAAACAGACCCATCCCATGATATAAACGTCTCCAAGTTCCCATTGACCACTTTAATCCTAAATGCAACTAGAAACCACCTAAACAAAGATGGAGGGGCATTACTGGGAAGAGGAACCAAATGGACCATTGAGATAGACTTGAGGAAAATTGCCATATCATAGCCAGATATCTTATATAGAAAATGATTACCTTTTCAAATAAACTGCCACAGATATCAGAATGAGCTGCATCAATAATTTGCTGAGAAATACAGAGCATGACTCTCAAACGGGTCAATGCTTTAACATCCTCGTCACTCAACTCTCCATCAGCTGCACATTGCTGAAGCTTTTCCCGGTAAATTTCTGCATGTAAAGGGAGGCATTAGTTCCACTATGCACGGAAAAAAAAAATCTTCAAGATAATTGTACAAAGGTCTCAAGATGAGATTTAAGACATATATATGGTACTAGACAATATTTATTACCTTCATGAATCTCAGTGGCTTTCAGTGGATCAAAGTGCAACTCCTCACAAAGATTTTGTAGGAAGGCTGCTTTGCTATCGGCATATTCTAAATCACCACTTGAAACAGCCTGTGCAAGTCGTTTATGATATGCCTTTGAAGTAACATCAAGCCTAATTGATTCTCCCTCCCTCTTACCTAAACCAAATATATTCTTCAATTGATTTAAAGCAGCAAGCTACAAAAAAGAAAGTAATAAGGAGATTATGACCTAAACAAATATACAGAGCAACCTGATGAAAAGGTAGATATCAAGCATCAATAACACAAATTTATTATACACACATCAATAAAGTGCAATGCATGATGCATCACCTTATGTTCTTCGATGCGACCACCATATAACGCATCTGTTATATAAGCCCTGTAAAGGAGCTTCAAGTCATCTATCTTTCTCTCACTACCGTACTCACCACCTAAGGAACAAAAGCTTTAGAGCCAGCTAAAAAATGAGCTGTCAAAAACTTAAATTGAGAAAACCTTAAAAGCAAGAGCTCCTTAGGATCCAGACCTAGTACAGAAACTGGACCAACTCCGCAGGCAAACGAAGCTGCATCTGTATGGTTCTTTAATGAAATAAGCTTATTGTTGAATGCCAATATCTTATCAAGCTCTTCCACAACTTTCACAACATCCTGGCTGTAAAACCTAATCTAATTAGATGGTGCAAATGATATAACTGCAAGTATGGATGATATTGTTGACCAAAAGTTCTAAAAAGAAAGGAATTCTTTGACATATCAAATATCCAGTCTATTTTTTAAATTCAATAATTAAAAATGTCAGTAAGACATTCAGAAGCTGTAATTTGAGCCATGTTGTAAGGATCATACACTGTTCTCGTCCTTGATTTTAATCTATCAACAGCTGCTGAAATATTTTCCTCAATCAGTTTTCTTGTATGCTGCCTAAACAAGTCCTCTGCAAGCTGTCAGAAACAGAACATGCCACATAAAGAACAAATTAAGAACCAAAACACAAAAGGACCATCAATGAGAAGTTGACAAGGAACCTTGTCAGAAAGTCGATAAGAAATCTGCGCTTGTCTGAGGTTAACAAGCTGCTCCACATCAATATCTATTTGGGGAAAGCAAACGAACATGTGTTAAAAAAGGTGAAACAAAGCAAAAAGAATTTTCAACTCATTCTCAATACTTGCTATTAGTATAATGATCAATCTAAGCATGTCTTTTTAAATAAAGCTAATGAAGAAGATTATATACAAAGTTATTAACTATTCATGCCTAAGCACTTCAACCCCACATCCACAGCACACACCCCTGACAGAGTTCTAAGCAGAATTCTAAAAGAAGAGAAACATCAATCGCTCTGAAATCATAACTAGAGTATTGAATAGTATTGACTAACTAATCAAGTAGATTAGTTGTTACTGATAACCAATGATTAAGGATATCACTGATTACAGTGCAAGAACATGGCACACCTCTGTTATAGATGAAAGTTAAATTGCGGAACACAATCTAGCTATAGATTTAAGTTGACAATAGCTGAAACAGCTTGATGTTCACAAATCACAATACAAAATAAAGTAGCATTAAAGACCTTAATTTATGTTAAATTTACCTTTGCCAACTGATTTTAGCTTTGAAGTATATAACCTCTGTGCATTATCACGGATAGCAATTTCAACCTAACAGATTAGAATAATAACAAGAATTAAAAGGCTGAGACAAACAAGATGGTATCAATAAACTGGGAAGAATGAAAACCAAAAGGTATGCATTTTGAAGTTCAATGCACGTTGAATTTTGACCGTAAAAAAGGAGAGAACATGTCACTGGTGACAAGACACTGTTCACTACAGAAAACAAGTTCACATAGGCTAGAATAGAAACAGTTGATAAATAACTACCTGGGAATCAGTGACCTTGAAAACACGCTTCCAAGGTAAAAGAAATGATGATGCTTCTCCAAAAACAAGAGTTGAAACATAGATCAATTTCTGAAATGCCTGCGCTGGAGAATCAGTAATAATGGTCAAGCTCCATATCTTCATTCAAAATTTCCACACACCAATGTCTCCAGATTCAGAAACTATCAAAACTACAAATGACCTACCCGACGTTGCTCTACATCACCATCAGGATCTCCAGTTTCGAGCCTTCGCCTGAAAATCCGCCTCCCAAGCTGCAATCAGTACACCAAATAGCAGCTTAGGGGAACATTTCTCAAATTCACATCACATATAACCATAAGCATGCTCATTCTTCACGTGCATAAATCTAGCTCATACAATATAAAAATACCTCCACATGCATGCTAGCTGCATCTGGGTCATCCATGCCCAAAGCATTTTTGAAGTTGATGATTGTGTCAACTTCATTCCCTCTAAGCTCTTCACCCCCAGGAGGAAGGACAGAAGACACAAACCTAAACCAAGGTAAAATAACCAAAATCTTAACAAAGGATCAAAATAAGATCCAAAAGCAAACTCTTCAACGAACTACAAAAAGCACACTCAACACCAATTCCAGCTTACTGGCAGTATAAATCACAAAGCTCTGCATTAAATGCCTCATCTTGCTTGCTCACACCATACCTGCAAAATTCAACATTCACAAAGAAATTTCAAAAACTAACAAGAGTAAGCTAAACACACTAACAACTTAAGTAACTAAGCACCAAATTAAGTAAAAAAACACCAATTCCATCAAAAAGAAAAACCCTTTATACTCTCCAGAAAAATAGTTCCTATTGCAATTCACCAAAAAATTCACACTCTGCACACATGATCCTAACTATAACCAGCATACATAAAACACACCAAAACATTAACCAACAAAAATCCAAACGCTAACTCAAAAGCACCAACTTTTTTGCCAGTGAAGCAATAAAAATACAAACTTTAACAATTAAACCAGAATAAAATTAAAGTAACTAACTTTTTAGCAATGCCTTCAATCTCCTCTTTACTGACTTCAGTAGGGTCATCAAACCCAGAAACATAATTATGCAAATTTATGGCGGCAATCTCGGGAACAGCCGAATTCAACGAAAAAACCACAGCCCCACCAGCTGCTCCAGCCACAGCAGCACCACCAAGAGCCAAATTCCGAGAGCCACCACCGAACTTAGTCCCTAAACCATACCCAGCAGCTAAAGCACCAGCTAGAATTAGCGCCGAGCTCGCCAGTCTTATCGTTGGCGAGAGATTACTTACTATAGATTGAGCTCCTGATAGCTCTCTCTTTCCTCCAAAAAGATCATCGGGTTTCGATTCTAAGGTGATGGCGGAAGGGTATTCTGCGGCGGAGCTGCGGGGGTAGGAGACGCGGAAACGGTGGCGTTTAGGGAGGGTTAGAGAGGAAGGAGTGAGTTTGAAAGGAAGAGGGGAGAGGAAAGAAGTGGAAGGAGAGGAAGTGAGGAGAGAAGGGCTCATTCGGTGGTGTTAACGGAGTCGTTTTTGGAGATTGAGAAGGTGGGTGGGAGGCTTATAGGGTTTAACGAAAAGGGTAGAGGGAAGATGAAGAGGAGGAGGGAGGGTGGAAACAAGAAGATAGAGCAAAGCTTTGAACTTTTCTTCACATTTGCATATTGTTATTTCAAATTATCTGAAATTTACCGTACTTTTTAAATTGGAATGAAATATAAAATTTCTAATATTTGGTTTTTTAAATAATTTAAAGAATGACGTCATAAACATAAAAGATAGTAAAAACGATAAAGGAAAAAAATGTTTATCAAGTTTTATATTCTCTTGATTTTTTTAAAGTTTTAGTAAATTATTAAGCAGTGTTACACCTCGAGTCTATATATTTTTATATAAAAACAATATCATTATATTTTAAATAAATAATTGTATTAAATAATTTAGGTTATGGTCTCAAATAAATTTAATAAATTAATTTTATTTTAATCAGATAATAAAAAAAATTATCAATAATAATATGTAGACAAGATCTTTTAAAAAAATAAAATCAAAAAAACTTGAAAAAAGAACTTTTAAAGGTATATAATTAAATGAAAAAAAGAAAAAAGAAAAACCATATAAATATGTAATATTTTTAATAAAAATAAAATTTGACATAGAAAAATTTATGTCAAATTTAAGAGCTTTTATAAAAAATAAAATCATAGCCTCACATCATATATTATCTTTCTGTACTAAAAATACAAACTTTATTTAACAATTATTCAAATTTTTTAATATTTTAAAATTAAACTGATTAACTCAATTAAATTATATCACAATAACTTTTATAAGATTTAAATTTAAATTTAAATTAGATATTGAGTTAGGTTAAAATATTTTTTTTCTGTTATTTTTTTATTTTTATCTTTTTATTTTTTAAAATAATTAATTAAATTATTTTTAAATTAACTAAATTATATCAAAATAAGTTTCATATCATTTAAGTTTAAACTAAAATTAAATAAAAGTCAGCTCACGAAGTTTTAGGATTGCCTGCTGGACCTTGTGTAATAATAATACCAAGTTACCAACTAATTTTCTATGGCTTGACTATTTTCTAGCTAAAAAAAGAAATTTGGGCCTGTTCCTGGTTCTGGGCCTGGGTCTAAAGTTAGGTTTGGATTTTTATCTAGCTTAAAGAGAGACATTTCTTATCAGCTGCGTGTCTTTCTTCATCAATGGCAATCTCTTCTCTCCGTTTCCCGCTCTCTCCATGGCTGCTCCTCAAAACCCCAAAGCTAAAACCCTCCTTCAGATTTTCATTTCCAATCCTACCCTCTTCAAGACACACTCAATTACTACTCCTATGCTCTTACTCTCAATCTCCACCGTCCATTTCTCCTCCCTTAACGGACTCAAACTCAAACCAGTCCCTCCATTCAAAATGGGAATCTATTAGAAAGAAAAAGGTTGCTTTGCGGGTTGGCTATGTGGGTACTGATTATAGAGGTCTATTTCCAGAAACCATTTTCAGCTTTTTAGTTATTTTCTTAAATTTTCTAGCTTTTTACTGTTTTTTTATGTGTATATTTTCTTTCTTTAAAGATTGTTTTTTGAATTTCAGGTCTTCAAAAGCAACATGACCAGCATTCATTATTGAGTAAGTTCTTAAGTCTGAGTTAAAATTTTGATTTTGAGTCGTAATTGTGAATTGTTAAAGAGTTATCTGTAATGGGTTGGTGTTATATGTGAATATATTGATTATGCTGTGTAATTTAATTGGTTTAGATGAAATATTTATGGGGTCTTAATATAGGCATTTTTTTTGGTGTTTTGGAATGTGTAGCTATTGAAGGAGAATTGGAACGTGCTATATATGAGGCTGGTGGGATTCGTGAAAGTAATTATGGCAATTTGAATAAAATTTCGTGGGCTAGAAGTAGCCGGACAGACAAAGGAGTGAGTCTTTAATATATGAAGCACGTTTTTATTACTTGCTTTTCTTTTTTATTGCATTTCTGTGCAGATGGCATTCATTTGGTAATGATTTATTTGTTTGCTTGGGTGTATTGTGGTTGAATTGATTAGGTTCACTCATTGGCAACAACCATAACAATGAAAATGGAGATACCAGAAAACGCATGGAAGGATGACCTTTATGGAATGGTTCTTGCGAAACATGTTAACTCTTATCTCCCTGATAGTATTAGAGTTTTGAGCATCTTACCAGCACAGAAGTGAGGCTCTGAGCTCTTTTCATACGCATCAGTACCATAGATCCCACAATTTTTTATGTCAAAAAAAGGTCATATGCATTCGTATTTATTATCAAAGATGCTGTATCTATGCATATTCTATTTACTTTATCTACACATATTCTTGTTTTCAAGATCAAGGTTCTGCTAAGCTTCTTGCAAGTTCTATCTAACTCTGAATAGTGCTTTAGTGAACAGAATACTGAAAGAGAGTACTGCCTGCTATGAAAGATTATGCACGCATGAAAATTAAAATCTCTGGGAATCATTAAACTGTAGTACTTTTGGTTTGCTGTAAATATTTTCTAATCTGATTCCTGAGATTGCCAAAGAAACAAGATCGTAAGTAATGTCAATAAAAATAACAGATGTGATGCTAGTGGAAATAAAAAATAAATAAAAATTGTATAGGTCTTGATTGGGTTGTGCATGCAAAGGTTTAGAAAGTTCCTGACAACTAATTACTGTAGTGGATTTTGCAATATGTATTTTAGGTGAATTGTAGTGATAAGAATGTTCAAAAGCTTTGCCAACTCTTTAGTATAGTTAAACTCGTTTTTCCTGTCTTTAAATTATTTACTTGTCTCTGCTGCTTTCCCAGATTTTACGTTCTCTTTTATTCTGCTACTTGTTCTTAGGAGTTTTGATCCCAGAAGGGAGTGTGATATACGGAAATACTCTTATCTCCTTCCTGCCGAAGTTATTGGCATCAAAAGTCACTTTAGCATGGCTGAAATTGATGATCACATATCAGACTTCAATAACATATTAAATGCATTTGAGGTGAGTATCATTATCTTTGATATCATTTCTTTTTTCTCATGATTCTTTTGATTTTGTACTTCTCATTAGTTGATGAAATATTTCTTGCTGGATCATATTTGAGTTGCTTTCTTCTAATCGATCTTTTGTGAGAATTTCACTCTAGACATTTTATTGGCTTTGTTAGTTATTTTCGTTTCTGTAGTTCACATGAAAATGCTGGCATGGTAGTTGACATGGGATTCATATCTTGTATGGTTCTTCCATCTGGTGTTTTACACTTTTGGATGGTGATAGAAATTATGATCTGCTGTGTAGAGACAACTGTGATCATTGCTATGGTTGATTTAGAAGATTTATACCCTCTTCTCAGAGCTATGTTGAAACTTTCTTATCTGTCATTTTATTGCATGTGAATGCCATGCAGTTCAGAAGAGCCTAAGATCAATATAACATGGCCCATATAAATTAAGCCCGAGATCATATTTTCATTGTTATTTGTAGTTGTGATTCGAATGCTCTTTGTAGGGAGACCATCCTTTTCATAATTATACAGTACGGTCGAAGTACCGGAGAAAATACCCAACAAAAAATGGCCATGTGTCAAAGAGAGCTAGATCATCTTGGGGGAAATCAGCCTCTGGATCTGAGGAAAGTGATGATGAAGAAAATTTGGAAATTGATGGAACAAGTTCATCAGATCATGTGGAATTGAGTCAGAACTCTTTGGAATCCAGCATTTGTGATCTGAATGGGGATATTTTGAAGGATCAAAGTTCAAATTTACCTCTTCGTGCAAGATGGCTACATGAACCTGATGAGACAGACAGAATAGGTGCTGCCCACTTCAGAAAGATTTTTCGTTGTTCTTGTGGAAAGCTGGAGAAATCTCTTGGATTTGATTTTGTTGAGATTTCTATATGGGGAGAGTCTTTCATGTTACATCAGGTAAGACCCTTTTTTTCTTTACAATTAACAAAAATAAATCTTTTTAATCATATATAACTCTTAGGCTCGTGTCTTATATTTACTTCTTCCATTGTCACCTAAATAATTTCGCAGGAGATACAAGCACATGGTGTTTGTATCCTCTGCAAGTCTATTGGAGATTGCTTATAGGGTGCTTAATTTTCAGCTGTAAGGAATTTGTCAGGAAGTGTGTAGAAGCCAAGTATAATTGACTTAACAAAAATTACTGTTAAACTGCTTACTCACTCCTTCCAGAAGTTAATCTGTGCTTATTTAGTACATGGTTGTTATGTGTTTTAGTTCAGCTGGCATTCTCAAGTTAATATATTGGGAAGAAAAAAAGCTTTTACATAAATTTGTTTTGGTCTTGGCTTCAAGTGATTTCAGTTTTAATCTGTGTAAGAGAAATTTATGGAGGCAGTGGATCCATGTAGCTGATGTCATCCAATTTGGGATTTTGAGTCTTAGTTGAGTTGAGCTGTACTTGTATTGATTCCAGGAAACCCCTATGATATCCATTATACCCATTTCATTTTCAGAATTCACCTTTACGTGACATGGAGTATTTCATTTTGGTGTTTCAAACCATGATTGATGTGAAAATGAAAGTCTAAAAATCACATGACGATAGAGTTGAATCTGACCTGCATCGATCAGGATTTGTTATCTATCTTATGCACAAAAATTTGCCCCTTATTTAAGCTAATTGATGTGAAGTACATAAACCAGACCTCATCCTTTTGTAGTCCCTACTAGTCACATGTTTGTATTGTATGCAATACAGAATTGTTGATTCCACTCATGCTTGAAATCTCTTACACCTATAACATCTTTGCTTCTTCATTGGAGAAGAAATTTAAGCAAACAAAGCTTATTGTGTACTGTTGTCATTGTTTTCTAATGTGTTTCACATATTTTATAACATAATTGTTATGTGGTTCACCAGATCCGCAAAATGGTAGGGACAGCTGTGGCTGTAAAGCGGAAGGTACTTCCAAGAGATCTCATAATGTTGTCACTGACAAAGTTCTCAAGGATTGTTCTACCCCTTGCTCCATCTGAAGTTCTGATTTTGAGGGGAAACGATTTTTCCTTGAGAAAAAAATCTGGTGAAGGGAAAAGGCCTGAAATGGAGACAATGGTTGAATCAGAAGAGATTCTCAGGGCTGTGAATGAGTTCTATTCTACTATGATGCTACCTGAAGTTTCAAAATTCTTGGACCCTTGCATGCCTCTCTGGAAGGAATGGGTTGAGAATTTGGACAAGTACACAAGCATTCCTGATGCACAATTGGATGAAGTCAGGATTGCTCGGAAAGTCTGGATGGAAAATTTTAAGATCAGGAAAAGCATTGAATCTGTTGTAAATCAGTGAAACGGGGTATAACACTTGTCATCTGACTTGTGATTTTTTTGACTGATTTTCACCACCCGGTTTGTTGTTTGTCTGATGTCTAACAGGGCGAATTATCTGTAATGCCAGAGCCTCTCTGTTTCCCTGTCTGTACCCTGGTGATTGGTTCTCACCAATAATATGAAATAACCATTTGCAAGGTTGCTTGAGCATGCGCCTTACCATTTTGAGACGCTGCTTCTTGACTGGCCATCAAAATACCAGGGCAATACCCAGTTTCTGTTCGTGATGGATTAGATTGTTCAGATGATCAAGTACTGATGCCACAGCACTGTGCTAATGGCGGGGGATCACACACTATGGTGGATCGCCCTTGCAACTTCTAGCATGTTAAAGTGGCTGATGGTTGCTGGGTCCAACACGTCCTCAATATGGGGAGAGATTGAATAGGCTGAACAAGAAACTTCGCAATCAAAAGTAAAGTGAAAGAGTTCTTGGCAGTTTTGGTGTCTTTTTGACCTTTAGCACATGAGATACTGGCTCAAAGCATGCTGTATCTTTCATGTATCATGCATAAATAGTTTTAAACGTGTAATTTCACAAATGTTGGGAGTCTTTATGCCATGATGAGTTTTGCGGTCTGATCTCTGGCTATCTTTTTTGTTCACTCTCCATGTCTTTTGGGGGTCCTAACCATCACGACTCTTTAAGTAGTTAAAACCTGCACGTAAACAGAAGATTATTGCTTTGTGTTTTAATCAGTTGATAACTACGTGTTTTTTTTTCTATGTAACTCTGTTTCATCGTTGAAAAAATAGTTTTAATTTAGAAAATAGTATATGGAAAGTGAATTTTTAAAAATGAATTATTTTTTTTTATGTTTGCAAGGCTCACAAAAAATAAATTGAAAAATAGTATTTAGTAAAGTCATGAAAAATAAACTAAAAAATAATTTATTAATATTTTATTTTTTCAAGTTTCTTAAAAGAATAAGGATTAAATTTAACATATCAGGATGATAAAATTAAAAAAAAATTAATTTTATAAATTATTTTAAATAAACAAATAACAATTAAAAGAACATGGATTAAATTTTACATATAAAAAAGTTAAGAGATGATGAAATTGAAAAAAAAATCTAATTTTATAAATTATTTTAAATAAAATATATAATAATAAAAAATAGATAATAAATTATTTCAAATAAAATAAATAACAATATTATTTTTTAAGTTTTGGAAAGTGTTTTCCAAGAAAATAAAAAAAACATTTTTTTAAGACTAATTTTTTTAAAAAAAAAGTTATTTTTTTTCCAAACTAGAAAATATTTTTTCTGACCAACTATTTTTAGGCTACCAAACATTAAAAAAAATGAGGAAAGTGGTTTAGACGAAAATGTTTTTCAAAAAACAAAAGTTATAAATAATTTCACTCTCTATGTTATCATTATAAGTTTAAATTAAAAAAGAAAAAAATATATAAGAAAAAAGTACTTATATTAGTATTTCAATTTCAGTTCAAACATTAGTTTTCATGTTCTTAAAAATATTTAGGTGCAAGAAAAAGTTGCTCACTATATTTTTTAATATAGATGGTAAATTAATGAGTCTGCTCTTTGCATTATCATCTCAGGTTTGAATTAAAAAAAAATATAAGAAAAAATTGTATCTCAATTTTAATTAAAACATGGATTTGATTTGCTCCATATTTGAGAAAATATTTATCATTCTTGAGAACGTATTATTTCAGTTCAGCTCCAGTATCTCGTAAAAGACTTAAACTTGATTCAAGAATAAATTGATAAATTAAAAAAAAAACTATGATATAAACTATACAAATATCATCATCATCATCATCATCATTATTTTATTAAAACATTGAATTTTCAACTCAGATGCAATGACATTGATATATATATATATATATTGAAAGATGCATTAAAATAGATTTGTTATATGGTGGAAAGTATTTGTTGCCTCAGACGTCAATTTCGTCTTTGTTTCATCCCCAGAAATCGTATTATGATGATATGGAAGGATTTTGTCGCCATAGCATATGTCTATATCTATATATCAAAAATCTAGTCCAATAATCAAAACATGGATTGAACATATTAACTCATACTGACTTTGGTATATTTAAAATAGTATTATCTTATTTAATTTAAAAACAATTTAAAATAAATCAAAATAAATTTTTACTAGATCGATAAAATAAAGAGTTGATCCACCAGGTCAATAAAATCAACTCTTATATTATTAAATTTGAAAATCAACCCGAATTAAGTTTTTTATTAATAAATTGTAAGTTGATTTAACCAAGCCAAGTTTAATAACAATACAATAAATACATGTTTTAAGGGATCCTATGAATAAAAATAAAGAGTTAAATTCAAGAGTAAGATATGTTGAGTTTTGACCCCAATATTAATGGTTTAAAATTAGAAAAATAAAACACACAGTTTAGCTATTGGGTAGGTCTTTGCCTCCTAATTGAATAAATATTGTTCTCAATTATTATGATTATGCTGATTTCTACCATAAAATTAATAAATACAAATGAAAATACTAACAGAAATTTTTTGTCAGTATATTGCTACCGAGGGATAAACCAACAGAATAAAGTAGATAATTTTTTTTGTTTGACGTGCTTTGTAAATCCATCAGTAATTATATTATCGATGAACTTACCGACATAACATAAATCACCGACGATAAGTTTTCCGACGAACAATAATTGTCTATGAGCCTGTCGATTAAAGTTGTATCAACATAATATACTATTGGTAAAACATAAAATTATGGTAGTATTTCTTCCTTGTCTTAGGTGAATGCTTATAATTCTCTTAAAGTACAAGTGAAACCCAATTGTATATTCCCTTTTCAATTAGGTCCTCTAGTACACATCCCTAAAAAAAATAAAAAAAATTCAACCATCCTCTTTTATTTTTTTAAAAAAAACTTCCATCAATTTTTTTTTCACAAAAATTTTCTAGTTATAGTCTAGCTTTATTACGTATCAAATAATAATTATCTCAGAAATTTCAGACCTTAACACAATCAACCCAAATGTTTTTTCCTTATAATTGTAAGAGGAAGCATGATCCATTCATGAATTAGAAAAGAGTGCTAGCTAGAGATGGATTTACACAAAGAGACACTACTAGAAAATTAACAAATACAAACAGACACACCAACAAAAATATTCTGTCAGTAAATTATGGTGAATTTTTCCGACTAAATATGCCTTTGTAGTAGCCATCAATAAACACCGACGAAAATATTTTCTTGATATATACCGATGGAATTACAGTGGGAAAAGAAAGAATGAAAAATATCAAAATGTACACTGACGTGTCATTTTTACAGACAAAATTACTGATGGATTTAAATTCATCAGTAAATCCATCTATAATATTTAATTTATGACCTAACAAACGACCCTTCTCTCTCTCTCTCTCCCCCCCCCATTTTTCTCTTGCAAGAAACACCACAACCCCCAAATTGTATCATAAATCAACCTCTCACCACAAATCTAGCCACCCCGACACACGGTTTATCAACTCCCTATTCTGATTTAAATTTTATTGAGGATTCCCCACTTCAAGCAAGCAAAACTACCTATTTTTATTTGAACTCAATTTTAAAATGTTAATTTTATTGCATATTTTTGTAGTATATGTATTTTATTTGGGTGTTTACTTGTTTTATAGCTTTTTCCATAAAAATTTATTGTATGAATGTATGATTTGCACATGTTAGGGTTTGTTTGAGATTTTATAAAATTATGTTTTGCAAAAAGGGTTCATGGAGAGATACATGTGTTGGTTTGCTCACGGAGAACCATATGTTCCTCATGATACCATGGTAGAAAAGATGGTTGGGTCAACTTCTAGTTGTAACAACGTGCATGAAGTTGTAGATGACAATAGTAATCTTTATCAGAATATGGTTATGGATACGATGAGAATGAATCAAGATTATACCGATCAATGTTCAATAGTAGATGAAGAACCTAATGCAGACACAATCAGGTTTTTTTTTATCTTTTGAAAGACTCTGACGTACCATTATGGGATAGGTGTATAAATCAAAGTAAATTATTGCTTGTTGCACAAGTGTTCACCATCAAGTTAGATCATAGGTTGAGTGAGGCCAATTACGAAAGAATTGTCGAATAAGCGAAAAATATTTTATCTAAAAGGAATAGGCTGAAAGAGAATTTTTATGCTACTAAATCCATGATGAAACTCCTCGGCAAAGGATACCAAAAAATTGACATGTGTCTAAACTTTTACATGTTGTACTACCTTGAAAATATAGAGTTAATCGAGTGCAGAACATGTGGGCACACTCGCTATAAACACAGAATTGGTAGGGAAATGACTCTTGTCACACATAGAAAATTTAGATACTTCTCAATCACACCTATACTACAAATGCTATTCATGTCACCAAAGACTACTGAATACATGACATAACATCATTCACATGATGTGCTGGATGAAGTGATGGTGCATCCTTCAGATGGTGAAGCTTGAAAATATTTTAATAGGGTGCATCCTCAGTTTTTAGTGGAATCAAGGAACATGCATCTTGGGTTATCTATAGACGGATTCAATTCAGATTATTTTTTGCTCCTTATTCTTGTTGGCCAATGATATTCTCATGGTTTACAACTTGTCACTGGGATGTATATGAGGTCGAAGTTCATGTTCTTATTAAGGTTAATATTAACTTAAATAATTTTTTATTATGTTAATTTGGTTAGCTTATTAACTTATTAATGAAATTTTTGAATGTGATAGAGCTAACAACGCTATTGAAAAAAGGGTTTAGGAGAATCACGCTGCAACAAGTTAAGATTGAAATCAAGAGAAAAATTTTAATCATTTTATTATTCATTTACTAACAGATAATTCATTTGTTCCATATAGATTGCATAATTTTTGGTACGAGGTGCAAAAAAAACCTAAAAATATACGAAAGAAAGAGAGCTTCAGCACCTCTATTCTAAATTAATTGCATTTGAACTTATAAATATTTAAATTTGTAATAAATATTTGAATTTTATATTAATTTAATTTTTTTAATTTTTTTATGTTTCTGTTTAATAGATTTTTTAAAAAACATATTTTAAAATTATTATTGATAGGGTTACCACGGACATAGTCCATCAATATATTTCAGAGAGTTGAAAAATAATTACTGTAAACGCCACTATTTACTCACCAACAAAATAACAACCGGTTTGTTTGATGGTTATATGTCAAATTTACCGACGAGTAAAAAAAATCATCGATGGAATGATGCACGGTTTTTTTATCAGTGATATGTTATATTTAGCGATGGAAGTATCGATAGAATGAATCGGGTAAAGGTTTTTTTGGCGCATTTTGTTCGTCAATAAATCCATCTGTAAAATTATTACTGACAGACTTCATTACCAATATACTACAAATTATTGACGAGAGTTTTTCTGACAGATTATTTCCATCTATGATCATGCTGGTAAATTTTTTGTTGACAAACTATGAGTATAATTGTGGATAAAAAATCCCATCGATAAATCTAAAAATTCTAGTAATATGAGTAAATGTCCTTATTGCCGTCAAATTACATCACAAGTCACTCATATAGAAATTTGATGATCACTTCGTGAAGGAGAAATGCCAAATAAAAGATAGAAAAAAAAAATAAGTGAAGGAATCAAAACATTTTGTTGCCATTTGTTTCTCATTGTACATAAAAACAGATTGTTTCACATGATGCACATTTATATGATCGATATTGCAGGTCCAGCTTTTGGATTTTCTCTACTGCATATCAAAAATCATCGATTCACATGTGATGACAAGAGATGAAAGAAAGCAACCTATGCTTGCTTGGCTACTAGCTAGCTAGCAACTGCTTTGCTTCATTCTTGCTCACTAACTTCAATCCATTTTTGTATCCCTTGCAACACTACTTGTTTTACCACTTGAGCATCGATATGGTCATCAGCTTCTTTATTCTCCTGTGACATCAACAAATTGATTAGTGATCATTGGCTTCTTGAACTAATAAATCTTTTACACAAGATAAACTTTTTATGGTTTCAAAGGAGAGGCTCGAATCCGAGACCTACAGGTTCATTAGCTACACATAAGAAACTTTACGTGCAATCTATGTGTGTTTGTGCATGCTCGTGTGTAAGAGAAATAACTAGGGCATGGATTATATGTTTGTGCATATGGATATGTAGCAAATAAAATCTATACTTGTCTTCTTACTCTTGTAGCAATAGCTTCTAAATGGAAACTGTCCGAAGTAGAAACCCTAGCTTGGAGCACCTCAAGGCCGAGCTCTTCAAAAGCTTCCAATATGAATACAAGCAATCCTTGGCAATTCCTTGCGGTGAATACCTTAATCAGAAAATCATTCTCTTGTTCTTCTACTCTAATCTGATAATGTTAAAAGAGAAAAAAAAAACCAAGTTAAGATCACAGAGAAACCCATTTCACGCAAACAATTTTCTTCATACAGGAGTATATATTGGTGAAGAATTCAATACCATACCGTGGGGAAATTCTGGCTAGTAAAGCTTGCAGCAGTAGCAACGTCTTGATTCAATTTTTCTACCCTTTGCTGTAAGTCCTTTATGTAATTTGATGCATCTAATATGATAGAGGCTTTGTCGTGCTGCTAAGGTAACAACATGGATGATTAATAAATGATATATTTAATTTAGAACCCATTTGATAGCAAGAAAATTAATTAAGAGCCTAACTATAGTAATCAATAGCATACTATATTCTTCATCAAATCTTTGATAAAACATATATTAGATCAATATAGTGCACTTAGTTATACTACTACTATCATAATAACCATAATAAAAAAAAACAGAAATCGAGATCGAAGAAGAAGAAGAAGAAGAAGAAGAAGAAGAAGAAGAAGAAGAAGAAGAAGAAGAAGAGAATGATGATGATGATGAACTTTAAGCTTTTGACAGAATTTGAGAAGAAGAAAATGATGATGATGATTGTAAATTTTTCTTTTGACCAAGATAAAGGACATGCATGCAAGCAAGCCAAGGAGAAGTTGTTTTAGTTAACGATATTGAGAGTATATATATATATACACTACCGCATGAGAGTTGGTGATGGAACGAAGAAGTTGCAGCTTCTTTTGCTTGGCTGCCCTTTTTTGCTCCCTAGAAACCATGACTTCTCTTTCTCACTCCCACTTTCTCCCAAGTTTGTGTGGCTGACTGGTAGCTTAAATAGGAAAGAAAACGAAGTTTTGTTGTTATAAATAATTGTGCGATTCCAAATTGTAATCTTGAAGTTTTTTTTTACTAACTTGCTTGATTTGTTCTAACGCTACAATAATTTTAGGTATCATAGGCTGAAATAATACCCAACTCGGGTCTTGATTATTTAAAAAAACCTTATTATAATGTTAAAATAATATCATTTTCGTATTTTTTTTTAATATAAAACTTAGCCCAAATCAATTTAAGAATTAATAGGTCATATATACATAACGTAAGTTCAGAAACAATACGTCATCAAATTGTGCCATCCCACCCTATTAAATTTTACAATTATGGTGATATAATATATATATATATATATAGAGAGAGAGAGAGAGAGCAAGAAATCACCGGAAGAGATGTTTTGCATGGAGTGATTTGATGGCATACATAGATAAACTATATACTATAGAGAAAGATTTTGAGTGGTGATGGTGGGGTTAACGTGAGAGGTAGGAATCTATTCGTGATCGAACACCATCGAAAGGAGCAAAAGCATGTTCCAGTTGTGTTTTCTGAATGCCTCCAAGTTTTCCTCACGGGAAGGATAATTCTCTCTGATCTGTCTCCACTCCTGGCTACCTTCCTATCATTCCAAATTTCTTTGAAACTTTTAGCTTGAATTGAAATCAAGGCTTGGAAATCCACACATGCCTTTATTTCTCCAAATGGTAACATCAAAAGATTTTTATTTTATTAACAAAAACATTAAAAAATTTGAGGTGCAGACATTGTTCATATCAATAGTTAACTACCTCAAAATTATTGATGTTTTTTTTTCATTTAATAATTATATTTTGGTTTTGCAAATCTGATGCTATCTCAATCATGAAATGGTGTAGATTATGAATAGTATACCATCTCAAACTTTTTTTTCATTAGCATTCTTTTTTTTTAGTTGATTCCTTTTTCTTTTTATTTAAATTATAGTTTGGTTTCACAACATTAACACTCAGTAAATTATGAAATGATGTTTGAGATCATGAACACACAAGACAATATGAGATGAAAGAAAATTATGGAAAGAGATTAGATTAGATTAGATTAGATTCCTTATATATATAAATATCTTATATAGAAATAATTATCATGTGTAATATATTTCACTCTAGTATTGTACACAACCCTAAAGGTATAAATACAAAGGATGGTTGCAGCTATTAACAACTATTGAAATTCACATACAAATCAATCTCTTAACTGAACTAAGAAATATTAAAAAAAAAATGATCAAAACGCAACATAGAAGAAAAACAATTCAATATGAATTGCAATAGTTACCAACATTGTTTTCTTTTTCTTTTTTTCTCTTTAATTTTTCTTAATTGTCACTTAACTTTTTTTTATTTTCAATTTAATACTTTCATATTAAGTTGACTTAGGATTGAGTTTGATATTTTGTTTCAATTGGCTTTATACAAGACTTTGGCGATGTAAAAAATAAATTTCGACGTTGACTTAATACTCAATTTAAAAAAATAAAATTTTATTTTATTGATTCAAACCAATAAAAACTTTAGGAACCCAAATATCATTCTCAATTTATTTTATTAAATGCATGTATAAAATTTGAAATAAAAAAATTGTTATCATTTATTGACACATATAATTCTCAATTTATTTTATTGAATGCATGTATAAACTTTTTTCTTGATGGTAAAAAAAATTGATAACGACACCTACACCTTTTTTTGTGTTAAGAAAATGATTCATCCCACAACGTAGCCTGGAGAATTAAACAAGTTCTTCTTTGTACTAAAAATGTGCAATGCATTTGTTATATTGTTCATATAAACAATAAAAGTAGGTGCGCTTTTCTTCTTCTTCTTTTTTCCCTTTTCATCTCTCATTTCTCTTTTCTTTTTATTTTTGTCATTTTTTTCTCAATTCTGTCCTCATATGTTTTTTAATAGTTGTCTGACTTACTTTTGGACCTGCTAGATCAGTTGGGTCATGTCGGGCTAGCTCCTGCATAGTTTAATTTTAAACTTGAGTTAGGTAAGGAGATTTTTTGTTCTGTCAATCTCATCCTTTTCTCTTTTAATTTCATCCTCAAACTTTTTTTTTACTGGTCAGCCAAGTTACTTTTGGATTGGCCAAGTCGATTGGATCATGTTGAAGATACTGATCTCACATGATTTAATTTCATCCTTTCTCGCATACTCTCACATGCTTTTGGATTGGTCAACTCATTAAACAATAAACGAAGACAAACATCTATATTCCAACCCGTAGATAAAAACATGAACTTCGGCCTCATACACATCCCTGGTGACAAGTTGTAAATCATGAGAGTATCTCTGCCCAACAAGAATAAGAAGCAGAAAATAACCTAAATAGATTGAATCTGTCTATATATAACCCAAGATGTATGTTCCTTGATTCCACTAAAAACTGAGGATGCATCCTATTAAAATATTCCCAAGCTTCACCATCAAAAGGGTGTATCATCACTCCATCCACCAAATCATGTGAATGATGTCATGTCATGTGCATAGTAGTCTTTGGTGACATGAATAACCTTTGCAATCTAGGTGTGATTGAAAAGTATCTAATTTTTTTTATGTGCAACAAGAGACTTTTCCCTGTCAGTTCTGGGTTTATAATAAGTATGCCCACATGTTTTGCACTCGGTCAACTCTGCATTTTCAAGGAAGTACAACACGTAAAAGTTTAGACACATGTTAATTTTCTGGTATCTTAAGCCAAAAGGTTTCATCATGGATTTAGCATCATAAAAGTTTTATTTCAGCCTATTTCATTCAGGTAAAATGCTTTTCACCCGTTTGATAATTATTTTGTACCTAGACTCCCTCAACCCATGATCTGAATTGATGGTGAACACATGTGCAACGACATATAATTTACTGTGATTTGTGCATCTATCCCATAATAGTTCATCAGAGTCTTTCAAAAGACCAAAAAAACTTGGTCACGTCTGCATTAGGTTCTTTATCTACTATTAGACATTGACTGACATAACCATAATTTTTTCTCATCGCATCCATAACCACATTCCTATAAGTATTACTATTGTCATCTACAATTCCATGCACATTGTTAAAACTAGAAATTGACCCAACTATCCTTTATACCATGGTTTGGTGAGGAACATGTGGCTTTCCATGTGCAAACCAACACATGTATCTCTCTATGAACCATTTTTATAGAAGATGCATCGTTACAACATCTGTATCGAGAAACTTTTTATTTTTACATCGCTTACATGAAAATCTAATATCACATCTACTAATATTTCTCGGATTAGATAGTGCGTAATTAATAAAACTCTGAACCCCATTACAATAATCCATCCCACGCAACCCTTCAAGTGAATTTCAATACATCTATGAACGATCATCCATTACTTATGTCAAACCTATATAGAATATTGATGACACCATATATTAATTAATTATGTAAACAAAATAAATAATAGAACATTGATTTAACTCAAACTAATTCAAACTATTTTAAGAGTACAACTAATTCATTATCAATTATCTTTATAAATTTTAATTTCTATATATTTGAATCATAATAGAAATGCTAACAAACTGAGTGTTGGGATGCCTGAATTTATAGTGGGAGGTTGATTTGCGATAAAATTAGAGGGGGTTTGTGGTGTTTGTTGTAAAGAAAAATAGAGGAGGAAGAAGAAATGGGTAGGGATCACTTGTCATGTTATAAATTAAATAATATAGATGGGTTTACCGACAAATTTAATCGATGAGTTTAAATCATTGATAATTCTATTTGTAAAAATAATATGTCATCGTATATTTTGTTTTTTTTTTTCATTCCTTCTTTTCCCACCGTAATTCCTTTGGTATATACCAAGGAAATATTTCTATTGATGTTTATCGATGGCTACTGTAAGGGCACATTTAGTCAGAAAAATTCACTGTAATATACAAATGAAATATTTTTGTTGGCGTTTTCATTTGCATTTGTCAATTTTATGGTAGTTAAATAAATAGGTTTTATTTTAATTAGATGATAAAAAATTAATAACGACATCAGATGGATCAAATAAAAAAAACACTCACGATAACCTTGGAAAACAATATTTTTCCAAAAAGAGATAAATGATGTAGCTCAATTCTCATCCCATTAAATAAAAAATGACAAAATTGGGAGAAACAATGACCTAAAAAAAGGGTGGAGTCAACTCGAATTAGCATGACAAACATGTAACCCTAATAATCAAGGTCGAGCCAATAGGGTCATCTCACCAAACTCATGATCCAAGGCATGAAATCAAGATAACCTGATAGAAAATAAAATAAAGAAAACCACAATACTTTTTTTTATAAAAAAAATATCAACCTATGTTAACTTTTTAAACCTGTGACCCAGGTCATTAGACTGAAAGTACCTCATCTTGAAAAACCATGAAACTTAATTCCCAATCAATCAAATGTTAAAAGATAAAATTAAAAAAAAAATTCAATTATACAAAAGGATTAAAAACCGAAAATATCAATTAAATCAATGAGGATAAAAATTAAATATAAAATAAATTTTAATCTTTGATTGAAGGGTAAATTGAAAAGAAAAAACAATTTAACAAAAGGACAACAAAAAAACAATCAAAAGAATGTGGATTAAAATTGAAATAAGAAATACAAATATATTTTTGATTGAAGGGTGAAATTGAGAAGAAAAATCAATTTAACAAAAGGAAAAAAACAATCAAGAGAATGAGGACCAAATTGAAAAAAAGATATCACAAATTGGAATTAAATGGTAAATTGAAAAAAAAAGAGCAAAGTTTTACAAAAAGACTATGAACAAAAATTACAAATAAAAAAAATATGGACTAAAGTGGAAATCCTCGTAAATTAGAGGATAATTTTGAAATTTTGCAATGTTAGCAAGAGTTTCGAGGGGAGGAGAAAGGAAAAAAGCTTCGCCAATGACAAACCATGTCTCCACTGAATACAAACATCGCCATAAGAAAGAGAGGACTTAGTGTCATTTTTAATGATATGACAAAAAGGCTATTTTGGTCACAAGGAGGCGTCGTAATTGCTGGTCAAAGGTGTAAAGATATCAACGGCTCTACGTCTGCCAAGTGTCAGAAGATTAGCAATTAATATTGTTAGAATGCTATTAGTATTGTTTGTTAGAAAAGAGAATCTGTTAGCATTATATCGAGTGAACATTCTTCATGTGGTATCTTTCCAATACTGCATATATAAACTAAGGATGAGTAATGTAAACACTTAAGCAAAAGCAATAATGTAACAGTGCATGAATTTCGTCTTCTGCTTCTCTGTATAAAAGATTCATTCTCTGTTCTTCTTCCTTTCTACTCTCTGCTCCTTCTTCATCTCTGTTTCATTTATATATAAATATCACTGTCTATCATGGTATCAGAGCTTCCCACTCCTCCATAAATAACACATCAACCTTGGAAGGATCCGTAGTTGCACTCATCACAAACTCGCACAAGTGTGCAAGGATGTATATAGGAATCGCAGATTACACATTTTCCATCACACTTCTCACAAAGGCGTCCAATAGCAATTCTGGCTGCCGCTTCCGGCACATAATCAAATCAGGATGATGCTTGGCCATGATCTCTTCAAGATCTTAGTGTTACTGCGTGCACCTTTGGAATCGATTTGAGACTCTGTTGCTTCTCTTTCAGCAGAGAGAGAGGGAAACCTGGAGAAACTTCTGCACTATGATTTTTTTTTTTTTACTCTTGTTTCTGATTCTGGCTTCTTTCTCATCTTATTCATGAAATTCTTCTGTGTTTGCTGGTGTGTCTATTATCTGTTTGATATATTGTCAAACTGAAACTTCTTCTTCAAATCTTCAACTTTCTGCAAGATTCTTCCTTCTCAATCTTTGATTCTCTTCTTTTCTATCTCTTGCACTCTAAAAATAGCGACTACTTCTCAACTTCAGATTGTTCAACTCTAATAAGAGAATATACATATAAACGTTTTCTTCTTCCTCTTTCCGACTGCAGAATTTCTCTCTGCTTCTCTTCATCTCTATTGTAATATACACATAAAAGTTTTCTTCTTCCTCTGCACTGCAGAATTTCTCTCTACTTCTCTTCATCTCTATTCTCTGCTTTTCTTCTCTTCATCTCTATTCTCTGCTTTTCTTCATCTCTATTGCAGTATCTCCCTCTAATTCTATTCACTTCTCTGTTCCTCTCTGTGACGTTTCTTGCTACCTTTTCAAAATATCTCTGTTATCTCCCTTGCTTCCAATCTAGTGTTCCATTCCAGGATGAAACATCTCCAGATCGATTATCATTTTGTTAGGGAACGGGTTATCATGGATGATTTACTGGTCCAGCATGTCTCCTCTACTGATATATCCTCACCAAAGGTCTTTCCATTTCTTTGTTTCAGCATCATTGTTCCAATCTCATGCTTGGCTCCTCCAAGCCTGCGATTGAGGGGACATGTAAAGATATCAACGGCTCTACGCCTGCCAAGTGTCAGAAGATTAGCAATTAATATTGTTAGAATGCTTTTAGTATTGTTTGTTAGAAAAGAGAATCTGTTAGCATTATATTGAGTGAACATTCTCCGTGTGGTATCTTTCCAATACGCATATATAAACTAAGGATGAGTAATGTAAACACTTAAGCAAAAGCAATAATGTAACAGTGCATGAATTTCGTCTTCTGCTTCTCTGTATAAACAGATTCATTCTCTGTTCTTATTCCTTTCTACTCTCTGCTCCTTCTTCATCTCTGTTTCATTTATATATAAATATCGTTATCTATCAAAAAGGAGCAGCGCCTCCCATACACTAGAGCATGCTAAGCATGCCCCATTCTTTGTTTTTTTTTTTCTATATTTATAAAAATACCAAAATATCCCTCAGCTGGCTTGATAATAACAAAAATAAATGTGAAAATACAAAAAGGCCCCTTGAGATAAACATATTTTGATTGTTTTAATTAAAAAAATTCACTTTTAATTTAATTTTTTTGCTTCTAAGGATATTTTGATTATTTTACTGTGGTTTTTTATATATATATTTAATCAAATATCAAATTTCCCCTCAACAACAAAAATATCATTGTGAAAACACTAAAATTTCCTTGGAGGCTAATTTTGTAATTTTTACTTTTAAGGATATTTTGGTCATTTCATTGTGCTTTTAAAATGAAAAAAAAATTCTTAATTATTTCTTCTTAATCAATTTGCTAATACCTAATGCATTATACGAAAAGATCTCAATATTCCTAATAGCCAATTTAATATGTTTTGATTTGAAAGACAAAGACATCATTTCAAGTAAACAGTGCAAATAGATATGTGTTTACAGTGTTTTTCAATACCCAATTAGCTTATATTAATATTATTATATGATTTTTGTTTGTTTAAATGATTAGGGGATTTTTTAACCAACTTAATTTACTCTAGTATATGACTAGCTACAAGGGAAATTAATGTCTTCACTAATGTTCAAAAATAAAGGAGAAAAGAGAGCATATTGTACCTCTGTGGGTCAAAACATGGTCTGTAGATGAGGAATGATGCATTGATTGAATCCCAAGACCAAAATGAAGATTCACATCATTGATGTACTTGATCTTTCGCCAATATTGTCTCTACAATGTTTCTCAATGTTCTAATAATTAAGGAGCCTGACCTCCTGAATTATTCTCAAAACTTAATCCTTTATTTACGGTACCATTTTCTCCCAGATCTGTGTAAGTTTCATCAAATTAATATTGAAGGAACTTAATCACTTATTTTACTTTAAGAGAAAGCATTTATTGGATGATCAAGAAGGGCTACGACATGATGCATACGCAGTTAAGATCAGGTGCATCCACACAAAAAAAAAACAAGAAGAAGAAGAAGAAAGAAGAAAAAAGTGTGCCCTAGCTTGTTGCCTTGCTTCAATATTCATAAATTCACGCAATGATTATTGAATACTTATAGTATAGAACCGAGATATACACAAAGGGAAAATAAAATTATATTCGATCCCACCAAAAAATAATAAGAAATCTTTTTCTTATTAAAAAATATTATTTAAAAAAAAATTAAAATTTTTCTCTTCTCTTTGTGTTTATCTCTCATATGTATTGCAAATATTCAGAACTGTAATTAAGCACTATAAAATTACTAGAAATGGAGAGGAAAACGGGACTTCATAGCTTAAGGGGGATTTTGACAAATTCATAACTCACTTTCTTCCAAATATTTTGGAGGATATGATGCGAGTCCCTTAGCTACATGCCATGCATACATAACCATTTTTATATAGTTAATCACACACACATTTGATATCATCTTCAAATTAATTAGCTTGTAACTTCACATCATTAGTCTGGACTGTTGGAGAGAAATTTCTCATGCATGTATGTGTTCAATCGGATTTATAGTCGAACCCTAGCTCTTAATTAGTTTCTTGACACTTGCATGTTCATCCTGAGGAACACAACTTCTTTATGTGATATCAATTATTTCATTATCCTTCCCTTGCATCCATCTTTTCAACAGTTAAAGAAACTGAATAATTGATACAATCTGAAGCATCAATTTTAGCATAGTTTTTTTTTTTGTATGATTTTGTTTGGGACATCCATTGGTAGGTCATGTGTCAACTGGCAGCTGGGTTTGCTTTAGAGCTTTGTCAGCATTCAAGCATGGACAAATCAGGACTTCATCAATTCACATGAGTGCCCATTAATCATCACAACCAAACAATATAATCCAGAGACGCGTTTAGCCCTGCTCCCAATTTGTCCCTTGCACACTTAACCCTATACTTTTTTTAGGGTTTTATATATGGTCTTGCTCATCCAATTTTGGAGTTTTATATATATATATATATATATATATATATATATATATATATATATATATATATATATATATATATATATATATATCTCAATTAACCTCCAGGGTTAATCTTGATTTGCCCCATATATATACACATAATATATATTATGTCTAGCTAATAGTTAAATCTTTAGATTTGTTTTCTTTTCTTTAATCAAATCATTTCTCAACAGGATAGAATATGTTAGTAAAATTGAAATTAATGAATGCTAGATTGTCCATTGAAGGGCAAGCCACTGCTGATTAATTTTCAGAATTTCCTTGCTGAATGACATTTTATTACAAGGATAAAGATAAAATTATTTCACATCTTACTAAACAATTTAAGCTTTTTTTTTTGTTGAAATTGTTCTTTTAACACAGTATAATTATTCTTATTGACTTTAAATTCCATTATCTTCTATCTCCATATATATATATATATATATATAGTAGTGTGTGAGTCTTTATAAATTTTGAGCTAAAAAAATTATAAAAGAATTAATTTAAAATTATAAATTTTTAAATTAAAATGATTATTTGATACTCTAATTATGAATAACACACCATTTATTTTTTTTAAATAACTAAATTTTAATTTCATAAAAAATCAAATATATAATAATTCCCAGATGGATTAAATTGAAATTACATCCCAACATTTCCCACTATCAATCATACATATTCGTATCAAATAATATCAACAACTAAAAATTCCATTGATGGGATACATAAGCTGCCGCCCGTTTCGTTTCTCTTATATAATATAAAAGAGAGAAAATTGCATCCTGTCATTTCGTTTTTCACCAGAATAACCTATACAGCTTTTTGAATTATATGCACATTGAGGTGATGTGATCCTTATCACACTGAAATAATTATACCAATGTGAAGAAGTACAATAATAGCAGAGGAGGAGCTATAAATCAGACTGTACCTGGAAACATCTAGGGATATACAGTTTTAACTGTGCCAAGAGAAGCAGATAGTGTTGTTCAGCTGGCATTTTTTGGAATTATTGCTCCCTTACCTAGAAGATTGCTTCATTCATATATAATTTTCAAACAATAATCAAGAATTGAGAGGCACATATTACTGTTTTATATATATATTAAACAACTATACTGTCAGCAATCAATGCACATATCTAAAGGAATTAGCTTACTATTTTCTTATTCTGTTTATTATCAGATGCTTTTCTAGAAAATATAATGTTGTTTAGTGCCAACATTTGTTTAAGGATGCCCTTTGATTAGGTTCTTCTGGTTTCAAATATGTATATGTTGCTCTCGTGACATTCCATAATATTATTTTATGGCATTCATTCTTATATTAAATAATTAATTAGACGGACAACTTGCTCTCTGAATTTCCCAAAGAAGATTTGGAGTTATTATTCCCATTACATTTTCAAAACACACATGTTATGCAAGCCACTCTTTTGGAAGTTAGTCATTCATACTTCCAATTTTCATTGCTTTTCCAACTTTTTTTTTTTTATTAATTCTTTTTCTACACATAGAGAACTGCTTACCCTACAGAAAATTAAAGAATGTGAACAGAATATTTCATTGATATTAAGAGAAAGTTCTGTTGTTGTATTATAAATGACTTTATTCCATTAATAATTTTTAATATTGATATAATCATCGACGAAATATTATATTGTTAAAGTCTACTTTTACCACTAATTTTCCATAGAAATACATAGGATTGTTTAGTTTTTTTTTATATATATAATAAACAGGACCGGATCAGCTCAAAAAAAAAAAAAAGAATACAAGTGACTAATACAAGACAAAAAAACAACCTTAATTATATCAAGAAAAAAGAAGAGCAGCCAGACTCTCAGAAGGATGACTATTTAGTTTGTAGGTTAATTGTATGTGGAAATTACTCTTTTTTTTTAATTATTATTATTATTATTAGAAGTAGCTTACAAGGTCACGTGAGTTGTATTAGGTAAAAAATATTCACATGCAAATGTATGTGAAAGACAACAAGAACTAAGTTAATTAATAGAATAGAAACCATAAATTCCTTATATATATATATATATATATAGAAGTTTTCTTTAATGGGTTCGAAACGGTCGTGCAAACATGTGAATTGAGAAAGACAAAATTTAAGACAAAAATGCACTACGTACAGGGAAAGGATGTATGTCTTGTGAACTTCGTACCTATAGGATTGCCTTAGATCGAAGGGCAGAGGAAGTGGGCTTGAAATGCGTGGTAGATGCATTTTCTTAGGTTAACTTTCTATACTTTTTAGTGGCGAGTAAATAATTTCGTGCTTGTAAAATATTTTTTAAAAGTGTTATTTAATTGAAAATATATTTATATTAAAATTATTAAAAAAATATTAAGAGAAAATCAAATTGATATTTTTTAAATAAAAAATATTAAAAAAAAAACTTGAAAAAAAGAAGAAGCACTACTCCAATAATAAACGACACGAAAAGTATAGCCTATTCATCATTTAAAGGTCAGCATGGTTGTCGTGGACACAGGTGGGTTTGTAGGTCTGAAGGTTTTGTTTCAGCTAGATGGGCTTCTTTGTAGTGGATATTTTTAGTTTAATTTGCGAACGGGCTGCTAGAATATTTGCAAGTATACCTTGAGTCCCCCAAGTTTAGTGGGGCGACTTGCATCACTCTAGATTTCACACAGCGTTTTCTATCTACGAATTTCAACATCTCCTTGAGATACCTAGACGATTGCCTCTCTTTTTTCTCTCTTTTTTTTTTTCAAGAGTTGTTGAATCCAAAGCTACTTAAAAACCTGGTTCTAAAACATGGTGTGGTTTGGCCTGACGCGACAAGTCAATCCATGAATTTGCCGATCAAAATCTTGAATCAAGCCGAGGTTTTTTTTCATTCTTACAAGTCATACAGGTTTATTAGCTAAAGCTTGGCTTAAATTATGAATCTTGAGAGGCTAAAAGGAGACGTTACCCTCTTAACTATTGAGCTAGCTCTCTAGCCGTATTGATATTCAATCCAAGAGAGCAAAAGGCATCTCTGCAATCAAGTAGCTAGTGGTGTGAGGGGGGCACTTAAAAGTGAAAAGATAAGCACAAGTGAATCACACATGTACTTGCAAAATTTGCCGAGGATTATGCAGCGACAAGATAGAAATGAATGTTAAGGAAATAAACTAAAAGAGATAGGCCCAAATCTTTAAGATTCATCATGAAATTAATGACGAAGCTACAAGTTTCCATAGCTTAATCATTTCTGTAAACATGCATGTAAAGGGACCCAAAAAAGTCACTGAAAAATCAAATACATATCGGAATTGAATCCAAGTTTGTAGTTTTTTCTTTTTTCATATTAATATCCATGAGAAAGGTGTGTTTAACTTGGTTTATTTTAATGGTATAGTATACATTTTACTTAATTTATAAATTTAAAAATATTTAATTAATCAACACATCATTATAATCAGGATTAAAATATATAAATTTACTAGTTTTAAGGCTAGAAGTTAAAATTAATCAAGGGAGAGGAAAAAAATAAAAAAACTTTGCAAGGGCATGCTCTATCTCCATCGTTGATCATAATTTTATATGGATTTCACTGAAAACTCTCGCTTGAAATTTTTATTAAAAAAAAACTATAATTTATAGTTTTTTTTATATTTTTTCAGATCTTATAATAAAAACTACTGTAATACTAAACACACAATAAATAAGATTTTACAGTATAAAAGATGATTTGAAGATAATATATTAATAAATAGGTGTGATGGTTAAAAGAAGATTTAATTTTTTCTAAGTTTCAACTTCATAGCTAGCGCATGGACAATTTATTTTGCAAAATGCACCAATTAAGTTCATATAAAGAATGCACTTTTAAAATCGTTGAAGAAAAAAACTAGCTTCGGTTCAAATATATACTGATATTAGCTATGAAAAGAAAAACTAACCTATATATATATATTAACTCTTGAAAGAGAAAGACATTACGTAGTTGTGATGATAGAATGATATCAAGGTCGCCAGCAACCCAGGAAAGCTGTGGAGGCTCAAAATGACACCCATCAAGCTAGCAGTACGCTGGACCCATGAAGGAAAGATGCCTAAACAGGTTCGAGGATTTAATAAGATTGGAGCCTACTTGGGTGGCTGGTGGGGCTGTATGATTAATGTCTATATTTCACGGCTGTGAATTAATCACCCCTTCAGATTTCCTGGAGCTGACATTTAATGGTTAAAAAGTCCAATTAATTCTCCTTCGATTATCAAAGTTTCATGGACAAATCTCAAATTTGTCTCTTGACTATCAAGCAATTCTCAATTTGCTCTCCGAAAAGAGTACAAGTGCATTCCTAAAGTTTCACATATTGCTCAATCAAGTCCCTGCATTAATGTATGTTGATAACATTAGAGAGCCTGTGAATCCTTATAGATTAGTCTTCCATGCAAACTTTTATTAATAGCATTATTAGAATTCTGGTAATAATTATTTTTTAAAGTGTTTTTTTAATTTAAAAATATATGAAAATAATATTTTTTTATTTTTTAAAAATTAATTTTGATATCAGCGAATCAATATTAAAAATAAAATTTATTTATTAAAAAAATATTTTTAAAATAAAAAAACAAAATTTCCATCAGTTACTGTTAGCAAATCAATTAGAATCTTGAAATTGGGCCATTAGATTCATTTCAATGTATTGTTTTTTTTGCTCTTTCTCTTAAATATTTTCAGGCACTTGTCCTTATGACGTGTAAATTCCATACACTCAATTACTCCCAAACCCCAAGTACGTATGAGCATACCTCTTTAGTACAATCTTGTCAGAACATTATCTCACCGAAATTTGTCTTTCGAAGATGTCATCGTTTGTCATGCATACGCAAACATTTTACGATAAATACTTTGCATAAATAAATAAATACAAATAGGATAAAGAAATATTAAACGAATATATTCTTATCATAGTCATATCCTGCTTTTTTTGGCTGGCTATTGCGTACCAAAATGAGATCTTTTCTCTATTAAATTTCAAATATACAATGCATGGCTAAACTGATACATTTAAGAGATTTTAAAAAAAAAATTAATTCCCTCTGATTCTATTTCAACAGTCTAAAACGTCTAATATTTGATAGGTTTCACTAGAAATATAGTGTGAAGAGCATTTATAACACTGATCAACAAGAAAGAAAATAGGTAGCACCGTAGCAGCTAGTTAGATTGGACGGAGGAGAATAGATGTGGCTGGAATGAGAACACATTGCAGCTTCACATGCTTTATCTTGGATGATGATTGAGGAGTACAGTAATAGGCAGGGGCGGAGACAGGGGGTGGCAAGCAGGGGCTGGGGCCCCTGCAAGAAAATTGTTTTTCCAACTAATTTATATGATTTTAGTTAAAATAATAACACAACTAAAATCTTGCCCCCCCTAATTTTATCTTTTGGTTCCGCCTCTGGTAATAGTTATTTTATAGAGTGTTTTGTTTTTTGAAAAATTATAAAAATAATATATTTTTTATTTTTTAAAATTTATTTTTAATATCAATATATCAAAATGATATAAAAATAAAAAAAATTATTTTTAAAAAATATACTTTTAAAATATAAAAATAAATAAGTTTTCAAAGCACGATGTAATTAATGGTACATCACTATATAACTATACGACTCAAGGCCTTAAGAATCTATAAAGTAGTTAAACATCTTATTCGATCCCTTCTAACTGAGTGATTAGTTTATAACATATAGTTTATTATTATTATTATTATTATTCTACTGTTATATATATTTTCTAATACGCTTGCTTGTCAAAGACATAGATTAAATTGTTAGAGAAAAAACAAATTTTATTTACCATGCACCGGGTGTATATATATATATATATATATAAACATGTATCTAACTATATATGTGTGTGTGAATTATTGGCAATGGAACTTAGAAACGTGGATGGACCATTTGTATATATTGTTCTTGTAGATCGAGCAAGAAAGGAGGAGTCCGAGCATGAGCTAATCCATCGTGGCTCCTACATCACTATATACCCAAGTTTGAAGTAGTTCTGGACGTCTTTCCTACTTCTTGAGTACTGGCTTTCATGATATGCATAGGACCCACACACTCCCTCTGATATGAGATTCAGATTCAAGTTCATAAGATATTAATTTGATAGTAAGGCAGCAAAGCAAGCTTAGCTTTTTCCAATATCACTGATCAACGGATTAATTATTCCTAAGTATCTAATAGCATATATAAACATATATAGAGGATAGGTGTGGAGAGCCCACTGATCTAAAGTAGTTTAGTAACTCCTCACCAAATACGTAGTCTATATCATGGAGATGAATAACAATTAATTAGATATCTTCTTATATTCACGAAATAATTTAAATAGAGGATCCGGCGGTATTTTATCATGGACTGATAAGTAAAGTGATGTTGATCTAAAAGTTTATTAATGCTTCTTCTTTTTTTTGTATTTTTTAATGTTTTGAATTCTAATTTATCATAGTTATGATAAACTGTTTCAATATCAATAATATCTCAATTATTATATGAAAAAAAGAAGAAGATGAATAACAATTAATGACAAGCTAGGTCCATTGCTATCTAATGGTGTGAAGTGTATGATGTTTTTTTCCCCTAAACATTAAGATGATTTTACATTCCATTAAGATGGGATTGAGGTTATGTTTATCTTAAACTTTTCAAGCTAAGATAAGAATGACATAACTTCTGTTTTTATATATTTTTTAAAAGTATTTTAGTTTAAAAAAATATTAAATTAATATTTTTTTTAATGTTTTATAATAATTTGAATGTGATAATATTAAAAATAAAAAATCTAAGAAAAATTAATTTAATATACTTTCAAGTAAAAAACTATTTTAATTATTTTTTGGTAACCAGAATGTCTATACCAACTTATACGCACCTTTACTAAATTCTAGACCTCTTGTGCTCATACCCACAGAAGTTTCCCATATAAAAATAGGATAAATCATTGATTTTTTATACGAGGGGTATGGCCCCAAGAAAATATAGCCAGTGGAATTCTAACCCTAAATCTAAGAGGAAGCATATATATCTCTTAAACCCAAGATCTTCACCACTAGGCTAACCCTTTGAAATTCTATTTTAAAAATTATGATACATCACATTTTTAAATACCCTCTTATAATATTCGTTTTCAAGTTATAAAAAATCAAGTTACTGAAACTCATAAGTACTTTGCAGATATCTTAATATTATTTATGAAAAGATAAAAAAAAAATTCAAAATGACAGACATCATCAAGCCATTTGCTTTATTGTTAATTTGAATCAAGGGTATGTAATTGTACATTAATATATTTCTATATATAAGTCGTGATAAATTCTCACAGTACATGAGCTCCTACTACAATACAATTTAACTTGGACCACTCACAAAAGAATTTGTCATTTAGTACGGTTTAGTTCATATGGATCAAATCAATCACACTCATGGATAAATTCTCAATGATAATTTTGATCCACATGAACTCAATTCCTATAGTAAGTTTCATTTTCTTGTAAATCTATGTATGCGAGTGGGATTTTCTCAAGCGAGCATGTAGGACTAAAGCTAGGAAAGTGCCAAAAAGACAAAGTGATCCCCATAAAATAAAAGTGTTCCTATAGCATTCCATCCCCATGCATTTGCCATCTTCATTACCTTCCCTGTGATAAAGAAGTGCTGCCGAGTAGCCAAAAAGGAAGGAGCCTATAGGGATATTGGCAACCACAACATTATGGTTGACACTGAAATTCTTAGTGCCAAAAAGCTCGGTTGTTGTTGATACAGAAATGGAAGTGATTGCCCCAGTACAAACACCTATGATGGCGGTGCTGATATAGAGGGAGATATTTGCTGTGTCGAGAAGTAAGAAGAAAGCTCCTGCCATTGGGGCCATCAATACTCCTATACAAGCTGGTCTTGATATCATGTACCTACTCCTGAAAAGAAATTGAAATCAAGCCTTTAATTTCCTGAACTACTATCTCAACAGATGGAGAGATTGTTGGTTAATTTGCAGGCACCAAAGCCAAGGGAGGGATATAGCATTGAATAAATCTATAAAATTTAGGTAAATCATAAATGCAAATATCAAAATCCCTTTATGATTTTGGAAAAGCACAGGCAGAAAATGCTTTTCTTTTGCCCAAATCTTATGGTCAGCATACAAATACCAACGGTAGCAGGTGCCCTCTACAGTATTTTTGAATGAAAACACCATAAAAAGAAAGTATATTTATGTTAGAGAAGACGAAGATAGCTGGAATAGAATGAATATGTTCCATGTACTTATTATTTTTTTAAAAAAAACAAGTATTTATTTCAAAACTATTTAAAAAGATTATTCTAAATAAACATATTAATTTCTATCTTTTCTATCTTAGATTTATACTTTTTCTGTATTTATCTCTTTTATCCTGGAATGCTCTAATCATGTTTATTGAAAAACATAGTAGAAAGCATTTTCTAAAAATCCCATGCCTTTTGATCTTAATGAGTTGCAGAAATTGTCAAAGTAATATAAAAAAGACTCAAGGACAGAGATTGAATTTACTTTGACAAAAAGAAGTCCAGGAGAGCTGGCATGAGTCGGCCAAAGAACCCAAATGAGGAAGACAAAGAAACTAGAGAAGAAGTCCCTGAGCACCCACGAGACTCAGCTATTTGTCCCAAGTTATTCAGATAAACTAGCCCGAGTGTTGCACCAGACAAATATACAAAGAAATACAACCAAAAATTAACTCTTTTTAACATCAACATCACCCCAATTTCCTCCTTCACACCCACCTCACCTTCCCTTGTATGATCATCTTCCACTTTTATCCCACTCTCTATTCTCTCAACATGATCACCAACATTCTCCTCTATATACACCTTCATCTCTCCATTTAAGAACTTTTCTTTCATCTTCTCTGCCATTGGAATCGCAAGTGGGGCTAACAGGAACACTAAGATACCAATGGCATTGCATAATGGAGGTAACCTACTTGACACGGATCCCAAACTGCTGACAACAGCATAGACTCCTGTGGCTATTGTTATCACAAACATGACTACGAACCCAACCTTCATGTTCGTGCTAGTTCCAACATTAACATCTCTAACAAATGGTGCAGCCACCACACTCACTAGTAAAGGTGATAAAGAGCTAAGAAGAAGATAGGCTTTAGCTCTTTTAACAGGAGAAAAGGTGAAGGAGTCAACAAGTACTGTGTAAATTTTAGCACTCAATCCTTGATAACTAGTGGTTAATCCTACAGCAACTTGGCGATCAGAAGGGAAGTTCTGGATGGTAACAACATAGCAAACTGTGTTGATCCAACAGATACTATTTCCTGCCAAAACAGTGAGCAAGAAAATATGGGCATAAGAAAGGGAGGAAATTTGATTTGTTATGAAGAGATATTGCAAACCGTAACCAGCCAAACCAAGAGTTGAACCAATCAAGAGGACTACCCATAGAGGAAGATAAAGAGAAGCAATGCCAGAAAAGAAACCAAATAGTTTTCCAGCATCTGAGGCAAAAGCAAGGTTGTTTAGCTGAACTTGAGACATAGAGAGGAGTTGTTTGAGTTGGGAGGAGTATGCAGGAAAGTTGCTGTTTGTTCCATTTACAGACTGAAGCCATATGATACCCACAAGGCTTAACCATTGAAGGGTTTTTGAAGCCATGGTAGTTAGAGGTTTAAACTTAAAATGCTTCGAAAGAGGTCATTTATAGGGGTGAGAGTTTTGTAAAACACGGCTAAACCGAGCTAAACCATACAAATTAACACCTCTTAAGTGTGAGCCACTTTGATTGGACTTCTTGGATTTTTTTTTTTCTTATTTTAGTCCTTCAACTATAAAACGATTTGAATGACACTTTTTTATGTTACAATCAGCCCAATTTAATCATTGAATCTCACATGTAAGTTACATGTTTTCTTTGAAAAATATCAGAAAGTCATCAAAAAATTGTATGTTGAAGGTTCTTGTTGTTGTTGTTTTATTTTATCATTTTATCAATATGATATTTATATCATAATGTTATGTTGGTGGATGTTGATTTTTAAAAAAAAGATTCGATATATTTTATGATTTTTTGATATTTTATAAAGATATAATGTGAGGAATATCTTCCAAAATATTTTATAGTTAAAGAATTAAAATCATAAGAAAAAGTTCATGAGGTAAGAATATTAAAAACCACCTATAATTGGAGGATGTCTGTATGGATTAGCTTCTAAGTTCTAAAGGAGTGTTTATTTTCGCGGTTGAACATGTTTTTTAAAGTGTTTTTTAAATTGTTTTTTTGTATAAAAAAATATTAAATTGATATATTTTCAGGTATTTTTCGTGATTTTAATTAATGTAATAATATCAAAAATATAAAATATAAAAAAAGCATTTTAATAAATTTTTAATTAAAAATATTTATAAAAAAAAAACATCATGCATCACTTTAAAAAATACACACTGAAATGCCAACATGAAAACGAGTGTGAAGGATTTTGCTTTGAAATGTTAGCAGTGAAGAAAGGATTTATTTGTGGCTGTGCATATAATATGTGGGTTTTCATCAACCACATTGTTATCCATTAATGATATTTTGTGTGTCAGCGATGCATATAGCTAGAGAAGATAGGTGAGCACAGTCGCCAACATTAATTTTTTGCTTTAGTGTTACCTTTTTTTTCAGAACTTCACAGAACAAGTCACGTCCTGGAAGATGATGTGAGGATGAAGGTGTGGGGTTTCCATAACGAGTGGAGGAGGGTCTTTCTTTCTTCGTTTGAAATTGTTCATTTTTTTTTTTTTTAGATTTGAGGAAACCTCCTTCCTAAAAAGCATATTTTATAGATTCAATGAGCAAGTAAAATCCTGACTGTCTCAAATTCTTATAAGAGATGCACGTCCCGACTCGAACTCGAGATCTACTGTTCAGATCTCAAACCCTTTGCCATTACACCACGCCCCTTGAAAACTAAACTTTATTAAAAGATTGAAATTGTCCATGCTCCAACGTGAAATTGTCCATTAATGATATATATATATGATGGGACCTTAATGATTATCATCATCAGGTCAGTGGTAGCTTCGCCATTAGTAACGAGTTCATTTATGGAGATTGCCAGGAAACTGTAAGAAAAGCCGAGGCATTAATTTATTCGGATGAGAGAGTTAACTTCTACACAAACAGTACAAGGCTTCAATGCTGTGTTGACATTACAAAATATACTCAAAGACTTAGTGTACTTGTTATTGTTTATACAGATATAAAGTATGGTTGATTGGAGCAGTATAATGACATTTATCTCTTAATACAAAGAGTTGTAAGGCAGCGGAAAAAAATTGGGTTATTTTTTTATTGGGGATGTATTTGACATTGAAATGATGGTTGGGAAAAAAAATGATCAGCATAAGTTTTGATAAGACTGCAAGTCATGAGGAGCGAGCACCTGGTGCTGGCACTATGCATATAAGGACACCTGACGCTTGGGCTGCCCGGCCCTTATGTGAGATAGACCCGAGCGCCACCTGGCGCTTGGACGACTCCAATGCGTGGGGTAAATCCCAGCATCACCTGACACTTATGTCTTGGCAAAAGTCCGATTGACTAAGGCAGCCCCAACACCATGTGGCGTTAGGGTAGCACAAGCGCCAAGTTTTCACTTCTCATTTTTATTATAATATTATTACTTATAATAAAAATATTAATATTATACCACAACTGATAATATTTTTAGTATTCAAACTATTAATTATAAATAAAATAATAATATTTATAACACAAATAATACTATTTTTTATATGAATATTTTAAATTTTAGTAAAAATAATAATATTTTTAATGCAAATACTATTCATTATAATAAAATAAAAATATTTATAACACCAGTTATACTATTTTTTAAGAATAATACTTTTAATTATAAGAAAAATTAAAATATTTATAACACAAATTATACTATTTTTACTATCAATACTTTAAATTATAATAAAAATAGTTATGACACAAATAATACTATTTTTTATATTAATACTTTTAATTATAATAAAAAATAAAATATTTAAAATTCTTTATCAAGACCCAATAAAATTGGGTCACGCATGACAATGGGTTCTCATTCAAACCCAAGCATCAAGTGCCTCACATTGAGCGGGCATGGGCTGGCTCACCCCAAGTGACCACCATCGGCACGTGGACAGGCACTGCTTTGCTCACCCCAAGCACCCTAAGCGCCAGCACCCCTAAGCGCCACCGGACACTCGAGTTGGTGTGCTAGTGTGGCGCTTGAGCAGGGTCACCCAAGCGCCAGGTGTCCGCTTGCCATTGTTATTATAATATGATTACTTATAATAAAAAATACTATTATTTATACCACAAATGATAATATTTTTAGTATTCATACTTTTAATTATAAATAAAATATTAATAATTATAGCACAAATAATATTGTTTTTATATGAATATTTTAAATTTTAATAAAAACAATTATATTTTTAATGCAAATACTATTCATTATAATAAAATAATAATATTTGTAACACAAATTATACTATTTTTAAGAGTAATTCTAATAAAAATTAAAATATTTATAACATAAATAATACTATTTTTTATAGTAATACTTTTAATTATCATAAAAATTAAAACATTTAAAATCTTTTATCAAGACCCAATAGAATTGGGTCACACAGGACCCATTAAGCTGGGTTATGACGTCGGACCCCAGATAATCGGGTCCTTTGCCATGACCCAAGCGTGCTGGCTCTCCCTAAGCCACCCCATCACCACGTGGCACTCGGGTTTGTACGTGGGGCGGGCGCAACAAGGCTCACCCAAGCACTTCCAAGAGCCACATGGCACTCGGGTTTGATTGCTACGGAAGGGTCGAAACGTCAAGTGTCCGCTTTTCATTGTTATTATAATATTATTACTTACAATAAAAATAGTATTATTTGTGTTATAATTATTTTTTATTATGATTAAAAGTATTAATATTAAAAATAGTATTATTTGTATTATAATTATTATTTTTTATTTGATTAAAAGTATTAATATTAAAAATAGAATTATTTTTGCTCTTATTTTTTTTTTTATTATGATTAAAATAATTATTTTTATTTTTATTATAATTAAAAGTATGGACGCGTCCACCCCCAGCCCCCAGTCCCAAGTTGGGGTTGGCCGTATCCACCCCAATCTCAAGTGGGGTTGGACGGGTCCACGCCCACACCCCAAGTTGGGCTTGGGCCTAGACGAGTCCACGCCCAACCCTAGTTGGGCCGAACGCTACCATGCTCAACTTGTGGTTGGGTCTGGACGCGTCCACAACCAACCCCAAGTTGAGTTTGGACATGTCCACACCCACATCCCAAGTTAGGTTGGACGCGTCCACGCTGAAGCCCCTGTTGGGTCTGGACGCGGCCACGCCCACCCCAATTTGGTTGGGCTGAATGTGTCCACACCCAACCCTCAGTTGGGTCTCGACGCGTCCACACTCAACCACATGTATGTTAATATAATAATGTGTGTTATAAATATTATTTTTTCTCTTATAATTCAAAGTGTTCATATCAAAAATATTGTTGTTACTCATTTTTGGACCCCATGTTTGCTGGAAGATTGACAAAAGCAAATGAAAGAAATATTTTTTTGAAAACTCTGTTTGAGCTGTTTTCTGCTCTTTTTTATCCTTCCCCTTTCTTGCCAAAATCATCAGGTTTTCTTTGACTGATCAGAAGTCTTCATAATGCCAAATTCATTCCTTTTTTATAGGGTCTTTAAGGGTGAATAAATCCCTCAAAAGTGGAAATAAAAAAACCTGGTTCTGCTGCCGCCGCAATCTTTTTTTCCAACTTAGGCCCTGTTTCTGACTTGGTTTCGTGCAATATCCCGACCATCCCAGCTATATTCTGTCACTCATGACATGTTGAAAAATGGACCTACACCTTTATTGGGTCCTAGAGCTCACTGTTCTTATAGCGGACTCTCGGTCGAACTAGGATGCTTGGCATTGTCAGTTTCCTGAATTTAGATCGGGAGACCCTTTTTGACCAACCAGATTGCGGCCCGTTTCTATCCTATAAAATGATTATATCTCACCTGGAATCCTCGTGAAAGTCGTAGTCCTGAACGCATAGGTGAATTTAGGCTTTCGAATCGCTTGATTTCGATATCAGGAGCTCGAGATATTCTCGTTTGAATATCTCGACGTGAAAGTAGAGAATTCTCCGCGAGCAGGATTTTGACCCAAGTTGTGCACTGAAATTTCTGCTGCCATCACGATTTTTCTGGTTCATTCTTAGGATACTCTCGGTCATATCGGGATGCTCGACATTCGTCGCGTTTTGAATCGGATCAGGAGACCATTTTTACCGACCAGTTTTGCGGCCCGATTCTGTCCAGTAAAACGATTATATATCACCTTGAATCCTTCGTGAAAGTTGTATTCCTACACACATAGATGAATTTAGGCTTTCGAATCGCTTGATTTCGATATCAGGAGCTCGAGATATTCCTGTTTGAATATCTGACGTGAAATTAGAGAATTCTGCCGCGAACAGGGTTTTGACCCAAGTTTTGCACTGAAATTTCTGCTGCCGTCACGATTTTTCTGGTTCATTCTTAGGATACTCTCAGTCATATTGGGACACTCAAAATTCGTCAGTTTTTGAATCGGATCAGGAGACCATTTTTACCGACCATTTTTGCGACCCGATTCTGTCTAGTAAAACGATTATATCTCACCTTGAATCCTTCGTGAAAGTTGTAGTCCTACACACATAGATGAATTTTGGCTTTTGAATCGCTGGATTTCGATATCGAAACTCAAGATATGCATGTTTGAATATCTAATGAGGAAGTGAAATTTCTGCCGCATGTTTTTGGCTTCCTGCAAACATGATCTTAATTATATATAAAAAGAGAGCAGAACCCAAAACAATGTTGTTTTGAGACATTGTTCCTCCCATGTGCATGCCGCTGCCCGAGACCCTCAGGAATGGGGAGCAGCTGCATGCGTGGGAGCAAGCGCAGCGGCGGCAAGCAAAGCGTGAGAGCAAAGCAGGCGTGCGAGCAACTGCAGCGTGCTGCGAGTAGTCACGCAGGCGTGGGAGCAGCGCAGGCGTGGGAGCAGCGCAGGCTGCCCTGGCTTGGTGTCCCCTGCTCCCCATGCGCATGCTGCTGCCCCGCTCCCCCTTCACCTATATATATACTGTTATTAGCAGCTACCGGGGCTGGTTTTTTTGGAAGGGGGGAGAGGGAAGAGGAGTAGAGCAGTTGTGAACAGAAGACAGTAGGGAAGAAAGACAAGAGAGAACAAAGAAAAGAAAGAAAAAAAGAAAAAAACCGAGAGAACTAGGAGGAGGTTGAGGGTAGGAGAACGGGAGGAGATTACCTTGAGTCTATCCTACCTTGTCGAACCGGGGCTTGCAAAGACTCTATGAGGTTTTTGAAAAGTTCCCAACGGCAAAAGAGAGGAAGGCTTGCTTTGGTTATCGGAGGTAATTAAAAAGGAAGAAGCTTGTCCACCGCTTGTATCTCATTTTTCCGCATTTAAACGTGCAGGACCCGCAGGTATGAGTCTTGACTTTCTTTTTTCTTTAACATATGTAAAGCTATTTGGTTGGTCTTCTTTATTTTCAAAATATGTTTTCTGCTTCTGTTTGGGACGTTCATTTTCCATCTCAACAACAAAGTTGTATGCTTGCCCATTGTTCCTCCCATGCCTTTGAGTTTAGCTTGTTATTTATGTTAGAGCTGCATTTTTTCTGCTGTTTACTCATACGGTGACTCATTTAGAAAGAAAAACGAGAGAAGGCCCTCTTCAGTTGGGATGATGTTTTGGCTGGTTTTGGAGTGTGTTTTCCTTCCCGTTTTTCTTCGAAAGAGAGATAGCCGGCCATTTGATTTGTTGTTTCTGTTTTAGCGTCTCGATATACATGATGAAAAGCATGTTCTTTCGTTCTTTCATTCTTGGATAAAACAAACCATGGCGTAGCGAGAGATTAGAAAAAGGTTAGGCGTGACCAATGTTTTCTCGTTTAGGTTTGGTTTTCAAATGTTCAGCTTCCATGTGTATATGACCCGCTCCTCTTTGTCGAAAATGATGGGTCATGCTGTGTTTAGACTGTGAGTTAAGAGACTGGTTTAGCTTTCCAGTTCTACTGCCTGAGAGACCGTAGTTTGTAAAGGTCTTCGTCACCCCGGCTTTCCTTTGGTTGGAGCGTCTCTGTGCAATTGGAACATTACGTAGGAGTAGTTACGGCCTATAGGTACCTAAGAAGGAGTGAAATAACGTGAGGGAGTGTCCTTTTAATTAAGGGGACTTTGGTTTTTGCAGGTTCCGGTTTCATGGTTTTTTGTCCCTCTGTTTCTTGTAGAAATGCATGGCTTCTGTTATAGCTTCTGTTATAGGTTTCAGCTTCAGGACTTTGTTGTTTTTGGTGCCTGCGGAATTGTTTTGTTAGAGTAATGAGCAGACTTGTTTCACACTTCCAGCTTTGATTAAACCGTAACCTCCCGCAATTTTTTGCTTTGTGTTTGCACTATTCAAGTGAAATATAATTCACTTGAACAGTAACGTGGTCTTTGCATGCAGTTAGGGGTACGTGCGTATGCACAAGAATCGGAAAATTAATTAACGTGTTACTGTGCGGATGAAAGTAGGCCCATTTTATTTTTGGGCTGATTTCGGCTCATTTTATTTTTGGGCCGGGTCTGGCCCATTCAAAAAGTTTTCTTCAAAGATGTATTTAAAAAATCCGTGATTTTCTGCAAGGTTGTATTTTTGTACTATAAAGATACAAGTCCGGTATGAAAATACCCGGTTTTCGTCGAGACATCAAAAAAAATATATAAAATGAAAAATGTTTTGTTTTCCTGCATACGGCCAATACCCTAACATTGTTTTTTTACGTTTTTTTTATATAAAAAAAACAAATATTTGAAGTTTTGAAAATGTGTTTTCGCATGGATTTCTTAAACACAACAAAAATCATTTTTCTTGCATTTCTGGATTTTACAACATGTTTGTAAAACTCCAAAGGGTATTGGCCAATATTCCAAAAAATATAAAAATCTTATTTTGGGGGAATTCATCTATTATTCACCGCTAATCTTTGGATAAAGAAATCCTTAAAGGACGAATATCCAAAATATTATTGGGAATAATTTGTTATTATTCACCGTTAATATTTGGATAAAGAAACCCGGAGTGGTAAATATCCAAAATAATTTTCTAGGAATAATAAATCCGCACAAATCCTTGAAAGAAGCCTTGATTATAATCGAGGACATTTCAAATTTTTTTCTTCACGGTTTACGAGACAAAAATAGGTTTTTAAAGCGCCCTAGATTTTGTTCATCAGAGCAGACTTATCCTAGGAAACGATGGGATTAGAGAACATCAACACCATAACGGTTATAAGGCAAATCAAACACCAAGCAGCTTACCTTAGGTAGGGCGTACTAGGGGTGCTAAAACCTTCCCTTTACGCAACCAAGTCCCTTGCCTTAGAATCTCCGAAAGACCAGTTAGGTTTCCTAGTGACCATAATACTAGGTGGCGACTCCCTTTTTCACAACAGGAAAGACCCCAATATCAATCCCCGCTACGAAGGATAGTGTCGCCGCGACGTCGAGCTCTCAGGAGGGTGCGACAAATATTATTATTTGTGTTATAAATATTATTATTTTTGTTATAATTCAAAGTTTTGAGATAAAAAAATATTATTATTTGTGTTGTAAGCATGCTTGAAATTCTTAATATAATTATTTATGTTATAAATATCATTATTTTTATTAAAATTCTAAATATTTATATAAAAAAAATAGTATTATTTATGTTAGAAATATTATTATTTTTATTATAATTAATAAATTTAAAAAATTATTATTATTAGTATTAAAAAATAATATTTTTTATATTATAAATTTTTTCAATAATTTTTATAAAAATAAAAAATAAACCGGCCGCGCAGCACGGCTTCAACTAGTTTCGGCTATACGAGCTTCCAACTTGCGTGTAGATGAAATAACTGTTAGGTTACGTATGTGAGTGGAGAGATGCTTGTTAAAAAAAAAAAACCCTTATAACTACCTAGTCTAGGTTTTGTGTTTAAAATTATACAGGTACATGGCAAACAATGGTTGAATTTTTTATATTCATACTCTATTTATTATTTATTAAATACAAATTTATAAATTCTTCATCAAATTTCAAGTATTAAATGAGTATTCATTATCTATTAGTATTTACTAATCAATAAAAAATAATAGTTAATATATATGTGTATACATGTGTGTGTATTAAATGATAAAATGATAAATATTATTCATATATATATATGTGTGTGTGTGCGCGCGTGTATTTTATGTCAATATTAAGATATGTATATATCATATTGTATTAAAAAATCTAAATATTTTACAAATATAGTTATATAATTTAAATATATATTTCGGGTTTGATTCAGGTATTTTTTGGGTTGGGTTTAATAATATTTATACTCTATCCATTATCAACTGGATCCAAAAAATATCCACCTATTTAGATAAAGTTAATTCGATATCCATCACTTTTAAATTAAACTAATTTTGTTACTCCTGTTTCACCATGGGTCGGATAAATTTTTTTGGCAAAAAACAAAAAATAAATATGTAAGCTTTTCAAATTTATATTTTTTAAAAAAATTATAATTATAAATAAAAAAAAACTATGAAAACTATTTGTGTTAATAAATGCAAAAAACAAGGTTTTAACATGTCTATTCAATTCATCTGGTTGTAAGTCGAATAATTTTTTTCCAACGCAAAAGAATTAATGTGTAAGTGTTATGAATGTATTTTTTTTACATCAAGTAAAAAAAATAACTGTGAATTATAAAGTCAATACTTACATATAATAAAAATCATATGCATTAATAAAAATATATAAGATCTCAAGCTAATTTTTAACATAGCTGAAAAATAAAACAATGTTGCAATTGCTACAGTGAAATACCATTTTCTTAGTCTGTGTAGAATAAATTTTCAAAAATAAAAAGTGTAAAGAAAAAAAAAACATCAAAAAAAAATTACAAAAGAATTAAAAAAAAAAACAAAAAGAATGGTATAAATAGGCCAAGTGTAAACAATAAAAAAATAATTTTTTTTTCCAAAAAAATTGTAAGGAAAAAAAACTAAAAAAATTAAAATCATGAATTTGGCATGCATGTTATAATTTTAAAAACAAATAACAGGTATGCAGGCTGCTTCAATGTATTATTCTACATGAAAAAATAAAAGTATCATTTAAAAAGTTCATGCAATCATCTAGTAAGTAAATTGATAACTATTTATGTAACTAAAAAAAATTATTAACAATAACCAAGAAAGAAACTGTAAAGATGACATATTTATCTAATTATGTTTACTAAACTTTTTTATTTAACTATGAAAAACTTATGGCTTAAATGATAAATACAAATGAAAATGATTGAATAAACTTGCACTAGAAAAAAATATTTTGAAAGTTCAAACACTTCAAAAAACAATATAAGGAATGGAAAGGTTAATGAAGTAATTTAACTATTTATAAAATTATAAAAAAAATAAAAATGTTGCTAGGACTAAATAACAATAATAAAAAAAAAATGTTAGAAAATGACAATCAAGCCTCTAAAGGCAAGGCAAAGCTAATAAATTTGTATAGCAATGGTATTAGTATAATTTAATTATTTATGATAAAATTAAAATTATTATATGCATCTAGATCAAAAGTTATGATTGTTTACTCTTTAAGGATAATACGATAATTATACTGTTATTTATTTTTAATTTTTTAAGAAATAAAGTATTGCATTAAAACGCAGAAGCTGGCGAGAATGTCAAAATACAAAATCTGCAATAAGATCAAGTTTAGCGGAATATCTAACAAATGAGATGGGCAACAAGACCAAGTTACCAAAAGCAAAATAACAGCCAAAAGATGCAACTTTGTCGCCACACAAACTAGAGTTGCCAAGCAATAATTCCAATTTCCAGGGGATATATACTTCCATAAAACCAAACTTCTACCTCGTACGTTACTGATTCTTTCCTCTTCTTAGCCAAATCAATACCAACGTCTTGATCAGACAATGCAACACACAACTTGAAACATCAACCCCTCCCTAGGCCTACTCATATTCTCCAGAGAAACGAAAGAGAATGCAGGATGGTATGGAGTTAAACCAGATTGCTCCTTAACTCTTGCTGGAGTCGGCCACGGCCTCTCAAGAAATCAACCTTTAGCATCTTAACAAGCAGAAGAGCAGCATCGCCTCCACACATAAGAACAGAGAAACTAGATCAGTCAATTTATATAAAGCAATACCATCAAGAACCCCCTGAGCAACATCCCATTTCCACCACTAGTCGCAATCAGGACTAAAACAAAGAGGACCCACATAACAGTTGGATGATTCAAAACCACGCAACAAAGTTAGTTGATCTTCGGACTCCCTGTTTAGCCAGGTGATCTGCCATGAGATTATTCTCACGATAAACATGAGTGAAGGTGATTGAGCCAACGTATGAAGTCAAAATCTCTTGAATGAGGAGAAAAGCTTGCGGTGCATCCAAGGCCTGTTATTAGGGTTCTGCATCCAGCTAAAATAATAAAAAGATGGTGCTGCTCCTAAACAAATTAAGAATGATAAATTAATCATGTGTAATTAAAGCATCCTACCCCTCAAATAATTATTCAACCCTAAACATATTTTATCATAGATGGACTACAGTGAAAAACTCTCAACCAATAATATTTTAATTGACTAACATTCCTATACATGCCCATGCATAAGTCCAAACCAATGGCGGAAAAATCTTGACGTGGAAGAAAAGGATGCCTGTCCTGTGTATACACGGGAGAGAGAACTGAAACCCATTTGCCAAGGTAACTTAATTATTGAATTAATTGATTCCCTCTATTTGAGGCAATGCAACTGAGAGACAAATCAGGGCCTCACAGAAGCCAAGAACTTGAACTCGACAGATAATACATGCATGCCTAGGAAGAAGGGATATTTCATGTGCACAAATCAGTGGAAAAATCTTAATTTGACCTCAGGAAATCTTAATTTTCAGAACAAATGGCTGATGATTTGTGGGTAGAAGGGATAGAACCATATCCATGCATGGCACCTAGCAAGACCACTCACCACTTAGATCACAACCCTCCCAGTATTTGATCAGGGGAAGGAAAGCAGGATAATATACTGTAAGGTTGCAAATTAGCAAGACGTCAAAAATGATTTGATGTGCTCATAACCTGTTAAAAATGAACAGGGTTATTGGGTAAAATTATAAATAAAATATTTAAGAAATAATTTTTTTATTATTTTTTATGTGTGAATGATAAGAAAAGTCTTGAGCAATCTTTATTTTATATTTGATATTTGAGGTATTTTATTAAGTGGGTCAATCTTATAATTGAAATATAATTGACAAATATATTTTTATTTATTTTTAATTTTTTTATTAAATGAAGATATTGAATTATTGTAAAAGTTGCCCATATATTAAGTCCGACACTCAATTATCCTCAACGATGACATTGAGTTAGACAGCTAACAAATACTTCCAGCTTATTAATTCCTGCTGGTTTCAAGGGGCCGTCAAAATTCTTCTCTGCGATCGTTAAATAAATCTTCGTACAAAGATATTAAGTCAACTATTGTTCTTCATTTGTTTCAACTAAATTCCTTTTACATGTGAAGATCGCTGTCGGGCCGGAAATTAAATACAGAACCACCATCTCCGATCAATGTATTCCAGTCTGTTTTTTGTGTACATACGGTTGTTCAAGGATGTTGAGCCGATGTGGTCCAACAATTAGCTGGCCATGAAATTAATATGGAGACAGGGCCAGCTGATGCGCTAGCCACCCACATCTCTAATGTCATGGTTTTACAAATTAATCATTGTTTTGTCCTTAGATTTGAAATACACTTATAAATTAGTCCTTCATGTTTAAAATACATATGAACGTTGGTTTTTTCTTAAGATTTCCAATTGTAAAACTCTTTCAAATAAAGAATTATTGTTTCCAGTTTGATTTCAAAACCATGAAACCCGAAAAAACAGCTGCTCACTCCTTGATAATATAATTATCAGCAAGAATCGAAGAGACTAAGTTATAACCTGATCCTTTCAATAGATCTCAAGTTTGTTTCTCTGTCTCTTTTTGATATAAGATGATGAGGTTATTGCTTCATGTCATTGGTTGCAGATTCTGTGTGCTTATTCTTCCATGGGCTGTGAGAAGCAACTTGATTTATTTCTTGGTTGCAGAAAGGTTATTGGCAAGGTTTCTGCATTGAACTGATTACATTCCATCCGTTTTCCAACTATTTATGAATGCAATCATTGTTTAATCCTGTTAAAATGGTTTCCTTCTGGTTATGGTCGACATAAAGCTCACCAGCTATGGATTATGGCCTAAATTCAGCTTAATCTCGTTTTGGAAGTTCCTTCATTTTTCCAACTGGGAAGTTGATATCGGGATTCTAATATCACGTTTGATTTGATGCAGACCAGTCTCATATACAAGCTTCGCCAGATTTATGCCCGGCGGAGTAAATTTTGTTAACCATATTTCCTGGATCTGTATGTCATTGCTTGATAGTATCTTTGATTATAATTTTCTTATATGGACAGTAACAATTGAACTGAGAATTTACATTTGTACATCGTTCCATACTCACGGGAATGCATTTGTTATTTCTTTGCATGTGTGCGCAACTCTCAAGTCTCAATTCCAACGTACAACCTGGGCTAAGTTTCACGTTAAACTGGGTGAAAAACAGATCAACTGGCGACCTAGTCCACTTGGTCAAAAGGTCGGTGATATAAACTTACGCAACTTTCCAACAGATTGCATACCATCAAGTAGCGATATAAACTTGCAGCCATCATTAAACTAAAATCTAGAAGAAAGAACCATAAAATTTTGGCTTGGAAAATGAGAACTATTATCAGTTATCACAAGAAATCAATCTTCTACAATCAATCAGAACTACAAAATGTGTAACTGATCCGTACATGCTTGAGCTACAAGAGTTGTCTGAACCAAGCAAGTCAATATTGTGGCAAAAATTGCCAAATTCTCACTTTGCGACTCTAACTGCTGTCATCACATAAAGGATTCAAAACGCAGGGAACTGTATTTTGCTAATCTCACTTTTAGGATGCAGAAAGTGCCATGCTGCGGCTTGGAAACCAAAGACCACAAGATTGAACGGCAATTGTGCCAAACTCTGTTTAAATTTGTCCAAGGATAGCATCTTCAATGGGTCACTGCATTAAAGGAAGTAGCACTCTCATTTCTGCTCCATTTCCATTTGACAAATAATATATCTTCTTCCAGCTCTCCTCTGAGAATGCTTCTCGAGGCAATAATCTTTGCCTGCCAAAGTTAACAAATAAAACCAAGTCAGAACTGCATCAAGGAGAAAGTATTTGGCAAGTTCTGCATTATCTATAAGAATCCAGCCAGTTGAATGAAAGTGTGCTTCATCACTGATATAGTCTACCCGGCAATCATATGCATTCCTCTACATACCTAAGGTAGTAATGGCAAACAGCAGCTGCTTCATCTAAACCATATCGTGTTAAATTAACACGAGCATCTAAAGGGACATCTGGCAAATCCTTGCGCAACTTTCCAACTGCTGTTGAATGAGAAAAGGCACCCACCATCATGCTATTATGCATCATAGACCTAAAAGCATTTACCTGCAAGAGATGTATAATGTTATGGAGTGACGTTCAATGAACTCCAACCAGCAGTCCTTGATTCCAATAAATTAACTATCCAGAAGAATAAGAAAAGTGTGTGCAAGATGTCCACGGTGGAAGAAAACTAAATCTCAAGGACCAAATCCTCGTTGCATGGAAAAGGATGATCAACATCCTAAGAATATGAGTTCTCTTCAAGGGTACATCCACAACATACATGTGCTCATTTCAACCCAAAGAGATTAGAATAATTTTAGGACTTGACAAAGATGAGTAGCATTTGATACTGACCAATCAAAGAGCATTGTAAACAGGAAAATTTTCCAGGAAGAGCTTAACACGACACCAATCAAAGACTTGACAAAGATGAGCATTTGATACTGACCATTGCAAGTTCTCTAGCATGTACTGGTCGACATGAGCGCAGAGTTACTGGTTCCTCATACTCGCTGAACGTAAACCAGTTATTATACTGGAGAAAAAGTGATAGCAACAATTAAAAAAAGATACATCAATAACTATGGAATGACTCTGGTGGCATTCTTAAACTTAGTTCATTTAAAGAACTAAATGAAATGATGTGGGAATTTGATTCTAGAATCTGTCTCACTTGATCAATAGCAAAGAGGACAGGAATATCCTTCACAAGTGATAACTCTTTCCTCAAGCGAAGCACTACCCCAACAGCTGCATGTGTTTGCTTGATTCCTATTTGAACCAGGTCATACAAAGTTGAGCTTTCAGGCACTGGAACTGAATCGACTCCTTTTAACAATCCAATTCCAGCACCCTCTCCAAGTGGAACAGGATCAAATATATGGCATGGCAATTGCTTCAAGAGAGATTCATTGTATTTTACAAAATCCTGCAAAGAAATAAACAGTATGAAAAATACAAGATTTTCAGTACATTGAGCATAGAAAGACAAATGGAGAAGAAAACAACAGAAAAGTTAACAGCAAGAACTTTCGCACATTCTGAAGAATCATTTGTAGAAAAGAGAATCAGAATCATGGATTATCTTTCTGTTTTAGGAGGGGGGATTGGACCTAAACATGCTTCATGAGTAACCTTGGATTGCCAATCACTGATTTTTGGAACTCAATTACATAAACTGCAAACAAAACAAAGAAGATATGGACCTGCCTGTTTTCTTACATTTTCCAAGCAAAAACTAATGTCATGATATCAACAATTTGTTACCAAAGATAATAGCAGTTCAGCAGATCATACCGTGCATACTTCTTCAATCACATTCATTTGATAAAATAAGTGTTAAAAATTCTTACCTTGAGAGCATTTTCTGCCTGAATAGGTGTATCCCAAAGACCAGTAATTGGGTTTTTATAGAAATATCCACCATGAGTCCACTCCCGTCCTCTGGGAACATAAAACACCAGCCAACCTTCTTCACGAGCCCAATGAACAAGCATCGCAAGCGTGATACTCTTCCCGCAGTTAGAAGGACCATCTAATACAATTTGCTTTCTAACTTTCAGACCTGTAAAAAGAAATTCATCAACTTACAGCAATCACAGACCTCTCACACCATTTATCTTATCAATACACAACAAAAGCAGCTATCTCTTTGCAACTTTACAGATAATTACCTAACCACACACCTACTTGTACACGTCAAATCATAAGGGATAGGAGTACTCATTGAAGCCCTACTCAAAATATTTTCAATAACATACACACTACACACTAAGAACTAGAATTACCCACATCACTAAAAAATCAAAACTATCTCCAATTAGCTTTAACCATATGCAAAATTGAGCAAATACTAATGATATCATTCTACCAATGGCTTATCAAACCCAAAACATTATAACTATAGTAACAAAAAACCGTACCTTTACCATCAGAAGAGAGCAAAGGAGGATCAACAATACGTCTAAAATTATCACGAAGATCCAGAAAACTTTGTCTAACAAGCAAAGCACTCCTCATTGATTCCTCGAACTCCTTAACCATCCCCATTGGCAATCCCTCTGGCAACATCTGGTTCAGCTCCTTCTCTCTTCAAATCCCAAAACACAAAAACAAAATCCTAATTCAGCCTAATAAACACACATAATGACTCCATTTTTACATATCTATCACATTCAACAAAACAAAAACAAAAAACCGATTAGAAGTTACTTTAAAATGAACCCAATTCAGCTACATTAAAAGGAACCCAATTCAGTAACATTATCAAAACCCAATTCAAAAACACATAAAAAGCCACAATATTTACTTAACTAAAGACATTAACAGCTAAACAAATACCCGAATTTGAAGTAAGAACAAGTGTCTTTGCGTGAGAGTCTAGAGAGAGAACTGATATTAGTAAACAAAGGTCTCCCATTAGGACCAGCATTAAGTGAAGGGTTCTTCTCGTCTTGAGCAAGAAGGCGAGCACGAAGCACTCTTTCATCAGTAGTCTCTTTGGCGTCAGATACAGCAGTTTTTGAATCATCAAGGCCAGATCTTTTTGGGTTCTTTTTGGGTTTTTGATTGTCGGCTTTGTTGTTGTTTCCTTTTGGAGCTGATGATTTGCCTGATTTTGAAGAGAAGTGATTGTGAAGTGGTGATTGAGGGATAGCAATGATGGGTTTTGGATTCCATTTAGGGTTTTTCAGTGAGGATCTTGCAAGAAACCTCAACATTTCTGTGTTTTTGGGATTTTGCTTCTGTTCTGTCTTGGTGAGGTTTTGGGTTTCTTGAGGTTTTGGGTTTCTTGAGGTTTCTGTGTTGTGTTCAAGACAAGGAAGGTTATGGAAAGGTATTAATGGGGTTGTTTTGGGCTTATGAAGGCTTGGGCCTTTTTTGTTGGTGTAGAGCCCAAACTTAACTCTCGGCCCATATTGACTCGTAAAGTTTTTACAAATTAAACTAAACCCTAATGTTTTTAACTTTTATTTAACAAGAAGAAGAGCCCACCATAGGCTGATAAATTCTGGAGATCACTTGATGATGCATGCAATTTACTGCTTGTCTGAATCCTCCAATGCACTATATATGGTTCAATGATTGTTTTAATCATAGTTTAAAAATCCTATTCAGAGTCGATCTAGGTTAAGTTTTGAGTCATAAGTTTTGAAAATCAAAAAATTTAAAATTAAAATTTAAAATTAATATATATTTATATTCTTTATATCGGTTTAATGCATTAAAAGATATTATAATTTCATCAATTTATTATCATAATAGAAAATCAATCCATTAAACATTACTTTTTTGACCTGGAACAGGGAATTGTTATATCAATTATTGGTGGATCAATGAATTATTGATGACAATATTAATACCGACCCAGTAGAATTCTTACAATAAAACCATCTCCAAATGGAATGATTTCGTCAAATGTCGGCATAAATAATGATCTTTCAGTTTTGTTTTTTTCTTAAGTTGATTCATTAGAATTAAAGCAAAGCTCATCTGATCATATATGTTGGTCGTTAGATTATAGCAGCTCTCCAAATTTAGTTTCCATAATTATGGGTGTATGTAAATATGGTTATAGTTGTTTTTTAAAGTACTATTTGTTCAGAAATACATTAAAATAATTAATATTTTTTTATTTTAATTTTTATATCAAAAAACCATCTCAACTCAATAGAACATACCTCCTCAAGTGAAAGCTCTTTAAACTTGAAATTTGCACAAACTCACACTATTAATTTTTATTAAATAAGCACTTCCTAAAGTGACACATCCCCTCAAGTAAAAGTTATTTAGGCTTGAAACTTGCACAAACTCACATTATATTGTGCTTAATTTTTATTAAATAAATAGGAATGATAAAATTTAAACTCGTGACCGTTTAATCATCAAAGCTCTGATACCATGTTAAAAGATCATTTCAAGATATGATTTATATTATTCTCTAACCTACATCAAAATAAAAAATATAAAAAAAAATTTAAAAAAAATAAATAAATTTTAACAAATTTCTAACCACACTTCAGCGAATAAACTCAACATAAGTCTACAAGAAGATCATAGGGCCGGCGGGGTCATAATCCTAGGGGGGGGGGGGGTCAAATGCAACCAGGCTGATCAGTGACTTTGCTTATTAATATCAAAGTGATGACCTGAGAATGGCCGAAAGGTGCCCTTCTTTAACTACTCTCTACCCTTTTTGAAGAACTTGCAAGAGATTACAGACAAAAATCTCCAATTACGTTATTTTCAAACCAAAATCATACATTTATAATTGAGGAGAAGTTTGCAAGGTTAGTGGGCACACATTCATAACCACAGAAATGTTGAATATTGAAGGCCATGAATGTCGTCGGTGTCCAATCTCCATCACTTCAATGTTAAAAATATATACATACAAACCATCTAGGTGGTAGCTCAGTGGTAAGAGCTTGGGACTAAGGGGTTTGCTCCCTCTTAGGTCTCAGGTTCGAACCCTGTGGTTGCTCATATGATGGCCACTGGAGGCTTACATGGTCGTTAACTTCAGGGTCCGTGGGATTAGTCAAGGTGCGCGCAAGCTGGCCCGAACACCCACGATAATCTAAATATATATATATATATATATATACACACACACATACATGGCGCACAAGCAATTGCTCCACACCTGGTCCATATATAAACATTTGTGCCTTCATTGTCAAAGAAAGAGGCTCTGCCCTTTTTGGCTGAGCCTCATCGGCCGATTGATTTTATTTTTTTTTTTTAATTTTTGGCTTAATCTTGGTTTGAAAATGTGTATGAAGTCTAGTCTGCTAAAGCTCTCTCTCCCTCTACCATGATAGACAACTCCTTCTACCTAATTTTCGTGTATAATCGAATTAAATTGGAAAAAACTCTTTTCCCTCCTCTTTTTTTTTTTTTCTCTTCCTCCTTCTCCTCTCGACCTCTCTCTTCTCTGCTAAAGCTCTCTCTCCTTCTACCATGTTCTAGAGAACTCTTCCTTTCTCCATCACATTTTTACTTTTTTTTTTTTGTTTTTTTGTATTTGTGTCGATCGCGTAAACATCATATGCGTATCTTGTAATCACGTAGCGAGAATTGAATGTTTTATAAAATTATTTTATTTTAAAAAATAAGTTTTTTTATTGTGATAATTAATTTGAGTATATTTTTTAGAGAAAAAAAAACTCTACAAAATTTGTGAAATTATGTTTGTTTTAGATTGGTCATCATGGCGCCATCACCACAGTCCAGTCTACCTAATAATCTACCTAAGAGTTGCCTAAGCAGATCTCCATTATTCTCTTGGCATTGAACTTCTGTCCTCGATCGAGAGGTCACTGCCAATAAGTGAAAGTCCCATCCGCAAGCAGCACTTTAATGTAGGTCCCTTGATCGAACTGTATAACATATAACGAACAAACACTTCTCTTATCCATTCATTTGGCTAAGAATACAGACACATAACAAATTGATGAGGACTCCCATATTTAAATTGAGATTGAATTTCGATGAAGGATAACTTTATGCGTAGACAGAAAGTATATATATTCTCTGAGTTTAGGGTTCATCATGAGTTAGACAAGAGATTGATACATAAAGTCCAGATATATATTTTCAGGATTTGTATAATTTGTATGTATTATTGTCATTAATTAGAAGTACTTAAGGTATCTTTGAATCAGAGATTAAATCCTTTTTTCTAAATGATTTTAAAAATATGTTTCCCATTTGAAGAATTTAATTATTAGTTTTATTTGAGTTTTGATTTTAAGATTTGAATCTAAAAAATTCAGAAAAAAAACAAAATCTTCTTAATCACCGGATTAATCTATTAAAATACATATATTATTTGTGAAATTATTTCCATTCTTAATAGACTTTCTCACTTATCATGTAATTAGTTAACTAATTAAATATCGGCCTCAAAATTATATATGGAACCTAAAGCTTGACTTTGTAGGTCCGACTCATCACCATCCATGGAACTCATGATACAGTCCACGTTCTCTTTACATTCCCTATAAAACCACCCCCAAAGCTCCCATATTCAAATCTCAAATCCAAAATTAAACAACAAAAGCAAAACGCAATCACCCCTCTCTTTCTTTCTTCCCCTAAGACTACATCGATCTCTTTGTTCTTTAAAACTGGAAACCAAGCGAGCAAGCCTGGAGGAGATCGAAGGAGAACATAACAAGAGGGTTGTGGTAGCCCTGTATGATGCCCTAGTCAACAAAGACATCGAAACGGCACACCGCTTGCTAGCACCTGACCTAGAGTGGTGGTTTCATGGTCCACCAATTCACCAACAACATTTGATGAGCTTACTCACTGGCCAACCACCATCTTCATCTTCGTCAGTAAGACCGAACAACAACTCCTTCATCTTTCAGTACCCCTCTCCAATGTTGTCGCCTTTGGATCAATGGTCCTTGTTGAAGGGTTTAACAAGGATTGGAATGTTTCGTGGGTTCATGCATGGACTGTCACAAATGGGATCATTACCCAAGTTAGAGAATAATTCAACACTTCTGTTACTGTCACCCGTTTTGGAGATGGAGGGTCATCAATATCATCATCACCGGCGATTAGCTCTTCTCAGTCTAGGGCTAGTTGCCAAAGCGTTTGGCAAAGCAATGTCTCTGATAACAAGTCTGTGCCTGGTCTTGTTTTGGCACTCTAATTAACGAGTGATTAGTTTTCATGTTCCTGGACTGTCATTCTAAATAATATATGTATATCAGTATATATCTTTGTTGGGAAAACTAGGGACAACTAACCGGATCAATTCAGCGGAATACAATTCACAATTAACAAGTCCCAATCCTTTTTCCCTCTTTGTGCAGTAAAAAACAGAATCAAACAATGATCAAATATAATGCAAATAATCACACAAATCAACACCAAGATTTTTACGTGGAAAACCCGATGCGGGAAAAACCACGGACCGGAGTCCACCTAAAAACTTCCACTATCACAAATAATGGGTTCACAATAGTTCTTCCTCATATTCAACTAAGGGCTACAACATATATATCATCAAGAACAACTTATTCTCGGATTACAACAAGATTAAAGAGAGTAATGTTAGAGAAAAGCTCACAACACTGACAGCCCCGTTATCTGTCCAAACGGCCAGCTTCCACACCACCAATCTCCGATCCAACCGTTCAGAATGAAGAGTAACGTGTCTGGAAGCTGCTGTCCAAATCTCAGCCCGATCCAACGGTGAACGAACTGGAAATCGAAGAAAGAAGACAGACTGCTCTGCTGCCTCCTCTTCTTTCTTTCTCTCGGTTTTTCTCTCTCTCTCTTGTTCTTGGCTACTGCCATCTACAGTAACCGGACATTTAATTTAAACCAAAGAGGCAGCCAGCTGCCTTCTTAATTAATGTGGTGGTCCCCCCATCACATGGTGCGGGACCACACAACAAATCTCCCCCTCACGCACCATGTGAGGAATTCCGCCATACCGGCGATCAACATGTAAGCTTCAATTTAGGAGGCTCGACAAGCCCGCCTCCCTTCCGCAAAACTCAAACTTCTCTCTCGATAGAGGTTTGGTCATCATATCTGACACGTTGTCATCAGTATGGATCTTCTCAACAACAAATGACTTCATCTCCATAGCATCTCGAATCCATTGATATCTAACCTCAATGTGCTTTGATCGAGAGTGAAAAGTAGGATGCTTATCGAGATGGATTGCACTTTGACTATCACAAAGTGCAACACAAAGTTCTCTTGAACTAGGCCAAGTTCATGTAGGAACTTCTTCATCCATAACAACTCTTTGCCCCCTTCGAGAAGAGCAATATATTCAGCCTACGTAGTGGATAATGCCACACATTTTTGCAACCTTGATTGCCATGAGACCGCTCCCCGCAAACTTCATCAAGTATCCCGATGTGGACTTTCTAGAATCAACATCACCACCATATCTGCATCCGTGTATCCATCCAACACAGGTTTATCATTACCAAAACATAAGCTGAAACTAGAAGTACCTTTGAGATACCCGAGTATCCATTTCACTGTCGACCAGTGTTCTTTACCAGGATTGGAGAGGAACCGACTAACCACACCAACTGCATGAGCTATATCCGGCCTTGTGCAAACCATGGCATACATCAAGCTACCAACTGCGGATGCATAAGGAACCTTTTTCATCTCATCTCTTTCTTCATCACTTGAAGGACACCGCTTAGAACTCGGTTTAAAGTGGCTTGCAAGTGGAGAACAAACCGGTTTGGAGTTGCTCATGTTGAATCTCTCAAGTACCTTTTGGACATATCTCTCCCGAGATAGCCAAAGTTTCTCCTTCTTCCTCGTCACGTGTGATCTTCATGCCAAGAATCTGTTTTGCCGGTCCTAAGTCTTTCATTGCAAAAGACTTGCTTAACTCTTCCTTTAAAATCCGAATCTTCTTAGCATCATGGCCAACAATCAACATATCATCCACATACAACAGGAGAATAATAAAGTTTCCATCTCGGAAACCTTTTCATAAATACACAATGATCGAAGTGGTCCCGTCATAACCATGATCCACCATGAAAGAATCAAACTTCTTGTACCATTGTCTTGGAGCTTGCTTTAACCCATATAGGCTCTTTTTCAACTTGCAAACTAACCGCTCTTTACCTTTTGTTTCAAACCCTTCAGGTTGTTCCATGTAGATCTCCTCATCTAAATCACCATGGAGAAAGGCGGTTTTCACATCAAGTTGCTCAACTTCAAGATTCAAACTAGCAATAAAGCCAAGCACAACTCGGATTGAAGACATCTTGACCACCGGTGAAAAGATTTCTTCAAAATCAATACCCTTCTTCTCGATCCGAAACCTTTCACAACCAATCTTGCCTTGTACCTTGGCGTGAGCAATGTTCATCAATTTTCAACCCGAACACCCATTTGTTCTTGAGTGCTCTCTTACCTTTAGGAAGCTTCACTAACTCAAAGGTATGGTTTTCATGCAAGGATTTCATCTCTTCTTGCATTGCTTTCACCACTCACTTTTCTTCTCATGTGACATAGCTTCATCAAAGCATTCTGGCTCTCCCCCATCAGTAACCAATACATACTCATGAGGAGAATATCTGGTGGAAGGTTGGCGAGGTCTAGTTGACCTCCTTAATTGTGGCTCATCTGGAGCTTCCTGCATAACCTGTTCGGGAATAACATCAATATCATCATTAGCCGATTCAGGATCACCAACTAATGGCTCATTAAGAAAACCACCATTTTCATCATTTTGCAAGTCTCCCCCATGATTAGTAGGCATCAAAGGTAACTGTGGAGTAGGTCTTGGATTTGAATTAGATGGAATAAAAGTAGTAGACTCTGTTTTCTCCTTCTGTTCAAAGTCTTCAATGGTTTGATCTTCAAAGAAGATAACATCTCTCGCTTCTCACAATTTTCTTCTCCTTTGGATCCCACAACCTATAGCCAAACTCATCATCTTCGATCCTAAGAAAATACATTGCTTTGTCTTGTCCTGTCAAGCTTGGACCTTTCATCCCTTGGAACATGTACAAATGCTCTGCATCCAAACACTCTCAAGTGTGCATAGGAAACATCCTTTCCTTTCCAAACTCTATCTCGGAACATCAAACTCAAGAGGAACCGATGGAGAAAGGTTGATCATGGCAACCTGCAGTCTTCATTGCCTCACCCCAAAAGGACTTAGGCAAACTTTTGCATGAGAGAGCATACATCTAATTCTTTCAACAATGGTTCTGTTCATTCTCTCGCCCACTCCATTCTCGTGGAGTCTTAGGAACTGTCTTCTCCAACTTGATGCCATGTTCCCTGCAGGTACTTCTCAAAAGGACCCCTGTATTCACCACCATTGTCTCGCTCGAACACATTTCAGCTTTCTACCAGTTTCTCTTTCAACTCGGCATGGAAATCCTTAAAGACATCAAGCACCCGATCTTTGGATTTCAAACAAGTGGCCCAAATCTTCCTGGAGTGATCATCAATAAAACTAACAAAGTACAATGCACCTCCAAGAGACTTATCAATCATTGAGCAAATATCGCTATGAACTAAATCAAGAACATGTGATCTTCTATGTGGAGGTGATCTTTGAAATGCAACTCTATGTTGTTTACCAACTAAACAATGAGTACATGTGTTCAAGTTCATACCTTTTAAAGGAAGGTAGTTCTTCTTGGCAAGGATGCCAAGGCCTTTCTCACTCAAATGTCCAAGCCGCTTATGCCATAAATCAGTAGAGCAATCTTCAATTGCATTTACCTCCCCTTTGATCACCTTGGCCCTGTGACATGTAAAGACCCATCTTCTTCCCTTTAGCAACAATTAGGGAATTTCGGAGAGCTTCCATTTACCATCTCCAAAGTAACCGTGATAGCCTTCTTCATCAAGAGTACCAAGTAGAGATCAAATGTAGGCGTATATCGTGCACATGCCTAACATCTTTGAGTAGCAACTTGCACCCGCATTGGTTTCCAACCAAATGTCTCCAATGCCCACAACACTAGCCATCCCTTGATTTCCCATCCTAACTTGACCAAAGTCACCAGCAGTGTAGGATGTGTAAAAATCACGTCGGGGTGTAACATGGTAAGAAGCTGCTGAATCTGCAACCCAGGTGGTATCTTGACATGCAAGATTAACACAACCATCATCACACACAATGGCAACATCACCATCGATACAACCGCACTGTACCATTCTCTTCATTCTTGTCTTCATCTCTACCCTTTTTATCTCTTTTATACTTTCTCGCAATCTTTTTGCATATGCCCAGGCTTGTCACGGTAATAACACTTAAAACCCTTCCTTGACCGAGATCTTCCTCTTGGCTTCCATTTGCCTTTTCTATTGCTTTGGATTCTCCATCTTGCTTGCCGTGAGAGAACCCGCTTTGACTTCTCCCTCGACTTTCGTAACAAATGCATGAGACTCGGAAATGCTTGTCCCTTTCCTCCTCTTCTCTTCATTGAGGATACAATCCTTCACTGTTTTCAAAGTGAGCTTTCCATTCGGAGTAGAATTGCTAAGTGACACTACCAAAGTCTCCCAACTATCCGAAGAATGAACTCAATAGGATTAATGCTTGCATTTCATCGGCTAACTCAAGGTTCATCAATGACAACTGATTCAAGAACCCTTGGAATACATTTATATGCACCGAAGCATCTTCACCATCTCTATACTTCAAATTCACAAGGTCTCTAATTACAAAAACCTTGTTTTGTGCACTCTCCTTGGCAAAGGTTTCTTCCAACATTTTCCAAACTGTATAGCAGTCATGTTCTTGAGAAATGTGATTAATGGACTTAGAAGATACCCATTTTCTAACATTAGCGGTAGCCTTTCTATTTAGTCCATTCCATTTTGCATCATCCATATCACCAGGCTTTATTCCTTTACATTCAATCGGCAAAGCCAAATCATTGCAATATAAGTGATCCTCCATCATTGTTTTCCACGAGAAAATAATTTGAGGAAGTGAGCTTTATCATGCCCGAATCTTCCTTTTCCATTTTAACTGCACAAGAATTCAATCTACACAACCAAATGCTCGATACCACTTTGTTGGGAAAACTAGGGACAACTAACCTGGATCAATTCAAGCGGAATACAATTCACAATTAACAAGTCCCAATCCTTTTTCCCTCTTTGTGCAGTAAAAAAAAGAATCAAACAATGATCAAATATAATGCAAATAATCACACAAATCAACACCAAGATTTTTACGTGGAAAACCCGATGCGGGAAAAACCACGGACCGGAGTCCACCTAAAAACTTCCACTATCACAAATAATGGGTTCACAATAGTTCTTCCTCATATTCAACTAAGGGCTACAACATATATATCATCAAGAACAACTTATTCTCGGATTACAACAAGATTAAAGAGAGTAATGTTAGAGAAAAGCTCACAACACCGACAGCCCCGTTATCTGTCCAAACGGCCAGCTTCCACACCACCAATCTCCGATCCAACCGTTCAGAATGAAGAGTAACGTGTCTGGAAGCTGCTGTCCAAATCTCAGCCCGATCCAACGGTGAACGAACTGGAAATCGAAGAAAGAAGACAGACTGCTCTCGCTGCCTCCTCTTCTTTCTTTCTCTCGGTTTTTCTCTCGCTCTCTCTTGTTCTTGGCTACTGCCATCTACAAGAACCGGACATTTAATTTAAACCAAAGAGGCAGCCAGCTGCCTCCTTAATTAATGTGGTGGTCCCCCCATCACATGGTGCGGGACCACACAACAATCTTAATTAATTATTAAATTACTTATAACCAATGTTCATGGTATCTTAATTCCCATTTCTTGTCAAAAAATTAAAAGAATATAACTCTCGTTTGCCAAAAATAGTGTACAAGACAAGGTGTGGGGGAACTAAAGGTACGTAGAAATTGGAGGGAAGATGAAAATAATTAATTGCACCATAGTTTTAATCAAGTTAAAAAAATATTTAATTTTAAATTTAGCGGGGCTGATGACAACTTCGGCAATAAATTCAAAACTCTAAAGTTTTGAATTTATTTTCCAAGGCAAGTACCTTGACTAGAGTTAAAAAAAATATATATATCATGAAGTAAAAAAAAAAAAAAGTAAACTCATAATTATCAATAAAACTCTCAAATCATATCATATCAAATAATTAATTTAATTTAAAAATTTTAATTACTAAATAAAATCTTATAATGGTTGATATTACTCTCAAAAAATTAAAATAAGCAAAAAAAACTAGCTAACTTGGTCTCGAGATGACCCGCTAACCTAATCGATCAAAACCTAACTCAATTAAAAACTGATTATCAACTCATTGATTTTTTTATTATCAAAATAATATTTTTTTAATATTTTTTTTAAAAAAATTTGATATCCGTGATCCAAACCTTACAACTAGGGGTGTTCAAAAAAACCGAAAAACCGATTAAACCGAGAAAACCGGAAAAAAAATAACCGAAAAAACCGAACCGTGAAAAAAAACCGATTAAACCGATTAAAATTTTGAAAACACCGACCGGTTGATTCGGTTTCGGTTTTTTAAGTCTGGAACCGGAAAAACCGAACCGAACCGAACCGGAACCGAAAAAACCCGGAAAAAAAACCGAGCCAAACCGAAAAAACCGAGCCAAACCGAAAAAACCGAGCCAAACCGAGCCAAACCGGTTTGAACCGGTTTTTGCTCTAAAAAACCGAACCGAACCGAAACCGGCCGGTTTGAACCAGTTTCGGTTCGGGTTCGGTTTTTTTTTTAAAAAAAATAAATTTCGGTTTGGTTATTTTTTTTGATAAAAACCGAACCGAACCGAACCGTGAACACCCCTACTTACAACTATAAGCAAAACAACATTCATAATTAACCTAGAGGATTGAAAGAGGTTCACTCCCATTTTATAATCCAAACTCTTCCCCAAGTTAACCAAAAAAACACATTTGTTTGTGGGAAATTATTATTATTGTTGCTTTATAAAAAAATGTTAATAAAATTAAAAATTAGAAAAATCCTGGTGAATCCAATATTAAGTTTTCAAAGTTTAGCCCATGCTAAAAGCCAGAAGCCCAAAACATAGTTGACTCCAGCCCAAATAACTGCAACCACTCTAAAAAGCCCAAATATATAGTTCGGGCACGGTCAGTCCTAATTCCTAAAACAGACTCTCTTTCCCTCCCCTCCCCTCTCCCTCTCCTCTCTTTCTCAAAAACCCAAAATTTCTCAGTCTCAGTCTCAGATTCTCTCTTGCCTTTTTTTTTCAGCGAAGATGCTAACAGGAGACATACCACCGAACCAAACAATTTACGTTAAGAACCTCAACGAGAAGGTCAAGAAAGAAGGTATATTGTACTTGCTTTACTTTAACGTTCTTCCTGTTTTTCTTACTGAGTTTGATTAACTAAAACCCTAAAAAATCTCAACTTCACTATTGTTTTTTCTTTCTAGGCAATATATAAGTCGACCCATTTAAGCTAAAAGCAGTTTTAATTGATTTTTCTAGTAGATTTCTTCTTAGGGTTACTGAAAGTGAAATCAGGTTTAGAATATTAGGGTGGAAGTAGCTTAAAAGAGCTGTTAAAGGAAGATATTTGGTCAATGAGAAGTGGAGAATATGGTGATTTTTTTTGTGATTTTGAAGTATTTTAGCTTAATTGTGTTAGGTTTTTGACGGGTTTTTTTGGTGGGTAGAGTTGAAGAGATCACTTTATTGTTTGTTCTCTCAATACGGGAGGATTTTGGATGTTGTTGCTTTGAAGACGGCAAAGCTTCGAGGGCAAGCATGGGTTGTGTTTAGCGAAGTGACGGCTGCAAGTAATGCTGTGCGGCAAATGCAGGGTTTTCCATTTTATGATAAACCTATGGTACGTTTTGAGATGCTTGGTCAGTAAGTCTTCAACTCTTTGTATTTGATAATGCATCAGCTATGGTATGTTATTTCAATTCCTTTTTTAAGTTTGTGTAATGTAAAGAATTTTATGTTTTATTATCTTCACGTTTTTAAAGACACAATTTTGATGGATTATTAAGTTGTCTATACAATTGATTGATTTGCAACTAGTTTTGGATGTGATATTGTAACCGTCAATTATAACCTTTGTGCTTGTGCTGTTCAGTTTTTGTTTTGGTTTCATCATCAAGCTTTTGTTTGCTTGTCATGGACAAGCATATCAGGGGAATGGTAATTTTGCACTAGCAGTCTTCTAAAACTATGGTTGGAAAATGAATGGTTCTGGTTGAGTGAGCTGTAAGAGAAGCCATGAGATTTTTTGTGGTTAATAATGGGGCCATTGTGATTCTTAAACTAATAGTTCATTATGTAATGGAAACAAGAAGAAAGAGGGAAAGATTGTGATGTCTTATATGAAGTTTCAATTATGTCCTTCATGGAATTATATTATTTTTCACCTAATAAAATGGTCATAGTTGTGTGATATATTTTATGTTAGTGTAATAAAGAAGGGAGAATCATGCATGTCCTTAATTGACTGCAATTTGATCAAAAAAATTGACCATTGGACTCGTTGAAGCATGCATTCATTGAAGACGGTTATTCTGTGTATTTGTGAATGATACCTTCATTTAGAATCTTAATCAAATTTCTATTTCTTCATTCTATCTTTGTTCCTACTAAATTTTCAATGTGGTAATGTATCTCATTGATTTGGTGCAGCGAATCCAATATGCAAAAACAATGTCTGATTGCATTACAGAAGCAGAAGGAGTCTATGATCCAAATGCAAAGAAAAAGAAGAAGAACGAAGAAAAAGGTGAGTGCAACTAACTAGCAATTTATACTTTTATCTTTATTAGACTGGTATGTTTATGTCATAAAAAATTGACCATTCAAATGGAACTCATTGCAATGAGTCAGGAAAATAGCTTTGCATTAGGAAATTATAACAAGGAAATATGTTTGAATTCTCCTATGTAAATGCAGTACTGAATGGAAGTAATAGAAATATCCAGTTGGCCATTTCTTTTGACTGCTCAAAAAGGTTTGAAGAACCATTTTTTGAGCAAATTCTTTGTGAAAGAGTCTCCCACTGCTTGCTATGTTTGCTGAAACTACATCATTTAATGGTTGATTCAGTTATCTAGTTCCTCACTCAAGCATATGACTGGCCTAAGGAAATATACATGGTTCAAATATAATCTTTTACATGATTCTATTATTGTAAAAGTGAAACCAAATACCAAACTTGAAGCAAGCACTGCCCCTATGAATTTGGTGCTGATACCATGATTTACATGTTTCAGTGGATGCTCCTGTGTAAATTAGGTGGTTTGGACTTCTAGGGTTACGGTTTTAATGGACAAAATCAGAGGAGAAACAAGTTATGTGTGTGCCAAAAGTTCTGGATATCCAATTTATTGTTTTCTAATAACTTTTGACAACTTAGAAAAGAAAAAAGTAGAGCAGTTTTTGGGCAGTGCCATGTCTTATTGAAATGGGATTTAAATTCTGGCACAAGACCAATGTTCTGTTTTGACTTACTGTTAAGTGGATTATGTTTTAATTTTTATTCAGTGATGCTCCTGCTATTCTATTATCTGCAAATAATTTAACACATGTTTTCCTCTTCAGCTGAAAGAAAAAAACGTGCTGAAGAATCCCAGCAATCAGCTCCAGCTAATGGTAAACCTGCTGAAAGTAACGGGGGCCCGGTAAGTCATATTTTATGCTTCCCTCCACCATATTAACTTGCACACTTGCATACATGTTAATGTTCTTAAGAGTTGGGCAAATACTTAGGTCATGTGTGCAGTATTCATGTGTTTCATTTGCATGACTATGAAAAGTGTTGAAGATGATTGCATGATAATTGTTTGAAGCAGTCAGTGTGCCATTGATGTATTGATCTCATTACTGGGATTAATGCACCGTTTGTGTGTATTTCATCTGTTCACCCCAACTACTTCTTTTGGAAAAGAAGAGTGAATTCTCCTATTTTATTTGATCAATTCTGGCTTATTATGTCCTGTCTGTGTTTATGATGTGTAGACTTCTTTCCGCCATGGAAACCAGGGTGCACAAGAAACAGCTCCGCCAAATAATATATTGTTTATTCAAAACTTGCCCCATGAAACCACTAGCATGATGTTGCAAGTGCTCTTCCAGCAATACCCAGGATTTAGGGAAGTCCGAATGATTGAGGCGAAGCCAGGTATTGCATTTGTGGAATTTGAAGATGACGTGCAATCCTCCATGGCCATGCAGGCCCTTCAAGGTTTCAAAATTACTCCCCAGAACCCCATGGCTGTTACTTATGCCAAGAAGTAACCGGCCTTTGTTATGAAGCAATTGCCTCTTTCACTTCTTGCCTCAAATGTTACTCGTGGATGCGATGATTGAAGAGTTTTATGAATACTGTAGCAATGTAGAATTTTGAAAACTAATTGTAGAATTTCACTTCCAATTTGATTGATGTTTCACTACTCATTGTTTATATCCTATCTAGTGATGTTGCCAAGTGGTGAGGGCAACTTCCATATATATTTTTATTCTCAACTCGTTGTTTACGCCATATCTGACGATGTTGCCAATCGATGAGAATTTAAAAGTCTTCTACTCTCATCTTTTATTTTTACAGCAAGATCATGGCCTTAAATTTTGTGAGGAGGCATCTTCCTTAGTATGGTTCAGAACTGTTGTGCCGTTGGATTCTGATCCAACTTGCAAAATAGGAATGGAAATGGAAGCCAATGAACTTGTAGTTGAAATTGATTTGGAAAACACAATTAGGGTTTCACCAAAACTTTCTAATGTCTCATTGATGATTCTTTCCATTGTTTATGTGTGTCACTAGCAGAAAAGAAAAGCATGGCTCTCCCAGCTGCGGCCATAATTTAGCCGGGGAGTCTCATATTGCAAATGGAAGATCTGGTCACCTAGCCTGCAATTTGAAGAACATTGTATTGGATTTGGAATGGAGACTGTGGAGTGGATAGGTCATGTTTGACATTCAACTAACTTAAAGTCATCCACAGGTAACCTGTCGTTCATAAGAAAATTTTTAAAGAACACCCATTTTCAATGGATGAATCTTGTTGCAAAATCAGGAAAACTGATTAGAGTTTAGAACAATACAAGATTTATAACCGAAGCTTAAGAAAATACATCAAACCAAATCTAATCCCTCTTGTCCAGCAAAGATGTGGCCTTCTCTGTATCATTAGATTTAAATTTTATGAGTTTTTCTTTTATTTTTTCATTCAAATTTAATGTTTTAATCAATACTTATATTTTAATAATATTGGTATTATAAACTCATCTCTATTTATAGTTTTGACATGATAATACATATCATATCATATCATAGGATAGGAACCTAAATGAGTCTTGTATTTAAAATAGTTTAAAAAACTTTATTAAATACTATGATTCAAGAAGTAAGTTGTATTTAAAAGATGATTCGGTAATTAATATTTGAAACTTTAACTGGGATATTTCATGTTTAATGCGTGATTAATATTTCAATGTAGAGTATTTTTTGAAAAATATTTTTCATTTTAAAATGTTTCAAAATAAAATTTTTAGATTTTTTTATATTAGCATATTAAAATTATATAAAAAATATTAATTTAATATTTTTTAAAATAAAACACACTTTTAAAACATATATAAAAGTAAAAATACGGCACTCCCGAACGCTCACTGAATTAAATAGGTAAATTCAACAAGAGAAAAGAATTAATGTAGTCCTATAAAAATAAAATAACACCGAAAAACCTAAAATATAGACTTTTTACCTTCGCAAGTCAACTTCCCCAAGTGCTACAGAAGCTCCACCAGCTGTACCACTGTTAACCGTTACTCCATCATATAACCTTTCCTTAAACTCCACAAAAAAAAAAAAAAAAAAAAATCCTTTCAAAATCTTGCACACTCTTTTCCACCCATGAAAACAAACAAGAAAACCACTATGCAAGCGCCGCCCATTAGCAACCCCTTAGGTTTTCTCACTGAAGAAATCATCTTTACAATCCTTGACTCTCTTAACAATGACCCTTTTGCTAAAAAGTCTTTTTCTTTAACTTGCAAAGCTTTTTACTCCATTGAAGCTCACCATAGGAAGACTCTTAAGCCGCTTAGAGCTGAGCTTTTATCAAGAGCCCTTCATAGATACCCTCATATTGAACATCTTGATCTAACTCTTTGTCCTCGCATTGAAGACAGCACGTTGAATGTTGTTTCTTTGTCATGTAAGGATGTTTTGTGTTCTATAAACCTGTCAAGGTCAAGGTTTTTTACTAATATTGGGTTGGTGAGTTTGGTTTCAAGGTGTTTCAATTTGGTTGAGACTGATTTGTCTAATGGGGTAGAGTTGAATGATTTGGCTACTGCTGCAATTGCTGAGGCTAAGAATTTGGAGAAGTTGTGGTTGGCTAGGTGTAAGCTGATTACTGATATGGGGATTGGTTGTATTGCTGTTGGGTATAGAAAGTTAAGGTTGGTTTCTTGAAATGGTGTTTGAAGGTTAGTGATCTTGGTGTGGAATTGCTTGCTTCGAAATGTAAGGATATTAGGAGCTTGGATCTCTCTTACTTACAGGTAATTTGATGTGTTTCTTTGTCTATTTTGGTTTCTGTTCTCTGTTTGTTTTCTGAGAAACATGAAGGAAAGAAAAATTCGAAGGCTTCTTGTTGAATTGTTGTTTGTTTTTACTTCCTTCAATAATTGATCTTTGTTGAAGTTATTATTAGGACAGTACATGCTTTTGATGTTGTTCTGTTATGTAACTGTGGTGTTTTTACTTCCAAAATGATGTCACAATGTTTCCTTTGACTTGGATTTAAGTACTGATAAGAATTTAATTGTCAGCAATGTGATTTCTTGCCACTTGGGGTTGAAATTGAAGTTTGGCTTTTTGATGATTTGAACCCTGCTGCTGTTTCCCGACGCATTGTTTCTGTTTAGAGCACTAATCAAGTCTATGATTAGGAAAATTCTAATCCCAGTGGGACAATATTTGATGGTCAGCATTCCTGAAAAGTTGTCTCAGAAGATTCAAGAATTAGGTTATGCCCCGTGATAGTTTGTCTGAATTTATTTATTTGTTTCTTCAGCTATGTTTTATGGTGGATAATACCTTCTAGAGAGGTTTAATGTTTGTTGACTAAAACTTGGTCAAAAAAGTTGCACGCGATATAAAAAGTCCATGCAAATGTAGCTACAAAGTGAGAATCTTTTGGTAAAGTCTCCTCTCCACTGTACAATTGATTGGCGCTTTTTAAGGAATTTACCACTTTAGTTAATTATACAGTGTTATATGGTGGATTACTGCCTCGCTAATGTCGTGTGTTCTAATCAGCCTCCTAACAGTTTTCTTTCAAATTGTGGTAATTAAAATGCAATGCAGGCAGTTTTGAGAACTCTAAAATGATTTTGAGTTTGTTTGCAGATTACAGAGAAATGTCTTCCATCTATTTTGCAATTGCAGCATCTTGAAGATTTAGTCCTTGAGGGATGCCTTGGTATTGATGATGATGGCCTCTCAACTCTTCAACAGAGTTGCAAGTCACTCGAGGTACCTTTTCATTATAAATTAGTTCTGCATTGTTTGCAGGGTTGCAAATTTTGATGCTGTTTGTTGCTCTTTTTTTACGTTGAGTTTGTTACCAACTCATGTAGGAGCGAAACATGTGAATTCCAGAATTGAATGAATTAAGTCGAAATTGTTTTCTGTTTATTGAATTCCTAGGCGGGAATTCTTACTGTAGTCCATTTCACTCGCCCATTTCGCGCAGGGTGTTTAATATTCAATCGACAATTTCTCTAATTTTACAAATCTCGCAGACACTTAATATGTAAACTGCCAGAACATCAGTCATGTGAGTTTGTCATCTCTGATAAGCGATGCTGAAAACCTAGGAGAACTTACTCTAGCTTATGGTCCTACTGTGAGTCCAATATCTAAAATATCTCCTGGAAGTTTTTGGTCACATAGAGGTTCATTATTAATACTTGATGATGGTTCAGGTTACTGCAGATCTAGCAAAATGTTTGCAGAACATTTCGGTGCTGAAATCAGTTAAGCTGGATGGCTGTGTGGTTAAATGTTCTGGCATTAGAGCCATTTGGAAGTTGGCCTAACTCGGTCTAGGAATTGAGCTTCAGTAAGTGCTCAGGAGTGGATGTCCTGAACTGGAAGTCATTAACATAGCTTATAATGATAAATTTACTGAGGCTTCATCAATATCATTATCATGATGTTCAAGGTTAAAAGTACTTGAGATAATAGGATGTCCTCATGTCTCATCAAAAGGTATATCAGCTATTGCTGTTGGATGTAGGCAACTCGTGGTGTTGGACATTAAGAAGTGCTTTGATATCAATAATAATGCAATGCACCCAGTTGCTCAGTGTTCCCAAAACCTCAAACAGGTATGGCATTTATCCGATCTCCTGGAACATTGAAATCTGATATAATAGGCTAATGGCAATTGTTCATTCTGTTTGTTGCTGATAAACTTGTCGTACTGTTCAGTAACATATGTTGGCCTTTCGGCATTAGCCAGCATCAATCGCCTGCAGAACATGACTATGCTACACTTGAGAGGCTTAACTCCAAATGGCTTGGCAGCTGCTCTCTTAGCTTGCAGAGGGATAACCAAGGTGAAGCTACATGCTACCTTCAAACCATTGCTTCCCAAATCCCTTCTTGATTACATCAAAGCCCGCGGCTGTAAATTTCTTTGGAGAGATAAGGCATTCCAGGTATGAGCTGGTACCCTTCTTTCTTTATCAGAGTGTTAAATGCCTTGAGTTTGTATTGCTAGTCAACATTTCATATAATATGAAGTTCAAGAGAGAATTTTTTACCTTTTCAAATGACTCCACCACTACCATTAATATGCTTGCTAAGACTTGGTCTTGGAATCTCTTTGCCATTTATCCTATGTAGATTACTGACCGCCTGCTTCTAGAGAAGGTGACCCCTACCTTGACAATGATCAGTTGGCCTATGAAATTTTAAATTTGTTCTTCATTTTATAACGAACCTGACAAAATATCAACACCAATAAGCAAAAATCATAGCGCTGATGATTTTTTTTTTTAATCCCACTTTGTAATATGGTTGACACTTGACAGGTGGAAATGGATCCAAAGGGATGGAAGTTACATTTTGGGCAAAGTCTTGAATCTCCATAGACTGTGAAGGAGAATATACATCTTTTTTAAGTGAATGGAAAAGGTCTTTTCATCAACTTGTGCCTGTGCTCTTACACCCCTTTTCTATTCTATTGAATGAACGGATTCTTAAAGAGAAAGGGATCAGATGTTTTTCTTTTTCCTTTTCCTTTTAGGTAGGAAAGGTGGGAGGTGTGAAAAGAAAAGGGTGGCTTCAAATTATTGCAGTATTGTTTTCCTGTGTTTCTCAATGTATTTACTACTCTTCATTTAGCCAAATTTTATAGCTTTTTGGCCATGCAAGAAGATAGAATCAAGCTTTGCTTCTTTTTTATTTTTATATATATAAGGTTAAGGCTCTGTTTGTTTCTTTGATGCAGTTTGTGTTTTGCCTCAACCATGAATTATTCAACGAACACCACTCTAAACTTCATCTTGAAACCTTGTTTAAGAAAAAAACTATATTTTATAAAAAAAATTATATTTATTTTTTTAAAACCGCACCCACAATAATTACCGAAATAAAATACCAAGTACACAGTAAGATGGGATTTTTTGCTGCCAACAAGATAATTAAATGATACCACCCAAACTCCCAGCAGTCTTTCTAAGGAGTTGATAATATTGGATAAAAAAACATGCCATAAACCCCCCAACAAGCATATGATTCAACTTCTTGCATTTGTTCAAGCTACAAGACAAGTCAAACGACACTCCCCAACTCCAAACAGCCATGTAATGCAAGCAATAAATATCAGTTGGCACAGAGAACTATTTTGAGACCCCTTAACATGGAAGGTGTTTGAGAAGAAAGCTTGTTTTGGCATCGTCATGACCTCCCATGGATAGTCGTCATGCTTACATCTATATGCCCAATGACTGGCCTTTTATACCCTTATACATTGAATTCAGAGGGCTTCATCAACTCATAAAGAACTCTCATTTTCATAAAACTTGACTATTTTGTGAATTATTGAACTGTACTAGCAATGTTAAGTGTAATCCTTTCAAGAACGAGACTCTTGCATCCAATTTTTTGTGAAATGATAAATTTTGATAGCCCTACAAGACCAACCAGATTGACAGATTAATAAATTCTGTGTCTCTCAACATATACTTCTTTGTTCCCTTTTTTTTTTTTTGAAAATTTTCATTTCAGTCCCCTTGAGCAATTCCTAGCCCCATCATCGTACCTTTTATTCTTTTAGTGAAGTTTTTTGAGAATTCAAAGTCCACTGTCCTTGTTGGTTTCTGAATTGAAATCACAAACACATCAGGTATTTAATAATTGTTTTTTAAAATATTTTCTTATCAAGAAAATAATCAAAGTTTTTTTTAAAAAAAATTACTTATTATCCCAACCAAGAGATACAAAGGGAAGGTAGGATGAGCACCAAAAAATAATGTATTCAAAACTCCAAGTGTAGCATATTCCATTTTCTTAATCTCGAGACCTCAAAAGTCCCCACCACTTTCCTCTACAAATAGGAAGGATAAATACAAAGAAAAGTTTTTGGACAGTTCTGTAATTCTAAAAAGGAAGAGAAAGCTGTCCCTTCCTGCCCTGTACTAACACGCTATCTACAAGACTTTAGCACACCTCTTCTAGAAATGCACTTAAATGTCTCCACCAAGATACACCAATCAACAGTTAATCTAGTCTTGCATTGGATGCGACAGATTTAAGATCCGGACCGGTCCGATGAATTAATCCGAAACTTTATCAACTCAAGGTTTTGACCCTGTTAAAATTAAATATCAATTTATTAACACCTTTTTATATAAAAAAACTTTTTGAATTACAATAATATTATTTTGAATTTATTTTTTAAAAAATAGATCAACATGAACCCATTATCTCCGTCTATAACTCGAGACTTGTGCCGAGTTGAAAACAAGGGGAGGCAAGATTTTTAAGTCCCAACTTGGAGGGGCAAAACCTTAAAAGAAGACAAGGTAGATACGATGAGTCGTTCTGAGACTCCATACAATGAATTTAGAGAGGACCACTAACAACCCTATCATTCTGTAATGCACGTGTGTAAAACTAGTTGGTTGTATTGATTAATAATATATACAGCCTTCCTTCTTGAGAAAAAAATAATATATGCACCCAGGCTTAGCGATTCTAGCAGGAAATTTTTTATTTCTGCACCTTAAATTTGAATTTTAGTGTGTATGTATGTTATCTTTGCAGTGTTTTATATGTTTATTGGGCTTATAAGATGTTCAATGAATTTGAGAATTAGTTATGGTGCGAGTAAATTAACCCGGATACCTCGGGTTATAAAAAAAAAAATTATTGATGTTCCTGAGGTTTCTCCTAAATCAGAATAAAAAAAGACTGCAGCATTGCTGCTGGCTGAGTTTGAAACTATTTATTATTTGTTCTTCTTTATTTGATCTTATGTAGAATTCTTGTATTAATTTTCAAGCATTGGCAAGCTAAGCTGGTTACCATGCATACTTTCACTGAGTTTAAATAAAAATAATAATAACTTCTAACTTGTTTTCGTATATCCAAAGTAAATCTTTTGGATCATGAAAACATTTTTTAAATTTTTTAAATAAAAAAATTAGATCTTACCATGAAAACATTCATTTTGTATATCAAAACTAGATCTTTTCGTTCATGTCTTAAATAGTCATCCATATTAGTGTGTATTTAGTAAAAGTATTTTTTATTTAAAAATACATCAAAATATTTTTAGTTGTTATTTAAAAAAATAAATTTAATTAAAACTATTGTGAAATAGATTTTTACTTATAAAATAAATAAAAAACATGTCATTATGAATAAAAATAATGTCATTTTAACTTGAAAAGTTTTCTTGTCAAAATAATATTTAAAACTGGATTAATTAATTAATTTACATCCCAATCCTAAACTTCATTGATTCTTTTACAACATAAGTAATTAAGAAAGAAATTATTAATTCTACAGAAGGATTAAGGCACTGTTTACTGATAAAAAGGGATGGTGATTAATGATGTATTAAGGCCTCTAATTATATTTTATGGGGTTATCTATGATGTAAAATTAATATCAAAGGGATATGATCACATGGAGGATTGACAAATTAAATTGGATCAGTCAAAGAACAAGCTGAAGAAAAAAATCAAGACAACTCAAGGGTTAAATTAAGTGAATGGTAGACCAAAGACTCTTAAATTCTTTTTGTCCAAATTCTAATGTCAAATTAAGTTTATTGTAAAACTAATTAATTTGCCCATGCATGTTTACTTCTCATCAAGAACTCTAGAGTTTGTGTCATTTTGAAGTGATTTAAGTCTTAATTTGGTGATCTTACATGAATCAATACATGGATTAAGGAAAAAAAAGTCGTTCTTAATTACCTTACTAATTAATTAAGAGAAACAATCATTTAAAAACACATTTATTTCCAGTTATTCACTTGTGTAATACATTGGAGCTTTAATTCATCATTAATTTCCCAAATATGAATTCTATTTAAAATCAGATCAGTGAAAATTTGATATTAGCAGGCATACTAGAGGGTATCATGAAATTAAACTAAATTTTTTTGAAAATTTTGCCTAATTATAATGTTTAACCCAAAATCACATGTTATTTTTCATTAGCCTCCGTGCCTAACAAAAGCCTAATACCACCAGAAATGGAGGAAAAAAGTTTCCCAAAAAAAAAAGAAAAAAAAAAGAGAGAGAGGATAAATCCACAAATATCCCAGTGTCAGCCAGCCGCCATCCAGTCAAACCCGCTAATTTTGACCAAAGGCTCCCCCGTCCACACAAAAATGGCTAAAAGTCATGTTTGATCCCTTTACTTTTCTCAATTCATCAAATCAAAACCCTTAACTTTAATGTTTGTCAAATTAACCCCTCTACTTGCTGGTGATTCAAACTATTTTATCCAACTCCCTCACTTAAGAAAAAAAAATTATAATACATTAAAGTATAAAAACTTCATCATTTCACGTGAAAATATATCAAACCTGTAGTTTCTATTTAATGCTCTATTTAAGGTTCTATCATGATATGAAGACGCAAACCTTCCCTTTCACCTAGCTAGATGATTGTTATGAGTTTTTTTTAAAAAAAAATAGATTATTAGATTAATTTATGCATTAACAGTAACTAAATTTCTTTCCCAAAATGAGTAATGAATCAATAGGATTGAGGATCACAAATGTGAGGGATTGATATCACAAAATATGAAATATTTAGGGACTATATAAGGGTTTTTTTTTTATCTTTCTTTGGTCAGAAACTCCCTGTACCTTCCTAGAAACCTCCCCATTGACAACATAGCCCCTTTCCTTGTGCAATACGTGACCATTTTCTCTTCTTCAACGCCACAATCTCTCCTATATCATCACCAAGCTCCCTCTTTCGATCAGAATTTCTAGCTCTCTCTCTCTCTCTCGGTCGTTTTTCATATATTTCCATGGCTGCTTCTTCAGGGAGCTTAGACACGTCTGGGAATTCACACCCACAAAGCAGTAACAACTATTTTTCTTTCAGCACTAATAGTTCTAATCACTACCCTTTCATGACCTCTTCTTCTTTCACTGATCTTCTTGCTTCAAATGATGAAGAACCCATTAATAATAACAAAGGTAATAGTAAGTTGGCTGATAGGATAGCTGAGAGAACTGGGTCTGGCGTGCCTAAGTTTAAGTCTACTCCTCCTCCTTCTTTGCCTTTATCCCCTCCCCCTGTTTCTCCTTCTTATTACTTTGCTATTCCTCCTGGTTTAAGCCCTACTGAGCTCTTGGATTCTCCAGTCTTGTTAAACCCTTCTAATGTAAGTTTTTGTGTTCCTTTTTGATGTTTTGGTCTAATGGTTGCGTATAAAGATCATTTGCTTGATAAAGTTTTGAGTTTTTTGGTTTGTTTTTTGTGTGATTGAAGCTAAAGATTGTTTTATTGTCCACTTGATGGGATTTTCGGCTGATGGGTTTTGTTTGTTTTTTATTTTGTGTTCAGATTTTGCCATCTCCAACAACTGGGACATTTCCAGGTCAGGGTTTGAACTGGAAGAGTAGTTCTGGTAATATCCAGCAAAATGTCAAGAAAGAAGACAGGAGTTTCTCTGATTTCTCTTTCCAGCAACCAGCAAGGCCATCCATAACGTCATCTGCCATGTTGCAATCTTCAAACTCCACAGTTCAGCCTGTAAGTATCAAGTTTTTTGGTGAAATTTTCTCTGTTTTGGTTATGTGATTGTGTTGTTTTAACAGTTATTGGTAATTTTCAGGGACAGCAACAAACTTGGGGTTTTCAGGAACCTGCAAAGCAAGATGAGTTTGTTTCAGGGAAGAGTAATATGGTAAAAATGGAATACAATTCTAATTCCATGAAGAGTTTCTCCCCCTGAGATCGCTGCAATTCAAGCAAACCCTCAAAGCAATAATGGGTTCCAATCTGATCACGGTAATCAACCACAACAGTATCAGTCTGTTAGGGAGCAGAAAAGATCAGATGATGGGTATAATTGGAGGAAGTATGGTCAAAAACAAGTTAAAGGAAGTGAAAATCCAAGAAGTTATTACAAGTGCACATTCCCCAATTGTCCAACAAAGAAGAAAGTCGAGAGGGCCTTGGATGGACAAATTACAGAGATAGTTTACAAGGGTAGTCATAACCATCCTAAACCTCAGTCTACTAGGAGATCTTCATCAACAGGATCTAATCCTGCAATGATTCCAGCTCCTAATAGTAACTCTAATGAGATTCAAGATCAGTCATATGTTACTCATGGTAATGGACAAATGGATTCATCAGTTGCCACTCCTGATAATTCATCAATTTCAATTGGGGATGATGATTTTGATTCACAAAAGAGTAAATCAGTAGGTGGTGATGACTTGGATGAGGATGAACCTGAGGCCAAAAGATGGTAAGTTCTTGATTAATTAAGGAAATAAAACTTCAAAACATATTGATGGTGTGTTTTGTTTATTAGAGGGAGGTCTTGGAATGTTTGGTGTCATTATTAATCTTGTCTTGCTTATTTCAGGAAAAGAGAGCGCGACAATGAAGGAATTTCAGCACCTGGCAGCAGAACAGTAAGAGAACCAAGAGTTGTAGTTCAAACCACCAGTGACATTGATATCCTTGATGATGGGTACAGGTGGAGGAAATATGGGCAGAAAGTGGTCAAGGGAAATCCAAATCCAAGGTAAAAAAGCTTACTTTACAAGTTTTGATGAAAGATACTGTTTGGCATAAAGTTTCTTAGATGGGAAAATTAAACTAATCTTGGTATTGATTAATGTAATCTTGTTACAATTTCAAGCCTTAAAGGCTGAACTTTTTGGTCACAAAACCACGAGCCCTCAATTTCTTTCTGTGTTATGTCATGTTATGACTTTGTGTCTCTAAATTTGGTATGATTGTGGCTTCACAGGAGCTACTACAAGTGCACGTTCCAAGGATGTCCTGTAAGAAAGCATGTTGAGAGAGCATCACATGACCTTAGGGCAGTGATCACTACCTATGAAGGAAAGCACAACCATGATGTTCCAGCTGCTCGCGGCAGCGGCAGCCGGTCATTGCAAGACCACAGCAACAATGGCAACAACAATGCAGCAATGGCAATGAGGCCATCAACAGTAAACCATGTTTCTAACAACCCTATAAGGAATCAAAGGGCACCACCTACAGCAACATCCGAAGGTGACATGCCTTTTACCCTAGAGATGCTGCAAAGTCCAGGAAGTTTTGGTTTCTCAGGATTTGGAAACCTCATGGGGTCTTACATGAATCAATCATCAACAGATGAAGTTTTATCAAGAGCCAAAAGAGAATTGGAAGTAGAGAGTTTTTGGTAGGAAACCACTGCAAAAGAATCACACGATGAATAAGAAAGTACTCGTCAAATCCATTACATTAATTTGCATTCAGTTTGTTTAATTTGTTTGTTGTATATTTCTTCTACAACTACAAAAGGGATTTGGTCTTGTGTATATTTCCAAATTGTATTTGTCGTAGCACGTAGGAGTTCTTGTTGTCCATCCATCCATCCATATCTTTAACCTATTTTTTGATTGTTAAGGCCTTTTGCTACGCTACTGCAGTGCCCGCCTCAAATCAATTTTTTGTATCCCGTTAAATTATATACATTTTAGTATTATTTGTTATTTAATTTATTAGGTTTGAAAAATGAAAGTGTATTTTCTAAGGCAAAAGCTCCAAAGAGATACGGCACCTTGTGCTACTGTTTTTTTTTTTTATATATAAATGATGTTGTAATTATATTTTTTAATCGTTCAATCAAGCTAAAATTTTATGGGAAATTTTTTTATATATTGTAATATCTGAGGTAATTAATATCATCTGAGGTAATTAAATGGGAAATTTTTTTATATATTGTAATATCTGAGGTAATTAATATCATCTGAGGTAATTAATGATATTGTGAATTTTTATTTAATTTTATTATTTAATAATATATTTATTAGTAATTAAATTTATAATTTGTTTTATTTAAGGTTGTTGTTTTATTTAAGATTATTATGGTTTTATTATTTGAATCATATAATTAAAAGGTTAAACCAAGTTAATCGATCTAATATATTATTGTTTTTATGTTTTAATTTTTTTTTAAAGATGTTTTAAATTTTTTTTTATTCAAATAATATTTTATTTATTTATCCAGTTCTCTTTATACCGGTTAAATTATTAAGTTTTATTTGTATTTAAAATTTAAATGGTATAATTTAAATTAAATTTATTTTTAGATTTGAATTGTAATTATAGTGGTTAAATTAATATTTTAAATTATATATATATATCCCGAAATGATGCTATGAAACCAAAATTTACCGTTTAAAAAAATAAAAAACCAACAGGAAAGTAATTAATTGAGAATTTAAAGCAAGCTTTGCAAAAGGAATGGGACCACCCATTACTTTGATGGGTCCCATAATCACGGGCTTCAATGGTCACGCATACGCCATTGGTTACGTAGGCCTTGGAGGTTTGAAAGAGTCAAAGATGAGGGCTGGCTGGAGCTTGGAGTTTGCTTTGGTAACAAGTTAGTCAAAGTCAGCTCTTATATATATATTTTAGTACTACTCTTGGATAATGGATGCTGCCTGGTTGCTCCCTCTTGTGGGTCCCTTTTCCTTGCCTACCTCCACCAATCTACCGCGTTGCCTCCTGTCCATGGTCCACACACCACTTCAACCTTAATTCTTTTGATTTTTTTTTAAAAAAATTAGTATAGTTAATTAAAAATATTAACACAACAGTCCAATTTGAAAAAAAAAATTAAATAACACGGTTTTGTACATGTTATGATTAGAAAATATAATTTTTATAGCTTATCATTATGTTATTTATAATAGTGATATTTTTTAAAAAATATAAAATGAATAGAAGAAAAAAAAAATGAAAAAAAAAAACCGCAAAGATATTAAAAAAGGTCACCAACTATAACCCGAATAGGCCACAATTACTGCTCTAAGGTGGAGGGTGATCCACTTATACTGGAAAGCAAGGATGACGCGCTCAAGTCACCGTTTGTGACCTTTTTTTAATATTGTTGGACTTGTCTCGTCAAGATTTTTTCTCTTTTCTCTCCTGAGTCCTGCCCATTAAATATTTTTTAAAAAATATCATTATTTAAATAACATCAAGCTATAAAAATCATGTTTTCCAATTACAACATGTATAAATTGTATTATATTTTACTATTTTTTTTAATTGTTATCTCATCAATATTTAAAAAAAAAACATGTTAAAACCAAAAATAGCCAATTCTTTTATCGAAAAATCTGGCTTCATATTTATAATTTTTATCAATTTAATTTTAATTCCTTTAAAAAATCTCAATTAGATCATTATGATCATGTTTATTAACTTTTTAAAAAAACTTTCTTTAAAATTACATAGTTTTATTGCATAAACACATGATCAGTTGAAGACAATTAATTAAAATAAATGAAATAATTCAATTGAAAAATGTGAGAAATGTTTAAGATCTACTCGATAATATTTACAAGTTTTGGACATAGAAAATGGTATATAAATCTTTAACTAAAGTTGAGTTTCTCATGGTTTTTATGAGTTACAATTCTATTTTATATGGATAAATTTGTTAGGTATCATTTTCTTGGATCCAAATCCATTAAAATAATATAAAAACCATAATTATCAAACCGTTGGCTAATTTAATAAGAAAACTCAGAAAATCTTGAATTTAAAATCTAATTTAAATCAAATTTTTACTCGAATCAGATAAGATATTGAATAAACTAAACTCGTGCAACATGGTCAAAATTTTAATTACACGGTTGATCCAACCAAACCTAACCAAATTAACACTAAAACCTAATTAATCCATGATGACTCCTAGATTTATTTTTCTTTTCAATCAATATCATACAAGTCTAACAAATATATATAAACTCTTTTACCATTTAAGTTTATCTTGATATATGGAAAAAATAAATAGTTTTGAAAGCTTGAGAGATGAAGACATTTTGCTTAACGCACAAGGTGCGAATATAGACTGTCCAATAAGAAAATGTCGACGCTGCCTATTCACCGACCGACCCAACAAGGCCGATATCTATCTTGTGTTCACATCCCCTAAAGGTGCTTTTGAGTTCTTCTCTTTAACCTATGTCTTGTACTCTTGTTTAATTTCTTTGATACCCAAAAGATTTTTATTCATTTTTCAATGATTTTAATGGCCATGTGCATGAAGCTACCTTGGGATTAATTGTAAAGAAATTGGCTTCGATGATGAGATCACCAATCAATATTATTATATGTGTAATAATATTATTATATGTGTAATAATATCGGTAGCTACCATCCAACCATTGTAATAGCAACACACAATGGGGCACTCGCTTGCTTCTTGTGAGAGAATTGCTAATAAATTATTGGTTTTGATCTTTCATGGGAAAATTGATAGAGATTCGATCATAAAGGGCTTTGGATTCGGTTGCTTGTTAGAGTTCTTGTTCCCGTTGATTTGAAATAAAATTACATTCAATATCGGGGGAAAGCATAATGTTTTTTAATAGAGATAAAAGATAAGATTTTTTTTTAGATTAACATGGGTGTTCGGGCCAGTTTGCTCGCACCTCGACTAATCTTATGGGCCCCGAAGTTAACGACCATGTAAGTCTCCGGTGGCCCGAGATTTGTGAGACTCGAACTAGTGACATCCGAAAAGTAAACTCAGAACTTGACCAGTTGAGCTATACATTTTAGAGTTAAAATTACAAGCTTCAAAATAAACCAAATTAAAAGGAAAAAATATTATTTTTGAAAGGGCTGGGGATAAATTCATTAATATCATCAAAAATATATTAAAAGTTTGAAAGACAAAATCATGATATTTAACAGCCTTGAGGGTGCCATGGCCATGCATATCCCCCGTGCTGGTGTGGAAATATATATATATAATTCGATTCTCCAAAGCAATATTCATTACATAATTGCATAGCTAAAGTTGACTAAAAACTTCACTATTAATTTTTTTTTAATTCATTTATAGCTTATAGTCAATTTTAAGCCAAGATTTATCACGAAAGGCCGTAACGTGCACCGTCACTTATGGTTTCCAAGTCTCGAGTATTTTCAAGTTGTGTTTTCGTACATGGCAAGAGCCAGGTTCTCAGTCCATGACATGCCTGTTCACAGGAAAAAGTTTTGAGACTCAACGTAGAAGAAGACTCAGTTCACCAATCGGGAGGTCGATGCAAAAAAAAAAAAAAAAAAAATTATTTTAAAAAAATCAAAACAATACAGTTTTTATTTATTAACTCTTTAAAAATCATGATTGACGGTCCTTATGATTAATTACTCTTTTATGTAATAAATCATGATCTTAAATCATTAGAGTTTGGAGCTTTCCATGATTGACGGTCCTTGTGATTCGCTTCACCATAATTTGGGATTGAAAACCTAATTAAATTCATTATTTTTTTAAGGAATTATTCAGTAATTTCAAGCCATGTTCCTCTTGCTGTGGTATATAAATAATTATTAGATAATATCCATAAATTGCTTCTTCCACAATCACACATAATAAAGTCGAAGTTTACTTTATATAAGATCACCAAAAATATTCTTTTTTTTTTATTTACGTGGGTGTTCGGACCAACTTGCGCGCATCACGACTAATCCCACGGCCCACTGAACATCCTGCAAACCCAGTGAGAATGTAAGGCATCGCGGGGGTGACAGGCGTGTACAGAGAAGTTCGAACCCGGTTGCAGAGAAAGGAAACAAATCCCTACCACCACTAGGCCAAGACCTCAAGTGATATTCTTGTACTTATTGGTAGCTGCCATCAAACTAGCATTTTTTTTTGGTAAGAATATCTTTGAATTATTTTATCTATCAATATATTAAAAAATAATATAAATTATATATCGAATTTTATTCATAATGAATATCTTGTAATGTAAAAAAATTAGTGAATGCATCATTATAAAATCAAATATGGTTGATCTATGGTTCCAAGAAATATTAATCTATTTACACTCTTCAAAATGCTCTTGATCTCAGAAATTAAAGCACAAGCAAAGCTAATCATGAGTCCTAAGACCCATCATAAAATAAAAATGATCGTTTGGCTAATTATTGTGTGAGTGCGTGCTAATAGTAAGAGATTGGTCTAATAGTCAATAAGGTTTATTCCTTCTTTTATTTTATTTTTTATATTCAAATTTTAGTATTATTATCAAGATAAAAGAATATGATATGAAAATCGTCTGAGAAGAAATCTAATCTTTATTGACATTTAATTTAATTTAAAAATAAATTTAACTATTAAATAAAAATTAAATCATATCTCACATAATCTTAAGTTACATTTTTCATGTGAAGAAGGAGTGCTATAATGTGAATATTAAATAATCTAAAAGGAAAAACAAAATGGATATATAAATATACATTAAAAAAATATAAACAGAAGATTTCTCTAATTTCCAAACCTTTAAACCCTAAAAGTTAAAACAACACTTAAGAGGCCCGAATAAATTTAGCCAGGTCCGCTAACAATTAGCAAACTAAACCAAGCCCAACCCAGCCCAGCCCATAAAAATCAAACTAACCACATTTCCCGCAAACTACCATAACGGTCACGCCGCATCTTAACCGAATTCACCACTCACACAATGCCACCTGTTCACTGACCCCACTTAAACCAAAATGCTCCCATTTTACCCTCCAACCCCTCTCATATTTTTCAAACTCCACCATCCCTCCACCCCCAAAATCTCTCTGATGTAATGGAGCTCTCAAAAAACCTCTTAATAAAATCCACTCTCGCACGTCTCCTCTCATTTATCGTTTTATTCTTCGCCGTCCGTTTCGCATACTTCATCGCAGTCAAAGGCCGATCCTGCGTCTCTAATGACTTCTGCTTCTTTCCTCCACAAAACCTCGACTTCACCATCCACTACCACTCCGCCACCACCTCCCGTTGCACCGTCGATCATTACCTCTCCGTCTTCCAGGACCTCATCGCCGATGGCTTCCTCTCGCCTATCTCAAAATCTCTCTGCATCGAAACACTAACTGGAGAAGAAATAATAGCTCTGAAAGAAATCGGCGTTGTTGATTCAACCGGAATCTCAAAGAAATCAAAGAAAATAAAGAAATCATCTCCACCGCTGATTCTATCGAACTATCCTCTATCGTTTCATGACAACACTTTCGATTTCCAGTTCACTAACAACCTCGACTGGTCAGGTCAACCCGACGAATTCGGGTCAGAGCTTTGTCGAACTTTAAAACCGGGCGGGTTCTTAGTGATCCATACAAAATCGAGAGATTTATATAGCTTACAATCATTACTTGATTTGTTTAATTGCTGTAGATTAATCAAATCGCGTGAAATCAACGGTGTAGATTCAATGTCGATGATGATAATTAGAGAGGTTGTGTTAATGAAAGTAGGAGATTTTTTGTGGAGGGGCAATGTAGGTAGTAATTGCTCGGTTTCGAGGCTAAAACGGGAACTAGCAAAAAATGCCGAGGCTTTGATCGCTAAAGAACCATTGAAGCCATGGATTACATTGAAGAGAAATTTGAAGAACGTTAAGTACTTAAGTGATAGTGTTGATATTAGTTTTAAGAGAAAATATGTTTATGTTGATGTTGGTGCTAGGAGTTATGGTTCAAGTATAGGCGGCTGGTTCCGAAAAAGTTATCCGAAACAGAATAAGAGTTTCGAAATTTATGCCATCGAAGCCGATAAGGTGTTTTTCGGGGAATATAGATCGAAAAGGGGTGTTCAGCTATTGCCTTATGCGGCGTGGGTGAGGAATGAGACCTTGTTTTTTGGGATCAGCAGGTTTGTTAATAGGAAAATTGTGGAGAAAGGCAGGGGGATGGGGAGGATTCAACCGGTGGTGCAATCGTCGATGAGTTATAAGGCAGATTTGGATACGATTGAAGGGTTTGATTTTGCAGAATGGTTGAAAAATGTGGTGGTGGAGAGGGATTTTGTGGTGGTGAAATTGGATGTTGAAGGGACTGAGTTTCATTTGATTCCGAGGTTGGTTGAGACAGGTGCGATTTGTTTGATTGATGAGTTGTTTCTAGAGTGTCATTATAATCAGTGGCAGAGGTGTTGTCCGGGGCAACGGGGTGTTAAGTATCAGAAGACTTATGATCAATGCTTGCAGCTTCTTAATTCTCTCAGAAAGATTGGAGTTCTTGTGCATCAGTGGTGGTGACTGGTAATAGTGTATGCATTTTCTTTTTTGTTCTGATAGGTTGTTCTTAGTTTTTTGCAGTGAAGAAATTGTAGATTCTTGTGTTTTTGTCTGGTTTCTTATGTTCTTGAATTGTTACTCAACTAGAAGTTCCATATATCAGAAACTTTGTTTGAGAGAGGCTATCAGTTCATTCTGCTTCTTCTTCACATTTTCTATAGCTAAAAGCCTCTCGGCCCTCTTCTCTTTCCAGTAAAAACAATATCACTGGAAAAAAATTCGTCTATGCAGCTTCAGAACCCTGCAACAGTTCCTTTCGATGAAGAGGTTAGAGTTGGGATTGATGTTGTTTGTCAGGTTGTAGGTATGATTAACTCAAAAGGCCTCTGGTTTGGTTATGACCCTTTAAAGTACACTCTGCCTCTCTTTCTGTTACAGCTTTCTCTTATTTCTATCCTCACGCGTTCCATTTACATCTTTCTCAAGCTCCTTGGCCAACCTTCTGTTGTTTCTCATGTACGTGTAAGTTCATCTCTCTACTTGTTCTCTCCCCATGCAAATCGTTTCTAAATGCATCACTCTGATGTGAGAGGTTTTCATCTTGGGCACAACTTGACATTTACAGACAAAATCTTCCCACCACAAGGAAGAAATGCATACCTTGTCAGTGTTTGGTTTGATGCTACGTATTTATCTTCCAGATTGGGGTGAAGATAGATCCTTCCATCATTTTGAAATCACATAAAGTTGTGCTAGCTATAGGAATGTTAGGCTTCTGCATTCCTTTTGGATTGGCATCATATGTCAGATTAGTCCTGTGCCATTCTCTCTCACCGGACGATACTACGTACCACAATTCTAAAAATGGAGAAGGAACCGGTAAGAATGCCTAGAATGTAGCGTATATGTGCACTTTAGGTTGGTATAAACCACATATTAAACCTGATCTCTTGTACACCATTTGGATCGAAAACTCGGTCAACCTCTTAATAGGATCCTGTTATTATTTGATAAGCTACAAGAAATTAATTAGCAGTTCCCACCAATGTATTGCATCTTACATAGTGAAGATTTTGCTTAATATTTTTTTTAGGAAACTAGAGAAATGAAGTATAATCCTTTTCCAATATTAAACAATCATGTAGATGAACTAGCCTGATTTTTAATTGAAAGAATTTCTCTTATTTGATTTATCTGTGGTTTATAATTCATATGTGGCAAATCACATGCTGTCCTGTCATAAAACGCAAACATTAAATCCACAAAAAATCTTTCTGTACCACATTTTTTGTAGCTGACAAGTAGGGCAGATAATAGAGGATGAGATTTTTCCTCCTCTAGTAGTAAACAATTTTCGACCCAGAAGAAGTAGGTCAACTGACTCCTGATGGCTAGTGGTATCAGGGCCTCAGGAAAAAAAAAGAAGCATTAGCACACCCGCACAATCCTCCTGTCCTTTGAAGTCCTTCACGCCCTTTTATCTTCTTTATAGGCAAGGCTATCTAGAGACATCCAAGAGCTTGTTTTTATTGCATTATTAACAATGAATGCATCGAATCCAGACCTTCAGAATCTATGGGTGTGCCAAGGACGTGCTGGTATAATATCAAAAGGGTATTTTTACGGTCAGAATCCACTTTCCCATACAACTCCTGCTGTTTTGGCACAACTCAGCTTATCTTCATTATGTAGTGTCTTATTACAATACATCCTCACCCCACTTGGTGAAAGCGCTTTCGTTTCATTGCTGCTGGTAAAACTTTCTATTTCCCTGCAAAAAGAATGTAAAAATCTTGTTTTAGTAATCTCAATACAATTCATTCCTGACCGCAATGCGGTGATCTTCAGGTATATAACTCAGTTTATGTCTTGAATTTGGTCAGGTAGGGTTCATCCTGGGACCAACACTTTGGGGACGTAGTTCATTCTTGACATCAGTTTATTCAATGAAAAGTATCCAAACCAGCTCGACATTTGCTTTCTTTGGATGCATTTTTTATATATTTTTGATTGGAATAAAGATGGACCTGGGGATAGTGAAGAGAGCAGGAAGGAAACCTGTGGTCATAGGCTTCCTTACTTTCTTGTTTCCAGTAACGTTGAACCTGATTGTGGCTGGAATTCTTAGCGGAAAAAGGGAAATGGACCCGGATCTACTTAAGTCTATTTGGCACGTTGCAATTTTTCAAGCTGTTACCTCCTTTCATGTCATTGTCTGCCTTTTGGCTGATCTGAAACTCGTTAACTCGGAGCTTGGCCAGTTAGCAATATCTTCATCAATGATCAGTGGCATGTGTAGTTGGGGCCTGGTTATTGTGATTTTATTTATAACAGAACTAAAACATGAGCCGTTTTGGATTCTGCTGTGTCCTATATCGTTGATTGTACTCATATTCTATGTATTGAGGCCCCTTATGGTTAAGATGATTGCGAAGACCCCTGAAGGAAAACAGGTCAAAGAGGGATACGTGTTGTCTATCTTTATCATGGTATTAGGAACTGCATTTCTTAGTGAAGTTTTAGGGCACCATGTGGTATTTGGGGCTACCGCTTTGGGCATCGCAGTGCCTCATGGGCCACCATTAGGAACAGCATTAGAGAACAAGATTGAATCATTTGTTTCTTCGATCCTCCTGCCAAGCTATTTTGTGTTAAGTGTCTCACGCGTTGACCTCCTATCGATACATTCTGAAACTGTGTTTGTTATCTGCGTGTTTGGTTTAACTAGCTTCATTGGGAAAGTTTTGGGTGGCATGTTGCCTGCACTCTTCTTCAAAGTGCCTCCTGTTGAAGCATTTTCACTAGGCCTTGTAATGAGTTGTCAAGGCATTTCTGACGTTCTGCTCGTACAGCATGGCCACCTCACCTTCGTAATGACCTTACCCTCTGTTTATCCTATTCTTGACATACAAATTCCCTTACTTCTTATAGAATATTACTGCCTCATACTGTGCCGAAACTTACATGTTTTTGCTTGTCGCATGCAGCTTGTTGACCGTCAGATGTACAGTATGATGGTCATAAACATGCTTTTTGTGTCAGGAACCTTCACACCTGTAATCAAATTCCTTTACGATCCATCCAGACATTACAAAGCCAGCAATAAAAGAACAATCCATCATACTAGTCTCAATATGGAGTTTCGCATTCTGGCCGGCATATATCACCAAGATTCCACGCCTTGTATGATTAGACTTCTCGAGATTTCCAATCCAACAGCCAAGACTCCCATGTGCTGTTACGTAGTCCACCTGGTCCAGCTCGTTGGCAGTTTATCCCCACTCTTCATGTATCATGAGCCTGGAGCAACTGCAAAACTCCCCACTAGGGATTGCGGTCGAATCATAAATGCCTTCAGATTATACGAGCAAGAGAGCAATGGTAATGTTATTGTCAACTTATTCACATCCATATCGCCTTTTGCCTCTATACATGAGGAAGTTTGTAGGCTTGCCGTGGAGAAGAGAACATCCGTGGTGATTATCCCATTTCATATGCAATGGAGATTTCATGGCATAGAAGACATCACAGAAGCCAGGGCTGTTAACCGTCATATTCTTGCGAAGGCCCCATGCTCTGTAGGTATCTTGGTTGATCGAGGCACCTTAAGTGCCTCCAAACACCATTTTGTATACAAAATTGGAATCATTTTTGTTCATGGAAGAGATGATAGGGAAGCATTAGCATATGGTTTGAGAATGGCGAAACACGCAAAAGTTTCTCTCACTGTGATCCATTTGATCGATCCAGCCGAGGGAGCCGTGCAGTCTCTCGATATGGATCTTGACGATGATATTATCACTGAGTTCAAAGCCGCATCCGCTGGAAAAAAGCGTCATTCCTACATAACGGAATTCGTAAAGGACAGTGTAGAATTGATTACTGTGATTAGATCTGTTCAAAATTCCTATGATCTAATTTTGGCGGGGAGACACCATCGCAGCTTCTCACCAATATTTATGGGACTTACTGAATGGAATGAGTTTCCAGAGCTTGGATTCTTGGGAGACGTGCTAGCATCATCAGATTCCCAGTGCCAGGTTTCTGTGCTTGTGGTGCAACAACAAGTGTATAGAGCTGGAGACAGGATGAATAGTGCCAAAAACCTTTTGGAAGATTCAGCAGAAACTGTAGAAATAATTTTTGAGTCTACCCAAGAGTGGAAAGACATAGATATCAGTAGACATAGGATGCAACCACGCTAGATATCTACTAAATATTTCTGTCTATGTAATGTAATGCTATAGGAACTTTTTTATTTTGGAGAGAATATATTTGCTAAATATGGCCTAGGAATCTGAATCGGACTCATGTTAGGTTCCTTTAAGGAGCAACCACAAGCTCTAAAAATGAAAGAAGAACTGATAAGAAGGCCCAGAATACAGCATGTGTACTTTGGTTGCATAAAAAACATCATAATACTAACATTCTATAGTTGTTCTGATCTCTTCTATACCTGTCGAACGAAAGCTCCGGCGACAACCTAACAGGATTCTGTTATTGATTGATAAGATACAAGAAATTAACAGCTACCACAAATCTAGCATTATACAAAGTGAAGATTTGTTTAATCTTGTCATGGAACCAGGAAATGAACTTCAATGCTGACAACATAGCTAGGTAGCTGAGTTCCATACAGAGATGAGAAAAGGCTATCAGAATTGTAACATTCCTTTCCTTCTTTTCTTTTTAGCACAGGCCGTGGACCACTTCTAGATTGCAATTTGACATATTTGTTGATGAATCCATTGATCCTTGGATATCTCTAGGGTTCTTCTTTCACTTGTCAAATCAGTATCAAAACATCCGAGAGAGAAAACTAACGGTACGTACTTTAGAATAATAAGATTTTGTTGTGATCTCTCCTGTATCTGTTCATTGAATTTGCAGCCATCAGGCCTACAACTCGTACTCTTTTCGGTGAATATATTTACTCATTAGAATCTCTTGTGGCTATATCTAGAGGCAGTTGATAAAACATGTAGTTCGTTCTTTGAAATTGTTGAATTGAGAGATTCTGATCAGGATAATTTTGAGCCTATCTTGTTAGGAATATGCCAAGCTATGCAATCGGTTCTTGCCACCACTTTGTAGGTGATGAAAGAAATTCAAGATGGCATGCACGCAGCCAAACTGCATGTCCTCTACGCAGTAAGCACAGCTTTTCTAGCTCCATCCTTCTTTTCTTTTCTTTAAGTTAATTACCATTTTGAAAGCTTAAAGGAAAATAGTAAATTAAATGATTCTAAAACAAAAGGACGCTAGGCGCGCCTACAAGTAATTTATTTCAGTGGACATGGTACAGGGAAGTTGATTTTGTTTATGAGGTAAAGGGTGTTAAATAACCATTTTAATCCAAAAACTTAAATAAATAATTTAGATTCTAATGATGATTTTACATTATACTTTAATTAATTAACACCTACATCGTCTCAGATGAAAGTCCTACTACTTCATCATTAAAACTCTAATATTTTGGATTACAGAGACACAGAAATGGTGTTATATTACACGGGATGAGATTGTGGCAGAATTAAGGTAATGATCAGGTCTTCCTTTCAGAAAGGGCTGGCTTTGGCCAACCTAAAAAACTTGTTTGCAGATACTTTATACAAAGATTTCATCTTTTATACAAGTTATTGTCGGGACTCTTCATTCTTAAAAAAGAACAATTTACAAGTGCTTGAAGATTTGCTAAATTTTTCCTATTGTCACTCTCTGCATGATTGCTGCATCTAGTAACCACAACTTTTAAAAATGGAAAAAGAACTGGAAATTAAGAAAGGCATAGAATATAGCATGTGTACCCGGGTTGTATAAGCCATTGTTCTAAAATCTAGACTGGGCTAGCGGGTCAACTTGAGACCCAGCTAGCTCAAGACCTGGACCGGTCCAGGTTGAAGAAAAATAAAAAAAAATAATTCGGCTAACTCGATCAAAAAACTAGACTGCTCTGGTGACCCAATCAACTCAAGCTGACCCAATCAAATATACTTGATTCATGACTTGAGTTTTGTCTCATGTCAATCATCGGATTAAGTTTTAAAACTATGGTAGTAACATATAACTAATATACTATATAGGTCTTCTGATTTCTTCCATCCCTTAACAAAAGTTTGGTCAACCTTTCAACAGGATTCTGTTATGGTTTTGATATGATAAAGGAAATTAAGGAAGAAGGAAATGATCTTCAACAGAGGGTGGAGAAGCATAGCTAGAGAGTATACATAAGAGGGAACATAACTAGATACTAAGTATTTCAGTCTATGTAAGGATATAGGAATTATTAGGAACATTTTAATTTTTAAAGAAATTCATGTTGTCTATTTTCTTTTAAATTAATATGGACTATATATGAATATTTCTGTAGCAAATTGATATTAGATTCTTTTATTTTTCTTTCAATTTGAGTTGTTCTTGATTGTTGCTAGCTACTTCATCATATACTTGAATATTTTTTTAATTTCATTTCTGGTTCATTGTTTTAATTTCAAATACGATATTGAAATTAAAAAATTATTTTAATTTCTGAAGCTTCACTCTTATTCCTCCATTCTCATTTCTGATAACCAGTATACATCTTAGAGTTCGATTTATGCCCAAACCTAGGATGTTTTTGAAAAGAACCCTTGATTTATGAAAGACTTGAGATTAATTTAAATGATTAATTAAATTGGGTAGCTTTGCTTAAGTTTTTACTTTGAGGACTTAACTGAAAACAAGTTTTGATAGAACCGAGCAACTAGAGTACTGTTGATAATAAAAGAATCAATGTGTTGAACGAAAATCAATGCAGGCTTCTGCCCTAAACATAAAATATTGTGTTCTGGAGTTTAAGAAAGGGATGTGCAGGTTTTGTCTAATAATATTTATGGAGAGTGGGAAGAGGGAATCCATGTGAGGACTGAGATGTAACATTTTAGGGGATTTGCCAGCTTGTTTTGCCTTTATTTTTATGTGGCTTGGAGTTGTCACACTTTGAGGAGTGCTTGCTTTTTGGTTCATGTACAAGAAACTTATTGATTAATAATACTAGGACTTGGAGCTTTTGTTCTCCATTTATCATTGTTATAAACTTGAATTGTTTGGTGGATCAGTCTGGAACTTGGTTGATTTGAAGTTTGTGCCGGTTCAAGTTGAAAAAAAAATAAAAACATAAAAGAATTTAATTAACTCAGTTTAAAAATCATGTTAATTTAGTTATTCGAGTCTGACTAGTCAAAAATTATCCTTTAATCTGTTAAATTTTTTTTGTTAAAGCGATGTCAATTTAATTTTTTTTAAAAAAATAATTTAAATGTACCCTTTCAATTTATTACTCGAGCTTTATCTCGGATCAAATTTTACAAGTATAATCCATCTAAAAGATCTAATGTTGTTTTCTTTTCTTTGCTAATTTTTAATAAAAAAATGAATTTTTTTTTTCATATGAGCAATCATTCAAATCTTGATGTAGGACTATAAGTTATCTCTTCCTAGGTATATATAATTCAATAATTAGAATAGATGGGCATCATATTTTTTTTTTTAGAATAAGATAGAAATATATATTCATAGAGTAGTAAATTTGCCATCTCCTTGACAACTGTAAGACCTAGTAATTAATGAGTAATCATTATCCTTGAGATGCAATCTATCGGCTTTAACATTTATTTTTAGAAATTTTTAATTGGCCAATATTCCCTCTATTGGTTGGCTGTAAATGTCTTACCTTAGCTGATCATACTTTATACAAATTATGGTCTCCACTACCGTGTGCATCGATGATGCTAAGTAACATTTATGTGCCAAATTCAAATAATCACAACTGGTCTCCACTCCAAGTACTGGCATATATGCCTTTTATTTTTTCAATTCAAATCCTCCATGATAATTAAATGCTTTATTATATAGTTGTACAATTAATAATAAAGTCAATACATACAAGAGGACAAAAACTAATGTGAAACTAATCAACAATATTCATGTGTTAATCATTGAAGTAGTTGTAACCTTTCATGTTAATCATTGAGGAAGGAGTCATCATAACCTAAAACATGTTGACATTAAATCAAAACCTAAGTTATATTAATTAAACAAGATTAATATGAATAATCAAGGGTGTTCTTGGATGTATAATTAATTAAGTTATAAGAAAAGGGAATCATTGTAACTAGGAATTCTTTGCCTGTGCACCCTAGGTTTCGAACCTTAGTGTTTACATCTGTCACCCCTGCGGTGTCTTACCTGTCTATTGGGCCTGTAAGGTATTCAGTAAATCCGGGAATTAGTCGTGGTGCGCGTAAGCTGGCCCGGACACCTCGGGTTATAAAAAAAAAAAAGAGAATCATTTCATGGCATGCATATAGTAATTAATAATAACATCATGGAGTAAATCTAAAGTATAGCTATAATTCCTTGAGAAATCAAATCGAGCAATGGATTTTAATTAACTCCTATCATGAGATTCCATTGCTCTCCCATCAATGAATAATTAATTTGAATCATTTCCCTTGTGTTTAGCTTCTTCATTTCAAACTCAAAACTAAGGGACCATGAAACAATTTTCTCTTACAAACCCACCAAATTACTTCAGATTATAAATCCAAAAGGCATTGAATATTTAAGAAACATGTATTTACCTAGAACTTGTGGATGTAATTACGAAATATTCCATCAACACAAAGTTCTCTCTCTCTCTCTCTCTCTCTCTCTCTCTCTCTCTCTCTCTCTCTCTCTCTCTCTCTCTCTCTCTCTCTCTCTCTCTCTCTCTCTCTCTCTCTCTCAAATAATAATTTACTTAAAGGTCGAAGAAAATGGATCACGATCCGATGAATATTGAAAATCTCAATCTGCCACTATTATATGCAGAGTGAAAAAAAGAAAATTAAAATATAAAATTTATACAAGAAAAGAAAAGAAGAAAACCAGTATAACCCCACGTACATTGAAAAAAAAACGTCCCAGTTGCAAATAATTGTACCCCTTTATCTACTCTGGAGAACGTCAAAATCCGGCACCGGAAAAAACTTTTTAGTCCTCGGAGATGCTTTGTAAATGCGGCCGCCATACTCCGACACGACCGGTCCGTCGATCACGACGAGAGGATTTCTTTTCGGAGACTATATCGGTTAGGTAACGATCACAATCTCGTGCATCTTTATTGTTACAGTATCTTTTGCTCTTCTTTGACGAGGATTTCATCTGGTGGCCACAATTATTACCACTTTTTTTCTTGTCACCAGGCAATGAAGAAGATGGGATCAAGAAATATATGCTGCCTCTTTTGAGCTCGGATTCCGGCGAAAGAATCAAGATTTTACGGACAACACCTTGAGAAGAAGGTTTGCTAAGAACATGATTAGGGTTTGCTTTAAGGACCTCAGCAGCTGTGATTGGACCAGTTATTTCTTCCACGTAGCCATTCAAATGAACTATACGGATCAAGTCTAGGGCACCACAAGGAAGAACACAAGCCAAACAACACCTTAAACTATTGCCCATTTCTACGGAAATCAAAGAGCTCTCTCTCTCTCTCTCTCTCTCTTCCTTTGTGCAGGTGTGGAGTTTGGAACTCTTTACTGTGACTCTACTTTTTTTCTTCTCTCCTTGGTAAGAATGTGACCAAGGGAGGACAAGGTTTTATAGGAACAACCGTACTCATAAGAACAAAGTAGAATATGAATTATTTTATTTTGGATTGAAAATGACGAAAGTGACCTAAAAAGAGTGATGATCTTTAATATTTAATCTATATGGTTCATCAATTAATTTAGAGTTCCAATGGTCAAATCCTTTCTTCTATACGTTAATCATGTGATTAACTTATAAGCTGACTTGTAATCTTTAGGCTTGTGGATTACTTAAGCTTCATTAATTACTCTTTAATCACAGTATCTTTAAGCCAATTTTTACTAGATCATTTCTCTTGCTTCCAAAGGATTGACTTTCATGGTAATTAAGGAGAAGATTTATTTAATTCGAAGGTTTAAGATTCGAGTCATATTACTGATGATAATATAAGCTTTGCAAAAAAAAACTATAAGCTTTGTCCATAATATAGACGCAATGAAAATCTACTACTAGAAAACTAGAGAATGCATCAATATTTAGAGAAAATTTTGTTATTATTAGAAAAATATTTATGAAATACTAAGATGAAAATTTTGTTGGAAAATATAGACAAAAAATCATACAAAGATGAATTTTTTTTTTCCATCGGAGTTTGCATTATCTTTTTCCAATTTTTTGATAGTAATCTCTCTAAATATGTGTTAAATATGTGTGGATATAGTGTATACTATTTTTTTTTTAATTATTATATGTATGATCAATCTATAGATCCATTTTTCTAACAAATATAAATGATCTCATTATTTTTTAAAATAAACTATTTATATTCAAACTAGTGTATTCAAGCAATTTATTTATCATCTATTATTTTAGATTTTAAACTAGAAAAATTCATAATTTTAGACAATAATAAGCTCACTTGAGCTAAATTATGAAAGTAACTTCACATGCCTATCGTTAATTCAGTGATTAAGCATCACAAACAAAAACTCCATTAATTTTCCATATTCCAGGACCCTGTTTCTTGTTTTTTTTATTATTTATTATTATTCCCTGCTCGCAAAGCTCCAAATTAATCTGTACATTGATAAAAGGAGCAAATTATTAAATGCAGATAGGCACCTTGACCGAGCATGAAACTGTGGTTATTGCCCCATATATAGATAAATCTGACACAGAACTCCATTAACGATGATAAGCAAAAATAAATAAACTAAATGAGATGAATTTGTTTAGAGCATAGAGCATCCATAGATTCTGTATTTTTTAAGCTAAACCTTCATGGCAATTGGGATTCACGCTTTTTGTTTCTATCGATAGTCGTGTCGAGTAAAAATCATGTCGAAAAACATGTTTTAATTATTATTTATTTTTTATAATAACATGTTTTAATTAATCAACTTCAAGTCTTCAATAAAGACTTTTTGGGGTGTGTAAGGTATCATTTTTCTAGCTAATTGGATCATATTTATGTGTGTAAATGTTAGATTTTCAAAATGATTATTTCTTAATTAACGAATCCATGATAGCGGGACACTAAGCACGTATCAAATATAAATATTAATCAAAGAGATCGGTCTAGTAATTATGAAAATCTTCATTTTTTTCTTTTTAAATTTAAATATTTGTTGACGTGGAGAACTCTCGTTTGAAAAATAAAAATAAATTTAGTCTGAAGATATATTTTTACAATAAAAAAAAGGGGAATCTAATTTTGGAATTATGCTATAATTAATCATGGGTGATGTGGGAGGAGAGATATTCTAGGCAAAAGAATAAATTGATTTAACAATCATAGGGCAAGTACCAAAGCTAGCTATAAATACAGTATTAATTTTTTTAGAATACAGTATTTATCAAATAGTAGGTCCCACAACATGAGCCAGTAACCAGTAATCGCGAATATAGGCATGATGAGATGGGAAGGAATAAAACTCAATACATAGAAATTAAAAATAATTTTCCTTACTGAAAAATCAATTCATTAGGTACGGAATGACAATGCAAGAGTACATGTTACATTCTTGGTATTGTTTGATAACCTAACCTATTTTGAAATAAAATAAGCTATTATATATATCAATGTATGTTTTCATCCCTATATGTTTAGCCCTATTCCAAGTTGGTATATATAGTTTAAGAATTTTCAATTCAAAATGTTTCGAAAATCTTTAGATCACACCTTTTTATATATATATATATATATATAACTCGGGGTGTTCGGGTCAGCTTATGCGCACCACAACTAATCCTCAGGTCCACTGAATATCCTGCAAGCTCAGTAAACATGTAAGACACCGCGAGGGTGACAGGCATGCACAGAGAGGATCAAACCCAGATGCAAAGGAAGGAAACAAAGTCCCTTCCCCCACTAGGCCGCGACCTCAAGTGCGATGGCATCTTATTTTTGGAAAATGCTAAGATGGACCAATGTTTTGAGTTATTTGGGGATTTTCTAGCGTTTTATTGGATACTATTGTTACATGCATGGGAATTCAGAAGGAGACTTAAAGATAAAGAAATTAATGTGAAAAAACAGAGAGAAGCATGTATTTGGTATTTGAAGCTCGGCAGGGAGCATATTGGAGTTTCTTGAAAATATGGTGAATGGTGTTAAGAAATATTAAGAGTATAAAAGCAGAAATGGAAAATAATTAAATTATGGGTGCTAAAAAAGAGTTTACCCACAAAAATATCTGATCGGACGGTGGATAATAGCTAGGTACGTAGGGTACTACATACATATCATTGAAGCAATGCTGCCAAGAACACATGCATGCCCTGGCCCCTGATTTTGCTTTCAAGCCATTGCAACCGAAGCAACAGCCAACTGGCATGGCAATAAATTAAGGTCACCTCAGATGTGATGTGACTTGACTACAATTATGCCCAGTTCCCTCTCTTTTTTTAATAATAGATTGATTTGTTAATGAATTAATCATACTTTTTGGATAATACCATGGGAAAACACAATAAGTTTAAAAGATATTAAAAATAAATTCAATTATAATATATCAATAACATCAAAATTTAAACTTTAATTTTTTATCATTAATTCTTATAAATAAGGAAATATATTGGTTCTATATATGGTTTTTTTTTTCTAAAAATAAAACTATAATTGGATCACAAAAGGTTGTATTACACCATTTTGGAGATAGGGATGAAGGGTTTGTTTGATCCTGCTGCATCTAATTAATTAATTAAATATATTTTATAATTGAATATTGAGAAGATATTTTTTTATAGTATTCACTTTTTGCATGTTTTTTAAAGATAGTATGTAATTTATATTTAAAAGGAAGTATTTTACCAAATACTTGTATTTTTAAAAATAAAATAAAAATCTAATTAATTTACACACAGAATCAGGCAAAACAGCATACAAAATTAACAATAGCCATTCAAATAATAATCAGAAAAAATACAATAAATTTTTTAAAAAATAGAAATAAATCCAATTACAGTATTTCTTCAATTCTTTCTTCGATCATTAATTCTTATTGATAAGTAAATATATTGGTTCTATGGTTTTTTAATTAATAATGGATATTGTATTTCTTTAAAATTAGTAGCTATTTTCTTTCAATTATTTTGTCTATTTGAGTATAATTTATTTAATCTCACCTCTCTGGATATTCCATTTCTGGTTACCATTTTAGAATAAAAAAGACAAAGATAACATGTTTTTTTTTTATTTTTTGTTTTGAAAGCATATAAATTTATTTTGAATTGTTTTAAAAAAGAAACTTATTTTATATTTTAATCTATATTTATGTATTCAATCAAATATATTTATATCCTTTCTATATTTATCTTTTTTATCTTAGGATATTATCCAAATACAACCATAAAGAATAATATGTTTTTATTTTCACCAAAAATCAAGGAAAAATATAGAAGTTGAAATATAATGCATGGTAAGTAGGAGGTCTTAGCTGCATTGTGGGTGACATTAATTAATTTCGTTTTCACATCTCTAAACTAATCACAAAGAACCCTAGCTGTCTTCGACACATTAATTAATTCTTTTTTAAATGATCAAAAACATGGAGAGCAATTTAATTTTCTCTTAATTTGTCAGGGATTAAACTTTTATTTAAGAAAAAAATTATGGCTAACTGATTAATAAACAGATGCAGTTGTCTGTATAAGATTAAAAATGATTAATTCATTTCCGAGTAGCAGAAATAATAAAATTATTTTAAAATGTATTAATTTTTATTTTTATTTTTTGGTTTGTCAACCCCGGATTGCAGGTCTGCCTTTAGTAATTGGAATCTTGCAGAATGAGTGCCGAGCCTGAACCTGTTTAGGAACGAGGTAATTTTTGTTTTTGTATGCTTTTTAAAATGGTGATTATTTTGAAAAAAATAAAATTAATATTTTTTGTGTTTTTTATAATTTTAATGTATTAATATTAAAAAAAATTAAAAAATTATTTGTAAATAAAAAGTACTATATACACTACAATACCTAATACACCGATAAATTATTAGTCTATGAACGTGAGGAAAGAAGAAAAAACAAGGAATTACATTAAATTAGATAGTATTGTTTTAGAATAGAAAACATGGAAATAATAGAAATAAAAAAAATATTTTTTTTGTATTTTATATTTTAAAAATATAGAAATTTACATAAAAATTATTTTAAAAATAAATTTATTGCATGTTTGTATCTATCTCTTTTATCCTAAGATATTAACCAAGTTCATAACCTTAGAGATCAAGTTAATTCTTTTTACTTCAAGTGGTCTTAATTTGAAATAAGAGAAAAGCTAATTACCTCTAAAATCTTTGACCCTAAAGTAATCCGGACAAAATAACTGTAAAAATATATAACCCTGGACTAATTAATTTTGTGTACTGGCCGTTAATCTGGAAATGGATTGCTAATTAACCACCTACCGAAACAAGATTCTTTTACTAGTGATTAAGTCTTAATTAAGGATTTTGTCTGCTTGTATGGACATAATTATATATATATCCACTAGCTAGTGAGGTGGCATTGTTTTGTACATTAGCTAAGGAAGCTTCGTGCTATGGAGGTTTCAGGCACCGACCATAAACCCCAATTAAGGTTCCATTAACAGACAATAATGGTATTTAAGAGAATGCACGAGGCATGCCCTACTTCAAGATTCTTAATGTAAGATTTAATCCACAATAAACAGAAGCAAAGGGGAACTATATATCCCATTATTGAAGAACGTGTGCCAAGCCGGCCTGTCTTTAGAACCTGCAGGGTGGAAACCCTAATTAATTAGTCAAACAACCAATACTATTATGATCATCATTTGTACAAGAGTATGATTTAAGCTCCAATTTCTTGTACTATATAGTGATTCTTTTAGGTTAGAAATGGTTATGTGAATGAAATCAGAATTTAATTATAAACTTTATTAATTTCGAATGGGGTTCTATGAAATTATCTATGAAAGTTCTATGAATCTTTATTTAATTATTTGTTTAAAGATATGGTAATTCCCAACTGTAATTTTATCAAAATGTGTTATTTTTTATTAAAAAAAATTAAAGCTAGTTGGTCTTTTTTTTTAATTAAAAAAAATCTATTTTAATAATTAAAACAGTCCATTTTTGCGGTGAATTGATAGGAAAAGGTGCGGTGGGCTCAAAGACCGGTCGTACCGTACCTCACTGTATCTGCTACCCAACAGCCAACCCTAACCCCACGAGGCATGCTATACTTAATATTGTTCCTGTTCTTTTATGCGTGGTGGTTATCTCTAGATGCATTTGGGTGCTGGTAATGCTAATTAAGTAGATCATGCATTATATGGTATGATCTTGGGCCTTGGATTTGTCTTCTACGGCTAGCTGTAAATAATATTGTAGGGTTTTGTTCTGTTGCTCGAGGTTAAATTCTATACACGAGTCTTATGGCTTTAATTGCTTCTGATTCAGTGCATCTATCCGATTGTTTTATTTTATGCGATTAAATTTAATATATGTTCATAGAATCTGCAGCAAGTTCGTTTTCTCATCAATTTTGTTGTTGGATCGTGGGAGATTTATGTGGGAATTGTAAATCACAATGAAGACAAATTATGATATTTGAATTGAGATTTGATTCAATGACAAATCAAAGTATATATTGCTCAAGAAATTGAGAAAAGATATCGGTGATTATGACTAATTACTTACTTCTCACGCTGTTATCATCTTAGTTGCTTCGTTTTCTTTGTGATTGTCAAAATTCATGCATGAGAACGTTTATGAGAATGATGGTGGTTTTTTCAATAAATAATAATTAATAACTAATAATTAAGATAGTATTTATTTACTGTTTCAAGAAAAAAAACAATTGAGACATAAAATTTTTATTTTTTAAATAATAAAAATTCACTCCTGTTTTAAAAACAAATTTATTTTTATATTTTTTTATTTAACTAAATACAGTTCTATCTTCTTTTTTTCTTTTTTCTTTTTTGTCGGGCAGATCATTACCTCCACCTTTCACATGAGTTCTTGAATTCGACTTTCGGCACTGAATTAGTATGATATATGATGATTATGAATGGAAATTCTCTCATTGTTAATTATAAAGGAACTAATTTCACCCAATTTAATTACACACTGTTGGCTGATATTGTATGTGTAAATACCATGAAAATGCCAGGTAGCAGTTTTGATTGATCAATTAAAGAAGATTTCTGTGAAATCTTTATGACCGATAATGGTCGAGTATTTTGAGGAAACGTTCCATAAATCTCAAGTCATTTAGACAAAAGATTTGCCTCTAGGTAGATTGCTTCATTGATAAAAATGCATGTTCTCCCCTGAGGTGGTATGTAATTAGTATCCGAAACAAAGTTAATAATTAATGACATCATCTCAAAAAATACTTAATGACGATCAATTTGAGTAATTAGTTGTGGGCTTGGCTGTGCTAGCTATTTAATGATGCCTAATTTTGCTTTCCCTTTCACCTAAAAATACCTACAGTCCATTATAATAATGCATTCCACTTTCATGCCTTAACCATTAAATTTTAAAGTAATCATTTGGATTTACATGATATGATACTTTTAATTTGCATTGTTATTGAATCCATCCCAAATTATTTAGAACTGGTATGGTGTTACTCCATCAAAAACTTATTGAATTTTTTATTAGAATTTTAAAATATCATCATTGTTTTGATCTTTTTAAAAAATTAATTGACCTGAATCAACTCAAGTTAACTCATTCAATCTATAATTTGATCCTTGCACCGAGTTTATTTGTGAACAATTTTAATAACTGTTCTAATTTGAGATTTGAAAGGATCTCAATTCTCTTCTTTCTACCTCACATTTTACCTCCAAATTAATATGACTCATTAAGACCCATCCATGCCTAAATTTATTGCCTATATTGGTAGTTCACTAGATCATTGTTAGCATTACGTTGCGGGTTGGATAAAAAAAAATTTAATATAAAAAACAATATTTAGGTGTTGTTCATGTGTTTTTTAGTAAAAAAAAAAAAAAAAACCTATATGGAGATTATCCTTTTATGACCTGATCGATTTGATAGATTAAAAAACAACTCGAATGACCAATAAAAATACAATTTGACTTAAAAAAAGATCAGGATGAGTTTTTTTTTTAATATTAAAAAGATAATATATTAAATCAACTTGGATTAACCTATCAAATTCGCTACCTATATCATGAGACTATGATAACCTCATAGAAAACAAATTAAAAAATTTATTAAACTCAATTCTCAAACAAGTTAATATTAAATGATGATGTTTAAAACAAAATTCAACTGAAAAGATAAGTCGAGTCAACTTGGGTTAACCTGTCAAACATGGATCATAAGACCGGGATAACCTCATAGAAAGCAAATCGTAACAAATTATAAAACTCAATTCTTAATCAACTCAATGTTGAAGGGTGAAATTAAAAAAGAATCAATTAAAAAAAGCACATAAAAAACCACCTGAGTCTATCATCAAAACTTGTCATCTCGGTCATGAGACTGTGATAGCCTCATAGAATGCAAACCGAAAAAAAAATTATAAAGTCTAATTCTCAATCAACTCAATATTGAAGGATGAAGTTAAAAAATCAACTAAAAAGACAAAAAAAAAAAACTCGAGTCAACCGGCCTAACCCGCGACCCGGGTCATAAGACCGTGATAACCACATGGAAAGTAAATAAGAAAAAAATCATAAATCCTAATTTTCAATCAACCTAATTTTGAAGGATTAAAATGAAGAAAAATAACTTGATTCAACCCGAGTTAACTTTCCAAACTTGGGTCCGATTCCCAATCAACTCAATATTGAGATATGAAATTGAAAAAATAATAATTTAAAAACAGACAAAGAAGGGACTGAGATCACTCCATAAAAAATAAATCAAAATAAATTAGAAAGTTCAATACCTAATAAACTTAATATTAAATGATAAAATTAAAAAAAAATAAAAAAACTCCTCAAAAATTTGAGTAGCAAAATGTAAAAGTGATTGTCATTTCACTATTCATAATTATTAAAATGAAATGAAATGACAGGAACTTATAGTATATGTTATATATGTTTATTAAGCGTTTTGTTTTCTAGTTCTTGTGAAGCAGTACATGTCACACTTTAATTAGTTCGATTCCTCTGATAGTGGAAGGTCACTGAAGCTTTTGTCCATGGACCCCGACAAAATTTGGTGAAACGTCAATCTATTACATGTGATCAAGCATTATTTTCTCCACAATGACACATTCTATATATAGCTAGTTGGCATAATTGAATATTATCATGGTTTTGGCTTGCTAGGATCCTAATTATTGTTCATTATTTAAGGTCCCGTGAAGCTAGGATTTTTTCGGTGTAGCAAGAAAAACTTGGCGTGCCAGTTTCATGAAAAATTCACAACTTGATTATTACAAGTTGATTAAATATATATATCTTGTTCGGCCTTGTTGATCATGTTCTTTATGGCAACTACAAGGCTGAAGCCTGTTTCTCTAGTGCCTAGCTAGACTACGAGGGGCAACATGCCTCGAGATTTAGGATCCGAAATCTGCTGACAGAAATAGTTGAAGCCCCGATTGATTTCTAGTGTTAATTTTCTTCGAGATATAGGTAAGGAAACTGCGAGAGCCCAGGTGATTAATGCTTGGTCGATTAGGAGAGTGGAGACCATAAAACCAAGCCCACATAAGTCTAATCAGAAGCACAACTTAACAATAATACAGTGATGTAAAGACATGAAAAAAGGCCAACACAATTCATAGCCATGCATGACCAGCAAATATGAAGTGGTTATTAGAGCTCCACGAAGTCGTCCTTGCAGATACCTTTCATATCGTCAGAAATCTGTTTATTTGGGCCATGGGAATTGCAATTATGCGTTAGAGATCGTGAGGGGAATTAATTGATATATAAAGTATCAAACTTGAGCCGGGATTTCATGTCAGCATCTATGTTTCAAGAACAGAACCCATTATAGATACTTCTTTTTCAGATAGTTCTCAGGATCTGCCATGACTAATCTATATGAATTGTAAGATGATCGATGGGACAGGGCGGTTAAACCCTAGAAGAGGCTTGGGTTGCGTATAATGATAAAAAATTTATTCAATTGTTCGATAAAAAAATTATATTAACTATAATCATTTAAGGTCTGAAATGCCTCTAAATTAGACCTAAAAAAGTGTTGTTAGTGCTACTTTTGTTAAGAAATTTTTATTGCATTCTAACTAGGATTTTTATTTGGGTCGGTTTTTTAAATTTTTTTAAATAATAAATTTTTTTAGGAGATAAATTACTTGAATAGAAAAAAAAAATATTGAGCAGTAAATATTTAAATTGAAGTTTATGTGTCGTGATCCATTGACCACGACATTTTTTCAATGGCTAAGGAATTTTCGAAGTAGTTTCTCCCATCAACTCTAAGCCCTTCGATTACATATAAAATAAATCCACTAATTACAACTTGAACCAACAGTACTATTTGACCATATAGAATATTGGGATATGCATTCATATATAAATGTCATGAAACATTCTTCTTGAAGACCATTGAATTGATGAACTACCACAACCCTTTTTTTTAATTTTCCCCTCATTGCATGATCGTAGGAGATGCAATCCTCCGATGATATGATTTCAACCAAGCTTCCCGGGCCAGCACACATTTGATATTATTTTGTACAAAATTGCACATAAAATTTGTTAAAGTTAGCAGATTTTGCAGCAAATCATAATGATGATGTTATTGTCTTAGTTGTCAAAGAAGAATTGTGGACATGTATAAATTTTAAATTTAAAAAAAATTCATTTGAAAAAATATATTAAAAAATAATATAAATAAGTTTTTGAATAAGATCTCAAGATATAATTTATATTATTTTTTAACATATTTTCTCATGTGAAAGTTATTTGAGCTTGAAACTTGCATAGATCTATACTATCTTGTGCTTGATTTTTATCAAATAAATAAAAATAGTAAGATTTGAACTCGTGACTGTTTGGTTATCAAGACTCTGATACCATATCAAAAAATTATGTCAACTCAAAAATTTAACTGTTAAATCTATAATATATATTATTTTATAACCGCTATTACTATTATAAAACAACGATTAAGAAATCATCCATTGATAAGATTACACTATATCTCAAGCTCATATAATATTATATGCATGGTTTTGCATTTGTCACACTGAAACTTTCATATTAAAGATTAAACTTCATGGATTGCTAGCTAGCATGTCAATGTAACTAACAAATTAGTTTTTTTATGGTTTGTTTCATGTTTCTTGACAGGAGGAGAGATTTGTTAGAATATCATGATTCAATATATCAATTATCACAATATTTTGTATTACCATATCGTATTTCGGACCACAGAAATTCTCAGTCCAAGATCGGCTCAAAGAAGAGAAAAAATGAGTTGCTTTGATTCCCAGTTTTGTCACGACATCTTCTCTTTTGTCTGAAAAAAAAATGCGAGTATGCATGTAACTTGCAAGGGAGGATAAGAGATACAACAGAGGCATGTATGGGATAGGGTGTGTTTTAGTCCATGTCAAGATTTTATCAATATTTTTTTACTAGTTTTATGTAAAGAAAATTTGTAATTTTCAATTGAGGTATCAAAAAATTCTGAAAATTTACTTGGAGTCTTCTAATATGATGTTTTAGCTTGGGTTAAAATTTCAGAATTTTTGGAGAAATTCAGAAATTTGATAAAAAAAAATCACAATTTGACCAGTTTTACGTTATTGAGTGTAATTTCCAATCCGACCATTAGATTGAGCTGGAATTTTATGAGGGATCTTAAAATATATTGAATAAAATCTGGTTAAAATTTTAGGATGAACAGAGTTTGGTAGTGCTAATAAAAAAAATATCAAATAAAACAAAACAACTCATTAAGGGTAAAATGATTAGTTGCCATTAAAAAATAAAACAAATCAATTCTTCCTTCCTTTTATATGTTGCCGACTGGGCAGAAGCAGAATAGAAAAAGAGAGAAAAGAAAAGATGAGAGAGAAAGAGAGAAAAGTAAGGGAAAAACATAAAAAAAATCCAAAGAAAAAAAATAAAAAAAGTGAGAGAATAACCTTGTAAACTTACAAAGTCTAACTTAAAAAATATTAATCTAAGGAAGAATCAAGTGAAGGAATGAGGAATTGAGAGAGAAAAAAAAATTAATTATTTTATTTTTCAGTTGATATGAGATTGTTATTTTATCCCGGTTGAGGTGTTGTTACAATATCAATTTAGATTCGATTATAAATGAATTATATTTCACAAAATATCGAAGGATGTAACTTTAATAGTGAATTTATTTTTATTTTTACTTTAATTTTATATACTTTTAAATTTATTTTTTAATATTTTAGATATTGTATTTGAATTAAAATTTTATTTTTAATTTTAAAAATTCATGTAAATGAGTTAATAATTTATTTTTAAAAAGTTTTATATATTTATTCGAATAGAAAAATTTCTGGCTCAGATACAATGCCGGCACCAGGCAGGTTTCAATTAATACTGACCTACTAGCACTTCATAATTGATGTACTCTTTAAATTCTGACCCTACTATATTCATAATTGAATTCATCTGTTTATCACTTACATTTATGTATTTAATTATGTGAAAAAAATAATAATAAATAAGGTATTGCATTCGGCCGACATCGATAAATTAATTTCTTTGATGCTCAAGCGAGCAAGTTCTCAGTTGAGGGAGAGAAAAAAGAATTTAAAGCCCCGTTTTGTTTCATAAAAAATATATTTTTCAAAAAATTATTTTTCAAAAAAAAAATTATATTTATTTATGATTAATGAAAAATATTTTATAGTCAAAAATAATTTTGACTTAGTTTTTTGAAAATTATTTTTTTTATTTTTGATAGAATAAACTTTCTAGAAATTATAAAAAATTCAAAAACATCATATCATAGCTAAATATTGAAAAATATTTTCCAACTCAATTTTTATAATACTACCAAACATAAAAATAATCATATGCATAGCTTGTATAAAATGATCATAATTAATCCAAGTAGTTATAATTGTTCTTATTAGCTTCCAATTTGAATTGTAATCTGTATTTATTGAATTAGAATGAGTTATAACTTAGCAATGTTGTGTTCGTTTGGATAATGATTATTAACTAAGGTGGAATTAATCCCTTACAAAGCTTATTTTTATCCATTGATTGTTGTTGTTATTGTTTTTTTTTTAATTAACGTGGATATCTGGATCAGTTTATACATATTTTGACTAATCTTATTGGTTCTGAAGTTAACGACTATGTAAACTTTCAGTGACCCTAAGAGTACTTAAACTCGTGATCATTAGAGAGTAAACCAAAAACCTAACCAGTTGAGCTACCATACTATTTGGAAACACGGTGCAAACCGCGTTCCTAAAAAATTTAATTTTTTTTTTGCTAAAAATTAATTTTTTGTGTGTTTTGAATTGTTTTGATGCGCTGATCTTAAAAATTATTTTTAAAAAATAAAAAAAATATTATTTTGATACATTTCAGCGCGAAAAACATTTTAAAAAGCAACCCTAACCACATTATCAATCAGGCTACGGTAGGCTGCCAAGGCAATTACTAGATGCTTTTGAAATGGCTTGAATGTTATGGATGGTATAGCCTTAAAATTCTTATTTAAATCATCACTCTGTTAATTATTTTTTAAAAATAAAATACTCTCAACAAGACAATATTTGATCAATTATCAAACAAACCTTAAATGATTTTTGTCACAAGCAAAAGGATCAGTCTCCAGATCCTTGCTTTCAATAACAAAGACAGTGTTGTTTTCGCTGTGTGTGTGTTGGAGAGGAAGGCTTTCTGGTCAGATCAAGAGAAATAATACCTGAATTGATTAGACTAGTTTTTGGCTTTTTGCCTAAAAAGGCAAAATTCTCTTCAGCGCATTGATACATTTTTAGAGCAGTAATTTAGTATATTAAATTAATTTGAAAACATTAAAAAAAAAATTTAAAATAAAAAAAAAATTCATTTTTTTATAAAAATACTTTTCAACTACAAAAACAAAGAGTACCTTCCCTCTATTTATTAGATTTCTTTCTTTTTAGGCTGATGCATGACATTCTTTACGAGCAAAAATAACATTAATTTAGCTTCTTATATTTCATAGAGTAATTCTGATAAATAAGTGCTATTGTTTGTTGCGTAGAATGGAAGTGTTTTCCATTTCTCAATACTTTTAAAAACTTAGTTCGGATTGTAACTATGTTTTTTTTTACACATTATCATTCTAATTTTGAACCTTAAGAGAAGTTGTAAGAAAGAGATTTCTCATGAATAATAGCATGAAAATAGTCGCGGTGTCCGCGCTTCATTGGGGAGCTGGATTATTTTCTTCTTGCGCAAGAAATGATGTTTAGATTCCACAAGCGTGTTTAAAAAAAAAACAAATATGTGCTCGGGTCATATACCTAATTGGATCGAATAAGCTGGTTTTATTTTAATTAGATAAAAAAATAGAAACGATGTTAGATGGATTAAATTTAAAAAGAAAAGTTATTAGGATAACTTGTTGAAAAAATATTTTTTTTTCAAAAGAGAACAAATGATATATCTCAATTTACAGCCCATTAAATATGAAAGAATGAAATGGAGTAAAAAACATTACATGATCAACCTGAGTTAGCATGATAAACATGTAACCTCAATAATCAGGGTCGAGCCAACTCAGGATATCCTGCTAAACTCATAACCTGGATTATGAGATTGGAATAACTTGATAAAAAAATAAAGAGAATTATAAAACCATTTAAAAAAAACTTGTGTTAACTTTTCTGAAGCACCCTATTTGGAAAAATTATAAAATTCAATTTTCAATTAATCAAATATTGAAGGATGAATTTGAAAAAAGAATTTCAATTATACTAAAGGATTAAGAAAATAGCAATTAAAAGAATGAGAATCAAAATTGAAAAACAAAATTAATTTTATATTTGATTGAAAGGTGAAATTGAAAAGAAAAATCAATTTAGCAAAATGATTAAAAAATCAAAAGAATGACTATAAAAAATGACATAAAGAAACAAATTTTTGATTGAACAGTAAAATAAAAAAATAATAACTTTTACAAAAAAATCGAGAGAAAAAAATTAGAAATAAAAAGAATGAAAATCAAATTAGAAAAAAAAATATGTAGCAAACTAGGATGGAATGATGAAATTAAAAAAAAAAAAAAACTTCTATAAAATGGTCAAAAACAAAAATTAGAAGTCAAAAAAAATAAAGACTGAAGTTGAAATATCAATAATAAAGAGAGTCAATCTATAATTTTCTAGGGAGAAGAGAGAAAAGAAGGAATGTAGAAAGTTTCACTAGAAATAAACCATACTATCAACACTGACTCGTGCCTCTCAAAAAAAAAAAAAAAAAAAGAACGCGGCAGCGCTTTCAATTACACGATAAAATAGTGTTTTTGGATATTGGGAGGTGTCGCATGCGTCATTCAAAGAGTGCAAGCGCCTCCCACTCACCAGGAAGCATGGTCAAGCACCCCACATTTTTATTCTTTTTATTTTTATTTTTTATATTTAGTCAAACACTAAATTGTCCTTAAGCTAACTTGATAATAATGAAAAAACCGTTGTGAAAAGACAAAAACACACTTTAACTTCAGTTTAAATTTTTTGCTTTTAAAGGTATTTTGATCATTTTGTTGTGCTTTTTAATTATTTATTATTTTTTATATTTATTTAAATATCAAATTGCTTCTCGGTTTATATTATAATAATAATAAAACATTATGAAAATATAAAAGTATCACTCTCATGTCAATTTTGATTTTTTTTACTTTCAATGTCATTTTGATCGTTTCACTATGCGATTAAAATGGAAAAAAACTTATATGTCCTCGTTTATTTTAGCAATGACTAATGAGTATGTAAAAAAAAATTAATATCTTAAAAGCTAATGTTAATTTTTTTTTTTAATAAAAGAGCAAAACTATCATTACATTTTTCTAATAGATAATGTACTTCGGCTTGGAGCTACATTGCTTTTCCAAGTCCAGTTAGATTCTTTTAATATGAATTGCTTGCTTAAAACTTGATTTGAAAAGAAAATAAAAAGGACTTAAATTTCAGTATATATAATAAACAAGCCAACTCGAGGATACATTGATTGCTAAAGCAAGTGTAATTGTACCTGGATATAACCCAACAGTTTTACACATGAGAAATCGATCTACAAGTCAAATTCATTGACCGAAGAAGGATGCAGGCTTTATCTCTTCTTTAATTCTCTTTAATATTACATGGCAAGGTAGCTGGGGAGATTTTAATTTCAGCCATTTTCTTCATATGTAAAAAGGGCATGAAACTGCTAAAGACAACAGTTCTCTTATTCTCTATAAATACAAAGTAATCTCACCATGTTAATCAATCAACAATGGCACCTGCCCTCCTCTTCCTCACATTAGCGACCATATGCAACCTCAGCGGGGCTGCAACCTTGCCCAAATTCTCCAGCATTCTTATCTTCGGCGATTCGACGGTTGATACTGGTAACAACAACTACGTGAAGACAGTGTTCAGAAGTGACCATCCACCGTATGGCCGAGATTTTCCAGGCCACGTTCCTACAGGGAGGTTTTCTAACGGAAAACTCATTCCTGACTTTACAGCCAGCATCCTAGGGATGGAAGAAACTGTTCCGCCTGTCCTCAGTCCAAGCCTAACCGATGACGATATTTGCACCGGCGTGTGTTTTGCTTCGGCAGGATCAGGATACGACGACATGACAACGGTGGCATCCGGAGCCATCCCAATGTACGAGCAACTTGAGTTATTCCAGAACTATATTACAAGGCTCAAGGGAATTGTTGGAGAAGAGGAGGCCAAGAAGATACTTGGCAGAGCTTTCATCATTGTTAGTTCAGGCACTAATGACTTGATTTACAACTATTATGATATACCCACAAGACGGTATCAGTTCAACAGTATCAGTGGTTATCATGATTTTCTGCTGAGTTCCTTACAAAATTTTGTGCAGGTATGCATGAATGCAGGCATCTATCTAGCTTTGCACAATCAATTTCTAGGGTTAGAGTATTTTCAAGCATAAAACTGCCGACATTTTCTCGGGTAACTTCTGATGGTAATGTTCACAGGAACTGTACAATCTTGGAGGCCGTTTAATGGCGATTGCTGGCCTTCCTCCAATTGGGTGTTTGCCTATTCAGATAGTCACAAGATATGGGAGTTCAGGGAATCTAGCATGTCTAGAAGATCAAAATTCAGACTGTCAAGCCTATAATAAAAAACTTAAAAGGTTACTACCTCCATTGCAGTCATCACTTCCAGGAAGCAGAATTCTCTATGCAGACATTTACGAACCATTATCTGACATGGTTTCCCAGCCACAAAAATACGGTAAGCTGTCTTTTCAAAAAAGGGGGGGAAAGATAGGGGATTAGCTGTTTTGACAAAATATAACATGTATTATGGTAAAAGCTAAACTACTAGGCTGGACTAATTAATGCTTTGGTTGCACCAAACAACAAACGGGGTTGGTCCACTTCATTTAAACACTGAGCAATGCTGATGTATGTTCAGAAAATTTTAGCCATCAGGACAATAGAAATTAAAGATCAGACTCAAGGACTCAACTGACTTACAAAGAGACCTTACAAGTCATTTATGGACCAACAGACAAGAGAGACAGACCCCTTAGAAAATGACCATATATAGAGCTAGTAGATCCGTGTCCAATCTGCTATACATTGATGTAATTAAGCATGGTATAGCCAATGAAAATCAGCCTGTAGCTCAAACGGCATCTACATAAGGGGTCCTAGGTTCGAGCCTCTCTCTTGCATTAAGCCTAGTTTACTAATATTTGAAGTTACACAACAGGTTTTGTTGAGACACATAAAGGGTGCTGCGGAACAGGGGTTGTTGAAGCAGGATCAACCTGTAACAAAGCGACACCAACATGTGGAAATGCTTCTCAGTTCATGTTTTGGGATGCTATCCATCCAAGTGAATCAGCCTACAAGTTCCTAACCGAATATCTAGAGAAAAATATCATTTCCCGATTCAATCCCATATGATCACAGCTTCTCTCAGCTTGTATTGTAACTTTTTAAACACTTCATACTCCACAAAGAAGGGGGCAATTTTAAAAAGAGAAGTAAGTGATGATATTCTATGTTTCTTTGCACTATCAATCAGATCTCATAGTAATACTTTGCTATCCCTGATAAAGTATTAGACTTGCAACAACTTAAAGAGTCAAATGGGTAATCCAACGATAGGTGAGCTAATAATTCGGTTTTAATGATAAGAGTATGACTAAGGGCTGTGCTGATTTAAACACTCTGAACCTATTACCTTTTGACTTGGGGAACCTACAGATTAAGACCATTTTCCATCATAGAAAGGTTTTTGACCACTTCTAGATCTCGGCCACTAGGTTCAAGAAAATTGCCTATCACTCAATTCTGAAAGTAGCCGAATTGCATGGTGAGTTTTTGCAAAATTCAGTAAAAATTTTATCAGAAGATATCACAGAATATCAATTCTGTGATAAGCATTACAACTGGTAAAAGGAGAGATCACATTCAGTGCTGGTGGTAGGCTATGGCAAAGGAATACGCTCATTTAATCACTCTGAACATAGAAACTTTTGGCATGGAGACCAACAGATTAAAGGGAATTGACTGTCAAAGAGAGGTTTCTGACCACTTTTACTGCTAGGTTGTAGGAGAGATAATCAAATGCTATATGATCATTTTTTTCTGTTGTTAACACCTCCATTAATTTAACTTCTCACCCAGAAGGGGCATAAAACAAAAAAATTCTATTTGAATCATTGGCAAAGATTATCCTTCATTCACAAACTAATAATCAATTTCAAATATTTGCTATCATGAATCAAAAGTCGAACCTCACTACTACTCTGGAAAGGAATGGGCTTGCATAAATAGCGTCAGCTCTCAGCAAGCTCTCGATTCATCCTCCCCAGAAGTGGGAACAAACTAATAACACTGCCTCTCTAAATGCCAGTTTTCAACTCATCACAAGGATGCTACTTCAAGCTTGGAAGAAGAGTAAGATATGAACTTGCAGCCATCATATAGTAGTAATAATTGTAATGCTTAATCCTGACAAGTGACAAGTGTATTTTGACAATTTATACGAGATCATATACCTAAACTAAACCCATATTTATTTAAAAAGCAGTCTACTTTTCAATTGGATATTCCACTATTTACAAGTTACCAGCCATATTTATTTAAAAAGTAGCCTACTTTTCAATTGGATATTCCACTATTTACAAGTTACCAGTGTGTACAAGTGAGATTATGCAAGGCCGGAATAGATAGCTGACAGCATACAGCGATTGGGTTATGGTATAAGATTAACAGCATAAAGCTGGTTTCCATGTAATAACTATAATCAAATGTATAATAGCCTTGATCATAGAAAGAGAAAAACAAAAATACAATTCATATGGGAATCAGAACACCATCTTGATTGATCATAGCATGCATCCATAATTTTCATTGACAAAGGTAAAGGCAAAATAAAATGTGATGAACACATTCAAATATCTAGTTAAGGGCTACAATCATTAATTACATCCATACAACACCAAAATTCACAAACTTTCCTCCAGTTCATACACAATAGTACAACAAGCAGTGGCTTACCTTCATTTCCTGCCACCTGCGGATCCATTCACTCCCTCAAACAACTCGTTAATCTGGGTGCCAATATCCTCCAGAGTGTACTTCATATACCTATCGGCATGCCTCCCAACATCCGGAGCATTTTGAAACCTTGCAATGAAGTTTCTATAAGCTGGCATCACTAGATTGTATAAAGAGTTCCTCAGCTCATTTCTTAGCTGCTCATCAAATATGATCCACTGGGAGTGAGATTTATAAATTTCCTCAAACTGAGAATTAAATGCCTTAATCCTGTCTTTCATAGACATGGACTTTCCTCCAACATTAGCAGCCACAGGGCTACTATCTGCCCTCAATACCCCCAAAAGTTTGTTCCAGGAACTTCTCTGATAACTTGAAAGGTATTGCTTGATTTTTGCAGTGTGTTTCCTTATCCAATCATCCCCGAGCAGCAAACCCAATTCACTATCCTTCACTTTTTGCACGATGTACCTCTCATTATTCATCAAGAAAACAGAGCACAAGGCAGTATCCCCATAAATCTTTGCCTTCACTTCCAAATTACTCTCCAACAACTCCATAATCCATGCCATTTGAACCGACAATGAAGACAAAGTAGAATCTTTTGATGGAACAACATTCACACTCTCCTCGAAGACCAGCTCTAACGACTCTCTTGACCTACACGCAGCACGTAAATAATTCATCACATATCGTGTGATTGGATGAAGCCCTCCACGAGGCACCGGAGCTTTAGCTGGATCCCGCCTAATCAAATTCTCCAACTCCATAAAAATCCCCCTTATCGCCTCCCCTAACCTCTTCCATATCCCCAACGCATCATTCCTGAGAACCATACAATACTGATCACTAAAATTAAACTCAAACTCCGGCATCAAATCCCTCATCGTTTCAAACAAATCCAAAACCTTAAACAACCTCTCAGGCGACCTACTCCCTATCGCGATCGCATCCGCAAAATTCAAAATCTGAACCACAGCCCCCCTACAAACCTCCATAAATGACAAGTCACTCACCGAACCCAACCCATAAAACACCCGATCACACAACCTCCTCTCACTTGGAAACAAAATCCGAAGGGAAACATTTGCCGCTTTTATCCACTTATCAATTTCATCCTCCAATTCTTGCCATTGCATCTTTTGCACTTCTTCATTGCTCAATTTCCCTAAACCTAACCTCGACAGGCTTTCTTCCAAGAACTCCCTACGGAAACTACTATACACGTGTGAACACTCTTTACCAGACCCCGAAACCACCATCCTCTTCGCTATCTCATGCAAATCGTTAATAATCCCCGACGGCAATGCATCAATTATGACGTCATAATTACTTAACCGTTGCGCTACCGGAATTTCACTATCACTATAGTCATGATCATCCTCGTCAGAATCATCAAACAATAAATTACTATTATCCTCCGTTAACTCTCCGTTACCGTTATTATAAGATCTAGTAGTTTCAAAAGACTCACCACCACGTTCAATTAAGAGACGGAACTCTTCTTCCAGCCGAAACATAGTCTGCTGAAGAAGATCCTCAGCTCGTGCCAAATACGCCCCGGCGGAACTGGAGGCGGAGAGTCCACGCACAGTTGAAATTAACTCGTCGACGCAGTCAAGGAAGGCGGAGGAGTCAGCAGAGTCAGACCAGATCGGGTGGTCGGCGGCGACGTACTGCGAGATCTGACGCTCTAAGGACTTGATAGTATGATCAAGAGCTCTAGGATCTTCTTCTTGTCCTGCTGTTGTCAATTTATCGGCCAATTTCTCTCGAGAAAAACGACCGTCGAATTTTGAGAAGATTTGCAAAATATCGTCAGCCATTGACTCGTTGTGGCCTAGCGTTTTCGCTATGTGGCGTGCTACAGCGATCAGCTTCTCCTCTCCGTTCTCTGCCGCCATTTTTTAAGGTTGTGTTGGGCTGTTTAGGGTTCGCAAGAGCATTAAACGGCTGCGTTCTGGAGGTTTGGGGTGAGCGGTGGTTGCAGTTTTGAAGAAGAAGAACAAGAAGAAGAAGGGAATAATGGAGGGAGGGTGGGTGGTGCAATGACGGGAATGTCCTTGGAAAACGCGGTTTGTACTTTCAAGTTTTAGAGGGAGGAGAGAGAGTTGAGAGTGAGAGTGACGGGACGGCAGACGTGGATAAAAAGAAAAGAAAAGAAAAGAGATTCTTGAGTGGCAATTTTGGTAATTAAATAATTTGGTTTTTTTTTTACTTTTTGCCCTTTTATTCTTTCGGCAAAACTCAATTAAGATCCTTTAATTATAATATGGGTTTCAATTTGGACTCTCATCTTTTGGAAGTTTTAATTACAGCTCACAGTAATAAATCCTTGAATCTTTGGTTTAAATGGGAATCAAGTTTTGTATTTATAAATATACGCCATTGGCCGTGTGTAGTCTACATAGAATCAAAATGAGAAAAGACTTTGATTTCATACAAGTTGGTTTAAATTTTTTTCACTATTAAAAGAAAAAAAAACCTTAAACACATGATGTATTAAAAATAATTTATTATTTCCATAAAATGAGCTAAATATTTAGTAATTATTTTATAAAAATATATCACTTTAAGTTATTAGCATAGAGTTACTAGAGATTATGATTTTGGAGATACCTAATTTAAAATTTTCTTTATATATATATATATATATATATATTCTTTGGTTATTTGAGTGAATATTTGAGAATTTTAAAAAAACAATCTCAAATTACTAGTTTTTTAGGAAAATATGATGCACATGATATGAACATTTATAATGTAATGGAATGTTGGCATTGCATCAATTATGATATATGGGTGATGTAATTGAAACTTCCAGTAGAAAAAGGACTTAATTAAAACGTATACCAAAATTGGAAGGTTTGAGTGTAATTTTCCCTGGTCAGAACTTCTTTTTAGAGATTTTTTCTTTTATTTATCTGAAAGCAGTGCCATGTCTCGTGACTTGTGGAGATGGGTCAAGAGGAAGTACCGAAAGGAAGGTTCGATGGGCCCATAGGAAGGGGACAGCGAGGAGGCCAGAGGTGGATAAGTGGAGGGAGAGTCGTTTGAAAATGAGGAAGCTGCCTCTCACTATGGCCTGGTCAATTGCGTCTAGGAAAACCACATGATACTCCAAAAAAAAAATATTCGACCAGTTCGCTTGTTTATTTTTCATATTGTCAAACCAACGCATTTATTCCTGGTGGTTGTCGATGATCATGGTGGTATATGGCAGCTATGCTTGAGCACATCATCTGATAAATAACTAGATTTGATACCGCGCGATGCCGCGGGTTATTTTTTTTTGCATAAAAAATATTTTAAAAAATAAAAATTTACAAATATTGGGTTTTTCTGCAAAGTTATACCCAAGAATCTTGGGTTTGGCTGCAACGCCTGACTTAAGAGTAATATTTATAATATTAATAATAAAATTAAACTTGTATGATCCAAGTTTAAGTGAGTCCTGGTCAGTAACACGGGATCCAAAAATACTTGGATGTGGGTCCGGCTATAAGGTCGTGTCATAAAAGTGTGATAATTAAATAGATTAATTAAAAAAACAAAGAACAAAAATTAATAGGAAGGAAAAAACTAATGAAGAAAAAAAAATTGAATTAATTGGGTCAACCTTTTAAACCAGGTTATCCCGTAAAACCTGATATTTGCGTCATGAAAGTTTGATAACTAAATAGGAAAAAAAATGACAGGTTTACCTAGAATTAACCTAGGGTTAACCCATCAAATCAAGTTAACCAGTCAAGCCCAGGATACGTGTCATGAAAGTATGAAAGTCTGATAATTAAATAGAAAGAAAATTAACTTTAACAAACTAAACTAAATGAAAAAAATAACTCGTCAAATCAGGTTAACCTATCAAACCCGAGATTCGTATCATGAAAATCTGATAACTAAATAAAAAAAATTAACATTAACAAACTAAATCAAAAAACAAAATTCTAAAAAAAAATTAAAAAGAAAAAACAAAATGAAAAAACAATTATATAATATAATACAATATAATTATAATTATAATGAAAAAACGTGGGGAAATTTCAAAAAATGAAAAAAAAAAGTGGGGAAAGCTAAAGCTAAAGCTAAATTCTCAACCAACTCAATATTGAAAAAATAAATTTAATAAAGATAATTTTTTAAAAAAAACATGTGGGGAAAACACTGTAGCCAAACAAAAATCATGTAAGGGAAACACACGTAGTAATCCATAGTGTTTTTTTTTTTAAAAAAAAGCTACAAAGCTAATCTCTCAACCAGCTTAATATATAAAAAAAATCGACAAAGGCTATCTAAAAAAAAACAAAGGAGTCAATTTTGGGTAAAAGAAATGAAAAAAAAAAGTACAAAAAAGGAAACAAAAGCAAAAAAAAAAAACAACGTGGGGAAAGCTACGGTGTTTTAAAGAAAAAGACAAAACAAACTAAATTTTCAACCAACCTCAATAGTAAAAAAATAAAATCAACAAAAATAATTCTGAAAATAATAATAATAATAATAATAATAATAAAATATGTAAAAAATGATAATTTTAGAAAAAAAATAAAAACTACAAAGCTAGATTATCAGCCAGCTCAATATTGAAGAAATAAATTCGATAAAGATAATTTTTTAAAAAAATATATTGGGAAAAAAATTTTAAAAAAAAACTACAAAACTAAATTCTCAACCAATTTAATATAAAAAACATAAAATCTACAAAGACCATTTTGAAAAAAAAAAAAAACGAAACAAAAAAAAATATATGAGAATATTATAGCAATTTTAGAAATCATTAAAAAAAAACAATGTATGAGAATATTATAGCAATCCACAATGTTTTAAAGAAAAATATTACATAGTTAAATTTTCAACCAGCTCAATATTTAAAAAAATTTAGCAAATATAATTTTGAAACAAAAAAAAACGAAACAAAAAAAAGAAGAAGAAATCAATTTTGGGTAAAAAAAAGGCATAAAAAAACATGTAAAAAAAAAAACTGTTGCTACCGTGGAAAACCTACGCGTTTTAGAGTTCTTATTAATACTAATCGGTAAGATGAGTAAATTAAACGGTGTGGGATCCTCTTTTGGAGGTCCAACTTCATTTGAGTTGTGCCTCCATCCACTCCATAGGAGGAGTGTTTAATGTTATGATAAAGATTATCTTTTAAAGTATTTTTATTTAAAAATATATTGTTAAATTTTATTTTTGAGTTATTCTTCAAAATCAATTTTTTTTCCAATCTCCAAAAAAAAAAAACTAAAAAAAAGTGTCGTTTTGAATGACATTGTTCTCCTCCTTCCCCTGCACACACAGAGGCAAGGGAAGAAGATATTTTGTTCCCCTACAATGCCCATTTCACTCTCTTCCCCTCCCACTTGCACAAATCCTGACAAGCCACATCCCATATCATGCCACCATTAATGCAACCCATGCCTCCTTACCCTGTCACCACGCCGAAAGAAGAAGAAAACCATGCTCTGCAAAGGCAAGAGCCGCCCCACGCCACCCTGCCCTGCACCATGACAGGACAGGGTGATCCTCTCTCCCTCTACCTATAAATACCAAGAGGCAAAGAAGAAAAAAGGAGGGGAAAAAAAGAAAAAAAAATGGGAGGAAAGTATAGACAGAAGAGATGAACAGGGACAGTTTAAAGAGACGGAAACGGAGCACAACAAAAAGCACAGAGGGAACGAATAGACGAAGGAAAAAAATAAAGGGAACTGAGGAATTGTTTGTGGGAAATAAGAAGGAACAAAAGAGAGTTTTTGAGGAGAAAAACAAAGGAGAAACTGAAACAAAACAAAGAAAAGGAGGGAGGGCAGAAATAGAGGGCAATGAAAACACAGAAAAAAGAACCATTGGCCAACCTCAGATCCCCAGTCCGCCACCGCTAGCACTAGCAAAGACCGCCATCAACGCAACTCCACCATCATCAGAGACCGGAGAAGAAACATAGAAGCAGGAGAACAGAAACAAGGAGAAGAAGAAAACAGAGAGAAAAACGAAGAAGAACCATCATCTGGAATCCCCCGTCCGTCGTGCGATTCTTCCTCAACACCGCCACTGCCTGCTGCCGTCAACACCAGCACCGCCATTGTTGTTAGGTCAGCTTCTTCTCCTTCACCGTCCCCAGCTCCTCCACTGTTCATGTTGCATGTGAACAAGGGAGAGTGCTCCACTGTTCACTGCCCAAAATGAGTAGGCCGGGTCCATCTAGTTAAAAAAATAAAAAAAATCAAAATTCTTTCAAAAAAAATTATGATTTCCCCCAGTATTTTTCCACTAAATTTTGCTTAATATTGGTTTGTATTTTTATACCGTAAAGATACGAATCCGGTATTAAAATATTCGGCTTTCTCTGAAATGTTGTAAAAAAGAAAATTATAAAAACAAAAAAAAATGTCTTACTTTCTTGCATACGACCAAGTTTTTTTTTTAAAATCATATCGTATTTTCATACAACAAAAATTCAAAATATGTTCTAACATGCATTTTGACTTTAATAACCAGTTTATTAAAGCCATGAGAACTAAACTAATATTTCAAAAAAAACCCCAAAAATATTTTTCTTTGTTTTAGTATTGGGGATAACGATTTTATACATAAAACATATTCTCAGTATTAAAAAGGTAGTTCTTTTATAGATATTACAGCAATTAGATTTTTACCAGATAAGATAAGGATCTCCTTACTGATGGGGACTTTTCTTAAACCATAGACAGACCAATATTTAGACCTTAGCATATATCAGACAATTAAACAATGCAGCTTACCTTAGGTAAGGCGTATTTGGGGTGTTAATACCTTCCCTTTACGCAATCAGTCCCCATGTCCGATCTCTAAGACTAGTTAGGGTTCCTAGTGATCAAAATACTATGTGACAACTCTCACTTAACTCTTTACATAACTCAAGTTTTAAACTAAATCGCGCGGGAGTTGACCCAAATTAAATTGATTGATTTCATGAATCAAAATTCAATTTTAAATAGAAAAATACATAAAATATTTTTTTTAATTATATGATAAAAATATATGGCTATAAAATTGAGAACCAACCTAAAAATATAAACTTATTTGAGACAATGATAACCCTAAAGAAAGCAAAAGATAAATAAATCATGCAATTTATTTCCCAACCAATCAAATATTGAAGGATAAAATCAAGAAAAAACTATTAAAAACAATTAATAAACTAAAAACCAAAAATGCATATTCAGCCAGTGGGTGAACTCATCAAACCTATGCACTGGGATAATCCAGGCTAGCACGCTAAATTTGTGAACCGGGAAATGAACTCTAGTGGGGTTATAATTTTTTTTTTCCTAAACTAGTTTTTATTTAACTTCATGATAGAAAAATATATATGATTACAAAACAAAACATCAACCTAATAATGAGATGCTGTAAAAAAATTTAATGACAAATGAAGATCAAAATATTTAACATCACAACACGGGTAATTTACCTTACTGTGTTTAATGAATTTCTCTATTAAAATAAATTTGTAATAAAAAAATACATAAAATTTATAATAGAAACCAACACACATATAAGAAAAAATCATAGATGAATTATACTCTACTCTTTAAAAACTAAAAACATTCAATATCATTACAAAAACAAAACATCACAAACAAATTAAATATAAAAATTATCACAAAAATATCAACTAATACATTATTTTTTAAATAAAAAATAAAAAATAAAAAATAAAATAATAAGACAAAACATTGCTACGCCTGCCTCTAGCCTAATCAAGCTACGGCATGCATTAAGAAAAAAAATGACGTGGTCTATTCATCCCCATAATCTAACTGGGGGCTAGCCCAATCAAGCAACGCCCCAACACAATCTGGGCCTTTGATTTAAAATACTATGGTCCATAAAATTTGTTGGTTGATCAACGAAAGCCCAGACAAACCAGGCGTAAGACCATCACATACCAGTCCAGTCCTCTTCTAGTCCCGTATCCAAACACCCTCATTCATTGGCTAGGTTTCCTTCCATTTGAAAAACAACCATATCCTCCAAACAGAAACCAAAAAAGTCACTTAGCTGATCACTTACACAGAGAGAGAAATATTTGAAACCCTAGCTAATAAACCCTATTTATTTCGAGAAAAGAGAAAAAGCTTCAATGGCATCGAAGTTTGGGTTAGCCGGAGGGATACCGGAACGGCGAGTGAGACCGATTTGGGATGCAATCGATTCTCGTCAGTTCAAGAATGCGCTTAAACACTCCACTTCGCTCCTCGCTAAATGCCCTAATTCACCTTACGCACTCGTAAGACTTCAAATATTTCTTAGATTGACTCAGCTCTTGATTGCTAATTACTGTAAAGTGAAGTGATTTTGTGTGTTTACTTTTGCTAATTGGATTCTGCTTAGGGTGTTAGCTTTGAGCTTTTTTTCTTTAGTAACTGACATAATTAGTTGTAGTTTTTTCAGTTACTTGTTTGTCTGAGCAAATTTGCAAGGTGTGCTTGTGCCTGCGCGTGTATGTATGTGCAGACATTTGGTCATTTTTTTATCCGGGGATTAAGTGGCGAATGCTTGTCGTGCTGCCATCCCAGTTGTTTATAATGTTTATAAATCTTGCTTCTTTAGTGTTTGGTTTTGAGCATGTGGTTTTTATGATAGAGGGATTATTTGGGGAATAGTTAGAGTTAATTACTTTTAGAGTTATGGTGTATGTTGTTTATTGTATTAGAATTGAAATGGTGGGTTATTTGGAGTAATTGACGTGTTCTGGTGATGCAGGCGCTAAAATCACTCATCTTGGAAAGGATGGGTAAATCTGATGAGGCATTATCAGTTTGCTTAAATGCAAAGGAGCTTTTATACAAGAATGATTCCTTGTTAATGGATGATCTAACTCTCAGTACATTGCAGATTGTTTTTCAACGGCTTGATCGCTGTTAGTATATCTTTACTGCTCCGAGATTCTCTGTTTTTATACATTATATCGGAAGACTCTAATTTTTTTTACCCTTTAAATATAATCAGTGGATTTGGCTACTGGATGCTATGAGTATGCTTGCAGTAAATTTCCAAGCAATTTGGAACTAATGATGGGACTTTTCAATTGTTATGTTCGTGAGTATTCATTTGTGAAGCAGCAGCAGGTTAGTGTTCTTTTTCTTGTATGATATATGTGAACTTCATTGCTATGTCCTGACATCTGCTTGATGCAGATTGTGGGACAATTAGGCTAATGCTCTCTAACTATGATGTCATCATCTGGCAGACAGCCATCAAAATGTACAAGCTTGTTGGTGAAGAGAGGTTTTTGCTCTGGGCAGTTTGTAGCATCCAATTACAGGTCATAGCAGCCTTCCCTACTTGTATATTGTTAAGCATGTGCTCATTATTTTATAGTATTTATTCTTTAAGCTACTAACATTTCTTGTCACATTGTGTGTGCATAGTGCATAGATTATTATAAGTTATTGGTTTTATATAGCTTTTATCGGTGTTATGGTGAAAGGCTCATTGATTTAACTGATGAATATCACCCTCGCTTCATGTTGTGCAACCTTAGAATTTGGAAAATTTGTATGCTCAAAATCTTGATATTGAGGTGGATTGGCGTCAAAGGATCCTTATAGCTGGCTCCGACCAATTTGTGATTAATGCTTTGTTGCTGTTGTTGGCATGCTCTTAGTTAAGTTTTGAACGTCTGCATTCATGCCCAATTAGATTACTGCTAACACAGAACATTCAAAATTGAGAAAAGGAATGAACAGATGAGGTTACTTGCTGGAAGAATGTAACCATAAATCTTTTAACAATGCAATATAATTGAAGACACGTGTGTTGAACAAGATATTTTTTAAGCAAAACAAATTCTTAAGAAAATCCTTGCATGCAATTTAGATTGCTCCAAAAACCTGCAGTATGCAAAGCCAAGATCGAATCTGTTAAAGGTTGCAGCGGTTCAACAGTCTGATCTGGTTTCATATTTGAAGCACTGCAATCCCTTTTTTTTTTTTAAAAAAAAAGATATAACATTGGGAGCTCATGCATGCATCTCACATTTTTGCTTAAAGACTTTGAGAACTGTAAATGGTACAAAATTTGACTGTTGGCTAACTTGGCTTTGCCATTTACAAATAACATATTGGAGTGCATGGGGTAGTTTGTGGGGAGATTATGATCTACGCTGTGAGTAACTTGTCCTTCATTGCCTCTTGCAAGTTATTTATGGACACCCAACTGCTTCACTGGGAACATGAACACCTAAGCAATCTTGATGTTGACAAATTAAGGGCTTGGAGTATTAGATTTTCCTTCTTTTTATTTTTTTAGCGAGTTAATATCTGAAACTAAGGCTATTATGATCTGATCTCTGTCCTCCAATTTAACACTTGTCAAAGCCAAATTACATTCTCATTCCTTTGGTCATCCATCTCACAATGTACTTATTGTGGATGTCACCTTTACAGTGGAGTTACCTGAACTTTTGCTGGATGTACATGAAAAAACTTTTTCTGTTAAATCATCATCATGTTACCCTGCTTCTTTACCTGTTGGATCAATTTTAGATGTCGAGATTCCAGTTCCTGGTACTTTACCCATGGACTCAATGTAATCTAAGTTTGTAATTGAACACTTAGTTATCTGAAGCAATAATTAAGGTGATTTCTCCATTCTTGTCCCTCATTCCTTTGCTCTCTTTTCTTCTTGTTTTTTTTTTCATCCCAACAGAAAAAGGTTGATGCTGCCCAGGTGGGGTTGCACTTGTAACCTTTTTTTCTCTTGGTGTTCTGGATTGTGTTGCCTAGTGACCTAATTCATTGTTTATCTAGCATTTGTTTTATCTGTTCTACTTCTGTGAATTGATCTTCGTAGAACGGGTCCTGGCCTAGTGTATAGTTTATGTCCATTTCTGTCATGAAAGGGTAAAAAACTAAACGGCATTTCTCTTAAGCTTCTTGCTGTATTTCCACATGCAACCCATGTGCAGCCCTTAGAATGCTTGTTTATTGAAAAACACTTCTTGCCTGGGTGGAATGTCTTGTTTTGCTGCTTATTTTGTTTGCTCTGATCTTCTTGCAGGTATTTTGTGGCAATGGAGGAGAGAAACTAGCAATGCTAGCTGAAGGGTTACTTAAGAAGCATGTAGCTTCCCACAGCTTGCATGAGCCTGAAGGTGAGTTCCATATCTGTTGCCAAAATTTGAACAACTATCATTCATTAATGATCTCCTCTCTGATTGTGTAAAAACTCTGTTGCAGCTCTTATGGTCTATATTTCCATATTAGAACAACAAGAAAAGTATGGTGATGCATTGGAAATTCTCTCGGGGCAATTGGGATCACTATTAATGATTGAAGTTGATAAGCTACGTATACAGGTATTTTCTGAAACATTATGTCTTGGTTTTTTTATCTTAAAAGTACTTCTGTTGACAATAGAGTAATATTTTACATTTTTGAATTTATACATAAGATAATGCACATCTTATGGATTTTCTGTGTAGCTATTATATTTCTTCATTTTTTTTGGAATGAGAAACTGAACTTGTCAAGTAAATAGAAGGTGAGTTATTATGGGCAAGACTAAAGAGGTATTCTAAAAGAAAGCTAGAATGGAAACTGAGATTTGTTAAAATGGAACTAGGTGCAAACAAACTAGATGACCTGTGACTTACATTCCACTAGAGAGTTGAAGTGGAACTTCCACACAACTTTATGAGGATTATGCCATGTAAACTTGAATTCTTAGCATAATGACTATCAAGTTTTGGGCTCAATACTGAAAGGGGCATGCCTGTATAATATTATAGGCCACATAGGCTTTTCTGCTGATAAATAACACCTGCTCATTCAAATGAATTCTAATGAAGGCTTAATCATCTATGCTCATGGTTTTGGTTGTACTTTCACCTTGCCCTACTTCTCTCTCTCTCTCTCTCTCTATATATATATATATAAACAGTTTCCTTTCATCATTTTGTTTCCAACATTTAAGTTTTCATGCAACTTTGTTGCTATAGAAATTTAGAACACATTATCTCTCGCTGTCTTGCATGCATTTTCTTGGAACTTCTTTCTTTTTACTTGTTGGTTTCCTTATCAACCTGGTACTCTTTGACTTTAAGTTGACAGGGGAGGCTTCTTGCTCGGTCAGGTGACTATGCTACAAGTGCCAACATATATCAGAAGATTTTAGAACTATGGTATGCATGTGACAGTTTTCTTTCAAGAATTCAGTTTTGAGATTTTTATCACCAACTGAGGCAGCTAAGATCACACAACTTAGATAATATAGTGTTACGTCGTGTGTTGTAAATTGTAATAAAAGAACCAGGAAAATTCTCTCTCTCTTTTCTTTTCATTTTTAGCTGTTTATTTCTTCTACTGGCTGCATTATTAGCCTCTGTTAATTTTCTTTCTTTATTTTTAGGTGTTATGGTTAGATTTGGGTTTGATTGATTTGTTTAGGATGTTCTGAATAGGACAGCTGTGACGTATAAGTTGGGGATTACTGAACCATGATATCAAAAAGGCTGCAGTTGCGTTTTTTAGGAAAAATGAATAGCCTCTTGTAATCGTAGAGGGAAAACAAGCTGTTTGCTTTAGCAGATGGGATAGTTTGTGAAAACAGCCAGTTATTGGAAACCCACAATTCGAAGCTCGTAGCAAGTTTTTAGAAGTCATGGAATTATTATTCTGATACTCCTATTGTGGAGATTTTACATTTTTTCAATGAAAATAGCCTTGTCATGGCTTCAGATAACTGATTTCTAGGTCCTTTAGGAATAGAATTTGCAACTAGGAGCCTGACACCTTATTTTGAATTCTGCCCTAGTGTCAATGAGGTCCCTTATATGGATCACCTGACTGTTTTTAAAGCATTCCCATATGATAGATAATCCACACTCCCCCTCTTGCTGCTTGTTAGCCACCTTTTATTTTCTTTCGGGTTTACTATGAATTTGCTTGCTCCCTGCATGTTCAAATTACACACACCAGCATGGCTTTTGCTAAAGTTTGACTGCTGTAGAACATTGAGTAGTTGAAACTCGTTGCTAGAGATTGTGATGCATCTAATTGTTTCCTGTTTCCAATCCAGAAATTTTCTATTTTGGTCATTTCATTTGAGGACATATATTTTTTTAGCTGTTAATCTTGTTTGGTTTGTCTGGCAGCCCTGATGATTGGGAGTGTTTCCTACATTATCTAGGCTGTTTGCTGGAGGATGGCAGCAGCTGGAGCAATGGAGCCAACAATGATCCAATTAATCCCCCAAAACCCGTGGATTGCAAAGTCTCTCAATTGGCAGATGATGTGGTGCATATTTACCACCCTTGAATTTTATATGTAGTTTGTATTTTCTGTTGTATCTGCATACTTGCAGATCTTTTTATGACTTTTTATGCAGATTTTGATTTTTGCAAATTGGATGTGCAGTTTCATTCTCGAATATCGACTTCATTAGCTTTTGTGAAAAAATTACAAGCAGACACCAGTAATGATTTTATTAGGTGTCCATACTTGGCAACTCTTGAAATTGAGAGGAGGAAGCGATTACATGGAAAGGGCAATGATGATGATATTGTGGAGGCTCTAATGCTATATTTCCTCAAGTATGTAACTCGTTCTTTACTTCCCAACTTGTGTGGAACTAGCTGCTGAGTGTAATTGTGCACGAAGTCTGTAATTATCCAAAATATTTTTGTTTCTGTGTTTGGCAAATAATGGATATGAAGTCGAGACTAGATGAACAATTTATCTCCTCCTCACAACCATTTATCAGTCATTTGTATGCTTCAAAGAAATTTTCAGTTCTTACAAAAAGTTTCTGGTATTCCTTTATGTTGGTGGTCTTTTTTGTAAGAATTATAGGCAAAATCATGGAAAGTTTTGGACCATCTAAGCTGAAGTCCTTTTTTTTTAATGCAGGTTTGGTCACTTAGCAAGCTTCAGTTCTGATGTTGAGGCATTTCTGCAAGTCTTAACTCCAGATAAAAAGACGGAGTTTCTTGCAAAGTTGATAAAAACTTTGGACTCCTCTGCTTCTGCACCAACTAAAGTGCTTGGACAGTCAATCACGATTTTCAAAATTCAGGAGTTGACTGGGAACATGTATAAGCTCCCTGTGCTTGGTGCGTGTTTCTTTTGTTTCTTTTGCACACATACACTTGCTCACCCTACACACAATCTTTTGCACATCCAAACTGCACAACCCCTGGGTGTAGCTCTTTACACTTGTATTTTGTAGCCTTATGTTGTTTCTGCACAACCCCTGGATGCATTGCATGGATCATTCTTTACACTAGTATTTTGTATTTTGTAGTCTATTTCTTTTCTTTGTTCCTTGTAACGTGTTTCATTCTAATTAAATTGGCTTTTTATTCAATGTTTTTTTTTTTTGGATTCAATGATATTAACTTCATCCATGCTTCTTCAGAACTTGAAGGCTGTGCCGTACAAATGGTGGAGATGTATTGTAAAAGTCTTCCACTTTCAAAGGATTTGGATCCACAAGAGAGCATGCATGGTGAAGAGCTGCTATCTATGGTGTGCAATGTGTTGGTTCAGGTATCTCAATTCATACTTTCATTTTCTGGGATCAGATGTGTGGACACATATGTACTGGTAGATGCCTGGATATGAGGATGGGTTTTATGATTTCTTAAGAAGGACTTTACCCTAGATGGTGCAACAAGTCTCCTTTAGTCCATGAAATATTGTTTATTTGACTTAAGAAAATTTTCTTGTGGGATATTTTGACATGATCCTATCTTGTTCTTAAGAAGTTTATATTCTGATGCTCATTACCTCATTGTTGCCTAATAATGGAGGTGACACTGCTAAAAGATGATGTCTAGGTTAGTGTGCGTGTGTGCGTGCACACACAACACATGGATTTATGGCTACTTGTGCTTCGTGCGAGCTCTTGCATTATTCCAGAACTTGTTTCATGAATTGGTTTGCTAGTTACAAGATTTTCTTTATTTAATTGACTACTGTATTGTTCTCTTCGAGGTTATGCTCATATATATATATATATTCATTGCATTTTTTTTGTTTTTTTCTTTCCCTTTCTTTTTAAATAGCTATTCTGGCGTACAAGACATCTTGGCTACTTCATAGAGGCAATTATGGTTTTGGAGTTTGGCCTGACTATTCGAAGGTAAGATATTTTTTCACTGCTGATATTGTATTGTAATTTCAAACATGGCATTTTAAGAGTTCCAAATCTTTATAATGATTTAGGCTTTGGTGGGGGTGGGTTATATTACATCTGTGCCACCTTGAACACATTTAATTTGCACTAGAAATTCTGCTTGATGAATGAGAAGAAAACATGTATTAAGTGTTTTGGAGGAAAACAAATAAAGGATTAGTGGATACAAGTGCTATGCATGTGAAACCATTTGTTTTCTTCTGGAAACTGTTTGCTGTGTTGGGAACTTCACATTCTTGAAACTAATTTTTGTGTTTGGTCGTATTTGGCAGATATATATGGCAGTACAAGATCTTGTTGCTGCACTTGTATTCACACTTGGGTGCAATTTCGTTAGCTTATGAGTGGTAACATACGTTAATATATATTTCACATTGTTAGTTGATGAAATACTGTTACCTTTTGGTTTGTATTTCAAATTCTGTCTAGCCACTTGGTTATTCTTCCCCCCTTTTATACTCATCAAATCACTTTGGTTTTCCTAAGGTCTAAAGCAGCTCTCTAAATCTCTGTGTAGGTATAAGTCTTTGGACGTGAAGAATATTCTGATGGAAACTGTTTCTCATCACATCTTGCCGCAGATGTTCGTATCTCCTCTTTGGGGGGATTTAAATAATCTGCTGAAAGATTATCTCAGGTTTATGGATGACCACTTCAGGGAATCTGCAGATCTGACATTCCTTGCTTATCGCCACAGAAACTATTCTAAAGTATGCCACATTATCAATATAATTATTTTTATTCTGTGTTTAAAATTTACGGCGAGTTTCTTTTTTAAAATGAATCTTAGATGTTCCTGGAATTGTTTGCCAGTTCATTGCGCGTGGCTATCTTTCCAATTACTTGATTCTATTGTCTACCTGTGGATGACTGCTTTCTGCACTTTTTGGTCATTGCCTTTATCCATCTAAAACATTTGTTCTGTATCTTTCTTTCTCCCAATGAATCTGGTAACATGCCCTTAGACTGAAGGGGATATGATATTGAAATAGATTTGTGCAATCAAGATTCAAGACAATCCTGTTACTTTGTATTTCAGGTAATAGAGTTTGTTCAATTCAAGGAGCGATTGCAACGATCTAATCAGTATTTAGTTGCAAGGGTTGAGACACCCATTCTACAGCTAAAACAAAAGGCAGATAACATTGAAGAAGAAGAGGTGTGTATCACTTTTATCTGTTTCAACACCATACCTTTGTGTCTGATGAATATGCTGCCTTTCAGGGTGTTCTTGAAAACTTGAATGGCGGGGTTCACTTTGTTGAGCTCTCCAATGAGATTGGATCCAAAACCTTGACATTCAATGAAGATTTCCAATCACGGCCTTGGTGGACACCAACTACAGAGAAAAATTATCTCTTAGGTTAGTCATGTGGTCTTTGTTTCTTAATATCTACATCTTTAAAACCATATTATGTTCAGTGGTATTGAAGAAGCTATGATGGTTTGGGTAACAGTGGTGTTTTCTTCTTTCCTGTCTCTCTATGAATTCTCTTGTATATTGAAACGATTCATTTCCCAGGTCCATTTGAAGGAGTGTCATATTGTCCCAAGGAAAACTTGGTAAGGAACTTCATTCATTGATTTGCTTTTGTATGTAATATATGGCAGTAGCAATCCATATACTTAATGGACTTTCTGTGTGTTCCTAATGCCCTTTATGTTTGTTTTTTGACTTGAATATAGACAAAAGAAAGGGAAGAAAATGTGCGGGGAGTTATTGAAAAGAAATCCCTTCTCCCTCGGATGATTTATCTGTCTATTCACAGTGCTTCAGCATCACTTAAGGAGAGTGTTGAAGAAAATGGGTCCATATCTGGGTCAAAAATCTCCTCAGAGTTTAAGTTTTTGCTTGAGCGCCATGCAAAGATGTTAGGCTTTTCTTTAAGTGATGCAGTTGAAGTGGTTATGGGTGTTTCCAGTGGTGTAAAGTCCTTTGAGGTATACTTGTGCTGTCAATCTTATTCCTTGCTTTTTCTTACTGCTCTCTATTATTTTTCATGGTATTCTTGTTGATGTGGTTGTATAATTCTGATTCACATTCAGATGAGGTGATATAGGTATGAGACACATTGTTGTAGGTGTGAAAGCATTTCAGTATTAGGCAGGTTGTCTTTATCTTTTTTCCATTCCTTTAGATGCACACCAAGTTAATATCTTATAAAGCATGTGCTTTTGTTAAAATTGTCATCTTTACAAAAGATTAGTTAGTGGTGATCACTAGCTTGCTTTATTCAAGTCGCCCAATATGGATCACTTAAATATCACTAGAACTTGGATGCATTTTAATTTTTGGATTTGACACAGGCTTTTGGTTCAGATGAGATTGACTGGATAAACTTTGCTGTCTTTTTGAATGCTTGGAATTTGAATTCCCACGAGCCCTTACAGCCTAATGGAGATCAGTGTGGCCGTGGTATTTGGTGCGTAGTGGATACTTTGCTGGTGAAATATATTTCAGAGAAGATCAAATCCATGGAGTCTCTTATTTGCTCTCCAAGGGTTGATTTTCCAATTTTAGTGCAATTGGTTACAGAGCCATTGGCCTGGCATGGTCTTGTGATTCAATCTTGTGTTCGATCTTCTCTTCCATCTGGAAAGAAAAAGAAGAAAGGTGGGCCTGTGGACCAGCATTCGTCTCTGGTGTTTAATGACATTAGGGATTCAATCCAGTCTTTATGTGATATAGTTAAGGAGGTTGCAAAATGGATCAGAGGTCAGATTGACAGACCAGAGGATGAGAGTGTGGAAATTATACTTTCCTCTCTTAGGAAAAAGGAACAAGATGAAGGGCCTGGGCGTGTTTTTCATGTTCTGGAAAGTTTAATTCCATCAATAAATGAGGCTGAACTTGGTGATCGGATCTCCCAAGAATTGAAGACATGGAGTCCCCTTGATGTTGCAAGGAAGATAGTGACTGGGGACTCTACATTATTGTCCCAGTTTCTTAATATTTGCGAGTCAAAAATCAAGTCATTTCAGGCATTGAATCAGCAGATAGCTCAAATATAAAGTGTGTTTTGCTTAATGTGTTTCCCCTGATCAGCAGGCATTTTGCTTCAGCTTTGGGAGCTGCATCTGATCTGGAATTACTGCGCTAGTTGTCAGCAACAGAAAGAGTTGAATGGATTGTTCAAGCTCTGCACTGATGCTCTCTTTGGACTCGTAGTTTACCATGAGATTTCCCTGCCAGATTGTTGTCAGCCTCCATCGTGGCCAGCCAGTTCTGTTTGAGCGGTTTTGGAAATGTTGTGCCAGATTTTCACAATTTATTTGGATATTCTTTCAATTTTTACACAGAACAGGTTTGTGTCTTTGTTCTCTTGATGTATTCTTTTTTGCAATGTATCTTTTGTTATTTTTTGCTTAATGTTGCGTGCACATCGGTGAACCTGAAAAGTCCTGTTTGGAGGTCAAAATTTGATGTATTCTGCTCTAATTTGACTTAATTTGTTTTTGCATTTTAAAAGCATCTTTTAAAAAATTGAATATTGTTTATTTGCATCAAAATATTATTTTATTTTTTTGTGTTCTCAAATTGTTTTGATGTTTGTTAACAATGAATTTTTAAAAATAAAAAATTGTTATTTTGATATATTTTTAAATAAAATATATTTTTAAATAAAAAATGTATTGAAAAACAATCATGACACAGGCAGCTGTCAATTGTCTTCTTAGATTTGAATTTAAGGTGTCATTTTTTCTATATTGCAATCCAATGATTTAACCGGTATCAGTAGTATTACGTGAGTATCACCCTGGTAGATCACAGGATCTGGGCAGATGTTAAGTTGCTGTCAGATTACTATGTAAACTGTCTCAATAGAACATGCAAAGAACATTGTTACGAGGGAACACCTATCTATGTGTATCAAGTTCCCACTTTGGGTGCAAGATCATACTATTTGAAATCAGTTGGCGGCCTACCTAATTCATTAAGATCTATGGGATTCTGGGTTTACAGGTGTCCCTGATGATGTATTTTTCCAAAGAAATTTTGGGGGAGGGACTTCAGGAAGACGACAAGAAGTTGCTCCAGCAGACTGGTCTGGCCTCTTATTTCAATTTTATCACCTAATAAAGTGGAAAAGGTACTTTATGAATTGATCAGTGCCTTGATTGATGTTTTTATATATATATATATAGTTAATCTGTTTGACAAACAAGTAAGAACTACCGTAGGTAGGCTGTTTAAAAATCGAATGCTACTCCTTGACAATCCATGCTTTTTTCACCAAAGCCCTATCTATAGAGTGCGTGATAGTCTTACAAAATCCTTTCATTGAAAGTAAATTTAGTTGAATGTGTATCTCATGTATTACGTAAGTGGGATTTAATTAATGAATTTTTATTAATTTAATTGTTAATATTTTTTGGTATTTGAATTTTATAAGATTATTATGTAATGCCCTCTTCGTTTTCAAGTATCACTTCAAATCCAAATCCAAATCCAAATCCACACCGGTGGTAGACATTCAAGTTCAAACCCTTTGATTAAATAAATAAAAAAAAAAAGAGGCAAAACCATACACCCATAGTTGTAAATCCCAGTTAAAACCATAAATATTGCTTGAAAATCACTCCTCTTCTCGAGGCTATCTTGTGAAATATAACGAGTTAAAAAAAACCCATTGAAAGAAGATTGAGCTCATGGGTCAAGAATGGACTTTAGGGTTAAAACTATTTTCTAACATTCTTAATAAGTGGACCAATAACAGAAAACATAACCTCATAACTTGACTTCCACTCATTCCACCAAACCCTAAACCAAAATTCAACCTTACCCTAACTGTCCTGAGATTTAATCATATGCTAGAAAACGAACATTTGTTCTTGTATTTTATTTGCTGCCACGAAGAATTGATTGGTCCACATGGGCTGACAGGTAGTGTATAATGGTTGAGCTAACAATTGATTCTGTACCTGATTAATTGTCTAATCGTGACGAGGCTAGAATGTATTAGGTTTTTTTTTCATTTACTATATTGTTAGTTTAATAATTTTAATCTTATGAAATAATGCTATTTTTCATTCGGTTGAAAAGTCTCATAATTTTGATCATTTCTCAGCATAATCCTAAGTAAAAACTTTTATGGTACTAACCAGCCACGTCCTGCTTATTAATTTATGGATCCACATTGAAGAAAGAATTTATGGGTCCATATTAAAATATATATATATATATATATATTGAAAAGAAATAATAAAATTCATGATCCATCAATAGTGATAAAAATATCTCCATCTCAAATATTTCTCTTCTATTTACATCTATTTTGTTAAAGTACATTCAAAGAGTAATTAATAAAATATTTTTAATTACTTTCTAAGCACCATAACTAAACCACTTCTCAAAATTTCAATATATAAATAGAAAAGAAATAATAAAATTCATGATCCATCAACCGTGATGATAAGAATATCTTCAATTTTTCTCTTCTATTTTTTAGAAGTACATTCAAAGAGTAATTAATAAAATATTTTTAATTACTCTATGAGCATCATAACTAAACCACTTCTCAAAATTTTCAATATATATATCTGAAGAACTAACGATATGATAATTCAATATACATCGGATTTAATATTAATAGCATGGTTTTCCAACTAGAGCCTGGAGCCTACATATGATCACCTTGTGTGAAGCAAGTGGGGAAGAGGACTCCTATTACATAAAGAGCCACTCAAGTAAAAAACAAGAAGAATTATTGATACCTACCTCCTAACTGAAGAACTCCGACCTGCTTTTAGCACGTATAGCCTACAGAAAGAAGAGAAGATTTTAACTTCGAATCATTAATTTGCTTATGTAATGAAACAAGTTAACTCGCCGCTATGCTATAAACAAATCAAGGTATCGAGCCTTTTAAGGCAAGCCTCCAAATACCATGGGAAAATGAGTTGAACTGCTCAGCAGCATGATCATATGATTGGTCCCTCGTCTGTGCCCTAGTCCTTTTAGCGCAGGATCTTCATTTGTTTGATCAAAATATTGATGGGGGCAAGTGGGTGCACCAAATCCTTTTATGGTTGGACTGAACTGTCCTCAAACTCCCGAGTCTCATTGTTGACTCATATAACCTCATCTGCCCAAAACATCCCTTTCAGAGAGGAAGAAAAAAGAAAGGAAAGTTGAAGTCCTGTCCTTTCCCGCTTTATCTTACTATAAATAGACAGTCATTCTAGGCTATATCTCACACATCATCTATAACGAGCTTACACAGCAATGGAGACTCGTAACTTGACTGTCAAGCAAGTTTCCTACTGCCTTTTTCTTAGCATTTTTGTAATCTTCAGTTTCCAAGCTCATTTCTCTGAAGCAGAAACTCACTACCGAGAGTTTGTTGTATGTGTTCACTTCGTTACTATCTTCTTATCTTTTGCTTGTGATAGAATATAAAGCTGTGAAGTAAATTCCTTTTTTTCCCTTTTCGTGTGGATGGAAACAGATTCAAGCTAAACCAGTGAAGAGGCTGTGCAGAACCCATAACACAATTACAGTGAATGGACTGTTTCCAGGACCAACATTGGAAGTGCGCGATGGCGATACTCTTGTGATCAAAGCAGTAAATAATGCTAGATACAATGTTACCCTCCACTGGTAATTATCGAACATCTTATGCAAGTAGATGAGAAAAAAAGAGAATTGCATATACATACATGGATGTTTTAACGCATGATCAATTGTTGTTGTCTGGATTAATCAGGCATGGAATCCGACAGCTGCGAAATCCGTGGGCGGATGGACCTGATCGTGTCACTCAATGCCCCATCCGACCAGGAAGGAGTTATACATACCGGTTCACAATTGAAAATCAAGAGGGGACTTTGTGGTGGCATGCCCATAGCAGATGGCTTAGAGCCACCGTTTATGGTGCTCTAATCATTCATCCTAAATTGGGTTCTCCATATCCATTCCCTATGCCCAGGACAGAAATTCCCATTCTTCTCGGTAACCCGTCTTTCATTTTCAATCCAAAGTCTTCAAACCATTAGATGGTGGCATAACTGGAAGCTGATTATGTTGTTGATTAACAGGGGAGTGGTGGGACAGGAACCCTATGGATGTCTTGAGGATAGCAGATTTCACAGGTGCAGCACCAAATATATCCGATGCTTATACCATCAATGGCCAACCTGGCGATCTCTATAGATGCTCAAAGCAAGGTTCGCCAGTTATTCTTTTTTTTTTTTTTGCTTTCAGATTTATTCAGCTCTAATTTTAATCTGTAACGTTAATTTCCACTAACCATTGATCATAATATCACTTCTGTTGTGGTTTTGACAATGTAGAAACTGTGAGATTTCCTGTGGGTTCTGGGGAAACAATCCTCCTAAGGGTCATAAATTCTGCCCTGAACCAAGAACTCTTCTTTGGAGTGGCCAACCATATACTGACAGTAGTTGCTGTTGATGCTGCCTACACCAAGCCTTTCACAACCTCAGTCATCATGATAGCTCCTGGTCAGACAACTGATGTCCTCCTCACTGCTGATCAAACCCCAGGTCACTACTACATGGCAGCTCGTGCCTATAACTCAGCCAACGCACCTTTTGACAATACCACCACGACTGCAATCCTTGAATACAAGACAGCTCCTCGCAATGCCAAGAAAGGAAAGCAGTCAACACCCATCTTCCCACGACTCCCAGGCTTCAACGACACAAACAGTGCGATTGCATTCACTTCCCGTCTAAGGAGCCCTTCCAAGGTTAAAGTCCCACTTCAGATTGATGAAAACCTATTTTTTACAGTGGGGCTAGGACTCATCAACTGCACCAATCCTAATAGCCCTCGCTGCCAAGGTCCAAATGGAACTCGTTTCGCAGCTAGCATAAACAATATGTCTTTTGTACTCCCAAAAAGAAACTCACTAATGCAGGCCTACTACCAAGGCCAACCTGGAATCTTTACCACAGACTTTCCACCTGTCCCCCCTGTAAAATTTGATTACACTGGCAACGTCAGCCGAGGACTATGGCAGCCTGTTAAATCAACTAAGCTTTACAAATTGAAATTTGGTGCGAAGGTACAAATAGTGTTGCAGGATACCAGTATAGTCACAGTTGAGGACCACCCAATGCATCTCCATGGATACCATTTCGCAGTTATAGGGTCAGGCTTTGGTAACTTTAACCCTCAAACAGATCCAGCAAGGTTCAACCTCATTGATCCACCATATAGGAATACCATTGGAACCCCTCCTGGTGGATGGGTAGCCATCCGGTTCGAGGCTGATAATCCAGGTAACACGGAGAATATGCATATACATTTAATATATTTAGTTTGGTTTCAATATTGAACAGATTGACTGATATGATGCCTCGCATTGGCTTACATGGTTTGAAACAGGAATCTGGTTCATGCACTGTCATTTAGATTCACATCTCAATTGGGGTTTGGGTATGGCTTTTCTAGTTGAGAATGGAGTTGGCAAGTTGCAGTCTGTACAGCCTCCCCCACTTGATCTGCCTCGGTGTTAAAGATCACACCATTAAAAGGCTCACCAACAATTGCATCTAGTCTTCTCAGTTGATGATCAATTTACAGTTTCTAAAGTCAGTCCTAAGATATAAATGGATTTGTTTGTCTGAATCCAGAGATGCATGTATTCTAAGCTATCTTATTTTCTACTAGTTATGTCCCTAGAAGGACTATGTTCCATTAAGCAATTGATTTGGTACGTGTCTGGATTGAGTGTATTTGTTTTAAAATCAAGAAAATTTTCTGAATTATGAGAAGTTGGAATATCACTTCCATTTCATTTTACTGTCAGTAAGTAATATGTAGTTAGCAAATGTTAACTTGTCTGTCCCATGAAATGGATTTAGCTCGTAGGATACGATAATGACTGTTCGTGTCCTAAATGATCTAATAACATGGGAAAACCTAGCAACACATTTGCTAAAAATGTGTAAAAGCAACCTGGGACACAGCCAATAATCCTGGGATTGATTAAAAACTCAGTCTGGAAAAAAAGAAAGAAAAACAAGTCAACTGAGTGGATCAAACCAACTATATTTTTACCAGCTACATTAAAATCAAATCTATAGACAGAAGCAACGCCCTACTTCCTACAGACTAAATGCACAAATTGACAATCAAAATGCACCCTTGGTCACCTGACTGAATCAAACCAAATAGATGTAAATGTACAAAGAATAATGGAAAAACAGCCTCCCTTTTCTTATATCCAATGTACATATTGAAAATCAGAGTGGCACAATCCATAAAAAGCTCCAGTATATCAAAGTGAGCTCATGGAGGTGAAGTGTTGTTGTATCTACAAAAAACAGCCTGGCTCAAGTCTTACCAATCAGGCCACAAATTTCAGGCAACGGGTATCATCATGTATTTTCTGGCACCGGATTGAACAAAAGCGCATTCCACACTTCGCACATGTATAATTGGAAGTGAACCCACAAACAGTGCAGAAATGCCTGCGGCAGGTAGAACTTGGAGGTCCCACTGCTGCCCTCAAATAGGATGGAACATGCGGAGGCAAAGCTTCCAGGTTCGCCTGTTTTCATAGGTTGAACATTTAAAACCAACTATTCATACAATTAATATAAGTCAGACAATGAACGTTTCAGACAATGAACGTTTCCATTACCTCATGTAAGAGTTCCAAAAAATTTCTTGGGGCTTTCCTAGCATTCTCAAGCGCTTTTGCTTGCCGAGTTTTACGCTTTGTGCCTTTCTGCTTCTTCTGTATATAGACTGCAATGGAGATCAAAGAATGTTTAAAAACAATATTGAGAAAAAACATACACAATTTGATCAACTTTCACTTTGCTAAGGAATCCCGTTAAACTACCACTACTGGTGATAAAAAAACGGAAGAAATTTCAAGAAGGCTTATCATTCTCCCTATTCAAAAGATCACATAACCCCCATTCAAAGAATCAAATGCTGGTTATGGATTGATGATCAAATTACCAAGTTCGAAACTTTTTAAATAAATGTATGCTGAGCCCTTAGAGAACATTTTAAAATAAAGGTAAATAAACATAAATACGGGACATAGCCTTGCATAACATTATTGAAAATCAAATTCACAAGAAGGGACATGTTTCAATCCAAATAGTAAAGTACCAGAAGCTTGTCTTGCCAAACAGAAGATGCATTAGAATAGATAACTGGCACCCTGAAAAAATAGCAGAAAAAAGATGCATACAACAATACTTCTTCGTGAATGCTAGTAAACAAAACCCGCTGGCTACATAGAATTCTTACAAAAGATAAAACGACAGAGGCAGACATAAACATATCACACACACACAAAACACTTCCACGCCTTCAATGTATCGAAGGACATTCTCTTCAACTTGAAATCATACAAAGCAACGCATATAAACGGAAAATGTAACAAGTTATTCTCATGACAGAAAAAAACACAAGAATGAAATGAATGAGAGACTCTAATACCATCATCGTCATCATCAAGAGAAGCCTCGTCATCATCAACAGCTTCTACTGTTTCCATCCCTGTATAATCATTCTCCAATGCTTCAAGTCTAGCAATTGCTGCCTTAAAAAAAAAATCCAAAACCATCTTCTTTAAATCAACCAAACTTAAGTAAAACAACAAAAAGCTTCGATCTTTGCAAAGAAAAACAAAGCCCCATTTACTACTATCTTTCTCAAGTCAGCCAAACATCAATAAAACGATAAAATTTTTCAATCTTCTCATTTAAAAACAGAACCCCATTTCACTACTCTCTTCTTTAATTGATCAAACAATTGCAAAACATTTTTTTTTCAATCTTTTCAATAAAAAAACAGAAACCTGAGTTCTGTTATCATTGCTGGCAAGCGCAGCTGCCATTTTTGGAGCAATCTTTCGAGTTCGCATTGACATTCTACGAAACGGGTTTGAAACCTCATCTTCCATTAGCCTTCAAAAAATCCAAAAAAGAATCAAACTATAGTTACAAAAAAGAAAAAACACACGAACTTTGAACGAAAACAGAGATATTAAAGAGAAAGAGAGAGCGAACCCAGATGAAGAAAGCGGCGGCTTTGTTCCAAATATGAACGATAAGTCGTTCTTTCACTATGCGCAGAGTACTGACGTGTGGACAGTCACAGAGAAGCTGATTTGGTGAAGGGAGAAGAAGGGGGTACTTCAAATTTGGAGGACTTGTCGTTTGTAATAAGCAAATGACATGTCATTTATGAGCTAAGCCCCAAGCATCTCTGTTGAGTTTTAAATGGCCCAGCAGATCATAGCTCGAGTTCGGTAAACTTAAGGTCAAGGAAAAGAACTTTTTTTTTTTTCAAAAATCCATATTATTTCGAGTTCTTTCTAAAAATAAAAAAATGTGTTGATGCTCATGTCATTTCATTAGCTGAGTTAATATAATCATGGTTTATAAATACCTCATTTTACAATCATATACTCCCTATAATTTTTAATTTATATGTCTTTTTTAATTATTATTTTTTATATTTACTAACTTAAATATTAAAAGTTCTAATGTTTCAACAAGGAATTTTTTTTAAGAATAACTAAAACTAAATAAAAAATCACATTTAAGTTGATTATATTCTAGCCAGCGTAGCCATGAAAAACTCAATTCAATATTTCATCATTTATCTTGATGAAACCAATTTAGTGAATTATTGAAATCTTAATAAATTATTAGTTATTTTTTTATGAGTAAATCAAAATTATAAATCTCATATCAAAATGGATATTATAAATATAATAGAAATTATTCAAATCCTAAATGAATTCATCTTACTAGTCAATATTATTCACATACAATTTTTTAAGAAAAAAAAATTATTTTATAGTACACAGAACTTCCCATATATATTTTCAAAATGTATATAAACTATCTAATTTTTTTTTAAGATGGTAATCATAGCAGCAATGATTAAAATGAACACCTCATGTAGCCTTTTTGGATTTTCCTCCATGGACGGACAAGACGCTACTATCAGCTAGCTTCAAGCCCATCTCAGTCAAAGACCTTATCCTTGCATTATTATGATTCTTGACAGTACTTTGCATGCATATTCTTGGCCTTAGACTTGCCAGTTATCACCATTCCCAAAACCTTAGCCTAAATCACTTACAAGCACAGTCCCCTTGCTGAAATCATGCCACCTTAATAACGTTGTATGTATCATTTCATCAATTTTTTTCTAGTCTTTTCCCTTGTGCTATGGTTTGGATTAACTGGTGTTTTTTTTCCGGGTGTTAAATATTGCCTAGTGAAGCTGATAAAAAAAATATCGTACCAGAACCCTAGAAGAATTAACTAGTTTAAAGTACCCGAATGGTGTTGAGAAGATCTTCTGATCCTGTATCTACATTGAACTTAATTGATACAATTCAACGACTAGGTATTTCCCATCGTTTCGAAGAAAAAATCGATGAACAGCTTGATATTACAAAATATCTCAAAATGATATTATTTTAATTTTTCTATATATATATATATATAAAACATTTAGAATCCAACCCTGCAATGCATAACTTGGATTTTGCCTTGGATAGACCCCACGTCGGGTTTTTGAACTATGCTCCATGCTTGGACTCGGAGGATAACTATTAACCTCCAAAAACACATCACCCCTCGAAAAAAACTTTATGTATACTCGTCTCTTAACAGTATACAAATCAGCTGAAATTTTTTTTAGCTTTATGCCTTTATGGTAGCATGAGTCACTTGCAGAAAAGATAATTTAGCCCACATACAATTTATCGAAAATCAGCTTGCTGAAAAAGTGGGATTTGTGGGTTTGTTTTCGACATGTAAGATTTGTTCATGTTCTTGAGAGAAGCTAACAACATAGCGAATCGGCTTCCTGAACAAGGTGTTTTCAGGAGTGAGGATCTAACTGCATGGCTTTTTGAAAAGCATAGACCTTTTGATTCAAGAGCATATGCGTATGCTGCTGTCACTTGCGTTGTTGATACTGCTGATTATCTTACGGTGCTCTTTTTGGGCTGTGGGTTGCAGAACGACGATCGTCCATTCTGTTCGTGTTTTCATTTATTGTCTATCTTCGTTTAAATTGCTGTCTCTCTGTTTTTTCTTCTACTTGGAAGTTTAGCTTCTTTTTTGCCCAGTGGTTTATGTCATAGTTGTGAGAACCAATCCGCAGTTGACACGTATGAAGGCTTGGTTTGTGAGAGTATATATATATATAATCACATTTAATTAATTAAACTATCATTATGCACCAGATTTAAAGCTTAGGTGACCAGTTTGTTATCTATAAATTATTAGGAGATAACAGTTTGAGGCCTAAACCCAATTCAAAATGAAGCCCTAAACGAGCCATTTGTCAAGGCTAAGCCCACAAATTCAGCAAGAAAACCAAGACCCAAAGAGGGACCCAATGTAAAAGTCCGGCCTCCCGGGGTTGATGGTCTCTGACAACTGAACTGCCAAGAAATCCAAGAATTCTGGGATTGGAACTTTGATTAGTTTCACATTGAACACGTCGATTACAAAGGATCATAACAACAGACCAATAACCAGATAACCACCTTTTATCTCCGTTGAACTACATTGTTTTGGTCTTTACAGTCATGCTGATTCTGTTTTTAGCTGTTTTTGTTTTCTGGGTTTTCCTTATTTTTGCTGTTTAAGCAAATATTTGAATAATCTAGCATAAAAAACTGCACAGATGGAGCTTTGTGTGATGTTTAAAATTATTGTGGATGATTAAAAGTTTGAGACTTGGAGCAAATTCACCATACATGCTTAGTTTAATATGGGCGATCTTGTCATACTGATGTGAAAATTGTTTTCCTTTTTTGATGAATGTGAAGAAAATTGAAAGAACCCCACTTTCAATTAAGTGGAATTAGGAGAACTAGAGTGTTATCTTGATTTTTTGTGTGGTAGATTTCACTTTTTTAGTACATGCATCAGTTGAAAAGGTGAGGGTTTTGAAGATTCAGCACTCCTGTGATTCTTCATTCGATCTTTGTTTACATCATAACCTGACTTTAAGGATATTTTTGGCTTGCTATGTTACTAAAGAGAAAGGATAGTTTTGAATCTGTTGTGTCGTAGCATCAGCAGGGGGTTGGCCACTCTTGATCTTCTAGGAAAGCTAGATGTTGTGGATTCAAATGAAGTGATTCAGTGGATTATGGAGTGCCAACACGAATCTGGTTTTTAAACATTGACTCAATTTTAAGGATTTTCTTTTTATTTTTAATTTGTGTACAAAACAAGTCGTTTTTGGTTCTTAAGAAAATAATAAAACAATGTTGTTTTGAGATTCATGAGAAGCCATCGATCCTGCTTATGCTTTGCCTGTTAACGTTGTGCATAGTATTTTTCTTTAGCAGATAATAGTTTAGCTATTCGAAGTGAAAAGACTTGTTTATTCCTTCCATAAACCGAAGTCCATTGAAGATCCAAACACTTCGGCATCTTTGGACCTTCGATGGAACAAGTTTTTCGAGCAATGTTTTTGCAGACTATATACGTAATAAACATGGTAAGAAATTCCCTGTTTTTTGTCTTTTATCCCTCTGTAGATGGGAGCCATCGTATTTGTAGCGTGAATTATAAACAAAATCGATTATATGAAGTGGAGGCTGCTGGTTCTTGGAAGTCGGTTTTTGTACGAGTTGCTGTCGTTTGTTCTCGTGTTCCTCAAAACTCTTTCTGGGTTCAATCCACAGTTTTATGATTGCTTGGAGTGAATAAAAACATGCCCATTGGCCATTGGAATCTGCTATTTCTTGTGTTTAGCCATACCTGACAATATTGTCTTCAAGATTTACAAGGAATAATAATTTCAGGATTTCTTAGTACCATTTTCGTTTTATTTTTCTATTTTAAAAACAAAATTAGAAATATAAAAATTATTTTTCTAAAAAATCCACAGTAGATTTTCAAAACGAAACAAAATGGTTTTCAAAAACTATGATAATGGTGAACTATTTGTTGGTTTCTTCAATCTTCACTGAAAAAATTCACATACATACCTCTCTGTTTCAGAAACAATCATGTTTGGTCCTTGAGAGGTTAAAATAATATCATATTTTTAAAAAAAATAAAAAACACGAAAAAGACAGTCATGCTCTACGTAAAAGGCAGCAAGAAACGCCAAATCCATTAATTGTTTCCAGGTTGTATCAATACCCAACAAGAATGAACAGTACAGTACAGTAAAATTTACTTTGTCCTCAAGTAAGTGAGTGACTCTTGTTAGAGAAGTCATGTCGGCTCAAATTCCACAACTTGGAAACTGCAAAATTGCTCGCATATGTCTCCTCCTTGCCGTCACCTAATCCCACCACCATATTTTAAACACATTTTCTCTGCCCAGACGGCCCACCTTTCCACTTGCTCCGCCCTGCTATGCAGCCTCAAACACGAGTCCCCAGTCAAAGAATGGAAAGTGTCCTAATAATCCTTAAGATGTTGACTCGCATTTTATGGATTTGTTTATGACGCTACCCTTTATCTTGAACTAGTGATCTTGAGAGGGGAAAAAAAGATTCTTGTAAATGCAATTTTTTCAAGTATGGATATCCTCTTTGAAACTTGATCAAAAGATTAATTTTGAACGTGAAAATTAATTTAATGATATTCTGATAGTTAGAAACCGAAGAAAAAAGAAAATCAAAGTGACTAATTAAGCATTTCATAAAATTGAAATTATCAAAATTAAGAACTACTTTTAAGAACATACATAAGAGCGTTGGGAAACACGATGAAAACCATATTTCTAAAAAAAATTAATTTTTTTATTTATTTTTATAAAAAATTATTTTTTTTTATTTTGCATCGTTTTAATACTCTGTTTTCAAAATTAATTTTTAAAAAATAAAAAAATATTATTTTAATGTATTTCGATACAAAAAAATATTTTAAAAGTAACTGCAAATATACTCCAAAATAAATTGATAATTAAAAAAAAAAGACAGAGAAAATTAAGGTATTCCTAGGAGCACAACATTCATAATTTTTTTATATTTATTTTCAAGGTTTGTCCTACTCTTAATAACACAACCCTTTTAATTTATTTTTAAAAGCTACATTACTTGAAATAGAGAAATTTATTAAATTTTAATTTGTTATACCTCTTTTAATACCACAACTAATTAAAGTGAGTATTTCTTTTCTTTTTTTTTCACTGGCGCAACTTTGTAAATTTTTCTACCTTAGCGTGATGTTAAAACTAGATTTTTAAAAATAAAAACTCATCTAATTATTTGTAGATATCTTCAAAGAAGCAAAATAAAGGTAATGAGATGGTATAAAAAAAATAAATTAATTTTTATACATTTTAAAAATATAAATACAATTGAATTCAAACATAATATTATAATTAAACTGTATTTGAAGATAGCAGCACCGTAGCAATTCTGGAATGATATGTAGCGGATTAAGCTCACTAAAGGGATTTTTTATTTATTACAGACAGAACAAGTCCCAGGCTTTGAGAGTTGCGAGAGAGAGAGAGAGAGAGAAGATCGAAGGCCATGTTGGATAAGACATGTATACGTCAACATGCGTGCAGCGCGCTGCATGCTGTCCGTGCATCCACAGTCTTGCCTATATAAGATTCTGACACGTGACAATAGCTAGGCCTAATCAATAGTGGTATCATTAATTATTAATTTTTCGGGATTTGCTTAATCTCTCTTGGTATTAGCTGGCTTTTGCCCATGACTGCAAGAACCCTATGCAGCCCTCTGCTATTCTATTATGACCCCTTTTTTTTTTATCACTGTCATCGATGCATTTGGCTTTCTCAGGTCATCATCTCCTTGGATTCTCACGAAATCTTTAGTTATTCGTACTAGATTGATGGCACGCCGGATACCCAGACAGAAAATAAATAAATTATATATGAGATGATTGTGTTTTTTTAAAAAGTAATAGAGATTTATTTAATAATAAGATTAAGTTCTGGAGTTCCGGTTTGGTTTTTTATTCTAAAATAGTTTTTTAAAAATTTAAATTTATTTATTTATTTTGTTTTAAATTAATTTTATTTTAATTTTTTTATCGTTTTGATGTACGATATTAAAAATATGTTTAAAAAATAAAAAAATAATATTTTGATGTATTTTCTGGTAAAAATACACTTTAAAAAATAATTATTATCTTACTCTTAAAAATTCTCTTAATTATTTTAATAATATGATAAAAAAATAACGATATAATAACAATAAATAAATAAAATATTATCCCAATCAAAGTTGTGTTGACACAAAAAAACTCATAATCTGGATATGAGATATCTTCATATTAAATGTTGTAATAAGTTCTTTTTATTATATTATTTTTCAAAATATTTTTTTATATTTATTATATTTATACTGAAATTTGAATCTCAAACAATGATAAAATGAACAAAATATTTATTATTCCAGTTTGTGATTAATTTGGTTGAGCACGAGATTTGGTGGGGTGGATATGAACAACGGCCACCAGAATAGGCAGTCGATGCTTGAATTAAAATCCGTGTTCCATTTTTCCGGTGAAAAGAGAATGAGAAAGTCCCCAGCCGTGAACTCACAGTAGATCGTAAAAATTCAATGCTCAACCAGTATGTCAAATGCATTGAATCCATGATTAAGGCATGCATTTAAGATCTACCTGTGTTTTAACAGTATTTTTTATTTAAAAGTACACTAAAAATATTCTCTAAATTATTATTTTTTAGCATTAAAATTATTAAAAAAATAAAAATTTAATGCATTTTAAACCCAAAGCATTTTGATACACAGTCTCAAACAAAAAAAAAAACAAATCGTGCTTAATCAACCATAGAAAGAAATACTGGCAAAACCTTATTATAAGACAAAATAGCATCATGCATGGATTATCTAAATTAATTTGGTTTTATGACAAAGTTTCGAAAACGAATTTCCATATCTGGAATTGTTTTTACTCGAGAATGGATAAATAATTATTGAATTTTTATGTTAATTTGAATAAATTACTTTTATTAAAACGACATTATTATTTTTTTATAAAAAAATCCATGCTCTTAACCTGGTCAGCCCAACCAAGATTGATCAATTCAATTAAATCATTAATATTATAAAGTTTTATTGATTAATATGTTATTTAATCGATTAAAAATTCAACCTTGTACATGCTGTGGATCTCAAATTTTTAAAATCATATCATTAGCCTAATCATTTAACAACTATGGAAACAAGTGTTATAATTTTTGCGATTCAAATTCGAGATTGTGTTTGGCATTACATTTCAAAGACATCTTTAAAAATATTAAAAAAACATTATTTTAAATTAATATATTTTTAATGTTTTTAAATTATTTTGATGTATTAATCTCAAAAATAATTTTTTAAAAATAAAAAAAATATTATTAACATAATTTTTTAAATTAAAAATATTTTAAAAAAATAATTATAATCACACTTCCAACCCTGCCAGCAAATAAGAGAGGAGTATAGCTGGAAATCACAAGAACAGCCCATCCCTAATATTATAGTTAACGTACTGAGCTGTCAATGCAATTAGTGTTGTGAAACTGATCCATTAGCTGGATTAAAGTGGTCCATGATCATCCATAATTACAACCACTACTAATTATTGTTTTTAGGACAACAATTAACAGTCCCTGCCCCTAGTTCGTGGATATATACGAGCTCTCGCTAGGTTTTGCTCTTATTTTTGTTTTAAAAATATTTTTTTTAATATATAAAATTAAATTTTTATTGTCTTTTATGTAATTTTGATACACTAGTATAAGAATATAAAAATAAATTTTTAAATAAATTTTTTTTAAAAAAAAAAATAATGCGGCACAATAATAAAACATATTAAAAATATGTTTGAAATTATAATAGACTAGCTGTGATGGTAATTCAAAATATTTTTCACTTAAAAATTTATCAAAATAAAATTTTTTATGTTTTAAAAATTATTATTTATTTCAACATATTAAAATAATTAATTTGAAGGTGTAGTGTGATTAATAATATAATTTATTTTAATTATAATTTTTAAGATATTTAACTAATTAATATATATCCATGGCACAAGTCATGATTTCTTATTAAAAATCCCCATCTCGTGTGAGAAAACAATCTTGTAATTCACAGCAGGAACCAATGGCAATCAAGCACCAGAAAATGCCAACTGGATGCAATAAAGACTGGCTGGCTGGCTGGGAAGTTTTCACCCACGAAAATAAATTAAACTATATATGCAGGAGGGTGTACTACTCTTAGATATTTATAAGGCAAGAAATATCTCTTGCCACTTGGGAAGGTTTCATTGGATTGTCAGAGATTCTGCTAACATAGCAGAGTGAAGTGGACATGAATTTCTGGATATGCGTGAAGCTTTCTTTCTTCGTGCATGGTAAAGGTGACACCAGTTCTGTGAAGGCCTCCCTGTCATTTTCTTTAACCATTTTCGAATCAAAGTTGCCCGTCAAGAGCGCGTTTGGTACTTGTTAATGTGAAAGGGTATTTTTTAGAATGTTTTTTTTTATATATAAATATTTTGAAATAATATTTTTTATATTTTTATAAATTTATTTTTATTATTAACATATTATAAAAATTTGAAAATATTAAAATAAAATAATTGGAAATAAATAAAATAATTTTTTTAAATCACTTTTTAAATGCGAAAACCATGTATGAGGATATATAGATGTGAAAATGTAGACTAATTTTCATGGTGCAAGTGCAATATGATTTGTATTTTATTTTAATTATATACTTAAAAATGTTTAATTTTTTTATATATTTATGGGTGTCCGGATCAGCTTGCACGTATTTCGACTAATCTCATTAGTCATGAATTAAATGACCATATAAGTCTCAAGTGACTCTGAAGTTTGTAAAACTTGAACTCGTGATCTCTAGAGAGCAAATCTATAACTTAACCAGTTAAAAAATATTTGATTGATTGTATGCATTACAATTTTGTTTTTATTTATTTTTTCATAGGATTGGGTTACAATTCTTTCGATAAAGTAAATTTAAAAACCCATGAAAAAAGGACAAGAGAATTATGCATGGCATTAAAGAGATTAATAATGTGAATTAAATAATAACTTGATTAGGTAACTTTCCTATTAGAGATTAAGAAATGTGGAATAATTGGCGAAGCTCTCCATCAAGATAGAAAAAAGATGGCAATGGAGAATTATTGCTCCATAATCATTGAAACTAAAGCCAAATCAATCATACTCTTAAGTGGAACAAAGGAATGGAGTAGAAATAAACTACAATATTATACTCCACGTTGAACCTTATTCCATACCATGAAGCTTCTAAATAATGATGGCAAGTACCATTACACAGAATTTCTCCATCTTAATCTTTGATTTAAGGTGACAAAACAATATTATAATTAATTAAAAAAAATATAAAGACACGACGACAAGGGAGTTTATCATTGCATTATTTTACCCCCTTTAAATCTTGGACCCTCACTTGCCCATCTCATAACATCAACATATAGTGGTACAAATTATCCGATAGGTAATTTAATGGTAAAAATTTAAAATTAAATTATTTATTTTTATTGTGTTTTTAAGTTGGATTTTTTGTGGTTGCTAATACGGTGATAACTTGAAGTTTACATGATTGTTAACTTTAAGATCCGTGGAATTAGTCGAGGTATACACAAACTGACTCAGACACCCATGTTTTTTTAAAAAAAACATATAGTGGTACAATTATATTATAAAAGAAATTCTCCATAATTAGGCACACATCTCAAAGGCCATGGAAAAAAAAATACTGCTAGTATTTTCCTTTGGAATTAAATTCCCACCAAAAACTTTAATTAAAACAAGATGTGGCATTGTATAGTGCCCCAGCTGGCTACGGCATCATCAAAGTAAACACAAAAAACAAAGAAGATAAAGTGACTCACCCCCCTTCACCTCCCCACCTTGTCAACTTCACTCCACTCTCCTCCGCGAGCCAAAAGTGAATAAGGCCCCGTTCATCTTAATGTGTGTCTGTATATATATATATATATATATATATATATATATATATATATATATATATATATATATATATATATATATATATATATATTTATCTTAATATAATTTAAAATACAAAATATTTTAAAAAATTACAGCTATCTATCATAATACTAAATAGATTCTAAATATATATTTGTTAATGCGGCTAATCACGAAGCTTAAAATGATACTAGAGTTTAACTTCTTTATCATTAAAAATCACTATAAAATATTTAATTAATTTTTATTATTGAATATTTCTGTAGATTCAATAAATATTAGATATTTTGTTATTAAAAAAATTATGAAATTATACTCCAATTAAAAAGTGTAAATTTAGTTGTTATTATTTATAGTATTCTGTATCCACTAAAAATATTATCGACGATCATAATATTAATTTGGACGAGGTTTGATATATATTTAAAATATATTTAAGTAATATTTTTATAAGATTAGATTAATTTAAACATAAACCATTCATATCTAAATTAAAAAACTTGTAAAAAAAAAATCCATGTAATTTAATATTAAAATTAAACAAGGAAGATTATTGAAAAACAATTTTCAAACTACAAAATGCCAAGTTTTAAACACCATCAAATAGTTATGACGTGTTACTCCCACGGAGCGAGTGGGGTTTGGTTACACAACCATGAGAGTGTTCTCATTTCTTGTCTGAAAGAGAGACATCAAATGCAATGAGAGTAAAAGAGGGAAACTTTTTTTTTTTTAACTCAATTCTGGCAGTGACAACTAGACAGGACAGTGAAACAGCTGTATTTTACCACGTGTCATGGGCTTATTGGTTTATACCTGCAACTGATCCTTTCGAATACGAGACAACCTCCATCACACAGTGACCAGCTTTATCCAGCTAAGCAAAGCAACACAGTAACGGCTACATTTTTTAATTTTCAGATTTCTTGGGAATTCTTGTCACATTCTTCTTCCGACGTGGCAAATGACATGGCGTGGGGTGCAAGCTTCCCGACCCGGGAAAACATAAAAAAAACCCCCGAATTTTACCCAATTCAATAATAAACAACATAAAAAAATTATTTATTTATTTATTATTATTATCTATTAATACCCAACCTTGATATTATTAAACTCTGCCTGACATACAAGGTGAGCATATTGACCTATTAAACTAAAATATGGTTCGAGTAAAGTTTTCAGCATGTATAAAATCTTTTAAATTAAATTTTATTAAAAAAATTTAATAAAATTTTATATTTATAACGGTTTGAAGAATCAACAATTGAATTTCAAATTGAATTAAAATTTTAAAAATAATACTAAAAAATAAAAGTTAACCCATCTTATTTTCTTCAATAAAAAGAAAAAATTAATGTTAAAACTAATCCTTTCAAAATATTTATTTACCTATTTTTTTTAAAACATATTTAAACAAATAAAAAGAAAATAATGGGGTAATATATAAAATAAAATGGATTTAATTATATATTTTAAAAATTTTAAATTAAATTTATTGATCAATTAAATTAAGTAAAGAAACAGTTCCAAACAGTGTTTTAATGCTGAATTGAGCAAGGAGCTGATGCATAAAATTTGCTGACGTGGTATAACATTTGCTGAAGTGGCTAATGGTACAGTAAAATTAAATCGTTAATTTAAAAAAAATCATTTAAACGGGGTCTTATAGAGGAAGCCAATAGAGGGGAGTTTGGGGGCTATAAAAAGGCTCTCTGCTTTGTTTATAATGCATTACAGAGTAGAAAGAGAGCTTCACTCTTCACACTCTCTCTCGAGCTTCTTTCTCTCATTTCAATGGCTGTTTCAGCGTTTAAAATGTTGGGTTTCTTTGTTGGTTTCTCTTTAATGGTGGGTCTCGTTAGTTCAGTCAAGTTTGATGAGCTCTTTCAACCAAGTTGGGCTCAAGATCACTTGGCTTATGAAGGAGAGCTTCTTAGGCTCAAACTTGATAGTTATTCTGGTAAATAAGCTTCGTTTTCTCTGCAAATACTGAAACTTTGAACCAATCCAGCTAGCTTCATTGCTGGCTTTTGTGCTTCTTAAGCCCATTTCTGTATAAAGAGAATGCTTCTGGCTTTAAATGTTCCACTGCTTCTGTTTGTAAACAGCAGCTTTCTTGCAGTGTTTTCATGTGTCTTGCGAATACATTTTAGCCGCAAATGTGTGTTTTGTGTTTGGTTTCTCCGAGGTATAGTCTTGTTAGTATTGATAGACTAATGGGGATTTTTTTTCCAGGTGCTGGATTTCAATCTAAAAGCAAGTATATGTTTGGGAAAGTCACAGTACAAATTAAGCTTGTAGAGGGTGACTCTGCCGGAACTGTTACTGCTTTCTATGTAAGTATATTCAATTCAATCAAAGCTAAAAAATAAAGTTTTTACCCTTAATCACAGACTCTTGAAATAGAATTGATTGTTGCTTAGCTGGATCATCCCATGATCGAGACCTTTGTTTGTCCCCATTCAAGAAAAATGTACCGAGTTGCAGACAATTTTTAATCTTGGATTCATTTGCTTTGATGAGTAGGCTAGTACTGAAACACTAGTATCTACCCACTAATTTCATGTCTCCTAATTTCTTGTAAGTCTACATTTATCTTGCATTTATTAGCTTAGTCCCCACACAACAATTATTTATTATCACGTCAGTAAAGTCAAAAACATTAATGTTTTTAGTGTGTGCATCTTTTTATTTAATTATGCTTATGTTGATAGTGACATTTTATTTGTGGGTTTTGTCTTAAGTTTTGATCTTTTGATGAAACAGATGGCATCCGAAGGTACAAATCACAATGAGTTTGATTTTGAGTTCCTTGGCAACACCACAGGTGAACCTTACTTGGTTCAAACCAATGTGTATGTTAATGGTGTGGGTAATAGAGAACAAAGATTGAGCCTTTGGTTTGACCCTACTAAGGATTTCCACTCTTACTCCATCTTTTGGAACCAGCGCCATGTTGTGTAAGCCCCGTCACTTTCTCACAAAAAGATGCTCTCTCTACTCGTGTGCAATATATTGTATATTAGATTCATGTTCGCTACACACACCACACACGCATAGCTTGCTAATATCAATATGTGCATTATGCATGCATGATAGACATGGGGATCTGTGCATAAACCCGGGGTGGTTGCTTTATAATTTCACATGCATGCGAGGCAAAGCCTGTTGCCATGGCACTGAAAAAGGTATTTTCAGTGCTGTTCAGTTCTGTATGTCTTACTCTTATGTCATGCCCGTGGTGCATGAATGTTATGTGTGAGTAGTGTATGTCACTGGTCTCTTTATAGAACAAAATTACACCAAAAACCAAACCCATTAAAATGGGGGACCTGATCTTGGAATATATATGCCAAAGGGGCAAATGGGGTCCCATACGACTAACAAAGATACAGACAGATTTGCATACTGTTAACGATGTTTCAATGGTTCTTGGCGTATAGTTGTTTCCGTACGTAAAATACAATCGGTGCTTGCTGGATTCTTCTACCTACCTAGCTGTATGATGATGCCCGCTATTCTGTCATTTGATTGTTAGCTCCTGTATTGTGTGTTTTCTGATAGTGCTCTTCTTGGCTTTATGGCAACTAAATCCATGTTTGGTTGCTTTAAATAATTCACTATGGTTTTGAACATTTGGAAAGGTACGCGACAAATATGGGGAAAGTGGATAAGATTACTTAATTGGAAATAAATTTGATATATTAGGTTAATCTAGCATTTGATGGATGATATGCTACTGACTACATATAGTATAAGCTCTAAGATGTGTTCTACATGTTTCTTCGTGTTCAGGTTTCTCGTGGATGATACCCCAATTAGATTGCACACCAATATGGAAAACAAAGGGATTCCCTTTCCAAGGGACCAAGCTATGGGCGTATACAGCTCAATATGGAATGCAGACGATTGGGCTACACAAGGAGGCCGTGTCAAGACTGATTGGAGCCACGCACCCTTCGTCGCCTCCTACAAAGGATTTGAAATCAATGCATGTGAGTGTCCAGCATCGATAGCAGCAGATGATAACGCTAAGAAATGTAGCAGTAGTGGTGAGAAGAGGTATTGGTGGGATGAGCCAACGTTGTCTGCGCTCAATGTGCACCAGAGCCATCAGCTTCTGTGGGTTAGGGCTAACCACATGACATATGACTACTGCAGTGACACTGCTAGGTTCCCAGTCACTCCTCTGGAGTGTCTGCACCATCGCCACCAGTAATGTTAATAAGGGTTTATGGTCATGGAGGAAAAGGGGGGGAGTGCTTGGGGGGGTACTATTGTAAAAAAGGAATGGGAGAAGAATGGAATCAAAGTCGCATCAACATGTACTCCATGTTTGATATTTTGTTCATGTTGTCCTCTTTCAGGTTGTAAGATAGTGTGAAAGATAAATATGATTTGTTCTTTCTTTGTTTCTATTGTAACAATGGCCTCACTGAGCAAAATGGGTGATAATGTTGTCAAGTTGCCGCCATGCCCTATTGTAACAATGGCCTCACTGAGCAAAATGGGTGATAATGTTGTCAAGTTGCCGCCATGCCCCATGTAATTCAAATGGGTCCAACAATAGGTTACATTTCCATTGGGGCCATGGACATGAAAATTATGGATGAAGAAGAAAAGATAAGGTTGTGCAAGAAATGGTACGAGAGAGCCATGCATCATAGCTTGGAGAGAAACAAAAGAAAAGGTTGGCATTGTGGACCCTAAACCCTTGGTGAAGATGAGAGGTCGAATTCAACTTTAGTGTTGTCTTTTAGTGGCCTGTGAGGATTATATCTGCGTGGCCAAGAAGAGAGAATACTGCTATCACCATGGTTTTAGAAGAAGGGCAAAACCATGGGTGTGATTTGATTTATAGGGAGGGACAGAAGGTGGGGTTACAGGGAGCGTTTAGGCGTACAACTAGTCTGAAGTTTTAATTTCAGAAACAAAGAACTTGACGAAAACGTTTTATGTAATAAGAAATTATAGAATAGCAAAGAACAGCAAGGGAGCACAAGCAAATATGGAATGCCATCACTGGGCCGGTCGTGGAAGTGGTGAAAATTGTGTTTCAAGCCTAAGAGGATTTTTTTTTTAAAAAAAAATCACACTATTTAGTAAAAGTTTTGGAAAAATAATATATTAAAAAATATTTGAAAAATAATATAGTAACACAAAAATCATAAATGTGCATGATATATTTAAATTAATTAATATATATAAAAATCAATATTAAAATTTATGAAAATCTAATGATGAAGATACAAGTTTCAAGATTTAACGATAAAAAATAAAATCTAATAGTAAAAAAATAAAAGGATAAATAAGTTGATATAACATAAGAGAAAAATAAAAAAGAAAAAGAAGCAAAAAAAAAAAAGGGGTTACCGGGATTGATAAGAAGATTTTAAATATATCATATCTTCAAACATTTTATTTGAGATTAATTTTGAATTTAGATAATTTAAAGTCTTATTATATCTTCATTAAAATAATAATAAAATATCAATTTAATTATTTTTTTAAGAAATATTCATTAAAGAAGGCATCATTTAACAAAATCATTGCACCTAAAGCGGTACGAAATGCAAAACAAAGAATTAGGTTGATGATAGTACCTTGAAATTTTGGAAGCATGCAAACTTTCTTGCTTAATGTTTGATTCTTCATCAGACACTATCCTCTAGCCATGAGTGTGATGAGACCTTAGCCGAAAGCAACCAAACAGAACCTTGTATCGTCAAACACACATTTCAAGATTAATTCGTGTTGACTTTCTGAATTATAGGTTTTTTTAACCGACATATCTAGGTATTTTTCTGATTTCAACTCTTAATTTATAATTTCTTGATCGCCACATGTAAGATTAATTTTCACTAGGTTTATGATCATCAAGAAATTTTTCTTAAAAATTTTATTTTAATGCAGCGCATTTTTATTATTTCATTGTTTTTTTTATTTTCTTATATATATATATATAATTACTTTTTAATTGATATGATAATAAGAAAAAGCTATTGTGAAAATAAAAAATGCCTTTTGATATTAGTTTAGAATTTCTTGCTTGTAATAATATTTTGATGATTCTAATGTGATTATAAAATGAGAAGAAATATATTTATTTTTGATCAATTTTATAATGATTAATATGTTATAAAAAAAGATTTTAATATCCAGAACCGTGACACACTCTAGTGTTTCTTATTTGTTTTTTAGCTTTTACAAGACATTTAGCTGATCATATTTACTATTTTGATAGCTAATTACTTGATTCGATGGATAGGGGGAGGGACCTCCAACTCAAGCATGAAATCAATATTGAGTCAACAATTATGAGAGCTAAGCGAGATTGAGACCCGTTGTAAAGGTTGGGGAAAAACATTTATTGATATAATTTTTTTATTCAATCAAACGATAATAAAAATATAAACATAAATTAAATTGATTGAATAAGATAAAAGGGAAAAAACACAATAAGGTTACATATATTAGAAATATTATTTAAAAAGATTTTTTTTATTTTTAAAAATAAGGTTCATCTAAAAAAAAGAAAAACAAATTAGAGATGAATTAGAAAAACTCTTCAAAATTTAAATGCATAACTAAAAAAATATTTATTATTTAAAAGAAGCTCTTTAAACAAAATGAAAGAGAGAATGAGTATTAATCTACTTATAAAAAAATATATAAAAAACATTAATTTTTTTTTAAAAAAATCAAAGGCCAGGAGTTGTTGGGCCTGGAGTGCCAGGCCAACTCGTGCGACTGAGCCCTTATTTATTTTTTTGTATTTAGCGCGGATAATATGCCCTCCACCTCAATGTTTTTTTTTTTTTTTAAATACAGACGATGCCCAGATTTTGACCACTATGGTGGCTAGAAAATCGGGGCTTATAGTTTTTTTACTTAAAATCTTGTTTTCAATCTATTTTTGACCCAAAACATCTACAAAAACAACTTAAGAACCGTGACAAATCCATTTATGACCTCAAAAGAACAAAAAAAGCCACCACAAGACTAAAATAATCCTGAAACAAAAAATTTACCCGAGTTCAGATATTGTTTTCACGAACTTTCAAGGTAATAAAACACCTAATATGAACTCCTCTCATCAAATTGAATCATTTAACACAAATATCGATCATTTTGATGGCTTAAATCGGTATCCACAACGTTTTTCTCTCTTTACTGTCGAAATCTGGTGACCTCTTTCTTTCCTCTCTCAACCAGGGACTTTTGTATCAAAATAATAAAAATAAATTTTTGTATTAAAATTGAATTAGAAAAAATTTAAGGTATCAAAATTTAAAAATTTGTGTAATTTTTAAAGTTAAAAAATGAAGGTGTATCTTTCCCAAAACGTTTAACACGCAATCCATGTTTGTCGTCTTTTTTATTTTAGTCTCCTTTCTTTTAATCTCATCAATGACTAAGAAATTAAGAGTAATTGGCCTTCAATTAGAATCAAATTGCATAAAATAAAACATCGAAGAACAAAATGAAATTGTAAAAAATGCACGTCCATAGTGTTTATACATACAGTAAAATTACCACACGCATTTTAGATATTTAGTTAATTAATTCAATCACGAGAGACACATGCCACCGAAAATTCTGACTCTGAAAAAAAATGTGAAAACTGTGTGGTAATCAGTTCATAACATTATTAAAATGATGATGACGGAGATAGAAAACACAATTCATCTACCGTGGACCCATAAACTTGATGAACCATAAAGATTAATTTCTGGGGCCATAATTTCTTTTTGAGCTTTGAGTTTCCCTTCCGGCATGGGATGGCCATCGGCTTTAAAAATGTGCCTTTCTAAGGTCAGTAATGTCAAGGCACCAAGAGAGAGAGGGAGCTGGGAGGTGACGAATATCAACGACAATAGAATGCATCTGGGCCATCTTAAATGGTGGTTGGCAAAAATAATGCCACAGAGGTCAATTTTCAGAATCAAATGATTCACTAAGGGGCCCTTTGATATACAAAGGAATAAAGAGGTCACAGGAAGTTGAACTGTGGAGTAAATGTAAGAGAGGCAAACACCTACAAGCAACAATAGCTTGTTTCTTGGTATCATTTGCCCGTCAATCCAATCTTACCCTACAGAGATCATGTGTGCTGCATAACATAAACTCATCAAGCATGGCTATGGATGCATCCAAAGGCTTGAAGGACACTCTCACCATTCATCATCTTGACATCCTGACCCGGCTCAAGACTTGAGCTTTGAGGTGACCGAGTCATCTTACAAGACGGTAGACCAGTCCAATTTACTTGAAAAAAAACAATGTTATTTTGTTTTTTTAATAAAATGATATAGAAAATTAAAATGATATCATTTTAATAAATGATATCAGTTTCTCGACTCAATTCAGGTTTTGTATTATGACGGAAATTTTATAAGCATGCTTAATTAAGATAGTTGAAAGAATCAAAGTATTTATACTCTTTCTATGGTTTTTCAAAAATAAATCACATACAATGAAAAGATGTCGCAATGACTTCACGTGGAGATTTATAAGAAGTGGAGGAGGTATTGTCAAGCTCAATGACTGTAAATTGATGAAATTAGCATGGTTCAGGTCTTATCTATCGATAATTCATGAGTACACAACAAAAAATTGAATCAACCTTCGTCAATCTAAACATCGGCATGACCTGACACGACGAGTTCTTGACAACATGCATGGCTATAAGCGTTTGAGATTATAGGTGTGGAATCTCTTTGCACCGATCCTAGTTTTTTTAGGTCAAAGGGCTCACTCAACTACACCATGACTATGACAGGAAAAGAATCAAGACACAATGATACAATTTACAATGGTTTTGTCACAATTCAAACACCTTTAGTCAATTGAAGATTAATGTCCAAATAAAACAAGTGATGCATCAACATCTAGATCAAACATAGATTTTTATGAAATAAAGTTGAGTTATCTCTTTGAGTAAAGAATCTGGCTAAGATGGATGGAAGAAATATGAGGGACATGAACAATTTGGAGCCAACTAGAAGAGGCCGACTTGATCAGTGAAAGACAAGCAATTCCGTAGTGTTTGTGTGATTGATGTATGGTTTTGGCAAAGAAAAATAGGGATGTTCTTGCTTATTAGCATGTTTTTTTTATTATTATTTTAAAATAAAATATTGATAAAATAACATAAGGGATACATATCGCGAAAAAATACGACATTCATAACTTGTTGCACATTTAAAAATAATTGTGAAATTGGCTGCATAATTGGAGAGAGGAAAGAGAAATAAAAAAAGAGGAAATCTCAGTAAAATGAATCAAATGATATCAAAAAATCAGAACGATAATCCTAGCACTGTTCCACATTTTTCGTGCAGTCTTCTGTGCAGCTCATAGTAATCATGTTGAAAGCTAGTTTTTATTGATCGTGATCATGTGGAGGAGACAATAATACAATCATCACGAAAAAAACCTTTAAAGGGAAAAACTTTAAAGCATAATTCAAGTCTTTTTAACCGGCTTTTCTTGAATGCTATTAAAAAATCATCTTCATTTAATAATTTAAGTTTTTAAATAAAATTCTATTATATTATTTATAATATTCTTTAACATATTTCCTCAAATAAAAATTTTTTGGACTTGAAACTTGTATATATCCATATTATTTTATGCTTAATTTTTATCAAATAAATAAAGGATAATGAGATTCGAACTTCTGATCATTTGGTCATCAAAACTCTAATACTACATCAAAGAATCATCTCAATTCAATAATTTAAATATTTAATTAAAATCTTAATATATAATTTATATTATTCTCTAAAGTTTTTTACATGACATGTTTTGGCATTGGTCTTTGCAGTAATTAAAGACATTGTGCAAGTGGTTCTAATCGGGTGAAGGGTGATGGGTGAAGAGAGAAGATAAAAAAAAGACAAATCTTGAATTTCTTTTGTGTTAGCAATGCCCCAATTTTTATTTTTTTAGATGTATAACACCATAATGATAAAATAGTCAAGACTTAGATTTCAAAGGTTAAAAGATCTTGAATTTAAATCTTTGAATATATTGTAAATAATTTTTTTTTTTGTAAAACATTAGATATAATGTACTTTTTTTAAAAAAATGAGTTAATTAAATCAGACCAAGATTATGACTTAACAGTCCCAAGTAATGAAATATATATATATATATATATATATATATGTGTGTGTGTGTGTGTGTGTGTGTGTGTGTGTGTGTAAATTAGACTGGGATTCCTTATCTCTAAGTTGGATCGTTGTTTTTACCAGATTCTGTGTCAAAGCAATAAAACATGCGTAGGATTATTGAATTTTGTGTAACCCAGCCTTACAAAACGGAGTTCGGTCAAAATTCAAAATAATTTTGTTTAAAATTTATTTTTTAATATTTTTTTTTATTTTAATACGTTGATGTTAAAAATAAATTTTTTTAATATATTTATAAACGAAATATACTTTAAAAACAACTATTATCACATTTTCAAACATTCATAAGCTATATTTAATTTTTCATTATTGGAATGACTTGATTACTATCATGTTTTTTTATTATTTTATATTAAATGTATTAAAATAATATATATTTTTTATTTTTTAAAGTTTATTTTTGATATAATATATCAAAATAATTTAAAAAAATATATAAAAAAATTAATTGTTTTATAAACCACGTTTTCGGCTGCCTTGACAAACACTTTTTTACAGGGGCCTTCGAGCTACTCCATGTGGGCCTTTCTGCAGGGTGCTAAACCTCACAGAACACGAATGAAAGCCCAACAAAATCTTAGAACCTGGCATAGTTTTCTACACGGTCAGTATGGAAGCCCAATAGTACTATCTTGCAAATTACAAATTGCATTGTATATATATGAAAAACAAAAAAAAAAGAACAAAAAAACCAAGTTATCTTGGTGATTCGCTGTTCATTCTATTGTATATGTAGAGACAAATGCAGTATGGGTTCGAACAGTGACAGTTGATCCCTTCTTCTCATCTTCTGCTACGAGACGCCTGTGCTATTGAGAAAATGGGCCGGGGGCTTATGTGTTATCAGACCTGTTTCATGGCGAGGATGCCGAAAGAGAGGCTCGCTGTCGTTGTGGAGATCGCTGGGGCATTCTCCGACTGTTTTCGTTTGGGATTTGATTGTTCTCTCCTATGCGGTATAGCAGGAAACAAAGAGCAAGCAAAAGAAACAAGATTGTCCAATTACCTGGGGACAAGACCCCGATGTACCAATGACCAAACAGCAACACATTACATGGTCTTGTTCTTAAGGATCCATCCTGACAAGAGAGACGACAGTACGGTAAGCACAATATATCAAGACAACATCCAATAAATGCAGAGCTTCCAGTTTTTGTGCTGTAATAAATGATGTTGATTTGGTCACTACCAGCACCAGCAGCAATACGTACAGAAGGGCCCATCAGGTTGTTCTGCAGCTTCCTAGTTCTGATATTGTGCTCTTACATGCAAGTTGTAACGAACACAGGACAGGGAACTTGAAGCTTTTGTTGCCCACTAAACATGATTGGGGGATTATGTGCCTAACCAGAAACACCATGCTTAATAGATACAGTCATGCCCTAATTCGTGCAAATTCACCATACACCCTCAATACAATCAATAACCATTCAAACAATACCTATAAATGGCTGGTTGGATACATACAATCCATGTGCTAATAAAACAAATCAAACGACATCAAAAAATTAACGATAATCAGATTTGATCACATACACCGTCTGAAAATACATGAGTCACCCGTCACCATTATAATAAAACCACCACATAGATTTTTATTGTCAAATCCTTATATAATTAATTAAGATTATAATTCATGCCATATTACAATATTTACAATCAAAAACCTAAATCTACGAACTACCTTAATAACTTATAAGTTAATTCAATAACACACTGATCTTATAAGCACTTAAACATTCATGCTTCACATGAGATTTAACAATTATTATATATACTAAGCGAAGGTGTTGTGAATTAACTAGACCATGAAGGTAAACTTAATTTTGGAACCTCCAAACTAATTGTAAAAAAAACAACTATAACCAAAACCACCTCAAAAAAAGTTTTAATCAAAGTGATAGGTAATTTAAACTTGTTTGTTTTTACATTTTAAAAGATATTGTATCAAGGCCAGGAAAAGAAAACGGGGAAGGAAAAAAAAAAGGAATGAGAAGTTAAGGAAATGCATAAAATGTTTGATAAAGAAAGGAGTTGGTGAAAAAAATTAATATATGTTAAAATCAAATGAAGTAGCTATAGCATATAACAATTAGGTTATTTTCTGTGTTACATTCTGGCTTGAACCAAAAAAAATTTAAATGTAAAAAAATAATATATAAATTGTAAGAAATTTATCATTAAACCTGGTATAACAGATAAAATTTAAAGATTTTTAACCTAACTCTTTATTTAATTTGAATCTAAAATTAAATGATGTGAGAGTTTTTTCAATGTGATTTTATCGACTTGGTAGTTTTAAATAAAAAATTTCAAAGAAAAAACAAATCTTAAGTTAACTTCCCAAACCCGCGATCTATATCACAAATTCTAATTTTTTTATTATATGATAAAAAATACAAAAACCAATTCATAATTAACAAAATATTAAAGAATAAAATAAAAAAATTCAAGAAAAATCTAATATTAAAAAATAAAATTGAAAAAAATACATAAATCAATTTACAATTAACATAACTCTCAACCCAGTTTTTTTTTTTTTGAAACTATCTTTTATCTGATAAATAAAAAACACTCTTAAAACCGTGGCCATGATTAAAAGATAATTTAAAATAAAAAATTAGAAAAGTCACCATATCTTGTATATGATTGAAGAAAAAAGTCTAGATAAATGTGACAAAATTATATAAAAAGATCTTAAAAAATATAAATTTATTCTTTAATCCAATGAATTTTATCTTTTGCTTTAAAGAAAAAACGAAGAAATTGCCATTGAAATGTGTGACATGAATTATGAACCTCACATGAAGGTCACACATGTTTGTGGATTGGGCTGCTTTGAATTCTTAGCTCCTTTACTGGAGGGCCACTTTGGTGGATGGATTTCATGCTCGCCACTTTTGTATTGAATTGTATTTTTAAAATATATTAAAATATTTATTTTTATTCTTGATATCAATACATTAAAATTATTAAAAAATATTAATATAATATTTTTTTATATCAAATGTATTTTTAAAAATCACCAAAAAATATAAGTTATAATTAAAAGAGAAAGTAGTTAATTTGGTCACCTCTAACATAATTGAAAGGAATTAACAATTAATATAATGAAATTTATCAATAAATAAATAAATAAAATAAGAATGACACCACCTAATAAGTACGAAATGACATGCCCGCGCGCTACCACGGGCTTATAAAACAAATGTACTTGATAGTGTTATAATTGTGAACCAACACTAGATAAGTAATAAAAATTAAAGGTATGATGGAGCAAATATTTCATGACGGAAAAAAAGGTTGTGTTGGTGATCAAAAACTTAAAAATTGAACAAAATGATTTGTAGCAATCCACAGTGTTTTGTGAGGAAAAATACAGTGCTTTCGCCACATGATTTAGCTTTTCAGTTAATAAAATGCAAAAAAAAATATAAAGCTAAATTCTCTACCAACTTAATATTAAAAAAAAACCAACAAAGATAATTTTGGAAGGAAAAAAACCCATGAGAAAAAACGTTGCAGTAATTGACAATGTTTTGTGAGGAAAACTATAGCACTTTTCTCAATAAAATAAAATAAAAAACCATTTAGAGAAATATTGTAGCAATCTACAGTGTTTTGTGAGAAAAACTACAACGCTTTCCTCATATGATTTAGCTTTATTGTAATTATAATTCTTAACCAATTCAATATTCAAAAACAAATCGACAAAGATAATTTTGAAAAAAATCATAAAAAAATCACATGGAAAAACACTGCAACAATTCACAGTGTTTTAAAGAAAAAAAATTACAAAGCTAAATTCTTAATCAGCTCAATATTAAAAAAAAAACAACAGAGACAATTTCAGAAAAAAAATAACAAAAAAAACACCAAAAAAAGAAAAAAAAATCATGTTGGAAACACCGTAGCAATTCACGGTGTTTTGTGATGGAAGCTACAGTGCTTCCCCACATGATTTAGCCTTATTTGTAATGACTTGTAATTGTAATTCACAAACAACTCAATACTAAAAAAATAAAATTAAAAAAGATAATTTGAAAAAAATTATAAAAAAAAACTATGCGGAGAGATACTGTAGCAATCCACAATGTTCTACGAGCAAAGTTACAATGCTTTCCCCACATGATTTAGCCTTATTTGTAATGACTTGTAATTGTAATTCACAAACAACTCAATACTAAAAAAATAAAATTAAAAAAGATAATTTGAAAAAAATTATAAAAAAAACTATGCGGAGAGATACTGTAGCAATCCACAATGTTCTATGAGCAAAGTTACAATGCTTTCCCCACATGATTTAGTCTTATTTGTAATGACTTGTAATTGTAATTCACAAACAACTCAATACTAAAAAAATAAAATTAAAAAAGATAATTTGAAAAAAATTATAAAAAAACTATGCGGAGAGATCTTGTAGCAATCCACAATGTTCTATGAGCAAAGTTACAATGCTTTCCCCACATGATTTAGTCTTATTTGTAATGACTTGTAATTGTAATTCACAAACAACTCAATACTAAAAAAATAAAATTAAAAAAGATAATTTGAAAAAAATTATAAAAAAAACTATGCGGAGAGATACTGTAGCAATCCACAATGTTCTATGAGCAAAGTTACAATGCTTTCCCCACATGATTAAGCTTTATTACAAAGTTAAATTTTAACCAACTCAATATTAAAAAAAATTAAATCGACGAAGATAATTTTGGAAAAAAATATTATAAAAAAGAAAACACAAAAGAAACTGGAAAAAAACCATTTGAGGAAAAACTGTATCAATCCATAGTGTTTTGTGAGGAAAAACTTGTATTTATTTGTAATTGTAATTGTTAACCAGCTTAATATTAAAAAAATAAAATTGACAAAGATAATTTTAGGAAAAAACATAACAAAAACAGAAAAAAAACCATGTGGGAAAAAACATCTGTAGCAATCAACAGAGTAATTTTCAAGGAAAGTTACAGTACTTTCCTCACATATTGTAACTGTAATTTTTAACCAGCTCAATATTAAAAAATAAAATAAAAAAAGATAATTTCAGAGAAAATTATAAAAAAAACCATGCGGAAAAATACTGTAGCAATCAACGATGTTAAAAGAAAAAAATTACAAAACTAAATTCTCAATCAGCTCCATATTAAAAAAAAATCGACAAATATAATTTTGAAAAATAAAAAAATAAAATAGAAAAATTATGTGGAAAAACATCGCAGCAATCCACAGTATTTTAAAGAAAAAATTACAAAGCAAAAATTTTAACCAGGTCAATATTTAAAAAGTAAAATAAAAAAAAAATGGAAAAAACAAAAGAAAAAAAAATGAAAAAAAATAGGGAATTTGAAAAAAAAAGTAATTTTGAAAAAAAAAGGAAAATAAAAAGAAAAAAAAGAAAAGTTAGCTAAAAAAAAGGAAGAGAAAGCCACTATAGATTACCGTTGTAATCCACTTTTTGTTTTGAGGAAATAGTGATTCTCTCGTACTATTTAGAATATGTTATAATAGTTTCTTTGAAAAAACTTACATATGACTCACAATATGTATCAAAATTTGGATCCTGTGACTCGCAATATATCATAATCATGGCATTAATTATTAACCTTACCTCCATGCATGCGAGAACTTCATAAGGCATGCCATAATTATAAAACTTGGTCAAAGAGTTAATTTAGATTCCAGCTTAATGGTTAATTAAAATAGTTAATTCAAGTTATTTTAATTTTTTTATAAAAAAATAATCAAAATAATATTGGTCTGACTATTTTTTTTTATAAAAAAAGTTAAAAACTTGAGGATCATATCTTACCTCAGAATAACATAGTTTTTTAAACGAATCAGATCGATGAATACTTTAACTTATTTTCTCTTCAATTCAAGACTGCTTGAGTTTCAAGTTAAGGAAGTCTCAAGTCAGTCTGGCCGGTTCAGATTTTATAACACTATCATTATAGTTTTGAAACCTGATCCGGTGGGTTGACCAGGGACCCGAGCTTGGAACCGGGCCGAATTGAAGAAAAAACAAGGGAAGGAAAAACCCGGTGTGACCCGGCTGACCCAGCGGATTGACCCGGCAAGACCCGGTTGCAAACCCGTTGACTTTTTTTTTTGTTTTTTTTACTAAAACGACGTCGTTTTGATTAAAAAAAATTAACCCGGTCAACCTGATAACCCGATCAAAACCTGAAACCTAAACCTTGAACCGGGCCAGATCTTAAAACTATTACCGTCTCGTACAATGACAACATCACTAAGCAGATGGAAATGGATGGGCAACTATACACAGACCTAATATTTTCCAGCCAGGGAATGCCAACTGTTGGCTTTCAAGTTGCAGCTGTAATGGAGACCGAAATAGTGATGAATTCTGACCACTGATAAACAGGGCAAGCAAGAACAGCATGGAAGCTTGAATAGACCAACCATGTAAGGCAACTAAAATATCCAAGAAACAATAACATTTTTTCACCATTATTTTCATGTTCATCATCAAGTCTTTGTTTAGCAATTAAATCAACCCTCTATTTATTATTTTTATCTTGGGTTAGATGATTTGTTTCTAATTTTACAGTAGGAAATATGATCTAAAAATACCTTCTAATCATTAAAAAAAAAAATCCTAAATCCTAAATTCTAAATACCTTCTAATTATAGAAATATGATCACACAAAATAATAATTTATGTTATAAAAAAACAATTTTATTTTAGTCAAATATAATTAATGAAAATTACCCCAGTTATCGTTTTTTAATTTAGTCAAAATTATATATGCTTATCAACTTTTAAAAAATTACACTTTATAATAAGAATTTTGTTGGGTCTAATCGGTTTATATCTTAAATTATTATATTAGTCTATTTTACACTTATCAAAAATATAAATTGTAATTTTACAAAAATCAACAATCAAATATAATTAATGAAAATTACCCCAGTTATCGTTTTTTAATTTAGTCAAAATTATATATGCTTATCAACTTTTAAAAAATTACACTTTATAATAAGAATTTTGTTGGGTCTAATCGGTTTATATCTTAAATTATTATATTAGTCTATTTTACACTTATCAAAAATATAAATTGTAATTTTACAAAAATCAACAATTAAATATAATTTCGATAAAACAATAAGATATTATAAATAATTTTTCTTAATAATTATTATTATTATAAGTGATTATTAGAAGCAATACATTGAAAATAATATGGTTCAATTGAAAAGAAAAAAAAAGAATTAGGATTTCTTTTAAATTATATTTTTTAAACTTTGGGGTCTGATTTTGTTAATGATTGTATAATAATATTCAAATGACATGTGAGATACTTTACAAGTGAAATACATTATTTATACTTGGGTTATGTTTCTAAGAAAGATAACGGAGGTAAGATTTACCCTTGCAAAGTTCAAGCTAGTTTGATATATTTGCGGGCGATGTATGAATTTTTAAGAAAAGGTAATCATTACCTCCAAATGATCACTAATTAAATACCACAAAATAATTTAATAATCTCTATAAAAAAAATAGATAAGAAAATTAAAAAAATATCACAGATTAGCAATACCAATAAAAATATAAATTTTAAAAATATTTTATAAAAACATATAAAAAAAACATAAATTAAAAATAAATAATAGTCCGGGTGTTATGGCTTAATTTGTCAAACATTTAATTTGAATTATGAATTAAACTAGATAAAATATTTTTTATCTTAAATTTATACACAATATATATATTTAAAAAACAAAAAAGCAAAAAAATAAAAGAGCCTAGCATGGGCCACACATGAGGGAGGGCCTTTAAGTTTAGGCTCGCATATCTAAGTTTTTTTTTATTGATATTTTAAATGGTGATTTGCCTCTATTTATCATGGGAAAAAACTAACAGGCGACACGTTGTTTGCAGACCTAGATTTTGGCCATTATTATGGTGGTCGAAAAATTGGGGTGATGCTTTTTTTTGTTCTCAAAACCTAATTTTCAAGTCATTTTAACCCAAAAACATCTTACTAATACCTTTGAAACACCCACAAACCAAACCATCAACTCAAAATACACAAAAAAAAGTCTAAAAACACAAAATTAAATTGGGCTAGATTTATCTTCCTAAGCTTATATATGTTTTTTCAAGCAATATTGTAACAACCGCCATCAAGCTCTTCTTATCTCATGTTACCTATAAACACAAAAGGAAAGAGTTTATTTTAGTGTTGTAAATGACTTGAAAGACAACCTTTTCTCTCATCACCAAAATTCAACGAATCTTTTCTCTCTTCTCTTCATAAATAGGGTTTGAAAAACAATACAAATAAATTTTTATATCAAAACTGATTTTATTTAAATTTTAAGAGATCTAAATTATATAATTTATGTTATTTTTAAAGTTTAAGAATTTAAATGTATTTTTCACATAATAAGTGGCACACTGTTTTTTTTTAAACCTTTTTTAATTTTTGTCTTTTTTCTTTCAATTCCACTGTTATTTAAAACATCAAAATTAATTAGTTTTCATTTATAATCAGATCATCCAAAATAAATTATAAAAAATACAGTATCTTCCACATTGTTTTGTTAATGTAAACAGTGCCGATTGCATATTGCACAGCCAACGCGTTTTAGTTTTTTTTTTTTATCTAATATTTTTCAATATAAAACCATAAAGGGTTTGACGCAAATCAAATCCTTTTCATTTGAAAGCAACTTTTGAAATTGCGACCCTTAATAGTAATAGAATCATAATGTTATTATTATTTTTTTTTTAAAAACGAGCCATCATGGAAAGAGATTCAATTTTAAGTAATATTAAAGTATATTTCCTTAAAAAGTAAAAAACTAAAAGTAAAGAAACATTAATAAATTAGAGTAAAAACCGTCAGCCTTTTTAAAAATGTGATTTCAGTTATATTTTAAAGTATTTTTTATTTAAAAATATATTAAAATAATATTTTTTTATTTTTAAAAAATTAATTTTAATATCAGTGTATCAAAATAATATAAAAATACCAGAAAAATATTAATTTGAAGTAAAAAAAATAATTTTTTTTTTAAATACTTTTAAAATATATATAAAAAAACTAATGAAGGAAAAAGATCCCTCAAGAAGACAGTTGTCTTCCCATGTCATTTTCTATTAATTGCGAAGAATATTTATTTTTTAAAATTACTTTTAATACTATTATGTTAAAATAATTTAAAAACATAAAAAAATTAAAATTTAATGAAACATCGTTTGGTACAACTGCCTCCTCTGCATAAATACTTTCCTATTTTTCACCTCTCGAACATCCCCACCAACAGAACTTTTTCAGGCTATCTCTCCTCCCAAAAAGCTTCACGAGTTGAACCTTCTCAGCTGTTTCAAGCCACACACAACCCCACACGCCCACACGCTTATAGTGCCAAACAAAAATCTCTCCTTGTATAAAGCCCGCAAATCTCCTTCGCTTCCTCCAAGTGCCCAGAACTAACTCAAACAAGTTCCTGTTCTGATCTTACTTCTCTAGCTAACTAGCTGTATCACTTAATTGTTTTTGGTGGTGAAGTATGGCTAGATTTGGTTTCTTTTTCTTGATTTTTCTTGGGATCTTGGTACTTCAAGCTATGGCTGATAAATCTGAAGCTCAACATGAAGGAGTGAAGCCAAAAGGGGTTGAAGCAGAAGAGAAGCCTGCATTAAGTCCTCTGCAGGAAGAGACAGAGTCAAGAGAAGCTGAAGCTGAAGCTCCTGAGATCAGAAGGCTTGGAAAGCATCATTCATATGATAAGTCTGTTGCTGGTGGTGGTGTTATCATTGGTGGTCTTGCCACTGCCACTTTTGCTGCTGTTTTTTGCTATATTAAAGTTACTAGAAAAAGACATGGTGATCAAGGTGAAAAGTAATGTAATGGGGTTCAAAATCTGGTGATTCCTGTGGTTTTCTTGAGGCATTTTTTGGTTCTGATTGCTAGAGTGTAGAAAAGCAAAAGAGTGCTTGATAGGAAGCGGTGATCTTGATAAAAAACAACACATCATGTATTAATATACTCTCTTAGTTGCAATCTATATACTGTGAATATAGATTAAGTTTTTCTAAACATTTTGGTGTTTCTGGTGTGGATCTTTGGCTTGATTTGCCAATTAAAAAAGCTGATAATTAGTTCTTACAGGAGAAATCGAAGGAATTGAGAAATCCTGTACACTTTTCTTGGAAGAGAGAAATGCAACTTTATCATCAAAAGAATTCTTTGATCATGCCTTTTGTATTTCTCTGAGAGACGAAGGTGATCTGATGCCCTTCAGGCCTCAGCTTTTGACCCAGGCTATCCTCTGATATATGGCATCTGGTGGGTAGCTTGGCTTATCAAATTTCTTGGGAAACATCAAAAAAGTCCCTCAACTATTTATATCTGTTGATGATTCCATTCAGATTGTTGGGGGGACTTGATTGAGATTTGGGTTATTGCTTGGGGACTAATTTGAGGTCTGCCCATTATTCTTTTCACTCTTGATCGCTTCAAGTCAATGTTGATCCAATATGCAGATCTAAGCGCAAAGATTCTACTTGAGATTCATGTTCTATCAAAAAAACAGAAGGGACTGCAGATTTTGTTATAAGATGCATCAGGTGATCCACTTTTTTAATTTGATTAAAAAGCTACAGAACAGTGTGAACGTGTGATGTTCCCATGAGGAGGACTGGTTTGGTACTTTGCCAGTTTAGAAGTATTCCAAATGTGTGGGAACAGAACATAGCAGTGTGAAAGCCACTAGTGCTATGGAATTTTTGAGATTTGTCTTCAAGGACGGTTCCTACTGATGAGCTAGCACTGGTATGTGACTGGAGCATGGGTTTGGTGTACTTGGACTTTAATAAATTGACTTGCTTTTTTTTTTTTTTTTAGGAGAAAAAATGTTTGTTGATTAAAGTGTATTTTATTTAAAAATATATTAAAATAATATTTTTTAATTTTTAAAAATTATTTATGTAAGTATCGTCGGACATCTTGCTAAGCTGTAATCCCTCTTTCTAGAATGTTAAATCTGGGGTGGCAAAGGCAAAAACAACCCGAATAAATGCCAAGAGGAGTTTAGGTCAAGCTATCAAAGACACTAGAGGCAGGACCAGTTACTGAAAAGCAAGATCTCAACTAATTTTCCACTCCTAATAAATTATAATTAATTAACTAGGCCCTTAATTATTTGCTGGGCACAGAAGGATCACTTCTGTCCTGTGCCCCAAACTAGAAAATTTGTTAATGTCCCCACCAAGTCTTGATTCTCATCAATACAATTTTCCAGAGCTACCATTGACTATAGCTGAATCTGATGCCAATTGCTAGACACCAAATTCAAGTTTGGAATTTGGTTATGACAGCACATATCAGGCTGCGAGCCTCTAGCAGGGTTGAATCTTAGGTAGCCAGTGCATACCAAGATCTACCTTTTCATGCTAAAAAACTGATCGCCCTCAAAAGTCATGATGGAGGAATTGACAGTGACTTGGGAGCATAATCCACCATTAAAGGGTGTTTGTTTTGGTTTGAAAATTAATCGTTTTCCATCTTTTTCCCTTATGATATAGTAATCAAATTTTAACTTACTAAATCTTGATTCAAACAGGTTGGGTAGATGGATTGATCCTAATTATATCAGGTATTCTGATTCAACCATGATGGATTATGTCGGATATCCTGTGGGTAGGATCTAATTACCAAACAATGAACTGAAAAGGGAGTGGAATCAAATGCAGTAGGTTTAGTCTCTAAATTAAACGGGCTTACGGTTCAGGCCACATTTACAGTCCCTAGAAATGAAGCACAAATGATAACAAACGTGTCTTTAACCCTTATTTGAAAGCGACCACCTTCTTTCCCAGTCTCTTCTTCAATCAAGAACTTCCCTGCAGATCAATGGCTTCTTGCTCCCATTGGTGGCATGCACCAGTCTACTTCATTGCCTCTGCAGTCTTGGCATTCATAGCAATCTCCACCGCAATGAATTCACCATCCAACAATGCAACGAGACCAACGAGACCAACAAGCAATTACCTCTCATTGAATGCATCAAGAACTCTAAGGGAATCCGGGTTCAATATCATGGCTACCCTTCTCTTGATTTCCCCTGAAATGTTCTTTTTATCTCCTAACACAACCATCTTTGCCATTAAAGACTCTTCCCTCGTTAACACCTCCCTCCCTCCCTGGTTCTTGAAAAATCTCCTTCAATACCACACCTCTCCTTTGAAACTATCCATGGAGGATGTCTTCAAGAAACCTCAAGGCAGTTGCTTCCCAACACTTGTTGATCGAAAGAAACTTGCTGTAACCAAGATTGATGCAAAGGAAAGACTGGCAGAGATCAATCATGTATTGGTATCTCACCCTGACATGGTTCTTGAAAGACGGATTACAATTCATGGTGTTCTTGCACCATTTTCATCATTGAGGTCTAAAGATGTTTACTTTGGATGGGAGTTTATTCAAGCTCCAATTTGTGATGCCAATTCCAGTTTAGTTTCAGATGCTAATGGCCCCAGGATCATTTTGGAATGGACCAGGATTATCCATTTGCTTAGCTCCCACAGATTCGTGTCATTTGCAATTGGATTGAATTCTGTTCTTGATAGGATTCTTGCCGATCACAAGAACTTGAGTTCTGTGACAATCTTTGCTCCTCCAGAACTTGAGTTTGTGGCATCTTCATCACCAATGCTTGAGAAGATTGTGAGGTTGCACATACTGCCTCAAAGGGCTACGTACATAGAACTTGCTGCTTTGCCAGATAAACAACGGCTGAGGACGCTGCTCCCTGATGAAGATCTTAAGATTACTAAAGGTGTTGGTGTGACACAGGGTTTGGCCATTAATGGAGTAGAGATTGCAGCTCCAGAAATCTTCTCATCCAAGGAGTACATAGTTCATGGGATTACTCAAGCTTTCAAGATAGCTAAATTTCCTAATGCATCAAGATAGTGGGTTAGCTTAATGGTACCCCTCGATAAGCCTTCTGTTCATCCATGGTTTAGATGGAATAGTTCCATTGTAGCTCCACCCCCCAGGTGTAACAAATACCTTTATGCGATTTTTGTGCGCTAATGAGCTCTAGTGTATTGAACTCTGATATGAACACTTCGTTGTATTTGTAGCTGTTAATTCAACCATGGTTAGTCAGGTGCTGACAGGTTTACAAACTTTTGAGGTTTCTTAATAGAATGGGTTGGAATAAGGTTATCTGACGCCCAACGAAACTTTTAGCTGGTTGTTTCCACTTAATCCAATTGATTTTCATTTTGGAGATGAATAACTGGTTTGATGCTAATGAAGAAACTTTGGCTCAGTGAAAGGTTTAAAAGGTGCAAAGCGTTGGCGAATAGAGCAGCGAGGATCGTGAAGATGGAATTCTAACAGAACAGAATACAGAAACAAAAATACAGGGTAAAGACACAGATAAACATAATAACTTGGTCTACGAAATACCGTCATTGCAATGATGAAACTAGAAAGAAACACCTAAATCTACAATGAATTACAGGAGACTTACTTTTTCTGTGCAACCTAATACTGAATCTTGAAGAAAAATGGACATGGAAGCCAAACTAAATGCCTGCCTTGTATGTACTACAGGAATAGACAGCTGGTGTTAATATTCAAGGACAAACAATATAAGAACCCTGTACGAAAATCTTACTGCACTTTTTAGGAACACTTCGAGTGAGTGCCATGTCATAAATCTGACACTGAAGTGCCCCATATCTCTGAAAAAATTGATGTCTAATGGCTAATTGTGACTTCCTCCACCGCCAAACTCCATTTGCTAAAGCAGGTAAACAGCTGAGCTTCATTCCAAACATATTGCTGATCATCAATGGAAATATGGTGTACTTGCCAACACTCAATTTGCTCTTTTTCATGGGCAGACAGTAATTATGCCTCTTGAAGCCTTTCTTTGACTGGCACAGAAAACTACAGAAGCAATTTTGACAGGACAAAGTTATTTACCAACTAGTAAACCAACAAAATCATATCAATTCATTTATACAATGTTATGATTATATCTAAATTTAGTCATACTAATCATGCACATCCGATTACAAATGTTAATAATTGTTAGTTTCGTTTCATATATAAAAAACCAGCACAAAAGATGCAAGATAAAGCAGATGGCATAATAAAATCACAGTGCAGTTACTGAACTAAGAAAAATACCAGCACTGCAGTCTCCTGATTCTCCACTCTGAGGAACAAGGACACAAACTAGAGACACAAATACAATTCATGTATAAAGAAACTCTCTAGTTAGATTCAGAACTGATACCATTTGAGCCACTGCAAGAGTGTGAAGAAACATGAAACATACAAAAACTAACTTCTCCAATCTTAATTTCTACAAAAGTCATGAACATATTCAGAATTTTAGGAGCTTCAATAATTCCAATGGTCAAACAAAACTTCCTTTTTTCTTCCCAGATGAATTTTCCACATCCATTGCTATTTGCCAAAGATTATTAAGTTTCAGTTTTGGATTAATGTCAACAAAGACTACTAATTTTCATTATCAGAAGAAAACCACAGTAATTGTCAAGATCATCAAAACTGATGCAATCAAATCAAATCAAGTAAACAAGTAGCATATTTCTTACATTTGATAAATAATAAAAAAAAGTAAACAAGTAGCATAATTACCAAAGAAAATCATGAAGAAGAAGAAATGCCAACTCTCATAATAATCCTGGTCATCCTCATCCCAATCAATGTAACATTCTCAGCCCCAACAAACATAGACCTCCTAAACAACCTAGCAATCGCATCCACCTCCTCTCCACCACACTCCTTTACAGCAACCACACAAACCCCGCCATTCCTCACAGTCCTCTCCATCTCCCCAACAATCCTTAAGGGAAACAAAGCCTCTTCTAAATGAGCACTAAAAGCCAAATCAAAAACCCCATCAAAAAAGGGCAAGTTATTGGGGTCAGCCCTTTTAACTAATGGCAAAGAATCCACTATCTCAACGCCAGTAACATCACTAACACCCATGTTATTCAATGCCATCACTTCATGTCCAGCACCAGCTGAAACACAAAGTACTTTGGTTTTATTATTCAAAAGATTCAAACTTTGAAAGAAAATTGTGAAAGAAGAGACTTGTGAAAGCCAAGATTTTGAGGACCAAAGTTTCAGTCTTTTCTTGGTAGGATCAGTGTAAGGGTGGTTTAAAGAAGGGTCACATGTAGAAGAAGGAAATTTGAGGTGGGGTTTTGTGATGGGTGTGTTTGGTGGGATACATGTTTCTGGGGTATGAAGGTAAAGGTAAAGAAGGGTGATTGTGGCTATGGTTATAAAAACCAATGAGACTTTGTTTAAGAAGTTTTCTATGTGTTTCTCCATTTGGGTTTGGTTTTGTTAATGGAAGAGAAAAAATGGAAAGATTTGATTTTGATGCATCGTTGACGATGATGGAGAGAAGAGGAAAGAGGGATCAAGATAAGAGAGCTTCGGACATGACTCTGGAGTTATTGTTTGCTTTGGTACGATGTCGTTTCATGTGACCGAAGTTAGTTTTAAAGTATGTTCGGTAATTGAGTTTTGTTTGTTTTTGGTACATTAAAGAGTGTGTTGTTTGTAAAAATATTTATTTTGTTAAAAATATATTAAAATAATATTTTTTAAATTTATTTTTAATATTTACATAAAAAAAATTTAAAAACATAAAAAGTACTTAAATTCTAAACAACCTATACCTGAAACTATTTATGTTAAGTTCAACTGGATGAACATATCAAACATGTAACTTAATCATAAAAACAAATTGAATAAAATTAATAAGTTTAATTACTAATAAATCTAATATAATATAACTGAAAAATAAATATATTTAAAAAAAAACAAAAAAAACCTGAATCTAACTAAATTGCAATAATCTCATATAAAAAAAATAACTGGGAAAAAAAACACATATACATTCCTAACTAATAGTGTGAAATTAAAATAAAAAGTATTTTTTAAAATAAATGTTAAACTATCTTATTAAGTAACAAAAAAAAAATTAAATGAATATTCGAAGCTCAATATTTTTAAAAAACTGTGTATGAAAACTTTGCTTCATCAATACAAAAAATATTTGCCTACTTGGTTTGTCACATGAGAAGTCTTTAGCAGGCACAAACACTTTGCTTTGCTAGTTTCTTGTAGCTAATAACAGAGACAGGCATATGGCTAAGTCTCTGCCATTTCTTACAAGGCCTCCAAACAAAGTCTTCTCTTTTATTGCTCTCTGTCCCCAACCCTTTAAAATCCGACCGTTGGATCCTCCTCCATTTAGATTTCCCGCCTCCACTCTCAAATTCCTCGAAACCCATTATTCTTCATCTCTCAATTTAACAACCCACTTCAACAACAACAAGGATGACTGCAATGAAAGTACCTTCAAACCTGACAAATTCTACGCGTCATTAATCGATGATTCGATACACAAAACCCACTTGAACCAAATCTATGCTAAGTTATTAGTAACGGGGTTGCAATATGGTGGTTTCTTGATAGCCAAATTGGTTAACAAGGCTTCGAATATAGGAGAAGTTAGCTGTGCACGTAAGTTGTTTGATAAATTTCCTGACCCAGACGTGTTTTTGTGGAATGCGATTGTTAGGTGTTATTCTAGGCATGGTTTCTTTGGTCATGCTATTGAAATGTATGCAAGAATGCAAGTTGCGTGTGTTAGTCCTGATGGGTTCAGTTTTCCTTGTGTTCTCAAAGCTTGCAGTGCCTTGCCGGCTCTTGAAATGGGGAGGAGGGTACATGGGCAGATATTTAGACATGGGTTTGAATCGGATGTGTTTGTGCAGAACGGTCTTGTGGCATTGTATGCAAAATGTGGAGAGATTGTGCGAGCTAATGCTGTTTTTGGTAGGCTAGTTGATAGGACTATTGTTTCTTGGACCTCGATTATTTCTGGGTATGCGCAGAATGGACAGCCTATTGAAGCCTTGCGGATTTTTAGTGAAATGAGGAAAACAAATGTGAGACCAGATTGGATAGCGCTTGTGAGCGTTCTTAGAGCATATACAGATGTAGAGGATTTGGAACATGGGAAATCTATTCATGGTTGCGTGATTAAAATGGGATTTGAATGTGAATTTGATTTGCTCATTTCTCTTACCTCTTTGTATGCAAAATGTGGGCACGTTATGGTTGCTAGATTATTTTTTAACCAGGTGGAGAACCCAAGTTTGATATTTTGGAATGCAATGATTTCTGGTTATGTGAAAAATGGGTATGCCGAGGACGCTATTGAACTGTTCCGTCTAATGAAAAGTAAAAATATAAGACCAGATTCTATTACTGTGACTTCTAGCATTGCAGCTTGTGCACAAATAGGTTCTCTTGAATTAGCAAGATGGATGGATGAGTATATCAGCATGAGTGAGTTTAGAAATGATGTGATTGTCAATACTTCCCTCATTGACACGTATGCAAAATGTGGAAGTGTAGATATGGCTCGCTTTGTTTTTGACAGAATACCAGATAAAGATGTTGTTGTGTGGAGTGCGATGATGGTGGGATATGGATTACATGGGCAAGGTCGGGAATCTATCATTCTTTTTCATGCAATGAGGCAAGCTGGGGTGTCCCCAAATGATGTCACCTTTGTTGGGCTCCTCACAGCATGCAAAAATTCAGGTCTTGTAGAAGAAGGTTGGGACCTCTTCCACCGCATGAGAGATTATGGGATTGAACCAAGGCACCAACATTATGCATGTGTGGTGGATCTTCTTGGGCGTGCAGGCCATTTAGATCGAGCTTATAATTTTGTCATGAACATGCCAATTGAACCAGGTGTAAGTGTGTGGGGAGCCCTTTTGAGTGCATGCAAGATCCATCGCCATGTGACACTAGGGGAGTATGCAGCTGAACGACTTTTCTCATTAGATCCATACAACACGGGGCATTATGTTCAGCTGTCAAACCTCTATGCTTCTTCTCGCTTATGGGATTGTGTTGCAAAGGTACGGGTGTTAATGAGGGAGAAAGGACTTACTAAGCACCTTGGTTATAGTGTGATTGAGATCAATGGAAAGCTCCAGGCATTTCAGGCTGGAGATAAGACGCATCCAAGATCCAAAGAGATTTTTGAGGAAGTTGAGGATTTAGAGAGAAGATTAAAGGAAGCTGGATTTGTCCCCCATACAGAATCTGTCCTGCATGATTTGAATTATGAGGAAACAGAGGAGACACTTTGTAATCATAGTGAGAGACTAGCGATTGCTTATGGCCTCATCAGTACTCCCCCTGGAACAACCCTTAGGATAACAAAGAATCTTCGGGCATGCGACAACTGTCATGCTGCAATCAAGCTCATCTCAAAGCTGGTAAGTAGGGAGATAGTTGTCAGGGATGCATGTCGTTTCCATCATTTTAAGGATGGAGCTTGTTCCTGTGGAGATTATTGGTGACAAGAATGGCTAAATCTTGAGCTTATCCCAGAAGCTTGGTTAGTGATTTCCCCCCTCTTTCTTCTTCTAATTTTTATAATTATTTCTTACTATTTTTCTTGATAATATTGTCGAATGAAAGGAAAACTTTGGAGATTTATTAAAATGCAATCCTTCAAATTTCTCAAGCACTGGTGCGTGTTGGTTGATGATCATATTTGATCATTGTTAGTTAACAGAATAGAAAAATCATTAAATCTATTAAACTATTTGCGGGAAAATGGCACATTGCATTGCTTGTAAGGTGATCACTTAGTCAGAGTGTACTGGTTAGGCTAATCATCCTTTTTGGGACACGGGGAAGTGGAGTTATGTAATGCTCTTGTGCCAGTGACTGGTGACTTATTTAGTGCTGTATTAACCATGGAATTTCTGTTGTCTATATGACATTATTGGATGTGATAAAAGTGATTCACTGTGCTGCTTGTTCTTCATGGTCATACACCTGAGTGGAAATGAAATTTTCGTGTCACTGGCATCTATATTCTGATGCATATGAATTGGTCTTTTTACCCTTTTGCAGAATGCTAAGTCATTATTTTTATCCCAATCTTCACAAGTCAAATGGCATGTTTTTGGTTGACATAGTAACTTACAGATTTTCTCGTTGACATATTTGTTGCGAACTTTAAGAACAAATAGAAGGGCTGCTTTTAGCTTTGCATGGAGTTTGCACTCCCAAATTACTGCACTTGGATGCTGGTTTAATCAGTAGCTGTGCGCTTCATCTGAACAATAACAACCTTCTGTATTTGCAGACTGTCTCGGAAGGTGGTACCCACTTATGCTCCATTTGACCGGTAATCACAGTTTCAAATCCCCAAAATTCAAAGTTGCCACCACTCTCTTCCACCCTATGTGGAACTGTGTTTGTCTGATGCTATGGTTAGTGTTTTTAACACCTGATATATGGTTACTAATTTACGTGTTTTGTATAACTGCTTGTTCACATTTGTTTTTGTCATACGCTTCAAGTAGCAAAAGAAAGGGCGGCAAGAAATCAATTCAACTCTCTGCCAAAAAGAAGTGTTTTCACAAGGTGCAGCCACACGCAGATGAATCAAGCTCCTATATTCAGTATTTGCACGTAGGAAATCCAGTATTTAATGCTAATAAGACCTGGAGGGTTGGTAAATTCTCTGGGTTGGGTGCTCATGGTGGGAGGTACTGGTACTTGGAAAAGTGGATGATATGATAACAAGAAATAAGGAGCGGCGGCAGGGAAATAAAGTTCCAAAGAGATCTTGTAACTTTGCTTCATTTGGCTTCTATGAGTGTTTCCCTACTCGTATGCTTTAAGTTTTTTGACTTGGATCTCTAAGAAGTTCAGTGGTCGAGGAAAGAGGAGGGAAATTAAGAGTTTACTGAGGGAGTATAGGCTTGGTTTTCAAACTGTCTCTATGATATGATTCAAAGCTTGTGGTGGTTGTTGCTTAACTTACAAAATAGATATGGGGTCGGCAAAATAGAGAGTGGAGGGCTATTCTTGTTTGCGGCTTGCATGGGGGTGTTACATGCATACAGAGTTCGTTTGATGTGTGGCTGTGGCGGTGGCGGGGGCGGTCTTAGACCCCGATGGAGAGAAGGGCAGTATGATTGTTGTATTAAAGGCTCTCTTTCTTACTTAAGAGAGATTCCTCAATAGTGTTTTTCTTTTTATATTTATAACAGAAAAAGTAGTCATATGGGAATCAGACACATTCATATAAGGGGAAACAACCTTTTTTGTGATTATGTGGTTTAATTATTGAAACCACGTTTTCTTTGAGACATCTATTAATAAATTTAGGAGTGATAATTTAACCTTAAATGGATACCAAACCGATTTAAATGATAGATTTTTTTTTAATTGTTGCATTATTCTATGAATAATAAATATAATATAATATGAATATTGTCAAATTCCATCTAAAATTTAATTCAAATCTTTCCTAAAATATTTACATTTACACATGCATATATATAACATTTATGTTTTTTAAATCCAATATAATATAAGCGTGCCCTAACTATTAATATAATACAGTCATATAAGTATATCATTTATAATTTTATTATTTAATACATGTATGCATATCTTAATTATATATATTACTTTTTTATTTTATGTTGAATAACAAAAAAAAAACAAAAAACTTTGAGATAATAAATATCTAAATAGACACTCGAAACTTGATTAATAAAATATAGATATTTACTATTTTAATCAATAAATATTAAATAGAATATAAATATATTAAAAACTCCATCTATTTTCGCCATACCAGATTTAATTACATTTTTGAACACATATGATCACTTACCCTAATACTCTAATAAGCCTTTAGTTTCAATAGAAATCAATTTCCATCTTCAACCATTCTTTTTTTTTATTTTTGAGTTGGATAGCGTGCTTAAGAATGTAGTTGTGGTTATTTTTTATTTGAAAATATATTAAAATAATATTTATTTTATTTTTTAAAAATTATTTTTAACACCAGTATATTAAAATGATCTAAAAATACCAAAATAAATATTAATATGAAAAAAATAAAAAAAATATAAATATTTTTTAAAAAACTTTTAAAATGCAAAACTAAAAAGAGAAAGTTACAAAACTCTAACATGCGACTAGTCTAATGCCACTAGCTTCGTGATGAAGCGTTTCTCTATTAACTTTTATTTATAAAATTAAAAGCTTATTTGCAATGCTCAGGGTCTCAGCACTAAACCACCATGGCAAAGAGCAGAGAGATGAAGCAGCAATCTCTTGCCCACTGCAAGTGCGTTTGCAGGGAATGGAACTCCATTAATGACAGTAGCTTCTCTGTCAAGAAACACACCGAAAACGTCAACAAAAACTTGACATCAGGTAACAACCACAGACCCATCCTTTCATACTGGGATTTCGAACTTTCCATCAAGATTACTGAGAATTTTATCAAGCTACAGAAAGCACCTCCAATCTTTTTACTGAGAATTTTTCCAGCCTCGTCACTAACTTTCCATCAAGATTACAGAAGAGTCCGGCTTTAAAGTAAAAACAACTTAATTTCCTCTAAAAACAACTGGTGTTTTCAAGGTTTTCGGCTCTGTAATGGGTTGTTGTTTATGGTTCCTCGCTCGGAGTGTTAGAGATTGTTTTTTCCACCAAAAGTTATGACTTTTGATTTAAATAAAGAGCTGTGTTTTTGTCCAACTTTTCCTTTTATATTTTGGTCCTGATCATTCTTCCACTTCCATTCCCAACACCATCCATTAGTGTTATGATTTAACCCTTTAGAACCATTCTTCTCATTTACTTTCCATTAGTTTTTCAAGCTTTAACACATACTTTCCAACGGGTTCTCGAGCAAGAATGGAGAGGTCATGGATCGGTCAGAATACACTTGATCTGTGCCTTCTGTGTCCAAGCCCTACCAAACTTAATAAGACTGCATCGCAGTAGCATAAATTCCTTCAAGGTCTTGTAGATTGTAGGATGTACCTGCATTGCGGTGTAGCTAGTAGGTTGTGGGACTCGAATTTGTGGTGAAAGATCAAAATAAAACCACTGATCTTACTTAATCTGTTCGACTGTCATCCTTTCCTTTTGCAACTGTTTATTTTCTTCAACAGCAAGATGATCAGCAAGCTTAATAGGAGAAGGAATAGGAAAATCAAAAAGGGTTCTGGTGTCGAAACCTGGCTTAATGTAGTGTTTATTTTTGCGGTCGGACCATGCATTACCCAATATCTTGATTATTTAAATATCTTTATATAGTTTATACTATATCTCATATCTATATATTTATTACCCTTGATTGAGACAATACATGGCCAAGATTAAAATATAACATTGCTCGTATAAAATAATTTAGTAATCTCAAATCTAAAAATTACTTACACAATTATCATGCGAGCCTTTTCATAAATATAAACGATCTCTTTATATGTAATTATCTTGTGGGTCAATTTAGTGTACATGTCATTTAACAAGAATATACATATTAGTTTTAGATATCTATCATATCTTAATTTATGAGAGCAACTGCTTTATTTCATAAAAGAAGAGATATAATATGCACCAATCTCAACAACTATAATTAATGTTTAATTTTAATTGAACATTGAATATGAGTATTTAGGAACAACATACTGATGCAATAAGAATCTAATAACTATAACAACTTTATAATTTTTTATATAAAATATTTTTGTTCCATAAATTTTATTTTTACTCTAGATTTATTAATCAAACATTAAATTTATTAATAAAATATAATTAAAGATAAAAAAATATTTATTAATAATAAATATATTTTATATAAATAAAATCAGTGTTATATATAATCAACTTATTAACTACATGATATATTTATCAATAATTTATTACATGAATGAGCAAGTAATATTGTTGATAAAATTGTAATATTTGTTTTTTTATATTTTTTTAAAAATAAAATAGAAATATATAATGAAAGAGATTAATATAACTCGTGGCTTCTTAAAAATCCTAAAAAAAGAGAGAGAAATAAACTAGTGTATTAATAGAAAATACATATAGGATGGGTTCCATATGATCACGATCCAATATTCATTAAGAAATCATGTACTCTGAAATGTTTTTAATGTAGTCCTTCTGTCCAATTCACAATTAATTGTTTCCACCTTGTGAAGCCACACATCAAGGATTAATGGTAAATTGAATGGATATTCAATAGAGGGACTACATTAACGAATTTTCATGAGTAGAGGGACTAATTAAATAGAAAAAGTGTAGATAGACCACACTAAACAAATATCAAGACTACAAGGACCAAATAAATACAATTAACCCTTAAAAAGAAGAAGACACGACGTGAGTCACCCAAACTGCTGCGGTTACATGGCCACTCAATGAGTTTCTTCAGAATCTTGAAAACAACAAAATGGAAGAAAAGCCAGACGCCACCGCCACCGCCACCGCCACAACAGTCACGAACATTAACGATCTCCCACAAGACATCCTGATCCACATCCTCTCTTTCCTCCCCACACTAGACACAATCACAACAAGCCTTATTTCCACAAAATGGAAACCTCTTTGGTCCTTAGTCCCGTCTCTAAACTTCTCTTACACTCATTTCCCTCCTTACAACAATTTCTCCACAACCCGCCAATTCTTTTCAGAATTCATTGACCGAACACTAATTCTCAAACCCCAGTTGCCCCTAAAAAATTCAGGCTTGAATTCATCTATGAGGATAGGTATGGGTACCATGTTGATTCATGGGTACGTTATGCAATCAAGAACCAAGTTTTAGAACTTGATCTTGATTTCTTTATTGATAAAAGTTTTCATATTTTTGAACCAGAAGCAAAACCCAATTATGATTTCCCTTTTTCTGCTCTTAGAAACAGTAAAGTTAGAGTCTTGAAGCTGTGTAGATGTGATTTGACATTGCCTGCTAATATGGAAAGTATGAATCTCTGGTCAATGAATGAGGTTTATTTTGATCAGGTTTATATGACTGATGACACGGTTTTGGATTTGTTCAAAGCTTGTCCTAATATCGAGGTTTTAAAGTTTGAAGATTGTTATGGGATGGAGAATTTGAGGCTTTGTTCAGAGAAGTTGAAAAGGCTGGATCTTTCTAGTTTTTATACTGCCGAGAGAGAATTGCATTTGGAGCTTGATTGTCCTAATCTTGTTTGGTTGAATATTGATTGCTTTGAGATGGGACAGTTTTGTGTTAAAAATTTGTCTTCTTTGGTTGAGTTTCATACTTTTATTGTGCATGGATTGGAGTACTATGGTCAGTGGTGTAAAGTAGTGAAGCAGCTTCATCGAATTGCACACATCAAGCATCTCGTGGTGCAAAATTGGTGGCTTAAGGTATTGCTCTGCAATTTTTGTGTTTGTGTTCATTACTGACTTAATTGTGTAATGTTTGCATCGGTAGCAATGTTGATTTATGTAAAAGGTTAGCGATTCGTTTTTTCTTGTTTTTCGTAAGTTTCAAATGCTTCAGAAGTGAGCCTTTGGTTTTTCTTAGACATGATTATGTGGGAAAATGCATTTTTTAGACGTGGAAGGAGGACTAAGAATAAGGTCCCCTAGCTTGTCATGAAAGGTTGAGATAGGTGGGATTGGGAAGGCTTGGTTTCATTTGAGATTTTCACGAAATCTTTTGTTCATCATCACTACTGTGTATATACTAAAGGTTTGTTCTGTGCTGGATAGATATTTTGATTACGTTAAAGGAACTGATTAGGGATGGGCTTGTGAGGTTTCGTCTGTGGATTAATTTCCCAAACAGCTAAATGAACGTTAAAGCTCACCACATGGTTATTAATGCTCAAATATGTCCTTTGAGTAACCAGATGTCAAGGATTAGTAATGTGCAGGCTGTGCATTGAGCATTTTAACAACTCCCTTCCATTCTATCATCCTTCTTTGCAAACTACGGATTCACTATGTGAAGCAATTGCTTGTTCTTGTGGCCAGTAATCAAGGAAACTGTATGGAATCTGTTTGTATAACATGTTTGGTTATCAGATTCTTTGCACAAAGTAGTGAAAAAGGGCTTCTCTTTGCACATGCTTTGCTAAGCAATTTAAGACTGAAGACTGAAGAATTCAAGAAAAGGATTGCTAGGAAAGCCATGTTTGCATATCAAGATAAGTTTGAGTGCCAGTGGTAGTGTTGTCAAACTTTTTCGTGTTTAGATAGAAAAAGCACCGTCACAATAAACTGAATTTCAAATATTCTTTTCTTGTGATCAATGTGCTTTACCTCTAGTTTGGAGCAGCTGATTTCCTCATGATTCAAACATCAATCATTATTTCCAAGTGGTTTTATTGACAGGAAGAAATTCTTCTATTAACAACTTTTACTCTTATGTTATGAGCAACTTGAGAGTGGCTGCTCAAAATTGTTTTTAAATTGATCATCTTATGAAATGTTCATATGATTGCTTTCCTTGCATGATGCTGATTCAAAAAGCTTGCACCCAAGGATGTTTTTCCTAAAGATTTTCTGCTGTACAATCTTAAACATTTAGAGCTACAAACCGGGTATACGACATATGATCTTCTTGGCATGGCTGCATTGCTTGAGCTTTGCCCCAATCTTGAGACAATGAACCTTGATCCCCTATACAAGATAGTTGAAGATGTAAGTATCCCTACATAACTTTTACAGCTCCAACAGGCAATATGTTCAATACAGACCATGTTTGCTATCTTTTTTACTATCTAACGAGTAAATAAACCATGTTTCTCATTTTTCAGGAGAGTTTATCAGAAGAACTCTTAAATAAACCAATTAATCTCTTCATGCCAAACCTCAAGGAAGTCAGGCTGAAAGCATACGTCCCAGGACAAAATCAAAATCAAAATCAATTTATTAGTCAATTTGTGTCCCTCCTGAAAAAGCAAGGAGTTGTCCTAGAAAAGATTGTTCTAGTCTCTTTGTATAATGGGATGTCACTTCCTCCCATAATTCTGCGTAGAAGGCCTCCAAGGGCTGAAGTTAACGAAGAATCTTCACTGCATGTTGAGGGAAGCCCTGAGCGCTGAGGTTCCCAATTTCATTTCTTCATCTGGTGCCTAGAAATGGGTGGTGGGCAGCATTTGTTTCACTGTAGCACCTTCTCGAATCGGTCCTCCGTTTCTTTGTTATTTGCTCATAGTTTCTCTGAATATTTTAGGAATCTTTAGTTGAATTTTGTTGACAGTCATAGTTCTTTCTGGACAATCATAATCTTCAATTGATTAAAAGCTGGGAATGCTGTGATTCTTGCTTTCCATTTATGCAGGTGTTTGAATTTTGAACTTTTCTTTCTAGCACATGATGCTTCCATGCATGGTTAATAAATCACCAGCCTGAATAAAACTTGATCAATAATTATAGTATATGATTTAAATTTAAAAGGTGATGGTTACCAATATACAAGAGATTAACATTTTTAAGAGAATTTTTTTTTAACATGGTTCTTAAGAATTTTTTTTTTACTTGGCATTCCATTCAGCTTGGAGAAAAGATTCACATTCAATTTTATTTTCACAACTAATACATATAGTTAAACCATAAAAATAAATTTGATGGTAAAAAAAGCTTGCATCTTCTTTTAAATTCTTGAATTTTAACCTTGTATCCTTAAAATTATTCTTAAAAAAACTAAATTTTGAAGCTGATTTAAAAATACCTTCTAAAAAAAATAAATCATAAATCATAAATATTTTTTGAGATAATTTTTCCAAGAAATAAAAAATACACTTTGTTGGGCTTTAAGGCCCATGGTTTGATTTGGGCATTTAAGAACTGACCAGACAGATCTCTCTCACAAAAAAACGGCTCTTCTCCTCTTTTAACTCTACCACCGCTGCCGCTAAACACCTCGAGCATCCACAGTATCGCAAAAAAATGGGGAGCGGAAGAAGAAGAAGCGGCGGTGGTGGCGGGGGAAGCGGGGGAGGAAGAAACCAAAGACTGCTTAAACACCACATAGACACCTGTAACAAAAAATTCACCACAACAGACGACATAGTCCACCACCTCCGCAATAGCTACCCCAATTACCGCCGCATGGAACTCAAAACCCTAACTCGCATCGTCCAGCAAACCCTAAACCAACAAACACCGCCGCCGAAGAAATTCAGAAAACATGAATTGGAAACAGAATCCGATTCCGACGACGAAGAAGCAAACCTTAGTAAGAAGCAGAAGCGAATTGATGAGAGTGAAGAGAAATTGATGCAGATTGAAAATGCGCATTCTAGAAGAAGGAATCGAAATCGGGGCCCGATTTTGGTTTCGAGCTCGGATACGGAGTCCAGTTCGGAGTCGGATTCGGGTTCGGATTCTTCGACATCATTAGAGCCACCGAAGTTTGATTTGATGAAATCAATGTTAAGGGAAAGTTATGGGGTGGCGGAGAAAAATATGGAAGTTGAGCTTGCTAATGATAGAAAAGAAAGTATTACTAGTAAAGTTGACATGATTGAGAGAAATAGAGGGGTAGGAAAGCAAAAAGGAGAGGACTTGGAGGGTAGTTTGGGGAAACTGAAAGGTGGACTTGGTGAGGATGCGAAGGGGAAGGAAGGGGGGCCGAGGTTTAAGGATTTAGGGGGTTTGAGTGGGATTTTAGAGGAGTTGGAAATGGAGGTGTTTTTGCCATTGTATCATCCAAATGTGCCGCTGAGACTTGGGGTTAGTCCTATAAGTGGGATTTTGTTACATGGGCCACCTGGGTGTGGGAAGACTAAGTTGGCTCATGCTATTGCGAATGAGACTGGGGTGCCTTTTTACAAGATTTCTGCTACTGAGGTTGTTTCTGGTGTTTCAGGTACGGAGTTTTATAAGGGAAGTTTTTTGATGTGGGTTTTGAAGGAAATTTGCTGTTTTGGTGTTTGAATGTGCTCTGTTTCTTGAGTCTCGTGGATGTCATTCAATTTGTTATCATGTTGCAATTATGACGTTGAGGAGTCTGTGAGTACTCAATTTTATAAATGCAAAATCATGATGGTATTTGTTTGTTTTTCTTTACTGGTAGTTCTAATCTTCTAGATTGCCTATGATTTGTAGAAACGTAGGGTTTTAGCGGTCTACAATGTGGTTATCATGCTGTTTGTTGGGATGTCTTCCACTTTATTAACACTAAATTGTGGTGTTATTTGTTCTTTTTAAATGGTTTGTGTAAATAGAGGCTTTTTAGTGATGGAAATTTGATTATAATGTTTTGTGATGCGGTGTTGAGTGCTTGAATTAGTTTTGTGGTTGTTGCTCGTGGATGCCATTCGTTTGTTGAACTAAAGAAGTCTGGCAGTTCACAGGTGCAGTATCAGAAATGCAAAACCAGAGTGTTTTTTATGCCTCTTTTCCCCTTAATGATCTGTTAAGTGAAGTGATTTTTGGTTTGCAGAAGTTAGGCCTTTGGCTGGTTATAATTCCATTATCATGCTGTTTGTTATGATCTTGGTTTTTTTTAACTACCTACGAGTGAGTCCCGCGATGGAAAAGCTTCAAGTGAAGCTACTACCGTGACTGACATTGGTTCATTGGGTAATCTCAGGTGCATCGGAAGAAAATATCCGAGATCTTTTCTCTAAAGCATACAGGACTGCACCATCTATCATTTTTATTGATGAGATCGATGCAATTGCTTCAAAGAGAGAGAATTTACAGAGAGAGATGGAGAGAAGGATTGTGACACAATTGATGACTTGCATGGATGAACATCACAGGCTAGGACAACCATCTGATGACAGTTCAAGTTCAGAAAGCTCTAATCGAATACCTGGAAATGTTCTTGTTATTGGAGCTACAAATAGGCCTGACGCTGTTGACCCTGCACTAAGGAGGCCTGGGAGATTTGATCGCGAGATTAATTTAGGTGTTCCGGATGAGAAAGCTAGGGTTCAAATTCTTTCAGTGCTTACTAAAAATTGTACTCTTGAAGGTTCTCTTGATATTTTGCAAATAGCTAGGTCTACACCAGGTTTTGTTGGAGCTGATTTGAATGCTTTGGTTAACATGGCTGGTAATCTTGCAATGAGGAGAGTTGCTTCCCAGAGAAAATCTGAGCTATCAGGACAATTGACAGAGAAGGAAGACAATGAGGATTGGTGGAAGCAACCTTGGTCGCCTGAGGAGATGGAAAAGCTTGCCATCACAATGGCTGATTTCGAGGTAATCTGGAACTGCATTATCTGTCATTGTCTCAAGCTCTTTTACTTCAAGATTGGTGTACTTCAACTTCTGTTTATGCTTTAGCCTATGACTTTCCTGTTGATGAAAAGCTTTTAAAAACTCCATTGTGTTTTCTTTATTCCCTGCTTTGTTTGACATTAGGATGAAAATTAATCCCCCTTTTTCACTTGCAGAAAGCAGCCAAGCTAGTTCAGCCCTCATCGAAAAGAGAAGGATTCTCTACTATCCCTAATGTCAAATGGGAAGACGTTGGTGGCCTTGATGATATAAGGGATGAGTTTGACCTCTATATCATTAGTCGTATAAAGTATCCTGATGATTATCAGGTAACCGTTACACTTTCTCTGCACCCCTCCCTTCCTTTCCTTTTCTGTTTCAGTTTCAAAGTTGAGCCGATTTACATGTTTTGATTTTCTGTTGAATGTAGTTTCTGCAACATAATTGTATCTTTTCAAAGCACTTTATTCCTCTTGATAAGGGATTGCACATTATTGACGTCTAACAAATAGACAGTATTTCTTTGTCTGGTTAATGCTTGATAATTTTCATTTCCTTTACCTCCTTACATTTATTCTAAATAGCAGTTTGCACTAGGTTATAACTTCATATGTATTGTATTTATTATTTTGAAGTTCTGTTAGATTTAGCATGACAACATAGTTGTATTGTTCTGGTTGATTCACTTACTAATCACGCACATTATTTGTAAATTCAGAAATTTGGAGTGAATTTAGAGACAGGGATTTTGCTCTACGGACCTCCTGGCTGTGGCAAAACAATGATCGCTAAGGCTGCTGCTAACGAGGCAGGAGCTAACTTCATTCATGTGAAGGTGAGTCCTTCCATTCATTCTCTTACTCAATTTTTTTTTCCATTCTATTCTTTTTTGGTGCCTTGATACCACAGTTTTCTTACTGAATCTGTTCTAAATCTGTCTCAAAACATTAATGATTGTGAATTCCATAATTTATCAGGGTCCTGAACTTCTGAATAAGTATGTTGGAGAAAGCGAACTGGCAGTTAGGACGTTATTCAGTCGTGCAAGAACGTGCTCGCCATGCATAATCTTCTTCGATGAGGTTTGTGGCTCTCCTTTCTTTGTATTTATCGGTATCCAGTTATTTAATTTGACATAATGGAGATCTAGATTGGAAAGATAGATGACTGAAATATTTGGCACTTCCCCTACTCTAATGAACTCTGATATTTTTTTTGTGTATGTTGGAAATTGTACGATACTCTGTATTTGGATTGTTCTTTCCTCTTAGATCTATTTGACTTCACTTTGTGAGATTTCCATCTAATGACCTGTATAGTAAATCAATGGTTTTTTCTGGCTGATGAGGCTTTCTTTACTTTGTGCACTTCTATGTTATCTGAAGTCCATTAAATTTTCTGTCCTTTGCAACAATTTATTTTGTTTTTATACAGGTGGATGCTTTGACAACAATGCGTGGAAAAGAAGGGGGGGTGGGTCGTTGAGAGGCTCTTAAATCAGGTCAATAAGATGCAATGACATAAACTGAATTAAAACATCTGTTTTTCTCTATGTGATCCATATCATCAACTTGTTCCCAGTATATGTCAATTGAATGCAATGCTTATAATTGCAGTTGCTTATAGAGTTAGATGGTGCAGATCAGCGCCCTGGTATTTTTATCATTGGTGCCACTAACAGGTACACTAATCTCTCTCTTCTTTCATTTTCCACTCCTCTCCTCTCCACTTCTCTCACTGAAGCTGGTGTCTCTGATGGTAGACCTGAGGTGATGGACCCTGCTGTCCTGCGGCCTGGTAGGTTTGGCAAACTTCTTTATGTCCCTCTGCCAAGTTCAGAGGACCGTGGATTGATCTTAAAGGCTCTCGCTAAAGGAAAACCTATTGATCCTAGTGTCGACTTGGCTGCCATCGGTCAAATGGAGGCTTGTAAAAATTTTAGCGGGGCTGATCTTAGGAAGCTGGTTTGTCTATGTTTCTATTAGTCTCGTTTTTTTATTGACATATGTTAGAGCTGGAACACATTCTAATTCTTGTGATACTTTCAAGAGGTCTAACTTTACTTGACCAGCCTTCGCTTGTTAACTTGGATTGGAATTATTTCCCAGATGGAGGAAGCCGCAATGACTGCTTTGAAGGAGGCCAAGAGACAAAGATGTTTGAATGAGACTTCAGGTACAATCACGGCCGCACAAAATGAGCCAGCAGTTAATATCACAGCCACTCATTTTGAGCAAGCCCTTGGTAAAATTTCACCATCCGTGTCAGAGAAGGTACGGCTCTCTCTTACTGGTGTCTAATAACAGAGCAGAAATCCTCGCTTATATTCGTCTAACCCTCTTTTCTTTGTAAGCAGCAAATACAATATTACAAAGCTTGGTCAGAGAGTTTCAAAGCAACATGAGAAGAGACGTAAACTAGCTTTTGATGATCGATAGAAGATATTGAGCAAGAAATCCTTGAACATAACTCATTGCTTGCATCGACGATCTGTCGGTGAAAATTTTGCTAGTCCTTTCACCAGAATTTAGTGGCACCAAGTTATTTGGAGGTGCGGGAAGCTGTCTCCTGTGTGGAAATTTTGTATTTGTTTTTGTATTTTTGTGTTGCCATTTTCTTCTCTTCACATGTTTGTTGAGGCAGATGACAAAAGCCCAATCGTACTTTTACCAATACACATGCTAAAAAGGTGTGCTCTTGAATGAAATAAAAAGATTGCCTTGTCCTTTCTCTCTCTTTTTTTTGGGGTTAAACTTCAGTTTTATTCCTATAGATTCATCACTGTTCCACTCCTACTCCAATAGTTTAAACTTCTCAGTGTTACCCCTATGGTTTCCAAAATTGATTATGTTTATGAGTTGGGCTTTATATATATATATATATAAAGTTTCCAAGTATTTTGCGAGTATTATGATATTTATGGTTTTTTAGTGGAAAAAAATGAGAAGATATAAAATAATAAGGGTAAAATTGAAACATTTGAAAAACTATAGCGGTAACATTGTTGAAATGTTAAACCGTGGGGTTGAAGAGGAACATTGATGAATCTATGAGGCTAAAATTATGGCTCACTTTTTTTAGGTTCTTGAAAGTATTATTACTGAGTGTCAGTGCATCGATGCAAGCGCCAATTGAAGGAGAAGTAGAAGGTTTCTTGTACTTGTTTATCTAAGCAACCTCGGTGAACTTTTAAACCATGAGTATTGTTGCTCAGGTTCAGGGTGTTCTTCTAGTTTCGGAACTTTTGGCCTTGGTAATGGCCTAAAAAAAGAGTGCGAGAGAGCATTCAGATGCACTTGAAGCTGGAAAAAGTGGATTCCTATCAGTAAAAATGTCAAAAAATGAGTTTCTTGGTAAACAGGATGTGACTAATGTCTGCCAAAACCGACCCTTCTATGATTTGCTTCTGGATTTGTTCTTTGCAAGCGTAATCAAGTAAGTTCAAGAAGATGGCAGCAGAGCCAAGAACCACAACCACCACCACTCAAAGCCTAAACAACTTCATCAGAAGAGATACTCTACAGTCCACATCCACTTTTCTTCCTACCAAAACTGCAATCCAAACCTTCTGAACTTTCCACAAATGGCTTGAAATCTGATACAAAGCTCCGTTGCCTCCACTTCCCTTACCCTCCCTCTGATTTTTTCAACAAAACCTGCCTCTGCCAGCCCCCTCTTTCCCCTCCTCCTCTCCACAAGTTTACTTCCAACTAGACTTCTAAGACTATCATGATTAATGCATAATGGTATTGACCACCATGTGAAAGACCTCGAGCTCATGCTTTCCTCATATTGGTCTGTCGATGCAAAAACTCAAAGATTCCCCTTCTTTTTTCTCAGAAACGGGTGTGTTAAAGATTTGAGGCTTGTATATAACAAAATCTTGTGACTATGGTTTCGAAGGGGCTTGAGCAATTAAGGTTAGTGTTTCTTGTGTTAAGTAATGGTGTGGCGTATGATTTGATTTGTGCGTGTGTAAATCTCGAAAAATCTGTCTATCGATGCGTGTCATGGATTGCAGGACGTTAAGATCTCTTCATTGAGAGTTATTTTCTGAAATGCAAGTGAATGTTGCTCACTATCTTAAGCTACCATGTCTCTGAAGGCTCTAGCAATCATAAAACTATTCTTCCTGTGGATGCTGACAGCTATAATTTTGACAATCATAGACATCCTTATTTGCTGTCACACCACTGAAATCTTTTCCTGCTTTTCCAAGCAAACTAGTTGCTGCAGCATTGTTAAATTTCCCTCTCCATTGACACCCTCCACCTTTTGAAGTAAGATAAGGTACTGGATAATAACCTAGTTTGTAGCTAAAATTGTACACTAAACCTAACTTGATCCTCTGCCCACCACTATAAAAACCTCACTCTATCCCTTCTTTACACATCGAACACTTCAACGATCGATCAATAGAGCTTAATTTGCTTTGGTGTTTTGGTATTGTTTCAAGCTTTATATCAGGGACTGTAAAGATGAAGCAACAGCACTCACTCTCCTCTTTTTCATTTTTTCTTCTTTTACTCCATTGTGCTAATACCTTTGCTCAGTCACCAGCTGCAACCCCAGCACAGGCACCAGCAGCAGTTGTAGCACAACCTCCAGCTGCAACCCCAACACAGGCAGCTCAGCCACACGGCATCACAAACGTCACCAAAATCCTTGAGAAGGCTGGACATTTCACGATCTTTATCCGCCTTTTGAGATCCACCCAAGAGGAAAACCACTTATTCTCCGCGCTTAATGATTCAAGCTCTGGTGTAACCATCTTTGCACCAACTGATAGCGCATTCTCGGAACTCAAATCAGGAACTCTCAACACTCTAAGTGATGGAGACAAGTCTGAGTTAGTGAAGTTCCATGTAGTTCCTACTTTCTTATCGACCTCCCAGTTCCAGACCGTAAGTAACCCTCTCGGAACATGGGCTGGAACAGGTAGTAGGTTACCACTTAATGTCACAAGTTATCCAAACTCAGTGAACATAACCACAGGACTTACCAATACAAGTTTATCTGGCACGGTATACACGGACAACCAGCTAGCCATTTATAAGATTGAGAAGGTGCTACTTCCTAAGGACATTTTTGCTTCAAAGGCTCCAGCTCCAGCACCGGTAGCACCTGCACCAGAAAAGCCTACAAAGGCAGTTCCTGCAGCAACCGTAGAGAGTCCCGTGGCTCCTGTGGATATATCTAGTGCACTTATGTTCGCACATAATAATGTGGTGGGATCAGTTGGCATAGTTGCTGCTGCAATCTTTGCTCTGTAATGTATAAAGGTTTGAATCTTGAGATGAAATTTGGTGGGGTCTGGTCTGGTTTTGATGTTATATTTTTCTGAGCTGTGTTGAATCTGTTGAGTAATTTCGATCTTACCTTGAATCCAGTTTGTATGCTTTGAGTTTACGATTAAAATTGAGTTTTGAGATTTTATTTAATTTCTTGGTACTTGATTAGTCAAAATTCATTTTTTTTTTAACTATAATCCGGGTGTCATCTAATCATTTCCTAGTTTTCGGTTAGATAATGGTGGTTGGATTAGTGAATCAATTTCTGGGGAAGTATACTTACTGGAGGATGAGTAGTAAGTGGAATTTTTGGAGGAGACGAGGGTTGTCAAGCTGAGAAGTCCTATTCAGGGGGTTGCAAAAGCTTGCAAGCTGTTGACATCTTTTTTCGCGGATATTAACTTGCCAAAGGTTCTTAGGGTTATTTCCTCTGGGGATGGTTCTTCTGATCCGATCTTAGGGGGGTGTTGGCTAAGCGGGGTGAATAGGAGAGAAAGCTTGCAGGAAATCTGAAGCGAAGGAAAAGTGATTGCAAGATTGGTGGAGGAATGAAGGAAGGTGAGTTATGAGATAATGGAGGCCAAAAGAGATTGAAGTAGATTGTCACCACTGACCAGGGAGAAAAACAGTAAGAAGGAAGCAGAAGAGAAATGCCAGAGATGATTTATTTCGATCCGAAGAAGTATGATTCATGAACTTATTGAGTTTTATTCAATCGGAAGTTCTTCCCCCCCCAAGGATTCGACGATTAGGAGCATTAGAGTATACATTCATACTGCTCTTTTCTGGATAAATCCCGCAGCATTTCATGCGAAACTTGATTGAGAGATTACAGTTTCTACATTATAATTCATTGAGAATTGTTTCCCGAAAAGCTCAGCCTTAAAGACATGATCATGCTTGATCTTTTCTGACTAGCTTATAGCTAGTGCATCCAAATTCCTGTTTACTAGTCTTTATTAATAGTATGATGATGACTCTCACTACTCCCACCGCACTTCCCTCCCCGTCTGCATCGAATTTGTTGATAATACCCTCCTTCCTCTTCCCGTTTCAAATTCTGTCTTCGCTCTGTTATCCCCAGTGGATTGATTATGCCATTAAGGGCAATGTACAAGAAATTTACTTCAATTTCTCCCTCGGAGACTTTTCTCTTCCTTTATGCTAAGAAATGGATGTGTTAAGATTTTGAGGCTTAAATATTACTTTCAGTACAAAATAATGAGTATTGCCTTCATGGGGCTTGACTTCCTGAGGTCAGTGACTCAACGTTTCTTGGAAATTGCTTTTTACCAGATGACTTTGTGGGTGACTTGTTTTCTGGGTGTGTGAGTTCGGAGAGCGTATCTCTTGAAGGTTGGAGGTAAATGAAGAACGTAAAAAATTGCTATTGAAATCTGAAAGAGCTAAAACTTAGTTCCTTCACTAACAAGGATGCATTGCCTGATATTCCTTGTCCAAATCTTGGATCACTAGAGACTATTCAATTTAAGGTGGGGAAGTTGTACGGTTTCATTGAAGCAAATATTTCATGCCAAGCATCTTAGTACTGTACCATGTTGCAGGAATAAGTTAATCCTTTGTTGTTGTTGTTGCAGTCTTAACGTTTCCAGTCAGTATTAAGTTAGTGTGAAATAACAGCTGTTTATTCAATTTTTCACAGGAGATTAAAGTATACAAATTAATTCATACATGTTGTGGGACAATGGTGAAAACATATATTTTCGTTGTGATTTTCGAATTCTTACAAGCATAGTTCAAATCAAAATGTAGTTATCTTCAATCTGTAACTTTACAGTTCTGTTAACTGCATTTGAATGTGATACCTATTAATATAAATTATATATTAAAGCTTCACCTAATAATTTCAGCTTTTGAGTTGAAATTTTTATTTCATACTACGAGATTTAATGACCAAACGAGTTTGAATCTCAACATTTTTATTTTTTCTTTTTTAAATCTTAAATATTTGAGCTAAAAGATGTTTTTTTTGGCAGAGTTTTAGGTTGGACATGTCACGACCTGATTCCCAGATCCATAACCGGCACACAAGCAAAGTTCCTCTCCAAGGTTCCATATACCTATACGAACCTAGACTTGTATACAAACTTAACCTTCAAATACCTCAATGTGAGTTCAACGCAGATAACAAAATTAACTTCATTATATAATTTGATTGTCTTAATACAAGAGTAAATACAAATTCATAATTATGGAGAGCTAACTAGACATAAAGGAAAATACAAATTTCAACAGAAGAGTAGGTCTTGAAGGTCCAACAAAATGACCCGCTAACAAGCTATAAGCCTGAAAAGATAAATAATAAGAGGGTGAGTTCAACAACTCAGTGAGTAGATAACGTTCAATACGCACACACACACACACACGAGGTAATACAACAATGAGAAATATATATACAATTATGGCTCTAGGTTCTTATAGGAAGGTTTCTCAAATAGATCATAACAAGAATATCATAAGGTAAAGCTCGTCAGAAAATCAAAATGCAATGAGCATGAGGCTCCGTATTATGGGATGATCAGTTCACATAGGTTGGTGACTCCCCTGACCAACTAGGATCCAGATATGATGTGCACAAAGACTAACACAACCCTGTTAGCATGAGTATTTTGACTGGCATACCATAAGTTCATAATCATAATCAAACAGAAATATTCATATCTCAAGGCTCAACTCATGACATTAATCAAATGAGAAGCTATCAACTCAGAAGTCAATTCAAAATATATATTGGTTTATATCAAGAATTCAGATTCAACAATTAATCATGCTTTATTGTAACAAGGATAATAATCAATACACACACACACACACACACACACACACACATATATCAAGAAGCATGATCCAATTCATATTAACAAATCAAATATTTATAATATTTCTCATGCATATGAAAAATTATCCACTCACCTGACTCAAAAGCAAACATAACTCGAAAGCAGATACCGAAGGAAATCCTACTAATGTCCCGCCGGTAGAATATCAAGATTATCTGAATACAAATGAGACATATTCAAACGACTCAAAAAGAATGTTCAACCTATTTAATACACTTAACTAAGAGTCTATTCCATAACCCTATATGTTTTTAAACTAAACTAGTAATTTTTCCAAAAACCCAAAATTAAATGTTTTTTCCGAAATCTAATTCATAATAAAACAAATAACAAGTCTTGATAATAATTCACTAAATAACCCTCAATTATTCATCAAACCAATCTGCAAAAGCTAATATTACAGCTAGGGACCAATATGGAATTTATCATATTTTTAAGGGTCAAATTGTAACTTTGTCAAATTGGAGGACCGAACTAAAAATATCATAAATTCATGACTATAGTGGTATTATGTCCATAATTTATCCTCAGTTCTATCCAGAATCTCTAATTATGCTCCAGGGACCATTCTGGAATGTTTCCAAATTTTTAGGGTCAAATTGTAATTTTTGTCAAATGGGAGGACCAAATTGAAAGTGTTAAAAATTCATAATTATACTGGAATTCTGCCCATATTTCATCTTTTATTTTGTCTAGAATCTCGGAATATGCTCCAGGGACCAATCTGTCTTTTTTCCAAAGTTTGAGGACTAACTTGTAATTTGCACAAATTGAGGGACCAAACTGAATTTTTATCATCTTCAACCTCAAACTCAGAATTTTCACAGATTACCTACTGTTATATCAAGATTTCTAACTCAAATTCACCATTTAAACAAAATTATCTTTACCTAAAATCTTTCAAAATCAACTAAACAATTCATTACCCATAACAATCAACCCATAACATTCAAATCAATTCATCACTCAACCCAAAACACAATATTTAAAACCCTAACATTCAACAAAACAGAAATTTAAAGCTTAAAAAACACACATTTATACATAATCTTACCTTTAAACTTATTTTCTCTAATTCTGTTCTATTTCCCTTATCTTTCCTTCTTTCTTCTTCTTCTTCTTCTTCTTCTCCCTTCACTCCTGCCGGTTCTCTCTCAAAATTTTCAGATCTCTTTTTCTTTTTCTTTTTTTCTATTTATACTTATTATGTTTATTCAATTATTACTATACCCTTTATTTATTTATACCCATTTTTAAACCTCCAAGGACTTTGTTGCATTTTCCTACTCATTTATTTCAAAACATCACAGGACATGTCTTAAGGACACAATTCTTAGCAGTTTTAGATATAGAGATGGGTCAGTAGAGATTGCTTGTCCAAATCTTCTGTCATTACAGATGATTGTTTTGATGTTAACATTTATGCTCAAATGTTCTGCCAGTGATAATTCAGAAAGTAGTTGGAGCAGCAATGTTAAATTTCCTTCTCCATTGGTGACCTTCCACCTTATGGAGCAAGATAAGGTACTAGATAGCAACCTAGTAGTAGTATATCTGAAATTGTACATGGCACCTTACTTGATCCTCTGCCTACTACTATAAAACCTCACTCTGTCTCTTCTTTAGACATCAAACACTTCTAAATAAGATCGAGCTCAATTTACGTAAGCATTTTTTTTTATAGTTTCTAGCAGAATAGCCTGGAAACTTAAAGATGAAGCAACAGTACTCAATCTCCTCCATTTCAGTTTTCCTTCTTTTCCTCCACTATACCAATACCTTTGCCCAGTCACCAGCAGCAGCCCCAGCGCAGGCACCAGCAGTAGTCGTAGCACAACCCCCAGCCGCAACTCCAACACAGGCAGCTGCTCCACGCGGCATCACCAACGTCACCAAAATACTTGAGAAGGCTGGCCACTTCACGATCTTTATCCGCCTTTTGAGATCCACCCAAGAGGAAAACCACTTGTTCTCCGCGCTTAATGATTCAAGCTCTGGTGTAACCATCTTTGCACCGACAGATAGTGCATTTTCGGAACTCAAATCAGGAACTCTCAATACTCTAAGTGATGGCGACAAGTCTGAGTTGGTGAAGTTCCACGTAGTTCCAACGTTCCTATCCACTTCCCAGTTTCAGACTGTAAGTAATCCTCTTGGAACATGGGCTGGAACAGGTAGTAGGTTACCACTTAACGTAACAAGTTATCCAAACTCGGTGAACATAACCACAGGACTTACCAATACAAGTTTATCTGGCACGGTATACACGGACAACCAGCTAGCCATTTATAAGATTGAGAAGGTGCTACTTCCTAAGGACATTTTTGCTTCTAAGGCCCCAGCTCCAGCACCAGTAGCACCCGCACCAGAAAAGCCTACTAAGGCAGTTCCTGCAGCTAATGTTGAGAGTCCTGTTGCTCCAGTGGATATATCTGGCGCAGTCATGTTCACGCGTAATAACGTGGTTGGATCAGTTGGTGCAGTTGCTGCTGCAATCTTTGCTTTATAATGTAGAAGGGTTTGAATCTCGAGATGAGATAAGCTGGGTTGGGTCCGGCAGCGTCTAAATTTTCTGAGTTGGATTGAAAGCTTGGTGTGTGTTGAATAATTCTGATTTTACTTTGAATCCAGTTTGTATGATTTTAGGTTATGGTTTCGAGGTTTTATTTAATTTCTTGAGCAAATTGCTAAAAATGTACTTGATTAGTCAAACTTCATTTGTTGTTTTTTTGTGATCACCCTGGTGTCATCGAATCATGCCCTAACTGTTTCTTAGATAATAGTGGTTGTGTTGGTGGTTCTATTTCTTGGAAGTCTAGTTATCGGAGGAGTAAATGGAGTGAGATTTTTGGAGGTTTCGGAGATTTTTCGGCTGAGATGTCATATTAAGAGGTTGTAGTTTTTGCTTGCTAGTTGTTGCTATGTTTTTTATTGAACATTAGCTCACTGGATCTGGAGGAAGGTTTATAGGATTACTTCCCTCCGAAGAAGATTTTTCTGATGCAGAGATAGGGGGATGTCGGCTAATAAGGGTAAGCATGGGGCAAACTATAACGATATTGTTAGAGAATAATATAAATCAAAATTTTGAGACCTCACTTAATAGTTTAAGTTATTAGGTTGAGTTAGTTCTTTGACATGATATCTGTCACGACCCGAATCCCGGGTCCGTGACCGGCAACGCAGGAGCGGTGGCGGAAGGACACCCCTCCCGCTAAGCCTCAAAACGAACATATCAAAAGAATAATTTATTCAAAAATACGCAGCGTTTCATAATCTTCAGAAATATTATATTATTCAAAACTCGATGAAACCAAAAGATAGTTTAAAACTCCTCATCAGTAATTAAAACCAAAAACAATAATAAATAAATACTCATTACATTGTCAAAATCCAAACTTAATTAAAACAAAGTAATAGTGAAGCGTCTAAGACATCGAATCAAAACAGCCTTGAAAAATAAGCAAGGCATACCGACCCAAAACCGAAGAAGCGAGAACACACAACAAAGTCCAACTGCTATCGAAACTAAGAACCTGAAATAATATTAAGAATGAGGGGTGAGTTCAACCAACTCGGAGAGAATAATATTTAATATACATTATAGATATTTTAGATATTAATAGTTTGCAAAACTATTTATCTTCATATACATATACATATACATATATATACTAAACATATTATCATAAAGTAGTGGAAATTTATCCTCATATACATATACGGATACGTATACATACTAAACATATTATCATAATGTAGTGGAAATTTATCCTCATATACATATACACATACAGATACATACTAAACATATTATCATAACGTAGTGGAAATTTATCCCCATATACATATACAGATACGTATACATACTAAACATATTATCATAACGTAGTGAAAATTTATCCCCATATACATATACGTATACGTATACATACTAAACATATTATCATAACGTAGTGGAAATTTATCCTCATATACATATACGTATACGTATACATACTAAACATATTATCATAACGTAGTGGAAATTTATCCTCATATACATATACGTATACGTATACATACTAAACATATTATCATAACGTAGTGGAAATTTATCCTCATATACATATACGATACAAATACATACTAAACATATTATCATAACGTAGTGGAATACATGTCGAGATCGATGACACCCGAAGGTGACCAGATGACACCCGAAGGTGACCGCACCGATGACACCCGAAGGTGACCACTGTGGGATGATCGGTCGCCACAGCCGATGCCTCTCTCACCCGCCTAGGTATACAAAATACTATGTGCACATAGGCTAACTACTCTCCGTTAGCATGGAGTTACCGACAAGTCCGATATCAAGGCATAATAGATATTTACGGAATCATCAGAGAAACGTATATCATATCAAATAGAATCTAGTTCGACAGATTTCGAATACAAATTCAAGAATAAATGAGTACTCGGAAAATAAGCAACATATATAAATATTCAAGAAATTAACTAGTTGTACTCATTGTATAATCAACATACATATTTACTTATCATATATGCATATTAAAGATTATCCCACTCACCCGGAAAATATAGAACTAAAGGAATGTCGACGAAAGACCCGAAAATCCTATTGAGGATCGTTAGGAGAACCTACAACAATATGCAAATATACTCAAAAGCAACTCAAACAAGAGATCCCAATGCATAAAATAAAACCAGGTTTAGTCTCCTAAGTTTATGGACTAAAACGACAATTTTCCAAAACAGGGACCAAAACGTAATTTTACCAAAATTGGACCAATCTGGAAAATACATAACTATACTGAATTTTCACCCATAAACCATCCTTAATTCTGTCTAGAACGAACCAGGGACCGAACTGTAATTTTCATAAAGTTCGGGGACTAAAATGTAAATTCCCAAAATTAAGGGACCAAACCGAAAATATTCCAAATCAATTATCAAACTCAGATTCATCATCCTTATCCTCATAATAACACTGTCCAGAACTCAAAATACATTTAGGGGTCAAATTATAATTTTCCCAAGGTTTAGGGACTAAACTGTAATTTTCACAAATTGAGGGACCAAATTGGATTTTCGTCATCTTCAACCTCAAACCCAGAATTTCACAGATTACCTACTGTCATCTTCTAATTTCTAACACAATTTCACCATTCAAATAAAATCATAACTCAAAATCATCATCTTTACCTCCAATCTCTCAAAATCAACTAATTAACCAATTACCCACAACAATCAACCCATAACCTTCCAATTAATTCATCAATCAAACTCAAAACACAATATTCAAAACCCTAACATTTATCAAAACAGAAATTAAGGCTTAAAGAACACACATTTATACATAATCTTACCTTTAAACTTATTTCCTCCAATTCTCTTCTCCTTTCCTTATCTTTCCCTCTTTTCTCTTCTTCTTCCTCCCTTTTTCTTCTCTTCTCCCGTCAGTTTTCACTCTTAAAACACAGCTCTCCTCTTCTATTTTCTTTTCTATTTATATTTATCAACTCTTTGTTCAATTACTACAATACCCCTTATTCATTTATACTCATTTTTAGCCTTCAAGGGCTTTATTGCCTTTTACCTACTCATTCATTTACAAGACATCACAATATCAGAGTCTTGATGACCAAACGATCATGGGTTCGAATCTCACCATCCCTATTTATTTGATAAAAATTAAGCACAAGGTAGTATGAATCTGTGCAAGTTTCAAGCTCAAAGGGCTTTCACTTGAAGTGGTATGTTAGAGAATAATATATAAATTATATCTTGGAATTTCACCATCCTTATTTATTTGATAAAAATTAAGTACAAGGTAGTGCAGACCTGTACAAGTTTCAAGCCCAAATGACTTTCACTTGAAGGGTTGTGTTAAAGAATAATATAAATCATATCTTGGAATCTTACCTAACATCTTAAGCTACTGGGTTGAGATGATTATTTGACATGGTATCAGAACCTTAATGACCAAACAGTCACGAGTTTGAATCTCACCATCCCTATTTATTTGATAAAATTAAGCACAAGGTAGTGTGAGCCTGTGCAAGTTTCAAGCCTAAATAACTTTCACTTGAGGGGTGTGTGTTAGAGAATAATATAAATCATATCTTGAAATCTCACCTAATAGTTTAAGTTATTGGGTTGAGATGATTATTTGACAATTAGGAGAGACAAAGCATGCATTAAGGAGGGTAGAGAGAAAGGAAAAGGAGGTTGCAGGACAATGGTGAAAGCACATATTTCATTACAAGTTTTTGAAGTGGTTGGAATCAAAATGTTGTTCTCTTTGTAAGATTATATATGGTTCTGCTGACAGCATTTGAATGCGAGGCTGAACATAATGCAAAAGAGTAGAAAATGCTAATTATCAAGAAATCAGGCTTCTGAAACAGAACTACCTTTACTAGGTTATCTCTTGAACTTCTACTGAACTTAATGTGAACAAATCTGCTGTATTGCTCTCACACAGGAACCTTTTAAGTTTCCTCAGAATGAATTTTTCTCTAGTTTAAGCAATCCCACATCAGGTTAAGTTCTTTTCTCCTGTTTCAAAACTGCTGGTGTTGATAATTAGAGAAAAGAGAGTGTTAGAGAGCATAGGATTGTTACTTTAAGCTTGAGGAAGTGGATTCCAATCAGTAAAATTGTCGAGGTTATATCACAATTTTCATAAACTGAATGTGACAGACGACTGCCAGAAAGACCCTTCTATGATTTGCTGCATTATGGAGGAAAATCATGGTTTTGGTGGAAGCATGATCCAATCATCTAGTACGTTTAACATGAATAAAAGGCTTGAGCTCTAGTACAGAATCCCTTGCCTCAACTCCCTCATCCTTCCTCCTCCGCGTTCATCTACAAAACCCTCCTCCACCGCCATTTTCTTTCATCCTCTCCATGAATAAAAGAATATTATGCCATTCAACATCATGTAAAAGAACACAATTCCTTTTACTTCGAAATGGCTATCTTAAAGTTTCAAGACTTGCGTTTGCATACTGCAAAATCACTTTTATCAATAGCATGACCTCTACGGGCTCATGTACATAAGGTAAGTGTTTCTTCATGAAGTTGTGTTAAGTGATGGTCTGGTGTGAGATTTGATTTCTGAGCGTGCGAATCTAGAAAATTAGTGATCTATCAATGTCTGTCAAGGATTAAGGATGTAAATATTCTTTCTTCTAAGCTAAAAGAGCAAAGACTTGGCTATTTACGATACAAAGGTCAGTTTAGATTGCTTGTCTAAATCTTCTGTCATTATAGATGATTTGTTTTGATGTTAAGAAGCATGCTCAGCTGTTCTGCTAGTGATGATTCACAATCATGGACATCTTTATTTGTTGTCACAGCCACTTGAAATCTACCTTTCAGAACCTTTTTTTTTTGCCTGCTTTTCCAAGGAAAGTAGTTGCTGCAGCATTGTTAAATTTCCCTCTCCATTGATGACCCTACAGCTTTTGGAGTGAGATAAGGTACTAGCAATCTAGTTGTATAACTAAAATTGTATATTGCACCTAACTTGATCCTCTGTGCACTACTATAAAAACCTCACTCTATCTCATCTTTACACATCAAACACTTTATGATTGAGATCACTTTGCATTAGTATATTTGAATTGTTTCGAGCATTTTATCCCAAAAAAATAAGGATGAAGCAACAGCACTCAATCTTCTCATTTTCAATGCTCCTTCTTTCCCTTTGTTATATCAATACCTTAGCCCAGTCACCAACAGCAGCCCCAGCACAGGCACCAGCAGTAGTCGTAGCACAACCTCCAGTCGCAACCCCAACACAGGCTGCTGCACCACACGGCATCACCAATGTCACCAAAATACTTGAGAAGGCTGGCCACTTCACGATCTTTATCCGCCTTTTGAGATCCACCCAAGAGGAAAACCACTTGTTCTCCGCGCTTAATGATTCAAGCTCTGGTGTAACCATCTTTGCACCGACAGATAGTGCATTTTCGGAACTCAAATCAGGAACTCTCAATACTCTAAGTGATGGCGACAAGTCTGAGTTGGTGAAGTTCCACGTAGTTCCAACGTTCCTATCCACTTCCCAGTTTCAGACTGTAAGTAATCCTCTTGGAACATGGGCTGGAACAGGTAGTAGGTTACCACTTAATGTCACAAGTTATCCAAACTCGGTGAACATAACCACAGGACTTACCAATACAAGTTTATCTGGCACGGTTTACACGGACAACCAGCTAGCCATTTATAAGATCGAGAAGGTGCTACTTCCTAAGGACATTTTTGGATCCAATGCTCCAGCTCCAGCACCAGTACAGGCACCTGCACGAGAAAAACCTACTAAGGCGGTTCCTGCTGCTAATGTAGAGAGTCCTGTTGCTCCTGTGGATATATCTAGCGCAGTTACGTTTATGCATAATAATGTGGTTGTGGGATCACTCGTTATAGTTGCTGCTGCAATGTTTGCTTGTAATGTAGAAGGGTTTTGAAACTTGAGAGGAGATATGTTGGGCTTGGTTCCGGTTTTGTTTCATGATTTTGTTGACTTTGGATTCCTGTTGAAATTTGAATAATTCTGATTTTACTTTGAATCCAGTTTGTATGATTTGAGCTTGTGGTTAAGATGGAATTTTGAGATTTTATTTAATTTCTTGTTCAAGTTGCAATATATATACTTGATCTGTCAAATTTCATTTTTTTTCCTCACTGTAACCCTGGTGTCGTCTACTTATTTCCTAGCTTTTGGTTAGATAAACCAATTGCCTCTTTGGGGCTTGAGTCCCTGAGGTCAGTGTTTCTTGAATGATGTTTTCTTCAAATTTGTGGGTGATTTGATTTCTGTGTTTGTATATTTGGAAAGATTATCTGTTGAAGGTTGTAAGGAATGAAGAATGTAAAGTTCTGTTCGGTAAAGTTTCAGGAGCTAAAGCTTAGTTCCTTCACTAAAAAGAATGCATCACTTGAGGTTGAGGTTACTTGTCCAAATCGTGGGCTGTTGGAGATGATTCAATTGAAGGTAGGTACTAGGTAGGTAGTATTTCAAGGATTTATCAGGTTTGATTGAAACAAGTATTCATTATTGGACAGAAAAGAGCATATTAAGCATTGGAGATTAGTGTTTTGGGTTACCTGCTCATGCGAAGCACCTTACTGCTCTGCCCTGCAGGATTAAGATAATCCTTTTCTTTTCGTTCCTTCTTCTTGAAGTATTGATGTTTTGAAGCTAGAGATAAGTTAGTGCTACACATTAGTTCATTCATTTTGTAGGACAACGGTGAAAACAGATATTTCATTGTGAATTTTGTATAACTAGTGAGCTATTGTCTTATTATATGCAGATGGTTGCTCGTGTAAATGTAGTATAATACTTATATTGTTCTTAATGACAGCTTTTCATGAAAGTTTGTTATTATACGCAGATGCCTGCATTGAGTGGTGTTTATTTTTGGAAGTTCTCTCAGCAATCTCAAGGATTTTGAGTTACAAAATGAGTGCTCGAAGTTGGATCTGCATGGTACAGCTAATTTACTTGAAGTTTTGCCAATCTGTATGTGAAATAACCTGCACATTGCGCTTACAATGGAGCCTTTAAAGTTTTATCTGAATGAATCTTTCTCCAGTTTAAGCCAACATCAGGTTCAGGTTCTCTCCAATTTCAAAACTGCTGGTTTTGTGACCAACAAGAATGTTTGCAGCAGAGAAATTATAGATAGCAAGACTGATAGTGCTTTGCTGATTTTGTAAACCGGTTTGTTTTTTCGCACTACCACATCTGACATTATCATTTATATATGCGCAGAAGTATTTGATTACTATAACTTTCTTTCAAGAAAAACTCCACCTAATGCCATCCAAGGATCACAACACCACCCCTTGACTACTGGGACCTGCCCTGACATGATTTTCAGCAGGTTTACTTCAGCAATACTTTTTACAAAATATCAGTAGATTGCTACAGAACATGCACTAAGTATGTAGCAAAAGTATCAAATTGGTATGACATTCCTCCTTGAGACGACTTCTTGATAATCCAAGCTTGTTCCTGACAAATTCAAATCTGGCTTGAGAAAGAGCTTTTACGAATATATCTTCAAGTTGATTTTCTGCTTCACAGTAGATTAAGGTCGCCTCATTAGCATTTTATACATCATGAACTAAATGGAACTTCACTTAGATATGCTTGGTTTTGACATGACTTGCATGATTTTTCACAATTGCAATGGCTGAGTTGTTATCAATTTCAATTGTCGTTGCTTCACACTGTAGCTGCTGCAGCTATGTACTCTGCTTCTGCAGTGGTTTGTGCCATTGTTTTTGCTTGTTGGTCATCCAATAAAATGCACCTGAACCGAAATTGAACTCATAACATGTTGTGCTCTACATATCATCAAATGAACGAGCCAATCACCATCTGTGTAGGCTGTCAATTCTGCATCTGCAGTAGCTTCAAACCATACTCCAAAATCAGTGTTCCCCTAACATGTATTAGGACATATTTGCTGCCCTAAAATGAATCTCCCCTGGAGATTGCATAAACCTTGAAAGAAGGCTTGCCACGAACATCAAATCAAGTACATAAGGTAGGTGTTGCTTGATTATGTTGTTTTAAGTGATGGTCTAGGTGAGATTTGATTTCTGTGTAAATTTGGAAAGTTAGTCTATCGATGTCTGTCATGGATTCAAGGAAGTAAAGATTCATTCTATTATGCTGAAGGAGCCATAGCTGTTTTAGATACAGAAAGATGGTTCCGTTAAGATTGCTTGTCCAAATCTTCTGCCATGACAGAAGATTTTTTTTTTTTAAAAGTTAAGAAGTATCCTCAAATGTTCTGACAGTGATGATTCTAAAATATAATTTCGACAATCATGGACATCTTTATTTACTGTCACACCACTGGAAATCTGCTTTTTAGAAATTTTTTCCTTCTTTTCCAAGCCAAGTAGTTGCTGCAGCATTGTTAAAAAACCCATCCATTGATGACCCTCCACCTTTCAGAGCAAGATAGGTACTAGCAACCAAGTTTCTTAACTAAACTCGTACATTGCACCTAGTTTGATCCTCTGTCCACTTCTATAAAAGCTCACTCTGTCTCTTCTTCAGACATCAAACACTTCCAACTAAGATCGAACTCAATTTGCGTTAGCATTTTTTAATTATCTTTAGCATTATACCGTGGAAACTTAAAGATGAAGCAACAGTACTCAATCTTCTCATTTTCAATGCTCCTTCTTTCCCTTTGTTATATCAATACCTTTGCCCAGTCACCAACAACAGCCCCAGCACAGGCACCAGCAGTAATCGTAGCACAACCTCCAGTCGCAACCCCAACACAGGCTGCTGCACCACACGGCATCACCAATGTCACCAAAATCCTTGAGAAGGCTGGCCATTTCACGATCTTTATCCGCCTTTCGAGATCCACCCAAGAGGAAAACCACTTGTTCTCCGCGCTCAATGATTCCAACACTGGTTTAACCATCTTTGCACCGACAGATAGTGCATTTTCGGAACTCAAATCAGGAACTCTCAATACTCTAAGTGATGGCGACAAGTCTGAGTTGGTGAAGTTCCACGTAGTTCCAACATTTCTATCGACTTCCCAGTTCCAGACCGTAAGTAATCCTCTTGGAACATGGGCTGGAACAGGTAGTAGGTTACCACTTAATGTCACAAGTTATCCAAACTCGGTGAACATAACCACAGGACTTACCAATACAAGTTTATCTGGCACGGTTTACACGGACAACCAGCTAGCCATTTATAAGATCGAGAAGGTGCTACTTCCTAAGGACATTTTTGGATCCAATGCTCCAGCTCCAGCACCAGTACAGGCACCTGCACGAGAAAAACCTACTAAGGCGGTTCCTTCTGCTAATGTAGAGAGTCCTGTTGCTCCTGTGGATATATCTAGCGCAGTTACGTTTATGCGTAATAATGTGGTTGGATCACTCGTTATAGTTGCTGCTGCAATGTTTGCTTGCAATGTAGAAGGGTTTTGAAACTTGAGAGGAGATATGTTGGGCTTGGTTCCGGTTTTGTTTCATGATTTTGGATTCCTGTTGAAATTTGAATAATTCTGATTTTACTTTGAATCCAGTTTGTATGATTTGAGCTTGTGGTTAAGATGGAATTTTGAGATTTTATTTAATTTCTTGTTCAAGTTGCAATATATAAACTTGATCCGTCAAATTTCATTTTTTCCCCTAAGCAAAACAATTCAACTTTATATTTACGTTTTGATCTCTGAACTTAGAGTTTTAAATCTTTTATGTTATTTTTCTTCAAATTGTTTTTAAATATTTTTTATATCCATTATAGATTCTGTTAATATTCCTCTTAGAGCCCGTTTGACTACGTGGTAGATGTTGCGTTTTTCAAAAACGCAGGAAGCAAACGTTTGGTTAACAAAAAAAAAGCTGCTTACTGTGCATGGTCCCACAATAAATTACATGCGAAACGCAGGAAGATGGAAAACAAAAAAATACTGCTTTTACGGCACGAGAAATTCAACCATGATACACCATTCACCGAACAAGTGTACCATGCCTCCACTGTTCACTGAACAGTGGAGCATGCGAATAGTGCGAGAATTGCACTGTTCACGTGAAATTCTTTTTTTTTTTAGTGTGTTAATTTTTTTAACATTTTTTTTAAAACACTAGTATAAAGTGAATTAAATTCATTCGCACTGTAATATCAATTTTATACCTGATAATATTTTATCTACGCTCAAAAAATTATGAAAACTGTAGTTCTTATCGGATGAATTTTGTACGTAAAGGAATTATAAATAGTTTAATGGAATAATAAAAAGTATTTTTTATAAAGTATTTTTTATTTCATGATGTAATAGGAGTAATTAATTCTACAATATTCAAATTTAAAACCATCAATATTAATATATATATTTTTAAATTATTTTATAACCTCAATTTCAAAAAAATTCTTAACCAAACACATTAAACTACTTTTTCTTCAACCTCAATTTCAACCACAGTTTTAACCAAACACTTATTTTTTTAAACCAATCTCAACTAAAAGTACTTTTTATAAAACAACTTTTTTCAAACCATAACCACAACCGTTACCTTAATGATCTTCAGTAGTTTTCGGTTCCGCATCCGTTTCTCTTTTGCTTTTATTTTTCAGTCGAGTGAGATAATTTTTAATATATATGTAATATACATAAATATGCATGTTGATGAGTACAACTAGTAAATTTCTTAAATATTTATATATGTTGCTTTATTTTCTGAGTACTCATCAATTCTCGAATTTTCACTTGTATTTTGTTGAACTAAATTATATTCGATATGATATATATTACTTTGATAATTATACGAATATCTATTATGTTTTGATATCGAACTTGTTAGTAACTCTATTCTAACAAAGAGTAGTTAGTCTATGCGCACATAATATTCTGTATACCTAGCTAGTGAAAGAGACACCAACCTGTGGCGACTGATTCTCACACAGTGGTCACCTTCGGGTATCATCTGATCTCTGACATGTATTCCATAACTTTATATTAATATGCTTAATATGTATATTTATATCAAGATATATGAAATTGCAAACTATTAATATCTAAGATGTATATTAAATGTTATTCACTTTCTGAGTTAGTTGAACTCACCCCTTCATATTTTTTTAATATTATTTCAGGTTTTTACTTTCTGTTAGCGGGTGGACTTTGTTGAGTGTTCCTGCTTCTTTAGTTTTGGTCGGTATGCCTTGCTTGTTCCACAAGGCTTTCCTTTTAGTTTTGATTCGATGTTTTAGACGCTCCACAATTATACTGTTTTAATTAAGTTTGGATTTTGACAATATAATAAATATTATGGATTATTTGGTTTTCTTTATCTGATGATGAGTGATTTTGAAGAGTTATTTGATTTTATTGGTTTTGAAAGATTTTATTTGGTTTCCTTCATCTGTACTTCATTTATTTTTTTATTATTTTCTTCTGGGATAAGATTCATAAATCTTACCACATAATTAAGCATTTAAATAAATTGCAATTAACATTAATTAAGAATTTACTATCATATTGAGGTGAAAATCACATACTTATAATTGTCTCTCGAATAATAGTCCTTACTATTTGTGCCATACCGCAACCTCTCCTGTGTTATCATTATTTAAATTCTTTTTAGATTCAAAATTCTCTCCATAAAAGAAACTTCTTTTCTTAAATAATCCTACTCATCCTATAATCCATAGATCAAGAGACTTTCAAATCTTTAAACACTAATATTTTTCTTCATCAATTAAACTTTATTCATTTATTCCAATTTACTTAATGTCTCTATTAATTTTCATAATTCAAACATCACTATCAACACGTTTATTTTTATTCTCCTAAGCCAAAACTCTTTTTAAAATAGTAATGATTTCTCATTAAATTCTTCATTTATTTGGCATATTTTTAAATTCACCCCTTTCATTTATTTTCATTTATTTCATGTTAAATTTATCTGATTTAATCCATATGTCTAATAGAATTCATCCTCCTTTTCATTATTTCCTTGGTCAACTATAAATATTAAGGAAAATGGAATATTTTTTTTCCTTCAAATTTTCAGGTCAATTTATATTCCTTTTTATCTTAAAATATATTTTCTTTTATTTATTATTTTATTTTATTTTTATTTCATCTTTTTTTTCACTAATTCGAAAATTCTAATTAGGGGTTTACATTTCATGTAGGGTAGTAATAGGCGTAGTAAAAATGTAATTATTAGTGATGGAATATGACACCTATCTTGCAAACCTTGTGTGTGCAAGACAAAAGAAAAAAAAAATATTGCATGAAAATTATCAAATAATAATTCATAAAGTAGTACATAAAAACATGTGTCATGTAGCTTTATTTGTAAAAAAAAAAAAAGATGACAAAAACATAAAAGATAGAGAAAAGTGGGTTGGTTGCTGGATGGGCAACCCAAGAGATTGGGTTGTTGGCCGAGCGACCCACAAAGTCGGGTCACCACCATCAGGCGACCTCTGGTGGCGACCTCGTTGATCGCCTAGGTGACCAGTAGGGTGTAATTTGTTTTATTTAATTTGTGACCCGTTAATGTGTTTGTTTTAAGGTTTTAAATCTTTGAAAAAAAAAAAAGTGAGTGAAAAAGACTCTGATATTCACACTGTATAAGCATTATGTCCCTTACTAATTTATTTTTTTGCAAGTTTGGTCACTTTAACAAGGAAAGCAAACCACCACCACTCAAACCCTAAACAACCCATGCAAACCTCCTTAATATCCCACAAATGGCTTAACCTCTGTTCCAAACTTCCTTCCCTTAACTTCCCTCATGCTCTTCCTCCTCCAAATTCATCAACAAAACCCTCCTCCACCGGTCCCTTTCCTCTCCTCTCCCTAAATTCTACCTCCAACTCTGTTACGACTCCAGTACACAGCATAGCATCACGGATTCTTTACACCATTCAGAACCATTTAAAAGAACTCAGCTCGATATCTACTATTTTGCGGATTGTTGGTTGTCTTGTTTTTTCTTAGAGATGGGGATGTTAAAATTTCGGGGCTTAAAAATAATTGTTGTTTAAATTTATGTCGAAATATAATTTATGTAGAATTAAGGAATTCCTTAGCTCATCGTTTCTTGAACAAGTAAGTTTGCTACTGAATAGCTTCGTGCGCGATTTGATTTCTCTTTGTCTGAATTTGGAATGCTTGTCGCTTGATAAATGTGGTGGAATGAAGGATGCGTGTCAAGATTTCTAATTTCTTCAAAGCTTAAAGAGTTTTGTCACAATAATGGATCGCTTTAGATTAGCTGGCCAAATCTTTTATTACTGGAGATGATTAATTTTAGGATGTGGAAGTGTGATTTCAAAGACTTATCTGGTTTGATTGAAACAAACATTTGCTGCATTTTCTAGTTCATGAACTTAAGGAAGATAGTTGTATGAGTTGTGCGATGTTTTCTAATTGTTTTCTGTAGTAACAATATTTCCGTCATTTCTCCATTTTCCATCTATTAATGATCTTGCTCACTGTATATTTTTCAGGAGATGGAGAACACTTCAGGATTTGGGAAGTGAAAAGGGAGAAACATGTTAGCTAAACCAATCATCCTCAGCCAAAATTATGAGATATAGGTGGCTTGTGTTCTTTGGTTTTCTGCTGCGAGATGTTCTCTTCTGTTTCAATTTGTTCTCTTAAATCTTCAGTTTTAGATTTCTCTTCGAACTTCGATGCTGGATTTTGTTTTTGCCTCGTGTAATTTTTGGGGCTCTTCACTTCTGTTTGTGTCGTTCATGCCGATGCTCCTTGTCAGTGCTGCTACCTTTTTTTTTTTTCTCCTCTGGCTTCCATTTTTGTGTCTTAGTAACGTGATCTTGGTTTATCCAAAAAAAGAACAACGTTTCCCATACAACATTGTTTGAGCAGTTTATGCATTTAATTTTCACTTGAAGAATTATTAGATGTGGTTGGACAGAACCAAATATGTATACCTTCCAATTTCTCAAGCCTCAATATTTTGACCATTTATCACTACATCATATAGACCAATGCATCAATGGCAATGCCAATCCATGCAAACTCAAAGTAAATAAAAGAAAAAAAAACGAGAAGGTTATAACATGTGACAGAACATTTTTTCTATGCTTGCAACTTGCAACCACAACAATTATTTTCATTTGATGTTCTAAGTGAGCGTTAGGAAACGCATACCAACCCGCGTTTTTAAAAAAATTAAATTTTATTTTTGTTAAAAATTAATTTTTTTATATGTTTTGAATTGTTTCGATGTGCTGATTTTAAAAATAATTTTTAAAAAATAAAAAAACATCATTTTGATATATTTCAGAATGAAAAACACTTTAAAAAATAACCACAACCACTCTCCTAATCAGTCAATAAATCAAAATGATCTTCTATTCAAGAAGGAGTTATTTTAATTTTAGGTAAAAAAAAATTGATCCATTACATCTTTCAATCTTATAAAAAGTAATTACAAATGTAATGGGCTCCTGTGTAAAGAATGCATTTTGGGTAATTAGAGAATCAAGAAACTACAATGTATCATGTTCAGAAATACGAAAGATGAAGTGTCTATTCCGGAGTTTTTTGAAAGTGCGATATGCGTGTTTTAAAATGTTTTTATTTTAAAAATATATTAAAATAATATATATTTTTTATTTTTTAAAATTTATTTTTGATATTATCACATTAAAAAATTTAAAAACAAAAATTAATTTAATTTTTTTTTAAATTTTAAAAATTAATATTTTGATTGCTAAATACAAAGTAAAATAAATAAATAAATTCTATCTTATATTATAATTAAGGCCTGTTGGGCCTCACGAAAAACAAAAAAAAAAATCCATGGAGTCAGCTAACAAGAAAGATGAGAGATCCCGAAAGCGAGAGACTTCCACACTTGCTTGGAGATGTCAAACCTAGACGCAAGCTTTGCCAAGAAATCTGCTAAAAAAATCCTAACTTCACTCTTTTGAAACTTTCAAACTCAAACGTGAATTATTCAAAAAAACAATAATAAAAAAAGAAATTAAAAGTTGAAGGAAAGTGCAAACAAACTCAAGCACTCTTTCATCATCTTACTTCACACTTTCGAAACTTTCAAACCCTAATCTAAATCGTTAGCAGCTTACAATACATAGAGATATATTCAACACAACTATCACCATCATGGTAATGGAAACAAGATCCACCAAGAGAAAAAAGTTGTGGTTTGCATCAAATAATGAAGGTGATAATGACATTGACAAGATCAGCGATCTCCCTGATGCTATCCTCCATCACATTCTCTTGCTTCTTCCCCTTAAATCCATTGCTCAAACCAGTGTCTTATCTCAAAGATGGAGATCTCTCTGGTCCTCATTTCCTGACCTTGATTTCACCACAATGAACCCTAGTAAGGCTATTTGTTCTACACCAAAGCTTAAATCAAAAAGATGGTGGTCTTCGATGGACTTCATCGCCAATGTCCTAGCTCTCCGTGACAAGCATTCTGATCTAAGAGCCCTTCGCTTTCGTGCACATTTGAGTTTCTCCCATCTAAATGGTTTGATCCGAAGAGCAATTAGGTGTAATGTGCAAGAACTTGATGTGGAAGTCGCCACCGGTGATTACTTCAATTTCCCTCGAGGAGTCATAACGAGTGAATCTTTGCGGGTTCTCAAACTGAGATCCCGGTATCCCGGTTTTAGATTGCTTCCATCTTCGGTAATGACTATTGGGTTTCCATCACTCCACACATTGTCACTATCACTTGTCATTTTATATGAACAATCCTCCCTCTTGGACTTGTTTACAGAATCGTCATTTCCTTGTCTAAAGAATCTTAATCTCGATGCTTGTTTTGGGATGAAACATCTCAAGGTTTGTTGTCGAGCCCTTGAAGATTTAACAATAGAGAATTGTTTTCAGCTACATAGTTTGGACATTTGTTCTGCAAAATTGGAAAATTTAAGAGTTGCAAGCTGTTTTGATGCATACAGTGATAAGACATGGTTTAAGGTTAATGCACCAAGGCTTAGGAGCATTTCGTGGGAATATAATTCTATTACTGCTAGCAGTTCTCTAGTGAACTTGACCTCTCTGCATGAGGCCTCTGTTGGTTTCTCTCTACTTCATGAAAATTTGAGCGTGGAAAAGCTTCAGAGTGTGTGCAACTTTTTATCTGGACTCTCTCATGTCCATAGTTTAACTCTTGATAGCCAATGTGTTGAGGTAAAAGCCTTTCTCCCTGCCTGAAATATTGCTCAATTATCACAATCTTTTTTTTTCCGGCATAATAGTTATATGTTATTCAGTGCATGACAATAGACTCTCACTATTTTGGCAGATTCTATCAAACAAGAACGATATTATAAACCTTCTCCATCCATTTAACAACCTTAAGGTTCTGGAGTTGCATACCGGTTTCGAGAAAAATAATGTACCAGGATTAGCATTCCTATTCAGGAGCTCTCCCACGTTGCACACACTCATCCTCAAGATCATCAATGACTTCAAGACTGAAAGAAGAGTGAGTACCATAAATGTAATTCTTTTTGATTTACGGCCTTATATATACACGCACACTTAGCCTTAGTTTTGTTTCATATTTTTGTTCTTTCAGCAATGGAATAGGGACTTGTGGGACTTGTCTACCTCTGCAGAGGAGCAATATTGGGAATCCCAACTCCAAGCTTTAAGGCCTTTCCTAGACCACCTCAAGGTAGTAAAGATACACGGATTCTTAGAGTGTGAAAACGAAGTTAGCCTAGCAAAGTTTTTGCTCAAGCATGGGAAGGACTTGCAAGAAATGACACTTTGCACAGCAAATTGTTTCAACTTTAAGGATTCTCTTCGGCGACAAAAAGTTCGGTCACAAATAATGGGATTCTCTTGGGCTTCTTCTAATGCTAAAATTGTATTCTTACTGTCCTCTTAATAGAGTATAATTATTTTTTCCTGTTAATTGTACTCTTCTAAACTGTGCTGTGCAATGAATATTTTTTGCTATTCCTTTCCGTACTTGTGTAAAAATTTTGTTATAATGACTTAATTCTCACATTCTAAAATCCATGAATCTTTTCTACCTTGAGGTTGTTTAGGAAAGGCTTCAAAATATTGCTCTTCTGCAAAGGTATCTCCGGACAAGTCCTTTTCGAAAACTGAATGGGGACTTCTGGGACATGTCGACCGCCTCGGAAGAGCAATACTAGGTGTTCAAATTCGGAGTTTGAAGTCTTTCTTAAACAACCCGAGGTAGTGAAAATTCATGGATGTTTAGAATGTTACATGATAAAAAAAAATAATAGGAGAAAGATTGCCATAATAAGGATGAAAAATAGATGTTTTCCTATCAGATGACAATATATACACAATACTGCAATGAAGGCACAAGTTGATGATTCCTGGTTATGGCATCGAAGATTTGGCCACTTTAATTTTAAGGTGCTGAAGGACCTATATTAGAAGAATATGATGAAAGATCTTCCAAAAATAATATGATGTTTGTGAAAGTTGCCTACTTAGCAAGCAATTAAGACAGTAATTTCCTTTTAGAGGAGCTTATAAAGCAAAAAAAACTATTAGAGTGTGGACCGATGAGGACATTGTCACTAAATCAAAACAGGTAATTCATTCTCTTCATTGATGATTATACTAGAATGGCATGAGTTTACTTCATGCAAGAAAAATAAGAAGTTTTTCACATATTCAAAAAATTCAAAAACTATACTGAAAAGTAAAGTGGCCGATATATCAAGGTGTTGAGGAGTGATCGAGGTACAAAATACAACTTAAAAGAGTTTGCAAAACTTTGCGAAGAAGAAGGTGTCGAGCGACAACTTACTGTAGAATATGCTCCTAAACAAAATGGAGTATCAGAAAGAAAGAATAGGACAATATTGGAGATGGCAAAATCAATGCTGAAGGAGAAAGGTCTTCCAAATAAGTTTTGGGTATAGGCAGTATCCACTACTGTATATATACTAAATAGATGTTCAACAAAAGCAGTGGCAAATAAAACACTAATGAAAGCATGGTCAGGAAGAAAGCCTTCAGCAAAACATCTCAAAGTTTTTGGTAGTATATGTTACACTTATATTCCAGATACAAAAATGAGTAAGTTCAATGACAAGACTGAGAAAGGAATATTTCTTGGCTACAGTTCAGCATCAAAAGGCTACTGGGGATACAATTTGTAGACCAAGAAACTAATTATCAGTCGAGATATTGAGTTCGATGAGAATGCTAAGTGGAATTGGGATGAAGAAAAAGTTGAAAAATGAATAATCAATTTTCACTAAACTCAAGCTGATGGAGGAGATGTTGAAGAAAGTAGAAATCCACCATCATCACCATGATCTTCTTCATCAACAAGCCAATCATCAACCCCTCCAAGTTCACCTAGATCACCATCAATGATAGGGCAAGAAAGAATTTCTTCAAGTTCACCAGTTAGTAAAATGAGATCATTAATTGACATTTATGAAAGCTGCAACTTCACAGTTGTGAAGCCTAAAAGCTATGAAGCTACATCTAAAGAAGAAGTTTGGGTGAAGGCAATGAAGGAAGAAATTAAAATGATTGAGAAAAATAAGACATGGGAGCTAATGGATTAACTAAAAGATAAAGAGGTCATTGGAGTTAAGTAGGTCTATAAAACAAAGCTTAACTCTGATGGCTTAATACAAAAGTATAAAGCAAGGTTAGTAGCAAAAGGTTACTCTCAACTACTTAGCATTGACTATAATTAAACATTTGCTCCAGCTACTTAGCTAGACACTATTCAAGCATTATTTGCTTTAAATGCTCAAAAGAGATGGAAAATTTATCAGCTTGATATGAAGTTTACTTTCTTGAATGGAGTTTTAGAATAAGAAATATATGTGGAGCAACCGTTCGACTTTTTAGTAAAAAGTAACAAAGATAAAATATTAAAATTGAAGAAAGCATTGTATGGGCTCAAGCATGAACCAACGGTCTGGTATAACATAATCGACAGCTACTTCAATGAACAAGGATTTAGAAGGAGTAAGAGTGAGCCAACACTCTACATTAAAACCCAAGGTAACTCTAACACCCTCATTGTCTCTTTGTATGTTGATGATCTTATCTATATGGAAAATAACAAGGAGATGATTCAAGAGTTCAAAAAAGATATGATGAAGACTTTTAAAATGATAAATTTGGGTTTGATGCATTATTTTTTAGGGATAGAAATAACTCAAGAAAATGAAGAAATATTTATCTCACAAAAGAAATACACCGAGAGCCTCTTGAAAAAATTCCAGATGACAGGATGCAAAGCAGTTGCTACTCCATTTGTGACTAATGAGAAATTACAGAAGGAAGATGGATAAAAAAATAAGGGCACATCAACATTCAGAAGTTTAATAAAAAGCATATTATATCTAACAACAATAAGACCATATATAATGTATGTAACAAGTCTACTATTGAGGTTCATGCAAAGTCCAAGCCAAAAATCCACTTTAGAGGTGTTAAAAGAATACTTAGATACTTGTAGGGAACAAAAGAGTATGGCATATAGTATATATCAATTATGGATGCAAGACTACATGGATACAAATACAGTGATTGGGCTGGATCAATTGATGATATAAAAAGCACTTCAGGCTACACATTTTGACTTGGTTTTGGAATATTCTCTTCGACATCTAAAAAGCAAGAGTCTGTAGCAAAATTATCGGTTGAAGCAGAGTATGTGGCAACCATAAAAGTAACAAGTCAAGCTATATGGCTTAAAAGAATACTAGAAGATATGGGAGAATGTCAACAAGGATCTACAATGATATTATATGATAATAAACCAACGATTACTATGACCGAAAATCCTGTATTCCATAGCAGGACTAAACACATATCAATCAAATATTATTTTCTACAAGAAGCAGTTGGCAATAAAGAAATTGATTTCGAGTATTGCAGGACTAAAGAACAATGAGCAAATATCTTCACGAAAGTGCATCCACGATTCAAGTTCAAGGCACTACAAGATCAACTTGGAGTATCAATTAAGTGCATTAAGGAGAAGTCTTAAATTATTAATGCACTTAAAGAAGATTCTAGAGATCAATTCTATAAAACACTACAAACTACAAGTTAGTTCTAAGATAAGATAGGAAAGTTCTAGAGAAATCAAACAAACACTAAGAATGTTCTAGGAAAAAAAGAATGCTTGTACATAATTCAAAAAACTCTAGAATTTTCTAGTGTATTGGCTAAATTTCCAGCAAGTTCTATGGTTGGAAAATTTGTTTAGATTGCTCCATTAAAGTTAGTTAGGAAGGCTATATATAGCCATGCAACCATCATCCGTAAAGCAAGCCAATGCTAATCTTAAAGTCTTTGTCCTAAAACTCTTCTTGTATTATATCTTCTATAAACTAAGTTCCTTTTTTACTAAACTATTACAACTAAGAATCTTAACTATCAAACTAATTTCATTTCAATTTCTAATCACTAAAACCTCTAAACTACCTCCTAAACAACCATCATCTTTTAACAGCAGCACGTTTCCTTTTTTAATTAGTACTCCTCTACATGGAGCCAGAACTTTTTTGCTATTAATTCTTCTCTTCTAACTACTTGTAATCAGTCTTTTTATATCCGTTAGCCAATAAATTTCCACAAACACTAATTAACAGCAGGAATTTTTTACAAAAGAGATAGAAAAGTGGACTGCCATTAGTAATGGATGGAAAGCTAATTATTTTTCTTTCATGGCAGTACACGAGGCATCTGTGAAACACGGTGGTTAAGTGGATGAAACATGAAAATGATACAATCAACAATATTTGATGTATCAACTTATTCTCCCAAGTTGGATATCTAGACCAGACAACGAATTCTCTAGAGCTCGCATGCACGCATGTGTGTGTCTGCACATAAGCGTATTTTCAGGTCAATTTCAAGTGCTCAATTATGAACATCTTGGTGACTCAATTAACATGAGGAACAACATCAATCTCTTACAGCTCACATGTGTACTTTGTAAGATTTAAATGCAAGGTCACCATTGTAGGGTCACTCCATTTCATCAAGCTAGACAGGGGGGCAATGATGGGGCAGAATTTATTTGCAAGCGTGTTTTCGTCCAAGTACTTTTTGTCTCAGTTATTCATATTTCGAAGCTAACGTTTCAAGAACGTGGCATTTATCATGTCTGTGAAAAACAGAACTTCAACGTGCTATCTTGTCCAAAAATCTAGACTAGGACTCGTTGTTCTGTCGCCCATGTAGTAGAATCTCTTGAGAATTAATCCCTGGTTAATGTAGCTAGAGTACTCAGTGAATGTTCCTGATGTGTTTCTACAGATCATCAGAGACAATTATCAGCAATATCAGTAAGCAACGAGCATTTTTCAGTGTTGCAGTGCAATAACACGTGAGCTTTTAAAACATTGGGCTAGAATGCCGGAAAAGAGTTGCAACATCAGTGCCTTCTAAGTCATTGAAAAAGGCACAGAGCGGCAGATGTTAGAAACATCTGTTTCAATCTCCATGTTTCAAATATCTAGCCATGGAGGAGGACATAAAACTAGATGTTTCAAACACTCGCAGCTCTATTCCCTTATCTAGATTTTCGAAGACATTAATTGAAGAATTTATCTGATGCAGTCGGGCTACAAAACCTTAAGGTTTTAAGTAGTCAAAAAAAAATCTCACACGGCTAGAAGATGATACACCACAAACAGATTACCTAATATATGTTTTCCTAGACTATTAGGATAGGGCTAAATATAAGAGAAAGAGAAGATATGATCAGGTTAGATCTGTATCATAATTAAAAAAAGCTATAATTTTTTATTTTATTATGTTGAATTGAACTTAAATTTTTCTAGGGGATTCTCAATGTCTATTTTAATATATAGAAACCACCTTGTCGGTCCAAATTTCATGTTTAATTATATATTTTTTATTATTTTTTTTATGTTTTAAAATTCTTTTTTTTTTTACCCTAGTAAAGATCGGTTTTATAGCCTATCAAAAGAAATTGTAAACCTCTTTAAACTTCATTAAACTTTATTGTAGAGAATAACATTATAAATTTAAATTGCATGACTGCAATCCTTTGGGTTCATCAAATTCTGTCTTTTCTCTGCATATTTGTTGACTTTCGTATTTCCATTTGCATCACATAGTCAAGCATAATTGTTGGAAGGTAATTGAATGTTATATAATAATTATTGTCCTTTCCCCCGTTAAATTGGCACATTAAGGCGTAGCCAAACAATAATAGTTGTTGTGTGCTTCATTTTCTGGTTTACTTTTGATGCTTGGAATTGGCAGAAGTATATAAGCAAATTAAGAGGTCATCATCAAGAAACCTGTGTACAAGCAACCGATTTAGATAAATATTAGACAACTTAAACAAGAAACCCTAGACTGGGATTATTCTACTACATATCTTGGTTCCAAGACATTCCTATTCTATTCCTTCTACTTCCACTGAAACCTGAAGTCCCTATATATATATATGTTAGAAAGAAGCACTCATCCTTCAGTTTGGAGTGCACCATTGCTTATGACCAGGAACCCATTTCGGGCATTTTGGACTGATGTAATTTGACACAACCCTTGAGTTGAGAAGCTCGATAATCGGTGCGTATTTAACACACCTTGGAGCCTTGTACTGATTTATTGATGCACCTTGGCTTAAAGCGAAGTCCATAAGCTTGTCAAATGCCCCCCTCTCAGTTATCCTTATCTCTAGAGGGCCAATGGACTTATCTGAGACTCGGCCTTGGCGATAAACACTGTTGAGTGATTCTTCAATAGCAAGACAGCAGTCTTCAAAAACTGAAGGAGGAATAGGAGTTGTTCCACTAAGGCAGATCTCCCAGAATAATACATAGTGGCCAGGTATCTTTGATGTATCAGCATAGCTTGTATATTCTGTGAGAGATGCACCGAATGGTAAAAGATGGTTAGCTGCATTCTGCACTGCATTTTGCAGCTCAACTTCGTCAGTCTTATCAGAATCAATGCTGAGAACAACATTCTTTCTACATACAAAGTTGAATTGAGGAGCCTTGTTCTTGAATCCAGCCACACGAAGTATGTCCCCCACTCGATACCGATAAAGACCTGAAAAAAAAATTGTTATCAATTTCATTTAAGGCCAAAATGGTGCAATTTAATATTCTGTCAAGAAGTTAGCAATTTATGTATTGTGGAAAGGGTTTCGCTGCTTACCTGCATAGGTGGTGACAACAAGCTCATATTCTTCACCTAGTTTGACATCAACAAGATCAACCAATTCCTGGTCTTTCTTCTGATCAAGGGATGTCGGTGCAGTGATTGAATTTCTAAGTCCATTCTTTCGGTTCACGGGCAAGAACTCAAAGTAGGCCATGGTGGGGATGAGGGTGTAAGAAACTTCACTTGGCTTAGACAAAGGATTCAGGTTAAGGCCAAAGTAACATTCAGAAGAAGCATACATGGTGCAAACTAGGGGGAGGCCATCACAGTAATAGTCAAGTGTAGGAATATACTGTGACATTGTCCCTGTGACAATAACATCAATATACTTGGTGTTAGGCCACAACCTAGTTATGATCCCTTTCCACGACTCTCTGGTACATTCAGCCTCAATAAAATCAGCTAGTTTCTGGTTGGGTTTGAGAATTTTCAAAACAGCCTCTCTTACTGAAGGGTCACTTATTTTGGGGTCAATTGTTCCATTCCGGATATCATTGCAAAGCAAAATCCAATGTTTTTGAAGGAACTTAATTGCCCTAATGAACCCAGAAGCAAAGACTGCACCGACTCGAAGAACATCATAGTTTTGATAAAGGCCACAAAGCAATTGAGAGTACATACTCTGGTAAGAATCCTGGCAGAGAATGGTTTCATTTGGGCTAGTATAGTTGGTGTATGGATCATAAGGCCTATCTCTGAAGTATGAACTTTTGTAATAGCTAGTTAAAACTGGACGTGCCAATAATCCTCCAGGAGTCTTAGCTTCTGATTTTATGAACAAAAAGTACATCCCTTTTCCTCTATCCAAACCTGGAACAAATTGATTCATCACTGGCATCAATAGGCTATATAGCAATGATCTTCTTCCCAGCTCTTCCTCAATTGTTGGCATCAGTTTCCTTTCTCCAGCAGATGTACCAGAACTACACATCAAATAGCACCAGGTCACACACACACAAATATATATATATATATAAACACATATACCATTATATATATAAACACTTCTGAAGCTAAGTTGATGGAATCATCACCTTGTCAAGAACTCTGAAATGGGCTGGGAACATATGATTTGAGAAGTATCTCCATTAGCAATACGATCAATATCTGGCTTCAGATCCTCATAACTGACAACAGGCATCACTTTCTTGAAAGCTTCCCTGTCTGCTTTGTTCCCATTCAGGCCATATCTCTGCAAATACTCAACATTTGCATTCCTAGAGAGGATTTCAGCAAGAACCTTTCTTTGCACCTCATCAGCATTGCGTGTAACATCTTCAATAAACTGTAAAGCCTTTCTACTTTTTTCACAAACCAAGTTTTTCATAGGAGCTTCTTCAGGCATGGTTTTAATATATAGAAAAACAAAGTGAAAGAAAGGAAATTTTGGATGAGACAAGGAGAAGGAAGAAACTATGGCAATTGTAGCAAGTAGGGCTATATTGTTTGGTGTGAAATGAAGGGGAGGGAGTATGGGGTTTATATAGAACAAAAAAATAAAATAAAAAATCTAAGTGACTGCCTGTAACCCACTACACATACAAAAACACGCAACATGTTTAACCAAATAGTGTAAACAAAAGGATATATTGTATGTCTCTAAAAATTATCTTTCGTTATTAATTTTATTTTCCTAGGTATACCTCAATTAAGAAACTCTCTTTTACTCTTCCCTGCTTTACTTGGGTTTCGAATTCTACTCTTCTTTTGAGCCAAGTTAAAAGTGATAATGTAGAAATAATCATAGTGTAAAGCATAGTGTTATATCTTGCTGGAGGACTGACTCAAAATAGAGTCTAGATTAATAGGTTATTTAATATTTTATCTGGTTTAATTAAAAGCTCGACTTGAATTAAGCTCTAGATTCTGATTTTTTTCCTTGATCAACACTATGGTGTAAAGCAAAATAAGTAATATTTTTTATGTTATCTCATATTAAAGAAAATGACATAACCGAAGAGATGAACATAGTTTTGGCTAGAACTGTTGATGACTCAAAAATACTATCGGGCCTAAACTCAAATCAAAGGAGGATAAAAACTTATTTTACTGAAAATGGCTTCGCAATTTCATAGTTAACCTAAAAATCTCCATCTATTGGATCATGAGTGAGTCATTATTCCAATAAATGGGATTCTTTTTATAGTAAATTGAAGAAAAAAATTCAGTGAAATTAGTAGTAGTTGAAAAAACAATATGGAAAAATAATAATCATCATCGTTATATATGTGCTTGGCTAGCAAGGAAAACAAGAAAATTGTTTGGAGTAGTCTACGTAAAGAAGATTTCAATCGTAAAAAGAGGTGTGAGGACAGGAAATATCTGGTAAAACTGGGATTCTTAGAACTACGGGTGTTGTTAAGAAAAATTAATTAAAAATTTGATGTGGTTAAGAGGAGTGGATTAGTTTCTTAATTAAGCATCGAATAATCTTCAAACCGACACTTTAATTCTAAGTAAACTAAAAAAGCTTGGTGTCCGAGTTTATACTAATTGTTTTAAGAGATAAATTGGTGGTGGTGGTGAAGTATTTGTGATTAACAGTGATTACTTCTAACTAAATATATAATAAAGCTTGGTTTTCAAGTTTTATTTATTAATTTATTAAAATGTTGTTCACAAGTTATTAAAGGCGTTGTTGGACCAGCTTTTTTATAACAAGAAAAGTTAATTCTTTTTGATAGATTTTCCATAATCAAATTTTAAAAAAATTATTTGACGTATTAAAAAGACAGCAAAAATAAGTAATATAAAATTCTGCCGAGTAAAATAGTAGTACACCTAGAGAAATATTTGTATTGAGAGGGAAAATGTTGTGGGAAAAATTGTGTTTACCAATTTAAAATACACAAGTTCATTATAAAAGCATCTCCGAACTTTCTCATTTATTTTGAATCAATTCTAATTGACTAATTCCACCTAAAGTGAGAAATTGTGACTTAAAACAATTATATTGAGAAAAAAATAATTTAATAAGATTGAGTCAAAATGAAAATTGGTATCCATAATCTTCAAGAAAATGGATTGTACCTTAGAGTTCAATTAAGGGAAATATATATATATATATATATATATATATATATATATATATATATATATAACTTCTTTGAGACGATTTATGGAGTAAAGTGCACTACTTTTTTGTTTAGCACATGTACGTATACGTATACCTTTAAGCATACAGTTTTCATAAAATCTATGGAAATTGTAGCAGCAGCACCGCAAGACAAGTTGCCGGCGCCGGCTAGGACATTCATGCATGCATGCCTCCAGATTTCTACTTTAAGATGATCATTAATTAAACAGATTAATTCCTCCTACATGATTGTGATCAGATTTACGATTAGTCATTAATTAAGGAGGGTCCATCAGCAACTATGAAAGGAAAATAATGCAAGTTACATTATGTAACCATCATATATATATGTAATTAATGTGTCAATTATTTTTGTAGTTTTATTTGAATCAATCACGGCTATGCCACAAAATTCATACAAGCAATGACAATCACTTGTTAGGCTAATCCTCTATGAGTTTAGTAAATAAATTAGACTATGCAACACTTGAGCTTTTTCGTTTCAACATGCTTTTGTATAATTGAAAAACTTAGGGCAAAAAATATATGGGATTGTGTGTTGTGTGAGAAATGATGTGGGCCAAAGAATTAACATATAGTATAATATTAGTATGTGGAATTGATTCATGGCCATGCCTCAACAAAAATACAATAAGATATGATCAGAAACTGTTTGATTTCTGGTCCCATCCCCGGCCTCTTCTCTTGGTGTTCCCTATATGGCCATTCACAGTCACTTTCAATAGCCAATTGCTTTGAGCCCATTAATGGCTGTCTCAATGATAAAAAAAATTTCCTGTTCATTTAATTAATTAATCTAGTCAACCACATGGAAAATGACCCGTTGCTTAAGGAGGAGAAATGCAAAGTGAAAGAGCTCCCACCAAGGCAGGGATGCTTTGTGCTTGGTGAGATTATGATAAACTGGAGATTTCGGGGAATGTTTATGTGGGATTATTGTCTTATTGTTTTCGCTTGTATGCACAGTTTTGTTCTGTACGTTAGTTTTCATTGACCTTTACATATTTTTATCTTTATGAAGATTCTGAGCGTAGCTGTCGTGTATCTGTAATAATTTCTTTGATTATCCAATTAATTGCAATTTATTTGATTATAATAGTATAAAAGGGAGGGTTATCTCCTGTTAGATCTTCCAATGAATCAAAGAAAAAAAAGTTTGAGCTGCTATATGAAACTATTATGTATTTTGAGAAAGGAAAATGATACCTTTACCTAAAATCTAAACTTATTAAACCTATACTCTTGTTATATAATTAACTCGGGTAATTATTTTTTTTTTTAAATGATATTGTTTTGAAGAATTAGATTTTTTTATAATTAAATTAGGTTTTGATCAAGTTGTAGTTGCTTTGCTAAGTCAACTAAGTTAAATCACATCAATTTCAAGTTAATTTTTTTTAAAACTCGATCTGGGACTAGGGGCTAGGTCGGTCTGGTCTTAGATTGACCCGCCTAGCAAGACCATGTTTAATAATTATGCTAAAATCTTTCTTAAATTAGTTTGTAAGAAATTATAATTATTGGTTTTTGGAATCCATTAATTAGTGAAATCGATTAATTAATGAGATATTTTAAACAAATCTTTCTTCAAAACTAGTATCATTATCTATTTCACAAATATATATATTTTTTTAACACATCTTAAATTGAGAAATTAATCTTCAATTTTGCATAATCAAAATAGATTTTTGATTAAGTCGCAGTTGATGTGTAAAGTTAACTAAATCAAATCAAATGTTAAAGTTTTTTTAAAACTCAATTTAGAACTACGAGCTAGGTAGATCTGATCTTAGGTCGACTCGTTTAACAAGATCAAGTTTAATAACTGTACAAAATTTTTTTGAAATTACTTTTTAAGAATTATAATTATTAGTTTTTGAAATCCATTAATTAACTAGATATTTTTTTTAAAATCTTTCTGCCAAACTAATAGCATTACCTATTTCACAAATACATTTTTTTTAACATCTCTTAAATTAAGAAGTTAATCTTCCATTATGGTATCCGAATCCTCAACAATAAATCGATCGAGTTTGAGGCAATTAATTAGGCTAATTATTTAAGAAATTTGAGTTTAAAATATTTCATAATTCCCACTCAAATATAAAGAGAGGCCATGAAGTGGATAAGCCTGTATAAAATAATTAACTCTACATTAATGTTTTCTTTCTTATTATATATATGGTATACTGGACAAAATTGAATTGAAATGAACATTACTAAACATGAAATGATCAAGGAAATTGGTCTTTGGGCTGGTTAAATTCTTCACTCATTGTTTGTGGTAAGGAACAGTGAACTGAGAAGAGCCTTCACTGCATGCAATAAGAGGACTTGAATTAATTAACAAGAACTGACGACTTTTGTGAGTGAAAAGTGTGCTAATTAAGAAATCCTTGGAAATAGCACAAATCAAACCCCCTTAGTGGACTAACATAACACTTTGACACTGATCGTTTTGCCTACTAAGAGGAAACATACTCGTTTTTTTTTGGGCTTAGTACAGCTTTTAACACATTTTCAAGCCAATCAAATCACTTTCATGTACCCTAATCCCATGGACAAAGTAACCTTGAAATGATAATCAGAATGTGTATCCTATAATTAATGCTACCTAGTACGTATTCTACCGATGGCTTTGAATAGTAAGGGGAAAAAATCAGTAAAATACTATAGCTAGAGTCACATTTTACTGTTCATTAAAACAGTCAAATGATACTTAAATCATTGAACACAAAAAACTTGCAATTAGAGGTAGAATTATTTTTGCAGAGAATCCATTAGTCATTATAAATTTAATTAGGGACAAATTGGTTATGAAATCTTTTTTATCACAATAAAATAACTATTTTGGTATCAAAAACAAAAAAAATATTAAACTTTTGGCTCTTTTGGCTTTAAATAAAATTACACAATAAAGGAGTTTCTTCATCTTCTCCTTTTCATTCTAGTTTTTTTTGCAGTTTTTGGATTTAGTATAGGGTTGTTTAATAATTTTAAGTAATTAAATATTATTAAAAAAATTATTGATTCATGCAATGCACGCATCAACCCCTGTGTTTTTTGGGTGGCGCATGCTCAGGGTGGAGGTCCGATTGGGCCGTGGTGATGTTTTTTTTCTTTCCTCTCTCATGCCCTTGAAATTCAAGCCAGCCCTTCCAAAAAATAATTGAGTCTTCTAGTTTGTAATTTTATTGATTTTGGTCCTCATTCTTTTCATTATTATTTATTTTGCTTTTGATACTTTTTAAAGTTTAGCTTTATTTCAATTTTGTCCTTGGGTATTTTATTCCATTTGATTAATATATCCGATTTGGTCATCCTACTTTTGATTGCTTTTTTTTTTTTCTATGCTTCATATACTTTTCTTGATTATTTGTTTTTCAATTTTATCCCTTACTATTTTATTGCATTTGTGTTTTTAATCCGATTCTGGTCCTTATTCTTTTGATTTCTATTTTCTTATCCTTTTCTTAATTTATCTTTTTATTTTTATTTTTTCCCTCAACATTTTATTTAATTTTGTTTGTTTGTCCAATTTCGGTCCTCATTCTTTCAATTATGTTTTTTTTATCCTTTTCTTAATTATATTTTTTCAATTTAATCTCTAATCACTTTCTTTTATTTTGTTTTTATACCAATTTTGGTCCATATTGTTTGAGTTTAAAATTGTTTTACAATTGAAAATTTTACTTTGTTATTTTTTTATGATTGCCTTTCTACAGAGTAATCATTGTCTCATGACTAGAGCCCGATTAAGTTTGGCCCTTTTTTTGGGTTGTATATTAAAAATTAATTCTTATTTTTTTAAATTCATCATTTGACATTTGGTTATTATGCTTTTGGTTTCATTGCTTGTTCTAATTTTATTTTTTTTTGCGTTATCTTGATCTTATATCCCAAATAACAAGTTAGTTAAATTAACTCAGATTGACTCAGATTTTTTTCCTAGATTTTTTTTATAAGGTAGATTTTTTTCATTATTTTGCATTAAATGATTGGCTCTTGAGCTTTGTGATTTTTTTTTTGTTTTCTTTATGTTGGGTTTGGGTTATCTTGAAGGATTGCCATTGGTGGCAGCATCAGAAATGTTTGTTGAGGAAGAAGCCATTTGTGTGACATGAGTCAGTTGCTCTGATACAATGCAAAGATGAGAGAATAAGGAGAGAATTATGTAGAAGCGTTGCAGAATAGTTTGCAGAAAAAACTTATAAATTACTGTTACATCAGAATCCTATATATATTACAGAGTCCTATGTATATTACAATCCTTTGATTCAAAAATGCTATATTTAAGGATGCAATGAATGATAAGATATGCATTTAATTCCTAGAATATCTCTTGCAGATATGATCACGATTATCTTCAGTATCAGTAATCTCTTGTGCATATATGATCACGATTTGATATTATCTTCAGTATCGGTATCAGTATTATCGTTAGTAGATTTGATAATATCTTCAACACGCCCCCGCAATCTAAAAGGGAGATCACGAACGTTGAGATTGGAGCACTAAAGGTTGAATCATGTAGCAGAGAGTGGTTTGGTAAGGAGGTCGGCTAGCTTATCATGACTAGATAGTAAGTTGACAGTCAATTTTTTTTGGGCAACAAGATCTCTGACAAAGTGAAAATCAATCTTGATGTGTTTTGTTCGAGCATGAAATACCAGATTAGAGGATTGATACGTGGTGCCAATATTATCACACCAAAGAGTGGGTCCTTGAGATAGTCGTAAACCAATTTCTGCAGCTAAAGATTGTAACCATTGGATTTCGGCAGTAGTGTCTGCGAGAGCCTTGCATTCTGCCTCTGTACTGCTACGAGCAACTGTAGCTTACTATTTGCTACGTTAAGAGATTATATTAGATCCAAGAAACACATAATAAGCACCAATAGATCGACGATCATCTGTGTCCCCTGCCCAATTTGTATCAGAGAACACTTGAAATGTGAAGGAACTTCTACGAGATAAGAATAAACAATAGAAGATTAATTGTTTAAGATAGCGCAAAATTCTTTTTATACATTTTAAGTGTGATTATTTTGGTTGATGCGTGAACTTGCTAACGTGATGGATTGCAAAGGCAATATCAAGTCGAGTGAAAGAGAGATAATGAAGGCCCCAACAATGCTTCTGTACAAAGTTGAATCATCAAATTATGCAGCATCAGTGGCTATCAACGCCACAACGATGGAAATTGGAGTGGAACAAGGCTTGACACCATCCATTTTTTATTTTATGAGAAGATCAATAATATATCTGCGTTGAGTGAGATATATTCTTGTATCATCACGGATAGCTTCAACGCCTAAAAAAAAGTTAGAGAGCCAAGGTTTGTGATAGCAAACTCATGTTATAGTCGGTGAATGATATCTGTAATAGCTACATCATTGGAGCCAGTGATGATAATTTCATCAACATATATAAGGATGTATATGATGCTAGAGGTTCTAGTGTACATAAAGAGTGATAAATATGCCTTACTACCAAGAAACTCGAATTGTATTAACACAGTAACGAAGCGGGAAAACCACTAGCAATGTGCCTGTTCAAGTTCATATAAGGAGCGTTTGAGCTTACACAGATGGTCAGGAAATTGAGGATGTTTAAAACCTAGAGGTTGGTCCATGTAAACCACTTCTGTCAAATTACTGTGGAGAAATACATTTTGGACATCTAGCTGACGAACTGACCAATTGTTGCAGACTACAATAGATAAAACAAGTTGTATAGTTGCAGGTTTTACAACTGGACTGTAAGTTTAATGAAAATCCACCCCTAGTTGCTGATTGTAGCCTTTAGCAACCAGCCGGGTTTTATACCTTTCAATTATACCATCAGCTCATCGTTTGATCTTGAAAATCCAGCGACAGCCAATGACATTAAAATGGCGTGATGGAGGAACCAGTTCCCAAGTGCGATTTCATAGCAAGGCATCAAACTCAAGATTCATCGCAGATAGCCAGTTATAAGATTTGGAGGCTTTAGTAAATGAAGTAGGTTCTCTGAAGGATAGAGAGGTGTAGACATGTAGTGCCTGGGGTAGAGGGTATAAAGTTTTACCATCAGGCGTTCTTTTTGGTTTGGAAATGTTCTTTTTGGATCTGGTAACCATTGGATGAGCATTTGAAATAGCAAGAATAGTAGGTGTTGGATTTAGGACTGGTATGGAAGGTAAGTTACGGAAAGTACATGTTGGTGGTTGATGTGCTGGATCTGAAGAGGATGAAGATACTGGCAGGCGTGAGTCATTGTGTGGTGAAGCTGAAGGTGCATGAGAACCTGTAGATGTTAGTGACAGAGGAGATATAGTATTTGAAAATGGTATCACTGTGGAGTCAGAGTCTTGATAGATTGAAGGTGTTTGAGCAGGAATTTTATATGGAAAATTATTTTCATAAAAAACGACATGACGGGATACATAAACTTTACCTGTTGCAAGATTAAGACATTTATAGCCATGCTGGTTCAAACTATAACCAATAAAAATACAGTTTTTAGATCTGAAATCTATTTTGTGTTTGTTATATGGTCGAAGATAAGGCCAGTAGGCACAACTAAAAACTCTAAGGAAATAATAGTCAGGTGTATAATGATAAACAATTTTATATGGAGATTTATGATTGAAAATAGGAGTAGGAAGACGATTGATAATATAAGTGGTCATGAGAAAAGCATCTTCCCAAAACTGTTGCGGAAGGTTAGAATGTGAAAGTAATGAAAGACCGACTTCAATAATTTGGTATGACAACGTTCAACTGCACCCATTTGCTGATAGGTGTATGGACATGCTCTACGATGATGAATTCCAATTTGAGTTAGGAGTGTAGACATTCGGTATTATTCGCCTCCCCATTCAGATTGGATATTTTTTATTGTACGATTAAATTGTCGGTCAACATAAGTTTTAAAGATCAGAAACACTTTTTCGACATCAGATTTTAACTTTAAAGGAAACAACCATATGAATTTAGTGCAATCATTTAAAAAACATACATAATATCAAGCACCACTGTTTGATAAGATAGATGCCGGTCCCCAAAAATCAGTATGCACTATGTCTAAAGGATGAACAAATTTATGATTGCTGGTTTTGAAAGACAATTGACTGCTTCTAGCTAGTTGACAATCTGAACAAACTGGAAGTCTTTTATTTGCAACAGGTAACGTAATTGCAGAAATTGATTTTTGAAGAACTGGAAATGAGGCATGGCCAAGCTGGTTGTGCTATAATTGGTAAGAAACGCGCACAGTTATGAGTGCATGAGGATGAAAGGTGTTTGGCAGGCTGGAGAATGAATATAAACTATCTTTAAAGGTGCCGTGATGAAGGATTTTCCCCGAGTAGTCCTTAATGAGAAAAAAATGATCATGAAATTCAAAATACACAAGATTGTCGCTGCAAAACTTTTGAAGAGAGACTAATTTTTTTGTATGTCAAGGACTAGAAGCAATTGTTTTAACACAAATGATGTTTTTGAATGTGTAATAATAAAAAAGCCAATTTAAGAAATATACAAACCTGCACCATTACCAATAAGGACTTGATCTATACCAATATAGTCATCACTTCACAGATTCAAGTTGGCCATGTTATTGGTGAGATTATATGTAGCATTTGTATCAAGATGCCAATCAAATTCTGAAGTAGCAGTGGTTGTGGCCATTAGACCATGAAGGTTGTTAGATTTGGGAGTACTTTCACTATAAGTAACATCAAACCGGTGATAACACCTCTTTGTAGAATGTCTAGGTTTATCACATACCTGGCATATCATAATATCTCTATGAAATGAGTTCCTGCCATTGGATCCATTATAGAAGGAAACTTCTTTGTAATTTTGTCCTCATCCTCTATAGTGATTTCGCCCTCTGTAGTGGTGAGAATTAGGCTGAAGAGTAGCAATGTGAACTGTTGGCTGAATAATAGGTTGATTGTTGTGCAATAGACATGATTTTGTTATGAGTAAGAGAGCATATACTTCTTCTAGGGTGACAAGATCTGTACAGGCTGTGATAGTTGTAACAAAAGAATCATAATCATGTGCAAGACTTGATAGTAGATATGAGATGATTTCATCATAGTGAAGAGCATGACCAGTAACAACAAGTTTATCTGTCATGCGTTTGATTTGCATGAAAAAATCATGTCCTGATTGTGCGCCTTTACGAGTGTTAACGAGTTCAGTGCGAAGTTGAATAACCCGACTACGTGATTGAGAGGAGAAGGATTTAGCTAAAGCACACCAGATTGCAGTAGAGGCGGTATGAGAAACCACTTGAACAATAATGTTTTTTGATATTGTAGAGAAAAGAATAGCAGCTACTATGGCATCTTGATGTTGCCAATGTTCATAAAGAGGATTGGGAATGACATAGGACGTTCCAGCTACAAAGACTTCTTTGGGTGGGATGAGAATGGTTCTATCAAGGTAGCCAAAAAGACCTTGCCCACGAAAGAAAGGAATTAATTGTGATTTCTAGACATGATAGTTATTTTTTTGAGAGCTTTGTAACATTTATGGCTGGAGAAGAAACAAGTGAAGGATTGCCACTGGTGGCAACATCAGAAATGTTTGTTGAGGAAGAAGTCATTTGTGTGACATGAGTCAGTGGCTCTGATACCATGCAAAGATGAGAGAATAAGAAGAGAATTGCAGAATAGTTTGCAAAAAAAACTTACAAATTACTGTTACATTAGAGTCCTATATATATTACAGAGTCCTATGTATATTACAACCCTTTGATTAAAAAATGTTATATTTGATGATGCAATGAATGATAAGAGATGCACTTCATTCCTAGAATATCTTTTGCAGATATAATTACGATTATTTTCAGTATCAGTAATTTTTTGTGTAAATATGATCACAATTTGATATTATTTTTAGTATTATCGTTAGTAGATTTGATAATATCTTCAACACGAATGAAACTTGTGTTTCTAACTTGGGCAAAAATATCATTCCCCAACCATTTTGCCACAGAGCTAGCTCCATGCACTTGTGGGAAACAAAAACTTTTAACAGAATGATGAGAAAGACTTTCATAACGAATAGCACTATTCAATTCTTTTTTTCAATTATGAAGATGTTCTCAACCTACTTTCCCATGCATACCATAACAGTTGAAGTAGCTAGCTTCTTTCTTAAACAAACAAAACTCTCTTGTTGATTAACGTTTGACAAAGATATATCTCAATTACTGTCGGCATTTTAATAGAATGGAAAGAGATTGCCAGCATAGAAATTAATGGAGCACTTCGAAGAAATGGGAGAGATTTGAAAAATATAAGAAATGTATATTTCTATAAATTTCTCACCATAATAAAATATCCTTCATAAGTTTTTTTTTTTTTTAATGTGTTTGCACTAAAATAATATTCTTCATAAGTTGGCCACAGTATACATCATCATGCTGATATTTAATGCATGGTAGTAGAATTTTGTAGTTTGATTCTTTTCACTGTGTGATTACCCAAACTTGTGTAAAGGAACAATATGGATCATTGATGATATCGCACACAATCACGCTAGTACACAAATGCAAAGGACTTGTGAATTTGACCTCTCAACAACTGATCAGTTCAGTACTTGAGCTTTTACCATTTTCTATGCTTAGCCATGCATCACTTCAATATGCAACAACTAGAATAGACAATTTACCTAACTTTTTTGGATCGATTTGATACCGACATGCCCAAGAAAAAAACCATGAATGTTGAACATTTCTATGAGAGGATATATTGGGAAGCCAAATTAATGACTGGTATTAAGGTGGTAGCTTTTATGGTTGTAATTTAAAAAATTAGTTTTTTTTTAATTAAAATTTCAAGAGAGGGTTTTTAATAAAATTATTATACATATTGATTAATAAAATACTTTCAAAACTATGATAAAAGTAAAATACAGTTTTAACCATGCATGTCTAATCATATTCCCAAGTGAATCCTAGCATAGTTAAAAATCACTGCTATCATATCAAGATCTCTAGTTTAAAAATCTTCTCCTTCCTCCTTTTCTTTTAATTTCCACGGTTGGATATTTAGATTTTAAGTATGTTCTTGGACATATATAATGACATGTCCAATCTTTTTATAAGCACTGATCCAGATAATGACCCAATCAAGATATTAAATTGTGAATTAGCGATTAAACTGATGGGTTATTTATGAGACCATAACATTATTGAACTATAATATACAATTGTTTTGTTTTTTTAAATGAAGGTACCAAGACAAAACCCACAAGATTTGGTCAAGTTTTCACATGTTTAAGCTTGATTTGATGAGTTATTTGATTAGATGGTCAAGTAACTAGATTTTCAGTTGAATTGAATCTAGGTTTCGTAACACTTGAAACATTAAGTACCCAATTGATAAAATGTTTTGGTTTAGGATGAAATTAAGAATTGGTCAATATATCAGTGACTAATTTAAGATTTCCTTCAACAAATCTATCCAGCACGCCACCCATAATTAAGGGATCTTCAAAGATTTGATGTATGTTTTTATATGGCGTGGCTTGTACTTCATTTTTTACCAAGTTCATCCTTTCCAGGATAATTATAAATTGTTCAATGGCTTCAATTTTAACATGCATGATGACAATAATCATGCAAAGCCTTCCTCTCTTTGATTCTCCTATAAGGTGATTCAACATTTTGGATGATAATTATGGAGATTAATGATCATTACTTTCTTGATATTGCAATACCTTTTTCTTCCTGGTGGGTTGAACGGGTACGTGTTGGTACCTGTCTATGTCTAGCAACTGTTCTTGCACAGTACTCTTATCTGTCATATAGTCAACTGCTATAGAACCCTAGTTCGAAGAACAAATCAGAATTACTCTTATGCGTATGATATTGATAAGTTTTCTGCAGTACACCGCCGGACGAGGTCAAAAAAAAAATTTCATATAAAAAAATATTTAAGTAAAATAACCCGAGTAAAATCAGATTAATTTGATTAACTCGTAATCTAGATAACAGATTTGGATAATCTCATAAAAAATTAAAAAATTAAAAAATTAATAAAGTTTAAGGTCCAAAAATCTAATTTCGAATGATAAAATTAAAAATAAAATAAAAAATATACTCGTCAAAGAAAAAATCTAGAGTTAACCCAAGCTCACTCGACAACCCGCTACCCACAATATGTGATTAGGCTAAAAAAATATTTGCTTAATAAAGGACATAGAATAAAAAACAAATTTAAATCAATAAAAAAATCAAGTAAACTCGGGTTAACTTGACTAAATCACGATCCAGGTCAACCTTGCAAAAACAAAAAGGAGAAAAATCACAAAGTTCAAGGCCTAATAATATAATGTCAAATAATGAAATTGAAAAAAAACAATATAAAAAAAGAAACATTAAAAAAAATACTCTAAGTCAACCCGGGTTAACTCAATTATCTTGCGATCCGTGATATAAGACCAGGATAAAAAAAAATTAAATTTAAAAATAACAGCCTATAAGAAAAGACCGAAGTAATATAAAAACAAATGTAAAAAAAAAATCCTCTAAGTTGACTTGACTAACTCGCAACTCGGGATAACTCCACATAAAAGAAAATTGAAAAACAATCATAAAGTTGACAACTCAATAATGTAATTTCAAATGATGAAATAAAAAAAATCAATTTTTTTTAAAAAAACTAAGATCTATGATATGTTGAAAAACCACGAAACTCAAGGCTTAATAACTTAATGTCAGAAAAAAAAAATAAAAAAAAAACATAAAAAAATCTGAATTAACTTGGGTTAACCCGGCAAACCCGTGACTTGGGATATGAGACTAAGAAAACCTCACATAAAGAAAAGCAAAAAAAAAACCATGAAACTAAAGGCCCAATAACCTAAAATTGAAAGATGAAATTGAAGAATAATTAAATCAATTTTGAAAAAAGGGTATAAAAAATACTGAAGTTAAATCAGGCTAATCTTTGAAACCAATAACTCAGTTCATGAGACCGGTATCAACCTATATAAGGCACACACTAAAAAATCACTAAGCAAAATCCTTAATCATCAAAAATTAAAAACAAAACAAATAGCAATCAAAATAATGAGGACCATATTTGACATAAAAAGTAAATGAAAAAAACAATGAGGGATTAAATTGAAAATTAAAATAAATTAAGAAAAAAAAAGCAATCAAAAGAATAAGGATCAAAATTGAATACAAAAATTAAACTCAATAAAATAATGAGGGATAAAATTGAAAAAAAAATCAAGAAAAGATAAAAACAAAAAAAATAGCAATAAAAAAAATAAGAATCAAATTGGATACAAAAATTAGATGAATACGCTTAGGTATAAAATAAATAAAAAAGTTCAAAAGACATTAAAAGTAAAACAAATAGTAAACAAAAGAATAATGATAAAAATTGATTGATATACAAACTTGAGGACACAATTGATTTTTAAAAAAGCTGGTGCGAATTTCTAAGTTAGAAAAGAGAAAAAAAAAAGGAAAAAAATGATTCGTAGAGCTCAACCGCACTTTCTTCATGAACACGCGTTCCACCACTATAAAGAGGACAATTTGCTGCTTCTAACATTGTTGGTGACGATGATATTTGACCAACAAGAGACACAATATGTGACTCTTAAAGGGTATGAACGCCTTTCACTTGTTGATGTGTGTGTTTAACACTCTAATTATCTTTTTTATTATTATTTTATCTATAATTAAGACTTAATTGCTTATAACCAAATATATAATTACAAAATAATTATGTTGAAAAGACATGTACCTCCAGATGTAATTAAGTTCTATTATTTTTTATTTTAAAGGCAATATAATCCTTTTTTTGTGCATTCAAATGACAAAAAGAGCATAAATCCTTTCTCTCCGGTTTTAAATTGTTGTACTTTCAAGGGTATATAAGTTATCATCACATTGTTCATTTAAAATACAAAAAAACTTACTTGTCCCTCCATTAATAAAAGCGATAATAACTAATGGATCCTATATATATATAAAAAAAAAAATTACCCCTAAAACCAAGTTAAATGAATTTTTCCCTCAAAGGCAAAATAGCTAGTAATTTAATTATACGACTCACAATGAAATGTAAATGAAAAATTCTTTTAGTTTTTTTTTTTTTTTGTAATTCTAATAACTAACAAATGTAGGTTTTATGTAAAGGCATTGTTTTGAAATGCCTCGCCAGAATTCCTCGGTTTATTAATTTATGCAGTCAAGAGGCCTCTAATATCAGCTAAAATGAGTAGTTTGAAATCATCGTGCATGATGACATCTAAAAAAATAGAAAAAAAGAAGTTCAAACTTAGTCTTTCATTCCAAGATAATTTATTTTTAATTAGTTGTCAACTTAGCTCATATATATGCATCCTAGTCCTTGAGTTCCTATGCTGTGTTTGGTTAATGTTTTAAGAAAGAAGAAATTAATACAAAGAGATAAAAACATATTTAGTAAAATGAAAATATAAAAATAAATTTGTCTATGAAATAATTTTAAAATAAAATTTTTTTATTTTAAAATAGTAAAGATACGAGGACATGTCCTCTCTATCACAATTATTTTTATCTCTACTATTACAACACAGTAACAAAAGATTGTATGTCAACGGTTTTTTCAGCCACCCCAAGTATTTTTACCCCGGTCTGCCAGTGGTCATGAACTTTCGTTCAGGCATCGTGGTGGAGGAGGAGGACTTCTCGAGACTCCCATGGACAAGAATTATTATCTCTCGTCATTATCAATGGGAGCATTGAAAAAGAATGGAATTTCTGAACCAGACAGATTAAGCATGATGATTAGCCATACAAGGAGCACTTTCCAGCAACATTTAAGACTGTCGGCACACAAATCGGTGACCTGAACTTGGAACAAAATTAGTGATTAACATCAAATTAAGGAGCGAAAGATGAATTAAGTATTCATGCTGAATGGGGTAATACTTATCCAAAATTTGAAATTAGGCATGACTAGATGCATCCATGTCCAAGAGATGAAATAATGACTATTTTGGATCTTTTTAGGCACAGAGCTATTTAGTTCTAATTCCTGGATTCTTTTGCTACTGTACTTGTTTAATCCAACTGAAAATTCCTCAACAACTTTAAACTTTCGATGATTTAGACTAAAGAAGTTTATGGCCAAATTCACCCTGTCGTGTGAGATGTGCCTTTCTGCCCATCTTTTCATGTAGCTAGTTTGGCTAACACGAGGGACCGAAGATAGCCAACAATGGCTTGACACAAAAGTAAGCACAAACCATCGTTGTCTTTTAAGAGATCATTGTAGACATGTGGAGGTGACATTTTCGTTTTTGAGCGAGCTTATTGCGAGGAATTTTCCATGCCCTTTAGCCTTTATTTTCCAGAGATGAAGACAGCTAGCTAGTGAGACAAAACAATGGTGGGGAGCACATTTATCAAGGAGATGAGAAGGTAGCATACCCTAACATAGTAGAAAATTTTAACAATAGTGTTGATTATGGATGACCCAAAGTTCCAATACAAATAGTACTAATTAAAAGGGCAATGATCGATTAGACCAAGAATTTTCAAGGTAGAATAGCTTGCTTTTCTAGATATTGCTGAGTCTCATAAAATATCTTGATGATTTTATTATGTAAAAGAGAGTAAAAATAAAAATAAAAAGTTATATTCTAGTTTTATAATATCTATAAATTATAATTGGTTTTCAGAGATTTTTAACTAAGAAGTTAGTTGTACTAAAGGAAAAATGAAGATCACCCTAGAACATTATATCAAAAGTAAGTTATATTATTATTTAATTTTAATAATAAAAATACATATTATGCATATATGCTAATATTTAGTCTAAACTAAATACTTGTATTTATTAGAGGTAAAAACTCTTAAGATAGTAATTTAGAATTTAAGCTTCATAACAAAGCCTAATCTTCACACTCAAGTTTAGTCTTAATTTTTTTTTGTTATACAATTTAGATTAATCCATTATAAATTAATTATTTCACAAAATATATCCATCATAAATAATAACTAATATTTCAACTAATTCAATTAATATGAACAAGCATAATCAAATACAATAAAAATCATATGCACATCTTGAATTTATCCAAAACAACGTACAAATCAATACACGTCCGAGAGTCTAAAATCAATAAACAAATCACAAATTAGTGTTTGTTCACAACTTTGGGAGGCTAGGTTTATTTGTGTTCTTGTTCTCTCTTTACTATATCTTTTGTTTGGCTACAATTTTTGCAAGAGTCTCTCATTTAATCTTGATGTGTGTGTCCCTTCTTTGTTTGAATGTCTCCTATTTATATTGTTTAAGATCCTCTACAAATTAGGAAAAAACAAGATCATACAATGTTTCTTAAACATAGATGGAAGAAGGTAATAGCCTTGATAATATATGTCAATGATATGATAATTACAGACAATAATGCAGAAAAGATTTCAAGAATTAAAAAAAAAACCATAGCAGCTAAATTTGAAATGAAAAACCTTGAGGGATTAAAATATTTCCTAAGCTTTGAAGTGGCTAAATTAGTAAAAGAAATATTCTTATCACAAATGAAGTATATGGTGAACTTGCTTTCAAAGACAATCATGTTAAATAGTAAATCAGCTGACACTTTAATAATACAAAATCATGGTCTTGGAAAATATCCCGATCAAATTCTCGTTAGTAAAAAGAGATGTCAATGGCTAGTTAGAAAATTGATCTACTTGTCCCATACACGTCCAAACATGTCTTATGTTATACACTTGATAAGTTAGTTTATGCATATTCCTAATGAAGAACACATGAATCTAGTGAACTGGATTCTTAGGTATTTGAAACCAGCTATTAGGAAAGGACTAATGTTCTAAAAAAAATAGGCACCTGAATGTTAATGGGTATACAAATTCAGATTGGGCAAAAAGCATTACAGATAGAAAATCCACATTAAGCTATTTTACTTTTACGAAGGTAACCTTATTTCATGAAAAAGTAAAAAGCAAAGGTAAAGTTTAAAGGAATGACCAAAGGGTTGTGTGAGATGGTATGACTGAAAGTGCTACTCATTGAAATTGGCTACATATTAAGTGGTAGATTATACTATTTTATGAAAACAAAAGAGCCATAGAGTTAGCTCATAATCCGATCATGTTATGGTAGATCAAAACTTTATTAAGGCTATGTTTGTTTCTTGAAAAATAATTTCTGGAAAACCACTTTCTAAACTTTTCTGTGTTTGTTTGCCATTAGGAAAGTTGGTCAACGGAAAACATTTTCCAGTCAAAGGAAAATTTGGCTTGGTTTCCAGGAAAGTGTTTTCCTGAAAAATTTAGACGGAAAACACTTTCTGAAAGTTGTGAAAAAATTAGAAATGTCATATTATTTGCTGATTATATCAAATTTGGTCCTCAAACTTTTAATTGTTATATATATATATTTTGTTTTGAATATTTATTTTTCAATTTCATCTCTTAAAATTTAATTTTTATATTAACTTTAGTTCTCATTTTTATAATTGATATTTTCTTTTCCCTTATCATTTTCTTATTGAAATTTTTTATCTATCAAATTTGGTCCTCATTCTTTTGATTGTTACTTATTTTATTTGAAATAATTTATGAAATGTTAATTATTATTATTTTAATTTCTTCATCTTTTATTTTTATTTTATTTTTTAGATTTGATTTCTATTATTTTGATTATTATTTATTTTATTTGAGATAATTTATGAAATTATTTTTTTTTCAATTTCATCCTCATTCAACTTTTTAATTTGTAAGATTTGTTCCTCATTATTTTAATAAACTTGAGAAAATAAAACATTAATAAGTTATTTTTCAGCTCATTTTTCATGACATAACCAAACACCGGAAAATGTTTTCCAATTTATTTTTCATTATACTACCAAACATCAGAAAATAAGTCACTTTTCAAGAATTTATTTTTCAAAAAAAAATTACTTTTCAGCAAACAAACGGGTTGTAAAAAAAAACTCAAAGTCAAGATAATTTAATTCTCATCTGTAAAATCTAAAGACTAGTCAGTAGATATACTAATGAATGTAGCCTTTAGTAAAATCTTCTATAGCTTACTTCACAAGTTACAAGTTAGACATTAATAAATATCTAGGCACGGAGTGTTGGAACTTAAAGATCAATATGTAAAACCTAGATAGTACTTAGTTTATAATCTCTCTCTCTCTCTCTCTCTCTCTATATATATATATATATATATATATATATATATATATATATATATATATATATAATAATAATAATTTGGGAGACAACATGGGTTAACTGTATTTGACAAGTAAATCTAAAAAGAGAGATGTTGTGTGTCTTTTTATAATTGATTCCGATAGGATAAATGTAAAAGGGAAACATAATTATGTTCGTTTGTGTAGCCTCCTTTATTTTGTCCACAAATTAGATTTCCTAACATTCATAGATTTATTTTTTTTTTCTTTTGGGTATTGATGTGATAATATCTTTGAATTAATTTCAAGATTTTAAATATATTATTTCATATTTCTCCATTTAATACAAAATAATAAACTAAAAAAAAAATGCAACCAACATTGATTGTGATTATAAGTGGCACAAGCTCTTTAGACATTATAGAATTGAAAATCTTTTTTTTTCTAATTAACTATCTATGCATGAAATATTATCCTTATCTCTGTTTATCTTGTAGAGAGGAGTTGGATTTTATTGCTATAAATATTCTTTTGACTAGCAACCCCATGCACAAAAGGTGAGGGGAGAAACAATGGCAGGCAAATCCCATCGATAAGATCATCCGATGCCATATCCAAGATATCTTTTCCAGAAGTTGCTGTGGGTTTGAAACGACTAGACGAGGCCTTCGTCGTGCCCCTCCCCCAATGGGCTACATTGCCATATAAACATTAATAGTAATCTGATGCTTTAATATCAAAAAAAAAAAAATGTGATAATTAACCATTAAAAAGGTGATTTAGTGATAAAAATTTAAAATTAAATAATTTATTTTCCCTATAATTCAGATTTGAGTCATGTGGTTGCTAATATGATAATAACGGGAGGTTTACATGGTTATTAACTTTAAGGTCCGTGAGATTAGTTGAGATGCATGCAAACTGATCCAGATACCCATATTAATAAAAAAAAATGATAATTTATCAATATTTTTATCATTATATTACAAATAAAAAGTGTAGATACTGAGTTGGAGTTTACTTTTTATAAAAACATCATTCAATTTTATTTTTTTTAAAGACAATATATTTGCTCACTTTGGCTTTAGGCATGATGTTGTGCTTTAGTAGTGGGACAGTGAGACTCTCCTCCTTTTTGGACTTGCTTCGATCTTATTAGCTGGTAAGATGGAAGCTGTCATTCATCATTTTCTTTAATTTTCATTTTTCTTTTTTTTATTTATTAAGAGAATTAAAAAAATGTATTTCATTTTTAACCCTCAAAAATCCCGATTTCAAGCCATAAATCAGATTTGGGTATTAGAAAGACAATTAAAACAGGATATAATTTGATTGATTGGTATAAAAATAGATGAAAATAAAGAGACAAAAAAATATTTGATCAAAAAATATAAAAAGTACACAAGACAATAAAAATAGTAAAGATATAAATATGTTTTTATCACCACTGTCTTTATTTTTATTTTATTTTTTGAGACAACAACTAAATACTAAGAATACAAAGGATTTAATAATTAATGTGATTGATTTGTTTGGTATGGTAATTTGGTCTCCAAATAATTTTTGAAGAAATCCCTTTTACATTCGAGCTAGAAAAAAATTTATATGTGATCTAGAAATTTGAAATGACTGCTCTAGGTTGCCGAGAGAATGAATCCGTCATCCAGCCCAATTACTTCATTGTTAAAGTTATGAACCACCTTCTCATAATTCTGGGTTGTAAGCTCTTGGCCCAAAATTTGTTATAAAAATTATTTAGAGACAAAAATTAGCAAGAATTTGGGACTCAATTTCTCTTGTTCATGTTTTTTTCTTGTTTTGAGGAACAGTTTCATCCACACTTGAAGCTTACAAAAATCACTTTATTGTGTAATTCAATCATCAACTCAAACCATTAGACTCGAAAGACATTCAATTTCTACTTGTTCAACTTATATTAAATATGATATTTAAATATCACAAAAGTAACTATATCGACATTTATTCCATAAAAAAGATTGACATAAGAAGGAAAGATAAACAAAAAAAAAGAATAAAAAGTATTTTTGAGCTATATAAAAATGTTTTTATTATTTTTATGGAGTCTGAATATTTCTCTCTTTCATAGTGTATTTCTCATTTTAAAGTGGACCTATAAAGTAAATATTTATAGTTTTTCATAGAAAACACTAAGATTTTCGGTTTATACTGACCCGACTTATAGTCACATATTTTGAGGGATCATTCAACATTTTATATTAGAGTGAAAGTTTAAAATACCCTCATAAATGGAATTAATTAAATAACTACGTACGTCAAATTTTTTAAAAAGAAACTAACAAGATCTGAATATAAAATATAAATTTGATTTTTTTTTTTCAAATATAAAAGCATGAAAAGACATTATTGTGATGATCCAACTCATTTGTGTTCACGGGAGGATGAAGAAAAAAATCTCATAAATATGCCAATCTAGCTATAAACAATCTTTTTAAGAAAAAATAATTGTACTATGTAAAAATTAATACAATGATACCTTAATTATTAAAAATATATACTTTTCAGTCGTATAACATGACGTAAGAAAATTGTATAGATATTAGGGAAAATGTGGAAAATACATTTGTTAAAAGAGAAATTAAAAACTCTCCTTGACCTTAACGTTGTAAACGGCTTTCACAACACAATGTTCAAAGTCCAAAGAAAATAACAATGAAGAATCCATAGTTTGCTAATTATTTGAATTTTCTCAATCAATGGCTGCTATATATATATATATTGATTTACCCGGGTCAGAAGGAAGAAGCTTGTGTTTTATTTTTCCTCGTAAAACCTTGGCAGAAAGAGCCAGTGTTCAAAGTCAAGAGATGTATGTATAAGAATATTCATCAGGGAGGTTAAATATATAGTAGGTTTAAATAGTAGGTCAAATCGATCACTTGCCAACTAAGGTTTTTTTTTTATTAAATTTAACAGGCAGAAATATTTTAAAGATTAAATCTTATAGGTCACTTTGATAGATTGATGAAGGTTCACTAGATTATTTTTTAAAATTGTTTTAATTAATTTTTTTTTAATTCATCATTCAATATTAAAGTTGATTGAGAAGTAAGTTTCATAATTTATTTTGATATATTTTTTATGAAGGTTATTATATAAAAAATAGTTCAGCCTCGCAGTGAAACGCCAGCACCAAGACTAGTGACATACAAAGCAAGCAAGAACAAAAGAAAACTAGATTAAATGAGACAATAAGCCTTTTCCACATCACTAGCTAGTAATTAACTCTTTTAATTACATAATTGTTTCATGCTATGTTGTGAGTTAGATTAAATTTTCTTGAATGTAAAAAAATGTTCATGTGTTGCTAACATTTTTTCTAGTAGAAAAAAAAATTAACCATGTTGTATTAATCTAATGTAACCTGATCGACTTGAAGGGTCCAAAGATAACCCAGATGATTAGTAAAAATATAATTTGACTAAAAAAATATTAAAAGTGATATTTTTAAAAAATATTGAAATAAAAATATATTAGATCAATCCATGTCTAACCTGATAAGTCAACAAGGATATAAAAAACCGGTCATAATAAACTTATAACCTCACTAATTAAGATTGAGTCAACCCGAGATATTCCGATAATGGAATAACCCGATAAAAAACTAAAAAGAATTATAAAGCTCTTTTTTTCTAAAAAAATCCTATGTTAAATTTTCAAACTCGTGACCCAGATTATTAGACCCAAAGCACCCAATCTAGAAAAATCATGAAGTTTAATTCTCAATTAATTATATATTGATGGATGAAATTGAAAAAAAAATTCAATTATACAAAAATATTTTTTTTAAAATAGAAATTAAAAAAATGAGGATAAATATTAAAATAAAAAAATAAATTTATATTTAATTGAAAGGTGAAATTGAAAAAAAAATCAATTTAGTAAAAGGACAAAAAATAAAAAGAATAAGGTTCAAAATTGACATAAAAATAAAAATAATATTGTAATTAAATGATGAGATTGAAAGAATAATAAATTTTACAAAAAGGCCAAGAAAAAAAATTAAAAATCAAAATAGCGAGAACCAAATTAGAAAATATAATACCATCAATTTCAATTGAAAGATAAAATTGAAAACCAATAAAACTTTTACAAAAGGGTGAAGGCAAAAAATTAGAAACCCAAAGAATAAGAACCAAATTGGAGAATATAATATTTGATAAATTGAGATTTAATGATGAAATTAAAAACAAATAAAACTTTTATAAAAAGGCCAACACAAAAAATGAGAAATCAAAAGAATAGAGACTGAAGTTGAAATATCAGCAACCAAGAGGATCAAACTGTAATTTTCAGGGGGGGAGATAGAGAGAGAGGAAGGGGTAAAAAAAAAAAAGGTAAACTGACAATGAAGTAGACTATTATCGGAGACACTCATCGCACCAACAGAAATAAAACACAACAATGCTTCCAACAACACGACAGAAGATTATTTTTGGATGCTATGAGGCATCGCACAATCGAAGGGCATGGGCGCCTCCCATGCGCCCCCAAGTGTGCCATACATGCATATCCTTTTTTGTTTTTTTATTTATTTAGCTAAATACAAAAGTCCTCGTGAGCTAACTTTTTAATTAAAAAAACTATTATGAAAAACCTAAAACGCTCATTGATCTCAAGGTTAAATTTTTTTATTGTAAGGGTATTTTTTTTATTTTATTATGTATTTTAATTGTTTATTATTTTATATTTGATCAATTACCAAATTACCCCTCAACTTAAATTGTAATAACAAAAAAATAATTATGAAATACAAAAATACCACTTAACACCATGTTTGAGTTTTTTATTTGCAAGGGTATCCTGGTTACTTCACCGTGCAATAAAAATAAAAATAAAAATTTATTTTTAATCAATTTAAAAATAACAAATGAATTATATAAAAAGATTTTAATACCATTAAAAGCCAAAATCCAGGGTAAAGGGTTTTGAATAAAGGGGTAAAAACACCTTTACGCTAATCCATTAAACAGTAACAATAAGAATGGAGCTACAGTAACTTTTCAATGCCTATTAGGTTTCGTTAATTTTCTTGATGGATGAATTTTACCTCCCTCAGTAAAGCTGATAGATTTCCCATAATAATAATATATAATAAGAAGAACATTGAGGGATGGAAGGAGGATGGAACTTGGTGCCAACTTGACCAACAATCTTGGAGTTGCCGTAGCTTTTGTCTGCCTACCGCATCACAACCATACACTCAACAACGTATAATTTAAGGTTATTAAAGTGACAACGAATTTGAATAGATCATGGATTAAAGCTTCCAAGATCAATTCAAAGTATGACAACGTCTATATATTCTCGTGGTCTCTTCCCCCTTAATTTCCCATAAATTAAAGATACATCTTGGAAGACATTTTCAATTTATTTCCTCCTTAGTTAATTATTGTTCATCCTACCATACCTTCCACAAAGTAATAGCCCGATGCATGATTGCATCACAAAATCAAATCTACAACCCTAACTTGAAAAAACAAATTAAGGTTAAGAGGGAAGCAAGAGAAGAAAATCACATACAAAATATGGCCCTTATCATGACTGGAATCCTCTTGAAAACTGTCTGCGCTCCTGTGTTTGTTCTTTTCGGCTTGTCAAGCAACCCAATATCGTAAGCTAATGAATTTCAATCCTAAAAGTTTCCTTTTATGAATTGTTCCACCACAATTTCAATCCAAGAAGTTTCCTTTTATGAATTGTTGAACTATCATCCAATAGGGTAATTAACCTCGTATAAGCAATGAGCCTAAGAGGTGATCTTGATTCGGGCCCCTGGAGTTTTGTTTCCCTCAATTAAGGTCCCAATCGTATCTGGAATTTTCAATTAAGCCCTTCTGCCTAAAAGTCAGTTGATAAAACCATACTTTAAGAACCTAGTTGAGAATTGTGCTCTAGGCTGGGTAATCATGAGAGGTTACCCCTTTCCCTATTCTACCTCTTTAGTGGGGTCTATGGGGAAATATGCGTAAATGGAATGGTTTGTAATTTAGTGGTCAATGTTAGTTGTTAGTATTAGGGACCAATTTGACTACTACAAAAAGTTAAGGGACTATATGAGACACCTAAAAATATGGGGCCTTGGGCAGGTCTAATCTCCCAAAAAGAGATTTCGAATCCGAGTAAATGGCATGTTTTGTTAATTGTAATGGTGGATTAGTGGGGCAATCGTCTCTATTTCTTTTTTTATTTTAAAACAATAGCCTAATAAAATTATGAATTGAGAACAACACAAACACCAAATTTCCCTGCAAATAATGCTCTGTATTTAAGTATTCTCCTTTCAATTTTGAACATCAATAACAACAAATTAGAAAACAAATTATAACAAAGAAACTAGACTGAAGTGGTCAGCACCATATCAAGGCGGTGTTAATTTTTATTTGCATACAAATCTTTGCAATGGCAAAAGAAAACCCGTAGAAACAATGATGATCATCACCAGCAGCTAGCATGACTCAAAGCCCATCACTCTTGAGCTCCTCCTCAAATGCTTCTTCAAGCCAGAATCTTGATTCTTGCATCAACTCAGGACTCAATCTAAACATCAAAACACAAAACTCCATTTGATTTAAGGCCCCATCACCATCAAGATCACCTTCTTTAACCATACTAGCAAGCTCATCATCACTCAAATCTTGCAAGCCCAAGAAAGACGAATTTCTTCTCAAACTCTCCATAGTAATGACCCCTCTATCTTTATCCATCAACAGCTGAAACCCATTACACAGCTCGTTTATCAAACCTTCCCCACCTAGCTTGTTTGCCATTACAGGCAACAAGTCTTCAAAATCTGCTCTCTTCTCAACTCCTGCCATTCTTGATCAAGACACTTTTGAAAACAAGTGTGAAGATTGGATTCTTATGTGATTTATGAGTGGAAAGGTATGCATTGGTGCATTTATATAGGAGAGGAAAGGAGGAAGAGGATCTTCTAGGAAGGAACTGAAGGGTTATGGTCTTACAATGGGTGACAGCGAAGGGACAGACAATTTGGTCGGCTTTGATTCCTTACACGGGGTGCAGTATCATCTGTTTCGCAGAAGGTTGTCAAGGGTTTTTTGGTCATTTAATATAGTTTGCGTCTGTGAATCTGTGCTTTTCTTGAGTTTTGACTTCATTACGCATTGGGAAAAGCCACAGAAAAAAATAAAATTGCACGACTGTTCCCACAAGGGTACCTTTTATTTTTATTGTCTTTTTTTTTTTCCTATATATAATTTTCACCATTAAATATCTTCTCTCTTTCTAATTTTTATATACCAAAACTATTATTTTTCAATCCGAACATTATTTACACTAAATTATTATATTTTATTAATGAAATTATTTTTTCTATCATGATCTTCCCATTAATAGTTTGTTAAGAGTCATAAATGCTGTCCTCTCTTTATAATAAAAAAATATTCTTAGATGAATTTTATACATTATTTAAAATTGAATTATTTTCTCCAACGATTATAACTTAATGCATCTATAAGAATAAGTTTTTATAATCTTATGTAGATGCGATGGGGATTTTTTTAAATAAAAAAATGATGCGATGTCGACACGATAACCCATCTCTCTTTCCATCTTTAGAAACCAAAAATAAAATAAAATAAAGTAGATCCATTAATGCAGGGTAGGAAGAAATAGGTAGGGAGGAGAAAGGACAGCATCAACTGTTCATAAGTACATCTGTATCTTGCCTGAACACAAACATTGATTATCATAGAAAATCAAGTGAGATGACTCAGATTTGATTTTTCTTGTTGAAAACTTTTCCTAAAATCACTTTTGAAAAATCCCCGATCATTTGTTACGTGATAACGAGGATATTATTATTTTTTAAAATATTTTTTATTTAAAAATATATTAAAATAATATTGTTTTTAGTTTTTAAAAATTATTTTTTATATCAATATATTAAAATGATCTAAAAATACTAAAAAAATATTAAATTAAAGTAAATAAAAAATAAAAAAATTTTAATTTTTTTCAAAAATATTTTTGAAATACAAAAATAAATAAAATGTTGAATTTATGGATAAATCAGTTAATCCAACCCGGTTTTTTGAAAAGTGATAACTAAAGATTGTTTTCTAAATTTTTAATTATTCTATGGAAAAAAAGGGTGTGAATTAATGTACAAAAGGGTTTTATGCCCAGGTAAATTAGTGTATGATCTCAAGGATAATAAAGATAAATGGAATGTTTTTTTGCGCTTCAAAATGTAAATCTCACTATAAAATTGTTATAAAAATAAATTTATTTTATATTTTTATATTTATTTTTTTTAATTAAACATGTTTCTATTTATTTCGTATCTATCTTTTATATTATGTGGCAATAACTGAGTAAAAATGACCCATTAAATACATTTTAAAAAAAAAACTAACAAACAGATGAATATGAAAGATATTTTCTTCATTCAATTTATTTATTATAAGTAGATAAATAAAATTTATTTTTTACTTAATTGTCTTATAGTAAATAAAATAAATTTAATTAAAGTGAAAGAAAAAACCGAACAAATGGCCCAAATCTTAATTCCATGTGAATTCTTGACACTCAATTAAAGTATTAAACAAAGAATAGGTTACCTTAACATTTCACATAATAAAATCAATTTCAACTTAGTCATATGTGAACATGAAAATTGGCTAACATCTTCTTGACACGTTCATGCATGATTTCATGGAATAAATATAAACATAGGAGACAAATTAAGAGCAGATGTCAATTTCAATTTCCTTCTTTGGGAAGGAACCAGCCATAAAGAAGGGCCGTGTCCATGACGTGTGGGCTGCCGTCGACCATGGTGATGTCATACGCAGAATTGGAATTGGAAACTTCAACTTTTGGAATGTTTTGGGCACGTAAAGTAGATATGCAAGAGGCAAAGGTATAGATGATCAGCAAGTTTTCTGACCAGGACTTCCAAGAAACTACGCATGGCTATGGTAGATTACTTCCAAGAATCGTTATCGAGCTGTGAAGGTTTTCTGTCTTCCATCCCCCTCTTCTGTTTTCTTCTTCTTTTTTCTTTTATGGTGGATGTAAGGTAGGCCTTGAGCAGTACTCTCAATGATTCGCAAACGTTTGCTCCAGTCAAGATTTACCTTTTCAGATGGATCTGTCACAAGAAATGATTAGCGAAATGGAATGCAATGTGCCAAGTATTCAATCTAACATAGAACTATTTCCGTTTGCTCCATTTGAATTACATTTCGATATTGCGTTTCCAGACAGTACTACAGGTAAATTGAAAGATCAATTCGTAAGCATCTCAAGTGAGTTAAAAAAAATAATGAAAATGAACAGTCCTATCGAGCCACAGGCAGGGTAATTGTCAACTCATTGTTAGAGTAACTACTTAAAGTGTTGTGATCAGAAGAAGAAGAAGAAACAACATTGCTAGATTTCCTACGCTTAATACTAGAAAATGCGGGTTCTTCTGGAGAAGGAAGTGATGCGTTGTCATTGCCCAGCATCAGAACGACTAATGGCATTGTTGGTCTATCAACTGGAGATTCTTGAACACACAAAAGCCCTACATGGATGCACTTGAGAGCTCTTTCGGGACATTCAGAAGTGTCCCTTATCGACGGATCGATAAGGTCTTGTCCTCTATCATCATTCCACAATTCCCATGCCTGAAAACATGTTAAAGACATTAATGTCTTGTTTTCCTAGCATATGGAGAACAAAGAAGGAAAGTCAATCACTTACCCATCCTTGAAGGGTTAGAGGGAGCTCGGCACCAAAAAATTCAATATTTCTCTTGCCGGTCACAAGCTCTAATAAAAGAACTCCAAAGCTGAAGACATCTGATTTTTCTGAGAATTTTCCATACAGTGCATATTCAGGTGATATGTAGCCGCTGCACAGTTGAGCTATGAATTAGTAGCAGCAAAATATTAGCAAAATCAGTAGAATCAGATTGATGTCAAAGGAAGTTTATGTGCAATCTGTGAACTTACTAGGTACCGACCACCCGCTTGGTATCAGCTTCGGTTTGATCTGAACCAAACATTCTTGCCATTCCGAAATCTGAAATCTTAGGATTCATTGCTTCATCCAGTAATATATTACTTGCCTTTAGGTCCCTATGGATCACTTTCAATCTAGAGTACTTGTGGATGTAGAGTAGACCTTGAGCAATGCCCTCGATGATCCGAAAACGTTTGCTCCAATCAAGATTTGCCTTTTCATATGGATCTGATAGAAGAAATCACTAAAAAGAATCAGTTCTGAATTTGTATAGCAATGTGGAACTGCAGAGAAATAAAATGGTCATATGATATTTCATTATGATCTGCTAAATGTAGTGTTTAAATTGTTCAATCTATTGATGATGTTCAGACCAGGTTAATCTTCATATTCGAGTTGTTTCGACAGAGAAGAAGTTTACCAAACAAAAACTTGTCCAGGCTTCGATTCGGCAGGTATTCGTAGACCAACATTTTTTCCTCCCCTTCAACACAACAACCTAAGAGCCTCACAAGATTAGTGTGCTGAAGCTTTGCAATAAGTTTTAACTCATTCATGAACTCTTCAATCCCTTGTTCAGATTTCTTTGAAAGCCTTTTTATAGCTACTTCTTGATTCATCAAGTTCCCCTGTAGACCAGATTCAGAAAAAACCTTCACAGCTTCAGTAAAGAGATCAATAGAACAAAAAAGAAAAACAGAAATCAAGTAAATTTGAAACTTTGGATGCAGAATTTCCTTGAACTGGAAGTACTACCTTATAAACAGGGCCAAAACCTCCTTCTCCCAATTTATTTTCTTCACAGAAGTCATTAGTGACAGCCACTATTTGGTTAAAGCTAAATATGTTCAGCTCTGTCTCACTCTTTCCGAGTTCAATGCTGGTGTTCATACCAGTACAAGTCTCTTCAATTCTCTCTGTCAGAAATCAATTAATGTTAGGCCGAAGAGTAAATCAGAACAGCTAACGAGCATCATCTTTATATGGAGTGTGTGTGTGACGAAAACATACAGAAGGTACCTTGTTTTCCAATGCTTTTTCTCCAGATGAAATAGCCAGATAGAACACAAAGAAGCCCTATAGAAACTGCAGCTACTGCAATTATAATCGAGCGCTTGTTTTTACGTGTAAATTTAACACTACTTTTAACATTTCCAACTGCATATAAAAGAAAAGGTTTATCAGTTTGTTAACAAAATTTAATGAACAGGACAAGTAGTCCTAATCCTTTCAGCTCAATGCAAATGTTGAGCTAAGCTACTTGAAATGAGATGATCATACCCGGGTCTCTGTCATGAAGACGAATGTAAAGATCTGATCCAACAAAGTCCTGTACAAGATCCATCAAATCCCCATACCAGTTCAGGCATTTCCCTGAAGTTCCATCACTCGCGTTTAAATATGCATAAGCTGTGCAAGAGCAGTTCCGTAGGCACCTGGATTCACAATCATTGGTACTCATATTTCCCAATATATATGAATGATCTGGTAATTTCATATTTACCAACTTTAAGAACCCATCATCCTTGTCACATCTCAATGCCTTTTGCCTCACACAGGTGCCACCAGTCCAATTCCTCATATCCCACTCTTGCTGAACTTTTGGCTGGAAACCTGGCAGACATTTGCAATGATCCTGAGACCCTTTTGGATCACAGCTACTAAATGGACTGCACTGAGCATAGAATTCACAGTAAGTAGAAGGCCACTGCCACATAGAAAGCCAATCATTGTTTATCTCCTGCCATAGCAACAACTCAATTCGCCCATCTGGGACTAGCGTGACCCTTAATATCGCCGAGTTTTCTGAGGCACTGTAAGTGACATAAATGTCATCACCTTCTAAGTTTAAAGTAAGGTAATAAGCAAATGGTCGCAACTTGGATAACTTCGCAAATGACACAGAATTGCTGTAGACATCGCTTCGGCTATAAGGATCATTATCCTTCCAGATTAAAAACTGTGGACCTCCAGTCGTACCTATCCCGAAAGAGAACATTCCTGGTTGTGGATCTTCAGCATCTGTCCAAGAAGTAAGCTGCCTTCTCTGATTAGTTTTGCGATTATAGCCAAGTTTCATGCCAGGCAAGAATGTATCAGAGGGATGATCAAAGCTCTGCCACAAGACGGCTTCATCACTTCTCAAAACAAGGTTTCCATTATCCATCAGCATACCCGTTGTGTTATTTATAGCAGAATCAGCAACCTTTACATTTGATGACCAAACAGTCTTCTTTGTTGCATCCAAAACCACAAGATTTCCATCAACCCCGAGTGCAAAAGTTCCTAGAGAATCAGTTGGGGATTCTCTATTGGCCACCCAGACAATAGTTTTCTTCTGAATTTTGTTATACCAAATGCCAAGATAGTACCTTGGAGTTGAATTTCTCATACTGAAGAAACCTAATGCAAAAGTTTCACTAGCAGAAATTATGGGTTGGTTTGCACTGATGTATTTTCCTGGAGCTATAATGCCTTGACCTGCACAGAATGGCAATAGAGAAGATGAGATTGACAAAAAGAGCAACAGAACACACAACCACATCATGTGACAGTAAGATAGTAAGAGATGCTTGCAGTGCAGAAAATCCTTCAATTACCACAACAAACTGCGCTATTAGAGCATGAAAAATACTATTTTAAAAAGATAAATTGGTAAAATAACATTTTAAATAATATAAATATAGCTTTTTTTACCATGCATATTCTAATGAAAAAAAACCATTTAAAAAGCCAATTCTATTAGAGTGAAATAAATAAATGTTTTATTTTTTTTAATGATTTTGATGTTATTTTTTTTCCACGTAGCTAGATTTAATTGGCTTATTTTTTTGTTGGCTCCACTTTGTTAGTTTTAGCTCTTTTGAGAGATATATAAGAATAACATTTGTGGAAAAGAAAAGATATTTTAGCATTTTATTTGGTTTTTTTTCTAAAATATGAAAAACAAGTAAAGAAAAATCAAAATATTAATTTTAATTTTTGATTATCTATTTAGATTCTCCATTGAAGATGCTCTGAGCTTAACTTTTTGGCTGCCAAAAAGACAAAAGCCGGTACCATATTTCAAACCAATGATATCTCACCATTCACCACAAACTAAAGTGTAATCTTCATAATCATTTCTTTTTGCATTATAGTGTAGGTAGGCATCATGTCCACCATGGAAAAATCTCATTCTCCATAGCCATTTGTCGGTACGTTTTGTTGACAAGACACCTAACCGAAGAAAAAACTTCTGATAACACATTTTACACTTGTTGTGCACAAGGCATTTCTATATTCTGAAAGAGGACATGATTTTTCAGTATAATTCTCAAAGCCCTTCGTTAATGCTACGAAGAATTCGTTGAACCAGCCATCTCCCATGTGGTCCTCATGCATGTACCTTTTATCATTTTTAAGAAGGCTCTTTCAGTAAGTTGCAGTAATGCTGGTAAGCTAAAAGCCAAGTTCAAAATAAAAAATATGAATACATCTGCAAGATGCATGTGCTTAATTCCTTGATTTGACCAACTTTTGGGGGGGGGGGGGGAAAGAAAATCAAGCTCCTTTAAATCTTATATTTCTAATATTTGTGGCCACAGAAGCAATAAGATTCGCAAGTTGGATATGAAGCACTACGAGCCTTACAGCAAATAGAAATCTGCCAAAATGGTGTCAACTTCACAGGCATAAAGGACCTTTAGTGGCAGAGCAGGCCCTATATTGTGAAGCACTTGCTTTTATAATTTAGATAGATTATCCATAAGACAGTACTATCCAACAACTTTTAGATGATTGAATTCATTAACTTCAATTTATAAACCTGTCAAGAGAATTGAAAAACCTGAAAAGTCCTATCGAGCCTCAGGCAGGCTAATTGTCAAATCATTGTTAGAATATCTAGTTGATGTGTTGTGAAAACAAAAGGCAGCCAAATTGCTAGACATCCTACGACAAAGACTTGAAAATGCAGGTTATTTTGGAGATGGAAATAAAGCATTATCATTGCTCAACATCAGAGTCACTAACGGCATTGTTGGTCTATCAGCTGGAGATTCCTGAACACACAAAAGCCCTACATGGATTCACGTGAGAGCTCCATCAGGACTTTCACATGTGCTCCTTGTAAGCAAGAACCCAATCATTATTAACGATCCATTCATCTCCAAGACCAAGAAGGCACTAATTTCTTCACCTCCAACATTAAGAAGACACCACTAATTTCTCCACCATTGACAACTCTGCCAGGATCAACAAATTCCTTAACTCTACCAGCAAGAACATAATCAAAGCAAACGTAGTGTAAGAACAACAGCAGTTGACAAAAAGTCAGGAAAAATTCAATTATATCATGACATCGATTGAATTCGTCTTTGTTGAAATTGTTCAGATCAAAATCCCCATATTATAAGAGCGGAATAAGTAAGGGAAACATAAAACAATATATACAATCGAGGACAATAATCAAGCAAGAATGATGATCATATATATAGTAATTATGTTGTTATGTGTACCCAAACTCAAGTTTAGTCCAAACCCAAGAACCCAACCTAACCCATATATTTAAAGAGAATTTTGCCAAAGAATTGATTTACCCTTCTCTTTTCTTTCGATCTAACGTGACTTTTCTTCCGATACAAGGAATTCAGTTCTAAGCTTAATTTTTTGTTTTAAAAAGTGTTGAAGAAACAAATAAGTATTTTCCTCTTTCGTTAATTTTCTATTAGGGATTTGATTGTTGAAAGATTAAAGAAGAGTTTAGAGTTTTTATTATGATTTGATGGTTAAATAATTTAACATATTTAATAGATATTTTAGGGTGTTAGTTGGCTTAAAACGAATTGATGACTAGAATTATAAATCTTAAAGAACAGATCGATTGTTTTTGAGATTTACAGATTTGAAGAGCGGTAAATCAAGATTCTAGAAATCCTGATTAACCGATCAACCAATGATCTGGATCGGCTGACTAGTTGATTTGATGTTGTCAATCGACCAGTTGGCTTCTAATGGCAGTCAACCAGTTGGTCATTTCGGTTGATTAGTTGACCCAACAGTTGGGGTAAATCAAGTTTGTTAAGTTTAATCAATTTTGGATATGTTCGAGATCAGTATGACTTTATAATTATATTTTGGTCAGTAAATTTAGAGTTTTAATCTTTTATGTTAATTCCTTCCAATCATGTTTTAGTGTTTTTTATTATTTGGTATAGGTTATCTTGGCATTTCTACTAAGAGATCCTTGGCAGTTTCCTCCGTTTTTTAATGACTTGAAACTATCGGCGTATTAGTAACAAGAGAGACACTCGTCTTTTACATTTTTTCAATGCATGATTGACATGTTCCAAGTGTTTCATTGAATGTGTGTAATTGTTGTTACTGATTTGTTTAAATATTCAATATTCGATGTATGTTTTCGGACGTGTGTAAAATATATATATTAGCATGCATTATATTTATTATCATTATTGAGTGTTTGAACTCACCCTTCCATCCATATTTTTCAGGTTTTTAGTTCAATTTCAATAGCAATATCTTTTGGTTGTGCTTTTTTTTTTTCTTGAGTCAATATACCTTATTTGTTTTTTAATGTCTTTAGTTTATTCTTTATTTGTTATTCATGGATACTCCATGTAATGATTTTAATTATATTTTGAATTTGTTTTAGATTTTTTATGAAAGAGTTTATTTTAGTTTATTTTTTGAATTCTTCATTTGAATAATATATAAGTTATGAAGCTTAGCCAAATGAGATATTTTAAGGTGCTATATTTGTGTTACCGGTCATGAGCTCCGGGTTGTGACATTAGATGCAGAGGACTAGAAGAAGAAAGAAGATGCCTGGTCGTGGAGTACGTTTATATCATAGCCGACATATGCCAGCATCAAAGTGACGCTTGCAAGGTTGCAGCATAAATTGATTGGAATATGGACTGAGAAAGTGATATAGGTTTGGTGATTATGAGGTACATTAAGGGCCCAACGGGACGATATATGATAAGTAGAAGTATCATCAAGTAGTGGCCACGCCCATCATCATTTCTTAGTTGAAATGCTGTTTCATTGGAGTGTCTGCAATTCATGCCATCTTTAGACTCGCGTCCACTAAAACGTCTATAGTATATTTACACTTCCAAAAGATGGGGGCCAGGCCCGTCAAACTAAACTTATTACGAGCAACTTTCATTTGGAGAAACTTCATTAGTAATGGGACTGTGGGGACAATGCATGAATGGACTGTGCAGAGTGGAGTGTAGATGGAGACTTTTCATCTTTCTCTGGCACTCATGCGTCTCCACTTCTAGCACTGGGATAGAATATCCTGGACCTGCATATTAGTATCCTGACAAGGAATAGTGACTTGTTCAGCTTTCAGGGAAAAGAACAGGAAAATCTTGAAATCACTAGCAATCCTGAAATCAATGATATTGTACAGTTAAGTAAGAATAAAAATCAAAAACACATAAAGCAGGCTAGAAAATATTCTTTATCAGGAAAAACACAGCAACAAAGCCTCATAATTAGCAACAACTCTTTCTATCTGCCATCTTCTAGGGTGACTGTTAACCCATTATTGGAAACTGTGTCTGGTTTACTAGATGAAGAAGCTCTGCTAGAAGGGCATCGCCTAAAGACAAATGCAGGTTGCTTAGGATCTGGAAGAGTAGGAGTTTCACTTCCAAGCATGAAAAGTATGTTGGATACTGTGGGGCGATCACCAGGGTCTTCTTGCACACATAATAGCCCAACATTTACACACTTCACAAATTGATCTGTGTTGCATGTTTTGCTTAATGTCTGGTCCAACAACTCCATTGCCTTGTCTTCTTTCCAAAGATTCCAGGCCTGTGAATAGTTTAGAAACAGAAAATGTCATTATGTTAGTTGATGAACACTAGGACAGTACCAATTTTAGCAGCACACATTTAACATCTTAGCAACAATTTCTTTAGGCTAAGCTGTACTTGCTCAATTGCTGGTTAACATCAAGAAACTTACATGGCCTAGAAGGCTTAAAGATTGTTCTGGATGATAGCATCCTGTGTTCCTTTTTCCACTGACAATCTCAAGCACAACAACGCCAAAACTGAACACATCTGATTTGAAAGAAAAAAGGCCATCTAATGCATACTCAGGAGCAATGTAACCACTGCATAACAGGCAGAGTAGAAGTCAAGGAATAGACATGAAATTGTCTAAATAAAGTAGAAGATTTTACAATCAATGTAGAACTTACTAGGTTCCAACAACTCTGTTCGTGTTTGCGGCAGTTTCGTTGCCTCCAAAAATTCTTGCCAAGCCAAAATCGGAAATCTTGGGGTTCATTTCTTCATCCAGCAGAATGTTGCTTGATTTCAAGTCTCTATGAATGATTCTCAACCTGGAATCCTGGTGAAGATAAAGAAGCCCTCGAGCAATTCCACTGATGACGTTATAGCGCATCTCCCAGTCCAGTGACACACACAGCTTTCGATCTTGCAGGGTTTCGTTTCAAATCAAGAGAATGACTTTAGTTTCAGTCAGTCAACATATTAATGTTATGCAATGTAAGGAAGATAAGTAGGTGGAACAAACCAAATAAGAATGAGTCTAAGCTTTTGTTCGGCATATACTCATACAGTAACATCTTTTCATCTCCTTCAACACAATAGCCCAGAAGCCTCACAAGATTCCTGTGTTGTAGCTTGGCAATCAGGACAACCTCATTTTTGAATTCTTCTAATCCTTGACCAGAACCACTTGATAGCCTCTTGACAGCAATTTTTTCTCCACCTGGAAATGTAGCCTAATCCGACAGACATCAAATTTTTGAAAGATGCATCTATTAGTGAACATATTTTGAGGTTTCTGATAAAGAAACTGTGATCAAAAGTACTATATCTTTACCTTGTAGACAGGCCCGAAGCCACCTTGTCCTAGCTTGTTTGCATTTGAGAAGTTATCTGTAGCAGCTAATAGGCTTTCCAAGTCAAAACATGGCACATCTATAGCCTTCGTCTCATCTTCATTGAACCGATCTGAGTCAATTAAGTCTTTGACAAGTCTCTCGCTACCATTGAAGTAAAGTCCTAAATTTCTTGGAAAAATTCCCTTGTTTTCTGAACTCATATATCAATGTCATGACGTGTTAGTAGCATCATATCCACGTTGAGAAGTCTTCCAAGATAGTGTTATTCTCTTGGTAGAAGAAAACAATTGACATTGTTGAATAGATATTGCTTACCTCGTAGCTTCGGCATCCTTCTTCTCTGCAAACATATGAAAACAATGGTGCTTGAGAGAACAGCTAAAGCAATGAGACTAATCAAAGCTACTGCAATGATTAGAGACAATGGAATCTTTCCTATTGAAGAACCATCTTTTTTCTCACTGTAATGACCTGCTGCAATCAGAAACAGAAAACAGCTCGTAAAAGGCATATCGTTCCATACTTATGAGCAATTCTAGAATTCTTACCTTCAGTACATTTCAACTTCAAACCATCCCATTTAAACTTTGCATTACAAAGGCACAATTTCTTTCCATCTATTCTTGCACTGCAACTTGAATTTGGCCAATATTTGCAGTCTGAAGAAGAAAAACAAGTTGGCTCAGGTGGCGGATCCCAACCTATCTCAACCTCGTCTCCACCCGTGAAAGAAATAGTTGAACTAATGTTACCCAGATCAACATTGCAAAATCTAATCACATGAAATGGAGATGATTGATTGAGCTGTAAGAGATTTCCATTTGATTTTATGGACTTGCAACTATCTGCAGTTTCAGTTTGGATGACAAATGTGTGCATTCCTGGATTGATTTTTGTGACTCTGTAGGTGTCGCCTCTTGCCTTAAAGTTAAGCTGGCCTGATGAGAGGTTGCAGTAGAAATTAAGGTATGCGGGATCACCACATTTTGGTCCAGTGCTAAGGGGATAGGGAATCATGTTAGTTCCACAAGTCCCACAAGTTGTTGCTGCTGATTCTGCAGAAACAGAAGTTCTGAAAACTCAAAAACACTAACAATTGCAATCTAGTTATATACTATCAAAGCGCATGTTCGACAGAGGAATTCATTTCATTTCTCAAACCTCCATGATCATAGCCTTAAGAAAGGTTAGCAAGTGTAGGATCAAGCAAACTGCAGAGACTAGGATCACCATCTTTTTATCCTTTTCTAGTGGTTGGACTAGAATCACTTTTAGAATAACAGTGAGGTTTGTAGTATTTTTGGAGTCACTCACTATATCGTAAGGTGTAAGGGCAACCATAGCCCAGTGACCTCATCTGATAGGGGAATAGCGAAATCAAATTTATAGAGAGCTCCAATTGAAAAGCAGATCCACATCAAAAGCTATGTTTGCAGAAATTAAACAACAAAGAGTTTTTACATGTTTTAGAAAGGGGAAAAAAACTTACCTATATCAGAGACTGATACGCGTACATGGAGATCACGGCCACCATCATACTCCTCTTGAATGTCCCTGAGATCATCAGTCCAAATCCAGCAGGTGGCACTTTCAGATTCACCCCCTTTAGTGGTTTCAGCTTCTTCATATGAGAAAGCCTCACATTGGCAGTTGTTGAGGCACTCCATTTTACATTCCACCTCACTGTTAGCCTTGAATTGTGCATCCGGATTTGCTACTTTCATCATCTTTAAGCTCAAAAATGTGTCACTTGTAGCACTGTTGCTGCATAATGGTGATCTTCTGGTGCATCCTCTTGAATTATCTCCAGAATTCCAGTACTCTGGTGAGACAGGCTGAAAACCAGGCAAACATTTACATACCACTTCATTATTACTATTGCAGCTACCAAAATTACCACAAGCATTATAGAGACTGCATCTAGTCCTAGGCTGGGCCCAAATCACGGACCAAGTCTTCTCAGTATTCAACTGCAGGTACTGAATTTGGCCAGCAAAACTCATCACCATTCTTGTATTTGTGTACAAAGATGAAGTGATATACGGAACAGAATCATTGCGGACTGAAGTCGAGGTGAAATTTGACAGGAAGTAAGATATTGCAGAAGGCATTTCACTTCTGGAGCTGCCACCATTATCCGAAACTCCACTTCTCCAGTACCTAATGGATCTTTTCCAAATGACAAACTGGTTTGCTTCTCGATCTAGATGAAAACTGAAGTTTCCAGATGCTGGGTCATCATAACTTTTCCATGAAATGAGTGCCATATCTTCATCCAATTTCATCCCTGGAAGAAATGTTTCAGTTGGATTTTCAAAACTCTGCCACAGAATTCCTGTCAAGTGCTTCTCATCATCTTCATCGCTGACGACCAGGTTACCAGTGTCCATTAGCTTGGCTATCCTGTTCATAGAGGATGGTTTTTCAAGATTTATTGACCAGAAAGATCTCCCCCTCCCGTCCAGTATCTGAAGGTTTCCATTCTCGTCAACAGAGAAGACTCCACTGTGATCTAAAAGTGGATTGTCTCTATTTGCAACCCACACAACCGTGCGTGGACTAGACTTGTAATACCAAATGCCAACATATCTTCTTTCAGTGCTTCCATTAGGAGTAAAGAAACCAAGTTCAAATTTTTCTCCATTAGAAACAAGAGTTTCTCCTCTACTGTCTCTAATAGGACTGTTTCTTGTTAAGGTATCTCCTGCCAAGCAATGCAGAAGCAAAGAACAGAACAAAAACACATACAGAAAGAAGGTAGGGGGTAGCATCTGTCTTGGAAAGTTGGTAATTATGATTATTATTCTTGTGATATTTCTTTTTACCTATGATTAGGAAAGAATGTCAGTTGTTAGATTTTTCCTCTTAACTAGACAGTCTATAATGGTAGCCAAAGATCTAATCATCTAATCTCTACTGGATCTTCTATTAAAGTTCGCACGTCTTGTCCTATCTGAAAATTTTGCCTTGATGTTGATTTCCACTATCAACAATGCCCTCAAAAAGTTGAATTTAGTCAGCATGTCACAGGGTGCATTGATCAAATGACTCGTCAAGGATTGTTGCATGATTACAATACTAATGACAAACTTGTCTCTCATGTAAGAATTATTAATCTTCAGCTTATTTTAATGTTTAGTCTAAAGGACTAGTTACAATCAACATGAAGCTTCACATCATAATTCTTTGCAAACTTGCTTTACAAATAGACCAATCTTTAAACCTATATATATATATATATATATATATATACATGTTCCAAATCGGATCGGCTACCGGAAGAAATTTACAATGCCTGGACTCGTCATTGAGAATGTTCAGGTCTGAGTCACTCCACCTCAGCCTGTGGTTTTCATTCCCCGATTCCACCCTCTCTTATAAGGGTCTGTTTAGCACAATGATGAGGAGCAGTTGAAACTACTTCGATCACAGTTTTGAAAATGTTTGTTTAATCAACTTACATTATAGTTTTGCATGATTCTTTAAAAAAAAACTCTTTTGAAATCTTGATTATGAAAAAACTACTTTTTCAAATTACAACTGTACAAATTACCACAACACCAAATACACACTAAAGTTTTCAAAACTTACATAAAAACTGACCTAGTTAAGATAAATTAACATAGCCCTCTTTTTTTAACAATAATGAATATTCTCAGATCAACTTGTGCATCAAAAATACTCAATCCCCTCGTATCTAGCCCTCTATATGAACATACAAACCAACACTCAGATATTATCAGTGTTATGAAAAACTTGCGGCAATTATAGATTATAATTGCAATAGGAGAGAAACTGAAAAGAGCATAAGATTTAATGTTATTCGGCAATGTGTTTATATTCATAGAAATAAAAAGCTTTTATTTTCACCATATCAAAATAAGATTACATGATATATATTTATAGTCGTTCCTAGATCGTCCAAAAAATCCTATTCATTCAAGGAGTATTAATAATTTTTTCATAATACTTTTTTACCAAACCGTAGAGGCATTACTCCTGCACCCCCAATCTATTAATCGTCTCTGACAACAAAACAAGAAATAAATCACAGATAAGCAGATGTTGTCTTTCTGCTTCGCTTGATATGCTCCCCTCGACTCCGGTATTTGGCATTGAGCCAACAACTAAAACAATAAGCAGAGAGGGTAAAACAATAATAAACTGTAATTTTGAATGGTAATTTAATAGATTAAGTTGAATTATTGAGCAGGGAAGCTGTCATGCTAATGTGTGACAAAGGTCAAGGTCTTCGGATTTATGTCTATTTCATCTTTTTACCTGTGGCCCAGTAGGTTTCAAATTTCTTCATCTTTATGTTAAAAATAAATAAGAATCTATGATTACGCGGGGCTCCATAGATTAAAGCACATCTGGCTTTTTAGGTGCATCTATAATCTAAATATTTTATCCTATGATGGTGACCTTTTACGACCATTGTCAATGTGCATGGATGTTTATGCTCCACGGTTCACTCACTGTTCTCTCTTTTTGACAGGAGACAATATATAAAACTAAAAAATAAAGATTCCACCGCTGTAACGTTCAAATTATATTATAGGAAATCTGTGGGATGAGTGTAGTAGTCCTTGAGCCCCTTAGGTTTTCCTTCAGAACATTGTTTAAGGCTTGAAATCACACAATGCCTCCTAAGCTGAGGCCCTAATGACTTCTCTACATTAGCATTTTGTTCTACAGTCCATTTCATTTTCCATCAACCTCGTGATTCAATCTTCATTATGATTTGTGAGGATCAACTTTTTTTTATTTCATCTCGATTTCTGTTTAGATCATCACTGCAGGTACACAAGAAATTGTGAAACTTTTGACGCAGGTGATTCTGATTAGTCAATGTACTAAGCTACATGAATAGCCTTGCATGGATATTTATAATCAAATAGGACAAGATTAAATCCAAGAAAAGGCATGGATTGTCACAAAAAAGTCAATTGATATGTCCATTGGATTGATCTCGAATTTTTTCAGTAGATTCTATATGTACAGTTTTATAGTGGGTCGGCTAGTGTACCTAGCTAAGATGCGAAAGATCTCCAAACTGGACACAAACACTTATTTGAGTTAATTTTGTTATTTTTATTTTTATTTTTAAATTTTTCTAGTTTATTTAGTTTTAGTTTTTTAGTTTATTTAAAGAATTGTAAATCTTTTATAAATATAGAGTACTTTAAGAAAAATATTCAATAATAAAATTAGAGTTTTTATGTTGTAAGGCATAATTATATGTTCTTGTGTTTCTTGTATTTCTTAAGTTGTCTAGGTTCTGTAAACTTTTCATAAATAATATTCCAGCTTTATAATTTCTCCTTTCATATTGCTTGATCCGAATTCACTTGATAAATTTTAAAGACAATGGCTGAGTAAATGGAACTAGACAAAAAACATCAAATCGATCAGAAGTATGACACGCCCTGCTAGATTGATACAGAGGAGAGAAGGATTTCCATATTATCGTCCACAAGGTATTTGTTAACTCGACGTATGAATCTGCTTTACTAGAAGAAGAAACAGTGCTAGAAAGGGATCTGCTCACTGCAAATCCTGTTGCTTAGGAGTTAGTAGAGATCCAGTTTCACTTCCAAGCATGAAAACTATGTTCGACAAGGTTGAACGATCCTATGGATGTTCTTGCACACATAAGAGGCCAACATTCACACACCTCACAAATTCATTGGCATCACAAGTTTCGCATAATTCTCTATCCATACAGTACCTTTTCCTCTTTCCACAACCTCCATGCCTGGGAAAACTTCAAAAATCAAAATTAGTACGTAGCAGAGACAAACAAAGAGTGGCTACAAAAATCTTGATTACTCACGTAAGCTGAAAGGCTAAAAGTTATGATTAGACTTGTAAAACGCCGTATTTCTTTTCCCACAGAGTTCCAAGTACAACTAAACCAAAGCTAAAGACCTCATCACCCTTGATTAAGAAAACGCCATCCAATGCATACTCTGGAGACATGTAGCCACTGCACGACAGGAAAGTGTGCATCGGGTTAGCTAACTCAGATGTGTGATCAACATTTTAAGGTATCCCATGGTTAGACAAACAGTAAAACTTACCAAGTCCCAACTCCTCTCTGTGTTCTGTCCTCTGTTTGTTTGCCTCCAAAGATCCATGCCAAGCCAGAGTCAGAAATCTCGATTTATTTTTCCTTAACCATGGTATATCTAATCCCAAAAAAGAAAAGAAAAAATATCATAACTAGCAACAGTAGGAAACTCGATCAAGGATGGAGACTCCATCATGACCCTGCAGTTGTATTTGTGAGAATCTCCTTGATCATGTGTGGATCAGATATAGCCAACAACCTGGGCTTGACTCCAAATCAATGGAGAAACGCACGTCTTCCCATTCCTCCTTGACCATTCTTGTATAGTAAATGGAGCCAGTCTGTAAAGAACATCACAGTTAAAATTAGACGATGGCTTGGACACACCCTTAGCATTTAGAAGATTGGATGGCTGGCAGGGCCAGTTATTCCTTGCTTTTTGAAATGGTTTTGGATTCTCCATGGAATCCATATAACTGAGTGTAGGAATTTCGAAGGCAGGGCGGCCAGTTTGTTTTTTGAAAAAAAAAAAATTTCTCTGTTGCTTATGTTCTTACAAAAATAAAGAAAAAATGATCCCTTTTCTTGAAATTATTGGGATGAATTATTGATGGAAAGATGTACGACGACTGTGCAGTGGGGTTGCTCGGTGAGGGTGGTTGAAGATGATATTGTTTTATATTTCAACCTTCTTAATTTGCTTAATAAAATAACGAGGAAATGATCTGTCTTTCTTTTCAAACACTAGAAAATCTACAAAATTCATTGGATGCCATTTAAGTAATATTTTACAAACAGTTTTTTTACAACATCCCCATGTTTGAATTTGTCTGGGCAATAACTAAATCGGTAGCACCCGGTATAATGAGGGCCGGATAAAAGTCTTCTCAAAGAAAAAAAAATGTTTAGAATATGTAGACAATTGACTCTCGTGTCATTGAATCAACTTAATTCAATAAGCTTATTTAATTTAATAATATATAAAAGATCTTCATGATTTTATTTAATAAAAAAAAATTAAATGAGAACTTATAACCTTATAGAAAGCAAAATAAAAAATAAATTGAAGCTTAATTATTAGCAAATCAAATATTAAAAAAAAATAATTAAAAAAAAAAGTTAAAAACACTCAACTTGAGCCCACCTGAGTCAGCATGCCAAATCTACGACCTAATTGTCAGACTAGGGTAACATCATAGCAAGCAAGTTGAATAAACTATGAAACTTAATTATCAAACAATCCAATATTAAGGGGGGAATAAAAAAAAAGCAATTTAAAAATAAAGCAATGAAAAATAAAGACCTTGGTTAACCCCCTAAGCCTGCAACCCAAAACATGATATAAAGATAACCCTATTGAAATGAAAGTGAGAAAAAACATAAAAACCAATTCTCAACCAATTCATTATTGAAGAATGAAATTGAAAAGAAAAATAAAAAATGACCTTAAAAATCCAAAGTTAACTTGGGTTAGTTTTTGAAATCCATGACCTGAGTCATGATTCTAGAACTAACCTCATAGAAGGTATACCCTAAAAACTCACGAAATAAAATTCTCAATTAACCAAATATTGAAGGATGAAATAAAAAAAAATCAGTCAAAAATGGATTCAGAACAAAAAAAAAATAGAAATTAAAAGAATGAAGACTAAATTTGATATACACAAAAATTGAAACCAAATGTTGAGGGATGAAATTGAAAAAAAAATCAATTAAGAAAATGATACAAAAAATAAACAGCAATCAAAAGAATAAGGACCAAAGTTGATATAAAAAACTAAATGAAACTAAATATTGAGGGACAAAATTGAAAAATAAAAAATTAATAAAAAAAAATTAAAAAGAAACCAAAAATCAATCAAAAGAATAGAGATCAAATTTGATATAAAAATAAATGATAGGTCGTCCACCTTTAAATTTTGGCATGCTGACATGAATCCTAAAAAGAAAAGAAAGAAAAGAGGAAGAAGAAGAAAAAAGCTCGTTGAAGCCTAATTGTCACGTCGTTGTAGACACATGTTTGACCACTAGAAAAAGCACGGTGAGACGCTTCCAACACTATCACAGAAGATAGTGTTTGGTCGTTGTATGATGCTACCACGGAAGATGCCATTTGGTTGTTGTATGATGTTGCATGCACCACCTAAACACAGTGGGCGCCTCCCGCACTCTAGCGCGTGTGTTGCACGTGCCAATCTATATATTTATCCTATCTATTTACCCCAGTCCTCATATTTATTTTGGTTTCAATTGCAGCCCCTTAACACTTAATTGTTTTAAATTAGTCGAGTTTTATTTTATTTTGCAAGACCAAGCATCAATCGAGCACCAAAAGTTTCCATCAATATTGTAAGATCTCAGTATCAAGGCAACCAAAAAACACTACGAAATCAAATCCCAAATAAAGCCTTGTGAAGGAATCAAATTAAAAAAAAAATTGATCGATCGAAATAAATAAAAAAAAAGGAGACATGAACTTTTCTCGTCACCATGTAAATTAGTTCTTGATTTTGTAAGAGAAAATTAAAACTATGTGGTTTTGAACAAAAATTTAAAAATATTCTTTAGAGGTGACCAAGTTTGACTGGATTAACCTTCAGTTTGGGATTGACTGACATATCAGATACCTGATATTAAAAAATAATATAAATCATATCTTGAGACTTTATCTAAAAGTTTAAACTTTTGAGTTGAATTGGTTCTTTGACATGATATCAAAGTCTTGATAACCAAGCGGTCACAAGTTCGAATCTCATCATTTTTATTTATTTAATAAAAATTAAGTACAAGATAATGTGGGTATGTGCAAATTTCAAGCCCTAATAACTTTTATTTAAAAGGATATATTAGAAAATTATATAAATCATATCTTAATACCTCATCTAAAAACTTAAATGTTTAGGTTGATTTTATTTTATTTTTACTCCTGCACACTGTTATGACATCGGCCTAATAACTATGCTACAAGTACTCAGTCTCCTGAGGCATGCAGCTAACTCTGAATTTAAACAAATTGATTATAACAATTTAGAACACTTGAAAGAAAAATAGTTTATTGGTGAATTACACAAGTACAATAGTGAAAGGTTTTGTTTACAATTGCTGAACGGAAGGATTACGCATGAATGATGTCATGGAGACACATGAGGTTTCACCTTACAGTGACAAAAGAAAGAAAGAAACACCTTCCTATGGGACCGATTAACGTTTGAAGATTGAGAAGCTTTGCAAGATTTTAAGCTGAGTGAAAAAATTGGATTTGAGTTAGCAAAACCCAATCCATGGTAATTTTATTTATATTAATTAGATAATATAAAAAAAATGATGAAAAGTCATATCCTGATTCCTACAACACATAAAATCTATTTCTTTATAATCCTTTACTTCATTTTTCTATCTTAGGAACAGCGAACAAGAAAGCTTGCTGCTGCTCTGCTAAGCATTACAACAAAATTTGACATGGTCGGACGTACGGTCGGCTAGATCGTCTTGTACGCATAAAAGTGCTTTTTCTTCTCTCCGTAATCTCCATGCCTGAAATTTTTCAAGTTTACCCAAGCATAAGCTAGAAGACTTGGGGGCTTCTTCGGAATTGAGATATCTTGTGTTCCTTTACCCACTGAGAATCTCAAGAACAACAAGAAGTCAACAACTACGCTGAAGCTAAAGACCTCAGATTTGACAGATAATAATTCAATCTAATGTGTACGCTGGCGACATTTAGAGTAGGTTTTTTTTCAAATGTATAATTTTTTAAAATATAAATCACATTTTTAAAAGTTAAAAATATTTTTTTTTGTATGATTTCCACTAAGAAAACTAAAGTAAACTTCAAACCAAACACCTTCTTAGCCATTGATCGTTTTGAATAATCCAGAGTCTAAAATATTCACGATAATATATTTAAAAGTGTGATAGTTTATTTTTTATATATTTTATTTCAAAAAATATCAAAGTAATATTTTATTTTTAGTGTTTTTTTATATTTTTGATTTGTTAATGTTAAAAATAAAAATAAAAAATTTTAAAAAAGTTATTTTAATATATTTTTAATTTAAAAATACTCTTCAGCGTAATAACAAATACACATACCTCTAGCACCTCCTAAAATGATGTCGAAACGCATCTCCCGATTCAGTAGCTTGCCAACATTTTTATCTTTAAAGGTTTTCCATTTCCGAAAGAACATAAATTAGCTACCATGACGTCGGAAACATTATGTTATAAATTGAAAATGATGATTTTTTTCGGAGGCTAGCCAAATATGAAGGAATCTAAGCTTTTATTTCATAAAATCTTTTCATCTCCTTTTATGCAATATTAGCCTACTAGTCTTGTGAGATTCTGATGTTGCAGTCTAGCAATCAAAGCCACCTCATTCTTAAACTCCTCTGGGCCTTGTCCTGAAACTCTAGAGAGTCTGTCCAGACAAACTCCAATGGTTAATGTAATGTTACCCTGTAAACAGGTCCAAAGCCCCCTCTTCCAAGCTTATTTGCTTCTGAAAAATAATCTGTAGAAGCTAGTATGCTTTCTAAATCAAAGAAAGGTACATCTAGTCTCTTCATATCTTCTTCCTTGAACTCTTCTGCGTCTCTCTAGTTTTTGACCCGTTTCTCAGTGCCATTCAGAAGAGCTGCATTTCTTTCAGCATTTTCCTGGCTTTCCGAATTTTCAAGAAGACAACTTCTAATTACATGAGGAATCCCTTAAGAACTTCAATCCCAACTCAAAAACGGAAAAGTTGTCCAGTTACCTCGCCGTCTGGCCTTCTTTCTCATCAAAATGCATATGTAAAGATTGATGCTTGATAGAACTGTGACACTAGACATAGTAACTCCTACAATCAAAGACAATGGTTTTTTATTTCTAGAAGATCCTCCTGATTTCCTATCGACAACTACAATGAAGAAAAGGGAGTGTGCAAATTATAACAAATCAACCTAGATGAAACATATGGTTTTCACTACCTTTGCAGTTTGGTGCATGAGGCAGAGTCCTCAGCTTCAGTACAGTTAGAGCTATGCCATCCTGTTGAAAGTTTGAATTGCAGAGGCATTTCTCTGTACCATTTCCTGTTACATTGCAAGTTGAATTAGGCCATTCATTTCAGTCTGAAGATGCTGTACAGATTGGCTCTGGAGGTGGCTCCTAACCAGTATCTATTTCAACCATAACTTGAGATGAAACATCAGAACTAAAATTTCCTGCCGCGGTATCACACCAGGGTTTCATGGAATTCACCTTCAATGGAAACGAGAGGTTGAACGTTTGAATTTCTCCTCTTTTCTCTTGGATGACATGATTTTGTATCTGGAATTGATGGCAGTGAAATTATAGGTGCCAATGTGTGTCTTAAAGCTGATTTTTCCGGTGGAAATATCGCAGTAGAAACTCAAGTACATGGGGTCACCACAATTTGATCCACTACCTAGAGGATAACGAATCACATTTTTTCCACAAGGCTCACAATTTTTAGCCCTTGATTCTGCAAAAATATTGGAGCTTTGTCAGGACATGGAAGACTGAAATTTAGTTCAGTTATGAATGAAGTCCACTGCTTGTCTGCGATGCTCTATCCGAGAAAACCATCCTTCCATTATGTATGTAATAAAAGGATAAGAATAAGAGGAAGAGGAAGGAAGGAAGTACCATTAATGACAATTGCAGCAGCCACCATTGTCAAAGAGGGCTGCTAGGTGCAGCCACCATTGTTGAATGAGCTGGAGTTTGGCAGCCACCAATGTTGACAACAAAGCAAGAAGGTTGCCATGAAATGCCTATAAAAGAGGCATGTTTTGTGAGAGCAAAATGAGAGAGTGTGGTGAGTGCAGTAGAGAGATCAAGAGAGAAAGAGGGGGCTGCAATGGCAGCAGCCTTGCTGCCATTGCAGCAGCTGCAAGTGCAGCAAAGAGCAGCTCCTCCATGTATTTGTTTTGTATTCTTTCTCTAATCTCTAATAATATTAACCTCTCCCGTGGATGTAGGCTTTTTTGCCGAACCACGTTAAATATTGTGTCAGTGTGTTTCCCCTCCTATAAGCAATTATCAGTACATCACCGGTCGGATTCCCCAACAGTAACTGTGTCAGAAATGGCTACACGAACAAAGAGATCGTGACCACCATAAGAATATCCTTCCTAAAGATCTTTAACATCATCAGTCCAGATCAAGTAAATGCTGTTGCTAGGTGGTCAGTTCCTTCGCGTATTGAGTCCCCCCTTAATAAAGGAATGAGCTTGGCATTGGCACTGAAGGAAACACTTCTCTCTGCATTGATTTTCAGACTCAACCACAAGTGGTAAGCCTGGTTGCCCAACCTCATCATCTTCAAGCTCAAGAAGGTGTCATTCTTCCCACATTCATCAGAGCTTCTGATGCATCCACCAGAGAAATCTCCGCTGTTCCAATTTTCTAGTGACTTAGGCTTGAGCCCCGGCAAACATTTACAAGCCAACTTTGTATAAATTGCAGCTACCGAAGTTCCCACAGGCATTAAGCACACTGCATTTGTCTCTCGGCTCCCACCATTGCAAAGACCAGATTGTATACACATCAAAGCTCCAGTATTGAAGCTCCCCTCTAATATCCAACCTCATCATTATATTACAATAATCTGAGAGTAATAGGGCTGTGAAGTTTGATAGTGATTAAATCATAAAAAATCTTCAGATAAAAAAAATTAATTTTCTCAATTGGCGAATAGGTTGATGAGTGGTTCATCAGTCCAGCGACGGTGTATATTTATTATCATATGTATGTATGTTTTTGGGTTCATCAAATAGAAAATATACAATGGTAATTCCAATTCCTACATAGCTTCTGTAAACAGGATTTTCTTCCAGAGTAAAAAAAACCCAGTTCAAACCCTTTTCTTTTTTCTTTTTTTTCCTGCTGAAACAAGAGTTTCTCCACTTCATCATCACCAAGCAAACTATTCATTGTGATGGTGTCTCTAGCGAAGCAGCATAAAGGAGAAGAGCATAGGAAGAATGCATAAGAAAAGAAAATGGTAGACAGCATGTTAAGCACAGAGTTCTCTCTTAGTTTTTTTGGGCTAAGCCGTCTACTCCTCACCATCAAACATGTATGGATCCGTCAAGTCAGCTGCAAAGAAATTGTCACCGGGCATGTTCTGTGTTGATGCCGACAGGACTGTAAAATGTGTTTGCATTATTGGATTTCTGAAGTTAGATTACTTTAGAAAAGGCAATCCATTTGAACAATCATAATTTTCGGGGGGAAATTATGTTATCGTATACTCCTTTACAACAACTTAAGCAATATTGGCATCCACAAAAAATAACAACCAGTCTCCTTAGACATTATTATCAGGGAACACTACACATCAGAACACTGTTATTATTAAGATTATTCAAAGAAAACAACATTTTAACTACGTTGATGTCATTGAGTGCCTCTAAAGTAAACATGGAACTACAATTTGTTTTTTGTTTTTTTTATGTTTACAAGTAATGGGTGTTTTCGGTCATCCTTCACTTTCACCGATACTAAAAGGGGTGTATGAGAGTATGGTAACGGTTCTGATTCAAAGTATTTTTCATTTTGAAATGCATCAAAAAAAATATTTTAAAAAAATTATTTTTAACATCAACACATTAAAATATTTGAAAACATAAAAAAATTAATTTTAAGAAAAAAATTTAATTTTTTTGGAAACACGATTTCAACCGCATTCCCAAACACTGCCTAAAAACTTGTTTGTTTTTGCATTTCAAAAATATTTTTGAAAAAAATTAAAATTTTTATTTCTTTGCTATAATTTAATTTTTTTTGTAGTGTTTTCAGGTTGTTTTGATATGCTATATCAAAAATAAATTTTTAAAAAATAACTCCTAGATAAACTTTAATAATCCACAACTCCATAAGCTAAGTTAGTATCGGATTATGCTTAGTCTTTAATTAATTGTTATCACAATACTAAACTACTAAACATGCTTTAAAAATCCATTACTCTTTAAGCTAGGTTATTGTCGGATCATGCTTGGCCTTTGGTTAATTCAAAGGGCAGGCCTTTTGAACCCATCAACAATCCATATCCAGTGATACACCAACGAGGGAGGGAGAGATTAATAAATATTGTCTGCTCAGACTAAGTGATACAATATTATACGAGATTATGGTTAATTTTTAAAATATTTTTTATTTAAAATTATATTAAAATAATATTTTTTTTATTTTTTAAAAATTATTTTTAATATCAGCATATTAAAATAATTTGAAAACACTAAAAAAATATTAATTAAAAAAAATTAAATTTTAAAAAAAAAAATTTAAAATACAAAAATAAACAGGTTAAATCAGAGTGCCACAGTTCATGTTAGATTTTATGTGTGTTTGGTATTTGGTATGGGGATAGTTTTATGATTGTGATTTGAAAAAATAAATTTTAAAAAATATATAAATTATAGTTTTTAATTAAAATTTTAAAAAATTATTTTTATTTTGATTCATACAATACTATAAAACGTTGATTAAATATGGACCGCAGACCACACCATACCGCAACAACAAAATTAGAGCCTAATTGCAAACAAAATCGTGTGACGTAAATTCTATTCTGACCCAAAAAAAAAAAAGAGTAAAATGCACGAAGCAGTGTTGAGAACTCATTTGTCATCCAATTAAAAAAATGTAAAAGGCATTTAAGCTGGAAAATGTTTCCCATAACAATATCCAATCAAAAGGAAAAGTCATTGTTGATGATAAATAAATTTACCTTTTCTTCGGGTATGGTCGGCAAGGAGAGCAAGGCCATGTGCTAAAACTTTGATTTGATTAAAAATACATTTTTTTTTTATTTTTTAATTCAAAGAGCGTGTTTGGCAGTGTGGTTGCGAGTGCTTTTCAAATAACTTTTCGTGCTAAAATGCATGTCAATGATGTTTTTTTATTTTTAAAAAATTATTTTTGACATCAGCACATCAAAACGATCTAAAACATATAAATCATATTAAATTTTAACAAAAAACAAATTTCAAATTTTTTAGGAACGCAACCGCAGCCACGTTCCCAAACATTACCTCACTATACTTAAAAACGCGTTTTACTACGTTATCAAATTGAGAACGATGTTGAAATCATATTTTTAAAATAAAAATAATTTTTTTAAAAATATATATATATATATATTATTTTAATATATATTTAAATAAAAAAAAAAACACAGTGTATCTTCCTCCGTCTAATTGACTTGCCACTCAGACTAAGATAGGTGGGGTTAAAAGTCTTGAATGCCTCTCCTTTCCCATATAATTTAAAAAAAATAAATATTATTTTTTATTTTTTAAAATTTCAAGTATACTTTAAAACACGTTATACTATGTGGTTAAATTAGAAACGCGGCTGAAATTCTTTTTAAAAAAATATTAAAAAAAATATTTAAAATTAATTTGTATATTTTTAGATTGTTTTAATGTATTGATGTCAAAAATAATTTTTTAAAAATAAAAATATATATTATTTTAATATATTTTTAAATTAAAAAAAACTTTAAAAAATATAGGTAATCTCTCTCTTTCTAATTGACTTGCCACTCGGTGGGGTTAAAAGTCTTAAATGCCTCTCCTCTCCCATAGAATTTTCTTTGAAAACAAGGGGCCATCAATGCATTAGCCAACGCTAGCTTCATTATCAATATATTACACCAAAAATGCAACTACTTATAAGATTGATCTTGCATTTCAAAGGTTGCTATAATGTCTATATTTTAAACATAGGTATGATACATGTTTTATTTGAAACGCGTATGTTTGTTTTTCCGTTCAAAAAACACTTTTGAAATATTTATGCTCTTCAAATTATCTTTTTGTTTTTTTAGATCGTTTTGATGTGCTGATATTAAAAATAAATTTTTTAAAAAAAAATTGTTTTGATGTATTTACTAGTAAAAATATTTTGAAAAATAACCATTATTACCGTCTCAAGCACTACCTAAATTTATTTTCTATTTAAATCCAATGGTTCAAGCATGCATAAACTTCTCTAGACTTAACCTTGCATGTTTCCCAGTGGTGTAATTGTGTTCTTCATTGCAGGGACAATATTTCATTGCCTGCCTTTAGAAATTTAACGGGAGGGTGTGCGTGTGTATATATCGAAAAAGACAAAGGCAGACATTTAGCAAAAAAACAATTTTTTTTATTTAAAATTCCTTTTTTTTTTATTCTCGGATTATTTTAATATAATATTAAAAAAATTAAAAATTAAAAATATTTTTATATATTAAAAAAAACAATATTTTAAACCACAACCGCGAGCGTGTGTAATACGCAACTATTACCAAATTCCAAACCAACAACTCCGCGCGCGTGTGTATAAATTGAAAAAGACAGAGGCAGACATTTGGCAAAACAATATTATACATTGCAAGGCCAGAATTAATTGTACGTGGCTGGCTGGCACACGCCTTCTTGGAATATGCATTACCGTCCGATGCGTTTTCATGGTGGGATTCATTCGTTGGAACTCGTACAAGTCCATTTAACTTCACAAAATATTGATTAAAAAAACCTTGGTGAATGAAGCAAGATAATATTATTAATAAAGCACGATGAGCGATCATATTCATGAGCGTCGATATGTCCGAGTGGTTAAGGAGATAGACTTGAAATCTATTGGGCTTCGCCCGCGCAGGTTCGAACCCTGCTGTCGACGTTTTGCCGTTTCTTTATCTCCTCCTAATCACCTCTTTCTTTATCCTTTAAAAACAAATGAATCAAGTTTTTATTATATTAATATCTATTCATGAAGTTATTAACATCAGTATTTATATATTATTTAATTTTTTATTTTCATTATCTAAATATTATTTATTTATCAACATAAAATAAAAAAAATATATGAATATATGAGATATTTATACTTATATGTGTATATATTATGTTAAAGTATATATATATATATATATATATATATATATATATATATATATTTCAAGTTAATTTTAATTTGGGTTTTAAATCAATTTTGAAAATTTTTATATTCTATATATTATTTATAGAATAAAAACAACATGCATTATATTAGTTTTATGATTTGTTATTTTTTAAAGTATTTTTTATTTAGAAATATATTAAAATAATATATTTTTTATTTTTTAAAAATTATTTTTGATATCAATATATTAAAATAATAAAAAAATTAAATTTAAATTTTTATAAAACGCGTTTGTACCGCGTTACAACACGGAATCGAAATCAACTTTTGATCTGGCGTGTCGTATAACGCGGGAACCAGACCAGTACTTGTTCTGTTTGTCATCTGGCCCCCAGGTGCACGCACCATCACCGCAACCTTTAACATTGTTGAGGTGGCTATCAAATCAAAGCTAAGCTAAGCTAAGCCAGCCAGCCCAATCTCCATTTCTTTAGTGCCCAAAAGCCTGGCCAGGGAGGGAGGAGAGGTAAACTTTAATAAAACCGAGTTTTGGAGTCTTTGCTTTTTGCTATCATTGCATCTGATTTCGACGAGGTTTCTGAGTGACCATCAATTTCTCTTGACATTATTCTTAGTCAGGGTTTGTTTGTTTCTTAAAAATTATTTCTGAAAAATTATTTTTTAATTTTTTTTGTTTGTTTCTTATTAAAAAAATCGGTCAATAAAAAACACTTTTCAGTCAACAAAAAATACTTTCCAGTTAAAGAAAAATTTAGCTTGATTTTCAGGAAAGTGTTTTCCTTTTATTTTGGGCGGAAAACACTTTCTGGAAGATGTGAAAAATTTAGAAATATCATATTATTTACTGATTATATCAAATTTGATCATCAAACTTTTGATTGCTATATATATTTTGTTTTGAATATTTATTTTTCAATTTCATCCCTTAGAATTTAATTTTTATATTAATTTTGATCCTTATTTTTATAATTGTTATTTGCTTTTCCCTTATTATTTTTAATTGAAATTTTTTATCTATCAGATTTGGTTCTCATTCTTTTGATTGTTACTTATTTTATTTGAAATAATTTATAAAATATTAATTATTATTATTTTAATTTCTTCATCTTTTATTTTTTAGATTTGATCTCTATTATTTTGAGTATTATTTATTTTATTTGAGATAATTTATGAAATTATATTTTTTTTCAATTTTATTCTCATTCAACTTTTTAATTTGTAAGATTTGTTCCTCATTATTTTAATAAACTTGAAAAAAATAAAATACTAATAAGTTAATTTCCAGCTTATTTTTCATGATATAACCAAACAATGAAAAGTGTTTTCCAACTTATTTTCTATTACATTACCAAACATTGAAAAATAATTCACTTTCCCGAAATTCATTTTATTGAAATTCACTTTTCAAAAGAAAACTACTTTCTAGCAAACAAACGAGGCCTTAGATATGTTTTCTTTTTCCATTCAAAGGTTAGTTTTCATGGTTACATGCTCATCATTTTAATTATTAGTTGATTCTTATATTGTAGGGTAGTTTAGTCCGTTTCTTAACTTTGCATTTATTTTTTTCGGAATTATACATATGTTTTTCTAATTAAATAAAAATTCAATATATAATATATTATAAACACTCATGTCAAGTTTAAAAATCCATGACAACAAATTAAAATGAGTTAAAATACTCACCTAGATTTGAAAAGTCCAAAGTAACAAACTAAAATTAAAATTAGATAGAATACCCATCCACATTTGAAAACCAAAGGCATATACTTGCAAACATCACCTATTTTGGAGATTTAGAACCCTAAACACACACACACACACACACAAATAATCAGCTAATTAAAAGTTATAAAAGTGTATTAGATATTCTGATATATAGTATTTTTTAAAAGTGTATTTCAATTAAAAATATATCAAAATAATATTTTTTATTTATTTTTGATATCAGTACATTAAAATTTTCAAAAAAAATATCTAAAAAATATTAACTCTTTTAAAATAAAAAATTAATTTAAAAAAAAAATCTTAAAAAATAAATTGTAACACCATAACAAACACTCACGCGAATACCAAGAAGATGTTATAGATGATGAGAACGGCATCAAAGATTGGGTAATGGACATACAAGCTCATTGAGATCAAAGAAACTTCCCAAACTTGTTATGTCCAAAAGAATAAGCCAAGGTTATTATTTGCATCCTATATATATATTTGATTGATTTTCAGCCTTTCCCCTTTCTTTTCAATATTTCCCCAAGTTGCTAAAGTTGATAAGAAGAAATTGAGCTGGAAGATTCCACTTCAAATCTAACCTTTTTGAAATGGATCTTTACCAGGTTAAAATTCAATTGTCTTGACTTGGTACACATTGTGCTGAGTTTTACTCATCCTAACTAGCTAGTCGCATCTAAAATTGATGGTGGAGCTGCTGGGATTGAGAGATTGCTGCTTCTTGCAATCGTTATTAAAATGGTTGCAGGTTTAACAGCTATATATCATCTCAACAAGCAATACCTAACCTGATTCCTCAACAACTTCGAGGGATTTCTTAGAATGATTTTAGCATTTTATCGTGATTTTGGAGTGACTTTGACCTTGTAGTAAGTTTGTGCTAGGTATTTTAGATTACATTTTGACGTGGTTCTTCTCTTTTTGCTCCCATGCAAGCAGGTTGTTTCTGGTGATGATGATCTGCCTAGGAGAGACGATAATGGAGAAAGGAGGAGGAAGCATGATCAGCTTAGAGTGTTGGCAGTTACTGGAAGTAAGACTGAGGTCGACGCTGCTGGGGGAATGAGGACCGACGATCGATGATACTGGAATTAATTGCGTCTGAGGATGAACTTGCGATGGCAGAAGCATATATAAACCGGATTTTGTATTAATAAATTACCAAATTAATTCTTTAAATTTAACCAAATTTAATAACTACACTTGCATGCAATATCTGATTATATAAATCAAGATAAAACTTAAATAATATATAATATATATAAAAAAATTAATCAGGTGAAGGAAGACCTAGACTGAAACAACAACTTGGTCTATATAATCTAACCCTAGTATGCACGTAAATTCGTTCTTATCCCCGACAAAGGAAGAACTGAAAATAGAAGGCAAAAATCAAACGGGAAAACTAGGGGCCTAAACCTAAACCACAAGCAAAGCAGTTCCATACCAGGTGAGATCCACGTGGATGGGTCCCATTAACTTCAGCCAAATCCAACCACATAAGCAAATCGAATCTCAGCTCTGTTACTCGACACGTGGAAGCCACGTCACAATAGAATCCCAAGAAAAAAATCTAAAATCTAAAGAAAATCTGCTTGTTGCTAGCTCAGGCTTGGGGATGCAGAAGGGTATGGGACCACAGAAGCTAAGTGTGGGTCCCATTGACCCAACACCTGGCAGTGACGGACACCACAAATTCTTCGGGTCCGTAGATTTGATCAAACAAACCCCTAGGTCTTTATCATTCTTGTTGAGTTTGGTCATTAACAACTTTACCCCTGTACACTGCATAACAACTCAAGAATATTTTTTCCCTCTAAATAATAATATTAATAGCAGTTATTTTGTTGATTGTGTTTGTTATTATGGTTGGTGTTACTTTTTAAAAGTATTTTTTAATTAAAAATATATTAAAATAATATTTTTATATATTTTTAATTTTTATATCAACACATTAAAATTATACAAAAACATATAAAAAAATTAATTTAATATTTTTTCAAATAAAAAATATTTAAGAGAAACATGTTATAATATAAAAATAAACATTCATTGAGTTTTATTGGTGGTTATAATTTAATTGGGCCAAAATAGAATAATCTTCAATCATTGATCTGATTTGAAACTTGTTTAATTTAACTTACAGTACTACTAATTATTTGTTCTTACTTTTATAATTATAGAATATATCTCAATAATACCGGTTAATCTAATATGGTATTTATGCTTAAACTATTATTAGAATAATATTGATTGAGAATTTTAAATTATGATAGAATGCATAATTATTTCAGATATTAATTAGATTTAAAAATTAAAGTGTGGTGCTATTCATAATGATTATGTCTATAAAAATTACATATTTTTTATTCTTTGTTATTAAAATCTTTAAAAATTTATATTTCAATATAATTATTCTTTCCAATTTCCATAATAAAAATAATTTGGTATAATTGGAATGAAGAAATTGGAGAGCAAAACCCAAAACCCACTAAGGTAATTTCCCTGACCAAAGCAAAATTAGCTTAAGACCCTCCATTTCTCTTGCTCCTTCATTCTTACCTTCCCTCACCCACTCCTTCCCTGCCCTTAGAAAGAGAAGAAAAAAATCCACAAAAATCAACTCAAAGCTCAAAACTTTGTGATTTTTTAGATCAAACCCAATAAAGAATCCCAAGAATGAAGAAGTGTGAGCTATGCAAGAACCCAGCAAGAACATACTGTGAATCAGACGAAGCAAATCTTTGTTGGAACTGTGATACAAAAGTCCATGGAGCCAACTTTCTTGTTGCTAGACATGCTCGTGCTCTTCTTTGTCAGTCTTGTCAATCGCTAACTCCCTGGAAAGCCTCTGGGTCTCAACTAGGGCACACTGTGTCTGTATGTGAGAGATGTATGATTTCAAATGAGAATAACAATCGGGAAATTCAAGAACAAGAAGAGAATGGCAGTTCAGATGATATAGAGGAAGATAGTGACAGTGAAAGCGATAGCGATAGCGATACTAATGATGATGACGGTGGTGATGAAGACGGTGGTGATGGTGATAATCAGGTGGTGCCGTGGTCACCAACAACACCACCTCCACCGCCATCTGCAAGCTCTTCTTGTTCTTGTACCAGTTCAGATGATAATGATGCAGATTTTGTTGAGTCTGTTAATGTTCTTTCCTTCAAAAGACAACGTCTCCAGGTATGCCTTTACCCAAATTTGCAGGAATGAGTTGATCGGTATACCAATTGAATTGTCGTTAGTGGGTAGTTTTTTATTTTCTTAGTGTTTATGATGCATTGTTTTTAGCTTGATCGGAAAGGTGAGCCATTTTCTTAAAGAATTCTTACTTTAACGTCAGGGTTTTTCAGATCAGTATGCGCAAAACTGAAATCTCTTCATGATCAAATTATAATAGCTCATCAACTGATATCCGTGTTCGCAGCACTAGTTACTCCCCGAGCACACGTTTCGAGTTTGAGATTTATTTATTTATTTATTATAAAAAATAAGCAGCTCATCTACGCAACAAAAGAATTGTTGCATTGTCTAAGTAGGAATTGGAACTAGTATTTTCTTAGTGGGTTTTGATTATTGCAGGATGATCTCAACCGTTCGTATTCTCTACGGATGTACGGAAACACAGCCACTCCCGTTGAATGTTACAGTTCTTCTACGAGGGGATCTTTGAAAGAAAAGGGAAAGGAATTGGACCCGACGGTTTAAGCCGGGCGGAGAGAACTGCTGAGTTTGTTGAGAGATTGAGTGGAGGGTTCGAAGCCATTGATGTTGATTTGTTGAGGAATATTGGCCGTACGATTTGAGGAAGATTAGGGATGTCCTTACTAGTATTTAGTAGTTTGACCTTTTCTAACAAAGATATTAACAGGAGGTTAGGGCTGTTTAGCTGTGGATCTCTGAGACTTTGATTGACCATTTGGTTAATTAATTGTGTTGTTAAATCTTAATTAATTATCTCCATGATTTCTCCATGTTGAAGCCAAAGCATAATCAACTTGTACCATGTTAGGAGTGAGTGCTGGTTCGCAAGTTCTTGGTGCGAGCCCATTTTTTGGAATGGTGTTAATGGTAGGGACTTAGGGTTTCTTCCATGATTAGAGGAAAAAACAGGGATGTGACATTTATTTATTTATTTTATTAATATTATTTGTCTCATTGATATTGGACTATCTACGTTGGAGTCATTTTGATTTTCTTCATAGTACAACGTCTTTTTTTTATTGTATGGGAAATATTTTGGCATCCACAGCCTTGTCTTGAGATTTGAATCCTGGTTGACGAGGTAGGATGGAAATCAGTTTATTTGCCGCTAGACTAATCTTTAAGCTCTATTTAGGTGTTGTTTAGATAGGAATTAGGTGATAGGTCGAGCATTCTTTCTTTCTTTTCTTTTTTTAATTTTGTAAGGTAAATAATTTTGAGATGTGCAATTGGCACATGTAGATTAAAGCATTTCCGGTAATCTTGTTTTTTTGTTTTTTAAAGTGTTTTTCATTTATAAATATATTAAAATAATATTTTTTTAAAATTATGTTTGATATAAACGCATCAAAATGATCTAAAAACACCAAAAATATTAATTTAAAGTAAAAAAAAAAATTCAATTTTTTTCAAAAACGCAAAAAGATAAAGAAAACATGTCATTATATTACTGGGTTTGAAATTATATATATTCATTCTTGTATTTATTTTTATTTATTTAGATTTTGTTTGTTTTTGTGTTTGAGTTTGATAAATGCTTTTAAAAAAAATTAAGATTTTTTATTTATTTCTTTACTTCAAATTAAATTTTTTTTATGGTTTTAGATCATTTTGATATATTAATATTAAAAATATTTTTAAAAAATTAAAAAAATATTATTTTAATATCTTTCAAGCGAAAAACAAAAACAACCGAAATCATATTTCTAAAAACGCTAACAAGTATGCATTATATTTTTTCTATCACGGGGTATTAATAATAGGGTTTCATCCTTCTTGTTATTTTTATTATTGAAAGTAATTATAGAAAATGGGAAATTGATGATTATTTGTGTGATGAAGCGTGGCATAGTGATTTTGAAGAGGCATATGGAATAATGGAGACCAACTTTCGTTTCCTCTGTTGAGAAAAGGAAAGAAAATGGCTGTAGCAGCAGCTTTGAGTGTGGTGCACAGAAGGTATTTTCGAAACTTTAAATTCCATCCACTTGATTGAGAGGTGGGTTTTGCTCACTGATCACACGCAAAATGTCAGGTGTCAGATAACCTATGGCCAATGTTGAGTCACTTTAGGGGAGACCATAAGCCATTCTGGGGACCTCTCTGCAGCCCTGAGCCTCTGTCGTGTCTGTCCTTTTAATTCCCAGTTTTTAATTCTTTTTTAATTTTATTTGAAAATATTTTTTGAAATATTTTTTATTTTTTAATATTAATAAATAAATAGAAGCTGCTTCTGAACAGGATCAAAATACAAACAACCTACTCTGTTTGTGACCTAAAGTCTCTGCCTGTCCTGCTCTGCTCTCTAAGCCCACAAGTTACAATCCTGAGAAAAGCCCTGCAAACCAAACCACTTGATTTGACAAGTGTCGTAATGCTATTTAATGTTTTTTAAAATTATTTTTTGATTTAACAATACATTAAAATAAAATTTTTAATTTTTTTTTATATTATAAAAAGTATTGACACGTGTTTTCCTATATAAATATATTTTTAAAACGATTAAGTTTGAATTTCACGCACCACCTCTAGGAAGGAAGTTGATTGCGAGTCCAATTCATATCACCATCACATCTTGTTTTGTTCACGATCATAAGGCGTCTTGAAATTCAAGGTGATTTCTTCAATTCGTGGGAATCTTGCTTTTTAAGTACAAATAAAAGTTTATCAGGAAAAATCAAAGATAAAAAGATTTGAATATTACTAGCAAAAAGGAAGGGGGGAAAGAAGCCTTATCTCTTCGGTTAGTAGCTGTGGCCATGGTTAGCTCTTTATCAATGATTAGGGTAAATAACTATGTTTAATTTGTGTGGTTAACCTTTGTTGTTATTATTATTATTTTTATTGGAGGATAAGGGTAATTATCTATGTGCATCAATTAAGATTTTTTTTTTAACATGCCCATCATATTATTTTGGTTCGTTTAGAAAGATTTAAAATCTGTTTAGTAGTGTGATGAGGTATGATTGAAATTGGTATTTTACTCGGATTATAATTTTAAAAATATTTAATTAATTAATATATATCATAATTTTCTTAAACTTTTTTGTTTAAATTGTAACAGTAAAATCTATTATAATACTAAACATACACTTAGAATGTGTTTGGACCTTTATTTTTATTTTTTTTAATGTTTTGTTTTAAAACAAAGCAATTAAAAGTACAAAAAATAATAATTTGGTAATGATTTTAAAAATCGATTGTTTAACTTTTGAGAATGGGAGATGATTTTTATTAAAAAAAAAAATATATGTTTAAAGTTACATTAATTTTTACTTTAAAAAACATCAACTTTAAAAAGCATCGGGGAATGATGCTTTTCAAGATGCAAATTTACTTATATTTTTTTAAAGATAAAAAAATAATAATGTTAAATCATAAAAAAATATCAATATAGCAATTTTATTTAAAACAGTCAAGTGATTTTATTCATAGCACAATATGTCATTTCATTACTAAACATTTTAATATATGCTTAATCTTATAACACAATATAGCGCAAAACTAAATAAACTCTTAATAAAATCTTCAAACTTTAAAATTCAAATTCAAAAGATAATAATAAGAAAAAAAACTAGTGAATTTATTTTAACTATCAAGCAAAGCTATTAAACTCGGTTTAGACCATAACTTGGATCACAAATTGGATGAGTTAACTCAGGTAAAAAAAAATATCATTTAATTTTTTTCTATCAAAAAAAAGTAAAAACAAGTTTTGATCGAGTTATAGGTTAAACTAGTGAATCATAGATTTACTTACCATGTCAACTTCTATATAATTATTAAACTCGGCTGGGATCAGAACCTAAATCATGAATTCAGTGAGTTGACCCGGATAAATCAAAATAATATCTTTATAATTATTTAATAAAGGTTAAAATAATTTTATCTTGAGTTTTTTACTGAATCAACCGAGGTGGGATTAACTGACGGGGCCATCAAGGTCAACTCTAATCGAAACCAGATTTTAATAACAATGCTAGCGAGTAACCTATGAGGATTAGACACGCAGTTAACGACCTCCCTAGAGTTCATTCGTTTGGTTTACAAAATGTCAACATTGGTTAGGGAGATACCTATGAGTTTTTAATTGTTTTCTCTCCAAAATATCAGAGAACATATGGTCTTCATGGCTCGCCTGCCAAGTTGATGTATACAGAAGATAGGCAGGCAGCATCTTTACTTCACCTTTTAAATATAAATAAATAAATAAATAAACATATGGTAGTAGTAATAAATACGAAATAGTATAAAGTTTTTAGCCGGCCATCACATCAATCAAGAACATCTTTATGTGTTGGAATTCAACTTTGTTTAAAATTTAAAACCATAATAAAATTTTAAAATAATGTAGTCTTGCAAGAAATTGTGGTCGAGGAAAGTCCTCCCACCATAGAGCATGCTCGAGCCAACCAATCAAGAGTCTTAATTACTTTGTTAATTATATATAAAATAATAATTGGGATTAACGGTTGCCAAGGAAACTTCCCTTGAAATACAACAAAAAAGAATCACTTGAGAGAAAAGAAAAGAAAAACCAAGTGGGGTTTTGTGGTGGAGATTGATTGAGTGTTTTGAGGTGGAGTCGGTGTTTTGTGGTGGTGGTTGGTGGTGTTAACCTCCTGAGAATTTTCTTGACAACCGCGTTGATATTGTTGCTGGGGTGGGGGCTTTGATTGATCTTTCAGTCCCTGTATTTTATGAAAGTAATTGATTAATTCTTCATCTATTTTATTTTTATTTTTATTTTTATTTAAAGAAGTAGATACGATGAGGGGAAAAAAAAGTATTTTCAAAACAAAATACTGTTAAATTAACTATAGTCAATATGCTTGTTAAGGGACCATTTAATTATTTTCGATATTATAAAAAAAATAGTTTAATAAAGTTATAATTAACTATTGATCATAGGATTCTGCTGACCGTGATCTCATGACCTTTGATAATGACCATATAATTTTCTTTTTATTTAAATGTTTGTGTTTTTTTATATAATATAGTAAAATGCAATTTAATTTATGTATCCATCCACCTTGAGTGATAGAGGATCATTTTGGCACCACTCCTCAAATTGGCCCTTCAATTTTATTAACTACATAATAAATAAATAAATAAAAATGTCCTTTGCCCCCACTTTATGTTAATAATAATAGTTAAGTGCAATTGTGGCTAAGATCCATTCCTCATTGGCTTTTTCTCAGATTAGTGGTTTCCATGGCCAAAATCAATAATTCTTGTTTCTTTACATAAACTAAACTAGGTTCATTAAAACTTAGTAAATGTTTGTTTTCGAGTTATGATTTGTTTTTCAAAGTGCTTATTAAATTAATCTTCACTGGAAAAGATATTAAATTAATATTTTTTTTATTTGTTTTCAAGATAATTTTAATGTGCTGATATCAAAAATAAAAATACATATGAAAAAAAAATATTATTAATTTTGATATATTATTAATTAAAAATAATTTTAAAAAAACACATGCATTGGAATACCAAATACATACTAAGTCTGGTGGTCTCGCATCATTCTTTTTCACTCTAAGTCTAATAATTATAGCACTTGATTAAACAAAGTTAGATTTGGACTTATACTTGCTTAATTATATGATGTTTTTTAAAAATTTTAATTTTTTTAAAAGGTTTTAAATTAATATTTTTTAGTATTTTTTTTATTGTTTTGATGTACTAATATAAAAAATAATAAAAATATTATTTTATTATATTTTCAAAAAAAAAAAACATCATGAAAAATACATCCTGAAAGCCAATTCCCACCTCACTACCGAAGGCTTTAAAGCAACATAACATGCGGCTAAAACACTTAATGCTGTGAAGAGAGAAGGAGAAAGAGGCAAGCAAAGATTCGACACTGCAACTTCCCAATCCTATCTTCACTTGCTTGTGACAAGCACTTCTACTATCTGTAGCTATCATGTTAAGTTCCCTTCCCTCCAAAGATGGGCTAAGCTAATAGTTTCAATAAATTGTGTTTTCAATGCAGCAAAAATCCAAATATGTATGTACATTGGAAGATCATAGCTATTAAACTTGATCTAGGATTAATACAATGACTGAATCCTAACACAAGCTAAGCTTGAGTTTTTTGGGTTTGTAACTCAGTTAAAAAAATAATAATCGGTAAAGTAATTGAAAAAAATATTTGAAAAAATAGCATGTCGGAGATATCAATTACGACTCTCGAGTCACAGAAAATATGTGCGACTCATTAAACTGTGTTATTTTCTGAAATATTTTCTTCGGCAGGTTTACCACAGTTGCTTCAATTCACTTTCTAATATTTTTTAACAAAATTGCTTTCATCGGTCTATAAACTCAAGCTTGGAGCATTTTGAACCCAAATCAAATCTGGAAGAACCACTGCATGAAAACCAGAGTGTACCTGCCAGGGGAGAAACAAGAAATCAGTGCCAAGATAACTGAATTTTCAGGGCCATGAATATCCTGATAATGCAATTGGCTTCAAAGAAAACAAAGAGAAAAATGCAGATGAGCTTGCTAGTGCAAAAGCATATTAGATTAAGATGAGTGTTGAGCTTACAAACATAAACAGTCTGCATTAAAAGCCTATACAAAAAGAAGAGAAATGACACGAACTTTGTTTTCTTTCTTTCTTTTTTGGTACCAAGAGGGAAGGAGCAAGCAGAAAGGATAATGGTGACGACAACTCTTTCAGTCATCCTAATTTTACAGTAGTACTGTGCAACCCTAGGATATTCAACTTTCTAAGCAGAACTATAGAGAGATGATGAGAATGTCTCTCCGTCAAAATGCAAAGGTGTATTTGAAAGCAATGCCATAAGAGTGCACCACAGCTAGCTAAATGTGCCTTGCTGCTCAGGTATAAATTTCAAAACCTGTTATAGAGGTAGCAAGATCGGCATTGGCCTGAGGCAAACAACCAATCCAGAAGGAAAACTTGGGAGGTATGAAGATAATAAGATATCAAATCCCAGAGATTGAAGAACAAAACAAACTGATATGTTTAGAGAAAGGCACAGTTTTGAACAGCGAGGCAGTCGTCATTTATTTCTACACCACCAATTTCCTTGCAGAGAAAACCAAACCACCCTCGGAAATTGGCACAATGTTCAAAATGATCCTCAGTTGCATCAAATGTTTATCAACCAACCGTGTATAAGCAATTTATCTGATATTTAGGTCTAATCAATGTTTTTTTTACCATTCAATTTATCTGATATTAAGCTCTAATCAAATTTACAAAAACCTACGACGATTTCTCTTGTTTCTCAGCATGTAATCAGATTTTCTAAAACCTAGATTCACATTTGTTCAACCGAAAGTATGTTTATGTAACTTCAACGAAACAAAGAAAGAAATCAGGTAAATATCAATGTAAGTGCCAGAAAGAATCAATTGAACAAGGCAAACTCGCAATCACACATCATGCCACAAGAAACGCAACATTTGAATCACATTAGCATGGTCAAATAGACAAGATAACAACCAAAACATCAAGCCTAACACAACCATACCTCACTGGAGAAAGTGACCAAAGCTGCCTATTTGTGGTCTGCTTATTCAAAACACAAGTCTCTCAATCCCCCGAGCTTTCGAGTCAAAATCTCATTCGACAAAAATTCCATATACCAGAAACTCTCTGACAACAAATCTCTAATCAAAAGAAACCTTTAACACTAATCAACAAATTAAATAAAACTCTCCCCGTATCAATATCAAACCCATCAATTTGAACACTAGCATCATATTCCAGTCAGAAACCAATTTTTTTTTTTTAAATGTAATATAGCTAGGCCAGGTAATTCTTGTATTTGTTTTTTCTTTTCCAACCACTAGTCACTCTGTTTCAGTTTTACTCGTTATAAACTCAGATCATGTAATATATAAACTAAAACAAAGCTTATAGCATGTAAATTCATTATATTTCTACTTGCTTGAAGATTCATAATTCAACTGATAAAGAAAGCTCGAAACATTGATCAACAAGTTCTACAACTAAAACCCATTTCTTTTCCTTTGTTTTTTAGCAACAAAGATGTTGGCACACATGCAAATCTCTTTTCTCAATCTTAGAGACAAGCCTGCATTTCAACAACTATAAACATTCCCCTACTTATTTGCAGTTGTTAAGATGCAGTAATATATTTCAAAAATTGAGAAAAGATAAGTCTATGAATCCACAACCCTTTCAGGACACAAATAAGCGCATTTTTCAAAAGATAGGGAAGCAAACGGTTAGATGTAAATCTTGGTGATTGATGTTCTGGCTTATGGTTGAATCATAAACCCATTTGTTTCCATCACTTGAATTATAATTTTTCTAACAAATAAAATTTAAATTTGAAATCTACACGATATGACCTATCTTTTGGTGTATGCATATCTTGCATGGGCTTGATTAGAGTGCAACAAGTCATACTACAATAAAGTGGCTATTACTGTAGTCATAACAAAAACCAATTTTGAGGTTCATTTCACTAGCCACAGAATGCTGCTATGAATAATTCTTAATTTTTAACAATCTATGCAGGTACTGAAGCCCTTGAGCAATTCTTTCAATAATGCATATGTGATCATGTTCAGGAGAGAATTTCTGAAATGTTCGAAAGCTAGAAGCTAATGCAAGAATGACGTTGAACTAAGAAAGTAATGGTGAACGTAAAGAGGATGAAACTTAACTTCCCAGTATACAGGTCCATACCCTCCCTGTCAAGGCTTGTTTTCTGCTGAGAATTTGTCAGTTGGAGCAGGTGATCACTTTTATCAATCACCCATCTCGTTATGGAAAAACAACACTATTACTTTGTGGGAAAAATGTAGCAATTTCTAAGAATAAAAATGAATATGTAAGAATCCCATGCTATCATTGCCAAAGTCCAGGAAGTGATTCAAATGAAATTTCACTAAATCACAAGGAGCCATCTAAATACTGCTTAGGCAACTTGGCATGCTTTAGTTGCATTATCAATGGCAGGCCACAGGTCAAGAAAAACAAAAATTGTGGTTTCTATATCAGACTAGTAACTGAAAAGGTTCTCTCTGTACCCTGACACTCATTTTCTTCTGCTGTCATTAGACTTGAGACTTTACTTTTCTCTTTCTGTCCAAAACTCACAGCAAGAAATAAGATTTACCTTCGTGTCTGAGCTTTCTCTTGAACAGGCAGCAGGTCAATGACCTGATTGTTTATACTGCAACCACTGTAAGTTCTACCATAACAAATGCACATACTCTAAAAAATATTTCCTGAAATTTACCACATTAATCATTGTTTTTACCACTCAAGTTTTGAAGCTCAGATGCAGCATGTTGATGTAATCTGTTCCAGCAGCACCACCTCCTAACACCAACTGATGTAAATTCACGAGAGCATCTTTCCGTACAAACCACCCACTGGTGATGAACGTGCTGTTCATGTGCAAATATCTCATGCGATCCAATTAGCATCTTGCAGCACTTGTTTCCTAGTATGCTTTTGAATTTGCAAAGAATGTGAGACTTGACATTTTTAACCACCGACCTTCCTTGTTCGCACACTGCAATGATTTTCTAACAAAAGCTCTCGATCAATCATTTAGTGCAAGAAGGCATGTGACCTTGGGAGCATTGACAAAGGTTCAGTGAAGTCTCATGAAGACACAGCAAGGCCCTCAAAGAGCATAAATACCATCTTGGTCTCTCATTTTTAACAAAACACATCCAAAATCCAGATCACTAGGCCACAATGCTAGTTGGTCGTCCTGCCCTGAGATATTTACCACTTGTCTTGAAATTATAAAACTATTGTATACAGAATAAGTGAGATAGCTTCATTTTCATTCCACACAAAACTAAAATTAAATACATGAACATATTGTGGCATCTCATCTCACAAATCAAGCTAAAAGTAGTTCATTCCAAACTCCAATGCTCCAATACCTATACGGCTCATTCCATTATATGAATGAATCCCTCCATATAAGTGCATCACTTGAGAATATGCCTGCTCCATCTGCTGAGTTTCCGTGAAATAAGAATCCAAAGTAGTATAGCTTAGTTGCCATGCTACGAGAAATTCCTATTTGGACCAGCACACGCCATTCAAAAACTACCAAGCTTTAGGAATGCATGCCTAAACAGGATAAGAAGTCAAAAAACTTATTTGTCAGACAAGAGAGAATTTCTGATTTCTTATTTCGGATGAGAATTATAGGACCAATAAAAATGTTGGAAGGAAACTCTGGTTTACTGGGGTTTTTTTCTCCCTACATTAAACTGAAAAAGGAACAATACAGTAATGATTTAGAAAAGAAATCAAAGCACAAAAACAGTACATATAAATTTCCAGGAAAAGAAATTCTGCAATACATCTTATAATTCAATTAGCAACGTTTCTTAAGCAAGTTTGATAGGTTCACCAAACAGTTGCCCCATTTCACTTTCCAAGACATTTAACAAATTTGCTTTCGTCCGTCTATACACCCAAGCTTGAGCACTTCGATCCCAATCAAACCTTGATGGACCACTGCAAGAAAACCAGGTCGTAACAGTCAGATCACAAATAAGAAAAACAGGGTGGGAAAAAAAAACTAAATTTGGCAGCACGAATATCTGATAATGCCATTGACTTAAATAGATAACATAGAAAAAAGTTAAAGAGAGACAAGCATTAATGCAAAAACATTCTAGCTCAAGATAATTGTTCAATAAAGTACACTACCAAACAAAACTTTCAGCATCAAAAGCTCATCCTTAAAAAAAGAAAGGGACACGAATTTTATACACTTTCTTTGGTTCTCAAAGTGAATCAGCATGAAAAAGGATTACAATGATAGCATGGTGTTCTTTTGTTTTGGTTTTAATAGCACATTACTTGCTTCCAAACCTACTAATATATACAACTTAACCAACAATGTTCACTATTTCAACTTAGATCCAGATTCATTAGAACCTCCAACAATTCTTTCGCAAGTCCTAACCAACTTCCTCCAACCTAATTTCACAGCCATTTGACCGCCCACAATTATAGTAACATGTTCAATTTCACTCCAAAAATCAAAAGAAACAAACAAACCAGCACAATAATCCCCTTCAACTAAAGGACATGAATCATTTACACAACATCACATGGTACTTAAAACACAATCCTAATCAAACATATAAAAATGTACGAACTGAACTAGCTAGCAATAAGAAAATTCCACACCTCACAGGGGAAGATAACCAAAGTTGCCGATTCGGGGTTTGTTTGTTCAACACATAAGTCCCTAAATCTCCAAGCTTTAGAGTCAAAACCTCATTCTACCAAAAACCACATAAAAAACTTCATTAACAACAAAACTCAAATCAAAACAGAACCTCAAAACAATAACGACCAAAGAAAAAAAAACTCACCCCATAATCGATATCAAAGCCAGCAATTTGAACACTATCACCATATTCCTGTCCAAAAACCAAAAACTCATTATTAAAAAAAAAACAACAAAAGCTTCAAACTCCATTAATTTGAAAGCCGGGAAAGTTAAAAATTAACCTCAAATTTCTCTTGAAGGTCATGAATAGTTGAATCAGCTAGAGAGTGAAATTCATCCTCCTGTAAAAGCGAACTGTATCCCACTTTAATCAATTAAAAAAACCACCTTTAACCAAACCAAAAAAGACCCAGATAACAAAATCAGACATTAGGTGCCCCTTAACCAGACTTGCAACGAAAAACCTACCGGTAATCAATGGCAGCAGGACCTTCAGTATCGGTTGAGTTGAGATTTAACAAGGGAGAAGAGTAGAAGGTTCTTGAAAGAGGAGGAGAATGACTGCTTGAATGGTGGTTGATAGTTTTTGAGGATTGTATAAGAAGAGAACGTGACCTGACCAAGAATGAAGAAGGAGAAGGAAAGCAGTGCTTTAGAAGTGTGGAGAGCCTTCTGACAGAAAGTTGCAGCTCTGAAGCCATTGATGTTTTGCTAAAACCTGGTACTTCGGTGGTGCCTGTTGTTGTCTTAGCAAGCCTATGTGCTCGGTTTCTTAAGTTTGGATCAAATTTCTTATTGGGCTTGCATCCAATGATTTGTGCAAGGGATGGACCAAAAGCATTGAAAATTATATAATTTTCGAATGATTGATTACAAACAATATTTTGTTACTTCTTGAAATAAAAAAAATGAAGATGATGAAAATTTATTTAGTTAAATAAATAAATATAAATATATGAAATAAATTTATTTTTTTAATTTTAAAATTAATTTATATACTTTTAAAATATAATATAAAGCACATGAAAGACAAATCTTCTATGTTCTAATTAGTGATAAAAATTAATCTCAAAATTATTATTTTTTAAGTGGATATTTTTTTTATGTAATTGATTTCAAAATTTGAAGGAAAAAATTTGATCATATAGTTTCCAAATTATTGGAATTATAAATTAACAAATAAATATTATATGATAAAATGAATCTTTTTTTCAATTAAACTAGTTTTGAAGAGGTTGAAATGTCCAAGATTATAACTAAAATAATAACAAAAATCAAATTTTAATCACACTTAGTGGGACTTTCATCACTATAGCCCAAGTTTACAACAAATATAGATGACAAAAATTAAAGTTTAATCCACAGCTAAGGCAAAAGCTATTGAAACTTAGATTCTGATTGGTATTGTTATTAAAATTATTTTTTAAAGTATTTTTTAATTAAAAATATATTAAAATAATTTTTAAATTTATTTTTAATATCAACACAATACGTTAAAACAATCTAAAAATATTAAAAAAATATTAATTTAAAATAAAAATAAATAAAATTTTCAAAAATATTTTAAAAATAAAAATAAAACAGGCTGTTAAACACAAAGTTGAGTTTAATTAAGACCAATTGATTGTTTTTAGGATACTGATTTTTTAATTATATTTATCTTTAGTATACCAAGTTTTGGATCATATTTATTTATATTAGACTAGTTGATTATGTTAAATTAATTTGGATTAACATAAAAAAAAAAGGAACATGACTGAAATTCTCATTAATCTCTATATTTTAAAAGTGTATATTTTAATTTAAATACAAAGTAATTATATATAAGATAAACTGAAAATATTATTTTATCCTTAATAAATAAAATAAGAATAAATAAAACAAGATAATATATAGTTCTTAACAGATTAGATTATACGGGTGTAATTTTTCTATAAATATATTTATAAGTGTAAATTAATCAATAATTTTGGTTAATTCCAAATACTTGTGTATATTTTGTTTCTGTATTAAAGCTTAGGTTAATTAGGAGAGAGAAAATGCAACAGCCTTTCTCTCTTTAACAGTAGAAAAACACAACAGTGTTTTTGACAGCAGTAGATGAGCACAGCATCAACTCGATTACAGCAGTAGCAGCAACAAAACCTCCAAACGCATCAGCGAAGTAGCAAGTTTTTTTTTTTTTTCCCAGCTCCCAACTCAGCAACACGCAACAGCAGCAGCAAACTGTTTTTTCAGCAGCAGACCAGATACAGTAGCAATGTTCTTCATGTAACAGCAGTTCCAAACCCTTTCAGCAGCTGCTCTAGTCTCTTTTCAAAGCAAACAGTAGCTTGTAGCAATTATATTTGTTCAGACCCTTCCTCGCGCAGCTTCCGTTCAAGCAGCAGTTTTTTCACGGTAGTGCAGACCCTTCCTATCACAGATTTTTTTCTTACGGCAGTACAGCTTCAGTTCTATCACAGCTTGAAGTAGCAACGTCTACACATATTTTTTTCTTGTGATCCGTTGAAAAGCAGCATCCTTCTCACTTGTAATCAACAAGCGTGGCAGCAATAGACCTCCACCTAGTCAAACAAGCAGAAACTTGATTTACAGTAAGCAGTTACCTCATTAGCCTTGCTGAAACAAGCAGCAGACTTTTCACTTATTGCTGACGAATATTTTTTTTTTTTCAACAGCTTTGACCTTATTAATTTTTTCAAACTAATAAGTGTTCAAACAAAATAAAATTCATGGCTTCCCGTAATTTTGTTTAACCGGACAATCCATGCTTTGATGGTCATTACAGAATTTTTTTTAACAGCAAATTAAAGAGTATTGACAACTCATTTCAATGAATAATTTAATTAACTACTATTGGATCAACAATAACGAATGAATAGAAATTGATCTCGTAAACAAAAAGAACTATACACAAATCCGTATGTGCGCTATGCACAAAGATATTAATAAAGGTTAGGAAAGAGTTCCTGTAAAGCTTGTTGTGCACTTTGATTATCTTATTAATTTGTGCATTCCGTTTGTCTTCTAACTTGGAAAACCTCTCGGGTGAGGAAAATACTTAGTTATTATGCAAACACGAGTGGGATTGGTGAGGGAAGGCCGAGTCTAGTGAGGCACTAAGCTGCCGCACGGGTTTATTCGCATAGCAAAAAATTACCCCGTGCGATAAGTTAATTAATTAAAAACTTTCTACAGTACAACTGCTTCGATTTTAAATTAAATTAAATGGAAATTCAGTTAAATTTTATCAATTTAGTAGATCAATTCAGACCCAAACAACCCATTTAAAACTCTTAATATATATTAAAATCCTGCTTGCTTACTGAATTCCAAAAAATTTCAAAGAGTTAGAAACTCTAAATGGAAAGATTTTTCTTCCTGCTCTTTATCTATATTTATTTTGATCAAAGATAAATCTTTTTTTAGGTTTTTAGATGATGATATAAGAGTTCTTATTCATAAATTCTTGTACTTAGTTAGTTTAAAGGTTTTATTAAATCATCATTTATGGTGCTATAATGAATATGAGGTTTTCAATCAATTTGTATCTTAACAAGAAACTCTTATCTTAAAGAAAACACCAGTAAAGCAGTACTATTTTATATAAATAAAAATACTATGAAAAAAAATAGGAGGCCTGTAATGACAAACATGGCTTTTAAAAAAAATAAAGAAGAAAAAATATTAAAATATATATTATCAATTTTAATTAATTTAAATTAACATATCTAACCCCTGACGCGAACCTCATTTTAATTTTATTAATATTATTTGATTTGTTTACTATGGTTTTAATCTGTTAACTTTTAAAAAAAAATCTCGTTATATCGATGTTAGGGTTTTGTTTCTTTCTCCTAAGCTATTGTGTAATTTTATTTTTTCAACTGCAATATTTTTCATTTTAATTGATTTTACCCCCCCCCCCTCGGAAAATGTTATAGCACAACAAGTAGCTACAGAAATGTATGATTTTATAGAGAAAAATTATTATATTATTGTTTCAGTTTCTTCATCTGGGTTCTTGAATTTAAAGTCAAAAGCAACTAATTCTTGGTTTGTAACTCTATATTTGTTTGCTTTGTGGTTTAATTTGATATATGAATTTCATGCACCTGATCGATGGCAAGTGATTTTCCGTCCAAAGCTCTTTCTCGATCAGCATTTCATTTTCTATAAAATCCACAAATTTGATCCTTTCGACAGTCTAATTCCTTAGAGAAGAACCTGCATAAAAGGAGCTTAGAGAAAAAACCAGGATATTTTAATAAGAAGATGGTTAATTAACAATAGTTAAGGGATCAAGTTGTAAGTTTTTGAAAATAAACGATTGGGTTGTAATTGCTCTTAAAAGCAAGGGACTAGACAATAATACACTCTGAATCCAGCTTCTAACGAACAATGTAACGTACAATCAACGTTACCAGCAAATACATAACTTGAGGTATATTTAAAATACGATGGTAATTGTTTTATAAAGTGTTTTTTAGTTGAAAATATAATATTAAAATATTTTTTTTAATTTTTAAAAATTATTTTTGATATTAGCACATTAAAATGTTTTAAATATATAAAAAAATATTAATTTAAAATAAAAAATTAAAAAAAATATTTTTTAAAATACAAAAATAAATACACACTTAATCTCATTAGGTGGATGGAACGAGGAAGAACTTCAGGATTCCCAGATGAAGCCAAAAAATGGTGCTTGAGGTGGACGAGACCTCCTATGAACTAATTGGTTAGGAGTTTAATTTTCAAGGTTGTATTTAATTATTGTTCTCTGATTAAAAAAAAAATCGTATTTGGTTAAATTAATGGTAAAGATAGAAACATAGAATAAATTTATTTTTAAAATTAATTTATATATTTTCAAAACAGATAATATATAAAAACATGTCTTTATTATTTTTAATTTTTTTTATTTGGGAATAATATCTATCTATAACTTTAGATTTGATACTTCTTTTATTTGTTTTTATCATCAAACCAGCTTTTTTTTTATTTAATTGGAAATACTCTTTCAAGGATTGAGGAATGGTAACGTCGTCCCATCCACCACTGCTTTAGAATGTTAGGGGTGGAATCCACATTACCTAGCTAGCTCATTCACATGATTGGATTGGCTGATAAAGGAATGAAATAATTGATTGATTTTTCTGTTTCTCTTTTTTTTTTTTTACTTTTTTTCTTCTGTCTCATCTCCACTAGGCCATATGTTCTTTTATTTTATTTATTATTAATTTTTTTTTATTAATGTGGGTATCCGGATCAGCTTGCGCGCATCTCGACTAATCCTACGAGTCCTAAAGTTAATGACCGTAAACCTCTAGTGACCATCATATTAGCAACCATATAGTTCGAACTTGAGATCACAGGGAGAACAAACCTCTTAATTTCAAACTTTTAATACCAGGCCACTTACTATATGGTTGCCATATGTTCTTTTATTTTTTTATTTTTTATTTTTTGATTTACGTGGGGTGTCCGAGCTAGCTTGCGTGCACCACGACTATTCCTCACGGCCCACTGGACATCCTACAAGCTCAGGAGCAAGTAAGGCACCGCGGGGGTGACAGGCGTGCACATAGAGGGTCGAACCCGGGACGGGAGCGGAACAAGTCACACGGTTGACCACAGCAGCTAGACCCTCAAGTTTTTTTATTAATATGAGAGGTGGAAGCTTCCCTGGTTAATGTTTCTGTTTTGAAGATGATATTCTACAGGTTGTTGTGATGGATTTGCATTTTCCCTGCATGTATAGATAAAACACCAAACTATTTTAATAATCTTCTAAGATTATAGTTTATTTTTTCCAATTGAAACATATGCTACTTCAATCTATAATTATAAAACCTAACTCGAGAATATGGGAATTAAGGTAAGATCTAGGATAGGTGATTGAAGAGTCTATCATCCAAAAAATATTTAAAATAATTAAAATGATATCCTTTTAATTTAAAAAATAATATTAAAATAAATAAATTAAAGGTTAGGTTTTGACCGGATTGACTAAGTGAACAAGTTAATCCAAGCTTTTGACCGGGTATATTAGGTTTTTCCTACTATTTTTTTTTATTCCAAACCAAAAAAAATAAAATAAAAAAGTTATAACTAGAATAGAAAAGACGAGATGAAACAAAGAAATTGATATTGAATTAAACTATAAAAATAAAGAAAAACAATTTTTTTTCCTTTTCTTCATATATTTTTGTTCTTTTTAGAGGAATAGAAAACTGATCTCTTTGTCTTCGTAGCTGAACATGTTTCTTTCTGAGCTTTCTTTATTTTTTATGTCCTAAGATCGTAAGCAAGAAAAACACCCATGAAGGCTTTAAAGATTCAATATTAATACACGTATTGTTTTCTTCTCGTTGAATAAGAAAATTCGAAAAAGTAAAAATAGTGATGCACATGAAAAGCAAATCACATGACACTTGTGTGTTTGGATTACATTTGAAACTATTTTAAAAATATATTTTGTATAAAAAATCTTTAAATTCTTGTTTTTTTTAGTATTTTTTTATGATTTTAATGTATTGATATAAAAATAAATTTAAATTTTTTTATGGTAATATATATATATATATATATATATTAACTAAAATATTATAGAATGGTGGTTTTTCATTGTAACAAGAGATATAGTTCACTATGGAATGCTACAGTAAAGTTATCTATTTGCTCTATTGGCCGATTGATCATTAAAAGATTGATCAAGGGTATTAAGGTTTTTATTTTCATTTTTTTTACAGTAAAAATATTTTTTTATCCCTAAAGTTAACAAAACTTAGAGTTGTTGACCAAGAGGTTTTTTTTATTTTTTATAAATTTTTAAAGAGTAAAAATATTTTTTTTTATTCTAGAGATAAAAAATTATTGGCTTGCTTGGATAAGGGGTGTTTTTTTGTTTTTTGTTTTTTCATTATTCATGTTCAATAAAAGCATGTTTTTGGCCTTAGATAAGACAAAAAAAAATAATTAAGTTTGTGTTTGGTAATTATCATGGTAATTACAATGTGTTTTTAGTATTTTCACATTGACTTTTATTTTTTAATCAGAAAAGTTGCTAGGGCATGCTGAGTGAGTAGCGTCAGCGTTATTCAGGTAGTGCATGTGACATTACCCGATGGCCAAACTTGACCCTTCGTTGTTTCCTTGGATGCGCCATCATGTCCTCTTCTATATGGTATGACACGTGACGGTGTATGGTGATCAGATTGTAACCAACAATCGTTTTATTTTTTTCTCCTTCTTTTCTCTCTCCTTTAAGATAAGTACATGACTGTCATCTTTCTTTGATTTTGCAATTTCAGTCCTCATTCTTTTAATTTTTTATTTTGTTCCTATTTTTTTTATAGAATTTTTTTTAATTTTTTACATTCGTGCACTTTACAAAGTGAATGTTTTATTTTGTGTGATTGAATATCTTAATCTATATTCATCTCTTAATTTTTTTTTATTTTTTTTTTATTATTATTAATTGTTTTTTATTTATTTATATAGATAATTATCGATTTATTTAATTAGAATTTTTCATATACTTTTTAATTTATATTTTAAATTTTTTTTATGTAAAAACATATAGTTTTTTGAAAAAATAATTTATAACGCAAAAGAAAGCGCGGGTTAGATAGTGTGTGTGTATGTATTTGGCCATCAAATAAAAATATACTTAATAAAGCAGAATCCATTTAAACTTGTGTATTTGTTCTTTCCGTAAAAAGAAAAATAATCGAAATTTTATTTTTAATCACAGCCATAAATATTCTTGGCCTATAAAAACCTCAATCACAAATTAGTACAAACACACAAAATATTAGGGTTAGCCAAGTTCCAAGCTTTACCACATAGCCTCTCCCTTCATCAAATCTCTCTCTAAAAAAAGTATTTTTGCCCTTTTTTTTTGTTTCCCATTGTAATAACGATTTCTGTTTATTTTGGTAGCCCAAGAACAACACGCGACGTATTTTTACCACTTTTTTTTTTCTTTTTTCTTTTTATTTCCCATTGTAATAACGATTTCTGTTTATTTTGTTAGCCCAAGAACAACACGCGACAGCAAAATAACAAGAAAGCTTTTTTCTCTTCCAAAAGGATCATTGTCTTTATCAAAACCTGGCTAGAGAAAGGTAACATGTTTCTCCTTCTCTTTTAGTTTTCTGGGTGCTAGTTGCTTTTATTTTTGTTCTCTCAAAATGGGTTCTTTTTTTGTTTTTGTGTTTCTCTTGGTTTTTTGTTTGAGAGAATGAATTCCTCTTGCTTGTTTCTGAGAAAAAAAGTTAACTGTGCTTGATATCTGTGTTCTTGAATAAGTGGGAAAATATTTCTTTTTCTTTGTTTATGCATAGATTGGTCTCCTGTTTGTTTGAATAACAGCAATGTGTCTCTGCTTCATTGAGTTTTGTTTTCTGAAATATTGAATTTGCTATGGTTGGCTGAAGTTTATTGGCTGCTGCTTTGGCGTTATGTGATTGCTAAGGACTGATGGCTATACAGTTTTTGTGAATGCTATTCTTTGATTGGTTCTTGTTTAGAAACCATGTTTGAGAAAGAAAGCATCTTTAATGCCATGTTTGTTTTCTTATTGCAGAAAATTGTTTTTGTTTCTTCATGTTTGCCTGTTTTGATTGAAACAACCCAATGTGGGTCTTGAAGTGTTCATGATGGGTTGCCAATTGTATCACCCCTGCAGATTATAAATATGCAGGACATTTGTTTGAACTTTTTTCCTTAATTTCAGGCCAGCATTTCCTATGCATAATAGGAATTGGGTTTTCCTAGTTGGCAAAGATATTGATTCACTCTGGCCGCCGCAACAGATTTAAAGCATTCTCATGCCTCTAGGAGGGTGTGGGGTGATAACGAGGGTGTGATATTGCTTTGTGTTTTAAGGCGATCAAGATCATCTCATGCTTGGAGACTGTGCCGTGTTTCAAAGGGCTTGTCTCTTGATTTTGGCTAAGGCTTGCTAGCTTTCTGGAAGCTTGTTGGTAGTTGAAGATAGTCAGGTATCAGTTCTGGGCTCTAGGAGTCTGGACGTTAAGAAACAGAAATAGTATAGTTGTTTACTGATAGCATTCTTTATTCAAGTTTAGGCCAATTGTAGATGTAGCTTGCGTTAGTATTGTTACAATGGTTAGGTTCTCATGCTTCAATGCTCACATCCTTTCTCACAAACCAAAGGTATGTGGAGAAATCACTGACTTGGACTTAGAATCTTTGTACTTATCGTTTCATGGCTTTTTTTTACCAGAGTTTCCTTTCTCCTTCAGAAAACAGCCCACCCTTTTGCTGAAGCAAAGCATAAGAGTTTGGAAGATTTTTCTCAAATTCAAGCTCCTAAGGCATTGACTAACACTTCAAGCTTACTACTTCCGAATGCACGAGTAGATGCTCAAAGTAGGAATGGTATCAGGAATGTTACAAGCTCTGACATATCTGTTGGACAAAGCTGGATTTCAGACAAAATTGAGAACAAAATCAATGTCAAGAATGACATAGGAGCCCATCAGACAAGGGTTATTAGGAAAAGTCAGTCTCTCGGGAGTGGATTATGCCTTGAGGGAAGGGATCTATGTGACAATGATACTGAGGAGGAGATAGATCAAGGAGTATATAGTGATTCCCCTGATCAAAATGGGTTACTTAGACCAAATGGCAGCAAGGATTCAGGAATAAGCCCAACTAGTGAGCATATGAAAGCTCAGCAACTAGAATCTCTTAATAAGAGTTCTGAATTTGTCAAGAAGGAATCCATATTCTCAATTGGTGATGCTCCGCATTCTGAAAAGGAAGGCCCTGAAAATTCTGATACTCCATTATCTGGTGGAGATGGCAATGTCTCTGGTGACCAGTCACCTCACAGCCATCCCATCATTGAAAAAGCATGTACTTTTTCAGAGATGGGCTCTTATGCACCGACTTTTCATAGACATTCTTGTGAATATTTAGCACCTCGGTCAAGATCCTCTGAGGACCTCAATGCTCTAGACTTGAGGTGGAAAACGATTTCAATTCATGGAAATGAAACTCAAAAAATGAAAGAAAAAGAAGGGGATGTTAATGTGCCTAAAACTGAGGAAAACAATTCAGAAAGTTGTGTTGATGAAGGTTTTGATTTTTATAATTACTCAGCTTTGGCAAAGGACTGGATAATGCCAGTTATAGACGAAGTGAACCAGGCAAAAAATCTCCAAGGGGAATCCTCCACTCAGCTGTGGGAAGAATTGCCGAGTAAGGATTTTAAAATGAAGCGTATCGTGGACTGGGTAAACAAACTTCAACACTATGATTCTTTGGAAGAAACAAATGGATGGCCTGATGCCGATGACCCAGTTGAGGGAGATTCCAATGATTTGACTTCTGCCAAGGTTGATAATAAGGACACTCCTGGTATAAAAGCTGCTAAAAGATACATCTCTTCTCTGAGTGTCTCTGCTACCACAGCTCATATGTCAGACCTTGGGCTGGAAGTGATCCCATTTCTTAGTGTATTTGGTAGCCTGAGGGTGCTTAATTTATCAGGAAACTCTATTGGTTTGTTTCTCCTTCATCCCATTTTATTTCTTCCATTTCTTCAAGCGCCTTGGCAGAATAGTCTTGAACTCTTGAGAAATTTGTGCTTGACATTTATTTGTTTCTTATATGCCTTGCAGTAAGAATATCGGCTGGTGCCCTCCCTCGAGGACTTCATATGCTGAATTTGTCAAGAAACATTATTTCCACCATTGAGGGTTTACACGAGCTCACCCGCCTTCGTGTACTGGATTTGAGCTACAATCAAATATTCAGAATTGGACATGGTATGTTATATGCTGGATTTTTATTTGATGGTTGTATCTTTCCTATTCGTTCTCTTTTCCGAATTACTGTTGAAATCTTCTCGCATTAGTCATGTTGATTCTTGTAACACTACTTTCTTTTGTTAAAGGTCTGGCATCGTGTTCCTCCCTGAAAGAGCTATACTTGGCTGGAAATAAAATAAGCGAGGTAGAGGGTCTCCACCGTTTGTTGAAACTGACCTTGCTGGATCTGCGTTTCAACAAAATCTCTACCGCTAATTGTCTGGGCCTACTTGCAGCTAACCACAGTTCCTTGCAAGCCATCAGCTTGGAAGGAAATCCAGTGCAGAAAAATGTTGGAGATGAACAATTCAAGAAATATCTACAAGGCCTTCTTCCCCGTCTGCTTTACTTCAATCGGCAGTCAATTAAAGCCAGCACTTTGAAGGACTCAGTCGATCGATCAGTTAGGGTAGGCATCAATGCCCATCAATTTGATCGTGGCCTCAGGTCAGAGAGCAAAGCTGTGAGAAAGGTTAGCCATGTTCTAGCTGGTTCAAGGCCATTACCTTCATCAACTAATTGTCGTAAAAGTCAACCTTTGACCTCAACTAAACGGTCAAGTGGAAGGCATCTCCACTCACAACCAAGTAGAACCCAATCAACAACAGGCCATCATCATCATTTCATTGATCCTGGTAGCAAACTCCTGAACTTTAGATCGGAGTTCTTAGTTCATAGGAGTCAAAGTGAGGGGACTCTGAGAGCGTTCTAGGATATTTTCTATTATGCTTTCCAAAGTCTGGTTGGTACATTACTTTGTTTGGACGTACGGTTTTCTGTCATTATTATTTTTTACTCAAAGCAGTAGAGGTTGTTGTAAAAGAACCGGCCTCTTAATAGAAAGGTATATGAGAATCAAGTTGCAGCTTGAAAATGGCTCTAATGTGATGGAGAACGGAAGGCAAATTTACATTTTATCAAGTTGCAGGAAGAAAGTGGTTGCCTAGTTTTTTGCAAGCTCCATAACCATGATAACTTTCTTTCTGCCTAATCTGACTAAATTGATGCCTTTTCAGCCAAATATTTGAGAAGCAATTTTGAACGCAGCATTACCAGACAGAAGTTTATGCGAGGTTTCCTCAGGACACGTTGACAAGGAGCCAATGAAGAAATAACATGGAAATAACATGGGCAAGGCCATGGCCTGATTCCCTGAAGGCCATGAAAGTGTATTATACATCATCATGCAAGGTGCACACTTTTTACACATACAAAGAAAAGAAGGGATGCAAAAGATGTCCAGAAACCAGAGTGTGCAACTTTTAAATTTGTCCAACTCTAAAAGCCAGTTCTCATAAGACATTGGAATGCTAAAAACCTATTAACATTCTCAGAGAAACTGGGTGAAGATATGTTAACTACCATTACATCGCATCTAAAAACACGCCAGTTGACAAGGAATTCTAAAGAAACCAGACAGAGAGTAATTCTTGACAGTTCACAGCCTTCAACTATTTTGGGGCCTTAAATTGTTAGCTGCACAATGTGAAGACATATATATCAGATTTGGCCAATAGATCACAATAAACTTCGCATCTTAGTATATAATTCTCACACTCAAACGTGAGGGCAAAATTACCAAGGAGTTAATCAAATAAAATGTACAATTCACATGCAAACAATCTGAACATAGCACCACACTACATTTATAAATTTATTTCAGTTACAGTCAACAACCTTGTGCTCCAAGCAATCGATCAGAATTCGATCTATGTAATATAATTTAGCATTGATGAAAACCTTGGAACATCTTAATCTAAAGAAAAAAATCCTGACAAGTCTTACTTGTCATCTAAATTAAACTTTTTTCTCCTTCTGTGCAAAACAAAGGGGGAGCGTAAAAAGATTTGCAAAGAAAAATGACCTGCAATTAATTGTCACCTGTATTCAAGAGGGGGCTTGCAATTGCACTGAGCACTTTCTAAGCATCTGTTACAAGAGAGGTTAAGAGTTATACAACCATGAACTTTCATAAACAGGGCAGGAAGTCAGGCACTAGGAAACATAGCTACTATCAAGCGAAGAAAACACATAGTTAAGAACAAATAAATCCACTGACGAAATTAATAGAAACATTAGAAGAGCACCAGACCGAGTCAAAGGTCCCAAGTCTCATTGCCAGAAGTTCCAGAAAACAGAAAACCTAGTACTTAAGCACCAATGCAGTCCACATATGTTCTAAGCTATCGGATAAGACACGTTAGCAATGTTTAGAATAAAGAGCAGCAGCAATAAGAGAAAGAACAAGGGCATATAGCAATTTCCTACTCAAAACAGAATATAGGTATACTTCATCTTGGTCAAGAATAAAATTTCTTTGCCCATCCTGCGCCGAACAGAGGACAGGTAGGCTATTACCCTCCCTTTCCTATATCCTATCCCTTGGCCTACCACAAAGCCCCCAAAGCTTTATCACTACTCAGCCCATTCCTCATAATAGATCTCCTAGGCAAGGGTGCCCACCATATTTGCCAAAACAACAAACAAGTTTGGGTGGCTACTCCTCCATTAAAAAACTGGAACAGCATCTATCAGTTCAGAAAATCTAAATATTTAACGAACCTATACAGAGATTTCAGTTAAAAAAAAAAAAATTGAAAAAATTAATCCCCTAGAGAATTTTGGACAGCAGATTCTCCATTTAAAAAAATAATAACGCCAAAGACAAAAGCCTCCATAGCCAATTCAAGTATTACCGATCATTCCAGTGCAGAGAAGAGCTATTTTTTCTCCCTCACCTGGTCTTGAAGCCAGAAACAGCACAAAATAATAATAATAATAAAAAAATTTAAACTCCATCCCCATTTTTTCTCTTGGTCTTTCAAGGGAACCATATAATAGAAAGACTCCATTGCTACACCTACACTATAACTCAATTACCCAAACCAAGCTAAAATTTACAAGCAACATCAAAAAAGAAATTATCCACATAACATCAACATAAAGACCCGAAAGGCTCAAATTGCCAAAGCATTACAAGAAGTTCAAACAACCTTACCAATCAAACCAATCACATCAGTAAATCATCAACACACTAAAAATTCCCAAATAAACACAAAACTCACATCAGTAAATCAAAAACTCATCATTTCATAACTAAAAAAAGACACAGAAAGTTCTAAAGAACAAACCTTTCAGCTCATCATCAACACACTCCTCTTGATCCTCCTCAGGCACAGGATGGAGACCCTCTTCAACCCCATCACCAACACCACCTGTTTTCACACTCTCTTCTTCTTTACCATCATCACTACACCTAACAACAACAACAGGGCAAACACAATGCTGCACACAATAATCACTAACACTCCCTAACCTCCCACCACCAACACTTCTTCCTTTACTAATCCCCTTCTTTCTTGTAGCACCAAAACCTCTACTTCCCATTATCACTGCACTCAACCCCAATCTCTCAACTTCCAAACAGAGCCTCTCCTTCATGTCATGATCTTTCACTACATGAATCTTGAAAGGAACATTAGCCTCCAACAAAGGTTTAGCCAACAAATTGGTTTTGTTATTAGTAAAACTATCAAAATCATCCTCAAGTTTCTGCCTTTCTCGATTATCAGGACTGTTTGAGCCACTTAGCTCAAAAGGGGTGTTGTTGTTATTGATTTGGAGTTGAATTGAACCCCAGTCAGCGCCATAGAGGACGGAAGTTGGCCGGACGTGGAGGAGGATCACGGCGTCGCCTGGTCGGAGGTAGTTCTCGACTGCCCATTTGACTGCATATGCACTCTCGTCGGAAAGGTCCACGGCTATGGCGACACGGCGGTTGGAGGTGGAATTCGGGGTGGTAGGGGAGTGGAGGCAGGGAAGGGTGGGGAGTGGTGGGACTGGGAGGTCAGATTCAGATTTGTAAGGTTGTTTTGAGTTCATTTTGATCAAAGAAATGGAATTTTTTTTTGTTGCTTTTTTTTTTTTTTTGTTATGGTTTTGACTTTTGGAGGGAAGGAGAGAGTTATGATTATGGTTCATATTTATTCATATGTTAGCTCCGAATAAATTGACCGATCTAAGTCCCCGTCCAGTTGGACAATTCAATCTCAAGATAATTTAAAATAAACAAAACTATTTATTTTGAAATAAAAAATTAAAAAAAATTAAATTAAATTTCACTTGAGTTTAAATAAAATTAAATAAATTATGAATTAATCCAGTTTGATTATGTCAACTTTCTATTTAATTTGACATTAAAACATAGCCCGAATCATATTATAAATAGATAAATTAATTATTATATTGATTTGTTTGACCGTGCTTGGTTTTATAATCAATGCTAAATTGGTTATATTTTAGGTGGGAGCCAAAGTTCCTAATATTTCTTAAATTAGAAGGTTAATTGATATAAATATATTATTTTTGAAAAAAATAATAATTATGGGATTCAAAATTGATATATTGATTATATAATTAATTCACTAAGGATTGCAAAAATTGAAAATATTTTTATTCAGATGAAAATAAGGATTTTAATAATGTATTTTTATTATGTTTAATTTCTAATTAAAAAGATTAAATAAAATTAATATTTTATTTTTAAAACTTAAAAGCATCTAAATTTGGCAATGGTAATGTATGTCTTTTGTCCGAATAATCAAGAACGTGTTCACATGTCACTTGTGTTGAAACTCATATATTGAATGATTTAGCATTAAATTTAATTGGTAAAATTGTAACTATTTATTATACTCATCTACTACAAACAGAGAGAGAAGTTTTTTTAGTAGGAAAAACAATATTTTCCTAATTTCTCAAGGTGAGAGTTTCTTGCCTTCTATGCCATGCACGGCGGGCAAGCGGTGTAAGGATCAATTGCCTTCATCATCCATGCTTGACCCACTAATGGCTCTATACTCTCTCTTCCATTATTATATATAGGGTAGCTCGAAGCCATAAGATATGTGTCTTTTTTTTTTTTTTTTTTTTGGCAGGTTTATGTGCATTCCTCGCTTCATTTCTTGTGCAAAAATAGTATCATGGTGGTTTTAAATTATATATTAAAAAAACCATCTCAATTCAATAATTTAAGTTATTCAGTAAGGTCTTAAGATATGATTTATATTATTTTTTAACACGTCTTCTCAAGTGAAAGTTCTTTGAACTTGAAACTTATACAGACCCATATTATCTTGTGCTTAGTTTTTATCACATAAATGATGATAGTGAGATTCGAACTCGTGACTGCTTGGTCATCAAGGCTCTAATATCATGTCAAATAATCATCTCAACCTAATAATTTAAGCTGTTAAGTAAGATCTCAAGATATAATTTATATTATTTTTTAACATTATATTAATCGTTTTGTTGCCCGCACTTTGCTGAGACATGGATTTGAGGTATTAGTAATGTACTTGCGAGCATTTTTGTTCTTCATGTGTTCCGTCAAGAAAAACTATCTTTCATATTCAAGTTGTAGTAAATTCAGTGGCTAAATCTCGTAATCAAAAGAAGAAAAAGGAAAGGTTTTCAGATATAAAACACACAAAAAAAAACACCAAATAAAGCTTAAAGTCCAAGTAAAATTATCAAGTTGCTTTGCAAGCTTGCCATACACACCAAAAACCCAGACATTAATGCTCTTGTTGTTGTTTTGTGATTGAAAGCGAGCTTTGAGATTAAAACCATACAAGAAGAGTGCCCAAAAGTGAGAGCAACAGACAGCAAAAGGCTGGACATTAAACTCCAAATAGGCCAGAAAGTTTAGGTCATTTGTGTGTGATTCATGCTTGAGGATTGAGACATGAGCGATGCTCGAGGAAAATGAGAGAGAGAGAGCTCTCAAAAGTATCAAATCATTAGCTGGAAAAATAGCTGTAAGTTGTCCATACTTTATGGCACTTTCTCTACGCGTCTAACTCTTTTCAAGTGATCTTAGACAGTGCCTAAACATAAAAAGTCAGTCTTTGTTCTATTAACACGAAATGAAAGATCACTGGCTATTTGATTCGTCAGAGACATAGTTATAAAATTCGGCCAGGTGAATCGATCTAGAATTTAGTTGTTTTAAAGTTAGTATCGGATTAAATTTTAAAAAATTAAAAAAAATAAAAAACTCGGCTAATCCAATGGGTTAACCATTAATAATAATTTCTATAGACTCATTTTTGAATTTTCAAATTGTCTTTTAAAAAACTTTTGAAGTACGAACATTTACATTAATCTGGCCCCTTTGTTTTCTGAGAATTTTCTAAATATGAACGTTGCTACGGATTCATTCCCTTCACATGAAAAATATTTTTCCTAACATCGTGAACATTTAAAAGTCAGATGGGAAAACTAGAAAATTTCTTATGGTTTAGGGTTCATCAAGTATAAAAATAAAGCTTTAAAACTTAAGAAATTATAAAGAAAGCCCCCAAATATTAGGTTTATATAAATTCTGGACCCAAATAATTTTTGAATCAATTTTGTTTCCCTCGATTCCTTTTTTTTTTATATTTATTTACGTGGATGTCCGGGCCAGCTTGCGTGCATTATGACTAATCCCATAATTCACTGAATATCCTACAAACCCAATAAATATATAAAATATTACAGAATAATAAGCATGTATATAACGACTCGAAACTAGCAGCAGTAGGAGAAGACGAAGACCCTCAGTGCTGTTTCCCTCGATTCCTTGATTTAGGCCTTCAATGACACCATTCAAAGAGATGGAAGAAATGTAGTGCACTTGGCCAAATGTACACAACACATCCTTCATGAGGCCTTTACGCCTCCACTTGGCACCAAATGAATTATAGAGATTAGCATGTTATTATTTATGCGAGGTGTATAATATTTTTTTATTTAAAATTATATTAAAATAATTTTTATTTTTTTTAATTTTTGATACCAAAATATTAAAATTATTAAAATATATTAAGAAGAGCATTGATTTGATACAATTTCCAAATAAAAAAACAAAAAGTGAATTCCTCATCTTTCTTCTTTTTTGAGAAGAGTAAATATTCGGTTAATTTAGATAAAAAAAAATATTTTTAATATTTATTACTCGATTTCAGATTTCTGTAAATGCTGTAATTAGGATGTCAATATATCTATTGTCATGATAATTAATATATTGCGAAGTTAGCAATAAATTAATGGATATATTCAACATCAACATTCTACTGTCTTGATTTTATATAATACATAACTTTTATTTTTTTTATCTTGAAAAAATAATAATACAATGATTTTTTTCATGCTGTGAGGTTTTTCTTATTTTTAAAATATAAATTTATTCTAAAATTATCTATACAGTTATTTTATATTTTTTTTATCCATTACTTTAATCAATCATGCTAATACTTATAAAATTGAACCATATTATAAATTATAACTTTAAAATTTAATATAGAGTCGAGTCAGAGTAAAACTCGGATTACGATGAAGAAAAAAAATCTAAATTGATTTAAAAGGAATTTAAACAATTCAAGCTATAAATTATTTTACATCAACATGGTAGGTCGGTTCTGATTTTAAAACAATAGTTTAAATCATTAAAATGCTTTTATAAAAAATTTCTTGACAAATTAAAAAAAAAAAAAAAGGAGTTTGGATTATTACTGTATGCATCCCACCCACGCAATAGGCCCATAACTTCTCCTAAAACCGAAAAACCAGCAAAGGGGCCTAACCCTAAACCAAATTGGAATCAAGAAGTCGTCAGAGCCAAAACCAGGCCACAAAGTGGAAAACAATCAAACAGAGAGAGAGGGGGAGGGGAGAGGGGGAGAGAGAGAGAGAGAGAACGCTACCACTGGCGATGATGATGATGGCAACGAAAAAGCTAAGCTTTTTGGTCGCTACTTCATCTTCAGCTTCAACCTTCATTGGGTTTCATCTTCTCCGCCAAATCAGGATGGGTATGATAATTTTTCCTTCTAAAATCTCATTGTTATTCTACAACAACATCAACAACAACCCCATTTGCTGCTGTCTTCATTCTTCCAGTAGTTATAGACATAAAAACAGAACATTTAGGAACTTTAATGATGCCTTGTCTGCTTTCAATCACATGGTTAATACGAACCCTTTGCCTTCTATTGTTGAGTTTGGTGAATTGTTTTCAGCACTCGTCAGAATGAAACATTATAAGACTGTGGTTTCTTTGTCTAAACAAATGGAAATGGCTGGGATTAGTCATGATGTTTTATCTCTTACCATTTTGATCAATTGCTTCTGCCGCTTATGCCATGTTGATTATGGGTTCTCTGTCTTGGGGAAAATGATTAAACTTGGTCTTGAACCAAATGTTATTACATTTTCTACCTTAATTAATGGGTTTTGTATAGAGGGTAAAATTGGTCGAGCAATAGAATTGTTTGATGTGATGGTGGCAAGAGGGTATAAACCTAATGTACATAGTTATAGTATAATAATCAAGGGTTTATGTAGAGTAGGAAAAACCACTGAGGTGATTAAATTGCTTGAGCATATGAAAGTAGTAGGTTGTGAGCCGGATGTGGTGATATACAATACAATTGTTGACAGACTTTGCAAGGATAGATTAGTTAATGAGGCTGTACATATTTTTTGTAAAATGAAGGGTACAGGCATTTTACCTACAGTTGTCACATACACATCTTTAATCCATGGTCTACGAAATTTAGGCCGATGGAAAGAGGCTTTTGGATTGTTAAATGAAATGAAGGGTGGTAATATAATGCCAGATTTAGTTGCCTTTAGTGTGTTGATTGATATAATGTGCAAAGAAGGTGAGGTTTCAGAGGCTCGAGTTATATTGAAAACAATGACAGAAATGGGTGTGGAGCCTGATGTTGCTACCTACAATACGCTGATGAATGGATATTGCTTGCGGATGGAAGTTGTTGAAGCTAGAAAGGTATTTGAAGTGATGATAAGCAAGGGCCGCATGCCTGATGTTTTTAGTTTTAGCATCTTAGTGAATGGATATTGCAAGGCCAAAAGGATAGATGAGGCAAAGCAACTTTTTGATGAAATGACTCATCGAGGCTTAATTCCAGACACGGTTAGTTACAACACTCTAATAAGTGGCTTGTGTCAAGCAAGAAGACCTTTGGAAGCAGAAGAGCTTTTCAAGGACATGCATTCTAATGGATACCCCCCAAATTTAGTAACTTACTCTATTTTACTCGATTGCTTAAGCAAACAAGGGTATCTTGATCAGGCGATGGGACTGTTTCGAGCAATGGAAAATAGTGGCTTGAAGCCTGATTTGGTGACCTATAATATCATGATTGATGGCATGTGCAAATATGGAAAGTTTAAAGATGCAAGGGAATTGTTTGCAGAACTCTCTGTCAAAGGGTTGCAGCCTAATAATTGGGTTTGTACTACAACAATTGATGGGGTTTGCAAAGAAGGGTTGCTAGATGAAGCACACAAAGCTTTCAGACAAATGGAAAAGGATGACTGCTCACCAGCACAAGGATGCATCAATGGTCGTGCAACTTATTAATGAAATGGCTGATAAAGGATTTTCTGCAGATGCAGACACCACAGCATTGGTGGTAGATGACAAACTTGTCCTGAAAAGGCTGCTTGGCTTTTGTGAAGGTCATCAAGGAGAAAAGGTGAAGTAATTGTTTCATACTCGATGCTAATTATAATGCCCAACATGAAGTAGCTTTCTGTCCCATTGTAAGTTATTTTCACTTCGTTCCTGTAACCATATTCTTCTTCTCATGTATTGCTGATAATAGAGGCATCAAATCTGTAGATGAATAAAATTTTACGAACTCCTAGCAGGCAAATTGCCATTCATCTAGATTTAAAGGAGAAAAGAGAGATGAGAAATCAGATCATCAATGAAGCTGAAGAGTACGGGTTCTTTCTGTAAAAAGGCACAAATTGTGAAACCCACAAATCTCATAATATATACAGAGAGAGAAGGTAATTTCAAAAAACCACTTTTCCATGTGTCCTCGTTTCTTTCGAAGTGCATGCATGCACTTATATTTTCCACATTCCTTCCAGCTTTATTATGGAGGTAAAAAATGCATGTGTTTGTCTGCAGTTGTACTAGGCCAACCAAGAGAAGCTTCATAGAGGCAGACAAACATTACTAGAAAGCTGTTGTGGAGTGTGGAGATCACCTCTAGAGGTGCTGAAATTGAATAGAGGAGGGGTAAGAAAGATGCAACATTGTCGTAATTGACCAAAGCCTGGAAAACCCACTGATGTTCAAGGATGAGGCAACTTTTTTTGAAGCCGAACCACAACCCTTTACCTCACGTTATGTCTCGTCAGCTCTCACCTGCCAAAGATGAAAGGATGGGAAAGATGCCAAGGATGTGAAAAATAAGAAAGATGGAAAGGGGAAAATGAAGGGAAAGATGACGATAATGGGAGAGGGCCTACACTATCTGCAAGTAAGCTGCCGCTACTGCTTTCACCTATTAAAGATGACTATTGGATACTCTTGCTGCTGAGGATGAGCAGGCTGCTTCCAATGAACTAGCTACTGCTCAGTGAAGATACCATAATTTCTTCTAGTAATTTCTTTTCACCATTTAGAAACTTGGCTTAAACCTTCATTATGCAGAATGAGTATAGATGCAACTCTCGATAGATGTTATCAAGCCTGTGGAAAGCTTACTTCTTAACTATAAGATTCTTGGCAATAAATGCAAAAAAAAATTCTTTTCATTCCAAAATTTGTCAATATTTATAAACAAGCTAATCTGTTTTTCAGCTCTGAATATGATTGTTATATTCATGGATGTGTCATTTAACCATTCATGATTCATAGCAGGGAAACCGTAAGCTGTTTAATTTTGCGGTCGAAATATGTGGTAATTATTGCCCCAAACTATCACTATTCTTTTGCAGGTTCTTATTAATCTGGATTATGAATTACCTGACCATAAATAAATACGGGAATTAATTTTGGAAATGCACTCTTTCGGCATATACAAAAGTCCAAGTCATAAGCAACGCTGAAAAAGAGATTCAGCCAGATAATGATCTGGTAAAAAAAATAGAACTGCCAGAAACAATTTGCTTTCCTTTTTGTCAAAATCCACGAAAAATTGTGCATAATCCTCCGTGTAGAACTTTCAAAAATAAATCCAGCCAAACGGCAAAGTCTTCAGGTGATGGCCATAGCCTCTTTGGTTACTCATCCATTCTGAAATCTAACAAACCTTGAAGCTTTGAGGCTCCTCTCTACTGCAACTGACACAGCTTGAACTCAACTTGTTAGGATAGATTGACTCGAACTTGGTATGTTTAGTATAACATGTCAAGCTGTTGCTAGACTTCATCGCCTCCTATGTCTTCAAACCCCACAATTACATTTCTGCACCTCCTTTGCAGGGTTTTGGCATGGAAAAGGCTGTTTTAAATCCCAATTGCATCTAATCAACCCAAAACTTGTTACGTCTGTAATGTCTCTTTTTCCCATACATCCTTCGAGGAGTTTTTCTTGCTCATATCCTAATGATTCGAGCTCAGGGCACCTTTTCGGTTTTCTTACTTTTCAAAATTCAACTGCTCATGGATAACCCTACTAAGATAGTTATAGAACGTCTAAATAGTTCAATGGCACATCCAGAAATGCAGAAATCAGATGCAAAGTCAAGCAAAGATATAGCTAGATAATTACATAAAAAGCAAGTAACAGATACTTTTTTCTTTTTGGCACATTAAGCCAGAGAATCCTACAGTTAAAAAGAAAGCTCTCCACAACACATGCTGCAGACTCCAGCAACAGAGAGCTCCTATTTTTCTGACTATGCAAAATGAATGGTTAAGCACGGTATTTAAATGGAAAACAGGACTTAATAGCAAGAGTTACGATGTGTCATCACCAAGCTATAGCTGGTTCCGTTGAAGCAGCTTTTCTCATCCTCAGCAACAGCAGCAGGAGCATATAGTTATTCAACAAGTCAAGTGCACCACCATTGGCAGCATCTTTAGGAGTGAAGAATGCTTATTCCAGTGGCAGAATCAGCTGCAACAGGATTTGCAGGAGTAGGACTTTTCCCATTCTTGGCATCGTTCCTTTCATTTGCATCCTTGCTATCTTTCCTGCCTTTTGCATCCTTGGCATCTTTCCCATCCTTTGCAGTGGCATCATATGAGGTGGAGGGCTTTGTCTCATCTTCAAGATGCATCATCATTGGAAGATAAGTGGGTTTTCCAGGCTTTGCACCAGAATTACCACTAGAAGATTGTTTTCAGTATCTTTCCTACCTCTCTTCTTTTCAACATTCGGCACCACTCAAGGAATGAGCTTGGCAATGTCTTGCCAGTAATTTTTTTCAGCTTCTTTTTGGAATGTCTCATGGCTGGCTACGTGCATCTGCAGAAAAACACATTTGTCTAAAATCATAATAAAGGTGAAAGGAACATGGGTAATGTGCATCTACGTCAAGAGAGGGCTGAAAGGGCACAGAAAAGTGGCTTCCTAGAAAAAACTTACCTTCTTCTTTCTCGGTTCTGAGCTTTCTTAGTTTCACAACTTTGCTGTTTTTTCCTCATAAAAAGCATGTCGATTCTCTTCAGCATAATTTATGATCTGATTTCTCATCTCCTTCTCTGTGTTCTCATTTTCTTCTAAATACATCACAGTGTGCCTGCAGAAAGCGGATGTGAAATGTTTTATTCAGGTATAAATTTTTTGCAAAAAGTTTATTCACAACCTACATTTTTTATGCCTTGGTTGTAGTAAATAAATAAGAAAAAGAATAACATGATTTTTAAAAATTCTTTACACTTCAAATTTATCACCATACAATCATGCAAAGCAAATATCATTCATGGCTCCAAGGATATTTTGCTAGATTGAAGCAGGCTTCCCCTATCTTCTTGTAGTTAAACATGCCACAAAAATTATATAGAAACACCAAACCTGAGATACAGGATGGTTGTTTTTCATTTGAACAAAAAATACATGATACTTGATCAGGACAGGAAAAAAGAAAATGATACATTAGAAGATTCTGGATTCACTTGAGAGAAAATGGATGCTAGTCAGTAGCATCTGCACATGTTATTGACAGAAGGAAGAAAAAAGAGAGGTCACATACTGAAACGTACACGGCTGTATTTCCAAGCATACATATATTATAATTATAAGTCGTGTTAGGATATTGAGGCGATGAATAAGCCAAAATGCAGGTATAGATATGGGCGAAGTAATGCAGAGCAGCAACATGTAAATCAAAGAAGTCCTGTTTAGTTTGTAATTTTAAAGCAATCAATTTTATAATGTTATTTTGGAAATGATCAGAAGGGTTGATGTCTTCCAACAATGAACAATCTCACCTTCTTCATTTCATAAAAAAATTATGACCAAGAAAGTTCTACTATGGTACTGCCTAAGCCCCTTCTTCAATAATTATTAAAGATCTCAACTCTTGATTTCAACCTACCTTCTCAAAGGTATTATTTTAACAAAGGCTCAAAATGGCAAAATTACTACTACCTCCCTGTCTCCATGACAGATAACCATGAAATGAAGAAGTGATTCAATATTAATTTACCACTATTCTTATTTGGGTGAAGCAGAGACATCTTAATTAGGATGAAGAAGAGAAAACTGGAATAGCTTTCATCAATTAAATCTAGTAAACCACATGTTGAAAGACAAATAAATCCAAATGTATCGATTTATAACCCACAAGAACCAAATGCTAGTCCCAAACAGGTAACTAAGAACCACACAAAAGAAAAGCAAGTGATTGGCGGCTTGGTCCAGACTTTGACAAGACTACCTTTTGATGAACTTCACAAGAGTCAAGCAACTGTTTGACAACAAGATCATCATCTACCACCAACTCTGTGGTGTGCACATCTGCTGAGAATCCTTTGCCTGTCATCTCACTGATAAGTTGCACTGCCCTTGGATCCTTGTGCTGGAGAAGTCCTCGGATAAAAACATTATAAGAACAATTATCTGGTGGGCAGCCATCCTCTTCCATTTGTCTGAAAGTTTTGTATGCTTCATCTAGCGATCCTTCTTTGCAAAGTCCATTGATTATTGTAGTCCAAACCCGAACATTAGGCTGCAGCCCTTTGACAGAGAGTTCCAAAAACAGCTCCCTTGCATCTTTAAGCTTCCCAGATTTGCACATGGCATCGATTATGATGTTATAGATTGCCAAATCAGGCTTCAAGTAACTATTTTGCATGTCTCGAAAGAGTCCCAACGCCTGATCAAAACAACCTTGTTTGATTAAGCCATCAAGCACAATTGAGTAAGTTATTAAATTTAGGGAGTGGCCCTGGGTATACATATCCTTCAAAAGCTCTTTTGCTTCCAAAACTCTCCCTGCTTGAAACAAGCCACCTATAAGATTGGAGTAACTAACATTGTCAGGAATTAGGCCTTGATGAATCATTTCATCAAAAACCTGCTTCGCATCATCTATCCTCTTGGTCTTACAGTATCCATTGATCAGAATACTATAACTAAAAACATCAGGTGAACAACCCTTGCTTATCATAACATCCAATATTTTTCTCGCTTCAACAACTTCCCTTCGGAGACAGTATCCGTCCATCAATGAATTATAAGTAAAAATGTTAGGCTCCACACCTTTTTCTGTCATTTGTTTTAATACACCTTGAGCCTCTGAAACCTCGCCTTCTTTACACAGTGTATCAATCAACATGCTGAATGTAACTACATCCGGCATGATATTCAGACCCATCATTTCATTTAACAATGCTGAAGCCTCCTTCCACTGGCCTGAATTGCATAAGCCATGCATTAAAGAGGTATATGTGATAACATCTGGCTTAATGCTTTTACCCTTCATCTGAGAGAAGATATCTAAAGCCTCATTGACTAGTCTATCCTTGCAAAGGTTATCAATAATTGTATTGTATGTCACAACATCCGGCTCACAACCTGCCTCGTCCATTTTCTTGAGCAATCCAGCAGCCACAGAGGTATCTCCAATCTTACACAAACCATTGATAATCGTATTATAAGTATGTAGATTAGGTTCATATCCTCTTGCCACCATGTCGTTAAAGAATTCCACAGCTCGAGCAATCCTACCCTCAATACAAAGCCCATTAACTAAGGTAGAAAAAGTGACAACACTGGGTTCAAAACCAAGTTTAATGATTTTGGCCAATACAGAGAACCCAGAATCAGCATGTAAGTGGCAGAAGCAATTAATCAAGATGTTAAAGGTATAAACATTATGAGAGATTCCTGCAAGTTCCATTTGTTTGGACAAAAAGACCACAGTCTCATAATATCTCATTCTGACAACTGCAGACAATAATTTACTGAATTGGACAATAGAAGGCTGAGGTTGCAAATGAAGCATGTGATTGAAGGCAGACAAGGCATCATTAATGTTGCTAAAAGAACAACCTTTTTTGTCTTTACTATGTCTGTAGCTACCACCACTACTGCAAGAATGAAGGCAGCAAAAGGGGATGTTGTCTTTGAACAATAAAGAGGGTTTAAGAATCATACCCATATTTCTTATTTGGCTTCGTTCAAAAGGAAACCCAAGAAAGGCTGGAGAAGCAGAAGATGCAGCAGAAGATGGAGCGAGCAGAAGGCTTAGCCGCTTCATTGCCATCGTTGTAAGAATTTTTACTCTCGCAGCCTCGCTCTCTCTGTTTTTTCCCTGCGGCCTTTCTGCTTCGTTATTAGGAAACGTTATGGGCTTTAATGACCATTTCATATTTGGGCCTATGACTCCTAATGGATCGGGTTTATCCGTTTCTTTTTTAATTGGTGCAATTATATTTTAATATATTAGAGTTTTTCAAGAAAATAAATAAGTCCATTCAAACCTTGAATATAATTTAATTTTGGATGAAAAAATGTTTTTATAAATTAATTATTCATGCAATTTTTTTTGTTCGACTAAAACATGTCTTTTTTATACTAGTAGCTTGTTTCTTTGAATAAAAAGTAAAGGTGGTTAAAATATTTTTTCTTTAAATTTTAATAATTATAAATAAGCAGGTAAAAATATATATTTTAAATATAAATCTCATTTATTTATTTTTTTCTCAACATAAATATTTTTTCTAAAAAAAAATTATCTAAAAAAAAGTTTCAATAAAAAAATAAAAATAATGTTTAGATATTTTGTATGCAATTGAAAGAAAAAAATAATTTTTTATAATAAAATTATGTGAAGAAATTTAAGAATATATTTTAGATATTAATTTATTAAATACCATTTAATATTTACTTTATTCTCGAATAAAATTAGAGTAGCTTTTTATAATATTAGCAAATAATTTTTTAGTATAATCCATCATTATCATATATATATATATATATATATATATATATTAATTATATCAAGTTTTTTTTATGTAAGTGTTTATTTTTATTATTATCTAATTAAATAAAAATAGTTTTAAGAGACAAGGATATTAAATCTAAAATAATAACCCTTGTTGGTCCAACTGAATCTAGCAGCATGCATAGAGACTGAAGTGGATGCTCGAGAGCCCGGAACCACCTCCTGAAAACTGATACAACTGGATCCATCATAAACTAAGGCAACAGATCGAGATAGCTATCAAAAACTCTAGCGTCAAAGAATTTACAATCTTCAGCTTCATTCACGATCTAATCTTTCACCTCTCTTTTCTCCCTTTCCCTTAGATCCATTGCATCTTGCCTGCAGAAAAAGGATCTGAAATGTTTATCCACACATGCAAGAATTATACAGAAACACCGCAGGATGGTTGTTTTCTCTTGGACAACAGATACAGGATACTTGATCATGACATTAAAACCACATGCTGACAGACATATAATTATGCATGTACCAGTTTATAACCCACAAGAGCTAGTGATTGATGGCTTGTTCCAGACTTCGACAAGACTAATAATACCTTATATGAAGCTATTACGTCACCTTTTCCCCTTGATGAACTTCACAAAAGCCACCAACTGTTTGTCGAGAATCCTTTGCCTGGCCTTGGATCCTTGTGCTCGAGAAGTCCTCGGATCAACTCTCGTGCACGTCTCGAAATAGTCCCATCACCTTATCAAGATACCCTTGTTTCCTTAAGCCATCATGCAAGCAAAGTTGAGTTAGTCATCAAATCTGGGGATGTGCCTGGGCATGCATATTCTTCCAAACCGCCTGATTTAGGGGTGTTTGAAAATATGGTAGCGATTACTTTTTAAAGTGTTTTTCATTTAGAAATGTATCAAAATAATATTTTATTATTATTTTTTAAAAATTATTTTTTATAGCAGCACATTAAAATGATTCAAAAACATAAAAATATACACTTCTTTCACTTGGAAAAGTATCAAAATAATATATTTTTTTAAACAAATTATTTTTGACATCAGCTCATTAAAATGATCTGAAAACACAAAAAATATTAATTTGAAGCAAAAAAAAATTAAATTTTTTCAAAAGCGCTTTTGAAATGCAAAAACAAACAGGAAAACACACCTACAATCTTCAATTACCTCTTTTCCAGCCCCAAAACAATAAAAAAGTCAAGAATTAAACTGGATCTAAAAAAACTTTTCAAGTGCACATCTATTTTTCTAGCATCTTTGATGGAAAAAACTACCACAAATAATATTTTTTTTCCAAAAAAATCTATTGATATCAAGTTTGACTTTTTTAGTAGCCAACCAAATATTCTATCTTCACTTGCTGTTTATGATCGACTTTATCTTTTTTTATAACTAAAAAAATAAACAAAAAATATTAAATTTGAAAAACTAAAGGAATCGAAAAAGAGTGAAAATAAAAATTGTGGACTAAAAAAACCTTTTTTTGCTCAAAGTCATCAATGACCACTTATTTGTTTACGTGCTTTGAACTTTAATCATCTGACTTAGAACTTTGACTTTTAATTGTAAATTATAAGAAATTCGTCATTAAAAGAGAAAAAAGTTTAAAAATCAAATGAAATAAAAAAAAGCAATGAACAATATGTGAATAGTAAAACAGTGAATGAGTAGTGAAATGTGTCTTAACGCACAATAAATAAACATGAATTTTCTGTTTTGTTTAGGTTTTTTTAAGATTAGATTTAGATAATCCAAAATTCTTATACGATATATAAATATTAATTAGGTTATAATTATTGATTTTTTATTCGAATATGATTAAGCACATCTTATAAGATTTCATTATTTAAATTTTCCACCTCTAAAATATAACAAACACATGCGTTGTGTCTCTTAATAAGATAAAATAAATCACAAAACAATTCAAATCAAATCAAATTTGCCCCCCAAAAAGAAAAATAAAAAACCTCCTCCTCTTTCTCGAATGTTGATGGAGAAAGGTTTGATATTAGTGGACAGATTCACCGAGTCAAGCCAAACATACTTCTTGACTCAATTACACACTGACCACACTCAAGGCTTGACCTCAAAATGGGGAAAAGGTTCTCTTTTTTGCTCCAAACTAACCGCTAAGCTCTTACCTTTCAAGTTCCCTGATTTCAACCTCTCTCTACTTTGCGTTGTCAATCTTCACATCTGGCATTCCTTTTCTCTCATTTCTCTAACCACCAGATCTCAAATCACCGCTCATGTCATGGCTCTCGACGTCCACCATTGCCCTGGTACGTCAATTTTTTTTATGTTTTCTTTTTTATCCCGGGACCCACCGGCCGAGTTCGTTTGCTTATTCAATCGCAATGCATGAGATATTTTGGGAATCGATTTCGGAAAAAAAATAATTACCTTTCCGAAATCACTTTTTTGATGGTTGGCTATGGAGATTTGATGGGATTGAACTGTAATAGGAGGGGTCATGTTTTTGTTTTGCGGGGAGTTTGGATGCTTGATGTATACAGGGGATTTTCGATGGGAAATTGATAGTGAGAGGGCAAATGATGCGAGGAGTAGGCTATTTAATGTTCTCAAGAATGAGACGGTTGATGCTCTTTACTTGGATAATACGTATTGTAATCCGTCTTATGATTTTCCCACTTGAGAAGTTGCTGCTCAGCAGGTAGGATTTGTATATTTCTTGTTCACATAGCAGTTCTTTCCTTGAGTGGTTTTTAGTAGGTGCTGACGATTAATGTGCATTGCGGAGAATGGATACCGGTTAATAGGGATGGAGTATACATAAAAAGCTAAATGTTGGTGCTGAAAATGAGAAAAATATAGTGAGCAATTGATTAGTATTCGTGTCTTAGGAATGGTCATGAAAGTAAGTAAATTTATTTTGAGTTTATGGGCTTGGCGGAGATTACAGTGCTTTAAAATAGGAAAAAGATCAGTTGTACAACTTTTTTTACTGGTTTAATTACTTGGTAATGACAGGTTGTTGACATCATTGCTTCTCATCTGGAACATGACATCATTATTGGGATTGATACTTTGGGGAAAGAAGAGCTTCTAATTCACATTTCACGTGTGCTTAACATAAAGGTACGATCATCGTTGATGTTGATGGAAGATTCTGATCTTCTTTATGCGTGGATCATGAAGGATGGATTTTTGTAAAGCACATAACCAAGTTCTTAGCTCAGTTACCATACCTGTTTATTTTTTTTATTATGATTCTAGGGCACTCATATTTTCTCATCGTTTTACAAGAAAGTAGGTGTTGAATGAAATTTAGTAAGTTACTTGCAAATTACATTTGCGAACTATTTCTGGTTTAGGTTTGTTTTAGCTTTAATTTCCTTTCCTTCTTTGAAGATTTGGGTGTGGCCAGAACGTTTACAAACAATGCATCTTTTTAGATTCCATGACACATTCACAACTAAAACTTCTCTAACAAGAGTCTGAGCAGTTCCTCGTTACAGTTTCAGCGTTGAAACTTTAGAGGGATTAAACACAATGCGGCCAACAATAGGAATCATGCCATCTGGTCTTCCATGGGTGCTGGAACTTGTTAAAGGAGACGATAATCTCTTCGGTTCTCTCTTAACTTCTCGTTACAAAAAAAGACAGCCATCTGATAAGCTGGATGGTAATTTAGGATATCTTTGAAAGGTACCACCGTCACATGTTTTTAGTTCCTTACTCGATCACTCATGCTTTGCGAGAGATATAAGAGTTTATTGAACTTGTCCGACCAACTAACATGAAAGGTATTGTGTCTTCATCATCTTGTTATGTTGACCCACTTTACTACTTCGGTCGCCTTTGTGGTGTAAACCAACCACCAAAGAGGTTCGTCTACAAGAATGAAAGGAAAAAGGGAGGAAAAAAAGAAGTTGTTGTATCTTATTTTGAAAGTGGTAATTCTCCTAAAGCAGGAAGGAAAAAAAGCAGGCTAGTAAGATTGGATTATAAAAGAGTTAATGTAAGTAGAGCGAGCGCATCAATAAGAGTGCGTCGAGGGGCTAAAATTATGGAAACTGACTGTTCAGATTAAAAGTGTTAATTTTTATGATTGGTTGAGCCAAAAAATACTTGTAGAAATATTTGCAATCGAGCATATATATGTACAACCCTGGTATGGGTATCACGTGGTACCGAAAGTTGCTGGAAATGATAATTTGCCCTGTTTTCAGTATCTCGAGTTTTACTATGCAGTAGTTGATGAGCTTCATCATGAAGGATACATCGATCCAAATTCTTCAGGTATTTTGTTAATGCAAAACTTATAGGATTTTGTCTGCCAGTGCACCCCTTATAAATATTTAAACTCTCTCAATTAACATCATCATACACTAACTGTGAGACTTTCAGTGCAGGCATTCACCAAGCTTTATAAGTGCTTTGCCTCATCTCATTCTACATGTCAAACTTTATTGTATAAGCTGAAAATGTTCATTAGTAGTGTCATGTATTAAAGAATAAAAAAATGGGTTGTAGCCTTGTTGGGTCCCTTGTTAAGGTGACTTTGGTTTGACTGCAAAGTCATTACTTTTTACGGTCGACAGTCGGCTAGAACTCAACACACGGTCTACCCTTGAAATGATGCCAAGAAAAATGGCCACCTAAGTTTGAATTGGTGGCGATTTTGTGTCATGTTGCAGAAACATGTGAGAAATTCATGGAATTCTACATAAATTTCTTAGGAAAATTCAAAACTTCCGTTACCTTTTGGAATGCCTTCGCAAGAAACACCTTTTTGGTTATGTTGAGCTGATGGTATCTTAGTTGTTTTTTGTCAATGCTGGCTCCAGCTATTTGAATGTGGTTGCTGTGCATGCTAGTGCACTTACTCATGTGTGATCCTGTTGTTGTTTGCACTTGTTCATGTTGCTGATTCCCTAGTGTCTTTGCTCAACTTTTGTCCTCTCAGTTGTTGTTTTGGCACTAAAAAACCTTTGATGATATAGGATGCAAATGCAATAACATACCTAGGACCGCTGTTTTTACTCTTACATGTCTGCCGCACGTCAGAAAATCAGCGCGGCATCGGCTGACGATTTTTTCATTGTCATTTGATTTGATTGGTTCGTTGGAGTCGCCACCTAGTAATTTATTCAAGGCTACTAGGAAACCGGATGTACTAGTCTTGTCAGAGATTCGCGGGTAAGGGACTGGTTGTGGTTAGGGAAGGTATTAGCACCCCTAACGCACCCTACCCGAGGTAAGCGCCGTGGCTTTGACGTGTTAAAGAAGTTTTAATAATTGTCTTTTCATCGGTTATTAGAAATACAACTTACATGTAAGTTAATAAATCTTGACCGTGATCCAATCAAAATATTAAATTCTTCTTTAATCTTTGCAATTTTGTTTATAAAAAAATAATACATAAAACAAATACAAACACACACATACACTTTCACTATATCTTTTCTTTTCTTTTTTTTTTTTTTTTTTTCTTTTCCCTTTTCTTTTCTTTTCTTTTTTTTTTTACATCCACATTACAAATTATAACAATTCAACAACTAAACAAACATTACATCAAACACTTTAGAAATTACAAAACAGACCCCCACGGATCCTTTACGGCGCGGGAAACCTTTTGGACCCGTATGAACGGTGGTGGCGCGTCTTCCCACGCGCCACCGCCACTGCATCGGCGCGTGGGTTCACGCGCCGCTTGGAAAGGCCGGAAACCGGTTGCCTGGCTCTGCTTCTTTTCCCTTCTCTACCGGTGGTGACAAACACAATCACCTGCAACCACAAACAAAATCGCAACAACACAGTAGATTTTAGATTTTTGTTCCACTTGTTTTCGAGATCTGCTTCCCTCCTTCCTCCCCTTTTAGATCTGTTTCCTTCCTTCTTTCTTCCCGGTTCTTGCTGTTCTTTCCTTCTTCAAATGGCGGATCGGGTGGAGGCGGGTCGCGGTGTAGAGGAAAAGGGGGTGTTTCCTGTTAGAGGCTGGATCCGGTGGGGCTGTTGTTTCGTTCTTTGTCACCTGCGTCCGGTGGAGCCTCTATGGAGAGGGGGAGGGTTGCTGGTTCGGTGGAAGTGTTGCGGGAGGTCTGGTTCGGTCTGTGATGGCTCTTTGTGTTCTTGTCTTTTGGCCGGTGAAGAAGCTTTGGAAGGTGGAGGCTTGTTTACGTGGAGGCCGTCGCTGCTGAAAAGATGATGGGAAGGGCTCTGTGGTGGAGGAGCTCGACTACTATTGTGGGTTTCTTCAGGTGTGGCTGGCGGCTGGAAGGGAAACGGGGCTGCTGTGCCTGACGGCGCTGCTGTGGTGGACGGGTGAAGAAGAAAGGCAAGCCGGCTGGGAGAGAAGAGAGGAAGATGGTGAGCAGCGTGGGAAAAGGAAAATCAAAACCAGGGGGGAAGAGGCAATGTCCCTCTTGTCTGCAGAATAGAGGGTGGCGGAGAGAGGCTGCTTTGTGGGAGAAGAGGAAAAAATCAAAAGGGGACATTTGGTTTGTTCTTGGGCGGGAGGAGGACCAACGAACGGGAGGGGGAGCGGCGGGTGGAACCATCCGGGAGAGAAGAAAAAAATCGGAGGCTGGGCGGCGGCGGCCCCCTTGGAGAAAATAGGTTTAGGTGATTTTTAGGGTTTTTTCTCTTTTGTGTTGTCTCTCCTCAATTTAAAAAATACCCCCCTCCTACAAAATCAGTATAGCATGGTATTTATAGGAAAATTTTGCTAGGTTTTCAAACTAGTCCCTCAACTTTCCTTTCCTTCTCTTTTCCTCTTTTTTTTTTATAAATTTTGATTTTTCTTATTTTTTTTGTATTTTTTGAAAACGAGCAATATCAACATCGACTCAATGAAGAAAATCAATGATTTTAAAAATAACGCGTTAAAAGTTAAACGCGTTTCAAATGTCTATGAAAATTTAAATTCTTTTGAGACGATGCTAAAAATGCTAAAAACGCTAAAAACGATGCAAATGTATTAAAAACATATTTTTTTGGATTTTCAATGTTTTTCGCTATTTTTGGATTTTTCTGAAAATTTATCAAAACATGGGTCAAAAATTGGGTAGCAACAATGTCCATGGTAATCCATGATACTCTGCCATATATAGTGTAACATAGTTGATCTTTACACCATGTAATGGTTAAAAATTCAAGAAAAATCATAGATTAGGAAATATAATGCCAAAGAAAATAAGAAAATTGTACACCTAATCAGGACTTTACCTTCATAATGACGTAAATAAGGGTTTCCTGCAAAGCTTGCCATGCTAAAACATTGAAGTATACTCACGTGAAGTGTTCATTAAGCACTATTATATATTATTCATTAGAATCAAAGCGACTGTTTTATTTGAGATGTGCCGATGCTACTGACTAGCCTCCTCAGTTTCTAGAAAAAAAGTCATACTTTTCTTTCTTATTTGTTGTACGTGACTGAGACATCAAGACTACAAACTTGCATAATGTTCACATGGACAAACATTTCACACCCATTTTTTGCAGGAGAAATGCCATCAATGAAGCCGAGGAGGTAAGCGTTTAGGTTTTTAAAAATCACTTTTCCATACTCCCCTCTTCCTAGCATTTACTTTTGAGCATGTACTGGTGCGTGCATACACTTTCCAAGCATGCATATAATAATAACAAGTAGAGTTAGGATATTCAGGTGTTGAATAATTTCTCGAGTGAATTTAGAATCTTCTAATGTCTGTATTTTTTTATGTCCTATTCAAGCATCTTGTATCTGTTGTTCAAAAGAAAACAACCATCATGGATATCAGGTTTGGTGTTTCAATATAATTTTTGCATTTGTGGATAAACATTTCAGATCCGTTTTTAGCAAGCATAATGCTATGCATCTAGAGGAAAGAAGAAAAAAGATGGTGAGATATCAGATCATGAATGAAGCTGAAGATTGTAAACAAGCTGCAAGTGTAATATTTGATAGAGAATTGTCTGTGATGCTAGAGTTTTTGGTAGCTTTTTCTGTGTTGCTTTGGTCTATGATGGATTTACTTGTATAACTTTTTCAAGTGGTTGTTTTGGTCTCTCGAGCATCTACTTAAGGCTTTATCCTGTTAGATTAAAGATAAAGTTCATGAGATAAATATGCTTTGCAAGGAAAATTATAAAACTGTTATAATTATGATATTCCTATTGTATTAATGTATTGTTTCTAAAATGTTCATGGTCAATACTCTCTTAAATACTAGACATTCATTAGAGTCGTAAAAACTAATATATATTATTTTTTTTCTTTTATGAAAGGAAGCAGCTGTTCTTATAAACTTGAGTATAAGAGATACGTAAAACTAACATGTAGGTGCTTGTCATAAGACATGTATACTGAATTAACTTGCATGAGAATTCTATATGGAGAAATTACATATGTCTATGGAAAGGCTCACGTGACGGTTATATAAGTGATCCTTAGACTTAAGATTACTAAGTCATCTTATATAGAGAATGTTATGTTATTATCTTGTTACATGTTATCTTAACCGAGGTAATGAAAGGGTAGACAATGGATATAACATGAAATAGATAAAGGTATTTGAGTGATCAAGAGAGGATTCATCACCCTAAGTGAATTATAAAAAAGATGTTTTATCTATTCTCAAATAGTATTGACTGAGAAATCCTTGGCCAAGGTGGAATGAGATTTGAAAAAAATTTCAAATCTTATTCAAACAATCAATAAATATTATGTAGAGAACAAACATGATTTAACATGGCAGACATATTATATGCTTTAATGTTAAATCAGACTATTATTGATGAAAATATATTAATTACACTAGAAAACCGGTCACTAAAATATAAAGCTAAGCCTATTATTTTGTAAGCCTATTATAGGAATTTATGAGATTTTTCATAGGTGGTTCGTGTGGAATATTTTTGGAGGTCGAATAATTGAACGGCTTGTAATTTACGACAACCTAGTCTTTAATAAATTATTCAAACCCGAAGAAGATAAAATTTCAGGTAATAAATCCCTAAACAACTTTAAATTTATCTAACGGGATCCTAGGGACTTCTAAATAACTTTGTTTCATAGTTTTCACTGTGTGTATGATATTTAGGAAACCAACAGTTGTATCAGAACTATCATTTGATAATTGAGGTTGTTGATTGTATATTTTAATTGTTATTGATTTTAATTTCAAATTAATTTTATGTGGAAAAAAATTAATTTTTCCAAAAATAATTTTTCTCTTCTGATTTGTTTTCAAAAATAATTCAATTATTATTCCGGTCAGCCGAATTTTTTCCAAATCTTCTCCCTTGTGGTCGAGGATAATCTTTCAAGTGTATATACGTGAAAACCATGTGAAGACTGATCCAATTTTCAACCTTTTGGAATGGATTATTTTTAGTCTTCTTGATTTTCTCTCTTTTGGTTTATATTTTATTCAATTTAAACCCAAATCAGCCGAATCTCGATATGCCTGCCATGCATCGTAAAAGAGACGAGCAAAGGAAAAACATTGTTTCATTAAACATGTAATGAAAGACAATTTTTTAATCATAAAAAATCACGCAAGCCAACAATATATTTTATATGTTCATGAAAGTGATTGGAGTGAGTTTTCCACACGGCAAATGAGAGCACCCAACTCGATCTTATAACTACGGCTAAAATAAAAGAAACACTTTTGGTTTCTCTGGTCATGAGAAACCATTGATTGTCTTTCACATAATTTCGATCTCTTGAAGGTTGCAAGATGGAACTTTGAATTTTCTTTTCTTGGCACGAGAATGACTTTTTTATCATATATATAAACTATTTGGATTTAAATGAAAATTGATTGAGAATATCATATGGTAATAAAATAAATAAATAAATGATGGGGAGAACCATGTTGAATGTGTCCAGAAGAAAGCTCGGTTGACTTGTGGTTCAAAACAACAGACTTTGAAGTTTCTTTGGCAAATGCTTACGTAGCATATTGAGACCAAGTCTTTTCTCTCTCTTTCAGACTCTATTTTAACTAGCGGCAGTACTGTACATACTTGCACCTCCAACATCTCAATCTTACCTGCATAATTCTTTAGCAGCAGCCATGGATGTCCGAAACAATCCATGGATCATGTTTTTTGTTATCTTTTTTTTTTTTCCTCTCAACTCCCATGTCTCCCTTGGAGCTGATACAATCTCTGCAAACAGTTCTCTCTCTGGAGACCAAACTATTGTCTCAGCACGAAAAGTCTTTGAACTTGGTTTCTTCCATCCAGGCAACTCCTCAAACTACTATATAGGCATGTGGTACCATACAGATAAAGTGTCTGAAAAGACCATAGTTTGGGTAGCAAACAGAGAGACACCCGTTTCTGATAGATTTTCTTCAGAGTTAAGGATTTCTGGCGGTAATTTAGTTCTCTTTAACGAGTCCAAGATCCCAATTTGGTCCACAAATTTGAGCTCTAGTAGGTCAAGCTCCGTGGAAGCAGTTCTTGGTGATGATGGAAATCTTGTTTTGAGAGATGGGTCTAATTCAGTGTCACCACTATGGCAGTCTTTTGATTTTCCAGCTCATACATGGCTGCCTGGTGCCAAGGTTGGATTGAACAAAATCACCGAAAGGAACACACTTCTCATTTCATGGAAAAGCGAAGATGATCCTTCACCAGGTCTTTTCTCTCTTCAGCTAGACCCAAATCAGAGTCGATATTTGATCTTTTGGAATAGGTCTAAAGACTATTGGGATAGTGGACCATGGAATGGACAGATTTTCAGCTTAGTTCCTGAAATGAGACTCAACTATATTTACAACTTTACTTATGTTAACGATGCTAATGAGAGCTATTTCACCTATTCATTGTACAAACAAACAGTCATATCTCGGTTTGTGATGGCGACTGGTGGACAGATTCAGCAACTATCATGGTTGGAGAGTTCCCAGGAATGGTTTTTGTTCTGGTCTCAACCAAAGACGCAATGTGAGGTTTATGCTTACTGCGGAGCTTTTGGAAGCTGTAATGGGAATTCACAGCCTTTCTGCAACTGCTTGAGAGGTTTCAACCCGAAACAATGGGAGGACTGGAAGTCGGGGGTTTTTTCTGATGGATGTGAGAGGGCATCAAATCTGCAGTGTGGGAATTCTAGTGTTGTTAATGGGAAGAGTGACAGATTTTTCTCGATTAACAATATGAAGTTGCCTGCAAATCCACAGACAGTACTGGAAGCCAGGAGTGCACAGGAATGCGAATCAACTTGCTTGAGTAACTGCACTTGTACTGCCTATGCTTATGATGGCAGTCGGTGCTCAGTGTGGTTCGGCGATCTTTTGGATATGCAACAACTTGCAGATGACTCAAATAGAAACAATATCTATATCAGGCTTGCAGCATCTGAGTTTTCAAGTTCGAAGAATGATAAGGGGATAGTTATTGGTGGTGTTGTGGGCTCAGTGGTGATAGTGTCTCTCTTTGGCCTTGTTCTGTTTGTATTTTTGAGGAGGAGGAAAACAGTCAAAACGGGGAAAGCAGTAGACGGTTCACTGATAGCTTTTGGGTACAGAGATCTACAGAACGCGACAAAGAAATTCTCAGAGAAATTGGGCGGAGGAGGTTTTGGTTCTGTTTTCAAAGGGGTGTTGCCTGATACGAGTGTCATCGCTGTGAAGAAGCTCGAAAGCATCATCCAAGGAGAGAAGCAATTCCGCTCAGAAGTGAGCACAATCGGGACAATCCAGCACGTCAATCTTGTTCGCCTTCGTGGGTTCTGCTCGGAGGGTAATAAGAAGCTGTTGGTCTATGACTACATGCCGAATGGTTCTCTTGATTCCCATCTTTTCTCTGAGGACTCAAAAAAGGTCTTAGACTGGAAAACTCGGTACAGTATTGCTTTGGGGACAGCTAGAGGATTAAATTATCTCCATGAGAAATGCAGGGATTGTATCATACACTGCGATATAAAGCCTGAGAACATCCTTTTAGATGCTCAGTTTTTCCCTAAAGTGGCAGATTTTGGCCTGGCGAAGCTTGTCGGCCGGGATTTTAGCAGGGTGCTAACAACCATGAGAGGGACAAGAGGTTATCTTGCTCCAGAGTGGATTTCAGGTGTGCCTATAACTGCCAAAGCAGACGTTTACAGTTATGGAATGATGCTTTTTGAAGTTGTATCAGGAAGGAGAAACTCTGAGAAATCTGAAGATGGAAAAGTGAAGTTCTTCCCAAGTTATGCTGCAAGCCAAATCAATCAAGAGCATGGTGAAATCCTTAGCCTATTGGACCACAGGTTGGAGGGGAGTGCTGATCTTGAAGAGCTAACAAGAATCTGTAAAGTTGCTTGCTGGTGCATCCAAGATGATGAAGCCCACAGGCCATCAATGGGTCAGGTAGTTCAGATCCTCGAAGGGGTTGTGAACGTGAACCCACCTCCGGTTCCAAGATCTCTCAAAGTGTTTGTTGACAACCAGGAGAGCATAATTTTCTTCACAGAGTCATCCTCTAGCCGAAGTTCACAGGCACAGAGCCACACCTCCACTGCTTCTTCTCAGACCAAGAGCACCACATCAAACACAAGTTCCAAGTCTTAAAAAAGAGAACCAAGAAGGCATTTCGAGAAATCGGGTTTGAGTAACTGTGTAATGCTGCTGTTATATATGAGAACGCAAGAGTCTTGGGTGATTGTACTCGGTAAAATTATCCACTTCAAATGGTTTGTCTATTATTTGAAAGCTAATTTCAGAATATTTCTGAGAATGGCAAAAATGCTATGGCTTCTACTGTTGTGAAAGCCTGTTTCTTAATATATTTTATGTTTCATGTTTCATGACATCAACCTCAGCTTGTAACTGGTTTTTGAGATATCTCGACACAGCTAAATATATACACAATCTTTGACAATGGCTAGCAGCGGCTGTTAGCAAGTCTAATCAGACCATTTCATCATCCTCAATCCATGGTGCTATCCAAAAACTTGTCTTCCTAACAAAAAAAACTGGAAAAAAAAGACAACAAAATTCTATTATGAAACATCATCTTTGTAAAAGAGGTAAGATATTAAGCATTACTAGTCCACAAGCTACCTTTTCATTCATCACTCCAACAACATCACCCAAGTGTTTGCAATGAAAAGAATGGATGATTATCGATTATTTATACATGGCATGTACAATCCATCCACACATCAGACAACTCATAAGTCTCAAACAATGGGCATGACAATGTCATGGATTTTTCACTTCTTTCTATCATCCATCCATGCCCTTAAGTATTAGCTCTTCTTTTCGAACCGGCGGGCTATCGATGGATTCCATTAGCCCTCTCGTTGAATTAATATGGTGACGCGTTTTTATTCTTGGTGAGAGTTGGCATTGGAACATTCAATGCAATATCTCCTAATGCTGAAAAGTTCAAATCACACTATTTCCGGACTGACATGTGTGATATTTCATGGATCCACTACGATGGTTGAAAAGAAAAAAGCAACATGTGTGCTTCCTTCGGAAAGATCCTCTCTATCCTGATACTCGGTCCACATCTTACAAGCCTTTAGCCAAACCAATGCAATCCCGCCGGCCCATGCACCTTCAACAAAACCCTTGGTCGATCTAGGCTCTTACACAAGTGGGGTACTGTTTCAACTGAAACTCTCACTTCATCTTCTAGCAATGGCAAGCTACAAGCTCTTGAAAACATTATCTTGGGATCTGGCATTGATACTAGGAACACAAATGGGAATTCTCATATTGCTATCAAAGAAAATAACACCTATAATAACTATTCAAGGTTTGGTAAAGATGTAAGGCCACCAAAAACTCCACAAACTACTAAACTACTACCGGTTTAAACCTCCTTAGCTTATTACGTGAATTTGCTTGGCATTTGTTTTAATGGGGTTAAGCTCAACATTTCGAAAACCGATTTTGATATGAAAAGTGATGAAGCCTTGTTGTAGAAACGCGTCAAAAAGCCCTTGCACCCCCTTGCACCCTTTTTTTGCTAAAGAAACACGTCAAAAATGTTAGAATCCATGAAATTAATTTATGAGAATCTGCCTTGAAGATAGAAACTTGTGACTTGGTCTTTAAAATCACTGTTTTATAACAGATTCTGCTGCAAGTGTTACTGATTTTCTGTTATTAGTAGTAGTCCAATAATCTCTCATAGTTGTTGAGATTTTTCAGCATTTATTTCAGTATTTTCAGTTTGGTTGTAAACCTTTAAGTAGGTATTCTCAATTTATGAAATCATTATCTTTCTGCCTCAACTCTTCTCTTTCAGAATTCTCTATTCTTCGCTGCTATTGTTATAGATTTATTTGCAGCTTCAACAATGGTATCAGAGCTTACTTCTTAAAAGCTGTGAGGCAAAGTTTTTTTTTTTTTTTAGATTGAGTACTAAACACAGTAAGACACAGTGAGGGTGAGTGCAAAGTACTAGTTAGGTAGAGTGATTTATTTTAGAAAGATTACACTTTGCAGCTTGTTTACAATCTTCAGCTTCATTCACGATCTAATCTTTCACCTCTCTTTTCTCCCTTTCCCCTAGATCCATTGCATCTTGCCTGTAGAAAAAGGATCTGAAATGTTTATCCACACATGCAAGAATTATACAGAAACACCAGGTTGTTTTCTCTTAAACAACAGATACATGATACTTGATCATGATCGTGGGATTAAAACCACATGCTGACAGACATATAAGTCTGCATGTATCAGTTTATAACCCACAAGAAACAAATGCCAGTGATTGGTGGCTTGTTCCAGACTTCGACAAGACTAATAATACCTACCTTATATAAAGCAATTACGTCATCCTAAGATTTTTTATTTGAAAATATATTAAAATAATATTTTTTAAAAAAAATATTTTTAATACTAGCACATCAAAACAATAAAAAAATATAAAAAATATATTTAAATTTTGCCTAACCCTATTTAAAATGCAATATCAAACAAGGGATATAAGTGGTGTAATTAAAAGTGTTTACAATTAAGCCTCTGATCATTTCACTAAAAACTTGTATTGTATCCATTGAATAGAATATTATTTTTATTTCTATCACGTAAAATAAAATATTAATTTACATAGGAAAATGAAAATATTAATTAAGAAACATGATCAATTTTGAACCAACAAATAATTAGCCAAAAATAATAAAAACTTGAAATGATAAATTATCAACAAATAATTCCTTATTATTCTGAATATTAATCTAAAGTCAATGTTTAATTTCTTAAGAGAAAAAAATAGTTATTACATTAACTCTATTTTAATATTATTATCAATCCTCAAGCCTCAATTATTATAGAAAAAATTGAATAATATCGTTATTTTATGTAAGGCTCCATGAAAGTATTTTACCATAATGATTATTTTTCTACACTGATTTTTAATAAAGAAGAAGAAGGAGATAGGAGGAAAAAGAAAGAAGAAGCCTAAAACACCCCCACAACCCTCAATTACCTCTTTTCCATCCCCAAAATATTAATTAGGTTATAATTATTTATTTTTTATTCGAATATGATGAAGCACACCTTATAAGATTTCATTCTTCAAATTTTATACCTCCGAAAGATAACAAACACACGTGTTGTGTCTCTCAATAAGATAAAATAAATCAAAAAACAATTCAAATAAAATCAAATTTCCCCGCCAAAACAAAAAATCAAAAGCATCCTCCTCTCTCTCGAATGTTGATGGAGAAAGGTTTGATATCAGTGGACCGATTCACCGAGTCAAGCTAGGCATACTTCTTGACTCACTTACACACGGACCCCACTTAAGGCTTGACCTAAAAATGGGGAAAAGGTCCTCTTTTTTGCTCCAAACTAACTGCTAATCTCTTACCTTTCAAGTTCCCTGATTTCAACCCCTCACTACTTCGGGTCGTCGATCTTCACATCTGGCATTCCTTTTCTCTCATTTCTCCGTCCACCGGATCTCAAATCACCACTCATGTCATGGCTCTCGACACCCACCATTGCCCTGGTACGCCAATTTTTTTATGTTTTCTTTTTTTATCCCGGGACCCACCGGCCGAGTTTGTTTGCTTATTCAATCGTATTGCATGAGATATTTTGGGAATCGATTTCAAAAAAAATAATTACCTTTCCGAAATCACTTTTTTGATGGTTGGCTATGGAGATTTGATGGGATTGAATTGTAACAGGAGGGGTCATGTTTTTGTTTCGCAGGGAGTTTGGATGCTTGATGTATACGGGGGATTTTTGATGGGAAGTTGATAGCGAGAGGGCAAAGGATGCGAGGAGTAGGCTACTTAATGTTCTCGAGAATGAGACGGTTGATGTTCTTTACTTGGATAATACGTATTATAATCTGTCTTATGATTTTCCCACTCAAAAAGTTGCTGCTCGGCAGGTAGGATTTGCATATTTCTTGTTCACATAATAGTTCTTTCTTTGAGTAGTTTTTGGTAGGTGCTGCCGATTAATGTGCAATGTGGAGAATGGATACCGGTTAATAGGGATGAAGTATGGATAAAGAGCCAAGTGTTGGTGCTGAAAATGAGAAAATATAGTGAACAATTGATTAGTATTCGTGTCTTAGGAATGATAATGAAAATAAGTAGATTTGTTTTGAGTTTATGGGCTTAGCGGAGATTACAGTGCTTCAAAATAGGAAAAATATCAGTTATACAACTTTTTTTACTGGTTTAATTACTTGGTAATGACAGGGTTGTTGACATCATTGCTTTTCATCCGAACATGACATCGTTATTGGGATTGATACTTTGGGGAAAGAAGAGCTTCTAATTCACATTTCACGTGTGCTTAATATAAAGGTACGATCATCGTTGATGTTGATGGAAGATTCTGATCTTCTATATGCGTGGATTATAAAGGATGTGTTTCTGTAAAGCACAAAACCAAGTTCTTAGCTCAGTTACCATGCCTGTTTATTGTTTTTATTATGATTCTAGGGCACTCACATTTTCTCATCATTTTACAAGAAAGTAGGTGTTGAATGAAATTTAGTGAGTTACTTGCAAATTACGTTTGCGAACTATTTCTGGTTCAGGTTTGTTTTAGCTATAATTTCCTTTCCTTCTTTGAAGATTTGGGTGTGGCCATAACGTTTACAAACCATGCATCTTCTTGGATTCCATGACACATTCACAACTAAAACTTCTCTAACAAGAGTCCGAGCAGTTCCTCATTATAGTTTTAGCGTTGAAACTTTAGAGGGATTAAACACAATGCGGCCAACAATAGGAATCATGCCATCTAGTCTTTCATGGGTGCTGAAACCTGTTAAAGAAGACGACAATCTCTTCGGTTCTCTCTTAACTTCTCGTTAAAAAAAAACAGCCATCTGATAAGCTGGACATTAATTTAGGATATGATGAAAGGTACCACCAGTACATGTTTTCAGTTCCTTACTCTAATCACTCATGCTTTGTAGAGATACAAGAGTTTATTGAACTTGTCCAACCAATTAACATGAAAGGTATTGTGTCTTTATCATCTAGTAATGTTGACCCACTTTACTACTTCGATCGCTTTTGTGGTGTAAAGCAACCACCAAAGAGGTTCGTCTATAAGAATGAAAGGAAAGAAGGAGGAAAAAAAGAAGTTGTTGTATCTTATTTTGAAAGTGGTAATTCTTCCGAGACAGGAAGAAAAAAAAGTACGCCAGTAAGAGTGGATTATAAAAGAATTAATGTAAACAGAGCGAGCGCATCAAGAATAGTGCGTCGAGGGGCCAAAATTATGAAAAGTGACTGTTCAGATTAAAAGTGTTAATTTTTGTGATTAGTTGAGCCAAAAAAATACTTGTAGAAATACTTGCAATCGAGCATATATCTGTAGAACTCTGGTATGGGTATCACGTGGTACCAACAGTTGCTAGAAATGATAATTTGCTTTGCTTTCAGCATCTCGAGTTTTACTGTGCAGTAGTTGATGAACTTCATCATAAAGGTTGCATTGATTTCTTCAGGTGTTTTGTTAATGCAAAACTTATGGGATTTTGTCTGCTAGTGCACCCCTTATAGATATTTAAACTCTCTCAATTAACATCATTATACATTTATTGTGAGACTTTCAGTGCAGGCATTCACCAAGCTTTATAAGTGATTTGCCTCATCTCATTCTGCATGTTAAACTTTATTGTATAAGCTATAAATGTTCATTAGTAGTGTCATGTATTGAAGAATCAAGAAATGGGTTGTAGCCTTGTTGGGTCCCCTGTTAAGGTGACTTTGGTTTGACTGCAAAGTCATTGCTTACGGTCGACAGTCGGCCAGAATTCAACATGCGGTCCACCCTTGAAATGATGCCAAGAAAAATGGCCACTTAAGTTTGAATTGGTGGTGATTTTATGTCATATTGCAGAAACTTACGAGAAATTCATGGAATTCCACGTAAATTTCTTAGGAAAACTCAAAACTTCTGCTACCTTTTGGAATGCCTTTACAAGAAACACCTTTTTGGTAATGTTGAGATGCTGGTATCTTAGTTGTTTTCTATCAATGCTGGCTCCAGCTATTTGAATGTGGCTGCTATGCATACTAGTGCACTTACTCATGTGTGATCCTGCTGTTGTTTGCACTTGTTCATGTTACTGATTCCCTAGTTTCTTTGCTCAACTTTTGTCATCTCAGTTGCTGTTTTGGCACTAAAAAACCTTAAATGATACAGGATGTAAATGCAACAACATGCCCAGGATTACCGTTTTAACTCTTACATGTCTATAGGAATCCATGATACTCTACCATATATAGTGTAACATAGTTGATCTTTACACCATGTAATGGTAAAAAGTTCGAGAAAAATCATAGATTAGGAAATATAATGCCAAAGAAAATAAGAAAACTATATAACTAACCAGTACTTCATCTTCACAATGACCTAAATAAGGGTACTTTCCTGCAAAGTTTGATATACTAAAACGTTGAAGTATACTCATGATGAGTGTTCATTGAGCATTATTATATATTATTCATCAGAATCAAAGCAACTGCCTTATTTGAGACGTGTCGATGCTACTGACTAGCCTCCTCAGTTTCTAGAAAAAAAGTCATACTTTTCTTTCTTGTTTGTTGTATGTGATTGCGACATCAAGACTACAAACTGTGGTTAAACAGCTTGCATAATGTTCACATGGATAAACATTTCACACCCATTTTCTGCAGGAGAAATGGCATCAATGAAGCCTAGGAGTCTGATAGCAAATTATGAAACTAACAAAGTTCAGAACAGAGTAAGGGAGGAGATGACTGTTTAGGTTTTTAAAAATCACTTTTCCATGCTCCCCTCTTCCTAGCATTTACTTTTAAGCATGTGCTGGTGCATGCATACACTTTCCATGCATGCATATAATTATTACAAGTAGAGTTAGGATATTCAGGTGTTGAATAATTTCTCGAGTGAATTTAGAATCTTCTAATGTCTGTATTTTTTTCATGTTCTATTCAAGCATCTTGTATCTGTTGTTCAAAAGAAAACAACCATTATGGATATCAGGTTTGGTGTTTTTGTATAATTTTTGCATCTATGGATAAACATTTCAGATCCGTTTTCTGCAAGCATAATGCTATGCATCTAGAGGAAAGAAGAAAAAAGAAGGCGAGATATCAGATCATGAATGAAGCTGAAGATTGTAAACAAGCTGCAAGTGTAATATTTGATAGAGAATTGTCTGTGATGATGGAGTTTTTGTTAGCTTTTTCTGTGTTGCTTTGTTCTATGATGTATTTACTTGTATAACTTTTTCCAGTCGGTTTTGGTCTCTCGAGAATCTACTCAAGTCTTTATCCTGCTAGGTTCTGTATGATATATGCTTTATTTTTTCTCTAGTTTGGTTTCCGGTCTTGTTTAGTTACACCATTAAAATCATGTTTTTAAAAAATTTAATTTTTTTAATTATGTTTTTGAATTTTGTTAATGCGTTGATGTCAAAATAATTTTTTTAAAATAAAAAATATTATTTTAATATATTTTCGAACAAAAAAACACTTTAAAAAATAACCAATACCACACTCTTAAACATCCACTTAAACACCCTCTGGTCTTTACTTTGAGGTTGCATTATTTTATTTTATTTTTTAAGCTTTTTGCCTCTTTATCCTTACCTTTTCAAATTGTTATTTAATGATCATTAAACTTTCTTTTGAAAAACATAAGGTACCGCGAATAAATTTATTTTCAAGTTTTATAATATATTTTTTTTGAGTTTATTCAATATTTATGATAATGATAATAATAAAAGAAATTAAACCAACTAAAAACCTTAAACCTTAACGTTTTCTGTATAAATACTACACCGTCTCTCTCTCTCTCTCTCTCTCATCAATCCCTTTATCATCTCCTCTCTGTGTTTTATTCTCTTCTCTTCATCATTTCCTTAACAACATACAATAACAATGGCGACTTACAAAATCTTGGTGTCTTACATGCTTCCTGCTTTCTTTGTGGGTTCAGCTTTGGCTCAGGCACCAGGAGCCACACCAACAGCTCCACCAGCCAAATCACCATCTCCTGCACTAGCTGCTCCAATAACTCCAACTCCTGCTCCATCTCTCCCTACTCCAACTCCTTCTCTTGCTCCATCCATTCCTCCTTATTCATCTCCGACCGGGACCACCATCTCTGGTTACCCCTGACCCCTCCATATTTGTTCCTCCAAACGTTGTTTCTCCTTCAAACATCGCTGACTTGTTCAAAGTCATTGTCTTCCATCTATTATACATCCAAATCACTTGTCTTAAATATGTTTAGTTGGTAAGAAATTTCTCAAGAGTTTTCTGAAAGAGATTACACCAAGAGCAAGTCAACCTAAAAAAAAAATACATGTTGATGTTTGTAATCTTATCAAACCATGTTTGTTTGGTAAAAATATGTATTTTTTATTTTTTATTAATGATTATAGTAGAAAAACTTAGGTATACTTTTGAAAAGAAAAGTCTAATGTGTTTAGTTGTTTTAAGAAATTTAAGGCATTAGTTGAAAATAAAGTAATTATTTTATAAAATCACTTAGGATAGATAGGGAGTGAATTTTATTCTAATGATTTTAATGAGTTTTGTAAAGATTATGGTATAAAAAGACTTCTAACGATGCCTAAATCCCACAATAAAATGGCACGATGGGGATAAAGAATAGAAGCATCCTCAACATGGCAAGAAGCATGCTCAAAACCAAAAAGCTATCTAAAGAGTTTTGGGCCGAAGCTATAGAATATGTTATCTACTTGTCAAATAGATATACTACTAAATGTTTGAATGACATGACTTCATAAGAAGTACGGAGTGGAAGAAAGCCAAGTGTTTCTTACTTGAAAGTTTTTTATAGTATTGTCTATGTGCATGTAGATGATCAAGTAAGGACCAAGCTAGATGACAAGAGAAAAAAGATGATTTTTATGGGTTATGATCAAAAGTCCAAATGATACATGTTTTACAACCCTAATGAAGGAAAGATGGTGATTTGTAGAGATGTTAAGTTCAATGAAAAAGGAGTATATTATTGGAAGATAGATGATAGTGAGAAATATGACTTCATATTGATTCTTGATAAAGATGAGTGTCATAACCCAATTATGGGTTATTCCCCAAAATTCACTTTTTTTTCAAAATCAAAATCAAAAAAATAAAATAAAGGCTAACAATGTGAAAAAAAAAGTAGGCCGAGGAATACAATTGCAATTTTAGAGAAAATTCAAGGCATAATTGCACTCCATTCTGCCAAAAAATGAAGAAACAATACAAATTAAAGGTCAGGTTAAATGACTATTGGACGAATTTGCATAAAAAATAAGTCCAAAGACATAATTAAATTTTTAATAGGACAATTTGATTTAATTTTGGGCCAAATTGAATTTTAATTATGTTTAAGAATTAATTTGCGTCCAATTAAAGGATTTAATTAAGTGCAAGGATTTACTTATACTTTAAATGGGTCAAATTAATTTTATTTAGGGCTTAATTGGTAAACAATTAAGTTCGGGGGCCCAATTTGAGCTTAATTGAGAAGATTGGAATTTTAAGAGATCAAATTTAATTTTTACCAAGTTAATTGATTGAAATCAGGTGTAAAATCGCAAAACAATTCAAGTTTTGAGGTCAATTAGGGGTTAAATTGAAGAAATTTATAGTCAAGGACTAATCTGTAAAAGACGCTGAACTATGGAGAGTTAATTGATTGAAACTGGGGTAAAATTAAAGAAATTAAAAGTTTAATGGTCAATCGGGGATCAAATTGCATAAATCCAAAACCAAGAATGAAAGAGAAAAAAACACGCAAATCAAGGGCTTAAATTGAAGTTTCTTCAGGGATCTAATTGCATAAACTTTAAAGTTTGAAGCCGAGCAGGGGTGTATATTAGATAAATCAGAAATCAAAGAACCAAACCAAACGTTACCAAAACAGTGTTGTTTTGGTTACTATTTATTATCTTCTTCAATTTTCTTTGAAATGACACCTCAGGAAGGCTACTTTGAAGGTGCATTTAATACCTCTAACATCTAGAAAAGTTGACCAAACTTGCACGCAATTGATCACCAGTCATGTCTCTACAACTTTCATATGGTCCGTTCAGATTGAATGGCAACGCAAATATTTTAAATTAATTTCCCCTTTCAAAAAACAAAAAAAAATGTTTTGTTTTCATGCATACGACCAAATTCTAAAATACTTTCCAAACATATTTTTATAAAAAAGTTGCATTTTTTTATGTTTTGAAAACCCAAAAAAATAAATATCGTAACCAGTTTATGATCATCCATTAAGGTTTGGCTAAAATATCAAAACTTTTTTCCAACCATTTTCTTAGTGTCCAGATGTAGACTTTGATACCTGTGAGGTGTAAAACTACGCAATAGAGTACACTCTCGTGTATTAAAGGTACAAGGTGTAAAATAAATATGATGCTAAAATTTAAACTTTAGAACGGTTAGGATTAAACCTAATGAGGTAGAGACTCTCTTACGAAGAGAGATCTGTCTTAAACCTTAGAAAAAACCAACAAATAAAAACCCGACTAAGAAAGACAATCAAACAATAATGCAGTTTACATTAGGTAGGGTGCACTGGGGGTGATGCGTCTTCCCGTAGCATAACCAGTCTCTTACTCAGACTCTCACATACCATAAATTCCTAGTAACTATAGTATTAGATGGTGACTCTTGAACATTAATCATAATTTTATGATTAAATTCAAAAACTCTTCCCAACACACACACCTCATCAAGAGACGCGATATAAAGCCTCCGTTGTCGTTGACAACGTCGCGACATACCTCGCAACAATGAGGAAAGATATGAAAATCATTAAGAATATAGTTACACCTCCATAAACACTAATGAGCTCAATTTCTTTTTCTTCTTTTTTTTTTTTTTAGTGGAAGCTTAACTAGTGGCACTCCTCTAAGTCCACCAAAAAAGATATGGAGCCTTAATGACTTATATGGAGTAACTAGTCTTATTGATGATGTATCACTATATTATCACCTTGTTAAATGTGATTCTATAGGTTTAAAAAAGCAATAAATGATGAAAAGTAAAGAATTGTTATGGATGAGAAGATTGCATCAATTAAGAAGAATGACATATGAAAATTGGTTCTTAGACCAAGTGGAAAGAAACCAATAGATGTCAAGTAGATCTATAAAGAAAAGAAGAACATCAAATAAGAGGTGGAGAGGTACAAAGCAAAGTTAGTGGTAAAATGATATAGTCAAAAGCACGAGATTGACTATGATAAAGTATTTGCTCCAGATATGCAAACAACAAAGTTGGTTGTGGATGATCTTGTTCTTAAACAGTTGTTTGGACTTGGTGAAGTTGTAATTGTTTCATATAAGTTGTTACTTATTATTATTAGTCTTGTCAAAGTATGGACTAATTAGTACTTAAAAGTGTATTTTTATCAAGGTTTTATATCATCATTTTGCACTTGAAGTATCAATAACTCCTTAACTAGAGCATGTTTTATAATAACATGTCTAATAATATAAGATACCTTTAATTTATGATAAATATTCATCTTAAATGCAGGCCTATCACATAAGTCAAAGAATTGATTGATGAGTTTAACTACTGAAATTGAGAAGACAAAGAGAAGGCTAAGCTTAGAAAATAAAAGCTGGTTTAGTCCAAACTAGAACACCATTCGATTATTGGATCATAACTGGAGCTGTAGAACTCAGATTTAGGTCTGGTTTATATGTATGGAAAGTTAAGACATAGACCTAAAACTTTCGTGAGAGTCCAAGATTCAAAAGAGCCGTTTTCAAGTTCAAATTATAGCAACAACAGAGAAGTCAGAATCTGTCCTCCAGCCCAGACACCGTTCAATGTTCAGCCCATATCTCGAGTTCTAGAAGTCCAAATACACCGATTCTTTTTTTATTGGAAATTTGAGATAATTTTTCAGAACTTTCATGAGGACTATCTGCTCCAATTCTGATGTTACCAATGACGTTCTCTGCAGAAAAGAAGATACAGATTGTTACCAAGTCAAGAGGTAGCCACCCACTCAACAATTAGTCATCAAATCAATAGTTTTGAATTTTGGCCTATAAAAGGAGGCATTTGCCATGCATTTAAGCATTTTGGTTTTCAGATCAAGATCATGTTCTTGCTCTTTTTCTTTATATTTTTGTAATGCTTAAGTTTTGCTCTCATTAATCTCTTGTTTATGCTTTTCATTTCCTTTCCTTTACTTAGTTAACTTATATCTTATTTATGTTCTTATCTTGTTTATTTATGTTTCTCTCTTTCATTATGTTTAGTTAAGTTTATTATATCAAGGTGAAAAGGTTACACTAATGGTGTAAGAATAAGTATAGTATAAACTCAACATGGACTTTAATGTTTGATACTAACATGTTTTGTATTTGTTATCTTGTTCACTCTTAATACTTTTCTTGTTAAATGGTTAATCTAGATTTATGTTGTATAACCATTGGTATAACAAATACTTAGCACTTTCATAGCCCAACCGTATGGTATAACCGACACATGTGCTATGAAAGGAACTTGATTTGTTGTTAATATAAGTTATAATCATGAATACCTAACAACATTTACAAGTATTAGCATTATTCGAATAAGATAACTAATGTAATCATGTTAACAATTTATAATCCGATTGGAACCTCATTGGTTTTCAGTTGAGTAATAAAAAGAGTTTATACTATACTTGTTTGAAATACATTAGTGGATCCTCTAACCTTGATAATTATTTTATCCTTATTTAATCCTTACATCAATATCACATCTCAAAGTTCTCGTTAACTCCTTTTATGTTATTATCTATTTCTTTATTTGTAGTTTATACAGTTAACCTCCCTATGATTTGACCCCGGTCTTGTCGGGTTATTTATTACTTCGACACTCCTACACTTGGGAGAAGACATCAACTCTTTGGTCGTGTCATGGACCAAGCCACCATTCACTTGCTTTTCTTTTCAGTGGTTGTTAGTTATGTGTTTGGGACTAGCATTTGATTCTTGTGGGTTATAAATCAGTACATGCGGATTTATGTGTCTGTCAATATGTGTTTTGGTAGATTTAATTGATGAAAGCTATTCTAGTTTTCTTTTTATCATCCAATTATGATGCCTCTTCTTCAACCAAATAAGAATATTGGTAGATTATTATTGAATCACTTCTTCATTCATGGTTATATGTCATGGTGCATTTCTACATGTAATACTGCCCCCTTTTTTTCTAGTTTTTGGATCTTTTGTTTTGTTCATTTGGAAGTCAAGATGATGGAGTTGTTTGAAAGAAATGTTAATATAATTTTGATTGGCATTAAGTCATTTGTATGTAAAGTAATATGAGATAGCATGTTTGGTCTCTTTAGAAAATTTCTTGTAAGATTATGCTCGGAGCTAAAAGTGTTGATATGTTGTAATTATATGATGGTGATACTGTGTGTTTCATTATAGGATGTTGTTTAATCGTGGAAATAAATGTTAGTTTAATATGCTCTATAGTCAATCGGTTGGTTACACATGTTATTATTGTATTAATGTTAATATATATTTAATATTAATAAAGAATTAATTTATCTTTAATATTCATATAATATTAGATTAATGAATCTAGATTAAAGATAAAGTTCGTGAGACAAAAAAGCTCTGTAAAGAAAATTATAAAGCTGTTATAATTATGAGATTTCTATAGCATCAATATATTATTTCTAAAATGTTCCTGGTCGATGCTCTCTTAAATATTGAACATTCATTAGAGTCGTAAAGACTGGTACGTATTATGTTCTTTTTTTATGAAAAGAAGCGGTTGTTCTTATAAGTTGAGGTATAAGGAATACCTAGAATTAATATGTAGGTGCTTGTCATAAGACATGTATACTGAACTGACCTGCATGAGAATTCCATATAGAGAGATCAGTCATGTCCATGGAAAGGCTCACGTGACGGTTGTGTAAGTAATCCTTAGACGATCACTAAGTCATCTTATAAAGAGAATGTTATGCTATGATCTTGTTACATGCTATCTTAATCGAGGTAACGAAAGAGTAGACATTGGTATGACATGAACTATATGAAAATATTTGAGTGATCGAGAGAGGATTCATCATCCTAGGTAAATTAAGAAAAATGTTTCATCTATTATAAAATAGTATTGACTAAGAAATCCTTGGCTAGGGTGGAATGAGATTTGAAAAGAGTTTCAAATCTTATTCAAACGATCAATGACTGTTATGTAGAAAACAAACATGATTTAACATGGCAGACATACTCCAAGTTTTAATATTAAATCAAAACATTATTGATGGAATAATATTAATTATACTGAGAAACTGATCATTGAAAGGTTAATTCAAACTACTAATGAATTTTTAATATTTGAGAAATCATGACACGTTTCTACACGATGTACCTTATCTTCAAATATAAATTAATCAATTGTTGAATTGATTATAAATTATATTTTTAAATTTATTTAGAATTATAATTTATATTCGGACCAACATATTAGAAACTTAATGAGTCTCATACATTAAGAACCATTAATAAGAAATTAAACTATGATGATTTAATTAAGTATGACTTAATTAAAATATAAATTAAAAATTAAGGACTGTAATATAATTAATACAATGATTATATTTCTAAACCAGACAATTGAAAATCTTATGATTTTTAAGTAATAAATCCCTAAACAACTTTATATCTATCTAATAGGATTATATGGACTCCCGAATAATTTTATTTTATAATTTTCACTGCGTGTATGATATTCAAGAAAGCAATAGTTATATCAAAGCTATCATTAAACAATTATAATTGTTGATTGTTTGCTTTAATTGTTATTAATTTTAATTTTAGATTAATTTTATGTGAAAAAAATTAATTTTCCCATAAACAATTTCTCTTATGATTTTTTTTTTTTTTTTTTTGAAATATAAACGCATTGATTGAGCATATCAAAACTAACCATGTCCTTGGATTCATCGGCGCTAGATTTGCTGTCACTCGCTGCTGGCGTGAGATGTAGAAAGAGGAGGTTGTTTATTGTTGGAAAACATTAATTCTTTGGATTGTTTTTCAAATAACTCGGTAAAATCGATTGCTATCAAACCTTTTTTTTTTTTTTTAGGACTGTTGACATAAAAGAAATGGACATTTCATTGTGGTCTGCTAAGCCAACCCACCAAACCTTCTTCCTCGTCGTCGAGGATCATCTTTCAACTGTATACAGGTGAAAACCAAGTCAAGGTCGTCAAAACTGATCCAATTTTCAACCTTTTGGAATGGATTATTTTTAGTCTTCTTGATTTTCTCTCTTTTGGTTTATATGACCTATACATGGTGACTCCTCTTATTATTTAGGGCAAGACCTCGAACCTTCAAACTTAAGCAGGGAAGACCATGATTTTCTTTTTAAATAGTTGTACATATATGTTGATGAAGATTATAGCAATTTTTTTTAATATTTTCATTTCATCTCCATCGAAATCAATTTTTATATTACTTTTATAAATAAAAGTACTAAAAGGTATATATATCATTTTTAAAAAAAATAGTAATAAGATTTAAACTGAAACTTCAAATTGAAGGACTTATATTTTTATAATAAAATCTTTATCCTATAATCATAACTTTAAAACTTGATTTGGAATTTTAGATCACGGGTTTGGAGAATTAATCTATATTAACCTTATAAATTTTTATTAAAAAAATATCAAAATAATGTTGTTTTGATAATTTTTTTAAAAAATATTAATAAATTTTTAATCAAGTTTTATCTTGATCAAGTTTCAAACTATCTTGATTTTTAATCAAGTCAAATTAGATTAATTGTTTTTTTATTTTTTATTCAATGTTAATCAATTTAAATCCAAATCAGCCGAATCCATATGCCTGCCATGCATCATAAAAGAGACGAGCAAAGGAAAAACATTGTTTCATTAAACATGTAATCAAGGACAATTTTTTTTATCATAAAAAATCACGCAAGCCAACAATATATTTTATGTTCATGAAAGTGATTGGAGTGCGTTTTCCCACACGGCTAATCAAAGTGATCTTAACTACGGCTAAAATAAAAGAAACACTTTTGGTTTCTTAATTAATTCATTAAGTTAAGTTGACTTTCTAATTAACACCTTTGATTATTGTTAATGATAAGATTAGTTTTGAATTGATGGTTGAGATGTATTGTTTTGCTAATCAACTAACGTTATTTATCTAATACTTCATATCAAACATTAATAATAAAAGATTCTAATCAACAATTTGAACCATTATAAAAAAAATTGAGTAAATTGATTAAAAGTATGTTTGACAAAAAAAAATTATATTAACTTTTTTTTGGTTTCTTTAAGAGAATTGATTAAAGTAAAATTTTGATTTTGATTTTATATAATTTTTTTATTTAAATCAAACAATTATTTCTAATCAAATGTATTTATAAATCTTCTTTCAATTAAGAGTTAAAAAAAAAATTTAATACCTTCAATAGAATAATGATGAAAAAAATTCACAAACATGTAGCAATATCAAGAAAGTAATAGCCAATGATAAATATTAATATGAAATAATATTTTACAAGAGTTCTTGGCTATGTGGCCTTTCTTCCATGTTGACCAAGCTTGAGTCCCCAGTCCTCTCTCCGGTCATGACAAACCATTAATTGTCTCACACAGAATCCAAGTTCGATCTCTTGAAGGTTGCAAGACGGAACTTTGAATTTTCTTTTCTTGGCACTAGAATGACTTTTTTATCACAATAAATCACGCCCACTGGATCTCAAATGATGAAGGGTCTTTTGGGAGTTTAGTTGAATTATTTTTTAAAAAAATATTTTTAATATTAACAAATCAAAACGGAAAATAAAAAAATTAATTTAAAGAGAATTGTTTTTAAGATTTACTAAAACTCTTTGTAAATGCAGCCCCAAATGAACACCAAATATTTATTGAAAGAAAAAATACATATTTACCTATAAAGTTCAAATTGTCATTTTCGTTTTAATGAATGCGTCAACCACCACATGTAAATAATTATAAATGACAGCAAATACTTTTAGATTTATTGGGATTGAATTATTGAAATAATGTAATGAGTAAATGGAAATTTAACCAAATTTGATAGATATTGAAAAATAGGTTTAACTTCAATTTTATATATATATATATATATATATATATATATATATATATATATAATTTGGATTTAAATGAAAATTGATGAGAATATCATATGGTAATAAAATAAATAAATAAATGATGGTGAGATGGCATTAGGAAAACCATGTTCAATGTGTCCAAAAGAAAGCTCGGTTGACTTATGGTTCAAAACAACAGACTTTGAAGTTTCTTTGGCAAATGCTTACGTAGCATATTGAGACAAAGTCTTGTTTTCTCTCTTTCAGACTCTATTAAACTAGCTGTAGTGTGCATTCTTGCACCTCCAACATCTCAATCTTGCCTGCAAAATTCTTTAGCAGCAGCCATGGATGTCCGAAACAATCCATGGATCATGTTTTTTGTTATCTTTTTTTGTTTTCCTCTCAACTCCCGTGTCTCCCTTGCAGCTGATACAATCTCTGCAAACAGTTCTCTCTCGGGAGACCAAACTATTGTCTCAGCACGAAAAGTCTTTGAACTTGGTTTCTTCCATCCAGGTAAGTCCTCAAACTACTATATAGGCATGTGGTACTATAGAGATAAAGTGTCTGAACAGACCTTAGTTTGGGTAGCAAACAGAGAGACACCCGTTTCTGATAGATTTTCTTCAGAGTTAAGGATTTCTGGTGGTAATTTAGTTCTCTTTAACGAGTCCAAGATCCCAATTTGGTCCACAAATTTGAGTTCTAGTAGGTCAAGTTCTGTGGAAGCAGTTCTTGGTGATGATGGAAATCTTGTTTTGAGAGATGGGTCTAATTCATCAGTGTCACCACTATGGCAGTCTTTTGATTTTCCAGCTGATACATGGCTGCCTGGTGCCAAGGTTGGATTGAACAAAATCACCGAAAGGAACACACTTCTCATTTCATGGAAAAGCAAAGATGATCCTTCACCAGGTCTTTTCTCTCTCGAGCTAGACCCAAATCAGAGTCGATATTTGATCTTTAGGAATAGGTCTAAATACTATTGGGATAGTGGATCATGGAATGGACAGATTTTCACCTTAGTTCCAGAAATGAGATCCAACTATATTTACAACTTTAGTTATGTTAACGATGATAATGAGAGCTATTTCACCTATTCATTGTACAATGAAACACTCATATCTCGGTTTGTGATGGCGGCTGGAGGACAGATTCAGCAACAATCATGGGTAGAGAGTACCCAGCAATGGTTTTTGTTCTGGTCTCAACCGAAGACGCAATGTGAGGTTTATGCTTACTGCGGGGCTTTTGGAAGATGTAATGGGAATTCACAGCCTTTCTGCAACTGCTTGAGAGGTTTCAATCCGAAAAAATGGGAGGACTGGAAGTCGGAGGTTTTTTCTGGTGGATGTGAGAGGGCATCAAATCTGCAGTGTGGGAATTCTAGTGTTGTTAATGGGAAGAGTGACAGATTTTTCTCGAGTAACAATATGAAGTTGCCTGCAAATCCACAGACAGTACTGGCAGCCAGGAGTGCACAGGAATGCGAATCCACTTGCTTGAGTAACTGCACTTGTACTGCCTATGCTTATGATGACAGTCGGTGCTCAGTTTGGTTCGGCGATCTTTTGGATATGCAACAACTTGCAGATGACTCAAATGGAAACACTATCTATATCAGGCTTGCAGCATCTGAGTTTTCAAGTTCGAAGAATGATAAGGGGATAGTTATTGGTGTTGTGGGCTCAGTGGTGATAGTGTCTCTCTTTGGCCTTGTTCTGTTTGTATTTTTGAGGAGGAGGAAAACAGTCAAAACGGGGAAAGCAGTAGAAGGTTCACTGATAGCTTTTGCGTACAGAGATCTACAGAATGCGACAAAGAATTTCTCAGAGAAATTGGGAGGAGGAGGTTTTGGTTCTGTTTTCAAAGGGATGTTGCCTGATACGAGTGTCATAGCTGTGAAGAAGCTCGAAAGCATCATCCAAGGAGAGAAGCAATTCCGCTCAGAAGTGAGCACAATCGGGACAATCCAGCACGTCAATCTTGTTCGCCTTCGTGGGTTCTGCTCGGAGGGTAATAAGAAGCTGTTGGTCTATGACTACATGCCGAATGGTTCTCTTGATTCCCATCTTTTCTCTGAGGACTCAAAAAAGGTCTTGGACTGGAAAACTCGGTACAGTATTGCTTTGGGGACAGCTAGAGGATTAAATTATCTCCATGAGAAATGCAGGGATTGTATCATACACTGCGATATAAAGCCTGAGAACATCCTTTTAGATGCTCAGTTTTTCCCTAAAGTGGCAGATTTTGGCCTGGCGAAGCTTGTCGGCCGGGATTTTAGCAGGGTGCTAACAACCATGAGAGGGACAAGAGGTTATCTTGCACCAGAGTGGATTTCAGGTGTGCCTATAACTGCCAAAGCAGACGTTTACAGTTATGGAATGATGCTTTTTGAAGTTGTATCAGGAAGGAGAAACTCTGAGCAATCTGAAGATGGAAAAGTGAAGTTCTTCCCAAGTTATGCTGCAAGCCAAATCAATCAAGAGCATGGTGAAATCCTTAGCCTATTGGACCACAGGTTGGAGGGGAATGCTGATCTTGAAGAGCTAACAAGAATCTGTAAAATTGCTTGCTGGTGCATCCAAGATGATGAAGCCCACAGGCCATCAATGGGTCAGGTAGTTCAGGTCCTCGAAGGGGTTGTGAACGTGAACCCACCTCCGGTTCCAAGATCTCTCCAAGTGTTTGTTGACAACCAGGAGAGCATAATTTTCTTCACAGAGTCATCCTCTAGCCAAAGTTCACAGGCACAGAGCCACACCTCCACTGCTTCTTCTCAGACCAAGAGCCCCACGTCAAACACAAGTTCCAAGTCTTAAAAAAGAGAACCAAGAAGGCATTTCGAGAAATCGGGTTTGAGTAACTGTGTAATGCTGCTGTTATATATGCAAGAGTCTTGGGTGATTGTACTAGTTAAAATTCTCCTCTTTAAATGGTTTGTATATTATTTGAAAGCTAATTTCAGAATATTTCTGAGAATGGCAAAAATGCTATGGCTTCTACTGTCGTGAAAGCCTGCTTCTTAATATATTTTATGTTTCATGCTTTCATGACATCAACTTCAGCTTGTAATTGGTTTTTGAGATATCTCGACACAGCTAAATATATACACAATCTTTGACAAGGGCAAGCAGCGGCTGTTAGCAAGTCTAATCAGACCATTTCATCATCCTCAATCCATGGTGCTATCCAAAAACTTGTCTTCCTAAGAAAAAAAACTGGAAAAAAAAGACAACAAAATTCTATTATGAAACATCATCTTTGTAAAAGAGGTAACATATTAAGCATTACTAGTCCACAAGCTACCTTTTCATTCATCGCTCCAACAACATCACCCAAGTGTTTGCTATGAAAAGAATGGATGATTCTCGATTATATATACATGGCATGCACAATCAGACAACTCTCGTCCACAAGCATAATATGGCTTTGGAACATTCAATGCAATATCTCCTAATGCTGAAAAGTTCAAATCACACTAATATTTCCGCATTGACACTGGTAGTGATATTTCATGGATCCATTGCGATGGTTGCAAAGAAAAAAGCAACATGTTTGCTTCCTTCGGAAAGATCCTCTCTATTCTGATACTCAGTCCATATTTTACAAGCCTTTAGCCAAACCAACGTAATCCCGCCGGCTCATGCACCTTCAACAAAACCCTTGGTCTAGGCTCCTACACAAGTGGTACTCTTTCAACTGAAACTCTCACTTCATCTTCTAGCAATGACAAGCTACAAGCTCTTGAAAACATTATCTGGGGATCTGGTATTGATACTAGGAACATTAAATTTTCTCTTCTTGCTACCATGAATATTTCAAACCCATTTAGTGGAGTTAGGAAGGGGTCCTGATCAATCCTCCTTGGCACAAATAGATTACTTGAGAGTGATGGGAATTCTCATATTGCAATCAAAGAAAATAACACCTATAATATCTGTTCAAGGTTTGGTAAAGATGCAAGGCCACCAAAATATCCACAAACTACTAAACTACTACCGGTTCAAACCTCCTTAGGTTATTATGTGAATTTGCTTGGCATTTGTTTTAATGGGGTTAAGCTCAACATTTCGAAAACCGATTCCGATATGAAAAGTGATGGAGCCTTGTTGTAGAAACGCGTCAAAAAGCCCTTGCACCCCTTTTTTTTTTTGGCTGTAGAAACACGTAAAAAATACACCTCTTTCAAGCCTCGTTGCTTGCTACAAACGTTGTACATTCTGCCACAGAAAACAACAGTCCTTGCTCCTTATTTGCTGTGGCAAGAATCATGCCAAAAACACAATCATCCGTTTCTTGTACCCGCTGTCATATCCCACCTTTTTACCCCATTTTCTAGAGATTTTCCAAAAAATTCAAAAAAGAGAGAACTCTAAAATAACGCGCTTTCGGCCATTCATATACCCATTTTGGCATTTTCTGATTTTTTTACTATTTTTTTCTTGTTAATATTTTTTTAAGAAAATAAAAAAAAAGTATTTTCAACGCTATGGTGCTATTTTTGTAATTTTTTACTTTGACGTTATTTTTCGAGAAAAATAAAAATTAAAAAAGAGTGATTGAAATGGGAGGAGGACTAGAATGCATGAAAGAATAAAATTGAGGGACTAAAAAAGAGAGGAGACAAGCATGAATCATGGCATGAAACCATGCGTAATATATGGGACTAAAAACAGAAAGAAAGGTGAAATGGGGAATGGCAGAGAAATTAATAATACATGAAGACTTTGAAACATGAAAGAAAATGATTGAGGGACAAATGAAAACGGAGGTAGTTGGCACACGAAGCTCCCATTTATTATTGCGTTACAGGGGTTGGGCAAATTTTAAGATATTTTTTTATTTAAATTATTTTTATTTATATTTTTATATTATTTTGTTATGCTAATATTAAAAATAATTTTAAAAAATAAAAAAAATATTATTATTTTAATATATTTTTGAGTAAAAAATACTTTGAAAAGCAACCACTACTGTTGTACCTGACATCGCGGCGACCTGAAAATTTTGGGAAAAAGAACAAATATCTGTCAATTTGTTCTTAGAGAGAAAAATATCTGGTTTAAAGAGTCATCATCTATTATTATAGTCATTAGAAATCCTAACTGGCCAGCAGAAATTTTATAGTATGTGACTGGATACACGAAAGAAATGATACTATCACCCTTTAAGCGTCATACCTAAGGTAGGTTGTATTGCTGGTTTTGTCTTAAATTGCTAACAGTTTGTTTTATTTTTTTTTTTGATACTATACTTATAATATTACTGACTCTAGTGCTAGTAAATATTCAATTAAGAATACTTCCAACTCTGACGTTGATAAATATTACGTAACAAAAAAAAAGTATGGTATTCCTGATTCTGGCGCCAGTGAATAAACTAGTAAAATTTGAATTGAAAGCGAAAACATATTTTTTTTATTTTTCAAAGAAAGAAAAAAAAATAGATATGTATTGCATACTAAATTCACATTTCACAGTATAAGTCTACAATTCAATACTAAATAAAATCATAAAAAAAAAGTGCAAAAAACCCACAAATAAATACAAATAAAATTTTCTGATATCTTCAAAAGCCTATTTGGTTAGATATAGAAAACTAAAGAGAAAAAACAAGAGAAAAAGTAAAAGGATATATTTGTCAAATATACCCTTAACCTAGAAAAATGAATTGGCTACGGTCCAGACCAACCTTGTCTCAACAAATTTTTTTTCAGATTGAATCTAGCCTATTTATACAAGCTGGGCTTGATCTGGTCAACCCAGTTTGATCAGTGGCCCAACCAGTGACCAGGCTGGCTAGCAGTAGACATGCGAGGCTGGCTAGCAGTAGACATGCGTGAATTATTCACGTGTGCTTGCAACAATGACAGGGTAACTAATTATAATTGCAAGCAGGGGAAGAAAAACTCACCTGGTGGGATTTTTGCTGGAGATGAAGATGTGAGGCGATCGTGCCTGGTTGAACAATCCTTCTCTCCTCCCCTCTGTTTTTGTTCATTTTGTCTCTCTCTAGTCTTTCTCCTCTCCTCTGGTTTCTGTTTCTTTGTTTCTTTTTTGTGGTTTTTCGTCCTCTGGGTCTTTCTTTCTTTGACTCTCTCTGTATGGTTTTTTCGTTTTGCTGTGATTTCTTCCTCGAAAGCTCTGGTTCATTTTGTTCTCTCTGTTTTCCGTCCTCCGCTTGCAATTATAATTAAATTAAAAGAAAATATGACAACTACCACACTCCTAAACACCCCGAAAGAAAACGAAGAAAAAAACAAGGGAGATAGAGAAATAATAGAGGAGGAGTTGAAAAAAGCAGAGAGAGAAGGGAGGCCAGCGTTTTTTAGGGTAAAAAGGCTAAGCAGAAGGGGAGCCATTATTTTGATGGGGGGCGAACTTCTCCCTTGCAAAATGTCCATCGACTAATCTTCCTACCAACACTAAGCACAAAAAACACACAACCTTTCCCAGCTCTAAAAATTCTGAAATCTTTATCTAAGCTTCCTGACATGCTTGAGATAATCTCAGTATGAACCTTGAACAGAGCTGAAGACAGTAGCTGCTGCAGTAAGCTTCACCAGGAGAGCAACTGTGCAACAGCTCTTCACTCCCATAAACCACGATTTTCTCCAATTCTAAAATTTACCAAAATCTTTCCAAGGATCCCTCACATCTATTCCAACCAACATCTCGAAAAAATTCCATCCCGGAATTCCTTAATAACAGACCTGAACAGATGTGAAAACAGAAGCACCAGCAGCAGACGTCTCCAGGGAGGCAGCAGCACACATTCGGTTATCCAATTCCAAAATCTGCCCAAACCTACTCTAAAGACTACCAAATCTTACAAGGATATCTCAAACACATCCATAATCATCTCAGTCAAATTTCAGCTAAAAATAAGATCAGGAAACCCCTGAACCAGCATCAGCACAAAAGCCTCGATAGTGAATGTTCCTGGTGGCAGCAACAGAATCTTTGTTTTGTCAACTCCAAAGCCAGTCTAAGCGATATTTAAATATCACCAAGTTTGGATTAAAGGTACATCATTTCATCCTTAACACACAGTAGGAGACCCATTTCCATTTGGATGTAGGAAAGAAGCTCAAACAGGAGCTGACGCAACGCCATTGTTTACAGAGTCTTCCAGAGGTTCCAACAGCTCCTCCAGCCGATTTGTAGTCATCAGGAAGGTCGATTTCCAACTTTGGATAATTATTCTTTTAGTGAATTGTTGAGATGTATTATTAATGTTGATGTTTGGATGAATTGTTGAGATGTTGGGTTGATGAGGATGAGGATGAGGATGATTGTGTGAATGCGTGGGAAGATTGTGGTTTTGATTTGTCGTGCAGTGAGGTGTAGGTGTGTGCGGGTATTGCAAGCATTTTTGTTTGAGAATGGTTTATTACAAATGGATAAAAAAAAAGGCAACATCAAAAAAGTTATCAATTCATTTTTATTTTCAGCATGACCAAGAATTAAAAAATATATATATATCATTGCATGATTTAGCATTTTATAAAATACCTTTTGTCTTAAAAATATATATTTTGTGTAGCGTATTTTTTAAAAAATATAAGTCGTCAAAATATCATGTATGTACACTTGATTTTGTGTATTTAATTTTTGGTATACTTCATTTTGCATATGATTTTTTTTGGAGTGTTTTCACATAAAAAAACAAACAAAAACATATACAATGTTTTTTTAAAACATAATTTGTTTAATTGTTTATAAGTTTAAAAAAATTATCATATTCTTTTTATTGTCTTTATTTATAAATAAATTTGATAATTGTTTTTACAATACATTATCTTTATTATTGTGGGTGAATTTAGCCAAGTCAATGTGACCCATATAGAATCAATGAAAATGAGTGGCATCCCTTAAACATGTTAGATAAACTGGGTTAAAGCCCATTCTTCACCTTCCATACAAGTTTAAAGCTCAATTTCAAAATCCTTCCTTTAAAAAAATATTGTGTAAAAAGTCGTGAAAAATAAAGAAAATATTTTGTTAGCTACCTGTAATATTTGATATAATAGACCCACTTTAATGATTAAAGAGGATTAGTATATCTTTTTTATTTTTCAAACAATAAGATTTTTTGTCTAATATTCACTAACACTAAAATCAGGAATATTAACCATAGGTTAGGTGAACCTTTTCAAGACTCTTTCCTAGGATCTAGATTCGGTTTAATGAACCTAATATAGGCACAATGTGTCATTCACATACATGACTTAGATTGTGATATGAAGTTACTCATTTTAGACTTGTCAATTCACTAAGTAATTGAGAGTGGTGAAATCGACCAAATCTTATAATGATTAGGCTCGAACTAACAATCAAGGTTTAACTCATTGCAATAGACTCATTGTTACCCCATAAATAGACCACTGGTAAATTAAGCACAATAGACCATTAGCAATTTAAGATAAGACCAACAATACAGCTTACCTAATGTATAATATTTTAAAGGTGATAGTATCTTTCTTCTAACATAATTAACCTCTTATCACATATCTTTAAAGACTAATTAGGATTCCTAGTGATTATAATACTAACTTGTGACTTCTTTAACAATATTAGAATTAGACCTTTTCCTATCAAGGAACCAGGTCACTGATTTTTCCTCTCAAGACAATCGTGATGTCGAGTGCGACACTTACTGTAATTAAACCACAAAAAGATGCTTTCTTCGAGCCTTGAATCTTGTTGTAGATATAAGATAGAAACAACCCAATTGGCATGTAGTATATGGAGAGTTGAACAACTAGAATGAGTGTTGAAGAACCAAGGGTTAGGATTTTTTAAAGGGAGGTTGTTCTAGGTTTTTCCTTAAGGCCTATAAAAGAAAGACAAAGAAACAATAAATGATAGTGAAGAAACACAAAGAGAGAAAGGGAAAAAAAAAAGAAACCAAGAGAGGGGAGAAAAAACAAAGAGAAGAAATTGAGAACAAGAGAGTCCATGGTAACATTAGTAAAAGCAAAAAGGAATTAGTTGGAGAGGGGAGTTCAAAGAATAGAGCTTGTGAGGTCTAGATCTTCAAGAACAATAGTAAACATTCTTTCTCGTAGCAATAGCAAAAGATCGCCATTACCATCAACAAGTTTAGCCCATTTGTTTTAGAGAAATGAGCTCTTCAGGTCTGGATCTTCAAAAGCAATAACAAACATTTTTTTTTTCACTAACAACACCATTACTAAGTTCAATCCATTTGTTTAAAGAAAGGAGGAAAAAATTGATGTGCTTGTGGGAACAGGAGCCATTAATTCTACTTAACCTTGACACAATGATTCTAGCTCTATAAGGTTATCAGATTATTGGCTCTCTTCACTTTATAGGTTTACCATTATTCATGTTGCACTTGACATGAATAATGAGACCTCTAAGATTTAAAAGAAAAATATGAAAAATAAAGTCACTATCTAGTTTTTCAAGGAAACTAAAAATTTTAAAATATACATTAGTTCCAGAGATTTGAGGAAAGGGTTGATTATGTTTAATGAAAGATAGAAATCACCCTTATCACATCCTTTAAAACAAAAAGTTATTTTAGCCATGTGTTTTCTCATATATCTATTCTAGTCATATCATTAATTGTCTAAATTATTTGTAAGCTGATTCTTGAGTCATTTATGATCGATCAATATTCATTTGAGTTAGTAACAAACTTTGAATCATATAGGAAGTTTTTATGTTTTTAAAGTATAATTATCAAATCTGTCAAAAAATAATCTAAAAAGGGACTTGGATTTTTGTTTCACCGAATCAACCCAAGTCAAATATTTTTTTATTAAAATATATCATTTCATTTTTTTTTTTTTAAAAAACAATTGCATGGTATTAACTCAACTAGGTTTAGACCAAGTTTAACAGAGTCAATCGAATCACTAAAAACATGATCAAGTCAATCAAGATTCATCAAGTCAATATCTTTAATAGTTTAATTTGAAAAATGCTTTTGTGTAACCAAATCAACCTAAGTCAATTATTTTTTATTAAAATATATCATTTTATTTTTTTAAAAAAAACAATTGTTTGGTGTTAACTCAACTTGGTTTAGATCGAGTTTAATAAAGTCAATCGAGTTACTAAAAACATGATCAAGTTAATCAAGATTCATCAAGTCAATATCTTTAATAGTTTAATTTGAAAAATAACTCAAATTAGATTTTTGGCCTAGTTTTCCAAGTCAACTTGGTTAGCCAAGTTAGGCCAAGTTTTTTTTAATTAAAACCATTATTTACTTAATTAAACACTAAACTTAGATATTTGAATTAATAATTACCTTTTGGTTATTCATTTTCCTTTGTATTATAATATGTAGGAAAATAAAATAAATACCAAACAAATACAATCAAAAGATTGTATGATTAACCTACATAGTTCTTTTTTGCCAAATTATTTCAGGACCTTTAAAACTTTTCTCAGGATCGACAATCTTATCTCAAAATCATTATTTTTGAGTTTTAGTGAAAATAACCATTGCTAGAGTTTTTTTTCTTTTTACCAAATATATGTAAGATTTCTTTTTTTTATGTTTTTAAAGCATAGTTTTCATTCATTCCAGAAATCTGAAAGGAATTTTATGGTGAATAAAAAGTAATTAATGATATTATATTAGTTACTTTTTTTAATCTACTTGGAAGAAACACAAATAGACATAAAAAAGAAGGAAAAAAAAATATATGACCCACAAAAATGAAACAAATATCTCTATTTAATATTTTTCTCTTCTAAATAAAATTAACCCCAAAGAATAACTAATAAGATACTATTATTTACTCCCCATGCACCATAAAATTTCTCTTCACCTGAAACTTGCCCTGAACCCAAATGATCTAATATTTGGTCTACAGTGGTTCTAGCACACTAATGAGAAAAGACTTGGATGGTCCTAACACACACCTATGATGATTCTAACATTAAAAGTCCATCCCACCCAAATGCCTGTAAAAAGAATTCCATTTCTTTTTTTCTTTCTTGGAATTTAAAGAGTTAAAAATAGGTTATCTGAGTTGAAGAGAGCCATGACTTGGGACCAAGAATCTGTTATGTGTGTGTGCAGCAGAAGACCTTAAAAATCAGCAATGGCATTGGATTTAGCTTCTTCTGATGGCTACAGACTTCCGAACAGAAGACACTCTAGCCTTCTCATTTCAGGTCATTTCAGGTCATTTCAGCAAAGCATTCGTATTCCACTCATTTTAAGTGCAATACAGGGTGAACAAGAACAATCAAGAATTGAAAGGAAGATGCCCTCAATTGACAGGCATTGACCCAGCATACATGACTAGAAATGGGCTTCAAATTTAAAGTGGAAAAAAATTAACAATTTGATTTACTAAATGTATTATCTGTTCAACATTTACAATCAGAAGACCTATGAGGCATGGCATCAGCATACTATCAGGGGAAAAGAAATTGAGGGAAATAGGAAAAGATATAAGAAGGGTGGAATACAGATACAGTAACATCATATGTTTGCGGCAAATGGAGATGCAATATACAGCAGGTATTATTCAATCAGGAAAAAGTTTTGCAATGTAAAGCCACTCGAAATGGAGAGCGATTTCTAATTTTACAGTGGAAAATCTCTGCTAAACAAACCTGATGTTTTTTGTTTTCCAGAAATCAGTACAATGTCAGATGTGACGCGGGAGGGGCAACCTAGCTCTTCCGAGAAGTGAAGAACATGTAATCTGGATGCTGATTAACCCCCTTGGCTTTATCTTTGGTAACAGTTCCTCTAGAGAGAAATGAGGCATTTTCCTCCAGTGTTCTGCGTCTTTCACTGATAATTGCAGCAGTTCTAGCTTTGATGGTTTTTCTTGAAGAAGGTTCATCAGGTGTTCTGAGATCAAACCAGCATTCGCCCTACAGATACAAGAATATGAGGTATCAATCGGCCTCTTCCATACAAGTCTTGGCAGATTGGGAATGTAGGCTCCCACCAAAATACACTATTCTTAGAGCATTATCATATAACAAAGACAAAAGTATCATAAACTGAAACAACACAACATAAAAGAACTAATCACCTTGTACACAAAAGAACGTTATCATACCACATGTCAATCAATCTTGTCTTTCGATACAAGCAATTCAACCAAATTCTCATCAACTACTTAAAATGACCATGTCATTGTTCAGAAATGAAGACCATGGAAAATCAGATGAAGTAATGACATGAATCCCTGACTGCAATTTCTTTCTCCTACAAACATCATTTCCACATGTAGAAGTACAATCTGGACCTCAAATCATCAGAATGTTTTGAGTTCATATTATATAGTATTTTACCTGTGTATTGTAGCTTTGTAATCCTATCACTGGGAAGACAATCTGAAACATCTTACTGAGTGAATCAATTGGAATGCTTTGCACAACTGATTGACCTAATAAATGGTAAGTCAGGAATGATGCACTGAACTTTCCCTCTGGAATTCGATATAGGGTACCATGCAACTGAAAACCTGAAATCATTTATCCAGAATTGATGAATATGATAAAAGTTAGCCCTTGCATGAGCAATAAAGATAACAAGAACTATATGATTTTGTCTGTTCTCACCAAGTAGCAGGGTGTAGATCATGCAGGTTCATAGATTCTAGCTTTGATGGATCACCAAACACTTGAAGATTAGAAGATCCAATACTGATGAGATCCCTTATTCTGCAATTATAACACAAGATCAGTTGCATCTCACTGGAAGGTTTTTGGGGATGTAGTGGAGTGTGGAAACAGGATGTTTGTTCAAGAAGAGGAAAGTAACCAAAAGTGAGGCAAATTAAATGATCATTTCTAAAGTTAAAAAAGCCTCAAGTCTCAGTGATTTGGCATCAGCTATAAATCATCCATTCTTCGCATAGACATGAAATTGCATATCAAAGGATATTCTAATTAGGCATGCTGTTGTCTGACCATAGTAGCTTTGAATGCAATTTCTGTCAATAGAAAATTGCAGAAAAGGAGCTAAACAAGGAAAACTGGTTAGCCACATTTGCTGATGGTTCCGAGTAGCATCCACATTACTTAACTGATTGCATTTGAAGTTCACAAGAACTTATAAAAAGTTGCTGCTTCCAGAAGAAAGCAATAATAGCATAGACAAGATTGAAAATAGCAATTAGAAAACTAACTTTAAATGAAGAGGCTTTCGAACATGTGGCATCTCAGATTCAAAAAATTCGAATATGAGTTCAGGGTTTGTGTGCAGATCATTCGGACAAGCATCTGAGAGATGTGGGTAACCATATAATTGAACAGCTGAAAGGAAAGGAACAAAATATGCACAGAATGATGTCGATCCGGCGAGCAAACCATTTATACTTTGAGAATCTCTTGCCTTGACTTCTAACCCATAATTCCCAGGTATCTCATACCACTTCCAAACAGCCTGAAGTGATGTAATTGGTATCTGTGTCAAATGAAGAGAACTATTTGACAGCTCATTTTTATATATACAAGAGGAAGTGATAACAGGAGCAGCAGAGTGAAGGAATCTTTCAAACTCTGCTATTGGATGGTCCAATGTACTCTGATATTCTAGTTGCAGTTTTTGAGCAGCATTTGATTCTTCAGTTCTCACTTGTGACCCAAGGAACTGAGAGACATCTCTGGATTTTTCAGTGCATGCCATATCTTCCATAGCACTTTCAACTTTCTGAGCTTCTGCAGAAAACTCTTCAGATTTTGGGGCTTCCCCTTCAACAGAGGTTTTTCTGTGACTGGATGTCAAGCTTGAGCTTTTAGAATCATTTAAAGCACATGAAGGAACCACATCTCCTTTTGAATGGCTATCAGTCAGCTCATTGCATGAAAATTGCAGGATATCATAAGAATCACAAACACTAGCAGGATAAGTTTTCTCTGGCATCACTGAATCCTTGGTACAAACAGGAACCCACATTGCTTTTGCTCCACTAGGAATAACATGCCTTTCTCTGTATTGATTGTAATATATCAATCTCGAATGGAGTTTACCATCTACAGAAGTATCGGAACACCTATCTGTCACATGTTTCATCCTAGGAATAAACCTAGTAAATCTTTGCTGTACATGAGCAGAAGCAGCTGAAGATGGATTTAAGCAGCATGAACCATGAGTGAAAATAGGCCTAGAGAAAGTTTGACCATAACCTCCCCATCCTATTCCTCTACTGTGGTTTCTATCATACCCAAATGTACAATGAGAAAGCAATCTTGATTTGTTACACTCAATGTCCTGGGCTTGATTTGACCGTGAAAAGTATTGAGAATGATGCCCATTCAACCTATGCTTAGGGACACAGTCATGTCGAAAAAATACTTTACTATCGAATCCCCTGAGCATTTTTCTCTCTGCATTTGCCATCCTGTTACTTACACAGGCAGCATTGCTGTGTCCAGCAGAAGAAACCATGGGTGTGGGTAGCAACCCTTTATCAGTAAATGAGTTTTGTCGTGAACGGAAATTTCTCTCTCGCAAGCTCATATGCTCCTTCACGTTTGCACAATCCAATCTACTTTCCCAATGCAACTTACCCTCCCTGAAAATTCTCTGCCTCTTCTGCCAGTTCAATGGACTATTTTTCTTTGCCCTCCAGATTTGGTGGTGATAGCCATAGTTTGCAACATCAGATTTTACCATAACATCAACATTGTCGACATTAAAACACTGGCAGCCATATTTGGTACTTCCACTGCCACAAACTTTGCAGTAAGATTTAATGTCCATGGTCTTACAAGCTTCCTCTGAATTCCTGGTAATATGGTTGCTGCCTGCTCCTTCAGTACCCTTTTTGCCCAGATCTAAACCCTTAAAACAGATTGTATCTTTACTGTTGTAATCAAATAAAGCTTCATTTGTACAAACGGAACCTTCAGTTGTCAAGGAGGCATCTTGCTTTGGAAATTCATCACTTTTTGATGACGGACTATCTATCTCCCCCTTGGCTGACACAGTCTTCATTTTATTCATCTTCTTCTTTTCAGCATGCTCCACACTTGGAGAATCAATATCACATCCCCTTGCGATACCAGCGCAACCATAATAATCAACCCGTTGCTCCTCTTTTGCACTTGATATCTAATAAAGGCACCGTTGCTCCTCTTTTGCACTTGATATCTAATAAAGGCAGTCCAAACACATGAGACAGTATATGTCACCACCGATAGCACAATTCACATTATCTAATCAAAGCTCCTGAATGTGCCATCTTTACAAGATTTTTCAACAAAACAACATATTTTAAGGCACACAAATAACCAATTCCAACGTTAGAATCCTGCAACCAATGCAGTACTAATTAAGAATTGGCCACAATACAACACGAAATCAAAGATAAGAGTATAAAACAACAACCAACTAGGCAAAAGGCAAAAGGCAAAACAGAATGGAGATTCAAAACAAAAGCTTTCTGGTCTAACATGAAGTTAACAATAGAATGTGATAGTTTTTCAAAAACCTATTATGCAAAAATCACATAAAATCAAAAGAAACTCAGCATAATCCATATACAATGTGAAATCCGACATAATTATCTATAAATCAACACAATGAAACCAATAAAGCAACTAAGGCAATTTAACCGAGAGACTAAACCAAACCCATTTCTTTATAGGCAAAGAAACCAAGAAACAACAAGAAATAAAGAAACTTGACCAAGACCCATTTCATTAAACCAGAAAAAAATGGTAAAGAAACATTGAAACAGTGAAATTATATCAGTTCTTGGTTGCATTCCCCAAAAACAAAGTTCAAGAATCAGTAACATAAACCCTAAAGAAACTGAGGAAAATAGCACAAATTATATAACAAAAGAAAAGAGAACGTTGATGACGAAAACAAGAAAGAAAAATGATAATAACTGAAAGAAAAAATCATTAATGTTGAATTAATCAGTTCAAGAAACAAGAGATACTTTTAGCTAGACAATGAAGGCAGCAGAGAAATATACCTGAGAGAGAGAGAGAGCGAGAAAAAAGGTAGTTAAGAAGCGCGCTAAGCAGTTGAAAATGAGAATTGAAAGGAAATGGGCGTTTTGGGTTGTGTTATTTAGGGGGGTTTTTTTAAAAAAAATAAAGGGGTTAATGGTATTTTATTTGGTCCCTATCATCTTATGTTTTACTTAATATGGCCCTTCTATTCTTTTTTTATTTAGTTAGTCCCTCAACTCAAGATAATGTCTAAATATGGTCTCTACATATATATATGATTTACTATTAATACTTGACATGTAGCTTGGCATGTGCTAGAGATGTTTCTATTTTTTTTACATGTAGTCGAGAATTAATGATAGGTTTGAAAGAAATTGAAGAAAGAGGATACTGAGGTGAGCTATAAGTTAAAAAGAGGCAAAATTGAAAAGATTAAAAAATCTTCATCTAGTTTTATAATAAGAGAAACTCTAATTGGTTGATTATCAATCATTCTATACATTTTATCTAAAATAAATTACATTATTTCTTCTTGAAAAATAAAATGTATTTATTATACATGAGGATTGCCTAAACCAAATGCTTTTGTCTTTGTCTCTCCCTTTTTTTCTTTTGCTTATCATTTTATTCTTTTCTTTTTATAAAAACTCATCACACAATAAAATAAGCAAAAAGGCCAAAAATACTGTAAATTAATTAAATTGTATTGAAAAGATTTTTTTTTCTTTTGAATTTTTATATTTTCTAAAATATATTGAAAAATAAGGTTAAAGAGGGTTATAACACACAATAGAAAGGTGGTGAGGCTTTTTTTTTCTCCTTCTTTTTCTCATTTCTCTCTCTGATTTGTGTTGCTCTGTAAAAAAACAACAACAAAGTCCTATTATATTTTTTTTTGTCAAATTTGATCCTTATTTTTTTATTGCTATTTTTTATATTTGGATCTTTTGTAAAATTGATATTTTTTTTAATTTCAACTTTCGACATTGGATTGATTAGAAATTGAGTTTTGTTATTTTTTTTTTATGGGATGATTTTAGTATTATAACCTGGATCATGGATTTGAAAGGTTAACCCGGGTTGACATCAATATTTTTTTTAATTCTTTTTTTACACTAATTTTCTTTTTCAATCTCATCCTTTAACATTAGGTTTATTGAAAATTAAGTTTTGTGATTTTTTTTGCTTTTCTTTTTATGAGATTATCCCAATCTTACGACTTACATCACGAGTTTGGCATGCTAGCTTGGGTCGACTAGGATTTTTTTTTTGTTTTTTTAAGATTGATTTTTTTTTATCTTTCAACATTGGATTAGTTTTAGAATTGAGTCTCATAATTTTTTTTTATTTTTCCTTCTATTAGGTTATGCTATTCGCATTATCCAACTCACGGAGTTTGACAAACTTACACGGGTTTGTTTGTTTTTTTTTTATTAATTGATTTTTTTTAATTTCATCTTTCTATATTTGGATTATTGGGAATTGAACACTATATTTTTTTATCAATTTTCTTTCTATAGGGTTATTTTAATCTTACAACCTAAGTCCGAGTTTGCATCTAACTTACCCAATAAGTTTATTTTCTTTGTAAATAGAGGATTTTTCTCATTGTATCTAGCATGTCTCACGTACACTTTCCAATACAAAATTTAAATTTATTTTTATTATATTTTAGTAACATAATAATATGGCCTTTGTTTTCTTAGGTATTCTCTATTGAAATTCATAAATAAGATTGAGCCTAACTAAGCGAGCGCATATGTGTGACTTAAGCCCAAGATTACTTTGCTTTGGTCCATTTATATATTTTTTAATTCGGGTCATTTATTTTATTTGCTTTTTTATTATATAATCAAATAAAATTAATTTATTGAATCAAGTTGGATTTATGATCTGAGTCACAAATTTTTTTTACTTTTCAAAACATGCTAACAATGCTTGAACATCCATTTTTACGTTTAAAATTTTATTTTATCCAACTAACAGCATAACAATTTTATAATTTTAAGGGACACAAAAAATCATGGTTGCTTTTTTAATTAATGGACTAAGAGAGTTACAGATATAAACTCTAATTTTATAATTTTACTCTTTGAAAATTAAAGCATATAATGGTTGCTTTTTAAAAAGTTACAAGACCTTTAAATAGATCAGAAAACCCAAACATCCCTTAAAAACAACTAGGAATCTGAAAAATAAAAAATAAATAAATAAATAAATATATATATATATATATATAAAAAAAACATCTGAATTAAAATATAGAATCCAGAAAAACATAGGAGAAATACTACAAACTACCATATCAGGAGCAGCAGTGCTCAAAACATGATTATGAAAGATCTGACGGTTTGTTTAGTGACACAGTGGTTGTCCAACAAAAAATTTCTTGTAGAATTACCTATAAAAATTTGAGCTCGATTGAATGATCGGATCTTTTGTTATCGTACTTTTAAGGAGCTAATCAGTTATGATTTAGAATCTAAACTTGTCCATTTAATTTATAAAAATATTTGTTAAATCATCTATATTGTTTGACGGTGCCATATCCTTATCTAGTAATATCAAATTATCATTAGACATCAACCATCTAGGTGGTAGCCCAGTGGTAAGAGCTTGGGACTAAGGGGTTTGCTCCCTCTTAGGTCTCAGGTTCGAACCCTGTGGTTGCTCATATGATGGCCACTGAGGCTTACATGGTCGTTAACTTCAGGGCCCGTGGGATTAGTCGAGGTGCGCGCAAGCTGGCCCGGACACCCACGATAATCTAAAAAAAATTATCATTAGACATCTCAAAATCACCCACGTTTACAAGCCAAACTACATCAAGTATTTTTATGGCTAATGAACATATTGTATAACATAAAACCGTTTGTATTATACATAGATATATTAACAAAATTATAAAGTAAAAATATCACCCATTCCAAAGTTGATAAAGGATATCTAATAGTGTTCCAATCTTGCAAAATCATATCAATCCTCCATGTTTAATATTATTTTAATGTATTCTCCATTTAAATTATTTTAGTGTATTCTCATTCTTGAACCGACTACAATTCAATTAAAAATTAATTTGATTTTTTCAAATAATTTTATTTTGATTGATTTGATTAATTTAAGTTTATCTTTTGAACTCATGATCATGATCAAAACCTTAAACCAGTTGTAGACTAATCCAGTTTTAATAACTTTTTTTTCAAGACTAGAAGATGGATAATTACTTGATTATCAAACTCGCCACTACTAGACTCGCATAAGTTGTGGATAAACTAATGGTGGACCTGACACATGTAAAGAATTTCTTTACTTGATTAGAGATTGACAACCAAGGAAGCTCAGGAACTGGCACACTGCGGACCTTAAATGAACTAAATCAAGTTTTAAAGTCTGTCTTTTTTCCACCTTTTGCCTTAATAAAGCACAGGACTCTTTTGCCTTAATAAAGCACCTGTCTTTATTGTTCTGGAACATTAAAAGTGGCCATTGCCTTAGTTAATTCATTTATTATTTCTCTTGTTTTGTTTAGGAATGTTTATAGTCATCAAATATCATAGAGGAAAAAATAAAAATGCATACATATATTCCTTTGTATGGCTCACTCTAAAATAAGGTCAATGATATTTTTGTTAGAATTATAAGTTTGGCTTTCAAGTTTTTTTTTTCCCCCAAATAAGTAAACTCATGTAAATCTCTCGGGTGGTGCCACAGTGTGTTCTACGTACAACAATGTATTGAACTACTTCAACAAGTCTGTGCGTAAGATATCCAGTATTTGACGCGTAAGATATCCAGCATCTGATGTTCGTACATCAGTATCCACAATTTCTTTTCGGTCTTCATAACAAGAAATGATATATTCTGTTAAAAACAATCCTTCTCGTAGATTGCTTTAAATGGATAAATCAATCATTTATCTTTGTGAATCCAACGTTAATCCTTTCATACCTATTAATTGGTGTACTTGAGATGCATTTCCTCTAGCTCCCAAGTCTTTTTGCTTCTTTTTTTTTTCAACAAAATCCTTAAAACACATTTGGGAATTTGTTATTTATTTTCTTATAAAATACTTTGCAACAAGTTTCACTATGTAGTTTTTGTTTTTAATCTATACTTTTTAGCCTAAAACATTTGTTACAATTTCTTTAAGAAATTAAAGATTTATTACCATACAATTTTATTCTTGTAAATTACTATAATTCTTATTAAAGGTTTAAAGCACCTCATTATGATAAGGATCATTAATTTTTTATTTTAAAAGGATATATTTAAAAATAAAAAGAATTATGTTTTATATTCTACTATCATCATTTTATTTGAATATAATCAAGATTTGCATTTTATATATATATATATATTACAATTGTAGATTAATTTACAAGTGAGAGAAATGGTACATTAAAAAAAATATTATGAATTTGTTTTTTATGAAAAGTAACAATGAATTGATAATTCGTTAGATAGAACAATTAAATATGAAATTTTTAGGAGTTAAAATATAAAAGAAAACTTACTGATATTAAAATATTAGCTACAACCTGTATTGAATACAAATTAATTTTAAGAATATATTTTTCATATCAATTTGATATATTCAAGAAAAATTAATATTTTTTTATAGATAAAGTTTAAATCTAAGAAATTGAAGAAAGTGAAAGAATACATCATCACTTTTATAATAAATACCTTACCAATAAAGAAAACAAAGTCCATCGATCATTGCTAGAATATTAATTAGGTCATGATCAGAAGATCGTTGTGGTGTGGTCTCCATAACAGGGAATACTTTGGTTTTAAAAATATTAATTAGGTCTTTTCCTCTTTCATTAATGTATGAAGAGTATTTTGGTTTAAAAAAGGTAAAAGAATCATTTTAATTCAATAATTTAAGTTGCATAAACTTATATAACCTTGTGCTTATTTTTTTATCAAATAAATGAGGATGGTGAGATTCAAACTCGTGATCGTTTGGTCATTAAGATTCTGATATCATGTTAAAGAACCATTTCAATCCAATAGCTTAAACTGTTAGGTAAGATCCCAAAATATAATTTATATTATTCTCTAAAAAAAAAATTCAATTAAACATATAATTATCCATATTTAATTATCACATGGAAGATCGTTGTGGTGTGGTCTACATAATAAGCATATTTCCCCATTAGCACATACTATACAAAATCATGAACAATATTCACAGAACCAAAAGAAAGAAAAGGGAATAATAATAAATAAATAAATAAATAACCTTTCATTAATTCCTCATTATCCCCGCTTATAATTGGTGTATTATAAGAGGAGCTCCATGTTGTGGTTGGAGAGTTATGACAGTACAAGGAGCCATCTTTAGTCTTTGGCTAAAAAAAAATGAAAAACGTGATTTTACACGTTAAGTATAAATGACAATATTTGTGATCTAATGAGATTTTTCAAGAAAACAAAGTTTGTATATTCATTTTTTTTCTTTTATTGCTACAAATTTTTTTTTCATTTTATTTAGCGTATATTTAATAATGCAGTGTAAGATATTTTTTAATTGAAAATATATTTAAAAAAAAATTAAATAAAAAAATAATATAATATATTAAAACCATAGAAAAATACTTAAAACATTAATTTAAAAACATTAAAACAAAAAAAAATAAACACTCTCTTCTTTTATAGTAGTGCTAGCAAGCTAACGTAGACAAGACTAGGGCCGGCCCCATTAAAGGCAAATATAGAGTATCTAGGCTAAATTACTGAATTTGAACTCATTTTGAACATTTGTTTTTAAAAATACAAGCTAACTCGTATTTTTTAAAAAATTAAATATTTTATTTTGTTAAAAATTAATTTTTTATATGTTTTGGATCGTTTTGATGTGCTGATCTTAAAAATAATTTTTTAAAAAATAAAAATATATCATTTTAATATATTTTAACATAAAAAACACTTTAAAAAACAATCACAACTATACTTCCACAATAAAAAAAAAAACAGGTTTTACACTAGTTAACTAATTTTGGTGCTTGCTGTACATGCCTTGAGAATCAAAAGCAAGAAGAATATTCCCAAATTCCATCTATCCCTACCACAACTTTCTATTTAAAATTTTTGAGGACCCGTTCTTATAAAGGACGACAGTCAAGTGGGTGTATTAAGATGTTTTTTTTATAAATATTTTTTAATTTAAAATATATTAAAATAATATATTTTTTTAGATTTATTTTTAATATGAATGTATTAAAACCATAAAAATATTAAAAATATTAATTTAATAATTTAAAAAATAGGTTAAGGGAAAGCAGTTCAGGCTAATGTCCCATATATATAAACTTTGCAATTTTCTAAAGGGCTAAAAGTAGCGAGGGACCTTGAGTTATGCCAAGAAAATTAGAATATATGGTTTGGTATGGCATGCCCAGCTAGCCTAATAGACTAAATAAAGTACACGAATTTCAGCCTTTCTTCTAAAGATTGTAGTTCAAAATTGTTTCAAGTTTAAGAGCTCTTTTTCACCTAATAGACTAAAAGTGCTTGAATTCCAGCCTTTCTAAAAAAAGTTTACCTTCCAATTAATTGCTTTAATTGCAGAGAAACCATATATAATACAGAAGCTTTTATTGGTGTTACGTTTTTTTTGTTTATTCGAGAAAACCTCACCCCTCGGAAAAGATATTTTATGAGCTCAGGTGAGCGAGTAAAACCCCGACTGTCCCAGACTCTTATAAAAGGTATACGCCCTGACTTGAACTCGAGACTTGCTATACAGATCTCAAGCTTTTTGCCATCACGCTACGTCTCTTGGGGACTTTTATTGGTGTTACATGCATGCCTGCATTTTCAATAATATTATTGTCTTTTCTTCTTGAAATTGTTAATTATTACATCATTAATATATAATAAATTATGTACATATCAAAGTTGTAACTATAGTGTTATCTATCTTCTAATCTTTTTTTACCATTGAAAATATTTTGTAATAGTTTTAAAAAGTATATATTTTTTAATGTTATAATTAAAAATATTTTTTAATACTTCGTAAATTATGAAATACTCTCATAATAAAATTAAGAATTTTAAATAGCATTATTTTTTGCCAATTAAACCTCAATATGGACCTCGTGGTCGAGAATATATGCTCTTTCTTAATTTATAAGTTTATGTCTTGAGACAATAATTATTAATGTAAGAGAATGATCGATGTGGAGAATATATCATCAAAATCATCTAAAGAGACAATTTAATCCTAATTAACTTGTTAATTGGTCCGGAGATACCTCTTAATTATTAAATAAAATATTTTTTTTACAATTAAATAAAAGCATCCAACAAACCATGACCCCATCCATTCTATAATACATTAATCCGGTTTCTTTATATTATTTTCTCTTGATAATATCTTACAATTCTCCAAAAGAAAATAAAAAATAAAAATAAAAATAAAGCTAGGAAAGGAGCAAAAAGCAAATGAGAATGTTGTGCGCTCTGATTCTGCCAGACCCCGAAATGCAAAAAGGCAACAGTGCAAGAAACTAGCGTGTGATCCATCTCCTGAACCCTGCCAGGACTTTAATTTTTTTTCTCAAAACCAGAGAAGAAGAGATTGCATCAAACACGAAAAATAGAATTTTCACGTCAAGAATTTAATGCCGTTAACCCTCTGATGGTTCCTTTCAAGCAGCCCTTCCATTATGACCTTCTTCTTGTAGGAGTACTGATCTTTGCTCTCTTCTTTCTCTGGCAACCACAAGCTTCTTGTAACATTTTGGGGCCGGCTAGTATTGTGCTGTCTTCGAGGCAGAAAATACAACCAGATTATGGTGAAAAATACTGCACATAGCTTACCCCATAAAACTGTCACCGTAAGACTAATAAGGAATAGATATATGCCTGACTTGTCCATGGTTTTTGCCTTGAATTCAAGTTCTTCATTTGGGTTTCTTGAGTTCTTTATCTTGGACGATTTCCTTGATTCTGATATCGAACTTGGACAAGATGTTACTTCATTAGCTTGATGAGTATCGATCAATACCTTATTGACCAAGTTGGTATTGTCATGATCAATTGTATCATCCAAAGATTTCCTGCAATCCATTGATGATGGTGGTGGTGGTGGTGGTGATGAAGAAGAAGAACAAGAAAAAGAAGAAGAAGGCGGCTTTGATCCAATATTCGAGTCTTGACATAGATTACCTTTTCTATCGTGAATTCTCTTGGACTGAAAAACAATAAAACTAAACATATGAGCATCACCAAAAAAAAACTTCCTTGAAAAAAATAACTATAATTTTTCTTAAACAGTCAATTCTAAAAATTTAAGCTTGAAAACACATGCTCATAAAGAAAAACCTTTGAAAAGCTATCAAAATATAATTTTTTGAACAATCATTAATTGTTGTAGAAATTTGAGCTTGAAACACAACATGAAAATAAAAACCTTGATGAACTAACCAGTATGGTCTCGAAGAAAACGGCCTTGATCACACGAAATAAGTTTTTCTTTGAAGAATGAAGAATCAATGAATTCTCCGATGAAGAAATTACTGCTGAACACGTATCATTATCATCTGAAAGCAAAGAAGAATTTGGGACCAAACGCTTCATATGATCCCTTTCCTTCTTTTCCCTGGAAAGATGCTTCAAAGACTTGTCTGTTGAGTGATCAACAACACCAACTTTGGAGTGATTAAGTACTAGCTGATCCATATCAACAACTGGCTTAAAGCATAGCAAGAACTTGTTTCTTGAAACGTTCTTCATAATTACTGTTGTTTGTAACATAAAGACTTGATGATCATAAAGAAAGGTGTTGATAATTACTAGTGCTAGCTAGCTAGTATGTCGTTTTAAGGATCATTAATGTATTTGCTAACATATATTTCGGTGTGTTTTTGGTTTGAACATTGTGGGAAAGAACAAGAAATGATACAAAAGATAGCTTGTGGTTTGTTTTGTTAGTGGGATTCTAACTCGGAAGCACAAGGTCGGCATGAATGCCGTCCATTTAGTACTGGTAGATAATTAAATAATTAGGATTTTTTTTAGTTTTCATCCGAAGGTAATTGTGTGTATGTTATTCATGTTATTATTCACCGTTTTAATTTCAAGAAAAAAAATATGATTTTAAAAATCCCCCCCGCCCCGATAATTTTAGGTAGAGGATCTTTGAATCAGCTTACATATCAATTGAGATTAAGTTTTTTCTCAAAATAGTTTAATCATCCATGCTTTTTATTGATTTGATACATTAAGAAAATAAATTTTTACAAATACTAATTTCAAGATTTGGATTTAAAAAAAATAATGAAAGAAGTAAACTTACTTAACCATGATAAAAAAAAAATTTAGGTTAAATGCAGTTTCTAATGCATGCATGAGACTGATCTCCTTTGAATTGGATGAAGTAAATTATAAATTAATTCTTCGAGTTTTTCTAAATGAATTAAATAGCCCCTTTAATTTTAAAAATTAATCAATCAATCTGTCAACCAGTATTATCATATTTAATTTAATATTATTTTAATTATTTCAAAAAAATATCTTCATTTCTCATCAATCTTTTTACATTATTTACCTTTTTTCCTTTTCTTTTCCATTTCTTAAAATAGAAAAGCAAAATAAAATAAAGATAAAGATAAATAAATGAAAAATGCTGATTAATTGTCAAAGAATATATTAGGTGAAATTTCAATATATAATTTATATAATTCTCTAACATATATTTTTAAGTAAAAATCTTTTAAACTTGAAACTTGTACATACTCACAATATTTTTTATTTAATTTATATCTATTAAAATGAGAATGATGAGATTTGAACTTATGATTACATGTTCATCAACAAGATTCTAATATTATATTAAAAAAGTCAACTCAATTCAAAAACTTAAATAATCTGGTAAGATTTTAAGATATAATTTATATAATTTTCTAAAATTAATTAGCTCTTAAGATTTATAGAAAACAATTAAGGAATTAAAGGTTATGGTGACTTGAAGAAGAAAAAAAAAGAGGATAATTTAGTAACGAGTGGGGCATACATTTATTATATGTGAGTGCTGTACGGATGTTTTTATATATGGATTTGATTTTTCTGTTCTCTGTGTGGCTTTGTAGGTAGAAAAGGTGGTGATGATAGGCAGAGTTAGTGCTGCCCGTGATGGACAGGTGAGAAGATTTAACTCTCTTTTATTGTTTGTCGTTGGGAAGGGAAGGATGTGTTCTATGGCAATTGGAACTTCTAGGGTTTAAGGTAAACGTCCTCTAAATTTGTACTTGGATTTTTCTCTAGATTTATTTTTCTTTTCTTTTTGCTTTTTGTTTATATGCATAGTGATTGATGCGTGGAACTGGATATTTTTAGAACAATTTTATGATTTTTTTTATTATTATTTTTTAGTTGTAAATTAGAGATTACATAAAGACTCATGTTATAAAAAAGATAAATATTTGAATAAAAATAAAAGTAAAAAACATATTTGAAATACAAAAAATCTAATAAGAGGCTATTTGAAATACTCATATGAGAAATTATTCGAAAATATTTTGGATATTAGATTCATAAATAATTATTTAGAAAGTAGTTGTTAATATTACCACAAAAAATCTAATATTATTTAAAAACTATGGTATAATTGGATAATTATTTAAATATTATTTTAATAAATTTAGTTAAGAGAATCTTATTATAAAATACAAAAAACAAATAAAAGGCTATTTAGAAGAAAGGTCATGCACTCCTAGAATGGAAGGATATGCCCACACCTTACTCATTTAAAAAGTCCCAAATGCATTAAATGCATTTAGATCGGAAGTTCAAGACTATGTATCTATTTAAAAAAAAAATTGATATATCATCCGCTATTATTATTATTTTTTAATTAGAAAGAATGACACATCATCTGCATGCAACATTTTCTAATCACCAGAAGTTCTAATGATTGAAAAATCAGGATTTAAGTTCTTAAACTTTATAAAACCAAATTTTAACTTTTTTAAAACCAAAAACATGAAAAATATCACACGACCTTTAAAATACCAAATCTATCAACAAAACATACTTTAACATAACTCAAAATTAAATCAAGTTAAAAAATTATCAAGCCTTTATTTATTTATTTATACGCGTTATTGAATATATAAACCATCTCCATTGAGTTCTTTTAGTGATGAATTCATAAATACTAAAATTATCATTGGTGGTTGAAATTTAGCCACCCAAAAGCTTCCTCTCTCCCTTTTTTTTTATTACTTCCTCTCTCTTTTCACAACAATAATGGATTAAAATATCAAAAAAATGAAATTTCATAAGTAGAATTTTAAAAGTTAAGAACATGACCAAATAATGTAAAAGATGAAACTTGAGAGAGCAAATTATACTATTTTGTGTCTTTAAAACAAATGTAGGAAAAGGCTTCTTTTTTTTCTTATTTTAATTTGGTCCTTGGTCTTTCAATTATTTTTTAACAATAACCTAAAATTATATTTCATCAATCGTAAATTATATATTGAAATATTCTATGACATATTGGATATGTGAGGGCATGCAAATCATAATATATCCCAACATATAAAATACATTAATATAACTTGTAAGGATAAAATTGAAATGAAATAAAATTCAATGTCTAATGTGTAAAAACAATTCAGGGACCTAGAAAGAAAAAATAACTATGAATACTGAAGTGGACCATTTAATGTGAGGGAATAAACAATTAATAGATGCATAATAAAAACATCGCACCTTTTAATTCTATTAATAATAATAATAAAAAAAGCATTAAAAGATTTGGGGTTGTAACATTGTTTATGAGAACAGTAAACTGGTTGCGCCAAATCTTTCATTGTTTTTGTCGTTTTCAATTTTTATATAGTTTCTCTCAAGCTTATCTTCTTCTCCTACTTTAGCTACCTTAACTTTATTTTTTTCATCCAATATAAATACTTTTTTTCCATTCAAATCTTTTGTTTTTTTTATATTCGATCCTTTTACTTCTCATTTAAAAAACCTCAACTTTTTTTTCATTCCCGTCTTTTTTTATTGGGTTATTTTGCTCTCCTTTTAACAATTATAATGCAGTTTTGTAAAATTAATGTTCAATAAACCATGAAATAATATTTTGAATCGTAAAAACACGAGGTAACACAAGATGAAAGAAATATTAAAAAGTAACAAAAATGGAGCTTGCGATAATTACCCATAATCTTTTTTTTTCAATTAATATTTTTTTATTCTCAATTCAGTCCTTTAATATTAAATTGGCTTGGAATTAGGTTTAGTGTTTGTTTTGTTTGGATTTTATGTGGAACTCTTGCGATGTTAATAATAAGTGTCGATATTGAGTTAATGCTTGATTTAACAAAATAAAAATAAATTTTATTGACTCAAACCAATTAAATCTTTAGAGATTAAATTTCAAATTGAAATAAATATCCAACTTTCTTTTTCTTCTAATAAATAGCATATTTATCTCGGCTACCGACTCAATTTTTTTTTGTAATCAATAAATTTATTATTATTTATTAGAATATATAATTCTTAATTTATTTTATTAAATATACATATAAAATTGTTAGTTCGCAGTTAAAATTTTTATTGATGGTGAAAAGAAAAACATTAATAATGTCTGCATTTTTCTTGGTAGAGAAAAAAAGAAGTTTCATCCCATAACATAGCGTAAGGAATCAAACTAATTGTATTATAAGGATTCTTCATAAACTAAGGCCTATGAGCTTCTCATGGGCCAAAAAAATCTACAAGAAATCCATTGTGACTCCTCCAGCTTAGGACATGAGATTTTCTCTGGGCTAAGTTATTATGTAGGTTCTCTAGCCTTATAAATCCTTCCATTTCAAAGCACGTGCTCTTGTAATTGTGAGTTTTAAAGCTTGTGTGGGAACACGTGCTACATTTTCTTAATTTTTTTATTTAAAATTATTTTTTATATATATTTTTGGATTTTTTTAATGCGCTAATATCAAAAATAATATTTTTAAAAAAACATTACTTACATGTATTTCCAAACAAAAACACTTTAAAAAATAGCTACTATTACAATATCAAACACTCTCTAAATAACAAAAAGGCTGAGTGGAAATTAAATTTAGGATTAAATTTTGCTACAGTTTATGTTGCTTGATACCTAGAAGATAGAGTAAAGAGACTGAAGCTCTGCACAAAGGTAGGGTAAGTGAAGTTGAAATTGAAATTGAAGATGGATGAATTACAAAAATCATATTGATTTGTCCTTTTTCTTTCTTAAAACACTGGGCTGAGCTTGATTGAAGCCCGATATTCTTTCTCTTACCACATATTTATTTTTTTATTTTTACTTTGTATTTTTGGATGAATAAAAAAAATAGAAATTCTGGATACTTTAATTGTGAATTATTAGCATTATCGTCTTCACATTTTTGTTGACAAGATAAACCTCATGTTTGTACCTGGAGTTGCATGATTTGAGTGAAAGTGATTGTACTGATGCTACTTCATTTAATTTATAACCAAAATGTCTATCATCTGAACGTCAACCCATGTGGCCACTGATCTAATTCGATCAAAGATACCTGCAAACGTTCTTTCAAACCAAAATGATAAGAAAGAAAGATTGAATCTTCTTTTGAATGTTCGTTGGGCATTATGCAAGTTAGTGGTACAAGTTTGAGAGGAGGCTAGGCTGGGTAGCTAGCTTTGCAATGTGAATCGTTAAAGGAGGGGAGATTATTTACGTGTGAATTAAGATGGGTTTGATTCATACTTTTTTATATATATATCTTTAGTATTGTGATGTAGATTTTTTTAAAAAAAAAACAAGTATTTTTTTAATATTTCTAGTTACAAATTGTATCAAATTAATTATTTTTTTAGAAGATATATAAGAAAGTATAAAAGATAATTTAGTGAAAACCTATTTACTCTTTTTAGCTAAGCAAGTATTTAATATTATAGTAGTTTTTGTTTCTAGATGCATCTTAAAAGTGCATTTCACTTGAAAACAATATTAAATTAATTTTTTCTTAGTATTTTTAATAATTTTGATGTATTGATGTTAAAAATAAAAACCTTTATTTTAAGATATTTTTAATTAAAAAATACTTTTGAAAAGTATAATGTACTACAAAATAAAAAAAAGTATAAAGTACTACTATAATGTACTATAATATTAAACACACATTATATATATATATATATATATATATATATATATATATATATATATATATATAAAGATATTTTTACTTTCACGTGAACATGTTAGTATATATTGAAAACAGAGTCTACTTAACTAACCTGTTTACTTTTGGACGCATATAATTGCTCAAAGATTTCGTGGAAATTCAGAAACATGTAAAACTTCGAAGTATTGAATTTGTCTGTATAAAGAGAGAGGCTAACTTATGTGCAGACAGCTTAGCTGCAGAAACGTAATATCTGGCCATCAATTATTGTCAAATTAATATGAATATTTTACTCAGTATATGCCATCAATCAAGATTTTTTTTAATGTGATCAGTAAAAAATGAAACATCTGGCCACATTTCGATAACTAATTAAAGATAATACAATGGAATGAAAATAATTTAAGATTCAAACCCTAAGATACTTGTTATCTAAAATATTTTGATATAAAATAGGAAAAAATATAAAAAAAAATATATAAATGAACAGACTTTATACAAAATATTCGCTATACCAAGTGAAGCTACTTTTTCACGGTCCATTATATAAATTAATAAATGAACATAATGTTAAAAAACCAATTCAATCTAATAGTTTAAGCTGGTGAGGTCCCAAGATATGATTTATATTATTCTTTAACACACCCCTTCAAGTAAAAGTTTTTTGGATTTGAAACTTACACAAACTCACATTATCTTGTGCTTAATTTTTATCAAATAAATAGGGATAATGAGATTTAAACTCGTGGCCGTTTGATTATCAAGTGTCTGATACCATGTCAAAAAATTAATTTAACCCAATAGCTTAAGTTGTTAAATAAAATCACAAGATATGATTTATATTATTCTCTAACACACAACATATCTCGGTATTTTTAAATATTGTTTAATATTTTATTTTTCATTTATCAATTATTTATGTATTTTAGTGTGTGTATATAGTTTTCATGTATTTTTTAACTATATTTGTTAATAATTTTTTTTCAAAAAAATATTAATTTAAATATTTTATTATTCATCCAAAGAAAATAAAATAGAGAACGTAAACTTCAAAGAATAATTCGAAGGATATTTTTTACGGACTGGCCATTGAACACCCCCTTCCAGCAAGAAAATCTGCAAGAATTCCCTCGAAAAACATGAGAGAGAGAGAAACCACTCGAAGAGGCAAAATGAATGCCGGCTAATATTTAATTAATATTTGACTTCTTTATTGATGTCAAACAATAATCATTATTCCTTTGGAAATATCTGATACCATTTTTTATTAAAATAAAAAGTTTTTTTTATCATTAAAAAATAATATAAATTATATTTTAAAATCTCACATGATAATTTAAGTTATTGAGTTCAGATGATTATTTGACATATTATAAAAATTTTGATGACCAAGTAGTCTTGAATTCAAATCTTATTATTTTTATTTATTCGATAAAAATTAAACACGCTATATAGAGAAATATAAACCCTAAAATGGCCCCTCTTAATCTCACATAAATTTTGTTTTTTTAGAAAAACACTTCTTGACAAACAAATATGATCTAAATGTTTTTTTTGTCTCTTCATATATCAATGATGGCGACAATGACAGAGCTAGATTAAAATGATTCGAGAGCCGGTGTGAGACTTGCAAGGATAACAATTAAATAAAGTAAGTGATATTGAGCAACAAGTGTAATTGAAAACTATTTAGAATGGCTTAATTGATAAAACCTTATATGCCATGATGAATTTAAAAGGGTCTGATTGAAAGAATATAAAATACAAGAATGAAATTTCACTTTTCAAAACATATGGCTCCCTTCAGAGCATAAGATTGAATTCGGTAAAAAATAATAATAATAATTCAAAACCACACTAAATTCAAGAAAACTAAGCATTTGTAATGTATTCCGCCAACAAATTAGTTGTTTGATAGCATTTAGTTTTTATGGTTGTAATTAAAAAAAACTATTAAAAAATTATAAAATATAAATCTTTTTAAACTGGATTTTTTACTATAATTTAAAATAAAAAAACATGCTTAAACAATGAAAATCAAATAATTTTAGAGCTGTAATCTGATTAAAAACATTTCCTGCCGCATTACATTATAATGCGAAATGAATCCTTGGAGTGCCTGATGGATCACGTTTAGAACATGGCAATTATCAATTGGAACACGTGGGCCATCTATGCTCTTGATTTGAAAAGCAAAAAAGCATGTGATTCAATTGGAACACGTGGAACATCTATGCTCTTGATTTGAAAAGCAAAAAAGCATGTGATTCAATGACTATATATATATATATATATATATATATATATATATATATATAAAGAATCAAGTTCAGGATAGATTTCGAATAGAAAATTTATAATCGGCAAGGGAACTAGAAGAAATTGTCAATAATAACAGGCTAAGTGTATATGAAATAGAATATACTAGTTTGTATTGCCACGTGGCGGATAAATTTACAGAATCAAATATACTTTTCTATGTGAATTTTTTGATATTATTATTGAAGTTATTAATCCTGAAAACACAGTATTTCAATTATTTTTTTAGTCAAGATATATTTTTTATTTATCTTTCCGAATTATACAATGTTTTTATTTGAATCATTTTTTTGTTTGAAAAAAAAATATTTTATAATTGTTAAAGTAATTTTTTTAAAAACATATTAAAATACTATGATTGTATTTATAGTGCAATTGAAAGTTAAAAATATTATAAATGTGATAAAATCATATTAAAAATATATTTAAAAATCTAAAGAATAAAAAATATATGAATTGAGTTTTCATGAACTATTATTTTTAAATCAGATACATAATAATTTTCAAAGAAAAATTGGTACAAAAACCTAAAGAAAAAATTAAAAAAGGTATTTTTTGTGAATTTTTTTGAGAGTGCAAAACAAAAACCTAAAGAAAAAAGTAAAAAAAAAAATCAGGACATAAAAGGGTCAGGTCCAATGCCTAACCCGTAGCAAGCAAGGCACGTGCGGACCTTTTTTTCCTTTATTTTTTGAAAAAAAAAATCCAAATAACATGTCATTTGGATTTTGAAAAAAATAATTATTTATGAGTGTATTCGAACTCATAACCTTCAGCATTGCATGCATGTTTCAATTATGTGAGCCTTTAAAAACTATTAAACAAATATATTAACATTATTTATTGTTTATATGAACAATAAATCGATATAAGATACCTTAGTTCTTCCAGGGTCTTATATTTCTTGCCAGTCTATGAGAAATTCCAATTATCAAAAGAAAAATATGTGAAAATGCATGCATTTTATAACATTCTGAACACATTTCCTCCATTTTATATAACGAGCAATCGGAATAAATAGCTATTCTAAGGTATGTTTGGTAGGAGGTAATGAGGTTTGATATTATAAAGATAATGATAGAGTAATGTTGTTTGGTGTAAGAAAAAGAAAAGGACGAGTTATTAAAGAGAATAAGAATTATTATACTCAATATATAAATTGTTTGTTTTGTATTTAATTTTATCTGCCCCCATTGATAACTTAACTTCTTACCATTAAAAATTACTTATACACAAACTACCTACTTCTAAAATAATTATTTTTCAATTTTCTAACATACAATTGTGAGTATAATAAATAAACAATAAAAGCATGCTTTAGTGTTGATCATATGTGTTTGATAATATGATGTAAATTGTTTTTTAATTAAAAACATGTTAAGATAATTTTTTTTATATTTTTTTAATATAAGCTTATCAACATCATGAAACTTTATATATAAAAATTAAAATCTATGGATTTTAGCGTATCAATAAATATAAAGACAATCGAGTTTAGCAAACTTTGACCACTACAAAAATCTCAGATACATATCGATCATGTCATGTGAACACTCTACATGCATGACTGATTATATATATATATATATATAGCTGAAGGAATAAGACAACATGGACATGCATCGAGAGATTATATATATATATATATATATGAGAACCAGTAAAGCATGCACCACAGACACCATAATTTGAATAATTTTATATAGTATAAAGATACTATATAAAAAGGAAAGGCTCATTCATCAAAAATAAAATAAAATAAAAATTAGTACAAAAACAGGTAATCAAGACGTTGATGATTCTTGTACTTCTTTTATTTCCTTAGTATTAGTTGTCAAAAATTTATTTTAATTTTAAAATTTAAATTATTAGATGAAATTTTAGAAATAATATATATTAACATTTAATATATCTCTTTATGTATGGAAAGCATTTTGATTTTAAAACTTGCACAAATTTATTAATACTTTATATTTAGTTTTTAATTTTAATTTAATAAAATAATAATGATAAAATTCAAGCTTCTTAGTTAGCGCTAAAAATAAGGTCGGTTTTGTTAGAGAATAATATAAATTATATTCTGAAATCTTATCTAACAGCTTAAATTATTGAATTGAAATAGTTCTTTAACAAACTTCATCATGATGATGGATCGATAATCCAGTTATGTGCAAGTAAATAATGCAAAGCAAAAAAGCATCCTAAAGATCACAATAATTGAAACAAAATCTGAGGGAAACGATCGGAGATGAAAAGGGCAATATATGAAAGGGAAAAACTAAGAACTAAATGCATAAAGATGACATTTGATTCAATTAACCAAATTATTGATTCAATTATGCTTATGATCTTAGTTTTCATGATAATTGAACTAAAAGGATAATACTTATTTTTAATTAATTCATTATTTTAATTTTTGGTTAATATCATTATTCACTCCTTTGGTGCGAGGAAAGGCCTTGCGCAATAATTAAATTTATTTGTTCAATTTGATTCTTTAAAAATAATAAAAGAGTTAGTAATTATGGAATGGATAACCAATAATTCATTATTTTAATTTTTTTTATTTAAGTTTTGATTGTGATTATAATCATGATTAAAACCTTAACCATAATTATTCATTGACCTCCATATTTTCTATTTCCATTCATTTACTCTCGAAAAAAAGAGAAAAAAAAAATACTGCCATTGATTATAAATTGTCTTATTTGCATTGCGCCAAAAGGAGTGAGAATCAAATCACATCCGAGGAAAAAAAAATTCCTCACGTGTTATTTGGTTTTGTAAGGCAAGTCATGCCATGAACCGCCAAAAGATAATAGTTATTAATCAAAATATATTGTTTTCTTGTATGCTCACAAGAAAAAGAAATAAATAAAAGAATAGACCATCAATATTATATTTTTGGTTCCCTGCATCGACCTACTACATAGGACAACCTTAAAAAATATATATCAAAACGTGTTTTAAGATCCATTTTCAAAATACTGTCAACTGCTATTAAAAAAAATTAACAAATATAAACACAAACATCGATAAAAAAAAATTATTGGTAAATTACGGTGAATTTTTTCGATAAAATATGTCATCGTTGTATCTATCGATAAATGCCAACGAAAATATTTCATCGGTGTATACCGGGGGAATTACTGTGCGAAAAGAAGCAATGAAAAAAAAATACAATGACGTGTCATTTTTACAGACAAAATTATCGACGAATTTAAATTCATTGGTTAAATCTGTCTGTAATATTTAATTTATGACATAAGCAACCATCCCAATTTTTATCACAAATCAACTTCCCTCTACAAATTCGACCATCCCAACACTCAATATATTAGTATCCCTGTTCTGATTTAAATTTTATTGAGGACACCCCACTTCAAATAAGCAAAACTACTCATTTTTTTTATTTGAACTTAGTTTTAAAATATTAATTTTATTGCATATTTTTATAATATATGTATTTTGTTTGGGTGTTTACTTGTTTTTATAGATTTGTTGTATGAATGTATGATTTATACATAATAAGGTTTGCTTGAGATTTTGTAAATTATATTTGTTTGTAAATTGATGAGATTTATTTTGAATTTTTCACTTAGGTGTTTCGTGATGAAATAAATAATGGCTTATTTAACGAGTCTTTTTTATATTTTGTTAATTTTATTATTGAGTTTATATTTTCAGTAAATGTATAGAAATTTAAATTTATGTAGATAATTGATAATGAATTAAGAGTATTATTAAAATAGACTGAATAAATTTGAGTTAAACCAATTTTTGCAAATTTATTTAGCTTAATTAATTAATACATGTTATCATCAATATTCTATATAGGATTGATGTAAGTAATGGATGTATCGAGATGCACTCAAGGGGTTACACAAGATGGATTATAGTAATGAGATTTAGGGTTTTATTAATTACATATTATCTAATCCGAAAAATATTAGTGGAGACGATATTAGATGTCAATATAAGAGATGTAAAAATAAAAAGTTTCTTGATTCAGAAGTTGTAACGATGCATCTTCTACAAACAGGGTTCATGGAGAGATACCTATGTTGATTTACACACGAAGAACCATATGTTACACACGAGACCATGGTAGAAAGGATGGTTTGGTCAATTTTCAGTTCTAGCAAAGTGCATGGAGTTGTAGATGACAATAGTAATTCTTATAGAAATATGATTATGGATGCGATGACAATAAATCAGGGTTATGTCGATCAATGTCTAATAGTAGATGAAGAACCTAATGCAAACGTGACCAGGTTTTTTGATCTTTTGAAAGATTCTAATAGATCATTATAGGACGGGTGCAAAAATCATAATAAATTATTGGTTATTGCATAGGTTTTCACCATCAAGTCAGATCATTAGTTGAGTAAGGACGGTTACGATAAAATTATTAAATAGGTGAGAAACATTTTATCTAAAGAGAATAGACTGAAAGAGAGCTTTTATTCTGCTAAATCGATGATGAAACCCCTCGGCTTAGGATATCAGAAAATTAACACGTGTCCAATCTTCTGCATGTTATACTACCTTGAAAATGTAGAGTTGACTTAGTGCAGAACATGTAGGTATGCTCATTGTAAACCTATAACTAATAGGGAAAGGACTCTTATCGCACATAGAAAACTTAGATACTTCTCAATCACACCTAGACTGCAAATGTTATTCATATCACTAAAGACTATTGAGCACATGATATATTTTATAGAGTTGAAAAAGAATTACTGCAAATGTTACTGCCACTGTTTACTTACTAATGGAATTACATATGGTCTATTTGATGGTTGTATGTAAAATTCATTGAGGGGAATACTAATAGGCAAAAAAAATCCATTGATGGAATTACATATGGTTTTTATTTCGGTGATATATTATATTCATCAATGAAAATACCAAAGGAATAAAGTGAGTAAAAAACAATTTGGAACGCTTTTGCCGCCAATAAATCCATTAGTAAAATTATTACCAACAGATTATAAATAATTGATGAGATTTTTTTTTTACAGAGTATTATTATCCATAAGCTTGTCAGCCGACAAACTAAGAGTATAAATATGTTGGTAAATCTAAAAGTTTTAATAGTGAAATATACTCAAATCTGGGGACAGGTTGAAAGGCATATAATTATAGCAATGCGAATGCATCGATCATGATTGGTTTGAAACCTTTTTCCTTGTGATCTCATCAACAATTATTGACTGAATTAGTTATAAAAAAAACATAGAAATGCGATTAATTTAGAATAGTATAATAAAATCAAATAATTAACAAGAAATGGTATGAATGATTGATGTTTATTATAATTACTAATTAATTGAATGGTTAATCAACTACATCCTGGAATTTGTGTCATATTGTAACTATTCTCTCTAGCTTATGGGAATTTGTGGACTTCAAATTACCAGTAAGGATTGTAGGAATAAAAAAAAAATATTGTCTGAAAATTACCAATATGGTTCTTGTTGATTTTACTGCACAAGTATTGATAGTCATGTGATTTTGTCCAATAATTAAAGATTCGTACTATAGTTAGGCCAATGCTAGTTCCAATAAACAATCAAATATATAATACTAAAACTGTTGGCATTACATTGATAAAGCCAGGTTAATTTGGTTCAGGATTTAGGGTTGGCTTTGTTCCATTAATTCTCCTCGGCCATTGAAACTAATTAATCTCTCCATCTTTGCCAACCTTGTCAATTGCTCAGAATATAGATTCAGAGCTTGTTGAAGAGAGAATTATGAGATATTAGGGGTGTTTAAAAAAACTAATTTATTAATAATATTTATATTATTTAACCCGAGCCAACCCGTCAAAGTTAATTAATGTGAATATTACAAATAATAATGAATAAAAAAACTAAATAAATAGATATTACAAGTTGAATGCGGGTTGAGATTTTTAAAAACCACTCAACCCGACCCAACCCGCATAACTCATTTAGTTAGTGAATAACCCTAATACTCAATATAAATATTTTTTATCCTTTTCTCTTTTTATTTTTTTATATATAATTTTTTTTATCTTATATTTCAATATACCATTTATTTTTATGTTTAGTGCTAACTATATGTTCGAGATATTGTAAAACACATTGCAATAGTTGTTGTGATTAAAGATAAAAAATTATATGCTTTTAAAAATATTTTGCTCAACCCAATATATTTAACCCGCTCAAATCTAAATGAAAATTATGGCTATTAACCACACCCATGAACACCCACAGTTATTTTATTTTATTTTTTTACTTATGGGTTTTGCTTGTCCTAAGTTTCAGTGTAATTTTCTTGACTTCCAACCCTTTGAATAAAAACATATCCATTTAATTTGATGGTAAAACAATAAACTCGCCAATTTATGTTTTTGAAATAACGATAAGACTTTTTTTTTATTTAATAACGGGGATATTTTTGGATTAGTTAGTTTGTATGTTAATTAAGATTATTATGAATGAATTTTGAATATATCCTCTACATTGATTTGTTTATATTTAAAAAATGTAATAAATTCTTCTAAATGCTAATTTTAAAATTTAAGCCGAATTTTAATAAATTCTCTCTCATAGAGAGATACAATTATGAGAGAGAGATCCTAAAATGAGATATTTTTATAACTTTTAGTGGGTGATAAATTTTATATTCTCTTTTATTTTAATGTTTGTTTATTTTTTAAAAGGATTGCTGACAGAGTAACTAATAGGATACCTATAATTACTCCTCGAGAACAACAAAATCAATAGTACATTTATAAGAATAATAATAAAATCCTTTACCACTTAATTACAAAAATAAATGATGATAAAATAATAAACATTAAGGTTTTAGCTAGTTTCTAGGTTGATCCTGAGAGATTGCACTGTAAACTTTCTTAGCTGTATTTTTCCTTCTTTGAATAAAGTTTCTCTAAAAAACAAACAAAGAGTGGCAATGATTTGGATGCGGAAATCAAAAATTAAAGATGGTAGGGCAGGCCAACGCTCTTATTGCAGCCATGGCGGTTGAGAGAGCTTTTGACTTACAAGTACAACCTTTTCTTTTTCGAAAACCGAAAATGAGATAGTTTATTGAAGATGGCCAATCAGCAGGTGATCTTCATGTGCTTCTGCCAATTGGAAAAAAACAGCACGATAAATGAAAATGCAGGTAAAAACATGTGGACGAGTGTCGTGCAAGAATTTCAGTTGCTCGTGTGTACAGTACTCCCCGTTTAGTCTTTGAGGCCCTTTCTAACAGACTTTCAAACGAGGTTCTTTCCATGTTTGCACCTGCTAGTACCAATCAAGTCTATCTTTTATCTCTTACAGTACTTTCTGTTCTATATTATTTCTTTGAGATTCTGACCGTCCGTCGTCAAAAATATCTAGAGAAATAACATGATTCAAAGAGTCACTCCCGAGTTTCATATATGACCCTCTCAAATTATAAATTTATTAGACATAAGATTTAATGAAGAGATAAAAAAAAAAAAGATTTCAATGTCATTTCTCTCTCTCTTCATTTCTCCTTGTGAATTGTGAAGAGATAGAAAAAAAAATGAAATGATCATGGATCCTTGTGAATTGTGAAGAGATAGAAAAAAAAATGAAATGATCATGGAGATATACTGAAACTTTGATGATAACATCATCAGTATCGTTGGATCTCTCTCTCTACTGGAGTTTCTCCTATCTCTTTATTGAATATTGTGTCCATTAGTTTTACAATTTGAAAGAGTAGCATATGATATTTGTGACTTGTAAACTACATATATCATCTATGACTCTTTAAATTGTATTATTTTTTTTAAATATTTTTTATATTATATTATTTTGTTATTTTTTTTTATCATGCTAGAATCCCAAAAACTCTCTATATTTAAAAAAAAACCTTACAAATGGGCTTGTGAATAGGGTCGGCTTCAAGCTCGAACAAACCATACCTATCTTGATTTACTAAAAAAAATACTACTTGGGCTCGGTCTAGTGCCCTGTAAATTCTTAACGATTGGCATGCAACATAAGACATAATTGTGACTACCAATAAATTTGATACAGTGTTGCACTGATCGACGACGCTTATATGTGAATTGTTAGTGTGATGCCACCTTTCCTAGCTAATGACTATTTTCTACCCGTATATAACTTCAAAAGGCCCCTACCAAGCATCGATATCTCTACCAATGACATAACGAGACACCACAACCAATGATAAACACTAACCTCCCCACTAATAGCATAATATAAAGAACAACAATCAGCCTAAAAAAAATCAACTATTCTCCCTCATTGCTTCACTCTCCATGAGGTAAACAAGCATGATTGAGGTTTATAAATATCTCAATTCACCAAATAAAAATAAATTCAAATGATTCAAGAACTCCATACTAGTTCATCCAACAATACAAAATAATCATGCAGTCTCGACATCTACACCAAAAGAAATTGCTATTTCAAAGACAAAATGATTTTCTTTAACGACCTTTCGGCCCTTATCGTTTCTCTAACTGTGCTCACATGCTTTCTCATCGACTGGTGCGACTCGTGATTCATGAGCAAGCTTGAATCACGTGTGAAGGTACTTGTTTACCACATGAATTATTGTTAATACTTTTTTTAATACTTCATTAATTTTTTTACTTCTCCACTGTCGGTTTTTTTATAGACGGTTTATCATTCTTTTAATAATAGCTAGATTTTAATAATATCTTCTCTTGATTATTAAAAAAAAAAAAACATGCACGGAGAAAAATGATTAACAATGAGATGATGACAAGATCTTTTATTTTCATAATCTTTGAGAAAACGATTTACTATAAGATTCGTTATTTCCGTACCACAGCATAAGATTCTTTCGATTTTGATTTTTTTTTTGTTTTCATGGATCAAAATGAAGTATTTCAATATCTCAATTACTTGAACCAAAATGTTAGGAATTTTTTTGGTATCATTTTTGGTTTTTTATTTTAAAAAATTAAATTTGAGAAAAAATCGAAAATTTATTAGTTTTTGAAAATATAAAAAAAACCAATAATTAGCTATCAATTTATATTTTTTAAAAAAATCAAGTTAAATGATCTTCAAGCACTGTGATAGTGATTGTTGATGTCAATACAATAATTCAAAATATTAAACAGTAAATAATATATACCAAAAGTACCATTGTAAGAATAGCTTTATAATATTTTCACTACGTTCCATGAACAAGATCGGTCACCATCACCATCCTTTCTTATTTTTTTCCTTTTCTTTTAATAAAAGCTTTGAACGTATTCAGAAATAAAAAAAAATACTCTATTTTTTTAGGAAAATTAGAGTTAAAAAGAAAAACTGAAACTTCTTATTCAAATATAATATTTTTTATTTTTAAAAATTTATACTAATTTTGAAAATTATATTTTAGAGATTCTTCATATTTTTTTCTTTTACATACAAGCACTTCTTAGCAATATAAAATATTATTATTATTATCATTATCATTATTTAATGTTGTAGATTTAATTCTTATTATAAATATAATATAAATATTTTTTTGAGTTAACAATATAATTTTTTCATGATAATTTTTTATTTAAATAAAATAATATAAATATTTATAATTAGATTATCACAAGAATAAAATAATAAGATGATTATTTTTTATAAAAATAGTTATAATCATGTATTTGTTTTTAGTGAAGAATTTTGTCTTCATTATGAATAAATAAATACTTTTTTCAATTTTTATCACAAAAGAAAGACTGAATTTTTTTTTAAAAAAAAACTAATATTTTTTTTAATTAATGAACAAACTCTTACTCTTCTTTCTCATCCTGTTCCTTGTACTGAACCACTAATCTCCGACCCATCTTCAAAGTCTCCATTTCTTTTCAAATTTTCTTCACTGCTTCTACTTTGTTCTGGGTTGATCGATCTAAGGGCTTAGATTTCTTTTCTGTCACCCAACATCTATCGATTCGACTGCAATCCATGACGGGCGGCTATTTTTTTTTTTAAAAAAAAAATTAATAGCAAGAAGATTTTTTTAGTGGTATTATTAAATTTAATCAAGCGGTTTTGTTCTCGAAACGTGCCAACTTTAGCTTTTAAAAGAGTTTTTATGATAAAAATAGATGCTTATAAAATCAATTATCAACCCTAAAAAATATATTTATTTGAGATTGTGATAATTCTATAGAAAATAGATAAAAATAAATCATGAATTCACCGATACAATATTGAAAAAGAATTAAATAAAAAAAATTGAAAATTCAAGGACCAAAAACAAAAAAAAAACATATTAGGTTTGATGGGTAAACCTGCCAAACCCGCAAACCATGTAGTAGACTCCATTGTCATTAAAATTGTTTTTTTTTAAACTTTTATTTATTTAACTATATGATAAGAAAAATAGACAATCATAAAATCTAGCATCAAACTAGTAATGAGATTTTTTCTAAGACTATGATAACCTTATAGAAAATGAAACAAAATAAATTATGAAATTAAATTCTCAATCCGCTCAATATCGAATAATGAAATCGAAAAAAAAATAATTTTTTTTTAAAAAGTTAAACTCGTCAAACCTATGAACAGGCCCTTGGACTTTTTAAAATTTAATAACTTGTTTTTATCTTCAAAATTATTTTTTTTAATTATATGATAAAAAGAAAAATAGACAATCACATAGTTGAGTTCAATTAGAAGAAAAAAAAAAAGCATCCCACTAAACCCGTGAACCAGGGTTATCTCGTCAAACTCGCAAATCAGGTTATTGACTCTACAAAGTTTAATAACTTAGTTTTTTTTAAAATCATTTTTATTTAACTAATTTTTTTTTTAAATAGATCATACCACGATACTATGATATTTTCCTCATATCAACCCAGTACTGAAATATTTTTTTGATACCGCGATAACTATATAAAAAATAAATTAAAATAAATTATCAATTGTGACTCCCAATAAACGCATAGTATAAGGAATAAATTAAAAAAAATCAATAACTATTGAAAAAAAATCAAAATGTAAAAAATAAAATAAAATCAGAAAAATAAAATAAAATAACTAAAGAATATTGTTTTTGACACTGTCAGAAAACAGTGTTTCCCCATTATTAATGCTTAATACTTAATAATTTTTGGGTTGATTGAATTGAAGGGCTTAAATGGTTACTGTTGAGTTTGACCTATTGGTGATGGTCTTTATTTTACATTATTATTATTATTATTATTATTATTCCTTTGTTTCTTGTGGGTAAATAGTGATGATCATGTTATTTCACACTGATCACTGACAAGTTGTTGGGGTCGGAACCGTTCATTTTGGAGCATCGTTATTGTCGTCAAGTTACATGCACAACTGTTCCCCTTCATGCTGACTTGGGCCATAAAACATGCAATACTATGCCTTTTTTTGCCTCTTCATAATTCATCCTCTCGTGCTGATATTTCTTTTACCTCTCCGTGAATTTGTTAAATAATAATATAAATTATAGCTTGATATATTATATAGCAATAATTTTAATTTAAATAATTTCTTAACATTTTTATAATCAAAGATAGAATGGCTCCAAAAAAAACACTCACTTTCACTTAAATAATATATTAGAAAATAAAATAAATTGCATACTGATACCTTCTTAATCTAAATCATTTTTAATAAATAAGTTCCACGCTTAGCATACTTAAAAAAATGAGATATTAGAAAATGTTAAAAAGGTGTTTGCGAGTACGGTAGTGATTGCTTTTTAAAATATTTTTCATTCAAAAATGTATCAAAATAATATTTTATTATTATTTTTAACATTAGCGCATGATCAAAACAATTGAAAAAACATAAAAGAATAATTTTAAGTGAAATTATTTTTTATATTCTTAAAAATACAATTTAGAACGTAATTTCAAACAAAGACTAAATACGCACAAAAACTCATCAAAACTGCTACGATCACTCGGGTTGATTGAACGTTGACAAAATCAATCAAAGAAAGAACATGCTACTGCATTTAGATATGAGCCTGTTTGAATGTGTGGTTGCGGTTGCTTTTCAAAATGCTTTTCACTTAGAAATGTATCAAAATGATGTTTTTTTTTTTAAAAAAAAATTATTTTTGATATAAGTGTATAAAAATAATTTAAAAACACTAAAAATATTAATTTGAAGTAAATAAAAAATAAAATATTTTTAAAACGCAAAAATAATCTAGGCATAAAACCGACGTTAGCAAATTCATTGGCATTTCAATTTTTCTGATCTCGATAGATGAAGGAAGATATATGGCACAGGACTGCATCACGTGGTAGTGCATAACAAGGAAGTTGTTTTATTTCCATCAAGCTAAATAGGACAGAAAAGCCTCTCTTAGTTTCCATACAGGAACACTAATAATAATAATAAAAAAGTATGATTAATGAATCTTCTTGGAGAGACCATCCATGAAATAAATAAATAAAATATTAGGAAAATAACCGAAAAAGGTGGTAGTAAAAAGAGCGTGGAAGCATTAAAAATCTAGTATGAAACACGTTTTTTCTAAACTTAGGTTTGTGTGGTATAAGTAGCTAGCTAACTAGCTTCACAGCTGCATAGTCAAAGTGATACGGGGTGCCAAGAAAATTGGAGCTTTTGAGGGGCACACGCAGAGAGGAAGAGAGTAAGAGAGAGGGTGTGAGAATGGTGAGAACTCCATGCTGTGATAAAACTGGACTAAAGAAGGGTGCTTGGACACCAGAAGAAGATAGGAAGCTAATGGCTTATGTTACTAGATATGGCTGTTGGAATTGGAGACAACTTCCCAAGTTTGCAGGTATGTTTGTATTATTGATCATACTTGCTTTTTTTTCCTCCCCATTTTCACAATCAAATTAATAGAACTCTAAATGTTCTGCATTTTCCGATGCATTTAAGGGACGTGCATGCTCTTGAGAAGTGAGAGCTCAAAGAAACTGAGAAAAAAACCCTATTTTTTCTGGAATTCAGCATCTCTATACATTTATCGATGCATTTGGGTTCCATTCTTCGTTGGATTTCTTAAAGTACTGTAGAGTAGTTCATTGTTATTTGGCTAGCAAAGATTCTTAGCAGCTGCACCCAACTTGATTCGACTTGCAGTACTGTCGAACTGACAATTACTCCATTGATCACATTTGCTTTCATATCAGGTCTACAAAGGTGTGGTAAAAGTTGCAGACTGAGATGGCTGAATTACTTAAGGCCAAACATCAAGAGAGGGAATTACAGTAAAGAAGAAGAGGAAACCATCATCAGCTTACATGAAACACTGGGGAACAGGTACCTAATTCATTACTATCTTGTTCCTTAAAAAAAATAAACCATTTCATTGATTTTTTCTTCTTCTTAATACATGATGTGAGAGTTAACATGAATGTTACATGTAATTAATTAGCATAAGGAATGCAATAAAAATCCCCTAAATTTTAGACTAATTAATAGTAATGTATTATTCTTAATTTTCTCCCCAAAAAAGTTTAAATTAATGCCATGCTTCTTATAATATTAAAACCGACTATCGTTTTCTCTCCTTACATAATTACATTATATTAGCATGATACTAATTAACTCCATTATATTTATTATCTTCAATGTTTTTTTTTCCCCATCGCTCTTTTTCCCCTTCACAGAGCGATGAAAGCAGGTGATTATAAAGAGGTTGTTTGAGAATGTAGTTGCGGCTGCTTTTTAAAATGTTTTTCCCTTGAAAATATATCAAAATAATATATTTTTTTATTTTTAAAAAATTATTTTTAACATTAGCACGTCAAAATAATATGAAAACATTAAAAAAATATTAATTTAAAGTAAAGAAAAAAAATAAAAAACTAGTATCATTCTAGTCGTGGGATTTATTGGAAACTGTCATCTCCATTTTCTTTTGTTATTAAAATTAACATAATATGTTTTTCTTAAAATATATTGTAATGGAGGATGGACGTTATAGACCGTTCATCTAATGTCCTAGTGAAAGCATAATTTTCACTATCTGATTAACTAGATGTTAAAAACTAGTATCATTTTTCTCCATTAATGTTACATGACATTACAGTATGTAATTACATTACGTTGAATGTTCATATGTAGATGGTCTGCTATCGCTGCCCAGTTACCGGGGAGAACTGACAACGAGATAAAGAACCATTGGCACACAAATTTGAAGAAACGCTTGAGAAATAAATCAGTACTGGAAGCGAAGGAAATGTCCTCAGATGATGATCTGTCTCAAGATGACAAGAACCAAGAGAAAGACACAGAAGAAACAGACATAAGCACACAAAATGCTGCCACGAGTAATAAAATAATTGAAAGCCCCACGAGTACAATGTCCCCTCAAGCTTCATCTAGTGATATTTCAACCATTGATAACGTAGCAGCAACGGACTGGGACCTCATTTCTGATAATAATTTTGCTTTCTTGGAGGCATACGAGGCCCCTAGTGGAAATTTCTGGACCGAACCATTCTTGTCTGACGATTATTTCATGCCAAATGATTTTATGGCACCCTTGGTGGACCCTGACTCCCCATTTTTTGATGGAGAAATTTCAAGCCCTTTTGCTTTCATCGATATGGAGGATTGCAACTTGTACTAAAAATTGCTAAACAATTTACAAATATTTTGATTCTCTCTGATCACCATGTCTCTTCTAGTGGAAGGTATTCTGTACACTGTGCCTCCCATTCTCCTGCCATGATGCTTGTGACGGTGTTTGATGGACAAAAGTGCATGAATGAAGGCGAGATAAAAATGGTCACTTGCTTGTTTTGGGCATAATTATAATTTTCTTTTTATGGCTAGCAAGCTAGTTGAATTATTGAGGGGCAACTCATAGGAGCACTGTATATCTAGATGGGAAAGAAAATAAATTCCACATTCCCTGCTTGATAATTATGCTTGATTTGTTCCTTAGGGTATATTCTTCCATGTTTTTTCTCAATTCAATCCTTTTTTAAAGTGAATTTAAATTTGTTTTTATCTAGATAGGCATTAAATTAATTCTTTTTAGTCCGGTAATTTTGATGTCTTGATATAATAAATTAAAATAAAATATAAAAAATATATTATTAAGAAAATAAATGCACACATTATCAAATACACTCGTCATGTGTTTGACTTTCTGGTGGTAAAACACGATTTTATTGTACGGGGACACAGTACTCCCAAGCCGCAAGTCCATTCCTAGGAAAATATATTAGGTGTAGTTGGGCTTTCGGTTGAAATATTAGTACAATAGTAGTTTGAAGTTTGAACGACTGATCACTGGGTGGGAGTTTGGGATGATAGGATTTTTTTTATAATAATTAATTAATTCATTCATTAATGAAACAGTCATTCAATAATATTTTCCTCATTCTTTTCTTTATTTATTAATTATCAATTTTTTCTTTTACATTGCTAACGAAACAATGATCTTCAATTATTTATTGGTTTTGTAAGTTAATCCCTAAATTCTTAGAAAGCATAAGTCACTCCCTTAATTAAAGTTGACTGTTTTTTTTTTGAAATTTAATTATTTTTTAAATACACTTTTAATTTTGTCTGCGATAGGTAAGTTTGGAAGATTTAATTACAAATGAAATATATTTTGAAAAAATAATCTTATTGTGATAAAAAAATTAAAACCAAATATAATTAGAACCAGATTATAATAAAATATGAAAATATAGGGATTTAATATTATATTTTCAAAAATAAAGGGATTATCTAATTATTTTATTTAAAATATAGGACCAAATAGCAATAACTCTCTCTGTTCTTTTTCATGTGATCAAAGGATTTTTTTCAATAAAATATGCCTCACAAATTTGAAATTTTAACTCTACATAGGTAAAAATTTATTTTGGAAGAATTACTTAAACCCTGTCGCCCATCTTTTTAAAAAATTACATTTCACATCATATTATTTATATAATTGATAACACTTTATATATCAAGCCAAGTGCAAGCCAACATGGTAAAAAAAAATGTTATAAAAATATTATTATAATTAATTTAATATCCAGAGTACCTTTATAATTAATTAATCCATCTTCATTTTCCTACCACCTCGAAACCCAGGAACCTGCTGCAATCTTCAAACCCAGATCAAAATCTAGGAAGCTGCAATCTCTAAAGGAGAATTATACTTATAATTGGTTTCAAAAAACAAAAACAAAAAAATTAAAAACAAAAAAAGGATAACTCAAAGTGTGAAATAAATAAAAAATAAAAAATGGCCTAAACAATCTAAAGGCCCAATGAAAACAATGGCCATGGGCCTGTTACAGAAAAACCCAGCTACCTAGAACGAACTTAAAAGATAAAATTTAAAAAAAAAAAAAAAAAAAAAAGGTTTCAAAACAACCCAAAGGTCCAGTAAAAACAATGGCCGTGAGCCTGTTACAAAAAAGTCTAGGTAAGTAGACCTGAGACAGACCCGCCTTCCCTGTGCCTGGGCCTCTATATATAGGGTGGACGAATGCCCTCTTTATATATATATAATTGTGACAAAATGCAGAAAACATTGTTTATCCTAGCTTTCGAACCCATGACCTCAACTCAGCAAAAAATTAATTTATTGGCAATGTTGGTATCCAAACAATGTAAAACAGATATTAATTTATTTCACTATTGAATAAATATTTTCAGTTTTTTTAATTTTTAGTATAATATTATTTGAAGTAGAAATATTTTATATATTGGTTTTATCATAAGCTCACTAGAATCTTCTGATAAATACTGCTCAAGATGATATTTCTTCTGCATATCATATACACATTCAAGCTTAATATCATTATAAATTAATAAAAGAACATCAATTTATTTCACCTAATAAGAAACAACTATCACACTTCAACAAACAAGTACAAAAATCTTATTCCAAGAACTAAAATTCCTCAAACAACCCAAGAACATAGAACCATAGTTTTGAAACCCAACCCGGTGGTCGACCCGGTCTAATGACCGGGTCACGGGTCAGATGGGTTGACCCGGGTTAACCCGGGTCAACCCAAAAAAAAAAAAAAATATTAATCACATGAGGGGCCGGTTAAGGAGGAGGAGTTCATGTGGGCTCCATTACCAAATTAATCTAATGAGGTAAGATTTGTCTTCCATTCGGATTTGAAATATTTTTTATTTGAGTTCAAGGCACAGAGCCCTAGATAATGAAGAGTAGTTGAGAACTTCTCGTACAATCCAGAAGCTAGAAGTCTGCTCTCTCTCCTGCATTCCAAAAGCTAGAAATTTGCTCTCTTCATATTCGAGCATTTCACTTTCCTTTTCTTTTTATTTTTTGAGATGTTACCCTCCTGTCAAAATTATTAATCACAAATGGGTTCAAAATTTGCCACAGTGAGGAAAGAATCAGTTGATGAGATTTTTTAAGCTGGTGCAACGGCACTTGGTTGCCACAGTGGGGGTGGGTACTTCTGATAATGATGGGAATGGGAATGATGAAGAGAAAGGGAACACGAAGATTTCAGATGAGGATTTGGAGAGGCCATTTGTTGAGTACTTGTAAAAAATACAGTTGCCTCCAAAGATTAGATCTTACAAACTGCTGTTGTCTTTCTCTGTTAGGAAGGTAGCCGGGTCTCAGCCGGGTTTACCCGGGTCGACCGGGTTTCGCCGGGTCAACTTCCAGACGAGTTTTTACTTAGACCCGGACCGGTCCCAAGCCCGGGCCGGCCGGGTCCCGGGTCGACCCACCAGGCCGGTCCGGGTTTCAAAACTATGCATAGAACACAAATAATCTAAATTATAAGTGTTCATGGATATAATTAGATCAGGTTTGAGTTCAGAGTTGCATTAAACTAAATTTTTAATGTTTTACAAGTTATAAATCATATTTATTTAGATTTTTTTTTAAATTTGAGCAAGTTAAATATATCAGATTGGGCTAATTTTTTTATAAATATCCACGGCGGAGTTATATTGTTAATTTTCATAAGTTAAACTTAATTATTGAACTCAATAAATTAGTTCAAAACTTGTTATAAATTGTATCAAACAATTTAGGTTTAATACATTAATTGAATCAATTAACTAAACTAAAATAATCAATTTTGTTATAAATAAACAATAAACAATATAAGAAATATTAATTAAGTCTGGTGGACTGAATTTTAAAAATCTTGACTCGTCACTTAACTTATTATATTTATTTTTTAAATTTTTTAACTTACTATTATCTATATTAATTGATTTTAACAGGAACGATCAGATTAAATAATACAAATGAGCCATTATTTTGACCACCCTAATCTAAATCTAAAATGTGGATTTGAGTTGTTAACACCTTACGAAAAACAAAACAAAGAAAAAGGAAATGAAAAAGAAAAAAAAAACGGAGAGAGGAAGGCCTTGGTGAGAATTGAGAAAGTCACCGCGATTGGCTACAGCTTTTTGCTCAAGCCTCAAGGTTGAGTTGTCCTTTTACAATAAATATCTCATTATCAAAATTGGGCTCAAATATATAATTATTGATTTTTCTAAATGCGTTAAAAATATTATTTAACTTAATATTTCCTTTTTTTATTTAATTAATCAAAATATCACTAAACTTATCATGTGCATGATATTTAAAAATTACATGCCATTTATATTTTTCTATAACTTAAGAATGGTTAAATAATTGTTCGCTAAGTTTAATTAATTTTTTTTATGTAAACTTATATTCATCCTCTCCAAGACATGCATAATCTACAGTCAAAAAAACAAATTGAAAACCTTTAGTAGTCCTTTTTCTAATTAATTCAAATAATTTTTATCTAAAATTTAATACCATTATATTTAAATTTTTATAGGATATTCCAACGGAGATATAATACCCAATGAGTTTACTTTCTGAATTTAATTTTTTCTTAATGGTATTAAAGAAAACACACAAATGTAATAAAATTACTTTATTTTCTTACCCTTTTTTTTTTGTAATGAAATAACTCTAAGGCTGACAGTAAAACTCACAGGATGAAGGGAAGACCTGTAATGGGAATGAGGCACCGCTGCAAAGAGTGCCTCATGATTGAACTTCCATGTTGACCGATCCAACACGTGATTGAAAGTCAATGCTGTTTTCTTTTGCTTAATTAATTAATTCAGACTAATCACGTTTATTTAACACTGCTTTTTAAATTTTAATTTCATCATGTTGACTTTCTGTGTGAGCTAAAGGTTTGCGCATTCAAGGATTCAATTTAATCCTAAATACTAAGTGTAAATCAACTTAGATAAATTATTTTTTTCTATGTGTAGTTACATTTCAATAGATAATGTATATAATATGAGTATTTAAATTTTTTATCCAATAAATTATAATTTTTCCTTATGTAACATTTCTAATTATATAAATTATTTAAAGTATAAATTTTCTATGTCTCATAACATTCTAGTCAAAGTTATATAAAATACATATTTCCTTATGTAACTATTTCTAATTAGTTTGCAAAAGCCTATTTAAGGTAAATGAAAGCAAAAACAAGAAGACAAGATAGAAGAAAGATAAAGTTTTGATGGAATTTGTAGTTTTATTTTTGAAAAAATATTAATAAGTTCCGACTCTCTAAAAGGTTTACATATCTTTAAATAGACCTGAAATTGACTTTAACAATGAAGAAAAATTATAATTCATAAACAAAAATAAAAAACTAATAGAAAATATGAAAACAACATAAAATCAAGGAAAAATAATAAAAATAACTCAAATATTACCTCAAATGCTTAATTTGACAGTCTTTCAAAGCGGAGTTGGACATGCCTACCAATTGCATTATAGGATTGGGCCTTGAAAATTACTTGAAAAAAATTGAGCTCAATCTAATAATCGGATAGAAAGTCATGATCTTCTATTGCTAAGGTGCTAGTATGATACGATCAGGCCTTCTCTTAGACTTAGTCATGTCCCACTAGTCTATAAATATATTTATTAAGTTATCCAAGTAATCCTTTTAAGACAGATCCTTATCTGACTACTCATAACTTTTTTTTTCTAGTTTGGCTACATTACTATTTGATCAATTTCTCTTTATGGATATCAAGAGTTCTTCCTATCTATACATGACTTTCTGATGTAGCTTTACTTGTTGAAAGAAACTAGAAAGCATGCATGCCATCTCAAAACAATTCAATAAGTTGAATAAAAATCAATATCATAATTCTGAACAAGGAAAAATAAATATTTGAATATGAAAAAATTACAATGATAACGTTACTTTTTACAACTTGCTAATAAAGATGATGTGTATTCCCCTTGAACCAAAATTAGGAATTAGTTGCTCATTGTCTCTTAAAATTCCAACATTCAAGATAATCTCTCTCAAAATTCTAGCAACAAACAAAAGAACCATCTGTCCAGTTGGTCTTCCATGTTTTTATATCTCAGTAGGTAGCTTTTATGATAAGATCAATGCTAAAGATAAGGAGGTTAAAGGCTGTAGAAAATAATCCTTCTGATCCCCTCAAATTCCATCTCAAAATAAAACTCCCCACCATTAGTTTCCTTATTAGATTAGAAGATCAATCTCGTCCTTTAGCTTGCATCCTGATTAGGTAGCTTTCAGATTAGGTAGCTGTTAGTTTCCTTATCTAACCTGGCATTCTTAATAAAAGTTGTAGCCCTGGATGTGTAGATGAATTTGGGTTGTTGAATCGTTTAATTTTGATATCTGAATCTTAAAGATATGTTTATTTGAATGTTTAGTGTCCAAATAAGGAATCCTGTTGCAAGCAAGATTCCGAACTGATTTTTATAAATTTATTTAGAGATCCAAACAAAGTCGGATTTTTACATATAATACTTTCTTAGAAAGCTTGATATGTATACTCTAACTTTGATTAAACCCACATTACATTTTGAAGTTCTAACCCGGTGAAGAACCCGTCACAAGAAATAAGGTCTAAAATATAAAATATAAAAAATCTTATCTTTTAACAATTAATTCATAAAGTCTCTTAGTGCCTGTTTGTTTACGCGGCTGCAATTGCTTTTAAAGCAAACCGCAGCTTGTAAACGTTTGGTTAAGGAAAAAAAGTTACTTATTGTGCATGGGTCCCACAGTAAATTGCGTGTGAAACGCAGGGAGAAGGAAAGCAGCAAATTGCTGCTTTCTGCGCAGATGAAAAGTTAAACATGCTACACTGTTCGGTGAACAGTGGGGCACCGAACAATGGAGCATAACTCCACTATTCACGTGAACAGTGGAGGCATGCTCCACTGTTCTGGCCGGACCAGGTCCGGTCCAACGCGCAAAATGCATTGAACCGGATCTGACCCAGTAAAATAAAAAAAAAATATTTTTTTATTTTTTTATTGTGTTTTATTCGCTTGATGACATAGTATTTGCAGAATTTGATCGCAATTCTAATTTTGTTCCTAATTATATTTTACAAGTTATGTTGTTGCGCGTTTAAGAGATCAAGAGAACTGTCAAATGTATTTCAGATGTGATGGAATTGTAGATAAAATAAATATATAATAAAAAATATTTTATATAAAGTATTATTTATTTCATGATGTAATAACAATAGTTAAATCTACAATATTTAAATTCAAAAGCATTTTTAACCAAACACATTAAACTACTTTTTATTCAGCCTCAATTTCAACCACAGTTTTAACCAAACATATATTTTTCCAAACCAACCTCAACTAAAAGTACTTTTTATAAAACAATTTTTTTCAAACCACAACCACAACAACAATCGCAATACCAAACACACCTGCCAAACTCATAAAAATAAGTTTAAAATACATTAAAAAAAAACATAGTGTATAAGGAATAAAAACATATATATATATTTTGTATTTATCAATCAATTAAGTATAAATTACATCAATTGAATTGATAGATTACTTAAATTAGTATATATTGAAAGAAATAGGATTTCATATTTAATTAATTTGAAGTTTAGTTGAATTTAAATCAATCTGGTAGAAATTATATCAATTCAATTCAATTAATAAATAAATTATTTTATTTAGATATAAATAACATTATTTGGAAGATTGAATATGATGTTCTCCCAAAACTTCATTTATGAATTACTCCACCTTTATTACATTTCCTTATTTAATTTATATGTCAAGTCACAATTAAATTAACAAATTATGCAAATCATGGTTGGCTAAGTCGCTTTGTTCAAATCTGGCTATGAGATGATCGATTGGCATCACAATTAGATAACATGTCGTTTGCTAATTGACTTCTCACCCATCTTAGGTGAATGAAAAGTCAAGGTTAGACTTCTAGGATTTAAGAAACTCATTTTCAATTATTTTTCTCACTTTCAAAAACCTAAAAAACATCTTTTAAGATCTCAATAAACTCATTTATAGTATTAGATTAACATTTGATCGATTAAAAAAATAACCTGAATATAAAAATCTCCCAAATCATGATTGACATTTTCCTAAAAGATGGACCCAAAACACTACAATAAGCTTCTCTCGTCAAATGAAATCCATTTACACTATGATTGACCTATTTCTTGCTGAAATGTGAATAACCAATGCTTTTTCCTCTCTCTCCTCGTTTTTCGACGACTCTTTCTTCACAAAATCCAGGGACTTAAATGCGAAACAAATAAAATTTAAGACTAAAATGTCAAAACCTTAATAAATAGGGATAAAAAAAGGAGAGCAAGTTTTTTTTTTAATAAATAAGCCTCATGAATAGTTTAAAAAAAAAACATGCGATTTTGTTTTAGCGTCAAACTTATCCTTGTAGTTTTGATTTTTCTTAAGAAATAAAATTGAATTTTATTGTGCAAAAATGAGCATCAACTTTTTGTTAGGATGTTTTTTCAACACTGCAAGAATCCCATAGCAACTAAATCAAAATAAGTTATCAACATAAATATGAATCAACGCAATATGAAATGATATATATGTAAGAAAAAATGACGATTGAAGTAGAAAATATTAAGGACAAGAAAAAATAATATATTGTCGCAATTCATAATATTTTTTATAATTATAATTACTTCATTTGTAAAAGATAAGCAAAACAAAGTATAGATAAAAAGAACTCTTGAAACTGATCTAAAAGGGTTTTGCGAACTCATTAGAAATGGTTACATAAGGAAAAATGTATTCTATATAGAATATTATGAGAAATGGAACTTAAGGAAGTTTTTGGGGGCTTATATCAAATTGCAAGAGGTGAAGCTTTTTAAAATTTGTTAGTTTCATATATAGTCTATTTTTGACTAAATCAGGAAAAAAAAACCTTAATTTTAAAAACCTTTTTTTAAATTTGGATTTTTGCCCTTAAAATCCAAAGGAAATATATATATTTTCTAAGGGTGAGCAAAAAAATTGAAAAACCGAGAAAACCGAAAAAAAAATAACCGAAAAAACTGAACCGTGAAAAAAAAACCGATTAAACCGATTAAAATTTTGAAAAAACCGATCGGTTCGGTTTGGTTTTATAAGCCTAAAACCGAAAAAACCGAACAAAAAAAAACCGAGCCAAACCGGTTTGAACCGGTTTTTGTCCTAAAAAACCGAACCGAAAATGATCTCCCCTAATATTTTCTAATAATAATTGGCTTATTCTGCATCAACACATTGATCCATTATTTTTAAGAAATAAATTCCTTTCTTTCAACTATAAAAAAGGTGATCCATTTACATGATTAATTTTCAAAGCAAAACACTTGAGAAAGAGAAGAAAGAAAAGAAAAGAAAAGAAACATAAATTTATTAGTTAAACTGGGCTTTTTGAACTATAAGAAAAGTAATTAAGACACCTTAAGGTAATTTGAGCAATTGTGGAACGTTCCTCGTGAAACAAGGTTGGGCCTTGGCAACACGAGTTGTAATAAGCTATAATCCCCTTAATGTTAATTGTTTTCAAAATCTCCAAATCACTTTTTTTTTTAAAATACATTTTTTTTTATTTTTTCTAAGATTAAAAACTTTTATTAAACATTAATGAAAGATATTTAGAAAAACGATTAAATTTTCTTGAAAAACCAACACAAATACTAAGTTACAAATAAATATGAAAAATATAGGGATTTGATATTAAGTTTCTTAACTCAAAGGGATTAACTTATTATTTCATAAAAAATACAGGGATGAGATAGTAGTTTAATTAATTTATTTTTTTAAGAAGACTAAAAGCATATTAGATTTTGTTTTCTAAGTGGCCTGACATGTCAAAATGGATCTCGAACGCAAATTTCGTTGAAATTGTGGTGAGGATAAAGGAGTTATTTTAAGAAGAGAGGGTGCCTTACCATACCCACTCTCCAAGTTGAGAAAAAAGAAAATCATGCACATAAACTAAAAAAATATTGACAAGGAGTTTCTGATTTCTTTTTCCATTAAGATAAGAGCACATTTTTCCACATAAATTTTGCGACGACAGGTTGCTGAACTGAATTGTATATAGGTATTTTTTATACGATTGTGTTTATCTTTTGAAAATAGGATAGTAATGGTTTTTTAAAGTATTTTTTATTTAGAAATATATTAAAATAATATATTTTTTTATTTTTTAAAAATTATTTTTTGATATTAATACTTCAAAACAATAAAAAAATATAAAAAAATTAATTTTAAAATTTAGTAAAACATGGTTTAAAATACAGTTCCAAACGTACTTATAATCAAGGTTTTTTTCCCCTTCCTTTCCTTTTGTTTTTTTGGCAATCAATTGACTAGACTAGAACTAAAGCAATGTTGGACAGTGTATGGTCATCTGACTTTGACCGAGAGAAAACGCCTTTTTGGAAGCCTCCATGTTCACTCTAAACATGGCTTTATTCAATTTTGAAAAGAGAAAACATCATTGCACTTTCTAATGGGCCCCAATTTCCTTAAAATATATAAGAATTGATCCACTTTACATGGTCGAGGACAATTCTCCTCCTCTAGTTTGAATACCTTTTGTGTTCAAATTCATGATGTTCGGTTCTTTTAATTTCCTTTGGTTTGAATACATTTTTTGTGTCCAAATTTATGATGTAATGGAAGATACACACACACACGCTTGCCTTATATATATATATAGACACACAAACACACAAACACACACGCTTGCCTTACTCAGTAACACTTTATAACCTTATCCCTCAACATAGGAATTATAGATACTAGAAAGGCTACACTTATTAGCTACAGAAAGATGGTCAAATCAGCCTCTATTGATAAAAATGGACTCAGGAAAGGTTCATGGAGTATAGAAGAAGATGAAAAGTTGAGAGTTTATATTCAGAAATATGGCCACTGGAATTGGCGCCAACTTCCCAAGTTTGCTGGTAAATGAGATACAACTTTCTCTTTTTGCATCTTCGAAGCTACAAATAAAATGGGTTTCGAAAAAGAAAAATTCACCAACGTTTTCTTATTTCTGATCATTTTTTTGCTTCCTGTGTCTTGGTATGATATGATCTTTTGCTTTTCTTTGTCATGAGGAGAAAATAGGAAGAAAAATTTGGTTCAACTTTATGGTTAATTTCCATGTTAATTTGGTAATGTTTTGCAGGTTTATCACGGTGTGGCAAGAGTTGCAGATTACGATGGATGAACTATCTCCGGCCGGACGTAAAGCGAGGAAATTTCTCCGAAGAAGAGGATAATTTGATCATTCAAATGCATGAAGCACTTGGAAATAAGTATGGACTCAACATGAAAGCAACTTCATTGAAATTTTCTTCACAACATGCATGCATGCTACTTCTTCCATGTAAATGTTAAGAAAACATTCTATTGACTGGAAAATTCAAAGCAAATATGATGAAAATGACTGACGAAGTGTGAGTTTTTCTTCTACAGATGGTCTATTATTTCTGGGAAATTACCTGGAAGAACAGACAACGAAATTAAAAATCACTGGCATACCAACTTGAGCAAGAGAGTGAAGCAAAACCAACCAGTTTCTTCTGAGGTGATGAATAAAGAGCAGTCAAGTGAATCTTCACAATCTGAAGTTATTCAGACTAAAAAGTCTGAAACTGACAGTGTTTCTGTCAATACTCCCTCTGAATCTGATCATCAACAAAAAAATGTAGAGAACTTTCCTTCATCTCTAGAAATATCTTGCAGTGAGTTCTCCTCCATGAGTAATGATTCTGTGTCAGGCATGAATAGCGTTGCCGAGGATAGTTTCTCTTCAAAGGAGATATTTCAAGACTCAGGTTCAGATTTCTGGAACCTGCCATTTTTAGCAGACAACAATTACAACCAAGATGGTTATGAATCAATGTTCTTGACAGAAGAAGGATACATGTCTTTCTATGCTTCCAACTACGACGATGATGGTACATATTGGATCCAGCAAGTGCTGCAGGAACTGGAAGGCAGTAATTAATTAGTTCAGATTATAAAACTCTTTCTTTCAAGTCTAGAATCTAGAGTTGTTTGAACTTCATCAGGTTATCAGATTTGTAATAGAACAGTACTAGTCATATGGGAGTAGAATTTAATCTCTCTCTCTCTCTCTCTATATATATATATATATGCATGTTGACAGTAAGTTATATGCTATATCAAATGTTAATTGGATATGTTAATATGTAGAAAATGGATGAGTAAAATGGTTGTTTTTAATCAGAAATATGTTCAAATGGGTATGCAGATCGATCTTGCATGGAAAAGAACTAAGCCGAGCCATTGTTTTATAGAAAAAAACTAGCTCAGATAGGGTATCAGAGAATCATCCCTCCAAACTTAATCCATAATGTAAACCTAAAATTAATGTCTACACACTTTCTCTGAATGCCTTGGGAGAAACCAAGCATTGAACTTGGAATGCCTATTCTAAAACAAGATAGCAAAATTCCAATATATTTTTATAAATTTAAACCTTTTTTCTTTTTACTAACAACTCAGTCTACATTTTTCGAATACATGCACGCTAATAATATTTATGGAATGAAAAACTTAAAAAGAAGTCGATGTCTTATATCATGAGTAGAAAGAAGTTTTTATCTTGCACATTAAATCAATGAGCCATCCTTGGGGGCCTTGGAGATCGACCACAGTATACAAAAGTGAAAAAAAATCGGCTATATACAGAGAATGCATGAAATGGAGCTCTACTGGAGTAAAAGTCAAAGTGGTGATGGCGAAAACATGCAAGACATGTCAGTTGATTTTGCCTGATCTAGCAAACCCACTAACATAGATTAATTTTTTCATATCGTGCATGTGAAGTACGCATTCCTTGTATTATGTCTATAAATCGAATTAATTTTCTAAGATTAGGATCAAGTTTCTTGAAATATTCTGACAGGACTGGATAATTCATATTGAAAGGGAATTCCAGCCTCCCCACGTGTTTTCAGCTATGCATTCTAGATTTTCCAGATAAATAAATCTATAAATAGGAATTAGGAGGCAATAGTGCAAAAAAAATATTATGACTTTTTTTTTAATTTAGGAGACAGGCTCAACCTCCAATCTCTTAAAAAGGAGTACGATGTGGAAGACAATATTACATTGAATTGAATTTCATCCATAAATATTATATATTATATAAAAGTTTTTTTTCAACATGTTTTTTTTAAATAAAATACTTCTTGTTTATTTGATAATTTGATCATAACCGGTTTCATTCAACTAATGATCCGACTTGATAATAAACACCTGTGCAACGACCAATAATTTATTGTGATTTATGCAACTATTCTATAATGGTTCATTAAAATCTTTCAAAAGTTCAAAACATCTAGTCACGTCTGTATTAAGTTTTTCATTTATAATTGGACATTGATCGACATGACCCTTATTCATTTTCATCATATCCATAATTATATTCCTATAAGAATTATTATTGTCATTTACAACTCCATGTGCAATGCTAACACTAGAAGTTGACCCAATTATCTTCTCTACCATGGTATCGTAAAAAATATATGGTTCTCCATGTGCATACCAACATATATTTCTGTGTCATGTCACTGTACAATTAAAAAAAATTTAATTTGAAGCTAAAAAAATAAAAAATTGTAAAAGCACGGTTAGATTACAGTGCCAAATAAAACCAAAATATATATTTAATATTGTGGTAGTTTTTACAATTACAGTTTGAAAAAATAGGTTTAAAAAACAATATATTATAATTTCTTTTTTAATTTAGGTTTCAATATAGAATTTTTAAAGAGATCATACAAAACTAAAATATATAAAAATAGGTTTAAAAAACAATATATTATAATTTCTTTTTTAATTTAGGTTTCAATATAGAATTTTTAAAGAGATCATACAAAACTAAAATATATATTAATTAACCAAATATTTTTAAAACTATGATAGAAGCGAAACACAACTTTAACCATGTTGCAATACACTCCAAACAGACCCAGGCCTATAGGTTGATTGGCAGGAAAAAAACAAAAAAAAAAAACCACAATGATTTTGGTAATTACATATTCAAGGAAATGCTTAGTTACCGCAATGATTCTGGCATGTGGCTCGCTCTGATTGGTTAAGGCTGTGCTTGTAAAGGAACCGTCAATTTCTAGGTTGATATCACCACACAATCAAGTCAACTGTACTCAAATGTAAATAATGTCATCCAACAAGCCTTTCCCCATAAGTTTCCAACCAAAATTATTCATGCATATCCTTTGTTTATTTTTATATTTTAAAAATGCTTTTTAAAAAAAATTAAATTTGTTTATTTTTTTTAAAATTAATATTTTTTAATATTTTTAGATCATTTTAATACGCCAATGTTAAAAATAATTTTTTAAAAATAAAAAGATATTATTTTAATAAATTTTCGAATAAAAAACACTTTAAAAAACAACCGCAACTATACTTACAAACACCCATCATCATCTTTAATCCAAACAAGGTTTCTATTCTCAAGTCTATTGACTGCATATTTTTTTATAAGCATTAGGAAGTAGATAGTGCCCAGTGCCACCATACTATAATGATGAGAATTATAATATACTCAAATAGAATTTTTTATACAATAGTAGATTATTCTCTAGTCCCTCATTTTTTAATATAATTATAACTTAGCCCTTCGTTCTTAAAGTCTACAGTTCCATCCCTTGACTCTTGTCCACCGATGTCTTATTTCAAAACATGTTGATGTCTCCTTGGATGATTTTAACTTCTTAAGGTGAAGGAAAAACCAAGGCGTTTAATGAGACAACGGTCAGTAATCGTCAAGCTAGGGATCATCTTTAGGTTCTTAAAACAAAAGGGACTAGATTATAATATCACTCAAAACCGAGGACTAAAGAGTAACTTAATCTCTACACTGCAAGCTACAAGTCCATCAAACATTCATGAAGAGCATGGCATTTACTTCGAAAGGTTTCGCCAACAACTTCACACGGCATGGGTTCCTATTATGTGTCAAGGAAGGCTCGTTTTTCAAATACTTCCTCTCCAAGAACATGGAAAAGCATTTATTCAGAGTCCTTCAACACAATTTCATTGTAGCTTCAGCTGGCCCTCTGATGCTATAAAATACGCTTGAAGTGATAGTGGGAATGTGACAGTGTTGGGTTTGATCACGGAACTTGACTTCATAGACTAAGACTTGAGGATTTGGGAGAGCTTTCCTCCCACTAATATGCACTTGAGAAAATGCCATGCATCTTCCAATGTGCAAGGCTTCTATCAAATCATCGGTTTGAATTATTATTATTTTTATTTAAATCAAACTAGATTTTATCAGGTTTTGATCAAGTTACAGAGAAATTATAGTTATAGAACACGGTTTGAGTTACAAGTTGGGTGATAATAGATGTGATTATTTCTATTTAAATCGAACTAGATTTTATGAAGTTGGTTTTGATTAAGTTGCGCGTGGACTTATAAGATCGATTGAATTTAAAAAAATCAACTCTCAACATGATTTGATATAACACCCGACTATATCTGAATATATAAAGGAACTAATAAATTAATTCTTCAAACCAGATCGAGATATAACAATGCATCAAGTTAGAAAATTAAAGTGTGGGGCTTCGGAAGCTTCGGAGTAGGGCACCTATAGTCACGTATCTCTCTATATTGTGCAACACATTCATGTAATTGACTTGCGATAACATGGATGCCACACAATGGATGGATGCAAATAGATTGATGGATCAACATATCATAAAATTAATATCTTATTTTTTAAACCTTGGGTTATAATTCGAGGGATTCTGTTACTTCTATATGAGGTCGAAGTTTAGTATATTTTTTAGGACAAAATTAATTAAATATTGATATGCTAACTTGATTTTTTTTTTTAAAAAAAAAGCAAGGATCAAATGTAAAATCATATATAATTGAATAAGTCTTTTTTTCTTATTATCTGAACCAATCTTTTGAAAGCCGTGGCCATGTAAACAAACATGTATCTTTCAAGTCATCACGACGACAAGCTAGTCGTAAAGATTCATGGCTTTAAGAGACAATTTTTCTAGTCCTCTGAATAGGGTTTGCAAATTTTCCAACTTTCGAGTGGAATATTCAGAAATTAGAAATGCAATTCAACATCATTAAAGAGGGTGTTTCGTGCTGCGGTTGGAAGCTTTTTTTAAAAAGATTGTTTTTTATTTTAAATTAATTTTATTTTAGTGTTTTTAAATTATTTTGATGTTCTAATATAAAAATAAATTAAAAATAATATTATTTTAATATATTTTTAAATAAAACAAAAATCCTTGATATTTTAACTGACATTTCTGGGCGTTCGTGGTAGATGCATGAAGAGGGTGCCAACTCGCCAAGACTCGCCAGTCTTGAAGTAGACTGGATTTTTATGTGAGCATTTCTTCGTCAATTCAATAGTTGGTTTCGACACTAATTAATTGGTTTCCTTTTCTCAGTCAATTCATATAGTGTGAAACGAAATTCAATGTCACTCAAGGATTTGATTTTCTATGCCTCAAACATAAATACATGCCATAGTTGTTGTTTTTTTCAAAGCATGGAACGTGCCTGCTATAGTTAGAGCAGAGCAGTGCCGGAGACAGGGGTGGCAAGCAGGGGCTGGGGACCTGCAAGAAAATTTTTTTCCAACTCTCTCTTAATAATTTATATGATTTTAGCTAAAATAATAATATAACTGAAATCTTGCCCCTCTTAATTGTATTTTTTGACTCCACCCTTGAGTTAGAGTATAATTACAGTATTTTGATTTTGATATTTATTTTTGGCAAAAAAAAAAAATCTATTAAATCATATAAAACTTAAGCAATTAGATAATGTAATTTCAAATTGAACAATGTTTATAAGTTCTTGTATAACCTAAGAACACTTTAAAAAGCAATGAAGTTGTGTTTTTTATTTGAAAATATATTAAAAATAACTTTTTAAATTTTTTTTTTGTTATATCAATACATCAAAATCATCGAAAAATATTAAAATAATATCAATTTATTTTTTTAAAAAAACAAACTCAGATTGAAAAACACATTCAAATATAATTTGAATCCTTAAAATGTTTATAACTCAGATTGTTCAATTTATTTTTTAAAAAAAATAAACACATTCAAATATAAATAAAAACGCAAAACCAAACATCAACTATAAATACCTACTTGCTTTTCCAAGTGTTTTTTATTCCAAAACATATTAAAATAATATTTTTTTATTTTAAAAAAATTATTTTTAACATAGTATATTAAAATAATTTGAAAATATTAAAAATATATTAATTTAAAAAAAATTAAATTTTTTTAAAAATATTTTCTGACCACAGTACTGAACACTGTGCCAGAACAGGCTTAAGTGGATCTTTGAAGAAGATCCAATATGTAGGGAGTGCCTAAACAGCCGCAGTTTTCCAAGGGCTGAAAACCAAGCCTTGGCTAAAAATGAACGTCTAACAACCAAGACGAGCCATAGCTTCAAGTCCATCAGGCCCATGATCTGGTGAAGATAAATATTTTAAATGTAGAGGCCCTACAAATTAAAATGCCGAATTCTGGAACTCCTCGCCTTCCCAAATCCAAACTATGGCAAGAATTCCACAAAACAAAACTCTTGTCTATATTATTACCACAAAGACTTGCTTGCTTGTACCTGGTCTGAACCAGCTGATATATTTTCCTTAACCCAGAAATTATGGATATTTTAGCTTATGATGTAAATCAACGAAGGTAGAAGAAATCTGCCAAATTGACAAATGTACACTAACAAGAGGCTATATGCCCTAATCTAGCAGCATATTTTGTTGAGTTATAAACCATAGAATGCCATGGTGAAAATTATTCTGCTATGTGCAAACACCTGTTTTGAGACTCAGGTAGAAGCATCGCTAACAATAGCTGTAATAGCATATGATTCCTCAAATCAAAATTACTGATGTCCCGTAGAAAAATTAACCAATTCAATTTAAAAATTTAAATTGTTATGTGAGATTTCAAGATATAATTTATATTATTTTTTGATACATTCCTTCAAGTAAAGGATTTTTGGGTTGAAAACTTGCATAAACTTACACTACTTTGTGCTTAATTTTATCAAATAAATAGGGATAGTGAGATTCAAATTCGTGACCGCTTGATCATTAAAATTCTGATACCATATCAAAAAACCAATTCAATCCAAAAATTTAATTTATTAGATGAGGTTCCAAGATATGATTTATATTATTCTCTAACAGAAAAATCCACAGGAACATGACAGATATCTATAGTTTAGTTGCCTTTAGCATAATTATCAGACCTGGTTTAGAACTAATTTGAAAAGAAGTTCAGGTAATTGGATCATCAAATCAATTTAAAGACACTTAGTAAACCTAAGTTAATTATTTTTATTAAAATAACTTCATTTCATTATTGTTCTCTTGATTTTTGACCCGATTGGGTTTAAACAAATCAACTAGATCATTAAAAACTCAATTGAGTTAAATGAATTTAATGTTTGGTTAAACTAAAAACCTAGCTTAGATGGAACTTTAAATTTCTATAATTAATTTGTAGTGTTAAGTCAAAAATAACAAAAATCTCCCTTAGTAACTCCCTACTAAATTATCGATCACAAGGAGAAGTCGAGAAGAACCAATAACAAGATTGTAATTAAATACAACTTGAAGAAGTTTTTTTTGATGTCTCTATTCTTTAAAAAGGGTTTGATGATCACTAGCCTTGCTCTTAAAACAATATTTGTTCTAGTTAGCATAGCCTAGTGGTTGATCGACAGAGGTGAGTGAGGACCTTAGCAACTCTGATCTTATTAATCCCCAAACAAAGACAATGCACCACTAGCTCTTAATTTCATTTATGAAACTCGGAGGCTTGGAGTTGCGCAACCATGGGAGCTAAGGAGTCCCTTTCTTGTCCCTTTCTCGGGTTCCATGTGGCTCTGTAGATGAGTTTAATGGCATCACTACCAAGCAGCAGCGTCCAGTCCAGTTCAGCAAGCAGAGGAGAGAATGACATGACATCAAAGAAACTTCCTCGCTCTCTAAAAGCTCAAACGTTTCTCTGCCATTTCTTCTTCTACCTTTCAATTTATTTCATGTAAGCTTTTTGGTGGCTGTGAGGATTGAGAAGGGAAATTGGTATAAATTCTAGGGTCCTCCGAGTGAATTTGCATTTATTCCTTACCAAGCTTTTAAGCTAGTTTTGTTCTGACGTGCTACGTTGTGACAAAAAAGAAAAAAAATGTCCTTCCCCGTATGAATCGAAAAATTGAATTTAGGCTATCACAAACTATGGTAGTGTTTGAGGCTTGATGTGTAGGAACATTGAATGCACTAAAGATTCTTGCTGTTTTTCAATGCCATTGCCATCACTCATTAGTTAAATCATAAAATTATAAAGGATTAATCACATACAAATTGTTTTAGTTTTCTTTCTTATAACAAAAAATAGAATTATATACATCAATGGTTGCTTATTAATATTTAGAGAGAAAGAGAAGCTTAATACATGTTATAACAACAACGAAATAAGCAAGATGAGAGGTTTATTTAAGCACCTCTTAGAGCATCTCCAACCAGAGAGCTAAATGAAGAGCTAAATTTAAAAAAAAATATTCTTTTAACTTTTGTTTTTTCTTTTAACAATTCCAACAGTGCATGTAAATGAATAATTAATATAGTTATTTAACCTGTGCAAAGCCATTTCTATATATTTATGTAGAAATGGCTAAATAAAATTACTATTGCCAACGACTATTTTTATAGCCGTTGGCCAATAGTTTTTTTTTAAAAAAAGCAAATGGAAAGAAACTTATAAATTTTCAAATCTTATATTGTGCCTCACCCTTCTCTCAAATTTAGAAAAACAAGAATAAATTATTTTCCGGTTAATTAATAACATCGGTTGTGTTAATTAGCTGAAATTAAAAGGTATGTTTATTTAAAAAAAATTTCTATTTTCTCTTTTATATCTATTTAGATCTTTTGTTGTTAATTTGATATTGTGATGATTTTTATTTCTTTGTTATTTTATGTTTTTGATATGGGTTAAGGAAGACAATTTTTTATTAAAATATCTAAATTAGTTATATAATTATATTAAAATTAATTTAACATGAAATATATTAAAATATAATTGGCTTTTCTAAATAGCTTTTTACAATTGGAATGCACATAATAAAAAAAAGCTATATTTATACTATTCAGAAAATCAAAATCATTTATAATTATATGAAAATGCTCTTGCATATCTAATAAATGATACTTATATTGTAATTATTAAATATTTACAACACATGAAAATGATATACACAAAGAAGAGAGAAACAAAAAGGGAAAATTTAAAAAAAGATGAACTGTTTAAAGTTTGAAAAGAAAATTTGTTTAAAATTATTTTTTTATTATTTTGATGTGTTAATGTTAAAAATAAATTTTAAAAAATAAAAAAATATTATTTTAAACTAATTCAAAACAAAAAAAACAATTTAAAACATAACCTCTAATATAATTAATAACAGGCTTAACAAATGCCCTTGCATTTTAATACATTAAGGTTAAGGTGTTCCTTAGCAAGTTATAAAGAAAGAAAAGGTGCATTAATCTCGACTCCTGCCCCGTAAAAAATATAGAAAAAAGAAAAAGAAAATATATGCATTAATGCTGTACCTCGGATCTCAAATATAGCTAGAGATTGATTTGGTAAGTTAAAGAGAGTAAATTGACCATCCTCCACAGTTGATAAGAACATCATTCTGCCATGGATGATGGCAGAGAACACGAAGGACAGCACGGCCACCCACTTTTCTTTCTTTTTAGACAAAAACACGATTTCCTATGGAAAAAAATTGCATCATACCAACCTCACTATTAGTATCTGTTTGGGAATCCTAAATTTGATTTCATAACTGTGATTATAATTTTTAAGTGTTTGATAATAATTTAAAAGATAATATCATAGTTTTTACTTCTTACAGGCTTATTTTCAAAAGCTACAATCTGTAAGATTTTAAAAGCCGTAATAATAGCTAGGTTTTCCAAAGCGGACACTGAGTGTTTAAATCATAGTTTAGAAATCCAGTCCGACCTGGCATGTTGATCTGGAATCTGGTTGACTTGGAGCTGGAATCGAGCCGGGTTGAAAAAAAAAAAACCTGGTATGACCCGGTTAAAAATTAGGTTGCAACCTATTGACTTTTGTTTTTACTAAAACAACGTTGTTTTGATTAAAAAAAAAAAGAATTGACCCGGACAATTTAATAACCCGGTCAAAACCCGAAACCCGGATCTTAGAAAGGGCCGGTGTAAGAACTATGGTTTAAATTAAAGACAAATTGGAATATAGATCTTTGGTGCTAGAATTCTCTTGACCCTTTTTTTCTTTTCTGGGTTACTGGTAAATATGGATAATTTGGATTGAAGAAGATATGATGCAGAATTATTCAGTGGAAAGAGAACCTGTAAAATCATCTCACTAAAAGCTTGAATTGCTAGGGAGGTGTTTGGGAACTTTTAAAAAATTTTGATTTTTTTCCTTTAAATTAATTATTTTTTATATTTTTATATCGTTTTAATATTCTAATGAGAAAATTAAATTTTTAAAAATAAAAAAAATTTATTTTAATATATTTTTAGACAAATAATATTTTAAAATAGAATTGTTATTACTATCTCAAAAATCCTTTAAATTCTCTAGGTAAGGCGAAGTTTAATAACTATAAATTTTTCCATTGACATGGTTTATTTTATTACATAATTTTATACCTTTACTTTAATCATCAAAATTAAAATCTCAAAGTATTGGATAATGGTAAATAAAATGTGCTTCCTTCTTTGATTTTCGAACCTTAAACTAGCATTTAAAAATATTTATTTTATCAGAATACACTACACTAATATAAATGTGTTTTTAAGATAGTTTTAAGAAAATTAATCTTAGGTTAACCTACTGCATCAAACTTTAATCAATACAGGTTTATTTAATTAATTTCCAAATTAGTTAAAAATAAAACTCAATTCGAGTCTAAATTTATATTATTAGGTAAACCTACTGCATAAAACTGAATTTAATAATTATTAATTTAACCCAGCTATTTTCATAGCAAATTCCTAGACATGGATAAAATGAAACCCCTCCTCTTTAGTTGGCCCAAATTTAAAATAAAACAAAACCGAAGGCTTTGCAAACATTTTAAGTCTAATTGCTTTTAATATATTATTGTATTTTAAGTTATTTTTTAATTTATTATTATGATAAACATGCTCAAATAAACCGATGAAATCATAGAGAATTCTCACATAAAAAACTCAAACACAACTAAATTTATATAAAAAAAATAATTTAAAAAAAGAATTGTTGTCTTGTGGTGTTAAAGTTTTCCTTTTTATTTTTTAATAAGGTTAGATTTAAATATAGTTTTTTCACGTGAGGATAATCTTGTTAATTCAAATATAAAAAAAATACATGACAAAATCATAGATTAGAATATGACTCAATTTTCAAGATAGTTTTGAAGTACTAAGACCTATACAAAAACTAATAAAATATAAAAACAAATTGATTTAATTCTCTTTAAAATATTACTTAATTTTAAAATATAATATCACAAATGAATATTTAAAGAGCCTTCAATTCCATTTTCCAAAAAAAAAATCACCAAAAACCATACTAAAGCAATGATTATCGTCAGGACTCAACCAAGCCCAAGGGCATAACCCACCAAATAAAACAAAAAAGAAACACAAAAATCCATCCCTACAATTCAAAATAAAGATTTCTGCCTTTTTGGCCATTGGTTCCCTAACAAACCAAGGTGAAACAAATTAAAAATCCCTTTTTCTTGTTCTTTTCTCCTTACAACTAATCAAAGATAATAGATTCCATTGACTGAGTTCATGCAGCATGCACCATGGATATTGCAATTTCTTTAATACATCAACCTCCCCCAAGCTCCAAGTCTCTAAACCCAACACTCAATCTTCTCTTTTTACAAGCATTTTCATCCTTGTTATTTGTAGCAGCCAGGGTCACACTCAGACGGACCTGAGATTTAGCCAGTTCTAAAGGAAAAAAAAAACTCTAAATTCTCACATCAGCACTTTTGTTGCATCTGAGAAAGCTGAACCGTTTGATTGTTTCAGAAAGCACTGATCTTTCTTCTCTTGATATCTTTCTCAGCCCAGATTTTGTTGCTGCTATTGGTAGATATCGTCTCAATAGTCCCATTGGTCTTTTCACTTTCTGAGCTTGAAAAATGCTGGTCAAGCACGTTAACTGGTGTATCAGAGCTTGCCACCATGTCAAACTGCGACCTGTATCCATCCATTGCTATTTCTTGCATTGCATTATAGCATTGCAGCAAGTTTTCCTGTAACAAAATTAACATCACATTGCCTTATTAGGTCTTTGACCCCTAATATACCATAATAAGTCAAAAATACTATATATATAAAGATCTAATTAGGACCAAACTATATCATTGGTCAACCAATGTTCTTTTTCTTACAGGCTGGAAAGCTTATTAATTACCATCCCATGACAACATTTGTAAATTCTTTTTCTTTTTTCTTTTTTATTTTCTTTTCTTTAAGCAGTAAAATTTGATAAAAACTGAAAGGAAAAAAAAAAAAGAATCAGAGCGCAATTACTAAAAAATTACCTTATTTACATGTGAACAGTTGGATATGGCTTTTCTAAAGCATAAAAACTGCATAGGAAAAAGTTCATGAGAAGCATAGAGAAGTGCTGATGCAGCAATTAATGATGGCTTGAATTCCAAGAGATTGATATCTGCACAAAAGATATACCAACAGTCAGCTATTAAAATCCAAAAGGAAAGATAGCACCAAGTTTTGCTGATTTCCTTCTGCCTAAAGATGATCTCTGTATGAGAGAATGTACATATACCATTTTGAGCTTTGAAGATGATCTCACTGGCTCTAGCTTTAAGAGCCTGCCTCAATGGTGGATCTTTAGGTTTAAACAAAGAAATGAAGAAAGAAATGAAAGAGAATGGAGTGATTGATCTCATTCTCCAGTTTAATGCCCCAAGTATCAGCACCTCCATCTTTTGTATCGTTTGTGTGTCAAATACAAAGCCACCATCACCCTACACAAAATGAATAAAAAATAAAAATTTTATTTGATAATCAAGATGAAAAATAATACTATTAATCATTCACATATGGGGCTATGATATAGACATTAATATTATCTATGGATACTTGCCTGAGTATCAGAAATACAGAATTCTGCCTCCTTCATTTTGGCTGCAAGAGAAACACAAGCAACTGCAAGAAGCCTAAAGAGCCATGGCTTTGGTTGCTGTGATGATTAAACATTGATAAAATATTCAGTTGGATCTCAAACGAAAAAAGAAATAGTAAAAAAAGAATCCATGAAAATAACTTTTGGGTATTAAAAAAGCAGGATTTTGATTCTTTACAGGAATTCCTTGGCTTGATAAGAGCCTATCAAGGTAATTAACAGCAAGATAGGACAAGGATGGATCGAAGTTGCAAGAAACCTGAGAAGAGTACCACAAGACATAATATGTTAAAGAACCGATCAAGAAATATATATACATATAAAGTTAGTAATGCAAAGAAGTGGGTTGTGCTTTACATTTTGCACACCTACCCTTAAGACTGAAGAGATAGCTTCTCTTCTGAAAGAGCCATCGAAGTCTATCTCTTTGAGGGTGTTCAAGTAGTTCTTAGAAGGCATGTGATCAGACTCAATGGGAAAGAGGTCAGAAGGGATTGTGTCAAAGTGAAAGTCATGGGAATTCGCTAGTGGGTTTTCAAGATTGAAATCCATTGATCTGTTTGTAGCTCTGATCAGTATGGGTTTAAAGATAGAGCAAGGAAGATGAAGACAACTGAAGCAGAAAGACAGTGAGAAATAAAGAGAGGTGACCCTTCTTTTCTTCTTCTTGTTTTTTTTTTCTTTTTATAGAAGAGAGGAACTACACAATTCACTCGTTATAGGGTTTTTTGTTTGCATTTTGGATTTCGGTATCTTGAGCTATCAGAACGGAAAAATTTTAATTTTGGTACAATAAAAGGTTTTTTTTTTTTTTGACAAACTAATATAGCTTGTGTTTTTCACTGTTTCAAAATAAAGAAGCTGTGATTGATTAAATAAATATCATATTTTGATGTTTTAAAAAAGTAATAACCATTTAAATACTAATAAAAAAGATTTTAATTTCATTATATATCGTGATTTAGAATCATGAGATGGTAAATTGTTACGTTTCAAAACTGTAATATATATTAATATTATAATTGAGAAATATAATATGCTAAAATTATATTATTTCATAAAAAAATTCTAAAATTATATTATTCTGTTAATATTTTTAATTTAACATGCTAATTTTTTTTAAAAAAAAATCAATGAATTTGGCAATGTCTCTTTTTTTACATGGTGAAGTAGTTGTAATGGATGGGTAAGTAGCCAAGGTATGTCAAAAGAAAGGATTGGTAGGACTTCGGAGATGTAAAGCAGAAAGACTGGCAACTGGTTTACCTATTTTTTAACTGCCTTGACTTACAACTCTTTTCGGTCAATAACATTTGTTAGAATCAATTACTTTTTCATTAATATATATATATATATATATATATATAAGGAAGGAATATTGAGTTTTTTTTATTTTTTTTTGAAAAATAGTAATTTTTGGATAGCTGTGTTGCTAGGCGAAGTACTGGAACCTATTAAATTTTTATTTGTTGCGCTGCATCTATCCAAATTATGCTATTTCTTTTTCTTTTTCTTTTTTTAACTATACTATTTCACAAATTGTTTTTTATTGTGCTATTTAAAAAAAATCTAAAAATCCTTTTTTTTTTATGATTCTAAACACTCGTATGAAATTGTGTTATTTCAAAATGTTTTTTAAATCATTTTTTATCTTAAAGAAAATCAAATTATTATTTTTTAGAGTTTTTTTATAGTTTTAACGTGTTGATATAAAAAATAAAAAATAATTTTTTAAAAAATATTATTTTAATTTATTTTCAATTAAAAAATTCTCTGTATAACAATACTAAAAACATTATTATATATGTTTAGTATTGTGTTTATAATTTTATTTTAAAAATTTGATTAAATTAAAAAAATATTAAATTAATATTTTTTTTTGTTTTGTTTTAGTGCATGTTTGTTTGGGTTAGTAGTTGCGTTTTACATTTATTACGTGGTACAACCCTCATCTGCGTAAAACACAAGTATCGAAAGCATAATTTTCATGTTTCTGTTGATGTCTTTTTACTTTTAGTGATGGATCTCGTAACTAAAGGCAAACACAACAATTAAAAGAATATTTAGGAGTGCGATAATTGTTGATTTTTAAATAGTTTTTTATTAAAAAAATATTTAAATAATAATTTATTTATTTATTTTTTAAAATTTATTTTTAACATCAACACATTAATACGATCTAAAAACAATTAAAAAAAATAATTTAAATAAAAAACAAAATTTAAAATTTCAACAAAAAACAATTTAAAATTTACTCTCAAACACCCTCTTGAAATTCACGAGGGTCTGTTTGTTTTTGTGTTTTAAAGATACTTTTGAAAAATTTGAGATTTTTTTTTATTTTTTTTTGCTTTAAATTAATAATTTTTTGTATTTTCAGATCATTTTGATGTAATTATATCAAAAATAATTTTTTTTAATATATTTTCAAACAAAAATTACTTTTAAAAATAATCACTACCACATTTTCAAACATATTTAAAAATAATCACTACTACACTTTCAAACACCATTTTACACACTCCAGCTGCGGTGCAAACTACACTTTTGTTTTTGCGTTTTAAAAGCGCTTTTAAAAAAATTTGAAATTTTTTTATGTTTTTATTTGTTTCAAATTAATATTTTTTTGATATTTTTAGATCAGTTTAATATACTAATATTAAAAATAAATTTTTAAAAATAAAAATAAAAATATTATTTTAAAAAACAATAACAAAATCACACTCTCAATCAGTTCACCCGACATATTTCTAATTGCCAACTGTTTGGAAGGTGCATCACCTTCACATGCCAAAAGGAGTTTCCCATTCTTCCAAGCCTGTTATAAATGCATCCAGCTCAAACTACAGAAATTGCACGGATGAACATTTCTACATTTGATGTAACTAGTTTCTGTTTACTGTTGCAGTTTATCCTTGTTTTATTATTTTAAAAAAATAAATTTTACTTTAAATAAATTTTTTTCATGTTTTTAAATCATTTTTAATGTTATGGTGTTAAAAATAAATTTTTAAAAATTAAAAATATATTATTTTAATATATTTTTAAATAAAAAATACTTTAAAATATAGCATCCTCACACTCTGAACAGACAATAAAAGCAAAGAAAAGTCCGTCAATTGGAGTAAATTAACTGTAAATCCATCACAAAAGTATTAGGTCTGGACATTCAAACAGCGTATCAAACGTTCCCAAAAAATTATGAGACAATAAACCAATATGACCCCACCAAAGTAAGTTGGGTGTTACCAAAAATATGAACGTACCATCTTTTAGGATTTTATTTATTTTTATTTGATGGTAAAAAGTGTTCATCAGCTCATAGTTTTTAAACTCAATTCTCTTAATTAACCCAGATTAATTTAATTTTATTTATTTTATAAAAAATAAAAAATATATTATTTTAAAAAAAATAATAAAAAATTAATAGATTAACTCAATTTTTCCCAGGCTAACTAGATTAGTGGCCAATTCTTCTTTTATTTTTATCGAAACTCAATCCAGTTTAGATCTTAATTCACCTCTATCATTAATAACTTGCCAAATCAAGTTGAACCCGCCAGCATAGAGTTTGAGTCTCAAACCAATGACTAAACTAACTTCGTAACTCCTGTAAATTATAATATATATTATAAACAAAAATAAATAAAACCATTTTTCTTCTCTGTAATTATTTCCTTTCCCATCATACCAAAAATTATTGACTTGAGGTGGATTTGACAGAAATTGTTAATGGACTCGGTTGATTCCAGATGAACGAGTTTGGCGTTGAACTTAGGCTACCCTCATGAATCCTCAAATTGACATGGAACAAAGGGCTCTCTACAAGATAAAGATAAAGAAAGACAAAAATCATCAATACCAATTGACCAGCCACTTACCACCATGTCCTCGAAATCCTCCATTCACGTGTACATATGTTACAACATTAGACATTAATAACTTTCAGGGGTATATGGTCAAGTTTAAATTTACTTTTTAAAGATTACCAGTTCGAGTCCCACAAATCTCAGGATCACTGGAAGCTTACATGATCGTTAACTTCAAAACCCTTGAAATTATCCTCAAATTAACATGGAACAAAGGGCTCTCTACAAGATAAAGATAAAGAAATACAAAAATCATCAATACCAATTGACCAACCACTTACCACCATGTACTCAAAATCCTCCATTCACATGTACATATGTTACAACATTAGATATTAATAACTCTCAAGAGTGTAATTTAACTGGTGAAGCTTAAATTTACTCTCTAAAGATCACCAGTTCGAGTCCCACAAATCTCATAATCACTGAAAGCTTACATGGTTATTAATTTCAGGACCCGTGAAATTAGTCTAGGTACACGCAAACTGATCCAGATACCCACGTTGATAATAAAAAAAAACATTATACATTAATGCAAGGAAAATGACAAAGTTTGAAATGTTTTGCCTCTTCACACCAAACCATACAACTACTCTACGTGAAAGTCATAAAAAAATGTGACCATTGCCACAGCTAATATATGCACTAAAGAACTCAAAGGGCTCCAGAACATTTGACATTGTCTGGACTCTTTCAAATGTTAGTGGCAGTTTGACAGCTCGTTTTCTTGGCCTAGGTATTGAATGAATTGATGTCTTCTCATCTTACAAGCAGAAAAGACTATCAATAGGACAAAGCTAGTATTTTTTAAGCATTTATAGATGTAGGAAATTTATTATTCAACATAGTTGCTTAAAGTGGAGGTCCATGATGGAAAGGGAGTCCTCCTGAGTTGAAAACCTTAGTGGTAAGTTTAATTACTTTGAATGTTTTATCACCACTATATTATATTTCATTGATTTTTTACAACATTATAGTCAACAATTAGAAGTTTTGTTATTAAAAAACAATACCAAGATTGGCTAATGAGTTGTCAGTCCATTGGCACGGGGATTTTCCCTATTTTAAAAGATTTCCGAGTTCAAAACTTGTCTTCTAATTGGAAAAACAACAAGATTTAAAATAGAAGGATACCTTTTTTTCTTTTTGCACTAGGAAACATACATAGATAGGAAGAAAATTATCCAGTCTAGTAAAGATAAACTAGATTTTAAAATTGTTAGGGTTGAACCAGCGATCCAATGTTTAATTCATTGTAATGGATATAATATTATTTATGTAGAGAGATCATTGATAGATTAGAATTAATAAACTATTATATATATATATAGTCTATCATGCTCAAGTTTTTTAGATAGAAAAAAAAATAGTGATTTCAAATTAAATTCTACTATTTCACGATGTGAAGAAGTAAAAAGGAGACGCTATGCTCCTCTAGTAGGTCGAGTAAAAAAAAAAAAGGAGATAGAAGGTTATGATGAATTTCCAATTAAGATATTATTATACTCGCAACAAGTAATTCAACTGATCAGTCTAGATTTGTTTTCTAAAAATCACAAGTTCGAATCCTACAAACTTCAAGATCATTGGAGATTTGCATGCAGGTCGTTAACTTCAGGGCTCGTGGAATTAGTCGAAGTGCGCGCAAATTGACCCGAATAACTCCATTAATTAAAAAAAATAAAAATTTCATTAAACTTATGTCATATTAAAGTTTAAAGATATCTTCTAAGATATAACCATAAATCATAGATTAACGTCAACCAACATGCTCATGCTCATGCTCATGCTCATGCTCATGAGCATGTTGTTGGACTTTTTACTACTTACAGAAGAAGCAGAAGCTGTATTAAAGAGGTGGGAAAAAAGATGATCGACAAAAGATTTTTTTTTCTAGGGTTGTACTATGGGCCTACTGCCATAATAAGGAATGGGGCTAATCAAGAGCTACTTTCCTTACATCTAGTTAGTTTTTTCACCAATTTTCTCTAGACAGTGGACCGATTTTTGAATAAATGGTTAGCCTAATTGTGCAATGGAGTTAATATGTGTACCAAAGGCTTTAGCAATTAGCAAATCTCACTCTGAGATATATTTACACCAGCATATGTATGTCATGAGCAATTTATATTTTGGACATTTTCTCCGATCTATCTGTCATCAAGTGCTGAAGTGAGAATTTATATTCATAATTCTTAATTTGATATATTTTCTTGGCCTTTTTATTATGAAAATGACGTTCAACATACAAAATATGTTAAAAATTAATTTTAAAATTTTCTTTCAATTATAAATTCATGCTAGAAGTCGCAAATAACTGTCTAATTGAACCTTGTGTGTACTTATCAAAAGAAAAAAAAATTAAAAAAAATAATTTTGTTTTGAGGATTCCGAGAAATCTTTTAATGGGTATTTAAATTTTTTTTTTTTGGTGTTTCAATTTCTTTCCTCCGGTATAAAATCTTTTATGGTTTAATTAATTTACTCTCAAAACTTACCGAGGACATAGCTTTCATAAGAAGTGGTCAAAAGGAATATTTGGAAAACATGTGAATATAATTACCTGATTTCAAGAGTCAATGACATGTTGTCCAGAAAATCCAAGGCATAAAAAGCATTGGTCGACTGATTTACCTCTTGTTTCTTTCCCCCCCAACATCTCTTTTCACTCAAAAAATTTGCTAAATCATTTCTCAACTATGACAACAACATGGGCAAGAAGACCTCAAGGCAAATGATACTCAAGTCTTCTTCTTCTTCCTCCTCCTTTTGACATTGGATGAGTAGCTAGCTCGTGACTTGGACCTAAGATCTTTACATCAAATCATTCTGTATTAAATACTCTAAATTTGGGTCCTTTTTCAAGCACTATTTCACACTTATAATTAAATGGGAACACAAGCTATAATAGTCTCGTCCTATGAAAGCCATATGAATCGCATATGTGGTCAATGTTAAGTGGGTTAGGCACTCTCAATTCTCAATTTCACCTACTCTTGAAATTATTCACCAATCCATTAATTTAATGATCTAACCATCTCCTTTTAATGTATGAAACCCACAAGGAAGCTTGTTCCCTTGATCTTCTTTGCAAGCCCGACATCCATGCAGAAAATTGTCTTAAAACCTGTACCAGAACTGCAGGTAAATTAAGGACCAGTCAATTTAGACTCGATTGAAAAAAGATTCTTTTAAAAAAACTGATTCATTGACTCGGGTATTAAAACTTGACTACCAACTTGTTATTATTTTAAATTTTTTTTTATTAAAATAATGTTATTTTAATTTTTTTATCTAATCTAAACCGATATCAAGATAGGCTTTAAAATCATGATATACACGTTGATATTTTTATTAACCTGAATTGATTTAATTAACGCGTGATTTGAGTCGATCCAAAATCAGATTTTAAAATCATGATGTAGATAAAAGAAAAAAAATACTGATATTATCAAAGAATTAAAAATTACATGGAAGGTAATAGCTATATATTATGATGGCCGTGATCATTCCTAGAATTTTTTTTTTTTTTTTTTTTGACATGAAGGTTTGTCCATGGTTTCAAAGAGCCCTTTGTCCTGGTCATGGGTGTAAAGTTGTGGAAAATTCTAAAGTTTGTGTTAATTAAATGCATGAAAATCTAGGCCCTACGCATGCTGATAATTAATTTGTAGGGCACAATAATTGGATAACAATGTAAGCATCAACAGGTAGATTTTTCACGTTCCTTAGGAGAGTAATTATGTATGAGTTAGGCCATTATGCAATGTAGTAGGACAACTACTGTCTAATTTATTACTTTCACCAAAATTATTTGCGAGGCATTTATTATTTAAATTCAGTAGTTGCCATCATGGGTACGATAAATTTACGAAATTAAATCAATTATAATGTCCTCACTTCCCGGCCCTACCACCTAACTTACAAGCAATGAACCTCACTGCTTCAGTGAACGAAAACATCTGGGGCATATTAATTATGATGATGTTATAAGATATGATATCGTTATATAAATCACACACACCTTCACTTTATGAAATGATGTATATATATATATATATATATATATATATATATGAAAGTTTATGGTTGGTAATGGAAAATATTTTTATAAAAATACTTTTTAATTAAAAATATATTTTTTTTCAGATTTATTCTTAAATTTTTTATATCAATACATTAAAAATAACATAAAAATGTCTATTTAATATTTTTTCAATGAAAAATAATTTAAAAAATAAATTAAACCACAAAAACAAACTAAAAATAAGAGAGCTATCGGTTTTGACAAGATGAGTTTGGGTGCAACAATCTTGGTCATATTAATCTTTCAGGTGGCACACAGCAGCCTGAATTTATTAAAGAGAACCTGACTTTGCGGTTAAATGGGCAGATTGTATGGTCAAATTGCAGGAATTAGATCCTCTCCGTTATCCTGTGTTTGAAGCCACTGAGGGCAAGTGCTGTTCGTTCTCATTTTGGAACCAGGGTAAACATGCAAAGAAATCAAAAAAGAGAAAACATACAAAAACAATGAAAAACTATTGAGAAAAATAAAAATATAAGTGAAAATAATATATTAGAACATCCAGAAAATTAATTGTAAAAGATTGTTGATGAAGATTAAAATACATAAGATTAGAAAATTTGACAACATATATTTTTTACTATGAAAATTCTATTGACAATGAAAATTCAATTTAAAGAGAAAATTTCAAAATTAGATGTTTTAGGACTCAATTGGAATTCCTCAAGGTTTAATTGAATTCATTGAGGGCTTAATTGCAAGAAAAATTAATTTTTAAAGTCAATTTAGGCTTTAATTTGAAGAAATTAAAATCTGGGAGTTGAATTGCAATTTTATTGAGTTAATTTGGTCAAATTAGAGGTTTAATTACATAAATATTGAAGTTTGATGAGCGATTAAGGACTTATTGAAGAAATCTAAAATCAATTACCAAACCAAAAAAAAACGCGAAAATGCAAGAGTTGAAATTGATCAAATCAGGGGTCAAATTGAAGAAATTAAAAGTTTGTTAATAAATCAAGGGTTAAAATACAATTTCATAACTAAGTACTAAAATGAAACAGGATGTCAACTTTAGGGTTGCAATTAAGTTTGACAGTGGTGAAATTTCATGAGATTAAAAGTTTGGGAGGTAATTATTGGTGCAATTAAAAGCAAGTGAAAAAACATGGACTAAATTGAAGTTTGCCAAATTTCAAATTAAAAAACTCTAATTTTAAGGTTTAAGCTAGATGACGTATTATTTGACTAATGTTTAGCTTTTTCTTTGGCAATTTTAGCTGATCGAGTAAGCATTTTCACCCGAATAAATATGACGTTTCCAATCACCTTTAAAGCTGTAACCAACATCATTCAACTAAGAAACATTCTCTCTACAAAGATCAGCTGCTTTCATCAACCATTTACATCCCATTTTTTTTAAATGATGCATCAGGAAGATGATAGTAAGACTGAGAGTAGTACTGCTAACACTTCTGATGCTGCAAATGAAGAGAAGGATGCAATTGTAAAATGCAGAAATTTGGCAAAATTTGGCGTTCTTTGAAGATGTGTTTAGTTCTTCACATGACAACCGAGATTTGAAACTCAATAAAACAGGTGCTTCTGATGTTGCTGTTAAAATTCTGCTTCTGAAAATATTGCACAGTCGATTTACGACTACGAGATTCCAACACAACAACGAAAACTTTTACCCAAAAGCAGCGTGTGGGATTTGAAGCCCCATCAGGAAAGGAAAAGGGCCCATTTGGAGAGAAGGGCCCAACAAACTCCAATGTTGAGACATCACATCACAACCCAGTTCATGAATTCATGCCTCTTGACAGTCCTCACTTATCAAAGGGCCAACTCTATAGAGCAGTCGTCACCACAAGCAACCAGCCTTCATTACATCCTATGATCTCACAGAGAAGGAAGAGGAAGGTTAAAGTCTTTCTGTCAACTGACAGCTTTAAACAAGCTATGGTAGACACGGTAGAGGATGGTTCAATCTCGTTCGACTCTGGAATCAAACAAGGCAACGCTCGTTACACTCACCTTATTGTCAAATTGTGAATGATGATGAAGTCCAAGAGATGTTAAACGATGAAGTCCAAGGTTCTAGGCTTTCAAAATACAGACAATCTGGCAGTTCTAACTGCTGACATTACAAAGCAATTGGATAGGGAGCATGGTGATTGGGCTGCGAATCAGTAGTTGCAGGTCTACCTTTACCTTGGTAAGTGTTAGCACAACACAATCTGACAGCAAGCATTGTGAGAATTCAATGGAGAGATAAGGTTGAAAAAGCTACTGGAGTAATAAGGCAGAACTCTCCTACGATGCTGCCAATGGATGCCTACAAAATTGGCACCTTTTGCTGGAGAAAAGTTAGGGATAAAGATGCTTCAATGACAACAAATTCAAGTCAGAATGGTATTCTAACAAGATAAAGAAACTGCTGTGATTCTCCTGAAACTAAAAGGATTCTATGATGATAAATCCGGATGCCACTCCATACCCTTATCCATGCAGAACAAGATGACTGCTATCAAACTGTATAGAAGATAATCCCTATTCATTAGCTCTTAGAATCCTTGTAAATGTCATCTTCAGTACTCTTTAAATACCCTCCTACCATCACTGTAAATAGTAGAGATCTATTGCTGTAAAATCTATCAAGCATTGTATGCTCACGTTCTTCATAAATAAAAACAGCAAAACAGAGAAAGTCTCCACTCACATCTACAGTTTTCTTCTGTAAGGATTAAATCTCCTTATTTATGCAAATTTTCTTTTGGAATAGTTGTGGATTAGGCATGTCTGCTAAGAGGGTGGCTGTTAAAAAGATGATTTTGCACCACAACATTGATATTTGCATCCTTTTAGAAACTAAGCGGAGAATATATACACCTAGTATAGTTTATGCAATGTGGAATGATCCTAATGTAAAGTGGCACTCGGTGGACTCTGTTAATAATGCTGGTGGGATTCTGGTAATATGGTATGAGGAAAACTTTAAGGTTGACAATATAGAGTGCAGTGGGCAATGGAATGCAATTTTTGGTAGTCATGTCAAAACAAATTTTGCCTGTGCAATTATTGGTGTAAATGCAGGGTGTTTAGTTGCTGAGAGGCGCGTTTTATGGGGGAAGATTAGTATTTTACAAGTAGCCATTGCAATTCCTCTGTTTATCGTAGGGGATTTCTATGAAAATTTGCATGGTGATAGAAGTAGTGCTTACTTGAACGCGGTTGGCTCAAAGGATTTTCATTCTTTTATTTCTCACTGCAATCTTGTAGAGTACCCTTTAAATGGTCATCGCTACACTAGATTTCGGGGGCAATCTATGAGTCATATTGATAAGGCCTTAGCAGCTCTAGAGTGTCATTTACAATTCCCAGACTTAGCTTTATTACGTTACCCCAGGGGCTTGTCGGATCACTATCAGATGCTTCTAGGATTGCATAACAAGATTTGGGGGTGGAAGTCATTCCGGTTTCTAAACTGTTGGGCTGATCAACCATAATTTATAAAGATTCTTCATGAATTATGGGATGACTGTTGCAGATTTAGAACGGTCAGGAAGATTAGTTGTTTGATCTCCAGATTTTGACTGTGGAACAAGACTGAATTTAGAAACCAGGATACAAGAATGATATAGCTTCAATAAGAAATTGCTCAACTAGAAAGGGCAGGGGAGAACAGACAACTCACGCAACAAGAGCTCACAGAATTGCATAGACTAAATTCTGAGTATTGGGAAGTTAGTAAATGTTCAGAGGCCATTTGGAGGCAAAAATCAAGATAAAACTGGTGCAAATTAGGTGATAAGAACACCAAGTTCTTTCATTTCGCATCTAGTATGATGAGAAGTTGGAACCACATGACACAAATAAGGCATCATGGGGTCACCTACAACACTCCAACAGACATCAAGGCAACTGCAGTTTCATACTTCTCAGACCTCTTCAAAAAGGGAGACTCAGTCAGGGCAATTATGGGGTATGAGGGGTTCGATACTCTGACTTCAAAACAGGTCTGTGAACTGGAAAAGGATTTCATTAAGGAACAAAAAAGGTTTAGAGAAATTGTTTGATTAGTTAGTATAAAATGAATTATAGTTGGGATTTTAATTAATGATCTCCCCTTAATCTAATAGCATTCTACTTAGGATTCCATCTTCAAACTTCAAAATCTCGAATGCAATAAATTAATTATATTCTCTAATTAAGTTTATATGACTATATATGTGTAGGAAAAGATTAATGTTAGTTAATTATGGACATAGATTGAAGCTGGGAGACAAAAAAAGCTAGTGATACCAGAAGAAGCCAAACAGCTTGGAGTATTTCATAACTTCGAAATGTCTTTGAAGAACGTTCCATTAATGTTTTTTTGGATTGCTTCAAGGTTGCCCCTTCTCGTACACCTCTCCTTTCCATTTATTTATTTACACACATTTACCATCTTTCCTTTTCTTTTTCTTGCTAGGTGTCTTCTTCTTTGACGAAAACAATGGACTACCATCTCTCTCTCTCTCTCTCTCTCTCTCTCTTCTCTGTATTGATGCAAGAGAAGGTCTAAAGAACTCAAAACAAATCCATTTTTCACTCATTGAAAGACTCATTTGTTCCCACTCTTTTTTGCTTTTCTTCCACCCTCTCTTTACATATCGAATTGTTGATATATGTGTTGAATATGTACAGAAACATTGTTATAGTATTGCGATTTGAGAGGCAGGGTGAGGTGTGAGAAAAGGAGAGAGGTTTTCAAGGCAGAGAGAGAGAGAAGGAGAGTAAAAGACACATGCAATTGCATGATTAGTGCAAGCTTAACGCCTTGCCCTCATGCAGATAGCCCCATCATTATATTTATTAAGTTTATCAAAAAGGACACGAGTTGAGTCCAGACTTGCAGTTGCATACTTGCATAGAAGTCCAGAACTCGAAGCCCATTACTGGCGGAAGCCATTGTTAACCTCTTGGCATGATTAGCATTTAGCATAGCCTCGCCAACCATTAATCTCCAAGTCTTCACTCGTCTCTCTCACCGCTCAACATAGGTTATCATTAATTTGAGCATGGTTCTTAGTCACCAAGACCCATATGCTGACCTAATTACAGTTATTTGGGAAATAGAACAAGTTTGAAAATGGATAAATATTGCCGCTTGAGCAACCACCAAGAGGCATTGCTTGCGTAAAGACTCCTAGCCATTTTTCTTCTAGCAGATCTCTGTTTTAAATCTCGGAAAAAGGAGGTGGAAAATTAGAATGGGAGGAAAGCTGCGTGCCCCTATGATATCATCCAGACCCCTATTATATCATCCAGATCCCATGGATCTCCTATAAAATAAAAAGATTAAAATAAATATATGTTGGGAAAACTAGGGACAACTAACCGGATCAATTCAGCGAATACAATTCACAATTCACAAGTCCCAATCCTTTTTCCCTCTTTGTGCAGTAAAAACAGAATCAAACAATGAACAAATATAATGCAACAATCACACAAATTAACACCAAGATTTTTACGTGGAAAACCCGATGCGGGAAAAACCACGGGACCGGAGTCCACCTAAAAAACTTCCACTATCACAAATAATGGGTTCACAATTGTTCTTCCTCAGATTCAACTAAGGGCTACAACATATATATCATCAAGAACAACTTATTCTCGGATTACAACAAGATTAAAGAGAGTAATGTTAGAGAAAAGCTCACAACACTGACAGCCCCGTTTTCTGTCAAAACGACCAGCTTTCACACCACCAACCTCCGATCCAACCGTTCAGAATGAAGAGTAACGTGTCTGGAAGCTGCTGTCCAAATCTCAGCCCGATCCAACGGTGAACGAACTGGAAATCGAAGAAAGAAGACAGACTGCTCTGCTGCCTCCTCTTCTTTCTTTCTCACGTTTTTCTCCTCTGTTTCTCTCTTTCAAATCTTCGCTACTGCCTCTACAAGTGGCGTTTCATTTTAAATCAAAGAGGCAGCCAGCTGCCTCCTTAATTAATGTGGTGGTCCCCCCATCACATGGTGCGGGACCACACCCAACAAATCTCCCCCTCACGCACCATGTGGGGAATTCGTCATACTGGCGATCAACATGTAAGCTTCAATTTAGAAGGCTCTGACAAGCCTGCTTCCCTTCTGCAAAACTCAAACTTCTCTCTCGGTAGAGGTTTGGTCATCATATCTGACACGTTGTCATTAGTATGGATCTTCTCAACAACAAATGACTTCATCTCCATAGCATCTCGAATCCATTGATATCTAACCTCAATGTGCTTTGATCGAGAGTGAAAAGTAGGATGCTTATCGAGATGGATTGCACTTTGACTATCACAAGTGCAACACAAAGTTCTCTTGAACTAGGCCAAGTTCATGTAGGAACTTCTTCATCCATAACAACTCTTTGTCCCCTTCAAGAGCAATATATTCAGCCTCTGTGGTGGATAATGCAACACATTTTTGCAACCTTGATTGCCATGAGACTCGCCCCCCGCAAACTTCATCAAGTATCCCGATGTGGACTTTCTAGAATCAACATCACCACCATATCTCGCATCTGTGTATCCATCCAACACAGGTTTATCATTACCAAAACATAAGCTGAAACTAGAAGTACCTTTGAGATACCCGAGTATCCATTTCACCGCGACCAATGTTCTTTACCAGGATTGGAGAGGAACCGACTGACCACACCAACTGCATGAGCTATATCCGGCCTTGTGCAAACCATGGCATACATCAAGCTACCAACTGCGGATGCATAAGGAACCTTTTTCATCTCATCTCTTTCTTCATCACTTGAAGGACACTGCTTAGAACTTAGTTTAAAGTGGCTTGCAAGTGGAGAACAAACCGGTTTGGAGTTGCTCATGTTGAATCTCTCAAGTACCTTTTGGACATATCTCTCCCGAGATAGCCAAAGTTTCTCCTTCTTCCCGTCACGTGTGATCTTCATGCCAAGAATCTGTTTCTTTGGTCCTAAGTCTTTCATTGCAAAAGACTTGCTTAACTCTTCCTTCAACATCTGAATCTTCTTAGCATCATGGCCAACAATCAACATATCATCCACATACAACAAGAGAATAATAAAGTTTCCATCTGGAAACCTTTTCATAAATACACAATGATCAGAAGTGGTCTGTCATAACCATGATCCACCATGAAAGAATCAAACTTCTTATACCATTGTCTTGGAGCTTGCTTTAACCCATATAGGCTCTTTTTCAACTTGCAAACTAACTGCTCTTTACCTTTTGCTTCAAACCCTTCAGGTTGTTCCATGTAGATCTCCTCATCTAAATCACCATGGAGAAAGGCGGGTTTCACATCAAGTTGCTCAACTTCAAGGTTTAAACTAGCGGCTAAGCCAAGCACAACTCGGATTGAAGACATCTTGACCACTTGGTGAAAAGATTTCTTCAAAATCAATACCCTTCTTTTGACCGAAACCTTTCACAACCAATCTTGCCTTGTACCTTGGTTGTGAGCAATGTTCATCAATTTTCAACCCTGAACACCCATTTGTTCTTGAGTGCTCTCTTACCTTTAGGAAGCTTCACTAAATCAAAGGTATGGTTTTCATGCAAGGATTTCATCTCTTCTTGCATTGCTTTCAACCACTCACTTTTCTTCTCATGTGACATGGCTTCATCAAAGCATTTTGGCTCTCCCCCGTCAGTAACCAGCACATACTCATGAGGAGAGTATTTGGTGGAAGGTTGGCAAGGTCTAGTTGACCTCCTCAATTGTGGCTCATCTAGAGCTTCCTGCATAACCTGTTCAGGAATAACATCAATATCATCATTAGGCGATTCGGGATCACCAACTAATGGCTCATCAAGAAAACCACCATTATCATCATTTTGCAAATCTCCCTCATGATTAGCGGGCATCAAAGGTAACTGTGGAGTAGGTCTTGGATTTGAATTAGATGGAATAAAAGTTGTAGACTCTGTTTTCTCCTTCAGTTCAAAGTCTTCAAAGAAGATAACATCTCTGCTTCTCACAATTTTCTTCTCCTTTGGATCCCACAACCTATAGCCAAACTCATCATCTTCAGATCCCAATAAAATACACTTGCTTTGTCTTCTTTGTCAAGCTTGGACCTTTCATCCCTTGGAACATGTACAAATGCTCTGCATCCAAACACTCTCAAGTGTGCATAGAAAACATCCTTTCCTTTCCAAACTCTATCCGGAACATCAAACTCAAGAGGAACCGATGGAGAAAGGTTGATCATGGCAACTGCGGTCTTCATTGCCTCACCCCAAAAGGACTTAGGCAACTTTGCATGAGAGAGCATACATCTAATTCTTTCAACAATGGTTCTGTTCATTCTCTCAGCCACTCCATTCATTTGTGGAGTCTTAGGAACTGTTTTCTCCAACTTGATGCCATGTTCCCTGCAAGTACTTCTCAAAAGGACCCCTGTATTCACCACCATTGTCTGCTCGAACACATTTCAGCTTTCTACCAGTTTCTCTTTCAACTCTGGCATGGAAATCCTTAAAGACATCAAGCACCTGATCTTTGGATTTCAAACAAATGGCCCAAATCTTCCTGGAGTGATCATCAATAAAACTAACAAAGTACAATGCACCTCCAAGAGACTTATCAATCATTGAGCAAACATCGGTATGAACTAAATCAAGAACATGTGATCTTCTATGTGGAGGTGATCTTTGAAATGCAACTCTATGTTGTTTACCAACTAAACAATGAGTACATGTGTTCAAGTTCATACCTTTTAAAGGAAGGTAGTTCTTCTTGGCAAGGATGTCAAGGCCTTTCTCACTCAAATGTCCAAGCCGCTTATGCCATAGATCAATAGAGCAATCTTCAATTGCATTCACCTCCCCTTTGATCACCTTGGCTTGTGACATGTAGAGACCCATCTTCTTCCCTTTAGCAATAATTAGGGAATTTCTGGAGAGCTTCCATTTACCATCTCCAAAGTAACTGTGATAGCCTTCTTCATCAAGAGTACTAGTAGAGATCAAATGTAGGCGCATATCAGGCACATGCCTAACATCTTTGAGTAGCAACTTGCACCCAGTATTGGTTTCCAACCAAATATCTCCAATGCCCACAACACTAGCCATCCCTTGATTTCCCATCCTAACTTGACCAAAGTCACCAGCAGTGTAGGATGTGTAAAAATCATGTCGGGGTGTAACATGGTAAGAAGGCTGCTTGAATCTGCGAACCCAGGTGGTATCTTGACATGCAAGATTAACACAGCCATCATCACACACAATGGCAACATCACCATCGATACAACTGCAGCTGTACCATTCTCTTCATTCTTGTCTTCATCTCTACCCTTTTTATCTCTTTTATACTTTCTCGCAATCTTTTTGCATATGCCCAGGCTTGTCACGGTAATAACACTTAAAACCCTTCCTTGACTGAGATCTTCCTCTTGGCTTCCATTTGCCTTTTCTATTACTGGATTCTCCATCTTGCTTGCCGTGAGAGAACCTGTTTTGACTTCTCCCTCGACTTTCTGTAACAAGTGCATGAGACTCGGAAGTGCTTGTCCCTTTCCTCCTCTTCTCTTCATTGAGGATACAATCCTTCACTTGTTTTCAAAGTGAGCTTTCCATTCGGAGTAGAATTGCTAAGTGACACTACCAAAGTCTCCCAACTATCCGGCAATGAACTCAATAGGATTAATGCTTGCATTTCATCGGCTAACTCAAGGTTCATCAATGACAGTGATTCAAGAACCCTTGGAATACATTTATATGCACTGAAGCATCTTCACCATCTCTATACTTCAAATTCACAAGGTCTCTAATTACAAAAACCTTGTTTTGTGCACTCTCCTTGGCAAAGGTTTCTTCCAACAGCTTCCACACTGTATAGCAGTCATGTTCTTGAGAAATATGATTAATGGACTTAGAAGATACCCATTTTCTAACATTAGCGTTAGCCTTTCTATTTAGTCCATTCCATTTTGCATCATCCATATCATTAGGCTTTATTCCTTTACATTCAATCGGCAAAGCCAAATCATTGCAATATAAGTGATCCTCCATTATTGTTTTCCAAAGAAAATAATTTGAGGAAGTGAGCTTTATCATGCCCGATTCTTCCTTTTCCATTTTAACGCACAAGAATTCAATCTACACAACCAAATGCTCTGATACCACTTTGTTGGGAAAACTAGGGACAACTAACCGGATCAATTCGACGGAATACAATTCACAATTCACAAGTCCCAATCCTTTTTCCCTCTTTGTGCAGTAAAAACAGAATCAAACAATGAACAAATATAATGCAACAATCACACAAATTAACACCAAGATTTTTACGTGGAAAACCCGATGCGGGAAAAACCACGGGACCGAGTCCACCTAAAAAACTTCCACTATCACAAATAATGGGTTCACAATTGTTCTTCCTCAGATTCAACTAAGGGCTACAACATATATATCATCAAGAACAACTTATTCTCGGATTACAACAAGATTAAAGAGAGTAATGTTAGAGAAAAGCTCACAACACCGACAGCCCCGTTTTCTGTCAAAACGACCAGCTTTCACACCACCAATCTCCGATCCAACCGTTCAGAATGAAGAGTAACGTGTCTGGAAGCTGCTGTCCAAATCTCAGCTCGATCCAACGGTGAACGAACTGGAAATCGAAGAAAGAAGACAGACTGCTCTGCTGCCTCCTCTTCTTTCTTTCTCACGTTTTTCTCCTCTCGTTTCTCTCTTTCAAATCTTCGCTATCGCCTCTACAGTGGCAGTTTCATTTTAAATCAAAGAGGCAGCCAGCTGCCTCCTTAATTAATGTGGTGGTCCCCCATCACATGGTGCGGGACCACACCCAACAATATAAGCATTAATTTATAATAAATTTGGTTGGGATGAAATTACGAAATAATGAAGGTCGAAAGACACAAAGACTTCTGTTTCTACCAGGAAAACTCATGGAATGGATGCCCTAAATCCCCTCTAATCCAATGCATTTCATTTTATATATAGTGAGAATAAAATGAATCTCTAAACATGTGGTTTAGAGATTATTGGGTATTTTCTAAAGTGTTTTCAAAGAGAAGCAATATCTCTAAACATGTGGTCGTGTGGCACAATACTAGCTTAGGTGTCTTATCTAGTACAGTGGTGGTCGTTATAGTTTTAACCGTATTCTTACATCACCGAACCATTCACAATATCATCCAGAACACTCACTTTCCTGTGCCAAAAATCCTCAATCCATGGCTTCCACTACTCTCTCCCCTGCCACTCCCTCACAGGTAAAAAGAAAAGAAAAGAAAATGGAAAAAATCCCATCAAATAATGATTATCCTTGAACTTAATTAATTTCTTTCTCTTAGACTTTTTCGATTGCATTATGTGTTTGTTTGTTATGTGTATTAGCTATGCTCTAGCAAGAGTGGCATGTTCTCTCCTACACATGCAGCGTTTGTGAAACCAGCAAGGACAAATATGGTGACAAAAGAGAAAGGAATGAGAATTGCATGTCAGGCTACAAGTATTCCTGCTGATGATGGAGTGCCTGACATGGGTAAGAGGGAGCTTATGAATCTGCTTCTTTTGGGTGCTCTTTCACTCCCCACTGCTGGCATGTTGATTCCTTATACTTATTTCTTTGTCCCTTCTGGGTAAGAAATGCCATCTCCTCCTCTTCTTCTTGAATGATAGGTTCAATTTATCATGGAAAGTACAAGCTTAATTGATAAGTTATTCAATGGAAAACTTGATCCTTTTAAAGCCACTCTTCCTAAAATTCTAGTTCCACTGATCATCTTAAGAAGTAAAGAGTAACAAATTCACCATTTTGTGTTTAAGTTTATAAATTACTTCTTTGTTATTAATCTTGTCTGCTAACAAGTTCTAAATTGGCCATTCACTACTGCTGTAGTTCATTTGTTTAGGTATTAAATTGCTGACCATTAGGAACGATAATATACATCGTTCCATTGGGACTTCGCTAAACACAAATTACTTTTCCTTGCTGTAATTGGAAAATCTTAACAGACTAGGAGGTGGTGGTGGCGGTACCGTTGCCAAGGATGCCCTTGGAAATGATATCGTTGTAGAGCAATGGCTTAAGACTCATGGCCCTGGAGACCGAACCCTTTCTCAAGGATTGAAGGTACTGGCAGCTTCTTCTTTTTTTCTCCTGAAGCACATGTTTTTTTATTCCATTTCCCTATCTTATTAAAAGAGTTCATTAATTTACCACGGAAAAGGAACAACAAGGTTTATTGTTTTCTTATCAAATTATCACTATTGTATTTATTTAATGTCTTAGTATAAACATATTTAATTGGAGAGACAAGGTAAAAATATAAAATAAATGTTTCTGAAACAATTTAAAATGAATTTTTATACTGTTATTGTAAACATTTTTGTTATATTATGTGCCAATTGCTTGTAGTGATCATTATGACGGTGTACATTTTCCTCAATCATGTTTTCCTTCCAATCTTAAATCATATTTTCCACTTATTAATTCGAAAGAAAATATAACATTCATTCCTTTTATTTTCTTGCAAGATTTTATTAGAAGTTGCAATTTATGGTAAAGAGATGTTTGTGCGAATTCAACCATCGTTCTCACACTTCTACAAGGGCCTGTAAAATTTTGTTAAACTAAATCATTTTCTTGCCTTTTCAACACAATTTTCATTAATGGCTAATCTGTGTGGTGCTCAAACGTCCTTTGAGATAAGCTTTAGATATTCTGAAGCAACTTGTAATAATGAAATTAAATTATTTGGATTCTTTTGTGGACTTCAGGGAGATCCAACCTACCTTGTTGTTGAGAAAGATAGAACTCTTGCAACATATGGAATTAATGCTGTGTGCACACATCTTGGGTGTGTTGTGCCATGGAACCAGGCCGAGAAGAAGTTCATCTGCCCCTGCCACGGATCCCAGTACAATGACCAAGGAAGAGTTGTCCGAGGGCCAGCTCCCCTGGTAAGTCAAACAGAATTTTCCCAGCGGATTAGTTACTTTATCTTAGATAATGAAAGAACGACAACAGTTGTTCTAGATCAACAATTAGTAACAGTTTACTTGATTTTTGATTTCACACTTATCAATATCCAACTTCAATTTTACTTCTCGGCACAGTCATTGGCATTGGCTCACTGCGACGTAGACGACGGCAAGGTGGTCTTTGTTCCATGGGTCGAAACAGATTTCAGAACCGGAGATGATCCATGGTGGACTTAAGTCACTTGTTAAATGAATCACCATATATTTCATATATTCAAGTTGTGAACTGGTTTGTTTCGCAACAGAGCCAAAACATCCTATGTCATAGAGGTATGCTATGTGAATATGAGCTCATAAGATGTAAGGATAACAATATAGTTTAAAAATGGATAATCTTGTGATGTATGGTAATCTATTCCTTGTACCTTATTCTATTGCATGGTCTTGGATGTCCTTAGCCTCGAGGTAATGGCAGTCACACATTATCTGCAGCTGCCATACATGCCAATGATCAACTTCCCTCCAGCAACCACGCGGCTTTCATCAGTAAGGGTGGCCTCCACTGCAAATCTCAGCACGTATACTCACCGACGATTTTGTGGGTCATATAAACCCGGTCGTTACCCAACCTGCATTGGGTATTCGGGTTTAATAGAAAGAATACCAATGTAAACTGTTCAGGCACCACAATTTCAAACCGTCGGACCGAATGTGGCTCTGGAGATTGGCAATGTCATGAACCTGGGACCATAATCGGAGGAATTTGAACCTGGACCTCAATTATAGTTATCAAACCCGATCTAAAAAGATGAAAACTGGGTTTTTTTAAAAAAAAATAATCGCAAGAAGTTTCTTGTTCGCATTCTTCTTTAGATTGAGAGCTAGAAGTTAACATGGTGAACAAATCCACTTACAATTAATCCAAGCTAGGTCTCCAAGCTAGTGAGCTGTTTGTATAAAATATTCTTGAAAGTTAAGATATCTCTGTCCAAATATCTATATTGTGATCATCATAACATTGAGGGGATATTTGACTTGAGCTATTTTATGAACTTTTCACACTCCAAACAATGGAAATCGACATGTGTGTTGCTTTCCTTCTTTTTATTTATTAGAGGGAAAACACTTTTTTAATGATAGATATAGAAAATATAAAAGGTCCCACCTTCTTAACCATGGAAATTTTATATAAAATTCATATTTAAAACTACTCGTTGATGGTTGATTTCCACGGGTTTTATTTTGGTATTTTTTCTGATACTTCACCAATTTAGTTCAATTTGTTATAGTGCTAAGTTGTATATGTTTGCAGTAGCTATTTGAAAGACTTGACGACAGGGTAGCTCCTGCTAAGCTTGAGGTTCGTAAATTTTATGTTCGCGAAGAAGTTTCATTGATGTAAGGAGGAAACTTTGCAACTAGGTATATGTTCTTGAAGAAACTTCTGGTATGCTAATTGTGCGGTTTATGCAGGGAAAGTATGCTGCTGTGCTAGTATGTTGGCTGCTTGGAATTGGTTGCCTAGTTTCTTGGAATAGTATGCTCACAATTGAAGATTATAATGCTTGCATTTTCCCGGTATTTCCCACCTCCATTTCTTGCAATTTTTTGCTGGTTTCAGATTTTCTTAGTGATTTTTTTATATTGTTTTTCTGTTGATGCTTCGATTTGAATATTTATTGAACCAACTTCTAATTAAAAAATGGAGTAGATTAATTCCTGGTTCCTTATAATTTGAGTTCTTTATTGACGTGGAACACAAATCCCATTTAAGCTAAATTAATTATTTCCATTACAACATTTACTTAATCGTTAATTAAGATTTTTTAGTACTTGTTAGTTTTATTTAATTAGGGTTAGTTTATTAGCAAGTTAGTAATAATTCTATGGTTTTTTTTTTATATATAGTATTATTAGCATTTTCATTTTTTTTTATAAATAAAGGTTGTAAGAGCTTTTTGACAAGAAAACTTTTAATGAACAAAAATAGAGTATTTTAAAAGTATCCTTAACTCTATGTTTTTTTTTTAGGATTTTTAGAAATTAATAAACTCTATTATCTTTTTATTGTTGTGGTTATTTTTTTTTATTAACGTGGGTGTCCAGGTTAGCTTGCGTGCACCTCGACAAATCCCACGTGCCCTGAAGTTGACGACCATGTAAGTTTCCAGTGGCTATTATATTAGTAACCACAAGGCTCGAACTTGAAATCATAGGGGGAGCAAACCCCTTGATCCTAAATTTTTACCACTGAACCACCTACTAGATAATTTATTATTGTGTTTATTGATATTACTAATAACTTCTCACCTTGCGGTGTAAGAGCGAAAGTTATCTAGGACGTGGTTAAAACTCACAAGACAACACAGAATATTGTATCTCATAGATTTGATTTGTATGAGTATTTTGTGGCATACTTAGATGGATCAATTACATGAGGAAGGCATCAATGGAGATTGTGATAAAAAAAAAAAAAAAAGTTTGCTTAGAGACTTATCTCATGGGGAACTAAACTCCAAAACAATCTCTTCAAACTTATATAAGGATTATATAGAGAATGGTGTATACTATACACACGATACAATGAAAACTATGTTCGTAATCTTTTCTTAAATGAATTTTTAATTTTAAAAAAATTATTGTTTTAATGAGAATTTTTTGAAGAAAATATTTACTAAATAATTATTAGAGATGGAAGCTTAATTTTATTTAAACAGCGTTCCTTGTTATTAGAAAAGAGAATTTGTCACATGCAAACTCACTTATGGTTGAAGATTGGTGGTTCAATGTTATAGTATATAGAGTTCATGCTAAGAAGCCTATCATGAAATATTATAAGAAAATTATTAATTTTAGAATTTGTATAAGATATTGTGAATCCAGGGCTTAGAACTTTTAAGGCTTCGATATGGCAAAAAGGGGTCCCTCCTAAGGTTCAATCTTTTCTTTGGCTAGCTGTTCAGAATAGATTATGCACTAAGGATTTCTTACTTTGCCGCAATATAATCCCAGTTAATCAAGCCTTTTGTATCTTTTGTGAAAATGAGATTGAAACTTCAAATCATCTTCTCCTTCATTGTAGACCAGTGTGGAAATTATGGATGAAATTCTTGAATTGATGGGGTATTAGTGGTTGCCTTCCCTGCTGTGTGGATGATCTTTTACATCAGTGGCCCAACCTAGTATTTGAAAAATTCCAGCGTAAGGCTTGGTCTATGCTCTCTTGTTGTGTTAGCTGGAGTATATGGCTTATGAGGAACAAAGTAATCTTCAATGATGGAGCTGCGATCTTCGAAGACAGTTTCTCCTTAATTCTTTATCGCCTCTCAAATTGGCTCAAGTCTATTGATAAGTTCTTCATGGCTACTGGCACTACATTAATTATGGGACCTGGAGGTATTATAGATTGGTCAAACACCAAATCAAGGCTTTAAGCATGGTGTATCACCTTCTCCAATCTTGATGTTCTTTTTCGGTTATGTATTTGTTGACTCTATTTTCCTTTCCTTTTGTATTTGCTTTTTGTCTTTGTGACTCTCTTTTCTTTTCTTTTTTGTTTCTCTTTCGTGTATCTTGTTTTTGGCTATCTTCTGGTTAGCCCTTTCAATATTTCGACTTATTCTAAAAAAGAATTTGTATAAGATAATTTATAATGGGCATATAAACTCAAGAAGATATATGAAATTTATCTAATTAAAAGGAAATATAATTTTTGATTAAACTGTTGGATCAATTTCAATTTCAATTTCAGATTGCATAGATGATATTTGACTATAGTTTTTGGTTGGCTATGCAGAGATACCACCCTTCCAGGGTCCTTACACTTGTATATCAGCCATTTGCGCTTGGAACACTTGCAGTTCTTGCATACTACGAGGCAAAAATCAACACTCGTTTGCGGAATTTCTTTGGATACATTCTTTTCTTCTTCAAAGACTCTTTTGGTTTTAGTTGTGAGGGTGCCTTTTATTCAAAAACTACATTTTCCGCTTCTCATTGACTCACTGCATTAATTCTAAGCACATAAATAATCTTTCAATCCGTTTCGTTATGCTTCTCTAGTTGGATTTACAGAACGTTTGATTTTGCGGCAGCCATTACGTTTTTATCTAACCTCAATTGTATGGTATTTGGTTATAAAATGAAGCTATGATTTTATTTATAAAACCTACTAATAAATGAGGTTTGACCTCAGGTTCTGGTGAAGCAATTTTTACATGTTTTAAGAACCACTCATAATGTGTTTTTTAATTTTATTTATTTATTTATTGTTGAGAAGACACAGATCAAAACAACCTTTAAAATTTTTCTTATTTCAAGAAACAACTGTATGAATGAAAAAGCTACAAATTATCTCTAAAATGTTTGGAGTGTTTGTATTTGAACAGACTTATATCAATGCTCGACACCAACAGAGAAAAACTAATTTTTTAATTCATTAAATGATGAAGTAGAATGAAACATGTATATGAATTTAATTGCTCTTGTTTTTGTAGTTAAGTAATAATTAACAAGTATATTATAGTGAAATACATACTCCGTGTATATATTATTTTTTTGATGAGATTACAATAAGTTTAATAAGATAATAAAACGAGCATTGTAATTTACATGGCTGTTTTTACAATGTATTAATAATCAAATACATATAAATGTAATTGCAAAATAAGAAATTACTACATGTTCTTTTTAGTCATTTGATTATCAACATCAATTTCAACCATACCATAGTTTTATCTTAACATATTTTATATGTTTTTTTTTGTTAAATAGCAGCTTCAATCATAATTTTAAATAAATATATATTTTAATTAAACCAATCATTACTAAAAATAATTTTTTTAAATTTATTTTTACCACACGTTAACGCAATACTAACACACTCATAGCATCATCGGGGAATGGAGGACTTGGAACCTTTGTTGGAATCTGTGCACTCAGTGGGGCATTTGGACTCGCAGATGCTCATGTACGGGGTGGAATGGTTGGTGAGCTCTCCTTCATGCAACCGGAATTTGTTCAGGTCAGTGTGTACAGTCAGTTTACATTTCTCATGTGCTTCTGTGCTGCACAAATATTTGAGTTTGGTTCAATTTAGTGGGACCCTTTTCCTTGTATAGAACTTCTGCAGTCATTTCTCGCTGGTTTATCAGCATCAGGAGCTCTAATCTCTGCTTCGAGGTTAATTACAAAAGCAGCATTCGACAATTCACAGCATGAACTTCGCAAGGGAGCCAGTATGTTCAATCCCCTTTTCATTTTGCTTCATTTATTTTATTTAGAAGAAATGTTGTGAAAAATGAACCTCCATTTCTCTTACTTGAAAATGGTTTCCTGATGATAGTTCTGGAAGGTCTGCTGTTCGTTTTCCACCAAAACCCAGTAGCAATGCAATTTTCCTTTATTTTTTATGCATGTAAATAGAAAACGTTTTTTTTTTTAATCTCAACTCAAAAGTTTAAACATGAAAAATATTTTTATATTACTTCTATCACATGCTTTTACATGAATTTATCACTATTTTATATTTAATTTTTATAATTTAATTAAATAAAAGAAGGATGGAAGCTTCACGAATAACTTTATATTACTCTCTTGCAACTTTCTTGTACTTAATTATTCGTGAGATCTCTATTGAATTTCTTGCTTGTGTGATGTTTGAGAGTACTTCAATTCTTAAAGTATCTGCTGGCTGATCCAAGTTACCATGGAATCGTTTTACGTCTAATCACAAATACAATTTGAGTGATTTATAATCATATAACCGATAATTTCATCTCAATTGCGTTTATCTTTTGAACCCAAATTTCGCTTTCTTAACTTCTTTTCGAATTCAGGAGCTTGCTAATTGCTACCATGTGTGCATGGAGTACCAATGACAATATTTCTCTTGCTTGCTATTTAGAATTTTATTCAATCCCAAGAACAATATGTTCTCAAAACTCTTTGCAATTGAGCACAAATCTGAACTCCTATACTTTCTTCATACATGTATGTGTTGCTGATAATTCTTGATAATTGTTGGTTTTAGAGATAGTGTACTCTTCAGTCTTCTGCCAATTCGATTTGTATGGCCAGCTGTGTTCCACCTCTCTCTGCAGTTTCGTTTCTTGCCATCTCTGCATTTTTTGAGCTTCTTTGTGTTCTTCTGTACGCATACGTTTTCCCAAAACTGGCCATCGTGAAGTACTACTACTCTAAGGCAGCCTCGGAAGGGTCAAAAACTGTTTCAGCTGATCTTGCTGCGGGTGGCATTGAAACATTGCTACAACCAGAAGAATGCCACCTTTATTTATCTATCCTTGTTCCCTTTGTATAGATGTGTAACAGAATGTTTATGGTATTTCCACTATCCAATCTTGAACTTGAAGGCTTGCAATATTTTAACAGTCTGAGGAAGATCCAGAACAACTCGAGCGGCTGGGCAACAAGGAGCTACTACTGCAGAACATTGATTATGCAATTGATACGTTTCTCGACCTGTTATGGCTTATAGGCAAGGGATGATGAACACTGAATTTTTCTGAATTTGGAATGAGGATTGTCTGTTAGGAGGTAAAGACTATAAAATTCATGGAACGAGGATTCATGATGCGATTGGCAAAATATGAAGTTAGTAAATCCATTTAAACTCGGTGGATGTTCTGAATCAATCCTTTCTTTTTTATTATTTTTTTAACACAAAATATGCGATCTCTAGCAGGGGAGAGATTTTACTGTCAGTTGAGCTTCATGATCGTCGGCAACTAATCCTTGTTTAGAGTCGAAATAATTCTCCTTTGAACAGTTTCCTAGAAAGGTAGAAGAGTTGAGACTCTTTTTTTCTCCTTCTAACATTTTTGTTTTGGACATATAGATCTATGACTTGTAAGTGGTAATGAACTTCTTACAAGTTTATTTTTTTTTAGTATTTAAACTTATGAGACATCTTATTGCTAGATGCGCTTGAGAAGTTTTATGATGGTTGATTATATATATACATATACATATTTAGGCCTGTTTATTTGCTTAAAAGTAGTTTTTTTTAATTAAAAATATGATTTTTTTGGAAAATAGATTCCTGAAAAGTGAATTATTTTTTTATATTTGGTAATGTCATGGAAAATAAATTAGAAAATGTTTTCAAGTGTTTGGTTATGTTATCAAAAATAAGCTGGAAAATAACTTATTAATGTTTTATTTTTTTAAGTTTATTAAAATAATAAGGAATAAATATTACAAATTAAAAAGTTGAATGAGAATGAAATTGAAAAAAATCTAATTTTATAAATTATCACAAATAAAATAAATAACAATTAAAATAATAGAGATCAAATCTAACACATAAAAAAATTAAAAGATGATAAATTAAAATAATAATGATTACAATTTCATAAATTATTTCAAATAAAATAAGTAACAATCAAAAGAATGAGAACCAAATTTGATAGATAAAAAATTTCAATTAAAAAAATGATAAGAGAAAAGCAAATAACGATCATAAAAATGAGAACCAAAAATTAATATAAAAATCAAATTAAATCAAATTCTAAGGGATGAAATTGAAAAAAAAATCAAAACAAAATATATAGCAATCAAAAGTTTGAGGGCCAGATTTGATATAATCAGCAAATAATATAATATTTATAAATTTTTCACAACTTCTGAAAAGTGGTTTCCACCTAAAACAAAAGAAAAACACTTTCCTGGAAACCAAGCCAAATTTTTCTTTGACCGGAAAGTGTTTTTCGTTGACTAATTTTTCTAATAGCAAACAAATACAGAAAAATTTGAAAAGTAATTTCTAAAAAATCACTTCCCGTTAAACAAACGGGGCTTAATATGAGAAAATTCATATAAGAAGAAGGAAAAAAAAATCATATTTAATTTCACCAAAAATATTTTTACTTATTTAAAAAATATTTGTGTAATTCCCTCTATGTTGTTTCTTTCTCTATCTTCTATATTGAATAAATATTAATAGTTACGACTTAATCACCATAAAAAATTCTCAAAGAATTTTTCCTACTTTCCTACTTGGACTTGATGCTTCAAGCTCTCTCGGATTCAAAATGGCATGGATCAAGACTTGTAGCATTGGTGGCGTAACATTAGGAGGGGAGGAGGCAATCCCTGGGTTGGGTTTAAGGCTATTGAAAGACCTTAAGATCTCCCCCATCCAAACAACGTCCCAATTCCAACAATTTTCGATAATTATTTTTCAATAATTTTCTCTACAAGCAATACTCACCAGCATAGTTTTTATGTTGAAGTATGTTCACAGATAATTTTCTCTACAAGCAATACTCACCAGCATAGTTAACGGATCAATTTTTCTTTTATTTTTATTGAGACTCGGCTCGGTTTAAACCCCGCATCACCTGGGTCACAGGGTTATTATCGGATCCGATTGTTCAACAGTAAGCACAGTCTGGCAAGAAAACTTATGCAAAAATATATATAATGTTGAAACTATGAAAGCACCTTTGGAAGGCAAGAACAGCACAAAAAGACAAGTATTGAACCACACTAAAACATGCATATGCATGTGAATTCATATATTATGTTTCGAATCTATCAACTAACATAAATTAATCAAACTTTTCATCCAAAACTTTATGCTTTAAGTTTAATAATTAGAGATCCTAACCCCAAGACTATTAATGTGAAAGGATCTACTCTTGCTCATAATTGACATTAATATACGACCAACATACTCAGTCTTGGGGAACTGATTCCTCGATCACATTGATGTTAATTTCTGCCATTGATACAGATTGCTTTGATTAGTATTTAATTAATCAAACTTTGATTGTTTAATATTTCTTAGTAAATAATCCCTAGAAATACCCACCTTTTTCCTTCTATAAACATAAAAATTTTATAATACAATCCATGTGAACAAGCTTTCTTATGAACAAATTTGGCAAAAAAGCAAGCGAAAAACTATGAAAAATCAACTGGTTTTCTAACAAGGGGACCACATCGCGTGTTTAAAAATATAATTGCAAATGCTTTTTAAAATAATTTTTATTTAGAAATAAATTAAATAATATTTTTTTTAAAAAAATATAAATAATAAAAACATTAAAAAAATTGAAACTTAATAAGAATCAATCCCAAAGAGTTCCTCCTTATAAAAGATGTCAATGAACAGACTCCGGCAAAAACGAGCTGAAATTTACAGAGGGCTAAACGACAAGAAAAAAAAAATCCCCAATTAGCCCGTTTTAGTGCTAGTCTGTCTACTAGCTTCACGTGATTGCCCTAAAACAAAATGTACCACCAAAAGAATTACAGGGTCTAGGGCTAAAAGTACAGTAGTATAGGCCATTCACCAACCACTAGCTAGAATCATTAGGGGTAAAACAAGAAAACAAAAACCAGGCCATGATGATGTTGATCTTGAAGAAGACGATGACTGTGTCTTCTCAAATTGAAGTGAATCAACAGCCAAAGGCATGTTCTCTTGATCAGGGCTACACTTGGATTCAAGCACTGGTGGGTGTGTGCTATACATTATGGCTCTTAAAACAGCAGAAACAGTCGGTATGTACTCAGTTTTGTTTCTTGCAAGGAGCCAAGTTAGACCCATTAGCTGGCAATCCCTGTTGAACATCTTGCTTGCCCTCTCATCTCTTGTGCTCCTGTCTTGTGTTCCATTCTTGGCCTTCAGCTGTAAAAACAATCACATTCAAGATTGTTTTAGTCATAAGAAAATAATGCACAAGAGATGGAAAAAAAAAGGATTTTTGAACAAGGTGGAATACCAAAGAGGAAAGGTTGTGTTCGAGGAAATGGACAACCAAATTGTTTGCAGTGTAAAAGGTTCGGTAGGAGAGCACATGGGTTTGGGACCTATGGGTAGGGTGACTTTCTGAGGGTCTACCCTAGAAAGCTTTGGTGGGTTTTCACAAAACAGCAAAAAGAAGACCTTGAAAGTAAACCTACACTGCCCCACTTTCACTTTCATGCTTCTGCTTCTGCTTATTCAAATGCTATTCTCACTATGCAATGCATTAGTCAATACATACCTAAAAGCCCAATTATTATAAGCGTGATAGCAGCAGGAGCATATACTCTTGTTTTTTTTTTTGCTTTGAGAGTGAGGAACAGAAAATGAAAACTAGCCCTTGCAAATCCCCTAAAAAGTCTTATTAGTCCTTCACACCTTTTTCCACTAATTTGCTTGTGAACAAAACAAGTTGTTACTTAGACAACATCCAGCAAGTTCCCACATAAGACCTTGAATTGAAAGGGGTATTTTTTTTTTTTTTTGACACAGCTTAAACTGAAGGCATCGTACCGAATGATAATATGAACATTATGACGAAAATGCCCTTCAAATTGTTGTGAAATCCCCTAAAAAAATGCCATGAATTGAGCCAGGCCACTCATTTGCAAAGTCAAGAAAAGCTCGAGATCACCAACCCCGGGAAAAAAGGGCAGTCTTGAAATGAACCCAAAACTCCAATTTTTCAGATAAATTAATCAATCGAAAAACCCACAAACCCCCCCCCAAAAAAAATCCCACAAGAAAACCAACCTTAATAAATGAAGTAATCCCTCTCTCCATTGAAGATGAAACATTCACAAGGAGCAATAAATGCAAAATTCCTTCTAAAAACTAACCTTTTGGAGGGCACCGAGGCACTTAGTACACCCTGCATAAGAGGAATTCTTGCAATTCTTCTCCAGATTCGTTACAGCAGCAGTAGGAGTTGCATTATGAAACCCAGAACTCACATTAAAAGCAGCAGGACAACTAAGGGAACTAATGTGATGAAGTCTGATCCCACAAAAACACAGTATAGCATCACAGCTAGCATTAGGCTGTGGCAACTTTACATTTTTACTCAAAAGTGCACTTTGTAATGAATTCACACATTTTTGTGAATCATCAGGCATCACTGGAAAATCAGGTGATGGTGTCGGGGCTGAAGCGTGGACTTGCAGGGCTGACCTTGCATGAGCTGCAAAGAGCCAAGCTGCAAGAACTGGACAGCACCGGCTACGGTCAAGGTCTCTACCACATGCATCATTCACACCACCAAAAAGTTCAGCTGAGAGGTCCAAGTGGCAAATTTGAGACTCAGTTTGGACTGGAAATGCAGGGACAGTGTTGGGGTTTGAATAGTCTCCTGGTTTTAGAGGCTGGTTTTGGCCAGAAACTGGCTCAGCTAGGAAGCTTGAAAGAGAGAGAGCGAATAAGGAAGTAGAGAGGAAGATCGTGAGAAAAGTTTGCATCTTTAGTGAACTCAAGAAAAGGGTTTTACTTTTTCTTGGCTAGCTCTTGTTGTTAATGATGGTGTTGAGTAGGTAATGAGTGTGGATAGATTTATGGGTGTGAAAGAAAGCTGTGAGAGATTTTGATTGGGAAATGGAGAGAAGTTAAAGGAATGATGGGGTTTTGAGTCTTTTGCTTTTCAGAAGCTTTATCAAACACTATAAAAAGAGAGTTCCTTTATGGTTCTTGAAAATTATCAAGGAAAAGGGAGAGTGCGTCTGCAAAAGATTCATGAGATATTCAAAGAAGGAGTGGTTTTAGTGGGCTTTGGTGGTCTTGTTGTCTGGCTTAGAAAGATGGTTTCCATTTTCTTTTTTGAGAAGATGCAGATCTTGAAATCTAGAAGGAGAGAAACAAAAAAAAAAAGGAAGTGGAAGATTTGTGGAAGATGACTTGGAAGAAGTGTCTCTTTCTTGTTTCTTTCGATACCTTCCACTTTTTAATATTTGTGTAAGAAATGACACATTATGGATTCATCATCCACATGAAAAAGGCCAAAGATACATCATGGATTCATCAGCCACGTGAAAAAGGGCAAAGATCTTCTCTTGTTCCGAGCTAAGGGTAGTGCTAGATAATACCATGCTTATAAAAACAGAATCGAAACTCAGTTTTGAAACCAATTTGGGATAAGAATCTAGTTATGGGTAAGAGAATCAGTCTAGGTTGGTTTTTTTTTTAAAAAAAAAATATTAAAATAATGTCATCTTATCAAGAAAAAAATTCAAGAGTTGAGACCCGGGTTTTAACTCGAGTTACAAATTGTCCCGAATATTTTACAAGATATTTTTTTCAATCCCGAATAGTTTAGATCCTAGATCGACCCGGCCGGGATGAGACATCAAATTAAGGATACAAAGCAATCATCCATTATTGTATAGTAATTTTTTATTGATGTGCTTTTAAGTCCTTTTATTTTGTTTATAGAGAAGGGAAAAGAGAGAGGGGTCCAATGGAAAACAGGAAGATTCGTTTGGCAACTTGCGATGTTCATGTCCTTTTCTTTTATATTCTCTAGCTCATGCTTGCTGGATATGATATGAAAGATACAGTATATATTGGTCCCCGCACTTGTAATTTTTTGCCCACTTGGTCCTCTAGAAATATTCATAATTTTAATCTCTTTTTCTAACTTTCAAAACTCGTTCAAGACATCTCTCGTTTGCTTGTTAAAAAAATTAATATTTTGACTCGATTAAAGATTAATAGAATTAAAATTAAAAGCTAACCAATGTTGTGTATCTAATTTCATGTTGAGTTGTGTTTGATCAGAATTAAAAATAATAATTTTCCATTCATTAATAATGGAATTTCTGAGATTTTAGTATTACCCTTTTCCCTCCAAACTACTCATTATTTTCTATTTTTCAACCACTTTTCAGTTGTAGAAATCATCACACAACACCTTAAACATCATTTATAATCATAAGAAAATGTTTCAAACCGGTACCCCAGATCCAAAAATTTATAAGATTTAAATTAAACTTTGAAATTCCATTATTAAATAACTGTCTAAAGTAAAAATGATGTTTGGGATATTATGGAGATTTTTTAATTTGTAGGTGAAAATGGTGATTTTGAATTACAAAAATTCACAAAATGATGGTAGGTCAAAAGGCATCTAATTTGAACTGTGGAATAAAACTACTAAAAAGAATAGATGATAATAAAATTTCAAAATCATAAATAAGTAATTTACATGCTCGTGCTATGCTCTAAGTCAAATAAAAAAAATTGAACGTAAAGGAAAATCAGGCTATGGAGAACTTGATGCATGAACTTTTTTAGGAAAAATATTCCTTAGTTAATTTCATTTCTTCCTATTTTTATTTCTCTGTTTTTTATTTTGATGTTTTTCTAGTGTTTTTTTTCCTATTTGAATATAATTTTTTTCTAGTTTATTTTTTCTATTCATTATTATTAGAGTTTTCTAGTTTTTTTTCTATATAAAGAGTTGTAATAGCCTTTTCAAAAGTGGAAACATGGAGAAATAAAATTAAGAATTTTGAGAGTCTTCTTGTATTTATGATGTTCTTGGTCTTTCAGAGTTTTGACTCATATAAACCATTTATCTTTCACTCTCATTTACATCAATTAGTATCAAAGCACCCAATAATCCTTGGTGGTTATTTTGCTTTGATGCGTGCTTTAAAACAATTATATTATAAAGGTAGTAGAACATGACACACTTGTACAGAAAGAGACGAGGAGGTTCCTATGGATAACATTGTTCCACCATTTATTACAATTTTATTTTGATGAAATAATTTTTTTAGAAAAATAGATATTTATCTATTTTTATTGTGATATTTTTCTAGTTTTTTTTTCCATACTGAAAGGAATATTTTTCTTAGTTTATTTTTTCTAATCAGTATTATTAGGATTTTCTAGGTTTATATATATATATATATATATACACAAAAACTAAAGAAGAAATGATGCTATACTTAGGATCCATGCAAAACAAATGATGAGGCAGCAATATTTTAGACATGGAAAAGGAAAAGACATGACCCTTGAGAACTGATCATCAAAATCAGCACAAAATCTGACGGTTTGCTTTAGTGAAGGGCAAAGATTAACAAATCTTTTGGATTATACCATAAGAACAGAAACATTTGGGACCATTTTTTTTTCTATCATATGTACATAAAATGATGTGGAAGTCAAATCATGCGGAGGTCCTTTCCATTCCTTGCACGGGTCCATGCATGTTTCTCTATGATGGGTAGAAAAAAAACAGAACAAGACTGAAAAGAGTGGAAATGTGCTAGTAAATAGAAAAAGGAAACAATAATTGTGGAGTATTTCTCAATCCAATCATGACCTTGCTTACTTAGGATCCTTTTCAATTACCAAGTGTACCCTTTTAAAAAATTATTTTTTAATATTTTTTTAAACCAAAACACAGTTTAAACCAACACAATATAAAAAAAAAGTTTAATATTTTTTGTTCTTTTTCTTATTAATGTGGTTGTTCGGGTCAGCTTACGCATACCTCGACTAATCCTACAGACCCTGAAGTTAACGACCATGTAAATTTCCAGTGACCATTATATTAGCAACTACAAGACTCGAATCTAAAATTATAAAAAAAAAAATAAACCCTTTAATTTCAAACTTTTCAATTTTAAATTTTGCTTTGTAAAGAAGGTGGCCCTGGAAAAAAAATGTTGTAGTAGCATTGGAAGAGGAGAGCATCCCATGGACTAGACGTTTCTCTACTGAACTCTCTCGAGCAGTAATTGCTGCTTGGCTCGATCGAGTTGCTTTGCTTGATTAGCTGCATCTCTGGGACAGGAGCCATGCTTGACAGCCCAAGACAGCAACATCATACTTTTCTTTAACAAAAATTGCTTTTGGGATAACATAAAGTAATGAAATTGCCTGGACAGTTTTGTTTTCTTTATTCGGTGGAAAACGTTTTAAACTTCAATCCACATGGTATGCCCACTCCTATATATAGTTTTCAACAAAGGTCTATATATATATATATATATATTAAAAAATGTGAAAAAAAAAAGAGTAGAAAGATAAATTATTTTGTCTCTTGCAGAGTTTACATGTTTTAGCGTGTTTGAAAGTGTAGTTGTGGTTGTTTTTCATCCAGAAAAATATGCCAATAATGTTTTTTTATTTTTTAAAAATTATTTTTGAAATTAGCATATCAAAATGATTTGAAAACATCAAAAATATATTAATTTAAAATAAATAAAAAAATTTAAATTTTTTCAAAAACACTTTTAAAACGCAGTGCCAAACACGTATTCGATGAATTGCGCATCTTTATTATTGAGTTAAGAAATGATTTTCCAACTTGGGTTCATAATTGTACATTTTTTTTAAAATTTTAAGGAGGAAAATACACAATAAAATGGGAGGAATGAATGAATTGATAGCACAAGTCTCTCTTCTAAAGAAAATATTAATTATAATTCTATTTTCTTTCACCCATGATCTATAAGAAAAATAAAAGAAATCTATGTTTGACAACTACCATCCAACCCAGCCAATATTCTCCATTTTCAAGCTAATATTTCTATATTCCCTGCATATTCGACAATATTTCCCACATAAAAAACTCCCTTTTTGTGTGACAAAAAGTTCTATTAAATTGAAAACTATAAAATAAAAAATAATAGCCACAAATGGAAACAAGAAGAATATAATGTAAAAATCAAAGGACAAAACGTAAAGCGCCAATCAAGCAAGAATTATTCCAGCATAAAGTCCCTTTACCAAAAGCTTCCCAGCTCTACTCCCTATGATTTTTTTTTTTAATCTTGTTTTTCTCTTTAATTTTATTTGCGTCTTAGGGTTTCGGGTCCCTCAGTTTCAGTTTTTGTGACAGAAAAAGGAAGGACCTACCCCTTGCTCGAGCCTTTATACTTTATAGTACAATGCCGAGAGATTCAAATTAGGGAGGATGTCTTCCTTTTGTAAGAAAAAGCTGTGGTAATGTAGGGCTATCGCCATGGCTCTGCAAACATTTTTGTGTATGTAGGGCTATCTGATGTAGCATTCTGGGGTCCTTACAGTATAATCTTGATAAATTAATAGTTTTAATTAAAAAAATATGTTTGTTCAACTTTAGTCTCGAATTAGATTTGTAGTTTTGATTAATCAATAATTTTTTATGATTATAAAAATATTAAGATATTAAGTTGTTTTTGTTTTTGTTTTTGTTTTCATTTTTCCAAGTGATTTGATGCATTTGCTAGTTAGTTTTTTTCTTGGAAAAGGGCAATTTGTTTTTTCTAAAAACATTATCAACCCAATATTAAGATATTAAGTTGTTTAATTGTGTGTTTGGTATTATGGTATGAATTGTTTTTTAAAAGTATTTTTTACTTCAAAATAAATTAAAATAATTTTTTTAGAATTCTTTTATTTGTGACATCAATACATTAAAATAATTAAAAAATATTAAAAAAAACATGAATTTTCAAATAAAATATAGTTTTAAAACATATTTAAAAGTAAAATTTACAACACTATCAAATAGCACCCTTTATTATACAATTGAATCTCTCTAAAAATAAATAAATTAATGGTGCTAAAAAAGGGTAAAAAATATTCTGGCCCTTGTAGCTTTCGCAATGTTTCTCTTCGGCCTCTCTATTGCAGTAATTATGGCTTTATTTTCTTCATTTCAAGCAACACGAACCAGTTTTCTTGCCTGAAGTCAATAAAATAAAGAAACATTGGTTAGCATGGCTTATCTGCAACACTTTCAGCAATTCAATCATCAAAAAAGCAAAATCATAATTTCGAATTTCATAGAAAGGAAAGTTGCAGGTGAAAAGATTGCATCATAGACGTCTCCTTATCTCCTGCCTTTTCATACACAAAAGCAACCGTCTAAAGTGATAGGCACTGTGATGCTATTTTTTTATTAAATTAAATTTTCATTTGAAAATATATATGTTTTCCATCAATATATTAAAACTATTAAAAACTATTGAATTAATAATTTTTAAAAATAAAATACACTTAAAAAAAACTAATATCACGCTCTTAAACACATTATATATTTTAATCAACAGTGTGGTTGATTCAAATGGTTTGATGTTTTTTTTTTTAAAATAAGATTTTGAGTTCAAATCTTGTGAATGAAACACACCATTACTATAAGAGTTTTATTTTTTTTTATTTTTTAATGAGCCGACTTAACTCGACCAGATTGGTTAAAATCTAGTGAGCTTTCAGATACCAGAGTTTAGAAAAAAAAAAAAAAACATTCCACTTTTTGCAACCACTCCCAGTTCCTTCTGGTTTCGTCAAAGAGAAAAGAAAAGAAAATTAATACATATCACAGCTCTCAAAATCACACAAGTGGCATGAAAAAGGTTGTTCTCATTTGCACTTTCTAGGTAAGATAATTAATTACTAATTAAACATTTTTAATTGAGATTAAGCGGCTCTTCAATCCGAGGATTACTTGCCCCATTCGCATTATAGTTTATTTATTTTTTATATATTTAAATAATTAAGAACGAAAGGTCTTCTTCCATGGAAGCAGCACTATCAACCTAACATTAGATTATGACAGCCATTCCTTTGGAAGTTGGCACATCTCAATCACTTGATTCAAATACAAGTTTCGTTCTAAATTCAGGCAGCTTTATGACGGCGTAATTACCTCAACATGAAACAAGTGCTACTAGAGGAAATATAACGATTAATTAAGCTAGCTACCCAGCTAGTTTCTATGTGTTTTCTTCGTGCTATATTTTGTGAACCATGTCACTTTAAGGCATATATCTTGAATTTTTATATATAATTTTATATTTCTTTCTTTCTTCGGTTGGGAACGTTAGAGAACAATAAAATTATTTTTAGAATTTCATCTTAACAATTTAAGTTATTGAGTTGAGGTAATTTTTTTAATATAACATCAGAATTTTCACTACCAGAAAATTGATAAATACAAACGAAAATACCGAGGGAATTACCGTGGGAAAAAAAATTAAAACAAAGCAAAAAAAACATGATGACGTGTCATTTTTACCAACGGAATTACCGACGGAATTTATTCCGTCGGTATTTTCCAGAGAGCTCTAGAACTGTTCACTTTCCACTTGCACTGTTAATTATTGTTCTTTACGGACAAAATCACCGACGGATTGAAAAGTCATCGGTGTTATTTGGCGGGTTTCTGAAAAAATTCAATTAATTTAAAATTTTCATTTAAATATTACAGACGGAATCACCGATGGATTGAAAAATCGTCGGTAATTTTTTGCGTTCTGAAAAAAATTTACGAAATTGAAAATTTAAATTAAATATTACCGATGGAATTACCGATGAAATAATTAAAAAATATTAATATTTAATTATCCGTCAGTAAATCCGTCGGTAAAGCGTCCCAATAAAAAGCCTGAATGCCCTTATTTCACAAGAGACATACCCGTTTCTTATTATTATTCTTCTTCTTCTTGTTCTTCTACTTCTTCTTCTTATTCTTCTTCTTCACTATATGTAAAAAACATCATTAAGGTATGTCTTCTTCTTCTTCTTCTTCACTTTATGTAAAAAACATCATTAATTTCTTATCTATTTCTTTCTCTTCTTTTCTCTCCTCATCTCCTTCTCTTTTCCTCCATGCTTGGGTATGTCTTCTTCTTCTTTCTTCTTTTATCCTCTTAGTTTTTTTTTAATTAATATGCTTAATGAAAATTTTTTTCTCTCCTTAGCTTCACTTGCAACTACATTAAGGTAAGATTTTTCTTTTTTCTTCTTTTTTCATGATTTTTTTCACTATATTTGTTTTTTATTTTATTTTTAATTGTTTTTGTTCTTAATAATTGTATAAATGTTGTTGTGAGATTTTTTTTTCATATGAGATCAATTTTTAATAGATTTATTTATAGGATTTTTAAATTTTTAGCAATTGCAACTTCCTTTTTTTCATATGAATTTTTTTAGTTGAATTTATTTTTTTATTTTATTTATTTGTTGCAAATTTATTTGAATTGATTTTCTTATTCTTTTTTCCAAGCATTTTGAGTATATATTATACAGTGTTAATTTATGTTAATTTAATTATTTTATAATTTTATAAAATGAATTTTTTTAAAATGTTTTTCAATAATTACCGACGGAATTTCTCCGTCGGTAATTCCATCGGTAAATCCCTCGGTAATTCCGTTGGTAATAAAAAAATTATTACCGACACTTCTGTTCCGTCAGTAAATCCGTCGGTAATTCTATTACCAACGGATTTACCGACGGACAAAACATTACCGACGAACAATTCACCGACGGATCATTTTCGTCTTTGATTTCGTCGGTAATATAATTACCGATGGAATATGTGTCTTACACCGACGGAAAAATTCCGTCGGTAAAACTGTTAAATCTTGTAGTGTTTCAAATCTTATCACTCTCATTATATTTAATAAAAATTAAAAATTAAATATAAAATAATATAAATTTGTGTGAGTGTTAAGCTATTTGGGTTAAGAACAAATTTGATCAACATTTATAGGATATATTTTCATAAATTAATTTGGTCATTGTAGAACAATATAATATAAAGACATATTTCTAGCTTTTTTTAATGACAAATTTAGTTGGGAAATTCCATTTCCATTGTATCCCATAATCAACACCTTACCTTTGGATCTCAAACCATAATCAAATATCCTGTCATTGATTTATTAGGAAGAAAAAAAAGAGTCAGTCAAGATCATTAACACAGCAAATGATTATCCAATGTCCATTGTTAGCGATCACAGTTTCAAATGGGGAGAGCGTTCTCTCAGTTGGAGAGAGAAGCGAAGGGAGATCAGTCGACAATCATAGATGATCAAATTAGTCGCTTTGTTTTTTTTTTTCCCACAAAAATTGGCGACGAAACCAACGCTTCTTACGACAAAATCCTCGTCACTAAAGTTTTTTATTTCTTAAAGCCGACGAAGCATATAAAATAGCCCAAGCTATGTTAGGGTTTGGATTTTGGAATGGGTTGTATTAACATTTGGGCTAGCTTTTCATTGCTCTGGGAAGGCCCACGCCCAATCGATATCCTACTCCCCCCAGTATAACTATCAAAAACTTTGAAAAGAGGAAGAAGAGAGTTTAAAGGGCCTAAAGCCCAAACGAATTCACAGTAGGCTTAAAGCCCAATTGTTTGAGCTGTTACTTAAGAAAAGCACAAATGAAGTTAATAGTCCAATGTTGATTTTGATTGGGCTTTATCTTGGGCTCCTGAAATTAAAAATCAACATAAATTTTATTTTTTTAATGTTTAGCCAACGTTTTTTCATTATGAGAACAGGAGGAAATGCTTATATAATAGTTTTTTTTTAGGCATTCCCTAAAATACAAAGAATCTCCTCGTCAAGAGAATTAAATACCACAAATGGATGTCAAAAACACCAAAGAGATCAAAATACATAAAAAAAAAATAAGAGTGGAAAGAGGAAAACAAAGAAAAATAATAATTTTTTAATTAAAACTTGTACAGATTTAAACTATTTTTTATATTATTATTTAATTTTAATTAAAAAAATAAACCTGTACATTTGGCCGGGTATTTATTATCAACTTTTTATTTTTTATAATTTATTTATTTATATTTTATAAAAAAAATTGAATTATATAAGTACATTATTTTTTATTTATTTTATTTATTATTAATGTCAAAGTTATTGTAAACATAGAGTTGTACATCTGTAATTTCCCCATAATTTCATAAAAAAAATATTTAACTATATTATTTAGCAAAACTCTTACAATGTTTAGAGTAATTCAAATTTAATGATCCGATTATTTAAATAATTTGGTTTATTATTATTATTATTATTATTATTAGTTTATATGGTGATTATACCAAAATATTATAACAAAACAAATACTCATGAACTTATTTTCTTATTGGCACAAAACACATTTTATATTATATTTATTCAATTAAAACACGTGTATTCATGAAAAAATAAATTATTATGATAAGAAAATAAAACTAAATTATAGAAATGTACATATAATATATTTTATATTTTTTATGCACTTTTGATTTTAAAAGACATTATAAAATTGTATTACATGATTTTAAAATTAATTCTATCATCCTTAAACACTCGGTGAATTTTGTATTGTGATAGTTATATATTATTTTAAAAATATTTTTTATTTAAATATTTTTTTATATTACATATTAAAATAATCTAAAAATATATAAAAAATAATTTTAAATAAAAAAATTCAATTTATTTTTAAAAATATATGATCACGGCATTCCCAAACTATGGGTTTTCCATAATTTGGAAAGTCAAACAAGAAATTGATTAGCAGGCATCGTACCATCCCTTGACGGTGCCCATATGTATAAAAATATTCGTTTCATTTTCCATCAAATTAAAGGTGTATTTTGACGATTAATACTTGCCTTGAAGAAATTACAAACGCGTAAGGAAAATGCAAGGCAAACAAATAAAAACAAAACAAGTAGGCAAGCCACCGACCATTTCAGATTGTGGTACCATGTTTTTTTTTTTAATATTTTTTATTTTAAAATATATTAAAATAAATTTATTTAATTTATTTTTATTTGTAATATTAATATATTAAAATGATTAAAAAATTACTAAAAAAATATTAATTTAATATTTTTTTCAAATCTAAGTATATTTTTACTTGTAAATTATTAAGAACTATCAAAAGATATACTCCTGTATTTTTTGAATATTTAGGACAATAATTATGTCATGCTTGGTTTGATTTTTTGTAGTCTTCTTGCTTTTATTTTTTGTTGGCCCCACTTTTAGCTGAAGACCACCATTTTGTTTGAAATCATTGCAGCAATAATTGCAGATGATGATGATCTTATCCGGCCGTCACAAAGGTTGGAAAAAGGGAACGAACTTTATTTGAAGTTTCCTCCATAATTAATGAAGATTTTATGTAAGAATTGACCTCTGGATATAAAATACTTGACACGATAAAATTAAATCCCTGTGTTTATAAGCTATTCATGTCAAAATTAGAAGATTTATGAAATTTATATTCTCTATATTAAAGAATCTTTATCCCTTTGCACATATTTTTCAATGCAGCAGCTTTTTGATTTTTCTTTTTCAACAAATCAAGTTGGTTGCAAGGAAAACTAGAGTCATATGTGAAGACAAGGATGCACTTTTTGTGTTGAAATTTGAATGTTGCAACTTTTTGTGGAACTCTTTGAACCTGTTCTTGGTCTGAAGGACAGTGCTTCACGAAACCATTTTTCGTGGGCGGTAAAGGAGAAAAGAGAAGGTAGATTGATAAAGGCAGATCGATGCTGGTAAAGAAATGACAATGAGATTGTGTCACCAAGGGGAAAATTCGAAGGAGAGTTCCTTGCTTCTATTTCGTATTTCAGCATTAATTAATAATTTCCATTCGAGTGGTTAATTATACTTGTCATAACAACTAGACTAAGCAATTGATCACATCTTTGCATACCAAGTGAGGGACGCATTCATTTTGAAATAGATAGAGCTAGCTAGCTAGCTGAAATTCCCATTCTAATAATTAAGAGATACCATACTCAATATCTTTAGATTTAATTATATGTTGAGTTCAAGTATATATAAATTTAGAAAGATGTCAGGCTCAATATCATTAAGTTTAGCTATGCACTAAGCTTAAGTACATGTGAATATAAAGAGACTCTAAACTCGATACTTTTGCGTTCAGCTACGTGCAGAGCCTCAATACACGTGGGTCTGACAAGGTGCCAAAGCCATACATTTGCGTTTAGCTACATGCGAGCCCCAATGCATGTGGGTTTGAAAAAATGCCAAACCCAACACCTTTGAATTCAGTCATGCGCTGAGCTCAAATGCATGTGGGTCTGGCGTCAACACCCTTAAGTTTAATTACGTGTTGAGCCCAAGTGCATGCGAGTCTGACAAGATATATGCTAGACTCGACACCTTGGGGTTTAGTTACGTGCTGAATCTAACTGCATATGGATCTGACAAGATACTAGACCCAACATCCTTGGGTTCAACTACGTGCTTAGCCCAAATACATGTGAGTTTGGAGAGATAAAACCCAATATTCTTGAGTTTAGCTACACGTTAAGCCTAAGTACATACATTTCTGACAAGCTGTCAAACCTTTTAGACTTGGGTTTGGAATCATTCCAGGTTCAAATACATATAAAGTTGATAATTTTTTTAGGTTTATTTTTGGGTCACAAGTATTTTCTTGTTTATTTTTATGTATTTTAACATTAAAAGTTAAAAGTTAAGAATGATCATCTCTCTACATCTCTATATGCATAAAAATCTCCTAATGGCCTATCTTGTGTTGAGCTATGTGCTAAGTCTAGTGCACGTTGGTCTAAAGAGATATTAGACACAACACCCTTGAATTCAACTGGGCACTGAGCTCAAGTGCATGTGGGTCTGGCGAGACTCGAGACCCAACACTCTTAGATTTAGTTACGTGTTGAGCCCAAGTGCTTGTGAGTCTGGCAAGATGCTAGACTCGACACCATTGAATTTAGCTACGTGCTGAAAATAAATATGAAGTTGATAATCTTTTTAGGTTGCTTTTCGAGTCACAAGTATTTGCTTATTTATTCTTATGTCTCATTTATACCAGGCTTCACACCCTTGGGTTTAGCTATATACTGAGCCCAAGTGCATGTGAGTTTGACAAGATACTAGATCCAATATCCTTGGGTTCAACTACATGTTAAGGCTAAGTACATGTGGGTTCAGAGAGATACCAGACCCAATATTTTTCAGTTCAATTACACACACTAAGTTCAAGTATATATGGGTCTGACAAGTTGTCAGACCCTTCACCATTGAGTTTGGAATCATTACATGTCTAAATATATATGAAGTTGATAATCTTTTTAGGTTCCTTTTTTGGTCACAAGTATTTGCATATTTGTTCTTATGTCTTTTAACATATAATATTAAAAATCAAGAATGATCTTCTCCTTGCATCATTGGGGGTATAAAAATCTCTTAAGGACCTACTATATTTCCATCAATATTAATATTATATAAGAGATATTTATTACTTATTAATATTGTATAAGTGATATATATATATATATATATATATATATATATATATCATTCATTAATGATATCATGAGGAGATGACATTTCAACCTCTTTATTCAGGCAAAATGACAAAGTTTAGATGCTATATATACCCCCTAAACCACACAGGTAAATGATTTATATTTTTTTTTCTATTCTCTAAGCATTCATATATTTATTTTCAAAACATTTATCATACACAACTAAAAATAAATGCTCTTATTTTTAGAATTTAATGCTCATTATCTTATTTATTGAAATCTCTTATTAAAATTTCTTTGACTTTATTATCATAGGATATATTTTATCATCAATCATTAATTTCATGAATTCTAAAGAATACAATATTAACCTGAATTATATGTAATCAATGATCTCTATCCAAATACTAAAAACTCCTCATTCCTTAGTAAGGAATATATTGGATTTTGAAATATGATCAATGATAATAATTAATGACTTAATTTAGACATAATTAATCCCAGATAATTAATTTTCTACCTTATGTCCTGACCTTATATATCTTGCTAAGTGAGAATCCCAAGTGCCTAGCTACTACTCCAATACAGCTCTTCTGGCTAAGGAACAATGGTTTATGTTTTGTTGCAAGGCAACAAAATCTATATATATTAAGAGAAATTCATGAACATGGCTCAAAACAAGAAGAAAAATAACTGAAAAAATAAAACAAATTTCATATATATGTATATATATGAACATAAATACTGAAAATCCGAAACAAAAATCAAAGCACAAAAACAGCAAAAAACCTCAGTCTAGTGTTACATCATCTATCATATTTTAGGCAATATATATTTACAGGAAATCATCAATGTCGAAACTCTCTGGAATTTCAAACTTCAACAAGCTGCTGTAGCACTCCCTGTCATCCTCAGTACTGCTGCTGTTGACATATGTTGATGGTGAATTCAATGGATCCGGGCTCGTTAAACGCGTTGAAATAACCGAGTCAATGCTAAAATTCTGATAGCCGTTGTTTGCTGATTGGAATCCTGAGTACTCTTCAAGTTCAGGAACTGTAGGATTTGTTGTAGTAGTACTATTGCAATAAAAGTTTGGCTGTGAAACCAATCCCTCGTTCAAAGGCATGAAATTTTCTTGTGAATTTTGGCAGCTAAAAGTACTTGTTGTATTCGGTGAAAACCCTTCCACATTTGCTAGCATGAGTGGTACTGTTGTTTGGTTTAGAAATGTGCCAGTAGATGTAGTAGTAGTGCAAGCAGGAATTAGTTCAGCTTGATTCTGAAACTGGTTAGATTGTGACGATAATGTAGGGATAGCTTGGTTTTGTAACAGTGAGCTGCAAAGCTGGTTTTCTTGTAGTTGCTGCAAAAACAGGTCTGAATTTTCTTGTTTCAACGATGATAGAGTGGTCGATAGTCTAAAAATATCAGGATTTAGTAGGGCTTGAGTATTGCCCACCAAGGTTGACAGGGTGAGTAGTGATGATGGGTTACACAAAGCTGAACTCAGAATAGAGGATAGGTCAAGAAGATCAAGACGTGAGGCATGAGTCACTGGATCAATTCCATTTCTAAGCAACCTTTTCCTTATATGAGTGTTCCAATAATTCTTGATTTCATTGTCAGTTCTTCCTGGTAAACGAGCTGCTATAGCTGACCACCTAAAATTGAAAAGAAACGTGGAATTGTTAGCCTAATTATTCAAGTTAATTTATGACTATCATGACAGGAAAATTGTTATGAATGACTGGCATACTAATCCTACAAGATACCAAGGAGAAAAAATATCAATCAAAATCAAAATCCAAAGGGATAGTAGTCTTACTTGTTTCCCAAAATACTGTGAAGTTGAATTATAGACTCTTCTTCTTCAAATGAAAATCTTCCTCTCTTGATATCAGGCCTCAGGTAGTTTGTCCAACGAAGACGACAGCTCTTTCCACACCTTTGGAGCCCTATACAATGAATGCAACAAGCTAAGTTATAAGAAAAATAAAACAAAAAATCCATCATCCATAAATTAACGATCATCTATATATATATATATATATACCAGCATTTTTGGGGAGGGAACGCCAGTTTCCAGGTCCCTGAAGTTGAATATAAGCGGTGAGCTTTTGATCTTCTTCAGGAGTCCAAGGACCTTTCTTGAGTCCATTTTTGTCACAGCAAGGTGCTCTTCCCATTGATATAGTACCGTGTTCTTTTTTCTTGCAACAGTGCTTGTGGTTAGGGCTTTGTAAGGAAGGAGACAAGGTTGTTAAAAGGAGAGAAAGTGGGCTATGCTGATCTTAAAACAGAAAGTGTTCTTGTGGCTGCTAAGAGGAAGATGACCCTTCATATATATAGAGGGGGACAGAGAGATCTCAAGTCAAAAAGATTTGGTGCCGGCCTCTGGCCACGTACGTATCTTTCTTCTCCATGTTAATAATACAATAACACACATGTATAATATATGGGTGTGCAATCTAGTAATTATGCAAGATTACAAGCTTGATATAAATTAAAAAAGTGACACGTACCATTGATTTTCTGCCAACAAAGTTTGTAGAATGTGGGCTGCATGATTTGAATAATAGGAGGGTGTAAGAAATTATTAATTTTTTTATATATAAATATAATAATTTAGGTATGGATATCATAATTAAAACTTGATCTCAATTTATAAAAACTGATACATAGTTAACAAATAATTAGGGATTTTTATTACGATTGTGTTTCAATTTATTAGAAGTTTATGATAAAGGTGAAATTTGAATATGAAACTTCACTATATGTATCTTTACATAAACAAAACTATTATTGAATTTCAAGTTCATTGATAAATAATTATGGATCTAATTAAAGACTTTAAACAAAAAAATATATTTTCTTATTCCAATTAATTTCGTTTTATCAAGGAGAAATGCTTCCATCTTCACATCAAGTTCCCAGATTGAAGAAATCCTTGTTCTTGAGATTGCAAATACATGTAAAATGAAAAAAAGGTCAAAAAGCTTTGAAAGTCTGAAAGATACATGCTACAGAAACAGGCAACTTTAACAATCAGCAGATCAAATTGAAGATTATGGTGTGAATGCCTATGAAAGTAGATGGATTAAACGAAAGTTGGATCATACAGAGAAGCGATAACCGTGTAATGTGTTTGACTTTGTTTTTGTACGAGTCCAAGATGAGAATGATTGGACGGTAGAGTGGTTAGACTTGATCGGAGAATTTTTTTCCTCAGTTGCATGGCTGGTTGCTATCATTTATTTATTTAAAATCATTTGCCCATTTTAGAGATGATTAGGCCTCCCTACGTTAGCTTTGATCATCAGCATTTCAGCACAGTACTCTAATAGCCAAGCAAAATTAAGTAACCATATGAGATTTACTGTACGTGGAAATTAATATATGAGTACATACTTGCTATTAATTAACAACAAGAGTTCATAATTTTAATATCAACAAATGCTGATAATGAATTTGCAATTTAATTATACTTGAAAAATGATCGATCACTGCTTGATTCAAAGAGTTTTCAACTACATAATGACTATTAATCTAGTTCTATCATTCAATAACCTTTAATTATTATATTGAGATGAAAAATACAGAGACAAGAATGATAGAGAATACATATTTTCTTTACGTCATGTTTTAAAAGTATATAAATCTATTTTAAAACCGTCTCAAGGTTATATTTATTTTATGTTTTAATTTTTCTTTTTAACTAAATATATTGTTATCTTTTATGTATATAACAATATGATTCATTTCATGGTCCCAATTATAGAGAAACCTTACATGGTCTTTTATATATATATATATATATATATATATATATATATATATATATATATATATATATATATTTTGTGAATAATTTATTTATGATCCTAAAATTATTCTAAAATTCATAACCATATACACCATAAATAGTTTGCAATTGCATCCCATATAAAAAGAATTGGAATTAATTTATTAATTAGACATTGATTTTTCATTTTTATGCCATTCATCAACATATAACAACAATATTATGTAGGAGCGAGGGCTTGTTTTATTGACTTTCAAATTTATCAAATATTTGTTAGCTCCTTCTTGATTTCCTCGTGATAATATTTTAACATAATGTCTGCTGCTTTCCCACTGACCTTTACAGGTGTGTTTGTATGAGAGGCCTGTAATCTTCCAAGCTGGACCAGTCTAAATTGACCACCAAGATCCAACCACGTAGCATAAAATTACAGGTGTGCTTTCTAACTCCAACAATAAAGTCAACCTTCTCTTCTCAATGACCTTGGAGCTCTCTCCCTTCGACAATTGTCCCTTGATAGTCCAAATATTACATGTTTGCCTCCTCTGTGGAAGCTTGAAAGGCTACACTCCATCTGTGGAACCAAATTCAAAGTCATTGAAAATCTGGTGTTAATTTCATCCACTCTCTAGCTAACAATCAGAGCCATTGGTCAAATATTATTATATTACATGCACCTAGCTAATTTTTGCCCGAGGTCAATATGGTACTTCCCTGGACCTTGCTTGCTCTCCTTGTTCACCTTTCTTATATTTTTACTTTTTGGAAAACATTAGTACTCTACAAGAACTTCAGTACATTAATTTGATCTCGAAGAACACGAAAGTTTAGCTAGTAAAGTCATATTTGACAACATGTTCGAGTGGAATTAAGATGAAAAAAATAAAAAATAATTTTTTTTTTTAGATTCAAGAGAGAGTCTTAAACTAAATTACAAATTACATAATCTTGAAATGACAAGATGCAAAAAAAAAAGATGGAATTAACCAGTTAATAATCTAATGAACATTTCAATTAAAAAGAAAGTGTAGAAAGTGTAAATTAAAAGGTTATTTTTATCAAAGAATCATATCAATATAAAAACTTAAACTATTAGAAGAGATCCCAATATATTATTTTTTAATATATATATTCAATTGAAAATTTTTTGGAGTTGAAACCTCCACGGACTTACACTGCTTTATAGTAATAATTAATTTTAATTAAAATAAAAATAGAAATCACGAGATTTAAATTGACAACTGCTTGGTCATCAAAACAATAATATTATATCAAAAAATCATTTTAATCTAAAAATCTAAATCGTTACGTGAAGTCTTAATACATGATCTATTCTATTCTATAACATCCCTAGCAATGTCATTAACCATTATTAATAGAAATAACATCGTATTAAGAATGTTATAGATATATTCTAGGTATCTAATACAATACGAAAGAGATTTATTATTCAAACCATGATCTTAATTATCTAGTCAAGCTCAACAGGAAGGGGAAAAAAGAGAGGAGAAATCTTAGTCCCCTGTCTCCCTGTTTGCTGTCTACGTGACAATGCCATTTAATTTAAAAGATTAATTACATGTATATTAATTAAGTCTTTAGATTACCATGATGACAGGTGCCTGCGTGTATCACGTTAAATTATTAAGAACATAAACATATAGATTATGTGAATCTTCTATTCATTTCCCATTAATGTGGCTGCGATATCAATCAATCTATGACGCTGTTGTGGAAAGTTCCTGAAAGCAGTTCGTCACCATAATTTCTTTTATAATGCATGGCTTATAAATCTAATATTTGCTTACATAGCATATACTATTTCAGGTAATTACTTGTCACAAATCTAGGGTTTGCTTGTGCATGGCTTACTCTTTATATCTATGGTCATTAAACATCTGAAGAGTTGACTTAGCTATATTATATATAATGCCAGAAATAAGTGTATATGTATATATATTGTAGTTATACATATGTTGTTAAATTCTTGTTGGAGATAGCCAAGAGCTCCAACAAACTTTGAATAATGGTGGGTTTTCAATTTCATATTCTTCTCAAGGTATCATTTAAATCTTTTGAATTCACATGCATGCGTATAAAAATAGAGGTTTTCAAGGTATATATGGGACAATATTATTCTATGTACTTATAGTTTATGCTACGTACTCAATAGAAAACATGAGGCAAATCAACAGAATCTTGGGCTCCAAACTCTCTAATGTATAAAGAATTTATAGCATGATCGAAGAAGATAAACTTAATTTTGATCCTGTCAGTTGTTGGATTATGAGAAGATGAGCTAGGGCAGGTGGACGTCTAGCTAGGTTAATTTGTGGCAGAAATTTACATGATCGATGTCAAAATTACACGTAAATGATTTGCTGCTGGTGTTGATGAACGATGCATTTGTGTCTTTGGCCACCAAAATGCTCGTTGATATGGCGATGCATTTTTTAAAGCACAAATGAGGTTTATGTTCAAAATACAAAAGAGGAAAGTACAGAGAAAACTAACACAGATAGGCTTTTTCTACAATGCACGTATGCTCTAGAAATGCCTTAATTCACTATGGATTTTAGTAATGAGTTTTTTTTCTCCTCAACTGTATCTTTTTTAGGCCATTTTAATGACCACTCACTGCTAATTTGTTACATAAAAATATAATTTAAAGAAAGAGAGTCAAAGTAAAAAACATGATGAAATCAGGTGACGAGTTATAAATTAGCATAGAAAATTTCTTTTTGATCCATCTACTTTGGTTTTCATTCATTTTTAGTCCATTTAGCTTTTAAAGTTTTAGTTTTGATCCAAACATCAGTTTGTTCATTTTTTAGTTGACAAAATGAAAAGTCATTAAAAAACAGTGAAAGAGAGAGAAAATCATTAAATGACTATATTCCTAACACAAAAAGATTATTCTTTGTGCCAACAAGTTTCATTTGACAAGAGAATTTTTATTAGGATATTTTTTCTCTTTATCTTGCCAAATAAAATAAATCAGGGTTAAGAGACGTTTTTTTGTTTTGGTTTGATTTTGTGTTTTTAAGCAAATTTTAGGGTGTTTTGATTGTTGATCTAATTTATTTTTTTGACATTATAATGATATTTATTAATTTTTTTAGGTGAAAATAAGTCAAAAATCATATTTCTAGGTCAAGAAAACACTAGCATAATTTCCTAATCATCCTTTCAATGGTAAAAAACTGGGCAATTTGACAACAAATTGTTTGCCACCATAGGTGATTCATTATTTGCCATAATAGATGATGCATCGTTTGCTATTATTTTTTTAAAAAAACAAAATTAGAGATAGATGACATGTCAATCCATTTCTATTTTCAAAAAAACAAAAGGTTAGACGTGTGGGCCAGGCCATGCAGGCCCATACACATGACCTTTTCTTTTAATGAGACAAGCAAATATGCCACCCAAGCCCAAACATGGGGTCTTTTAACTTTAATTTATTTTTTATTTAATTGTATATTAATTAAAATAGATTGATTTAATGTATGTGTGATCTTTTAACTTTAATTTATTTTTTATTTAATTGTATATTAATTAAAATAGATTGATTTAATGTATGTGTGAGATGCTTGATCTAATAAGTATTTGATTTTAATTAAGATTAATTAAAATAAATAAATTAAACAAAATTTTATGATGTTTTTTTAATAAAATATTGTTTAATTTTTACTTGGTTTATGAATAAGATTGCAACATTATTTTTTTCTAATATTAGTAGGCGTTCTTTTAGTTCAACCCCACATAATATTTTTTTTCTTTAATTTTCTTTAATTGTTTTTTTATGCATATCTATTTTTATTATTATTCGATTAAATAAAAATTGGTTCCAAAAAACAAATTTCTTATAGATAACTAGCTCTATGGATCATATTTCGCGACCAAACAACTTGATTTGAGTCTATCTATAAGCTTTTTAATTTATTATTTGGTTAATATTATTTATTTTTTGCTTGGTTTTTGAATAAAATTATAATTTTTTGTTAACATAAGAGGCATTTTTTTTAGGTAACCTTACAAAGTTTTTTTTTCTTGGATCTTACTCAATTGCTTATTCGCTCCCATATGCATATTTATTTTTATTATCATTTAATTAAATAAAAAATTAATTCCGATAAATAAAATTATTAAATTCAGTTGGGTTTATGATGTATGTTACTAGATTAAATATTTTAATCAATATTTATTTTTTATTTTTTCAATTTAATTTTTTATTATCACAAATGACTTCTTTTTTATATATATATTTATTGAAACTAAAAACTCTCAATTTAAATGTATACGTTGTCTTTTCGATCTATAATTAAAAAAATTGTAAGAACAGGCCAGTAATTGATCTGATGAAAGATTATCCTTTCAAAATAACAATTAGATCATAGGCCTAGCTAGTATTACTAGAATGTCCAAAATTCAGCATTCCAACACCCAACTTAGCTCATGTTATTCTCTTTATTATTATCCAATAAACTTTATTAAAAAATAAAAAGAAATTAATTTAATTTTTTAATAAATCTCTATCTTGGATAGTTTATTATTTAACGGAGTGCAGATTTACTTTTGATTTGTATAATTTTATTTTATTTTTGTAAAATTCCATCCATCATTATAAGTAAAAAAACTCAAAAGGGCTAGAAACTTGATCTAGGTATAAGAAAATTGGCATGATTAAAGGTTCCACAGAATTTGACCCCATTTTTTAATTGTCGATTATTTTTCTTTCTAGCAAATGGGAAATTGGGCTTTGGATTAATTAGCTTAGAAGTGATATAAAATCCAGAGTTGGGCTGGGCTATCACAAATATGGCCCTAACTTTGCCTGCAAGTTTATCATAATGGGCTGAGCCCAAAACATGACCCCATGATGAAGCTCGATTCTACCACTCCTTCGAAAAACTGGACTCAAAGCTCAGATGGGTCTTTGGACTTTGATCCCTGCCCGGTCAGCAGATGGCAGCATTGACTTTTCAAGGTAACTCAAGTACTTGAAATTGGTTAAAAGCATTCATACAGGACTGCAAGCGTGTAATAAAAATTGTTTTTGAAGTGTTTTTTATTTATAAATATATTTAAATAATTATATATATATATATATTTTAATATTATTCAAAAATATAAAAAAATATTAATTTAAAACTAAAAAATAATATTAAAAATATAATTTGACAGCAATACTAAAGGAGGAGGCCTAAATCTATCTGGCCCCACCGATTTATCAAATCTTTTCAAATAATTTTGAAAATGCCATCGATATCAGATCTATCAATTATGATACAGTTTATTTTTGTAAAGTCAACTTCAAGAATCTTTTTAAATGTTTATTAAAAAAATATCGTTTAATACTTCTTTTAATAAAAAATTGAAACAACTTATTTTAAGATAAATCTAGGCTGACTCGTCACAAGCCTATAATTAAAGACCCAACCGGGTCAGAGCTGACAACTTCAATTAGACCTCGTGCAAGCTTTCTAGTTGGCAGCCACGTAAGCTAGAGTTCCCAACTCCCTGGGGTTGGCGTGTCATGTTCTATTTTTTTTTTTTTTTTACATGCTAGCCCTAAGTTTCGATCAAAAAAAATTATTCTAAGAAGGAAATGAAAATCAATATAATAGACTGGAAATGATAACAACGGTGTAATAGTAGATAAAAAATAATATAAATTATATATTAAAATTTTATTTAATATTTTAAATTATTAAATTAAAATAGTATTTTGATATAATATCATAACTTTGATGATTAAATAATTGTAAGTTAGAATTTTATTATTTTTATTTATTTAATAAAAATTAAATATAAAATAATATGAATTCATGTAATAGATAATGAAAATCAACAGGCACTGCCTCTAACCTTTCTCGATTTTCTTTGCGTTAATTGGGTTTCCATAGAACGTATCATCTTCAATGAACACACAAATATCTCCAGGAATCATTTTATCGAGTTCATCATTGCAAGCCTTGAACATTCATTCTCCCATCACCCTCAAATACTTCTACCTTTTTGCTGAAAACTTAATATTTCCTCCGAATTCTAATAAGCTTGAAATCCGCTATTTTAGAAGGCGATTCAACTTCATTAATCTTCACTGAATCTAGCAGTGATTTTGCACTAGAATTCTCACCAGGACGACCTATGTCAAATGACTACTCAGTTTTTCCGAATGCAGCGTTCAAAGTCGTGACGCTTTTCCCAGATGATGAGAGTTTCTCATGGGATTCAACATCCAACATGGGATAGGTGATGGTAGCACAGTAAGCAGTTTTGCAAGGTTGTGGGCTTCAATCACAAAAGCAGGAAGAGATCTAGATGAAGCATTTTTTAGGGCTGATCAATTCGTGCCATATTATGATATTAGGACTCAGTTAAGGGACCAGCCTGAAGGACTTGAACTCGAGGTCGACATTGTGTGAAATCATTTCAAGAAAACTAGTATGAAGGATCACAACCTCCGCCACTTTCCAATAAGGTTCGAGCCACGTTTATAATGGGTCAAACCACTGCTCAACGGCTCGAGAAAAAAGACAAAAAAAAAAAAACGGCAACTGGTGAAGAGGAAGGAGGAGATAATGAAATGGAGCCCTTAATTCATTTTCATGGCAGATTGTAGAGCTCGTTTGGAGCCGCCCCTACCTCCTAGTTATTTCGGCCATTGCCTTGCGCTTGTCTTTCCTAGATATTGACGCGTCTATATCAATACGAAAAAAGAAAAAGAAAAAACAAATCACTATTGTTTGAATAAAAAAAAACATTAACCTGGGACTTGAAGATTAACTCTGTAATCCAAGTTCTTTTTCAAATCACTCTTTGTATTGAGTATTACAGCTATAATTTTCACAAAGATTTTAGATGAAAATCCAAAAGTGTTGTTTAATTTGTAGAATCAACACATATTAAGTGTTTTTGTGATCATATTAAGTTAAAAATCATTATAAAATAAATCAAAATCATAAAATTAATTATCCAAAATAACAAGCACCATGATGAGAGTTTCTCATCCATATGAAAGTTGCTATAAAACAATACATGAAAAACCAGGTTCAACAACCACCAAAATAAAAAAAAAATATATATATACATATTGTATACACAATCACGCATTATTACCAGAAAATTAAAAAATATCAATGAAATGGATGATGAAATACCATCACTGTGGGAAAGTTTATGATAACTTTTTTTTTTCTTTTTATTGATTCATTTTATTTATTGATTTTATCCCTCATTAACTTATTTCATTTAATTTTTATATTAGATTTAATTCTTATTCTTTTAATTCTTATTTGTTTTGTTTTTTTAATCATTTAATTTCTTGATTGATTTTTTTTTCCAATGATATTTGGATGATTGAGAGTTTTTCTTCATGATTTTTTTTTTATTTGTCTTCTATAGGGTAATCCTGGTCTTATGCTCTAGATCAGGGGTTTTGAAGATTAGCTCGATTTGACTGCGGTTAAGTTTTTTTTAATTCATTCCTTCAACATTAAGTGTTGGACCTTGAGTTTTCTGATTTTTTTCACATTTTTTTTTATTAGGTTATCATAATTTCATATCTCGAGTCACGAGTTAGTCGAGTTAACCTGAGTTTACTTGAGTTTTTTCTTAATTGATTTTTTTTTAGTTTCACCTTTCATCATTTAGTTTGCTTGGGAGTCGGCATCTATTTTTTTATTCAATTGTTTTTGTACAAGATTATCTCAATCTCACGATCATACCATAAATTTGGCATGCTAACTCGAGTTGAGTTTTTTTTGTTATTTTTAAAATTGATTTTTTTAGTTTGTCCTTCGATGTTTGATTTACTAATAATCGAGTTTCAGATTTTTTTTAATTTTTTTTTTATAAAGTTATTTTTTAAAATTAACAAAATATTTTAAACCTATTTGAATCAATTTGAATCAATGACCTGAGTATCATATTCTTTTTACTCTTTAAACAATTATCATTACCTAAATATTTTTTTTTTATATTAAGAGAAATCTTACCTGACCCACAACACAGCATCAGCTTCCTATTTAGTTTGTTTTTTTTTGGTTGAATCCTATTTAGTTTGTTTTCATAATCAATAATGTATGATGGACAGATATAATCTAACTAGAGAGAATCATTTTTGTCTATTCTCCTATGCATGACCACGTCTGCCCACAGTCCGCGGCGGCAAATTGTTATTTTTCATTCTTTGGTCCAAATCATCCTAATCAGCTGAGCAATCTTCCAGTTTTTTCTTTGCGTACAAAATAAAAGGGATTTTTTTTTTCCAAATAGAAAACACAAGTAAAATTTTTAATTTTTGATGAATGAGAAAATTCGCCGTGCAAGAATGGATTTCGATTGCTTTGAATTTTGCTACGCAGACGTGGAATTGTAGACAACTGAAAATTACAAGCAGCTTTACAAGGAGGATTTTGCTTTTGTTTCTTTCTCCTTGAAACCTTGTTGGTCTTTAAATGATTAAATTAGTTCTTGACATTCAAAGAAAATTAAATCGCCTTTTATGAATTGGATAGAATCTTCATTGTCTCTCTTAAACCCACACCACGTCTCTCTCTCCAAGCAAAGCATCTTCTTTCCAAGCAAAGCATCTTCTGCCTATATATACCAAGATTGTTATATTTGTTAGCCACCTTTGCTATGGGCAACTCTCTTCCATCCAAGATCAGCAAAGTAGATACTATTTCTGGAGACAAGCACCATGAACAGAGTAAACGAAGAACTTCATGTTTCACAGCATACAAGGTACGCCCTCTCTCATATCGTTTCGGTTTATCATAATTTTGCTTATGGTATTGTGCGCCAACAAGTTTCAAGAATCATGCATAGTTCCTCCCGTGTAACCTACCTTAATCTCGGCAGATTCATCTGGTAATTTAGCTTCTCCTGGTTACTTTGCGTTGCATGTATGTATTGATGAAAGGCTTAAATAAACTATGAAGCATAAAAACCTGCTAATAAATCAATACCATCTCTGTCTTCCTCTGGTTATTTTTGAAATCTAGAAGATGGATACGTACACGGGTGTAATATGCTATAGGATAGTTGTGTAATCTTTGAATAGAAGGGAGACAATCGATAAAGTATGGACGAAACACATTGACGATAGAGATAATTAGTCATTGCTCTTGATGGAGCAATATTGGGTTATATTTGACATTGTTGCGTCAATGTTTGCCAAGAAGATGAGAAGTTTTTTACTTCCCATGTGCCTAAGTTCTGGTGGCGGACTATGAGGAGCTCCATATCAAACCACTAAAAATTATTTAACATTATATATGCTCGTTGGGCTTGATCCAGTCCATGTCAAAAAACAAAAAACAAAATTGGAGTTATTATTAGGTATTCATGCAATAATGCATTGAGATTTGGGATGTTTAGGAGTGATTTTTATTTATTTATTTATTACATTTTAATAGTATATTTTATTTGAAAAAGAATTGTACTGATATTTTTAGTATTTTTTTATAGTTTTGATATACTATATCAAAATTAAATTATTTTAATACATTTAAAAATAAATCATATTTAAAAAAATATTACACACCACAGTATCAAACGCATACTAAATCAATAGCATTAAATTTATAGCATTTGCTTATTATTTTGAGACAGATGAGATGAACACAGTAAAAATAAGAGAGGATATATCTATAAATATTCATTTTAAAATTGTTTCAGAGATAAAATTATTTATGTATTTGTTTTTATTTTTAACTAAATATATTAAAAGTCTTTTTTGTTTTTTATCTTTAGAGATAGGTTTATTGGCTAACGAAGTTTTTTTTTTAATTTCTTTGATTTAAAATTTTAAAAAAAAAATTAGAAAAAATTATTAAATTCTTTTGATAAATCAAACCAAAGTTATTAAATTCATAATAGAGATATATCATTTCTGTTGAGACAATAGTATTGATTTCTAGAAGGATTGAATTATGATTCTATAATGGTATATAAGCTCCAGCCACATCTCAACATCTCCTTTCATGGTCATATCACCATCAACATCTTCGTCTTCCTTTTTTTCATTCATTCTCCACTATAGCAAATAATAACAATTAAAAAAACTTTGGGTTTTATTTCATGATTTGACGTTATTTTAAATTTAACCAAATATAATTTATTTCTTTTTTTAACTTAATCAGGTGCCTTTTATGTGATAGAAATTAAAAAATACATATTTAGTTTTAAAACTTGACCGGTCGGAACCAGACTGAATTTATAAAAAAATAAAAAAAGTTAAAAACTTGACTAACCCGGTAAAACTCGATTGTAACTTATTATTTATTTATTTTTTTAAATAAAAAAAATTATTTTAATTTATAAAAATATTAAAATTGACTTGAATGATCCACTTATCCAATTAAAACTAGTAGCTCAGAAAAAATTATGGGATATATTCTTAAGAAAAGAAAAGGAAAAAAAATCCACGTGACAGCAACATTGGATTCTTAAACCTAACCGCCGTAAATGCCAAGTAGGACAACACATCAGCATGGACCCCACCCCAAGTGAAATCTGACAACATCACCTTCTTAGCGCGAAAACAAAAATAACCGCGAGCGTGATTCACATTCGCAAACGTGGATTCCTCTCAGTAAACAAACAAACCGAGTCAACTGCTGCCCCTCTGTATTGCTATAATAAGAGAATTGAATTCTCTTTCTCTCCAACTAAATCAAAATTCTCAGAATCGAATTCCTCTTTCAATCAAATTTCGTCTCTTTTTTTTTCCGGATAGATGGAGGGTACATTGACGACGGATTCGGTTTCAGATTCGGATTTCCTTAAGGAATTTCATATTCCTAATTACATTTTGGTTCCTGATTCGAAATCCGATTCCACTCCTCCACCTCAGCTACCTCAGTGTCCGGTTCTGGTTTTTATCAATTCCAAAAGTGGTGGCCAGCTTGGTGCAGATCTTTTAAAGACTTATTCTGCCCTTCTTAATGAAAATCAGGTAAGGCTTTTTTTTTTTTTTTTTTGAGTTTCTCTTCTCTGATGACAAATCGGTGATTTTTTTATGTTTTTAATGGACTTTTTAGGTTTTTGATTTGGGGAAGGAAGCGCCGGATGTGGTGTTGCGGAGGATTTATTTGAATTTGGAGAAATTGAAATCTAATGATGACTTTGCTGCTAAAATTCAAGAGAAATTGCGAATTATTGTAAGTTTTTTAATTTTTTTTAATTTTAGTTTTTAGGTGGTGTTTGGATTCCTGAATGTGAAGGTGAAGGTGAATGTGAATGTAATTGTGTTTGTTTTATTTTTTTTATGTGTTGAAATATTTTTGTTTGGATTGATTGTTTTATTTTTTATTTTTAAATTTATGAGTGTTGAAATGTTTTTGTTGGGATTAATTGTTTTATTTTTATATTTATGTGTGTTGAAATGTTTTTGTTTGGATTAATGTTAGGTTGCTGGTGGAGATGGAACAGCTGGATGGCTTCTTGGTGTTGTTTGCGATCTTAAATTATCGCATCCGCTGCCGATTGCTACTATGCCACTGGGGACTGGAAACAATCTTCCGTTCGCGTTTGGTTGGGTAAGAAATAATGTCAATGAATTTGAAATGGAGGATGTAATTTGAATGTTTCGAGATTTCTGAAATTGATGGTTGTTTGAGTGATGTAATGTTAGAATTAGCAATCTGGAAGAACTGGAGTGTAATATGAAGTGTATTTGCAGGGAAAGAAGAATCCAGGAACGGATGTTCAGGCTGTGATGGCTTTTATGAAGAAAGTAAAGAATGCCAAGGAAATGAAAATAGACAAGTTAGTTAGCATAACTATCTTTGTGTTTGTATGTGCATGCATAGTCGTAGCTTTGTCTGGTTACATGACTCGGATTAATGTTCTTGTGGGGATAATTCGCTTAGGATTTAATTTCTTGAAAATCTCTTTCTGCGGCATAAGTTTGGTGTCTGATTGAACAAACATGGGGTGATTGATTTATATTTTGGTTCGTCATTGCTTGCTTCATTTTTATTTTGACTTACACATTTGCTTTTTTATGCTCTTGTTTGAAATTCAGCTGGCATATTCTCATGAGGATGAGAGCTCCTAAAGAAGGTTCCTGTGATCCCATTGCACCTCTTGAACTACCACATTCTCTGCATGCAGTTCACCGCGTTTCTCCAACAGATGAGCTCAACATGGTAGTGCAGTCTACATTGCCCTTAAGAACTCTTTTTTTTTTTTTTGGAAAAGTGCTCTTAAGAACTGTCTAAAACATTTCTTGGTCATCATTTTGCTTATAATCAGGAAACTGCATTTGATGTCCGTGCAAAATCCAGTAGTAATTGCCTATTTGAACCCCAACACTACTTTTCTACTCTTTCAAATTAAAATTCTTCGATATTACGTTTGAGCCTGGAAATAACATATACTTTTTCAAAGAACCTCACTTGTTTTCTTGGTGCTGGTGGAGTCTTTGATATCTATCAAGTGCCTACTCTGATACCAAAGGTAGTTCCTTTGAAGAAGTTGCATCATGCATGTCTTACAAAAATGTTTTGGTTGCTTTACAGGAAGGTTATATCACATTTCGTGGGGGATTCTGGAACTACTTTAGTATGGGTAAGACTTCTATCCTGGACCAAGTATAATTCTTTTTATTTTTCTTATTGGCCAACTGAAACCTTAAAAGAAGATATATCTGTTGTCATAATTTATTTTTGGGTTATTTTCTAAAATTTTACTCCTTTTCCTTTTAAAATAAAAAAATAAATAATAAATAATAATAGCAAGAAAACTAGTATTTTAACAAAAGTAGGAAAATCAAGCTGCAATTTTTTTTGGAATTGAGAACCTAATTGTACCCAAGATTGAAGAGATAATACAGATTCAATGTCAAATTAAATTATTATTGAATGAATCTGCATAAAAATCAAGCCCAAGGATATAATTAGATTTTTAATAGGTCAATTTAATTTAATCATGGACCAAATTAAAGTTTAATTATGTTTAAGAATTAGTTTGGATATAATTAAAAGATTTAATTAGGTGCAAGGACTTAATTATACTATAAATGAGTCAAATTAATTTTATTAGGGGCTTAATTGGTGAAAAATTAAATTTGAAATTCTAATTTGAGCTTAATTTAGAAAATTGGATTTTTAGAGGATCAAATTTAATTTTTACAAAGTCAATTGATTTCAATCAGGGGTAAAATCGCAAGAAAATCAAAGTTTTAAGGTCACTTAGGGGTTAAATTGAAGAAATTAACAGCCAAAGATCATTTTGAAAAAGGCGCCAAACTTTGAGGATCCAATTGATTGAAATCAGAGGTGAAATTGAAGAAAATCAAAAGTTGAATGGTCAATTGAAGATCAATTTGCATAAATCTGAAATCAAGGACTACAATGAAAAAGACGCTGAAATTCAGGGCTGATGTTGAAGTTTTTCAGGGATAAAATTGCATAAAATTAAAAGTTTAGGGTCAATTAGAGCTGCAATTGAAAAAAAAATAAAAGATGGAGGATCAAATTGAACTTCGGCAAAATGCTTGAATTAAAACCCTAAAAGTCAAAACGACATTGTTTCATTTAAATGAAACGGCACGTTTTGACCAAACAGTAAAAAAAAATAAAAGACAGACCTGATGACTTGTCGTTTTGTCTATTATTCATCTTTTTCTTTCTATTCATATGAAAAGATTACTTAGAGGGTTACTTTTTAAGTACATTTAATTCTTCACCTCTCCATCAAATTTGACAAAACTTGCACGAAAATGATAGCCTAACACTTGACCATATCTTGGTATGGTTCTTTCTGGCCGATTGACACTACAGTGGTTGTGGCGGCGGCCCAAAAAAGCCAACTCAAGCAGCCTTTAACTGTCAAATTTGACAGTTTATGATGGTCACTTTGAGCCAACGGTTGATATATTTTCCAGCTGAATCAAGGGTCAAGATTTGTTTCCAAAAGAGACAAAGTGTCCCTTTTTACCTCTTATAAATAAGGGTGAATTCCATGTTCTTGGGAGAAATAAATCAGAAGCTAGAGTCTAAAAAAACCAGCCATCCCCCTTCTCTCCCTATTAGCTTTCTCCCACTTTCTCCGCTGCCATCACCAGCATCACACCAAACCTCCCAGCATGACCACCAACCATCTCCACGCCAAGTAGCTCCCATCTCTCCTATGTCAGTCTGCCTCCCCCCGCCACCCTAGTTTTGCATGCAGGACGTGAATTGATTAATTCATGTCCTACAACTGTTGGAAAGGTTTGGATTGAACCCGTTTCAGCCCAGTCCAAATGATCGGGTCGGGTTTAGCGCAAACCCACAGTCAGCCCAACCTGACCCGACTAGGTCCAGCTCAAATGGTTGGGCCGAGCCCAACCTAATATATTTAATAATAATATAATAATATTAAAAAAAAAATTCAAATTTTCCAAATGGTATTTTAAAAATATTTGTGGGTCCCTCGCATGTTTTTCCAATCATTTTGCATAATTTCATGTTGTATACTTACATTGTAAGATACAGATCTGGTATTAAAATACTCGGTTTTCTCCGAAACTTTTCTAAAAAAATTGAAAATTTAAATTCAGAAATTTTTTTTTAATTAATTTCCTCTTAAAAAAACAAAAATGTTTTGTTTTCGTGCATGCTGTCGAATCCTAAAAATTTTTCAAACATATTTTCATAAGAAAAAAAAATTGCATCTCTCATGTTTTAAAATGTAAAATTGATATCATAATCAGTTTATGATTATCCGTTAGGGTTTGGTTAAAATATCAAAAATCTTTCACTAATCATTTTGTTCACTTTATATTCTAAGTGTTAAGATTTATATGTAGACTTTAATATTTGATGGTATAAAATTACATTATAAAGTATATTCTCAGGTATTAAAGATACAAAGAGTAAAATAAATGCGACGCTAAAATTTAAACTTTAGAACGGTTAGGATTTTAACCAGATAAGGTAGAGACTTCCTCACGAAGGGAGATTTACCTTGAATCTTAGACGAGACTAACGAATAGAAACTTGACTTAGAAAAACAATTAAACAATAACGCAGCTTACCTCGGGTAGGGTGCACCGAGGGCGATACGTCTTCCCTTGCACAACTAGTTCCTTATCTGGACTCTCGCAGACCATAGGTTTCCTAATAACTTAATACTAAGCGAGAGCTCTTGAACTTTATAATCATAATTTTATGATTATATCTAAAACCCATTTCCAACACATCTTATTAGGAGGCAGACCTACCGTCACTCAACACCGTACATGCCCCGCGGCATCTGTCATGGATGCCTCTAAAGTATAGTGCAATTTATTAGTATTTTTGAACTGCAAGATAGACTCCATGTCTTATTTATAGAGTTTGTTCTTGAGGTTTAGAATCTCTGAGTTCTTGTTTCTTTTATGTAATCATCGATTCATTGAAAACATCTGAGATAGTGGAGACGTTCAATATTTAATATCAGATTATAATTTTTTAATATCTACCCTATATGCATGTGATTATAAGCATTAAGATGTAAATGTGAATTATATAGAGAGGATTTATTTTGTTTTGTTGTATCTTCTAACTTCCATTACAAAATGCCACACTGTAAATATGTTTTAAATAACAAGGAATGTCAATTTAACTTTTTAAAGTTCAAAATCTTCTTTCTTGAAGCATGCCATGAACACTTGGATTTCAGAAATTTTACATTTTACCCCAAAACGTTTTTCTGACATAACCACGACTTGTATTCTGTTGTTTACAGGCATGGATGCCCAAGTGTCATATGCATTTCATTCTGAGCGGAAGTTGCATCCTGAAAAATTCAAAAATCAGTTGATTAATCAGGTACTGCAATGTCTTCTATATTCCTAGTGCATTTTAATAAATTGAATTAAATATCACGGTAGTTCAATTATACTTAACTGTTGAAGAAAGGATATCAAATTTTGATCAAACTTCTATTCTTCACCAAAATACGGGGCTTCTCCGAAGTCTACCATTAGGACTCTGGTTGGTAGGACAATAATTGGTCTGCTAAAGAATGTAATACTGTTCGTTTGATAACTTGTCCCTACTTTTGTACATACTAAATGGTCAACTCAAAGTGAAATACTGCTTTCTTAATTATTGTTTATTTTCTCCCTTTTGAAACAGAGTACTTATGCAAAGCTTGGTTGTACACAAGGATGGTTTTTAGCTTCTCTTTATCACCCTTCTTCAAGGTTAGTGTATAAAAAGCAACACAGAGAGAGAGAGAGAGAGAGACGGGCATAAATTCTGTTGTGTTAACTGTTACCTGGATGCATGCAATATTACTGTCTGCGCTGTAAATTGGGATTTCAACTGGTATCCCTTTGAGAAGAGATAGAGCTATAAATAAGACAAATATATTTCATTGTCTGAGAGTTTAGAGACTCGCTGGCAAATCCTATAGCGAATCATGTTATGATAAATGCTGCATGCCTCAGCAAATTATGTAATAGCGATGATTCTTCATTACAGGAACATAGCGCACCTTGCTACAGTGAAGATCATGAAGAAGACTGGTCAATGGGAAAAGCTTCATATACCTAACAGGTAACTCAATGGTTATGTGCTTCAGTTTTATGGATCGTGCATCACTTTTCCATGACTGCTAACTTTGAAGAAATGTTAAACGCTTCTAAGTTTCCACTGAAACTAAGTATTGCTTAGAAAAAACTATAAAATGTTTTGTCTATTGACATCCCCTCCTCTGTATTTTCTACGAACAGCATTAGGTCAATTGTATGCCTTAACTTGCCCAGCTTTTCTGGTGGACTCAATCCATGGGGGACGCCAAACAGCAACAAACGACGTGACGTCAGTTTTATCTGTTCACTTGCTTATCTACTTTAAATTTCAGTTTTGACGGAAACTAAATAATTTAATCTCATGAACGTTTATTTTACTGAGGAAAATCTGATGAATTGGCCTCTTATATTCGTTTCAGAGAGACTTGACTCCACCTTTTGTTGATGATGGACTTATCGAGGTTGTTGGTTTTAGAGACGCTTGGCATGGGCTTGTTTTGCTTGCTCCAAATGGACATGGAACTCGTCTTGCACAGGTGAAAAAATAAAACTGTAACTGAAATTCTTCCCTGATTTTAAATGGCGCTTTCTTTATGGATATCAAAAATTCATTCACGAAGAGGAAACCAAGATCGATTACTTATTCATGGATATAAAGGAATCAATCAGTGACCTAAGATGGAAATGCGTGCTGTGATTTCTAGGTTCATACAAGAAATCAAAATGTCTCATAAAAATGGCATTACATAATGTGTAGATTAATCTTCTAAACTCGACATTCTTTTGGTTTTGGAACTAGGCACACAGAATCCGCTTCGAGTTTCACAAAGGTGGCGCTGACCACACATTCATGAGAATTGACGGGGAACCCTGGAAGCAACCGCTACCATCCGATGATAATAATACTGTGTTGGTAGAAATCTCTCATCTTGGCCAAGTCAACATGCTTGCCACCGATGATTGCAGGTCTAAAAGTGTCAACGATCCTTCATCGCCATCCGGTCATGATGCAGACAAAGACAGTGACGAGGAGGACTCGGTACTACCCGAAGAGTTTAGGAAATTTGGCGCAGCTGATACATTCAGGATCCCAGATGAAGTTGACATTTCTCATCTCAGTTAAACCTTTAAATATTCATTTTTTTCTCTGTGATTTGCTTACATGTTTTATTGGGTTGATTCTTTCATGGTTTTGGAGTTTCATTTATATCATTTTTCATCCATATTGTTACTGAAATTGATTGTAAATTTATCCATTTACCAATTGATAATAAAACTCGTGGTTTAAAACTCTTGCAATTTTATTTTAGGATTGCTTGGTACCTTGCCAAAAATTACTGTTGGTGAAACAGGTCTTTGCAGGTGTTATGGTTATTGGTTCCTCCAAACGTCGTCAAAGTTTTCATTTTAGTCCTAAAAGTTTTGAAATTTCTTAAATCTACCCTTAACCTTAAAGCTTATTTCATACAAAATGCGCTTTATTTTTATTATTTTACAACCATCGGACTTCATTTTATTTTTAAAGATTTATACTGTAACACCATAATCGTCCTCACAGCGTTTTATTTAGTTTTTTTCCCTCTTGGTTGCAACTCGGTTATTGTTCCATCAGGTAAAATCAAAATACGAAAACCAAAAATGAATTGGAGTCAATTGTGATTGGAATTCACATGGCAGCAGCTGTCTCTTCCCTTCATATAAAAATTCCGGTTGAGGGGTTCATGGAATGACTTCCAGCAATTGAGCTTCCTTTTCTCATTGGGTTTGATTTGGGTCTTGTTTGTTTGAGCAAATTGTGGCTAATTTTGAAGATTTTGTGGTTTTCAGTGGTGATTCCAGTCTTTCTAAGGTTTAGGTAAGTGTAGGCAAGAAGTGTGTGAGCAGTAATGAAGATGGAGAATAAGTTGGAGAAGGCGAAAAGAAAATTGGAGATTGATTGGCAGCTTCTCTTGCCCTCAAAACCCAGATTCTTCACTCTCTAAGGTAGATTTTTCTACTCTCTTTTATTCCAACCTTTATCAATTATGTTTGGTTTGAGAATCAAACCAGGTAAGTTCATAAGATTGATTTGGAGGGGGGGGGGGGGGGTGCTTTTTTAAAAATAAAATAATATTAAATCAAGCTTGGTCAACACTGGTCTAAGAACTAAAAAAACAGTTTTTGAAACAAAAAAGACTAATTAATTCATTTCTTGAAACTAGAGGAACTAATTTATAATTTACTCTTCAATATGATCACTTTCCCTCCAAATAAAAAAAAATATAATGATTTATGAAACAATGAACACTGGTCAAGAGTTCGTCTTTCTTGCTTATGCAAAACATTCACTGGACTATCACTTACTATAGTGCTTTATGAAATCATTGCATTATATCCTATTTGTATCAGTAAAATTTTCCATTATAATAAAGTAAATACTCTGCATTAATTTCCCTACATACCTACATCATGATCATTAAGAACCCCGGAAGCAACTCCTACCAATTGACTTTGATTAAGCCATCATAATTGACACAAAGGACAAAGATAGTAATGTGGGAGTCCCTGTACCTTGTGGAGTGGAGAAAATTTAGGGAAGCTGATACTTTCAATCAATATCTCAAGTACAATTATATTTGGTTCATGGTGACATGACCTGACTTCTGTCCCACTTTCTCACTAAGACAGCTTTGTCCCATCTGCTCACTAAATATTATCCTACAATATCTTTCTGTTTTTATTTGCTTACTCTCCTTATCAATTGGGACAATTCCCTAGGGGGGTTTGGGTTCCAATTGTATGTGCAAATTTGTAGCTGTGACTAAAATTTTAGTTACCAAAATGTCTTTCACCAATTAACAATAGTAAAAGTCCATTCTCCTGTAGCAAATCAAATTTTGAAAATGATTCACAGTTTCAGTACATGTTATTTTCAGAAACTCCCATTTTAAGAGGATGCATACTTGCAGCTTACAGATGCAGTTCAGGCTGATGCACAATTATGTTTTTGTTTCTGTATAGCATGTGCTTATCACCAGTTGAATAAATTAAGATTTCATTTCTGTAGTAGTAGCACAATTATGTGCTTATCACCAGTTTAAATGAAAATTTTCTGATTTGTTTGTATGACATTGCTCATCAAGTTTATTGATTAGATTCGTGGTCAAACACGGTTAACGCAAAAAGGAAGTTTAATAGTGATGAGCACAAATATATATTTGCAACTGGGTGTTTAATAACAGAATACATTTGTGGTACAGAAATAAGAAAGAAAATTGTTTGAAATAAAGGAAAGAAATATATAAACATGTGGAACAAAGAGGGAATGTATCCTGATCATCATACTGTAAATCCACAAGCTGACATATGGTTTGCTGAAACAGAGAAGTCTTTCGAGTGTACCTTAAAATAAAGGAGTGACGATGTTGAAGCTCTCGTATAATTTGATCTGTGTGGTGAGCAATGCTGTGTTGACTGAACTACTGTCCTACAACTTGGGGATCTCCCAAACATTTTGCTACAATCTCATTAGCCTTCTGTGATTCTGCACGTTCTTCTTGTTTCTTCTTTTCCCTGAAAGCCAAAAGCATCTTAGAAAACAGAACCACATGCAAGATGGGACAAACAAAAGAAGAAGAATGCTAGAACATATCTTGGGAGGAATCAGTTTTAGACGTTATGGGCATTTGATGAACAATTTACATGGCTAAACATAGATATCATAGCAAGTTCACAACTAGATTGTTCGTATTATATAACAATGTACTTTGATTAAACATTTACTGTTTAAGTTTGATGAATACAAATTTTCTCCAGATTACAGTTTCCGACTCGCAAGAAGTTCTGTGCGTGTTATTTTCACATACTCCCATTTTAAGAGGTGCATACTTGCAGCTAAGAGATGCAGTCCAGGCTGATGCACAATTATGTTTTTGTTTCTGGATAATGTAATAATCACCAGTGGAATAAAATAATATCACATTCCGTCATTTTTATGTAAAAGAAATTGTATGTAGGAAAGATGTAGATCTTTACCTATCTACATACTCCTTCAGTAACTCTTTCGCTTGAACCAATTTAGAAAGAAGGCCTCGATATACATCAAGGTCCCGATCCACACTTCTTTTATTGATGTTTAGTGCCGAACAAAGCTGTTGCATGGAAATTAAAAGGTAAATGTCAAACTATCAAGCAAAAATCTTTATTTCATAACAAAGTTCATTAAGGAGTTGAAGTTAGCCAAATTAGAAATCCAACCACTTGAAATTAAAATTGGAAAATTCAAGTCCGAAATCTCTGTTAATTGAAATACTACATGCATCATATCTTGTTCAAGGAACTGAATCTCCAATTGAAAACAACACTTTCTCAAGTAAGAAGTCATGGTTCTCAAATATATGCAATAAGAAAGCATATGAAGCTCTTGAGCTCATGGAAGGAAAAATTAACCTTAGGATGCCAATGAATTTATTACTTGGATATATTCACCATTAGAACTTTCAGTTCCTGAAGCTTCTTTTTTTTTTTTTTTTTGCTTCGTATTCATTTTGTCAGGCAGAAGCTGAAAGGATTTAAAGTCATAAAATGTCCCAAATACACAATTTTAAAAATGTATCACATAATATCTTCACAATCTGCAAGAATAAGGTCTCATATAAATCCATATTCTCCAAACTTCTTGACACAACTAGATAATATACTGGAAATTTGGATCTTGGATTTGAGGGTAAAATGGGCTAAATTTATACACATGCAACTATAAATTGAAGCAAATTTTGGAACTGAAGAATTTATGGATTTGATGAACTAAAAACAACATCCAAAACAATGAAAATCACTAGAAAACTAAAACTTTAAATAGAATAGTAGAGCACTATATTACATAGATTGCAATAGAGAAGGAATGTAACAACCAACCTTTTCTAGTACTGTTGGTTCACTTGCATTTGATAGCTCAAGAAGACGAAATAACCCAACAGCAAAGAAACGGCTGTAGCTGAAATTCCCACTCGCAGCTCTTTCTGCAATGCCCTTCAATATCCCCTCAATTTCTCCTTCCTTAGATGAAAAGTCAACCAATGAACTATGAGTCTGAGCCCGAGCCCATTCTTCCAGCTTTTTAGCATCAATTCTGCAGACCAAAACATACAGAGCTATTCAACCCAAATGGTGATTCAAGTCAGGTCAAATAGAAAGGTAATTTTTAGACTCTGTTCAATGAAACTATTAATGATCTATGTGATGTTACAATTATATTCTTTCAGTTTCCTGTTATGCAGAGTAACAAAGGAATAAAAGAGAAAAAATTTGACCACCAATATATGAACATCTTAAAAGCACCAGGCATCTCCAATTTTTCAAATGATCTGGCTAAGCTTTTCAAACGTTTCAGTTTCTGCTACGTTTGTCATTTATCTATCTTAATGTGTTGCCTGTATTTCTTTTCATTTCAATTGGTTAAAAAAACTCAAATGATCTATATATAAAGGTAACAATGTTGATAAAAAAAGTAAATTATGCATAGAATAAGATTTTTTTTCTCATGTTTCTTTGAAACCATCCATAAGAACCACCTAAGCCTTATTCTTGCAAACATCCAGCAATTATTTAAGTCTCTCCATTTAAATAAACAGAATTTTAAAGTGATTTGTGGTCTTCAGAAAACAAATGCCAATAATCAACAATAACAAATGTTTTCTTATTTCTCATGCAATAGTTTCTAATATAAAAAATTATCATTCAGATGCAATAAGCTTGATAAAAGATATACTCTTATAAATCAGTAACAATCATTATTTACACTAATTCCTGTTTGAAAACTAAACTTAAATTGGGGAATTGAAATAAACAAAAAGACTTCCAGCAACAAAACCAAAGAAAAACTCAGAAAACAAGCCTGTATTGCTCCGGGTCCTCCTTCAATGCTTTAATGTAAGCCTGAAAAATGGCCTCTCGATCCTCGTCACTCGGATACCCTTCCATGAGTTGATCATACACAGTAACAAGACCAAGACCAAACACGGGATCATAAAGGTAAGTCTTCTTATACCTCATCAAATGTTGTTGTACTATCAACTCCTGCAAAACAGTATTATAGATACTCGGGATCGGTCTCTTATACGCCTTTAAGAAATTGGACTTTGTCTCGGATACCGTTGGTGGTACATCTGAAAACCCAATAAACCAAACAAACCATTACCAACAAATCCACACACTATCATACGCTACATCAACAAACCTAAAAATTGCAGAATTAAAACCATAAACACAATAATGACAAGGAAAAATAAAATCTTTGACCACAAATTCTCAGAAACTACAATTAAGCATTAAAAACATACATATAAATTTCAAGTCTAAGTTTCCAATACCCACTAAGTGAAGCATTAATAGTTCAAAAAAAATACTAAAATATATCTACTTCATTTTGTTACTGAATCAATCACAAAATTAGTTCTTTTCAACTATTAAACAGAAATTTTCACACAAACAATTCATAAAAATAAATGAATAAATCCCGCTAATTCCTCATGAATGTGAAAAAATGAATCTATAATCAAACAATTGAATATTAAAAGCTTAACCTCCTAACTACACTAACTTTCTACAACTTTTAGTTCTATTTTCTCCCACTTTCTCAGCAACCAAACAGAAAACAGAAAAACAATACAAAAAATCAGCAAAGACTATTTTTTTTTACCAGTGGAAGTGGACATGCAATGAATAGCCGTACGAGAAGTCGAATTCGAAGCTTTAACGCCAACATAGTGACACGAAAAAACCGACCGAAGTCGAAAACCTTCAAAACTTAAATTACGCGACGCTAAAGAGGACACGAAAGTGTTTCGCTCACTAGAAGATTGGTTTACAGCAGAGAACGATAGGCTAGTAATGGCAGTCATTGTTTATCGATACAAATGCGTGTTTGAATAGAGAGAAAATGAGAGAGTGTTTTTCCGGGAAAATTAAGTTATAGGGAAAGAAGAGAAGAAAATTATTTGCATTTTCTAAATGCTGTGTTTGGGTTTGGATTGAGAGAAAAGGAGAGAAAGTGAGAGGTTAGAAATTGAAAGAGAGGCTTATCTTTAAAAAAAACAAAAAACAAAAACAAACAAACAGGACTTTTGTGATTTTTAGAGGGAACCAGTGAAGTTTGACACGTAATCTGTTATTATTTGTTTGGGTTGGTGTATGGGTGTTTGCGGTTTTTACCAATGGGTTGCTTGGAAACAAGGAAGTCCACTGAAGATTTTTTTATTAATAAGGTGTTTAAGAGTGTAGTAAAAAAATTTTAAAATAATATTTGTTTTAAAATAATATTTTTTTTATTTTTAGAATTTTTGTTTCTAATTTTTGATGAAAAGTATATTTAATTTCAATACCTAACATACACTGGTCATGTTTGTTTCTCGAAAAATGGTTTCCTGGAAACCATATTCAATTTCAATACCAAACTTTCCTGTGTTTGTTTGTCATTAGAAAAGTTAGTCAACGAAAAACACTTTCCAGTCAAAGAAAAATTTGGCTTGGTTTCCAATAAAGTGTTTCCTGAAAAATTTGGGTGAAAAACGCAATCTGAAAGTTGTGAAAAATTTAGAAATGTCATATTATTTGCTGATTATATCAAATTTGGTCCTCAAACTTTTGATTGCTATATATATTTTTTTAAAATATTTATTTTTCAATTTCATCTCTTAAAATTTAATTTTTATATTAACTTTGGTCCTCATTTTTATAATTGTTATTTGCTTTTCCCTTATCATTTTCTTATTGAAATTTTTTATCTATCAAATTTGGTCCTCATTCTTTTAATTATTACTTATTTTATTTGAAATAATTTATAAAATGTTAATTATTATTATTTTAATTTCTTCATCTTTCATTTTAATTTTATTTTTTAGATTTGATTTCTATTATTTTGATTATTATTTATTTTATTTTGAGATAATTTATGAAATTATATTTTTTTTTCAATTTCATCTTCATTCAAATTTTTAATTTGTAAGATTTGTTCCTTATTATTTTAATAAACTTGAGAAAATAAAACATTAATAAGTTATTTTTCAGCTCATTTTTCATGACATAACCAAACACTGGAAAGTGTTTTCCAACTTATTTTTCATTACACTACCAAACATCGAAAAATAATTCACTTTCCCGGAATTCACTTTCTAAAAGGAAACTACTTTCCAACAAACAAACGAGGCTTAAAGACTTTTCCTTCCTTGATGGTAAAGATCGGGGTGTTTGACATATTTTTTGTTTATATTTTTAAGAACTTCTTAAAAGTATTTCTAGCTTAAAAAAAATATTAAACTGGTATGTTTTTAGTATTTTATAATGTTTTTGATTTGTTGATGTGAAAAATAAAAAAAAATCTGAAAAACAATTATTTTAATATATTTTCAAGAAAAAAAACTATTTTAAAAAACACATTACACCACAATTACAAGCATTTTCGCAAACAATCATCTTCTCAAGTTGTGCTCCCAATGCTTGTAGAGATGGCAATTTAAGTTGATTTATTAGGTATTTATCATAGTTGTAAAGGATTTATTCTTCATTTTTGAAATTGTTATTTTATTTATTTTGAATCCTTTTTTAATTGTGTTTTTTTTTCAATTTTATCCTTTAATATTTTGATAATTAAAAATTTTTCTTTGTTATATTTTATGATTTACCATTTATAGGATTAGTCTCGAGCTCATAACTAGAGTCATGAGTTTTGAAAGGTAACATGAGTTAAATTTAGTAATTTTTTAAATTGATTTTTTTATATTTTTATCATTCAACATTTGATTTATCAAAGAATGATATTCATATTTTTTTTTCTTTTCAAATTTCTTTATATGGGGTTATCCTAATATTATATTCATGGTCAAAAGGTTAGTAGGTTAACTTGAGTTGACTCGGGTTTTTTTTATTTTTTTTAGTTTTACCCTTAAACATTGAGTTATTTGATAATTGAACTTTATAATTTTATTTAGTATGCTTTTTAATTAGGTTATTCCAGTATCACAACCAAATCATTGATTTGACATATTGTTAACCTCGATGAACTCGAGTCAAGTTTTTTTTAATTTTTGTTAAATTGTCAATTTTTTTGTTATTTTATTTATTTTTATTGTATTTATTATTTATATTATTTAAACTAGTCGAGCTTATTAAACATAATCCCGAGTCTCAATTTGTTTTTGTTTTTTAGAACACTTGCTTGTATTTCCTTAACATTCTTTCTCTATATTGAAAAACATTTGGGCCGGCCCGTGATATAGTACAGTCACTATTTAGTCCATAACTATCCATGGATCCAAGTTTTGTGTTGGTGGGTCTGAAGTAATTTTTGTATTTTGGACTGGACCCATTCAAAATGTAACAAAAACTTGGCCCAAGTTTGGTCCATGAACAGCTATCATAGTTACCAATTGAAATTGGGTCAACTAAATGATTATTACTGGGCTTTACTATCTCTAATGGGTGTTCTAGCATATTTGGGCTTCTAGCCTTTCTTGTCTTCCAGGTGCTCACCTGTTCCTTGCCCCCCTCTGCTTCCTGGTGCCACGGAGAGTATTTGTTCTAACAGAAATCGATTTATGATGGTTAAGAATGTATGTTTTCTATTTTTATTTTTTAAATTTAACATTTAAAATTATTAGTTAGAGAATACACCAAACCGATGAAGACAAGATATTTTTAAAATTATTTAAAAATTAAATTAACCCGTGATTATGTGTAAACTAATCTGAAAAATATATCAACATATTTTTGAAATTTAATTTTTAACCTAAGTTTATATTTAAAAGGGAAAAAAATAGGGTGATAATCTAACAAACCTAAACTTGACAGAATGTCAAACCTAAATAGCATGAGTCTAGTTTGCTTTCAAGCCCAATATCCTTAGGGTTCATCTGAATACTGAGTCCAAGCAGACATGGGTCTAGCAAAATATCATACCAAACATCTTTAGGTTTAGCTGCGCGTTGAGTCCAAGTAAATATAAGTATAGTGAATTGCTAAACCCAACATCCTTGAGTTCAACTACGTGTTGAGCCTAAACAAACATGAGTTTAATGAGCTGTTAGACCCAATATCCATGGGTTTAACTATGCGCTAATTCCAAGTACATATAAGTCTGACAAATTGTCAAACCCAACTTCCCTAGATTTTATGTACATGTTGAGTCTAATTATATATGGGTCTAGCGAGATGCCATACCTAATTTTCTTGGGTTCAGCTACGCGTTAAGTTTAAACAAATGTGGGTCTTGCGAGTTGCCAAACCCAATGTTTTTGGGTTCCGCTACATGCCGAGCCTGAATAGACATAGGTCTGACGAGCTGCCAAACTCAATATTCTTGGGTTCAGCTAAGCGCAGAGCCCAAACAGTCATGGGTCTAGCGAGTTGCCAGACCCAATATCCCTGGATTTAGCTAAGTGCAGAGCCCAAACAGACATGAGTTTAGCGAGCTGCTAGACCTAACATCCTTGAGTTTAGCTATGCATTGAGTCCAAATAAATTGGATCTGGTGAGTTGTTAGACCCAATGTCATTGGGTTCTGTTATGCGTTAAGCCTAAATAGACAAGAAGGTGGCAAACTGCCAGATTAACATCCTTAGGTTCAACTACGCGCCGAGCCCAAGTAGACATGAGTTTAGTAAGTTATGAGACCCACTGCCCATGGGCTTTGTATCGTACTAAATCCAAGTGGATATGGGTATGACGACCATTATATATAGGCTCTTAGGCTGGGTCATGAGACTTCATTTGTTTATTTTTATAACTTTTAACATAAAATGTTAATGACATGAGCACTCATCTCTTTACACTCCTAGGTGTATAAATATTTTATAAGGACCTACCATATTTCTATCGCCATTAATATTGTGTAAGAAATATTTACTCCCCATTGATATGGTGTAAGAGATATTTATCACTTATTAATGCTAACAAAAGAAAATAACTCCAATCCTTCTATTCTAGCAACATGACAAGGTTTAAGGGTTCAAAATACCCCTTGAACCACCCGGATAAAGGGTTCATAAGTTTTATACTCTAAGTATTTATACTTTAATTCTTAGAGTATTTATCATATAAAAATAAGAAAAAACATTCTTGTTCTTGGAATTTATAGCTCATTCTCACATTTATTGTAATTCCTTACTAAAAAGCCACTGACTTTATCAATATCCAGGGGTTTCTACCAGAAGGAAATGTTTTGCAGGTTTTGGGATTTTTTATCAGGAACCATCTACTTTCTAAGCTTAAAAAAACAGAATATTGACCTAAATGCATGATTATCTTCCATCCTAGCATTAAATAACTTTATTTATGATCATATTGATTTTTAGAACATCATAACATACTGATAGAATAAAAAGAGAAAGAAAATGATACACAAACACACTGGGTTCAGCTGATGTCTTAGGTCGAACTCAATTAGGATGCACGTGAACATGGAACCGCTGTCTGAGAGAGAAACAGCCTTTCTTCTCAGGAGTCCTTTCTCACTGTAATGGTAGATATATAATGCTGAAACTGAGAGGTACTTGGATGCCATTTTCTTTGAGTAGATGCATTTTGGGAGGAACTACGATCTACATGGGTCTTTGTCCAAAAATAAATGCGTATTGCTAAGTTACAGCTTACATGAAGGCGATTTTCAGCGTCTTCTAGTGTACCATTGCTTTGCTGTTTTGACGCATACACTTTTATTTGTTAGATACCAGAGAAAGGCAAAATAATTTCATCAAATAATTGAAATGAGAAGGGATTTAATTGGCAAAATGACAATTACAAAAAGAAAAATGAAAATTGACTTGGTCAAGATATACATATTGTCCTTTTTGTTTAGATTAATTAGATAATATTTTAGAATCAACTTGGGCACATGAAGGTTTGTTTTTATCGCAAAAAATATATATATTTCTTGAAAGCAAATCATTACAGTCATGTTTCAAGTATAAATATCAGACCCAGTTTGGGAACCGTCCCATCAAAGGGTCTTGGTCATTTTTGTCTTGGTCATGATATTCACTTGATTGGGATTGAGCGAGTTTCATGACCTTGTGGCTGAAATACGTGCTCCAGTACTCAACCAGCAACCTGGTTAATTCATAGAATTCACTGAAACAGAAAACAAGTAGTAAGGAAGGAAGCAAGTTGCAACTCAGAGCCATGGCTAGCTTCTCCACGATTAGGTGTCGATCTTATCCAACTGACTTTTCATGTATCCATCTCCATGCTATCCATTGATTCACGTGGCTATATGCCTTCTGCTCCAATGACAGTGGAAGTAACGTGCTTGATATCTTTTAATAATCAGCAACAATCTTGACGGACTGTTTTCTAACTATAAAGCTAGAGAGAGAAAAAAACTTTCAGTGATCTACAGTTCAAGGGACAAAAAGATACACCAAAAGAAGCTTGGAATAGCAAGGGAAGATCTTAAGATGGATAAAGAAACAAATTTGATGTCGAGTCATGTTTTCCAAAGAATCTAGCTAGCTACAAGCATATAATATGTTATACCTATACAGCAAAATGAAGTTTTAGTTGGACAGATTCTCCAATGCTGTGATAGATTTAGAATCTTTCACTAAAAAAATGTAATGGTGGACACCGGAAGACACATCATGTACATATGCCTTGGTTTGATAAAATTACATAGAGAGAAAAGTTATTAAATTTAATTTGACTAAATATATTGATTTGATAGAAGAAAGATTTCTTCAACCCATTTCTATTTTTTTTTTCTCCAGTCCATATTGGAAGTAATTGAGCATGTATGCAAATTATAGCTTTTTTTAAAAAATCAAAGTAATTCCAAGAAAAAAACACTTTTAAATAAACTTCTGCAAAACTGTAGTGTGTAACTTAACTAAATATCTTTAAAATTGTAATTGATGTAAAACACTGAACACACCACATTACATAAACAAATAAAGCCTATATATATATTGAACTCTAGTCTCAAAGTTCCCCCACAAGTCAATAACTAGATCAGCTACTCGACATCCTTCCACTCCAGCTCTGCTCTACTCTACTCTTATAGAGTAGAATTTACATCTCTCTTCCTCTCTTCTCTAACGTTCTTGAAACAAACAGTAGTACTTCCTACACACACACACACAAAGGAAATTAAGCATTTATGAGCTTGAGATCCATCAGCAAGGAAGAGTTTCATCCAGCTGGTTCCCAAAGGATGCAAAGTGTTAAAGACAAAGCTCCTAAAACTGACCTCAAGGAGGCTGCTTCATCTAAGCAAACGATAAGCTTTTCAGGTAATTTCAGTTTTAATGATCTCAATAAATCTGGTAAAAACAGTGAAGATAACAAGCTTAAACAGGCAGAGGAGTCACTGAGGACTGTGATGTACTTGAGCTGCTGGGGTCCTAACTCCTAACTGATGTGCAATCCGATTTGCGAAAGCTGGCCGAGGTGTTGCTTAGAAGCTTATGTACACAGCGCCTGTAATGTACATGTAATATTTCTGAAGTTAACATCTATGACTATCTTTTTTTTCTGTTCCTTGTTCCTTCAAGATCATGTATATATAATCTATCGAACCAGATAAGAAATTATCACGATGGGAATTACTAAGAGGATAAATGGTAGCAATGATCATGTGTTTAAGCAAAGAACATGGATCGGAACTGTTAAGCTGCTAATGCAATGTGGTACCTACATGTTTGACAAAACTATCTTGCTTGTAAGATATGCTTTACCCTGATGGTGATGGGGAGGCCATAGAACTAGGAGAGCAATGTATATGCTGATCAGTAACACAACATGATCTATTGATCAAACATCAATCAAATCAACAATTTCAAGATATATAACAGTAAGGTTCAAGGAGATACTATCTCTAGCTAGTAAAGACAGGCATCAAACCATCATGCATCACACAAATAGACTTTTCATCTATTCAAACCACCATGCATCACACAAAATAGACTTTTCATCTATTGGATAATACTAAGGACAAATGGACACAGAAGCACTGTAACTCTGAAGACTTCACAACATGTCTGAATGCATAGATAATCTTGTGTTTTGCAATTTACTAGAAGGCTCATTGTTACGCAAAGCATCAGGGGACAGACTTCCATTAAATTAGGTACTCAACCAATTGAAAGCAATATTCATTTTTTAGATTACTTGAGAAAGGGACTTCATCGAAGAACTGTTATCTTGACTAGCATCTAGCTAATTCTCCCCTCTCTGAAAGATCGCAGTACTTAATTTCTAGTCTCGCTTGTAACAAAATAAATAAACAAGTGAATTTATCTACTAAATTAAGCTAATATCCGCAATAATTATACAAAGCCACGTCTTGTACTTTATTTAATTTTCTCTTGATCATACGACGAAATTAGAATTAATCCTCGAATGAAAAATTCAAAACTTGCAAAAAAAACTATGCTAACATAAATTTCTTGGAGAGGTTAGCTTGGAAAAATCATAGTTATTAAATGTGATCTGAAACTTGATTTTTTAGATTATAGGATCATTTTGAATGTCACCTAGTCAATTTAAATCAATTATTTTATCTAAAACATTTCTTTTTGTTTATTAAATTCCTTGGAGTTGGCTTGATTAGGTTCATTTAAATTTAATCAGATCAACTAAATTACAAGACAATCTGATAAATTTGCATGTCACCGAATCATTCTAAATCAATTATTTTATTTAAAATGATATTGTTTTGTTTTTTTAAAAAAATATTATATAGAGTTGACACATTTATCCAAAAACCAAAACCAGTACAAGAAATGAGATGCATGACATTCTCAGCCTTTTCAGCTTCCCTCAGCCTTCGCTTCTCACCAGCACCAGCCTTCTTCCTGGGTTCAGTGGGCACCAGAAACCCATCTAAACTGAGTGAAACTTTCCGATTCTGGTCTTGGTTTTGCCTGAGGATGCATCATCATCCCTTTAGAATTCTGGTCTTCTAGGCCTTGAACTGCTCTAAAACAATTCCTGCTTAAGCACCTTAAGACTCATGTTTGTCGGCCTATAAACGTAAGGACTAAACCCTGTAATGACCTAAACGTTTGGCCCGATGGAAAAATTAGGCGATTTGGTTCTGCTACTTGCCAAAATACGGTGTCTTTTCAGAAGGGTTTCTTCAACAGAAGCAATTCTTGTAAGCCAAGCAAAATCACGATTTAAATAAATCTTTCAGATTAGGAAAATTGCAATTAATGAGCTCATTACTGCGATTTCTTAAAGAGGCCACAGAATATATATTGAAACTAGTTACATAACCCGCGCGATGCCGCGGGTTAATTTTTTTTAATATAAAAAATACAAAAAAAAAACTAAGATCTAAAAGTATTAGGTCTTTCTGTAAAGCTATATCCCAGAATCTTGGGTTTGGTTATAACGCCTGACCCAAAAGTAATATTTATAATAATAATAATAATATTAAACTTGCATGACCTAGTAGGTCGAGGTCTAGCTCTAATACCAGACCCAATCGCCTTGGATGTGGATCTGGCTGTAAGGTTATGTCATAAAAGTATAATAATTAAATAAATCAATTAAAAAGAAAAAAACCAATAGAAAGAAAAAAACTAATGAAGAAAAAGAAAAAAAAATCTGAATTAACTGGGTTAACCCGTCAAACCTTGGATTCGTGTCGTGAAAGTTTGATAACTAAATAGAAAAAAAAAATTGACGGGTTAACCCAGAATTAACCGGGCTAACCTGTCAAACCAGGTTACCTGTCAAATTCGGGATCCGTGTCATGAATGTCTGATAACTAAACAGAAAAAAAATTGAACATTAACAACCTAAACTAAACGAAAAAAAATTAATTAAAAATAATAAAAAAACAAAAACAAACAAAACACATAAGCCTGTTACTAATGAGGAAAAAGAAAAAAAAATCCGAATCAACTGAGTTAACCCGTCAAATCAGGTTAACTCGTTAAACCCGGGATTCGCGTCATGAAAGTTTGATAACTAAATAGAAAAAAAAATCGATGGGTCAAACGAAAAAAAATTAACAAACTAAACTAAACAAAAAAAATGATTAAAAAGGAAAAAAAAATTCGAGTTAACCCGTTAAACTAGGTTAACCCGCCAAACCCGAGATCCGTGTCATGAAAGTATGATAACTAAATAATTTTTTTTTTCACATTAATAAACTAAATTAAACAAAAAAAATTCATTAAAAGAAATAGAAAAAAAAAGTGAACATTAACAATCTAAACTAAACGAAAAAAATTAATAAAAAAAACAAAAACAAACAAAAGGCATAAGCATATTACCAATGAGGAAAAAGAAAAAAAATCTGAATCAACTGAGTTAACCCGTCAAATCAGGTTAAGCCGTCAAACCTAGGATTCGCGTCATGAAAGTTTGATAACTAAATAGAAAAAAAAAATTGATGGGTCAAACGAAAAAATTTAATTAAAAAGGAAAAAAACAAAAAAAAAATTCAGGTTAACTCGTTAAACCCGAGATCCGTGTAATAAAAATATGATAACTAAATAAAAAAAAAATTCACATTAACAAACTAAATTAAAAAAAAATTCATTAAAGGAAAAAAAAATACAAAGAAAAAAGCAAAAAAAACCCCATAGGCAAAAAAAAAAAAAACAAAAACAAAAATGAAAAAAAAAAGAAGAAAAAGTCAAGTGTATCACTGTGCACACAGTGCAGAGTGATACATTTATATGTTAAAAACAGAAGAAACAAAAGTTAAAAAAAAAAAAATTGCTTTCTACGGTGAGAAAAACCCACGCGTTTTAGAGTATTCTACTAGCTTTGATACCCGCGCGATGCCGCAGGTCATTTTTTTTGCATAAAAAATATTTAAAAAAATAAAAATTTAAAAATCTTGGGTTTTTCTGCAAAGTAATACCCAAGAATCTTGGGTTTGGCTGCAACACCTGACCTAAGAGTAATATTTATAATATTAATAATAAAATTAAACTTGCATGATCCAAGTTTAAGTGAGTCTAACTGTAACACCGGACCCAAGAATACTTTGGATGTGGGTCTGGTTATAAGGTCGTGTCATAAAAGTGTGATAATTAAATAGATTAATTAAAAAAAACAAAGAAAAATTATCAACAGGAAGGAAAAAATTAATGAAGAAAAAGAAAAAAAAACATTGAATTAATTGAGTCAACCTTTTAAACCAGGTTATCCCGTAAAACCTGGGATTTGCGTCATGAAAATTTGATAACTAAATAGAAAAAAAAATGACTGGTTTACCTAGAATTAACCTAGGTTAACCCATCAAACCAAGTTAACCCGTCAAACCCAGGATACATGTCATGAAAGTATGAAAGTCTCGATAATTAAATAGAAAGAAAATTAACTTTAACAAACTAAACTAAATGAAAAAAATAACTCGTCAAATCAGGTTAACCCATTAAACCCGAGATTCGTATCATGAAAATCTGATAACTAAATAAAAAAAAATTAACATTAACAAACTAAATCAAACAAAAAAAATTCATTAAAAAAAATAAAAAGAAAAAACAAAAGAAAAAAACAGTTATATAATATAATACAATATAATTATAATTATAATGGAAAAACATGGGGAAATTTTTTTTTTAAAAAAATGGGGAAAGCGAAAGCTAAAGCTAAATTCTCAACCAACTCAATATTAAAAAAATAAATTTAACAAAGATAATTTAAAAAAAAACATGTGGGGGAAATACTGTAGCCAAACAAAAACCATGTAAGGGAAACACTATAGTAATCCATAGTAAAAAACCGACAAATGCTATCTAAAAAAAAAGGTCAATTTTGGGTAAAAGAAATGAAAAACAAATACACAAAAAAGGAAACAAAAGTGAAAAAAAAAACGTGGAGAAAGCTACAGTGTTTTAAAGAAAAAGACAAAAAAACTAAATTTTCAACCGGCTCAACAGTAAAAAAATAAAATCAACAAAAATAATTCTGAAAAAAACAAAACAAAACAAAACAAAATAAGTAAAAAATGACAATTTTGGAAAAAAAGAAAAATAAAAAAAATAAAAAATAAACATATGGGGAAAGCTAAAGCTAGATTATCAGCCAGCTTAATATTAAAAAAATAAATTCGATAAAGATAATTTTTTAAAAAAATATATGGGGAAACACTGTAGTAAAACAAAAACTATGTAGGGGAAACACTGTAGCAATCCATATTGTTTTTTTTAAAAAAAACAACTATAAAGCTAAATTCTCAACCAAATTAATATAAAAAAATAAAATCTACAAAGACCATTTAAAAACAAATCATAAAAAAAAATGTATGAGAATATTATAGCAATCCACAATGTTTTAAAGAAAAAAACTACATAGTTAAATTTTCAACCAGCTCAATATTTAAAAAAATTAGCAAAGATGATTTTGAAACAAAAAATTTTTTTTAAAAAAAAGAAACAAAAAAAAGAAGAAGAAATCGATTTTAGGTAAAAAAAAAAAAAAACCTGCTACAGTGAATATCCCACGCGTTTTAGAGTTCTTTAATTAAGGAACCTTGGGATACCATTCCTTTTTTTTTTTAGAATTATTACATTGGTTTTTTTGTTTGTTAATTCGAAGGATATTAGCATCGTCCTTATAATTATTTGACTTCTTGGCGTCTCTAGGTGTTTCTTTTTGCTTTTTATCTTACCAGAAATGTTAGATGGGGGATTGATATAGTTTTTTTTTTTCTAACTTCATTTTTTTTAATTAATTTTGAGGTGTTTTGAGCTAAGAGATTATTATTTTAAGTTTATTAGGGTATTTATTAGGTGTTTTTATATGATAATAAATTAAAAATATATTTTTAGCCAAAATCACCAATCTTGAATTTTTTGATCACCTTTATAGTAGTCGGTCGGGTTTTGAGCTTTAAAATAACATGTTGTTTAATTATTTTTTTATTTAAAAAAAACAAGGCAACAACCAACCAAAAAAAATGCAAGGGTGCGGGCTTGGCCTTGCAAGCCCCAACGCCTAATGTTTTTATTTGATGAGCCAGGTGCAATAGCCCTTCTAGGACACTTGACCTTTTTTAAAGGATATTTTTCTAACAATTAGGTATAATTTTCTTAAAAGTTGATTAATTACAAATATATAAGAATATATTTAGATATTATTTTATTCAGTACCATTAAATTTTTTCTTTGTTTCCGAATAAAATTATAAACTTTTTTTAGAAATACGGTTCGACCGTACTCTTAAATACACCTTTAAAATCTAAGAACTTGTTTGTTTTTGTGTTTTAAAAACGTTTTTGAAAAAAATAAATTTTTTTTTTATTTTTTTTTTACTTCAAATTAATTTTTTTGGTGTTTTCATATCGTTTTGATGTGCTGATATCAATAATAAATTTTTAAAAATAAAAAAAATATTATTTCAATGTATTTCTAAATAAAACATACTTTGAAAAGCAACCATTAAAGCAAACAATACAGATTACAGAATTTAAACCACACATGCGTGACCAGAGTGTGCCACCTGTTATTCCCATTTTTGCCTCATCTATTATATAATAGATCAGTAGCAGGCAGTTTAGAGGAAAAGGGCGTGTCCATTATTGGTTGCTTTACTCTAATGGCTACATTATTCTGTCCAATTTCACCATCAAATTAAGTGTGACCAAAACCCATATTTCTCCTTGTATAGTTGACTTGTCAAATGGTTGTGCATGGTCAAGAAGGTCATTATGCCAAAACAAGATACTAACCTTTTGCTTTACCTGGGGCCGAAGCCACTGCCATCTAGCTATAGCTGATGCATGGTTTCTAGTTTCTTGTTTCTACTCCTCACTTTCACTCACTACGTACCGTCACCCTCTATAAATAAAACCCCATTGCAATCCATTACTCCTACTACATACAGCCATCTACCTAAAAGAAAGAGGAGATTTTTAGGTTTAAAGAAGAAAACATGAGCACATCAAGAAAGGCTTGGATTGTGACAGTGAGCATTGGTGCTGTCAAGGCATTGAAGGACGAGGGCTTGTGCGGATGGACCTACACCATAAGATCATTAAACCAACATGCCAAGAATAACACGAGGTCAACACCTCAGGCCAAGAAGGTTTCTTCTTCATCTTCTTCTATGGTTTCAAGCAAACTGAGGAAATCAAGCCAATCCGAGGAGTATTTGAGGAAAGCCATGTACTTGGGTTGTTGGGGTCCGTATTAATGAATTAAGAAGTTCGACGTGAGAAGCTCAAGACTCATATAAGTGTGTTTGTTTACGTTGTGTATCTCTTTTGCTTGAGACTTGAAAAAAATAGTCATGTTTTAGTCTTTTATAAATTAAATAATTATTTGGTTAAAATTATTGTCGAAAATATTCTCCAATAAAAAATACATTTAAAATATTTAATTAAAAATATGATTGAAATTGATGTTATAACTTAAATTACTTAAAAAAAAGCACTAAAGTTTTTTCTTAATTTGCATATAAATCATAATATATTGGAATAAGAACAATTAAAAAGAAAGACACTGATTTTGTTGAGGTAAAATGACTGTAGCATGTGAAGAAAGAAGGTGTTTTTTTGTTAGATTGAGTTTGTAACTCAGTAAGATTATGTTTATATATTTTTTTTTTTGTGAACATGTGGTTGGACTATAAATTTTAATAGATCACACAAACACAAATACAAACATATGGTTCAAATATAACCGAACACCTTGTTTTTGTAGTCGGTCTTAAAAATGAAAATTGTCACAAAAACAAACATATTTTTAGACCCCTCTAGGGTTATGTTTGCACCGCAATTTAAAAAAAATAATTATTTTGCTAAAAAATTTTATTTTATGTTTTTGGATTATTTTTAAAAATAAGTTTTAAAAAAATTATTTTAATATACTTTTTAGTAAAAAAAAACACTATAAAAAATAACTCCTATTATACTTTCAAACACCTTAGGCAGGCTGAAGCTGGTCCATTGTGAAGAACAAAACATGAGGAAATTGATGAGTGAGTGCTGCAAGTATCGATGTGAACTGTAAGCTGTAATTATCCAACACGAGAGTTTTGTTGAACAAATATTGTTGTCATCACCTTCCTATCTCATACTATGTGTGTTTTCTTTTTAATTTATCTCCCTTGCAATCTTGCTCGGCTTTTCATCAATTTGTTGTGAAAGAACATGGCCAATTTAGGCCATCATCCTTGTGTTTTCTCTCCTACTTAAGGACAGGTGAATATGCAGAGGCTTAAAATCACAGGACACGACATGCAAATATTCTGCTTAATTTTGAGCATGGATTTAAGTTTTTAACCATACCTTGATAAATCAAGGTTGATGCTTACATTTCAAGCAAATGGAGATTATTTATTTGCTGATAAATCAAGGTTGATGCTTTAGCATTTCAAGCAACTGGAGATTATTTATTTGCTGATAAATCAAGGTTGATGCTTTAGCATTTCAAGCAACTGGAGATTATTTATATGCTGATAAATCATGGTTGCATTATAGCATCCCACGAGTACAAATTCCAAATTGTATACAATATTACAAGGAGAATAGGGACGTCTTATCCCATAAAAAAATACCGTAGGCCTTTGCTGGTTTCCTCACTCAATATACCGTTGGCCTGTTCACTCAAAATTATATGCTTTTGGTTTTTCTCAGGTTTTTTCCTAAACTTTTGGTGCTCTCACCTGTACAAAGTTAAACTCCTCCTTGCCATTTACTTCATCGAACATGGAAAGTGATATCTTACTCTCTACAATATCCCCACATCAAAAGAGTTTCCAACTAGTTGTTCTGCATTACATACCAGGTAAAAATCGAGTTCTACAAGTAATTAAAGCTTGGATGGTAGCAGCTGCTCTTGGAGGTGTGGAGGCTTTGAAAGACCGAGGCTTCTGCTGGTGCAACTACACATTGAGAACACGACACCAACGCTTTCTTCTTCAACTTTTGCAATGATTTCAAGCAAGGTCAAGGAAGAGAAGGGAAAACAGTCAGAGGAGTCTCTGAGAAAAGTCATGTATCTCTGATTGTTGCAGTTGATGTAAATTGTCAATTTTCCAGTCAATTCATATGATTTTTGGATAATTTTTTGTTGACACCATTTATTCTATGGTTTTCTGTTTTCCCATTTGTTTTGGTAGTACCACTTTTTTTTTTTTTTTTTTAAAAAAAGCTGATAAGTATATAAATAAATAAGCTTCACAAATTAGAAATCTTGAGGTTGAGGGGGCAATTTTTGCTGAAGGTAATTGGATCAGTTGGCATTGGATAACGTGTGTCGTCCTTTTCCATGAGCAGAGAACTTGTTTTTTTTTTGTTTTTTTTGTGACACATGCAATGAATCCTATTATTTTTTTCAGCAAGGACTCCTGTATTTTCCCAGGTTTGAGTAGAGGCCAACACAAATGCTAAAAGCCTATCCTTTTAGCTCCATTCTTGAAGAAAAAAACTAGTGGATTTGCCTCCTATACTTGAGGCTCAATTTGGATTTTTGTAAAGCAAAACCGTGTGCCTTTCACTAAACAAGTCACACTCTAGCTTTGTCCAGATCGAACATGCTAAAAGGTAAAAATTCCCCATCTTTTTCTCCTTTGTATTTTAGGCAAGTGGTCAATCCTGTACATTAAATTCATCTTATCCTAGTGTAACCCCACTGAAGTAATACCATTTGCTTTCGTTTAAGCCAAAACCACCTGCTACAGCTTGTGGCTGGCTTCTGATTCTCCTCCGAACTTCGGCCCCCCTTTTCCTGCACTTACCTACCTACTCTCTACCATTTCCACCATCAAACTCAAATCCTCAATTACATCTCAACATTTATCCAAAAATTGTCCATTTGAAATCCTTGATATTCTAGTACTAAGAAGGAAATAGAAAAATGAGTTCAGCCAGCAAAGCTTGGGCTGTAGCAACTAGTATCGCAGCTGTGGAAGCCTTGAAAGATCAAGGATTCTGTAGATGGAACTACACAATAAGATCATTACATCAACATGCCAAGAACCAAGTCAGGTCATTCTCTCTGGCCAAGAAGCTATCTTCTCAAACTTCTACGGCGGTTCCAGGTAAACTAAGAGAAAATCAGAAATCAAAGCAGTCAGAGGAGTCACTGAGAAAAGTCATGTACTTAAGTTCTTGGGGTCCTTACTAGTCTCCAAACTAATAGCAGAGGAACTACATTCATGCATGGACTGGTGGCAGCATAGAGACAATCTACAGTTTTCAGACTTTTTTGAAGAAACATGACAAGGCCACCTTCTTATAGAGATGGAAGTTGGAACCCATCAACAATTATTCAGCTCCATCAGATTATGCTCTAGCAATTTATGTTTCGATCAATGTTGAGAGTGAATTCCTGAATGATGGGGGGAAAATAATGTAAATTGTAAATTTTGGTGCCAATTTACTGAATATCAAACCATAATATTTTTGGATAAATTTTGTTTACACCATTTATTTTACAATTTCTGTTCTCCCATTTCTTTTGGGAGTTCTTTATTTCATTTCTTTTTTAATAGGAAGCTATCCCTTCGATTAGTACATTAAAATATAATTTCCGCGAGTAATTAAATTTTTAGAATGAAACAGCTTTTAAAATTATTGCAGGATGTTGAATTAATAAGCTAACATGATTGGATTAAACATGATCCTCTCCTTTTGAGCCAATAGGGATTAGTTTCTTCAATGTAAGAACTTCTGTACCTTTAAGAAACTTGAAACTTTATGTAGGTGTGCTTCTAAAATAATTCTGGTAGGAATTTATCTTTAATTGATATCTAAATTAACTCAAAAGCACATTAACTATATATCGAATTTAGAAAAGAAAAAGGCTCTGTAAAATGAATTTATAAGTTCTAACTAAATTTTCGAGTAACGATGTACTTAAAATACTTGATTGGATTAATTACAAAATTCGGTGCACCAAAAAAAATAATTAATATACTCAATGAAAAAAAAATGATACTTGATGTAATAATTTTCTTTAATATGGTCGAAAGATATGTTATTAGATAACAAAGTGATGAATCATGATTTATCAATAATTTTTAAAATAAATTTTTGTTAAACTAAAGTTAAATTTAATTGATCTAAAACTCCAAAGGCCCAAAAAACTATGGATCCAAACTATATATAAAAATTTTTTGGATCCTTCATGATTTTTTAGTAGCTCATATATATTTTGAATTCTATTTTTTCAAGATATTTAGGTATATAAAAATCTCTCATGACTTATCAACTCTTCATCTTAGTAATGTTTATATAATTTTATTTATTTTTCATTAATATTATTAAAATAAAATTACTCTCTAAAATATCATTGTATTATTTTCTCCTTATAAAGATATTTAAACATATTTGAGTCTCTATATTTATATTTATCACGTAAACTTTATTTCTAAACACATTGTATTAATAAAATGAAACTTAGATGAAAGTATTCGACAAAAAAATTCAATGTACTCAAACAAACAAACAAACTTAAAATCTATATACTGAATTGACAAAATTTGTAAAATTGATGCACTAATAATTAAATTATTTCTAACAACATTATGCATGACGTGTCGACAATGTTTTTATACGGTGCGAGCCCCTTGAAACTTGAGATATATATTTTTTTAATTATTATTATGATTATGTGAAACGTGCTGCGTCTCAACGATCATTGTTTTCAAAAAGTAGTGCTGTGTTTTTCCTGGTTTTGAGCAGGCGCTTTTGCAAATGCTAAAATAATATCCTTCAAGCCCCATTATTGAAGAAAAACAAGCAGCTTTTCCCAGTGGCAGCCTGGCTCACTAGCCTCTGGACCCATTTAATTAAATTTTTTTATTTGGTATTATTGGACTTATCTGGACGAGAAATATTAGAGGCATCGTTTTCAAAGTTTCAATGTCTTATTCATTATTTCATTTTCTTCTCTTTCGTCTCTCATGTTGGAGTTTGTACAAATCATTTGTGTGTATTTTAAAACAAAAATCGCACTTTCCAACAGTACAATGATTTTAAAAAATTGCATATGCAAGATGTTAGTTTTCCAATTATTTTTTTTTAAAAAAACTCTTATTTTTCCTGGTTTTGAGCATATGCTTGGGCAAATGCTAGAATTATATCCTTCAAGCCTCATTGTTGAATAAAAACAAGTAGATTAACCTCCTATACACTGGTTTAATTTTTATTTTTATAGCAAAGTTAAAAAAAAACATATTAATTTAAAATTTTAAATTATCAAATTAAATAATTTTAAGATAGAAATTTATATTATTTTTTAGTATTATTGACACGGAGGCCTTGAGGCTTGAAAGACCAGGGATTCTGTAGATGGAACTGCAGAATAAGATCATTACATCGACACGCCAAGAACCAAGTCAGGAAATTCTCTCATGCCAAGAGGCTGTCTTCCCCTACCTCTACTGTGGTTCCAAGTAAAGCAACAGAAAGTCAGAAAGCAAAGCAATCCGAGGAGTCAATGAGGAAAGTCATGTACTTCAGTTCTTGGGTTCCTTGCTACGTTATTAAACTACTAGCAAAGAGACAATCCAAGAGTTTACAAGAGACTTGTTTGGATTGGACAGACATGAGAAGAACAACTGCGGAGATGGAACCCATCAGCAATCAGATATTCTGCTCTAGCAATTGTATTCCAATGTAACACTGGGCGAAAAACTACTTTATTTCTGCGAGTTGATATAAATTGTAATTTAATTTTTGTGATAATCTTTTTATATAATCAATCTATAATGTAAAAGCCTTGCCCTTGTTATTAAACATCCAGCCGAGTTTTACGAGTTTTTATAAGAAATGGAAGAGGAATCTCTTTTTTTTTAAAAAAAAAAAAAAATCATCCCGCTAAACCAATAACAAGCCTTACCCTAAATTAGGCATAATATCTACAGCCTTGCTATGATCATAATAAAGTGCAAATATGATTATCTAATTTGCTCTTTCTCATGCTAGAGTTTCTTTTTTTTTTGGATCGTATACTATAGATGATATTAGATATGTCAAATCAAATCAAATTAGACACCATCTAATCTATTTTATAGAAAGTGATTTTTTTAAAATTATTTTTCAAAATTTTTTGTAATTGTTTATCATTAAAAAAATTACTCAATGAAAAATATCTTTTAATTAAAAAAAATATAGTTTATTTTCAAAAAAAATATTTTTCTTTTATTTTTGGTGGAATAGAGTTTTTAAAAGTTGTGAAAATTTAAAAAATATCTTATTATTTATTATTTATATCAAATTTAGTTTCCAATCTTTTAATTGCTATATATTTTATTTTGATTTTTTTTTATTTTATCCCCAAAAATCTGATTTAATTTGATTTTTATATCAACTTTAGTTCGTATTTTTTTAATTGTTATTTGCTTTTTTTCTTATCCTTTTCTTAATTGATATTTTCTTATCTATTAAATTTGGTCTCAATTCTTTTTATTGCTATTTATTTTATTTAAAATAATTTATGAAATTAGAATTTTTTTTAATTACATCATCTTTCAACTTTTTTATCTATCAGATTTGCTCTTCATTATTTTGATTGCTATTTATTTTATTTAAAATAATTTATGAAATCAATTTTTTTTTTAATTTCAGTTTCCTTCAACTTTTTTATCTGTTAAATTTAGTTCTCTTTCTTTTAATAAACTTGAAAAAAACAAAAATGTTAATAAGTTATTTTTCATTTTATTTTTCATGACATGATCAAATATTAAAAAATATTTTTAAACTTATTTTTTATAATATTACAAAATATTAAAAAAATAATTTACTTTTGAAAAATTTAATTTTTTATGAAATTACTTTTCCAGTAAATATAATAAATAAACAGGGCCTAATATATATATATATATATATATATATATATATAGAGAGAGAGAGAGAGAGAGAGAGAGAGAGAATTTTATTCACTAATCCATCCCTTATAAAATATAGTTTGATGAAAACACCCCAATTAATTAGTACACGTTGCAACTCGATAAATATATCAAACAATTTTATTGTACATGTTTTTTTTTCAAGAAGAGGGCTTTAGCTAGCTTTTCAATTCGCTGATTGGAGGAGACATTTCAAACTGTGTCTTCGTTTGCCGAAAAATAATTGATTCATTCTAAAAATAAATAAATAAAAAACTTGATAAATTTTCATTACTATCCAAACAACAATCATCACCACTCATTATCGTTACCATTGCCGCACCATAATCTTATTATTAAAATAATTATTATTATAACTATTATTTAATTATTTTTATTATTATTATCAATAATGTCTTTAAACCACTATTATTATCACCAATATTATCATAACCATTACTGTATATAAATATTATCATCATAATTATAATTAAATTAATACTATCATTATAATTATATCATCATCACTGCTTTTATTATCAACATCACAATTTCTTTGTTATTCTTATCATCTTTGAAAACTATTAATGAAAAATATTTTATTTTATTGCAAATATTTTCTTTAATATATATAAACAATTAAATATAATTTTAAAATATAATCTATATTATTTTATAATAAATATCTTCAAGTGAATATTTTTTTAACTTAAAATTTGCACAAACCTATTATTACTAATTAATATTTATTTTTTATTATTTTAATTAATTAAAAAATATATAATGAATTTCGAACTCTATCATAATTGCTTATTAATAATTAAAACCCGATATCATATAAAAAAGCTATTTTAATATAAAAAACTTTAAATATTAAATAAATTGTTAAAGTATAATTTATATCATATTTTCAAACAAAATCATCAATTGTCATGGAGAGCTGAGAATTTGGTTTTGGTAACACATGAATGTATGGTAGTCGTCATCAACTATGATTCCAGGTGGAGACATGGCCAAATACTCACATCCCATCATGCTTCTACCCTCTCTGTTGAACGAAAACAACTGGACTTGATTCCCATTCTCCAGACTCGATTGGATTTTTATATAAAAACTTTGTGCCCATCACTAGCAATAAGTCACATTCTAGCCTAGATACGGTGGAGACGCCATTTTCTCCCACCTGTTGTTTTTGACGTTAACAAATCCTATCCTATCACGATCCCACTGATAAAAAAACAAAAGAAAACATCTCTCATTGGCTTACAGTACATTGCCAAAACCAGCAGCAGCATCTCATAGTCGGTAGCCTCTGCTTTCTTCCCAAACCTCTGTCCACTTTTTATGTACTCTCTATATAAGCAGGCCCCTGCTTACAATTTACACCATCAAAACATTGCAAATCCTCACCTAATATCTCGTCTTCCTGAGCTACGAGATTGTCCGATTCTTTTTATACAAAGAAGAAAATAGAAAATGAGTTCAACAGCCAAAGCTTGGGCTGTAGCCACTAGTATTGCAGCCGTGGAAGCCTTGAAAGATCAAGGATTTTGCGGGTGGAACCACACAATAAGATCATTACACCAACATGCCAAGAACCAGGTCAGGTCAACATCTAAGACAAGGAAGCTGTCTTCTCCTCCCTCTACTGTGGTTTCAAGTAAAGTACGAGAAAATCATAAAGCAAAGCAATCAGAGGAGTCGATGAGGAAAGTCATGTACTTAAGTTCTTGGGGTCCATACTAGTATCTAAACTACTAGCAGAGGAGCTATATTCATGCATAGACTTGTGTCTCTATATATAGAGACAATCAAGGAGTGAGTGAGTTGCTATATATATTAGGGTTTGGTTCCTATATGGAGATAAAAAAGATGTAAATAGTGAGAATAGAGAGGATATATATATGTTTAATTTCTTATCTTTTAGTAAAATCTATTCTATATTTCTATCTCTTCCCTCTGACTAACAGTTTCTATCTTTTTTTTTTTTTTTAGAATACTAATCAAAATGAAATTTAAGAGACGCACACTTGTTAGGAGTTAGGACAAAACCATGACAGTGCAACCCATCAACAATCATGGTCAGCTCAATCAGATTCTGCTACAGCAATGTTTGTGTTTCAATGGGATATTGTTGAATGAATCGCTAAATGATCATGGGAGGAAATTTTCCTAATTTCTGCAAGTCGATATAATTAATTAAATTGTGAAGTTTTTGGTGTTAAATGTTTTGTATAATCAACTTTAGTGTAAAAGCCTTACTATATAGTGCAAATAATATGATTATCTAATTTACCCCTTCTCGTGATATAGATGATATTACATATGCCAAATTAAGTCAAATTATAAAACCAAAATTCTAGCGAACTTTATTATAATTAATCAACCTGTATATAACATAGTTAATTTCTTGGGTGCAATCGATAGACACTGCAATTCCGTACACATATGTAGTCTTGTTATAAAAATATTTTTTTTGTAGGAAAATAAATTACATAAATAAACTTGATAAGTTTTCACCCAGAATTTAATAGAGTATTTTGATTAGCTGAGTTTTTTTTATCTTGAATTTCAAATAATTTTTGAAGGTTAAATAAATTTCAAGAATATCTTAATCAAATAAAATATTTTGACTATGTAGTATCTTATATATTAAAACTTAAGATAGATAAAATCATATTTTGTTTATAATTTTTATAGATTAATTTTGATTTTAAATATCAATAATATCCTTTTATGGCTAAGGTTAGTTAATAAGTTTTAAATAGGATATTCAAAATAAAATAAAAGATAAATTATTTGTTGAGAAGACTGAATTAACTATAACGTGTTAAAATCATATAACCAAAAGTTTTAAAGAAGGAAATGGTATTTTTTTTATTTTGCATTTAATATCACATCATTAGCTAAGAAATTAAACTTCATAAAAAAACTATAACATTTTATTTGGAACAAAATCACATGCTAAATTGAATTAATTTATAAGCAAATATAACTTATTACAATTTTATGTTTAGAATAAATATAAAATCATATAATTCAATTCAATTTTATTGTTTATAATACATGTGGAAACACATAAATTGAATTAACAATTTTGCTATTAATTTAGAAATCATTCTTGTTACATGAATTATTTCTTTTTGTTACAATTATCCTTATGTTTATTTAAATGACATAAAATATAGATATTTTAAAGAATATATAAATAGACATATATCTCATATTAATTATTTCTTAAGTACTTGTTGAAAAAATTTCAAAAGGTATATATATTTGTTAAAAAAAAAGAACTTTTCGATAAGAATATTTCCATGCTTGGCATGACAGTAGAAGAGCTAGCTGCACAGCAGCAGCTTGTGCATGAGGAAGAGGAGCAAAATGTTACAGTATGTTAGTTTCTGTATAATATATACTATCTTTTCTAAGTATTGTCTTACTGTCTCTCTGGAGCTTTTCTTAGTGTTTTAATTATGCTCATAAAACATTGATTATAGAGAGAGGTCCCGGCCCGATCAGCTAATCGTTTTCCAAACTGCATGTGCTGTAAAGCTTTGGAAACTTGACAAGACAGAGGATGCATGGAGACGTAGACCCAAAAGTTAAGACAGAACTCTCCCTTTGATGAGAAGTTATGGCTTCCTCCTTCATCCTCTAACAACCTCTAGCAATGATCAGGATATATACTCTTCCAGTAAAAGAAAACAAAAACACTCCCGATGGATTTGTTGATCAATTGAAGCATGTGATGTTTCGATCACCACAAGAATCATGGGAGGAGGCTCCGGCTAATCTCTTACAAAAAAAAAGTTGTTTTTTAAGGAATTTCTTTCTAGTTTCAATGTGAATTGTTTGTGACCAAACTACAATAGGCTCAACCAAAGTTACCTGACTTATTTTTTTTAAAAAAGGTAGTTTTTAAGAAATTTCTTTCTAGTTGCAATGTGAATGGTTTCTTTTACCGATCTCATAAGGGTATAAGTTACAAGCCGGATCTAAAATAATATTGAATTTTTAAAAAAATAATTGAAATAACTTGATTTGGAAAAGAAAATTTTAAAAATAATCAAATTAAATTTTAATGGTATTCATCTAGATTTGATCTGTCCAAGCAAAGTTCTAGATCACTCAGCATGCAGGTGTTAAATTAACACTACACTCGATACACTAACTATCTTGTAGATGACACTTGATGTAACATCCAACAACAGGCCTGAGTTTTTCAGTTACATTGAGTCTTTTAACATGTCCACTTTGTGGATGCCTGGAAATACCCATGAAAAGGAAACGACTATCGCTTTCTCCCTCAATTCTAGGCTGAAGAGAAACAAAAGGTGCCGCTGGTAAGAATAAACCAAAGGCTTAGATTTGGCAAAAACCATAGGCTAATTTGTAACTGCTTTCATCTTGTTTAATTCTCTCTATATAATTAGCCCATCTACGATTTGCTACTCCTTGCATCATCTACATAGCATATTGTTGTACAATGAGTTGGAAGAGCAAAGTTTGGATTGTTGTAGGCGGTGTAGCAGCTGTGGAGGAATTGAAGGATAAGAATTTGTGTAGGCTAAATTCTACCATGAAATCCTTGTATCACCAACATGTCATTAACAACATGGCCTCCTCCTCCTCCTCCTCCTCCTCCTCAAAGCCTACTCAAGTAGGACGAGAAGCGGCAGCAGCAGCAGCATCACCACCAGCAACTACAACTTCAAATTTTGCACCGAAGAGGGAATGCAAAGAATCACTTAGAACTGTTATGTACTTGAGTTGTTGGGGTCCCAATTAACTAAAAGTAAGAACACTTTGTAATTGCTAGCTCCTACCCAACATGGAGAAAAAAGATGATGAGGAAGGAGCAAGCATGTGTATATTTATGCCAAAGTAAATAATCACATGTGCCTTGCTATTTCATTAATGTCAATGCAGAAAACCATGTGCATCTTCTTTACTCTTTCTACACACTTTCGATCAGATGCATAAACTGAACATGTGTTGGCTTCATCATCATAGGGAGTGGGTGGGGGAGGTGAATGGTTCCTCCATGGCATGGCAAGGCTATATACTAACCATCAAATTCACAACCATACACGATGAAAGCCAACCTTGATTTTCTCCTAATCTCGCCGGAAATTAAAACTCTATAAAAGCGAGAAGAGATACGAATTAGTATTGTCAACCCCAAGTCATGAACACTGAGAATTGGATATTTATTTATCCTTATTTGTTAAAAAAGAATTTCTTGATAGGAAATAAGGGATATCACACATATATAACACTTCACCCTTAATGTTGACCAAAAGTACTAACATAGATTTTGTTTTAAACTAATTATTATTTTTCTTATGCATTCAAGATGATTTTATATAGCTTTACAAATACTAATAAAATAAATTTTTTATCTTAATCCAATTAATAAGAAAATTAACAATCTTAATATTGCAGAGTTCTAATATTGTTATACCTCTCACAAATTCTAAATTTTATGATCCATAATTTCCTAATTTGACATTGAATTCTAACATTTAAGACTTGAATTTGATTATATATATATATATATATATATATATATATATATATATATATATGAAACTCAAACTCAATATTAAATAGATATGGATGATAGTTTATTTAGTCGTGTAAATTGTACTAATTTTCCTTAGTTGAGAACGCTAATGATAAATTGATTGCCTTCAATGAAAGCTCCGCCGGTCACTTGTAATTAGTGATAATTAACTCCAATAATCTTCATCTAAAATTTCCTTTTCCATTAATGTCAATTAATTAGTGCTTTGTGGATTTTATCATAAGTGTTATAATTAGTCCAATGGGAAGATCCTAGGGAATCCATCCTTCATTATTGACCATGTCAAAAGATTTTTAAAAGTAAAGTGACTTTGTACAAAGGTTGTGTGATTATAGCCTCGCAGGTTCTCGATCTAGTGCCAAATGCTTCTGGTTGGTTGGTTAAATCATTGCCTACAAAATATTTTGAATGAAGCACCGAGAAGGAATTATGGAAGAGATGCTTTTTCTTGCAAGAGTGCCACATGGGAGCATCAGTGTGTTTTTTTTAATGTTTCCACGATATCATGTTTCCAACATCATGGCAAATCATGATGTTTTAGATGCTATTTTTTTATTTTTTTAGCGTGGGGTGTCCGGACCAGCTTACGCGCACCACGACTTTCCCCCCAGCCCACTGGACATCCTGCAAGCCCGGTGAGCGGGTAAGGCACTTGCGGGGGTGACGGGCGTGCACATAGAGGGTCGAACCGGGACGGGGCGAAACAAGTCACACGATTGACCACAGCGGCTAGGCCCTCAAGTGCGTTTTAGATGCTATCTTCAAGCTTAGTGTCCTAGCTAGTCGTTTATCCATTCTTTTTAGTGTATCTTTTATAGTATTCTTTAATCGAAATTATTTTAAAATGTTATTTTTTTTTATATTGGTTTAAGTCTTTTTCTTAGATTGGACCTTTTTTTTTTTTGTCGTCTAAATATGGAGATCTCACAATATTAAAAAAAAATTATGACACATGTTTGATACTTGATTTTACAAAATAAAATATAATTATATTAATCTAAAACATTTAAGGCTTAAGGATTCAAATTAAAAAAAAAAACAAAACAAAACAAAAACAAAGACAAAGAAAAGATCGAGCTACTAAAAATAATAGGTAAGGAAACTTAGTTGGTGTGTTGAAAAAAAAAAGATTGAGCAACAAAAAATAAAAGGTAGGAAAACTTGGTTGGTGTGTGCACATACACCACCATGTGGGAAGAGGCCGCACGTGCAACATCTTACATTGCGCCATACTGCCTTGCACGGTTGCTTCATAACCATCTTGATGAGATTTGTCCGGTGGTGTGTATACATGGAGAAGCGATAATGAGTCTTTGATAGCCATTTCTTTCTTCTCATCCCTATTTTCTCTCTTGAAATTTGGGTTGATCTACCAAAGTTGAAAGATGTCATATCATTTTATTAATTTTGTATCAAATTTGGTTTTTATTCTTTTGATTATTTTTTGTTTTGTTTTGATTTTTTTTAATTGATTTTACTTTTCAATTTTGTTCTTCAGCATTTTGTTTCATTTTATTTTTATATTAAATTTGGTACTCATTATTTTTATTAATATTTGTTTTGTTTTGAATCCTTTTCTTAATTGAGTTGTTTTTTTCAATTTCATCCCTCGATATTTAATTTATTTTTATGTCAAATTTGATCCTTATTATTTTAATTGTTATTTATTTTTCAATTTTATCTCTGAGTATTTGGTTGATTGAGAATTTGACTTTGTGGTTTTTTAGGATTTTCCTTTTATGAGATAGTCTTGGCCCTATGACCCTGGTCATGAGTTTGAAATATTAGCTTGAGCTGACTTTGATCTTTTTTAGATTCTTTTTTATAATTGATTTTTAAAAGAAATTTTATTATTTGACATTTGATTGGTTAGATATTAGACTTTGTTATTTTTTTTTATTTTCTCTCATGGAGTTATCTTGATGTCATGTTTTGAGTCATGAGCTTGGTTGGTTAACTTAAGTTGACTCGAGTTTTTTTTAGTTGTGTTTTTTTTTAGTTTCACCTTTCAATATTGGGTTAATTTGAGAATTGAGTTTCATAATTTTGTTTAGTTTACTTTCTACATGGTTATCCTGATCTAACGACTAGATCGCAGATTTGGTTGTTTGATTCGAGTGGACTCGAGTTCTTTTTTTATCCTTTTAATTTTTTAAAATTTTATCCTTTAATATTTAATTTATTGTGAATTGAGCTTTAATTTTTATTTTTATTTTACTTTTTATGAATTTATCTCATATAATGTTTTATTTATAATCAAATAAAATCATGGTCTTTAAATAAAATAAAATTGAGGGTGTCTTTCAATTATATTGTTATTGGCCTGCATGCATATGTTGCAACTAATCATTATAATTTATTTATTTTTTCTAGTTCGGTGGTTTATTTAATGTCATTGATGTTTTTTTTTTAAAACGACGCTGTATTTATCTAAATAATAGATGCTTTACATAAAAGTAGGTAGAAAACACTCCCACTATCATGGCTACCACAAAAAAGGCAAAAACGAACACACCAAGGAGTGAAAAAGCCCGGGAATCTATGCAGACCGGACCTCAAATAGACCAATCAAATTCACCAAATTCCCATTAGGCATTGCCTTACAGCAGAAACTACACAGTTTATGCACATTTTTATGCTACAGTATTATTACAATAAGGGAGATACATAGCTTTCATCAACAGAAACAAAGACAACAACAGCAACAAAGACAACAACAGCAACACTATCATTGTAAAAACACAAAATAAATCAAAAGCACGAAGCCCCAGTAAAGAAAACTATACAAGTTTTCCATCTTTTAAAGCAGAGAGTGAAAGAAGCCTTTGGAGTCTTTGCAAGATGCCATTTTGGCAAACAAGCAATGGCAATGGCAATGCCGCTTCATCTTCCACCACCACCACTTCTTCATCTTCAACATCTTCAAGTTCCATGAGTAGTAATAACAGTAATGGCAATAATGGTTGTCAACAGAACCAAAGTAACCAGCTTGGAGAGACAAGATCGAGTCTTTATTATTCGACTAATGCAATATCGTTTGTTACTAAGTCTTTGTTGCCTACTAGAAGAAGACTCAGGCTTGATCCTCCTAACAAGCTCTTCTTTCCTTGTAAGAATTAAGGTTTTGTGGTTCTTTTTTGTCGAAAATCTTTGGCCATGTTCTTTTTGTTTTGATTGTGTATGCATAGCTTATACTGTTTTCGATTTTTTTTTTTATAACTTTTCGTGATCTGGGTTTCTTTATTTTTATATGAAGAAATGACCTTCGATTTGTTGATGTCATAAATTACACAGATTAGATTGTCCTCTGTAGATTTTGCTTGATATGAACTGTGTTTAGTAGATTGGGTTGCTGTTGGTGATGATCTGGGGTTTTCTTAGTTTAGTGAAGAGAAGTGAGATTCTTGAGAATGGTATTGTCTAGCCCTTAAGAAAACAGATTGATTGTTCTTTGTTGGTCAAAATCAAACAAGTTAAAGAAACCTAATTGGGTTTGCTCATTGTATATCGACTGCAATTCATCCAGCTGCTCTTTGTTAATGTACTTATAGCTGAGGAACCTGATTGTTTGATTAGTTTGCAGATTTGAAGCTATCATTATGCAGATGAACTCAGTTGTTTAATGATTTGTCCCTTTGTTCTTTCTGGGGTTTACTTTGTGTTTGAAACATTGGAAATTTGGTAGTGAACTAGATTTGTGTTTTCTTGGTACTTAATTTGTTTCAATATTATTGTGCTGAAGATGAACCAGGTAAACAGGTTAGGAGTGCAATTGGCATCAAGAACACTTGCAAGTATCATGTAGCTTTCAAGGTATGGAGCGTCACTCGACTCCTTTTCTTTGATCAATGATTTTAATGTCGATCAATTTTGGGAATAATTAGTGATTTGATGGCTGTTGTAGTTCCAAACGACTGCACCAAAGAGCTGTTACATGCGTCCTCCCGGGGCTATACTTGCTCCTGGAGAAAGTCTTACCGCAACTGGTAATCAGAATCTCCTGCTCCGCCACTCTAGATTACTGTCCCCATTAAAGTGATCACAAACTGTATGCTGTAAACATTTTGGTTTTAGGGTATTCTTATTCTGAATCATTGCTTGTCCAACAGTATTCAAGTTTGTGGAACCTCCAGAGAACAATGAGAGACAATTGGATCAGAGGAGCAGGGTTAAGTTCAAGATCATGAGCTTGAAAGTGAAAGGAGAAATGGAATATGTTCCTGAGATGGTATACTGTCTGAACCCCTAATGTGATTCTTATTAGGGATTCTACATTAAGCTCATGGCAACATGATTTTATGAACACCTTCCTTGATTTTGCTGATAAAACTATTGTTTGTATTCAGTTTGACGAGCAGAAGGATCAGGTAGCAGTTGAGCAAATTCTGCGAGTAATTTTTCTTGATCCAGAATGCCCTAGCCCTGTAAGTAAATAGAAATTATCTCTATTAAGTCCTCTGCCTGCATTTGAAAACGAAATATAAAGACAAGAAAAGGCTTTTTCAATCCTTGAGGGAATTCTGTTTTATCTCTGTCAAGGCACTGGAAAAACTTAAAAGACAACTGGCTGAGGCTGAAGCTGAGCTTGAGGCACGCAAGAAGCCTCCGGAAGACGCAGGTCCCCGAGTCGTCAATGAAGGACTTGTTATAGATGAGTGGGTAAGGTCTTGAACATCTGGTGTGTAATTTCTTCTTCTCACATTGTGGCCTATAATCTTTCCTGACACTAATTTCTCTGATATACATTTCAGAAAGAGCGGAGGGAAAGATACCTGGCACGCCAGCAGGTTGAAGTTGATTCTGTGTGAAAGTTCTGTTTCCTTTTCTTGCAATGTTTTTTCCTTGAGCTGAGGTTTCCTTCATACAATGTTGAATGCTTTGTCCCTTTGTCCATTGGCGGAGGAGGATGTGTGATCTGTTCTTTTAGGAATGTAGACATAAAAATTTGTGAAGCAGGATTTATCAGGGGAAAAAAAGGCATTTTGTTATGCCATATTAAGCTGTATTTGGTTTAAGGCACCTAATACTGCACTTGTGCCCTATTTATTGTAGATATGGGATTTTGATTAACATTGAATTATTTAATTCTCTGTTAGCAATTCATGTTTTTTAATCAATATTGCATGCTGTAGCAGGGTTTTTGCATTTACTTGCTCACAAGCCGAAGTACAAAACCTGGAACTGCCAGGCAGGTTCAAATCTAGTTTATTTTTTTCAAAAAAATTAAAATAATATTATTTTATTTTTATTTTTTTCTTGACTCGTACTTGTCCCAGATTCATATTCAAGTGCAGAACTACAGGATGCAACATGGTTTGCAATTTTTCCTGTGTAGAATTTAAGAATAAAGCACCATGTCTAGATTTCTCGTATTTGCATACTTTTCTGATTGGATTGAAGAATATTTGAAATTTATAATCATTAGTGCTCATGTAAAGTATTTACAGTTCTGGCATGTAAAGCATCAAATCTTTGTTTTATTATCTTGATGATCCTCAAGGTAGCGCTTGAATATGTCTTTCTTCTTTTGATAATATACAAATTAACTATGAACTAAAACAGAACGGTTTTATTGTACTTCCGGTCGCAAAGTACTTTTACTGCTTTTTATAAAGCATTATTTGCTTTAGGATTTTTTTTTTCTTTGATTTTTTTTATGAATATTTTTTTATTTTATCTTTTAATATTAAATTTATTTATTTATTATTTTTTTCATAACACTGTTTGCTAGTTTAGTGAATTAACCCAGATGACTCAAGTTTTTTTTTAATTAATTTTTTTTCAATTTCATCTTTTAATATTAGTTGTTTGGAAATTAGACATCATTGTTTGTTTTGTTACTTTCTATTAAGTTATTTTAGCCTCTTGACCCATGAATAGTACTTAATGAGTTAACCCAAGTTAACTCAAGTTATTTTTTGTGTTTATTTTTAATTAATTTTTTTTATTTTATCATTCATCAATAATAGATCGGTTAGGAATTGAGTTTTGTAATCTTTTTTTTTCTATAATGATATATTGAACTCACGATCAAGATCGCAAGTTTTGGAATTTTAACCCCAATTAATTCAAGTTTGTTTTTGTTTTTTTAAGAGGTTATATCGATCTCATGACTTGGGTTACATGTCCTTCAACATTGGATTTGATTTTTATTTAGTTATCCATATCTTATAACCTAGGTATTGGGTTTGGCGAATTAACCCAATGACTCAGTTATTTTTTTTAATTGACTTTTTTCCTATCATTTAATATTGTATTTGATTGGAAATTACATTTCATGATTTGTTTTAGTTTTCTGTTCTGTTAGGTTATCTAGGTCTGATAACATGGTAATATTGCATAACGGGTTAATTTGAGTTGACTTAGCTTATTTTTTTTTTGTTATTTTTTAATGAGAATTTTTATGAATTTTATCGTTCAATATTGGATCCGACAAGAGCAATTGAAAATTAAGCTTCATAATTTATTTTTATTTGCTATTTATGAGGTTATTTCAGTCTCATAACCAAAGTCACAAATTTCATAGGTTAACCCAGGATAAATCATGTCATGTTTTTTTGTTTTTTTCTATAATGTTATCTCGTTCTGATGACCCGAGTCATAAGTTTAACGGATTGACTTGGGTAATTTTTTTATGTTTTTTTAATTAATTTTTTTTAATCTCATCCTTCAACATTGGGCTAATTAGAGATTGAAATTCGTAATTTATTTCGATCTGCTTTCCATTGAGTTATCTCGATCTTATAATCTATGTCGCGAGTTTGACAGACTAACTCGGATCATTTTTTTATGTCCCTTTTTAATTGGTTTTTTTCAATTACACCCTTTAACATTGAGTTGATTAGGAATCGGATTTCATAATTTATTTTTATTTACTTTTTATGGGGCTATTATAGTCTCATAACCTATAGGGTCAATCAAAATCAATTTAATATGTTGTTATTTTAATATTAAAAATAAAAAAATATATATTATTTTGAATTGTTTTTTAATCAAATTATATTTTTATAGGTTAAACGGGATATTTTTAAACCCACAAAATCAACCAAGTTAAATTAAAAGAACCGTCACACAATTTAAATTTTTTTCTCCTGCTATTAGCAATATCAAAACATTTTTTTACATTGAAAAAAAAATCCGACCGATGGGCTACACTGGTCAATTATCTAGTCCAATGTAAAATTGTCTCTCTTCAACCTATAATTTTTGTCTCTTCTATATTCATATGTCCTAGAACATTAACTATTTATATTTTATCTTAAAACACTAATCATACACGTAACTTGGAAGTGACCATTGATATGTGCTCACCTTGACCGGCACTGGACCCTTTAGCCTAAAGTCTAAATTAAAACAAGTTGAAAGCTACTAATTGGTGTTATTTGTGCTTTTATTAATGGATTGAGGACCTGATAGAGGCAGATTTGCTGAGGAAGAATAATATATTTTCTTGTGTTGATAAGGTGATGAGCTAGTGGGATGGATTTTGATAGAGATCTGGATTTGGTTCTGATTCTCTTTTGGTCCACCGCAATTAAATTATCCTTCTAATGACAGTGATCAAGTGCCTGAAATGCCTTGTGCTTGGACTATTTCCTATAAAAATGAAGTCCCATTTATCATGTTAGTCCTTTTCATGCCTTGCATCTCTGTATTATATTGCCTTTGATTTCTTAAATAACATCCAAAATGTCCTCATCTAGCTTAAGTAAATTACTCCTAAATAATCCCGAAGGGTAGCTTAATTGGTCAGATTTTATGTTTGCTTTCCAATAATCACAAGTTTGAATCATTTCAGTGTTACTGGAGGCTTACATTGTTGTTAACTTTAAAGCCCGTGAGATTAATCGAAGTGCACTCAAACTAGCCCGAACATCTATATTAATCAAAAAATAATTACTCCTAAATAAGAAAATTACATGAAACATAGTTGAATAAGTTCCCGTTTGACATTATAGTTGCGGTTGCTTTTCAAAATACTTTTGGTTAGGAAATGCATTGAAATAATTTTTTTATTTTTAAAAAATTTATATTTAATATCGGTACATCAAAATGATATGAAAAGACCAAAAATAATTATTTGAAACAAAGAAAAAATAAAATAAAAATTAATTTTTTTCAAAATTTTTTTGAAACATAAGAACAATTGAGAGTAAAGGAAAAGATCTTATGATAGCTATTTAACACTTAATTTATGGTTAGTGATGAATATAAAATAAATTTATTTATTTTTATTATTTTTTTTCAAATTACATATATATTTGTTGAATCATCTTATAAGGTGTAACTTGAAAAGTATAAAAGATAATTAGTTCATTGGATTAACTTGAGTTTATCATTTTTTTAACAAAATTTGTTTTATATTTTTTAAAAAAAGAAATTGTTTTTGACATAGCTAGATATAACAGTATCAACTTGTTAAATCACTTAAATTTAACCAAATCAATATTAAAATCAATTTAAATTAAAAGTTAACCGGATCAATTCTCTAGGCGAAAGTGTAATAACTATACAAGTCATTGTTTACATATATAGGCGTAGGCCCAATCAAACACAGATGTCAGTACAAAAGCATCAGTATTATTGAGAGAGAGAGATTATTCAAGGCTTGAAAGGAATTGTAGCTCAAAAATATAATTGCTGGGGTTCCAAACAATGTAATAATTCATGGACATGGTGATATCTGGGGACCCTCCATGGAAAGAGGATGCTGTTTCTCTCCCAAGTGGGTTGCAGAGTTTGGTGGATTTTATTTTTTTTAATCTAAAAAGTGGAAAACAATTCTTCTTTGTCCCTGTAAACGGGCATGTAAAGGGCAGGGCAGCCATGATTCATATCCTTGCATTCAAATAAACTCTTGATTAAAGCTGCTGGGTGGATCTCACCAGAAAATTCAATGCCACAGTGGAGACAGATAGCAACTTGACACGGTGAGATTGAACCAGATTCATCCATCTCAGCGAGTAGAGAGACACTCAAGCCCATAAACATTTGAGGGGGTTGTGTTTTTTTTGTCTATGGTTTCCTCCCACCATGCAGTAAGGCCATGGTTAGCCCGTGCTCCTCTGTCTGTGACCACCATCTCTGCTCGATGTTGCTCTTGTCTGATACATTCTGCCTCTGGTAATTATAAAGATTACTTCGCCTTTGGCTGCTTCCATGCAAGACGCTTATTATGGCAGAAACCACCCTTTCATGCATGACCTATATTCTCTTTTTTTTTTTTATTATTATTATTATTCAGTGAAATTGATGCAAATCATTTTTTTTATTGGATGATAATGAATGATCTTGAATCAACGTGTGCATGCATTAATGAAATATTCTCATATCAATTTATACATCAATTAATAAAAGAAAAATGCAAGTTTCATGTAAGATAAGAATATATAGAAATGATGACATGAACCAAACTTTTTTTTCCTTTTTTTGGTATTTATAATACGGGTTGGTCTATATTATGCAGATGGTTATAAAATCTGATTATTTATTAACTTAAATTTAACTCATTTCTTTGTTCTAATCTCATCCTCATACACTATATATATATATATATATATATATATATATATTATGTTTTGGTTTTTTTTGTATAAATTCAAGATTAAATAGCTGGTATATGCATGTTTAATCACTAGACAAGATATATAATTGTAATTAATCGTGGATCTAAATAAAACAGTCTAACAATAAGTTCTTAATAAATCCCTAAAGTATCACACATTCTTCAATCGAGTCCTTCATGGCTCAATAACACTTCACCTCGATCTATAATAGAACAATTGTAGTCATTTAGAATAAAACAAGAAAAATGGATAATACTTGAGAAATCAAAATTAAATCTTACCACAAGAATTCCACAATCCTCGAAGAAATCCAAGTCAGGTGATGTTCCCTTACGAGCAATCAATGGCTTTGGAGCTTCCCCTGTTGTTTTCTATCATTAACAAGAACAATAATTGATCTTGAGCTGCAGCACGTGACATCCATACCCTGCTGCCTGCTGCCTGCTGCCTGCTGCCAATTCTCATCACAGCACGTGTCTCCTATCACGTGACTGGCAAGTAAAGAAAAAGATAAAATTATCCACTTGGCAAATCCTCGAGGGTACATCAAGTAGGTGTTGGGTTACTATTGGCTAGCTAGAGATGAGTCATGGAATTGGTCTTGGGATGCTGTCAACACCAGTTGACTCCTCCCTTTACCTGCTCGACGTCGACGGGCACTCATAATTCCACGAAACAAATTTGACATTTTGTACCCTCTAAGCAAAAGGTGAGTAACAAGAGTCATTATGATGGGAAATCCCACTTGCAGCAAGTGTTTACACATGATGTTAACGTCTAATCTTTTTATAAAGTAATCCCAAGAGGCTATAGAGAATTTTGAATTTTTAAAGTTTTTTTTATTTAAAAAATATTAAAATAATATTTATTCTTATTTTTTAAAATTTATTTTTGATATTATCCTATCAAAACAATTCAAAAATATTAAAAAAATAAATTTTAATAAAAAACAGTTTAAAATTCATTGTCATTTTGTATAGGAAACATGAATGATTGAATACCTAACTTTAAGATTTTACATTTTTCAACTAGTAATGTGTAATGTTCATATCCAATATCGTTGGGTTACTAGAGATTTTAATTAGATAAATGAAATGGCTAACAAAAAAATAAATTAACACATCGCTTTTAAATGTTTTGAAAAATAAAAAATAAAAAAGTTTTATACTATTTGAACTTTTTTTTAAATAGCCATGATAATACCTTGATTTAAATGTATTGGTTTTATAGGTACAAATACAACTTTGATGATTAATAAAACATGACTTCACTTTTAAAAGAACTTTAAGATGATAATTTTTTTTTTAAAAAAATATTGAAATAGTAATATATTGGATCAAATACCAACCTATTTTTTTTATGAACTGGGTTACGGGCTCCACTAGAATTATAATTTGTTTTTTAAACTATTTTTTATTTAACTATATGATAACAAAAATAGAAGATTGTGAAATCAAATACCAACCCAATACCGAGATGTTTTTTTTTAAATCGCGATAACCTCATAAAAGGCTAAACAAAACCAATTATGAAATTAAATTCTTAATTAACCCATTATCTAACGATTAATAAAATAATTTTAAGAAGTTTAACTTGTCAAACCTGCAAATTAAGTCAACTTGACCAAACACCGTAAATAGATCCACGGACTTTATAAAATTTAATAATATAATTTTTTTTATTGAAACTATTGTTTTAACTATGTGAGAAAAATATAGACAATAAAAAAGTTAAGTTCAATAAAAAAAACACTCCACCAAACTCATAAATAAGGACAAGGTTACTTTAGAAAACCCGCAACTCATGTTAACCTTATAAAAAGATAAAATAAAAAGAAGTAAATTATGAAGGTACATTATTGACCATCTTAATATAAAAAGATGAAATTGACAAAAAAAAAGTTTTTAAAAATCATAACAAAAATTCAAAAAGAATAAAAAAAAAAAGCAAAACATTGTGGATTACTATTGTCATTTACAATGTAATGTGTGTGGGTGAACAATAGTTTCATCACATCATTTAATTTTTGTTATTTTATAAAGTTTAATATCTTGAATTTTCTCTTAAACTAATTTTTAACAATATGAGAAAAAATAAAGTATAAAAAATCCAAGTTCAATTAAAAAAAAAACAACCCACCAAACTTGTAAAACTTGGTTACCTTGACAAAATCGTAAACTAAGCTAATCTCATATAGAGATAAAATACAAAGAAGCAAATTACAAAGATAAATTCTCAATAATTTTAAATTTAAAAAATGAAATTAATAAAAAAAATAATAACAAAAATTAAAAAAAGCAAAAGCAAAATATTATAGAAAACATTGTGGATTATTATTGTAATATACAGTGCAATGGGTGTTGGATGAAAAGTGTTGGATGAAAAGTGGTTTCCTTCACATCTTTTAATTTTTGTTACTTTATAAAGTTTAATAACATGATTTTTTTCTAAAATTATTTACTTAACAATATGAGAAAAAATAAACTATAAAAAAACTGAATTTAATTAAAAAAATACAACAAATCTATAAATTGAGGCAATCTATGTTATTTTGACAAACCTATAAACTATGCTAATTTTATAAAAAAAATAAAATAAAAAAAATTATAAAATTAAATTACCAACTATCTCAATATTAAAAAATAAAATTAACAAAAATAATTTTTAAAAAAATATAATAAAAAAGTTATGTATTCGAAGAAACATTTACAGCAGTGTTTAGAAGAAAAAAAAATCAATGCTTTCCCACGTCTTTTTGCTTTTCTTATAATTGCGGAGAAAATTGCAACAAATTGACAATTTCAATCACATCAATGCTCCAATTTCTCTTGAGAAACTATGAAAACTTCACTTCTGTCCACCGTCCATTCATCCAAGATATAGAGCCTCGAGCCCCACGCCCGTCCCAATACCATTTTATAAAGTAAAACCACTTCCTGTTTCCTGCTTTTACAAATCCGCTACTTTTCCTTCTATAAAATAACACACCCACACCTCCTTCTAAACACTAGACGAAGCTTGATATAATTCTCTCGCTCTTATCTGTATTCTCTGTTCCCCTAATATATCGGAAGACCCCATAAATGAGTTATTTGAACCGGGTTTGGATGGCAGCTACCGTGGCTGCAGTTGGATACCCTGATCAAGGGTGGAAATCCAGCTTAAAATCACTGCACCCTGGCAAGAGGAGGGTGTTCTCTGGCGGAGATGTGGTGGAGATCCGGCCACTTGCTGCTGCTTCTGTCGGATCGGATTGTATTGGTCTTGGAGGTTGCGGATCGGAAGAGGGAGTGAGGCAGAACGACGAGTCTCTCCGACAAGTCATGTACTTGAATTGCTGGGGCCAGGGGTGACTAGGGTGAGAAGGTAGCGGTGACCGAGTGACTCAGTGATGAGTTTCAGAGTCCAAGGTGATTGACTAGGTGGTGATCTCTAGCCGATCAACTCAGCGGTGTGTTGGCGAGGTGCAGCCTGGGGGATTTGGCCAGAGTTGCCTAGGCAGTGGATTGTGATCGATTGACTCAGTAGTGAGTTGTAGAGTCTGAGGCAATTGACCAGGTGGTGAGTTGTGGAATCAATGGTGCGAGGGGATTGACTTTACATTGTGAATTTATTGCGGGGATGAGGAGATGATGGGAAAGAAATTAATGTGAATTTGTACAGAAACAAAATGTTAAAAATAATATTGCACTGTTTTTGTCTTATTTTATTTACTTGTATTTATGATTGAATATTGAAACTAAATATTGTGAACTTCAAAAACCACATCTCTTCAGGAATTTTCATTTTTAATAAGATTTTTTTTTTAAAAAAAGAAGACAAAACATAATATTCAAGCATCAAAATGAATTATTTCAGTTTATTGAAATTTAATAAGATGATTAACAAAAAGCTTTTATAATAAATAAAGTGAAATATTTGTTACAGTAATTAATTATAAAAAAAAGTTGTCCTACGAAGAGAATAAAGAAAAGTAACTGCCAACAATTCAAACCACATAATTAAGCCCAGCCCCCACCCTTACTGTCTCCACTAGTCACTCACTCCAGCCACCCTCATCACCAAATCACACCAGTTTCTATAAAAAACGCACACTGCCAATAACCTAACAACCCAAATCACCACCAAGACCAAAGATCACTCATCATCAAAAGCTCCACATTTCTCACGTCTCTTTACTGCCCAATTAAATATATTCATCAACTCCTTTCATTCCTTACAAGTAATCATCAAATGTCAAATTAATTTTTACTTTCTGTCAATAAGTTCTGTTTGATTTTTATTTTTGTGACATGGCCAGAATGGTGTCAAAGTGAGAAACAAAAATTGTTAGGCAAAAAAAAAAAAAAAAACAAAGAGAAATCTTATTGCTGCTGAGGCTTAGGGATGTTGCTAGGATGATAGATCTGGAGATGCAAATTGAAGAATGAAGATTGGAAGGTTAGGTGTGACATGTGAGAGCTTGGGTGGGGGTGGTTGGTTTGCAAGATATAGTGATGACTGATGAAGATTATGGAATGAAATTAATGAAGATTAAAGAACAAAGAATTGGGTGTGGACTTTTGAGTTTTGAGTGTTGTGGGAGGCTGTGAGGATTGAGGAGGTGTGGTGTGGGTTGTGTGGCGTGTTCGTGTGAGGGTTATTTATAGAAACTTTTTTTTTTTTTTAATTTGAACAGGTTCTGTTTAGTTTGAGTTTATCAGTTTTAGCATTATAAAACTGAAACCGAACCAAACCGAAAATTTTCTAAATATTCTAATTGGTTTTTTTTCATGGTTAGGTTTTTTCGGTTAATTATTTTTTGGTTTTCTCGATTTAATCGGTTTTTCAATTTTTTTACTCACCCCTACGCAAAAGGTTGCACTACAACACCGAAAAAGATCATGAGCGTCATAAGAGCAACGACCTATAAAGAAAATTAAACAAAATATCATGAAGTGAACATCTTATGCTTATATTTAATCAATTAATTTAATTTAATTCAAAAATAAGATTTCTTTTAAAAAAGCTAAACTTAACAAAGAACAACAAATAAAAAAAATCTTAAATAGCCCGAGTCATTTTCAAAATCAATGAAAAATCTTATAGAAAGTAAAAAAAAAAAAACCCAGACTTCAATTAAATAAATGCTGAATGATAAAACTGAAAAAAATAAGCTTATAAAATAAAAAATAAACAAAGAAACTTGTGTCAATTTCTTAAACCTGAGTTAATTTTTTAAATTTACAACTCGTGAAATTCTTAACTCGGGCTCAATCAAGAGGCTCAATTCCTAAACAATTTAATATCCAGGAATAAATCGAAAAAAATATCAATTTATCTTTTTTCAAAATAAAACAATAACAATCAAAATAATGAGGATTAAATCTAATAGGAAAAAAATTATAGGAGGATCAAATTGCAAGAATAAATTCAATTTGGTAGCCGAAAGCCCTCCCACTCCTTTGCTCGAATGGTGTGGGCACAACCCACACGTTGACGTGTGCAATGCATGGGCCAACTACTTTTTTAAATAATATTTATATTTATTAAATAACCAAATTGGCATTCAATTAACTTGATTATAACTAAAAACAGCTGGATGAAAATATGAAAAATCCATTAAATGCAAGTTTGGTAATTTTTTCTTTTAAGAGTATTTTAGTTATTTTATTATATTAAAAAAAAGTGAAAAGCATTGAAAGCCCTTGGACATCAGTTTAATGATTTTTGTTTTTAAGAGTAATTAAGTTATTTTGCTGTGCTAAAAATATATAAGAAGACTAATTTGTCTTGAATCAATATGATAATGACCAATGAATCCTAATAAAAAAATTATTTTACCCCTAATGACCGGTTCATTGTTTTTGTTTATGAAGGGCAATAATGTCATTATATTATATTAATCCATAATATTCTATGTGTATACAATGAAACATTTTTTGATAATACGTTCTACCTGGTACTTTGAAAGGATTCAATAGGATAAATCATTCATTTCATTTTGATATTATTAGGAAAAATCAAGTAAAATGTGCTACCTTCTGTTTGCAAGTAAGATTTTTTTTTAATGATTTATTAAAAGAATATATTACTATTTTTAGTACAACTAAAAGATTTGGGATGATGTTATTTATATGAACACCACTCATATATATTTTTATATTTATACTTCAACTTTTTTTTTTCAATTGTCCTTTTGGGATCCATTTGATGAGATGATTTATATTTGTAAAAGAAAAACAACATTCGAACAAAGAGAATGTAAAACACATGAAAACCACGTGGCCAATTTAAAAATCACTCAAAAAGATATTTCAGTCTAAAAGTTTATTTTTATTTATTTTTTTCACTCTCTAGTTTTGAAGAGAGAGAGAGAGAGAGACTAGTAGAAAAAAAAAATGAAAATGAAAGAAAGTTGTGGATTCACCACATTTCAACCACCGATAAGAACAATTTTTGTATTGACAGACTCCTCTTTTCTAGAGTTCAAAAAAGATGATATTTCAAGAAAAAAGACATTGATATTTATTTGTTATTTGGTTGATTTTTTTTTTGAGTGATTTTAGAGTGTTTTAAGGTTGATATGTAGTTTTTAGAGGTTTATATTGTGTTTTGAAGGTGTTTTCAAGAAAAAGGTGTTAAAATTTGAATTTTTGAGATTCTTGAATCCTAATTTTAAAATAAATTAGTCGGAAACCTATTGTCTGATTTTCTTTTAAAAAAGAAATATAGGAGCAAATATTGTCCTCTTTTAATGAAAGAAACACAAGGTGCACCTAGGTTTTTTTTTATTACGGTTAGACGTGTAGGTCTAACCCATTAGTGCATGACCTTGTTTATTTTACCCCTTTACATATATTTTTTTAATTGCATGATACTTTAAAGCAATTTTGATTTTTGTTGAATTTTTCCTCATATATTTTATATGAATTAAATGCATTTATACAAAGTTTTTATGAAAACATAAATCATTTTTTATTAACAACACATTTAACCACTAAGATAAAATGAATGAAAATATTTTTTAAAAAAAGGGCAGTGTAAAATATTTATTTGTGCATCTATATTTTATTTTTACTATGAAAATTAACTTTTTATTTTAAATTTTATTTAGTGTTAATTTATAAATTCATATATTTCTTAGTTTATTTTATAAAGCATAAACATCCTTTTGTTTCTCAAATAAAAATATATGATACATGAAAACATATCCATAAATTAATATTTTTTCATGTTAAAAATTAACTTGAAATCTTACCTCTTGTCGCGTAAACATATTTGTGTTTCTTAATTAAAAAAATCTTGATATTTTAAAATATATCCACAACATTAACATATTTTTTTATTATATTCAAAATTAACTTGAAATTCTATCTGCGATGTATCACAAGTGATAATACTAGTTAAATACATAAATGATATGATTTTTTAAAAAAACAAATATAGAAACCTTTAAAACAAAAAGAAATTGACTTGATTTTATAAATTAAAAAAAAAACACAAATATTTCTATAGAAAGGAGTGTAATTGATAAAACGAGAGTGATATATTTCTTAGCTTATTTTAAAAAAGATATTTCTGAATTTTTTAAAAATTTAGAAATAAAAGTTAACTCCATTAATTTTAATTTTAGGGTAAAAATTATAGTTTTTAAAAGCATAAAGTGTAAACAGTAATGGCACGCAAAACGTAGCATGATGGAGGTGATCAACTCTTAATTTCAATGGTCTATTTTAAGCCAATTTTAATTTTAGGCCAAAAACGTTTCATGATTAAGAATCCCTTTGACATAATTTATAAAAATTAAAATTTGACTTTTAAGTTTTAATTCAAAAGTTTTTTTCGTAAATAATTTATGACAAATGAATTAAGTTAAGAGTATGTTTGATTAAAAATAACTTAAATATACTTTTTTGAAAAATAGTATATTTAAATTTAAAACTTTTAACTTTTGATTAAAACCAAATTCTGATTTAAATAAAAAATATTTTTAATTAAATATATTTACAAAATACATAGAAACACAACCTAATTATAGTCTTGTGACATCATCTTATCAGCAGCGCCAGCATGTCGTGTACAACAAATATTTCAGTATCCTTAAAATGTGATACTCTTTTATGTGTGTGTGTTTTTTTTTCTTTACAAAAATAAAACAATCAAATTTACAATTAATAATGTATAACACTAAGAAAATAACAATAACAACATTGTTCTTGTTGGTTCTTAAGGCGGGAACTCTTCATTCCATATGGATAAACAAGCAGCAAAAACCCTTTCAAAAGCTATCTATAATTGTTGATAATTATATTGCCACAAGCAAGCAGAACACTTAATGACAAGCATGCAGCCACAAAAGTAGGGTATGGTCATACCGGTAGAGAGAGGGTCCTCATGTTCGCAAGGTTGTTCTGTGGTTTTATCTCCCATGAATTAACCAGCAGTGCTTCTTCAGAGAGTATAAAAGGCAAAGAGATCTGACGGATCATCAATTCACCACAAAATGGACATTCGCTTGCTATTGCATCATCCAGCTGAGAACGGAGCTGGAGATCACGACATAAGAAAGTCGATTAAATTCACCATTACGAAGCTTTAGTTCATAATTGTTAGTAACAGGAGGTATATTGTTCTCAGGTGTACACAAAAGCCATTAACCAGGATTAAGTTTATGCAAAAATCTCACTGAAAGTGAAGACTGCTATTGAAAATTAAAAACTACTTCATATTGCCACTAAATGTTTACTTGTAAATGACAAACATAAAAACAGACCTTATCTGCAGGAGTCATGCTAGTAATGGAATCCTCAGTTATGCCACCATTCATGTCTTTCCTAGCTCCGTCACCAAGCAACGTAAGCTGCTTCTGCAGATCCAGTATATATTCTGCCTGCATCGTTCATTTGATAAAAACAAAAAAAACAAAAATGAGGTTGAAAAGGTCAGATCAAATATATGAGGTTGAAAAGGTCAGATCAAATATGGAAGTTCCTGCGAGTGAGATATTTTTACAACCAGAAATTTCACAAATGCAGAAGCAGAATTCTACTTTCAGGGCACAAGTAGAATAATATGCTTGTGCAGATATAGTTATCCACAATCCAGATGATCATTCAATCACAATTTTGCCAGCATAATTCCTCTGTTCAGAACTAACTATAAAACTAAAAAATGCAATTCTTACAATCTGCACAAGTTGTAACCAATCAATGCTCTTTTTCTTCCATCCTCAAGAGAAAAGGATGGTGGGTTTGACCAGCAGAGGCCAAGTTGTTTTAATGGTCGTGCTAGTGAAACATAATGCATTTCCAAATGATGCTTTCCGATTTGATTAATGTTGTAGCCATCAATGGATGTGCTTTTTATGCTATTCAAAGTAGAAATAAATGGTAGTAGGATTGACTATTTAATCAGATTAGAAGTTACTTTGACTTTCAAGTTGCACCTACCAAGTAAAATGTCATCTTGATTCTCAAATTTGCAACAGCAGCATTTAACCAAAAATACTATGTGAGAAATGCTGCACATCAACTTACTTGAGTTTCATTGACAGAACATGTCACATGGGCAATCAAGCAATGCACATGAAAGGCATGCCCACATGGAAATACATAGAAGGGAGCCATTTGTCCTACTGATGTATAGCCCGAGACATACGGTAGTCCCCACCCACAATCAAGATTTTGCGCTTACAAACCTGAGAAGAATAAATTCAGTAAGATGACAACAGAATTTAACAAGTTCAAATATGAGCTATGCAACTGGAAACAGTTGCTTTATGGAACAGTAAAAATCTTGGACTACCAACCGTGAGGGTCCAAGTTTGAATCATGAGAGGAACCACCTCATGCGGAAATACTGAAGGCTGGGACTATCTCCAAAGTCCAAGATCTAGTTCCTATGACCCAACTACAGTATGATGACAACAAGGTAATGACACCAATTAAAATAAACATAGTATAAGGGGAAGACCTATTTAGGCCCACCTATTTTCAGCCTTGGAATCTTTTAGAGTACATGGAAAACTTCAGCAAAAAGTTTCAAAGGTGAGACTGAGCCAAAAAAGCATCCTTTTACTCCTAAGGCAAGTGAAGGGTAAAGTGATATCCCAACCAATGCAAGTACATGGAAAAAGATCAAGTATAGCTTTAGCATGCAGATTGTGAATGGAACTAAAGATTGGAATGGCCAATACCCCACATTCCTCGTCACGGTCAATGACAGCATATCTTTGAGCAAGTGCACTAATATCATTTCTTATGTTGTCAGCGCCATGTGTAGCATCATTCATCTCCTCTTTTAGTTGTTCGATTTGGTTGTTGTAATCCTCCAATGATGAGCAAATTGCCTCCTACACTCACACAAGAGAGTCAACTCTAGTATAGAAGCCAGCAGCAAAGGGACAATAAAATACTCAAGTTTTAGAATGTTCATAACAGGCATAAAATTAGAAGGGCATGCAGCAGCTCAAATGGCAATCGGAGGAGAGATAAAATTAGAAAATAAGGTAAGAAGGGATCAACGATGTCATGGAAAATTATCCCAAAACATCAGGGTAACAAGATTACCTTGAAGTCATCAATTAGGGCAAAGTCTGGAAAGAATGGTAATATATCCTCAATCTTTAGAAGGCCATCAGTTTCCTTGAGAAATGCTATTGCCTTCCTTATATTCTCCCTTTTAGTTCCCTTTTCTTGTTCAATAACATGCTTGGCAACCATAAGCCAAAGCTTCTTTCTCAAATCTTCGTCATCTTCCACCTTGTCAGCTTCAGCCATTGCAAGCTCGGGGTCAACCTAATTACAAGCGGGAAAATATGTCAAAATAGCACAAGACCACACAGAGATACAAGACTAGAGGAAAAACCAATTTCATTTCTGAGCTCCTTGGATTTGGAGGTGTCTGTAAATTCAGTTTGAGAGAACTCTTAAGGGCTTTTTTCCTTTTCGACTTGGGGCTATGGTGTCTTATTCAACTTGGAATTTTGGGTTTTTTTTCCCTTCGACTATCTTATCTGAAAATTGTAATGGGTTAAATAATTCTATGAGGTGTCTGGTGGATAAAGGTAAAGCAAAATTTGTAGGGTTTGGTAAGAACAAGAGCCCCCATGAAAAGAAAAAAAAAATTCTGTAAACAAATTTGGTAGTGGATTTCAGAAAATAAAATTTCAAACATGAATTATCCCTTTCCTCAGATTTTATTCCATCCAGTGTTCATTTGTGAACCCTGACCTTCTAGATTTCTAGCCATATTTGCTAAAACTTGCAGAAAACTGATCTGGGGTCAGATTGCAAGACTTCTAGCTTAGATTTGAATTTCTTATGGATTCTTTCAAAACTTGATACCCTCAGTTTTACTTGGTTTACAGCACTGGCTGCTGGTAAACTGGAGCACATCAAATTTCTATAAAAACAAATTGCAGTAGGATCTAGAGGCACTAAAATATCACCTGTAGAGCAAGAGCAACTGCTTCTTCGTGCATGGACATCATGCTGTATATGTGAACACAGGCACGCATCCGCTTTTCTTTGAGGCAAAGGCGCAAGGCATACTTGGGATCATAGAAGAAATCTGGACCATTTTCTCGTCCTTTCCCAAACTTGCATTGTAGGAAACGCAAAAGTGCATCATCATCTTCCTGAATATAAATGAAACAAAATATCATCAAGGCAACCCTCAAATGAACTGTGATAATACTGTTTGAGCAAAATCTCATGGGTGAAGAAAATAAAAAGATAAAAAAACTCAAGTGCTTTCATGGAATAACTTCAGGAGCAAGAAAGTTTGGAATGACTGTTGTGGCATCAAAAGGATCCAGAAAATACATATAGTTTACTTATCTAGATACAGACCCACTGGCATACTTAACCTTTTGTCAGTAAACAATTCAAATCAAAATCTTAAAATGATATGGAGCATGTCAAACAAAATATAAAATTACAAACTTAAAGACATTTCCACCTGTTAAAATTCTAAGAACAAACCCAACCTGTTTAGCATAGAGAGAAAGAAGCAAGTTGTGAACTCCAGGATCCTCATTATGCAAACAATGAACACAGAATTCCAAATATTTGATGACTTCATGGGTTTCATTCCTGCAGGTGACACATAGTTGCAGTGAAAAGAGATCCACAATTCACCAGAAACATCAAATACATAATCTAACATCTATATGTTAATAACTGAACAGGAAATAGAACTTCTGAAGGTTATTGCAATTTATAACTATTGATCTATCAATTGGCGGTCATGTCTGATGATACAAGACACAAACTTCCTTTGACAAAAGTAATTTTTTTTGTCATGGAATCTACCAATCAGATCATAAGAAACGTTTATGCCACAGGTAGGAAAAGCAAGCCAATGATTGTGATTAGATGACAACTCAAAGAGAGAAACCAGAAGGATTGGGAAATCTAGCACTGGTGTGAGCAGCAGCACCAAAGCTAAACTCAGACTTTCTATCATTTACAAGTCTTGTTTAGAGCCAAAAACAACTAAATAATAATGGAGACTATCACAAGAAAATTGAGCTCGTTTTAATGCTTACAGAAGTAAAAATTCACACCCCTCTGATAAAAAGAAAAATGTAATAATTGAAAAAAGTTGCACCCATTACTTTGCATGAGGTTCACTTGAATAACGCATCATTGCAGGAATCAGTTTTCTTGGGTTCAGGTTTTTTGTGGTCATCCATGACTCAACTGTTTCATATGCATCAAGAACAATGAGATCTGGGGCAAACTTGTACTGCAAAGCAAAAACAATCTCACTAAGTACCTTTATAGAAAATAGGACTAAACACAAGGTGGTGTGGACTCTTAAGAGTACAGAAAGCATTACAGCAAAAAACCTCGCTGCAACCATCCATGATTGGGAAAATGAACCATATTTCAAATCACACTTAAACATGTACCTGAAGGTCTATTGGAACAGCAGGTTTCTGAAGCACTTCCAATGCTTTCTTTGTTTCTCCTTGCTGGAGTTAAACGCCACCCACCCACCAAAAAACAAAGGCAAATTAATAATATGAATCGCCAGGAACAAGAACTCAGGCAAAAAAAGCTGCCTACCTACATGCCTACACACACACATACATATGGTTTTGTACTATGTGTGCTGTCATACAGTGTACCTGTTTGGTCAGATGCTAGAATTTTTTTATAAAAAAACACTTTCTATGCCATTGCTGAGGAATAGGATAGTTTTTCTTTCTCTGTGGTGTCATGCTTCACGTGGTTTTAGGGGACTTTGCTTGACAATCAGTGTGATCGGGCTGCTGTTTCATGATATTCCTTTTGCTTTCTTAATTTGGAGGCTGACTTATTCTCTATCATGCTTTTGTAACTCTATTTAGTCAGTTAATATAATTTTATTTTATCAAAAACAGTGTGTGTGTATGCGCGCACGCTAAGAGAAGAAATAAAGAATCCTAACCACCACTGTCAGCTAACAGACACTGTCAACAAAAAGTATCTGACCAAATGAAGATAGAGCTTTTTTACTTAACGAACCTACTAAAACCTATCTGCTACAGTCAAAAGGACTGTGTTCTCAAATTAGAAGGATTTACCACACTAAAGTTGAAGGCAAACATAGTATTCATTAGTTTTGTTTTATGTTCTCACCCTCTATCACCACTCAATAAAAAAGAAAATAGAGGACAATTTTGCATTCTCCAATGAAACTAAACTACAAAGCATGGCAAGTAACAACAATGTTCAGCAAATAAACAAAGGTTGTGAAAGCACCTGAACATAGTGGTGAATTACAATTTCATACTGTTCCTTCAGACTAGCAAAATACACTAGTTCTTCAACCCTGCCATAGCTGCAGAAAAGCATTTGAGCTAAAATTCACTCCAGCATATTTTTAACAGACAAGAACAATCGAGAAGTCAAACAAAAAACCAATAGCAATTTATGCATGTGGATGCAAGGACACCAGAGATGGTTTGATGTTGGGCAAAACTATCATAGTGCAAACGAGTTCTTTAACATGCAGTAGAATAAGGAACTAATATTAATAGAATGGAATCACATCAAACAAGAAAAACTGGTTATTTATCAATGGTTCCAAGCACATTTGTCTCAAATAAGACTAGAGACAGACATTGTAGGTCTAAAGTCTAAATAAGTGTCAAACACTACCAAAAATTTATATGATTACCTCTCTAGAAGTCTCATAGTAGTTGCCTCATCCAAGACATCCTTGCAGTCACCGAGGAAAGCAAGAAACTCTTGATTGATTGATTGGTACTCAGAACTATGTTTGTCCAAAGCATTATCCTCTTCCAAGAGTAGCCGATTTATCTAGAAAATTGAATGTGAAATTCATTGCTAAAATTTAATGATCTCGGATACTAATTATTGATGCATATATGGATTGAAAAACTTTTCAAGCAATAGAACTTTTACATGCTAAAACATTACAACTCATTCAGCAACTAAAACTTTTCATGTAGTAACAAACATAGCAGAGGTGGATTACTACTTACTACTAATGCAACAAGTGAAGAATGTCCAAGAATTTAAATCAGAACATCTCAAAAGCTGCTGCATACTCTTACAAAAAAATTTCTGCTTAAAGTAAAACAGAAGTAACTAAAATTTTGATTAATTAGCTCAGATTCAAAATGTGGAAGATACAAGGATGGAAAAGGAGCTGACATACCATGACCTCCAAGAAACAAATCATCCACTAGCATGTTCATGCCCGACAAATAATATAAAATGTTCGCTTTTCATTTTTTTCAATTTAATTTCAGTAGATATTAGCATTTGACTTTTGAGAGAAGTAGACATAAAAATGGAACATTAGAAGTAGAACAGAGGAAAAAGTTCAGAAATGTCTGGTATTGTCAGATGCATATATCAAACCTATGCTCATTTCTCTCTTGTGCCAGTAACATCTATTAAATTGACAATGCAATCAATCTAGAGGATCAAAGGCCAGTTAAGACCAAATATCTGAGATAGTTTTTTATCGATGATACATGTCAGATAAACAAGTAAAACCTTATCCAAGTACAATTCAGTTGCCCATGTGGAAATCATTGTTATTTGGCACTTGTCATCCTTGGCAAGATTATCAAGCTTCCGCAACAAGAAAGTTCGCAAAGCATCCTGCATGTAAGCAAAGCTAAGTAAGAATTTCTTTGTACAAGCCAATCCTTTTCTTTTGGCAGCCCAGAAAGCAGAAGTTATCATAAATTAAATGCAGATGTAACATTTCTCAAGTCCTGACTTTATACAACTATACAGCTACCTATATTTACAGACTCGGACTACCAATAGTAAAAACCATATTATGCGTGCAATTCATATAAATAGAATAATAAGCATGGTTAAAATACAAAAACTAGGTTGAGTGTTGACCCAATTGAAGTTTTACTCAATGAAGCATTAAGGTCACATGTGAACTAATGATGGGGAACTAAAATCCTTCTCAAACTCCCGTTTTAGTATTGCATTTGCTATTTATATATTTATGCAGAAGCATGGACAATTTATGCATTCAATGTGGAAGAAGCATGGGCAACTTCTGGCAGAAAACATGATATGATGCATATGACATGTAATCATTTTGTTAAAATGAAACTAACATGACCATAATGCAGAAAATACGAATGGTCCTGAGTTTACCTGTTCGCCTACACTAATAAACTTCAACGTAACTTCCTCAAATGATAGTATGTAATTAATCTGAAAAGAAGAAGAGAAAGCAAAACAAAACAAGACAAAAAAAGAACTCTTATTAGTTATATGCCATCTTCTAAATAATGGCACAATCACATAATGAATGAGCTATTTGAAAAAATAAAATCAAGAAACAGAGAATTCACTTTTGCATAGAATGATGCTGCTCTTAGAAAATCCCTGGAGGTGAAAGCAGCATCTGCCTGAATCAGAAACCACTCCAGTTATACACTGGCCAGATAACAACAAGGATTCTCCAAAAGATACTGCTTGCAGATGAAATTGAAATTTAAGGTGCCATAATTTTAAACTTAAATTCATAAATCACAAACCAGCTGCTATTTTACTTGCAGCGTGGTTTATTAGACATTACCTGCACTAAATATACTTGGTCTCTCTGGAGAGGGTCTCGGCAATTTGCTAAAGCTGCAGCATAGTCTTTCATGTCTAGATACACCTTCCACATATCTCTCCCTTCATCGTTAACAGACACCTATTTATTTCTCAATACAGTGGCACAAAACGAATAAATTACTGTCTTATGCAACATTCACATAAAAATAGAGGACTAGAGAACAATCAAGATGCTGGCAGATTAATATTTTCCTTAGTAGTTTTAGTTTTCTTTTATAGTTCAGGAATGCTTGCGCTATTTGAATTCTACATGAGTCATAAAACTTTTAATGGTGATTCCTCTTCTAAAAGGATTGGGATTTAGACCTAAAACTAGTATAAATTGGGCTGCCAATGCTGTTTTTCAGAAATGTCTTATATTATTATCAATCTATTTACATTTTAGAGGTTTTCTATGCACTCTAAACATATTTTTCTAGTTCCAGTTTCATTATCTTCCAGTTTTTGCCATCGAAATTCTATTCTTTTCTGTTGAGTTAATTTCTCTTCCCACCGCCACATCATGAGATACAAACCTGAAAAATAGAATTTTGGTCATATGCATAGAACAAGCCAGCAGTGGCATCACTGCATAATCCGATAACACCACTTGAAACCGATTCTGATGTTTGGTCAAACTGAAGCTCCTCTATAATTTGCTCACTGATTCTGTTAACAACCTATCAAAACATGACAAAGAAGTATGAATACCTAAAGAAGGTAAATGCATAAATTGGAAAATCCTAGGTGATGCCTAATTTAAATCCAAAATACTTCAGTAGTTGAACATGAGATGTAATAGAAGAGACTAAGCAAAAGTAAAGGCCTCATAACCAGAAATAGTTACAAAAACTGAAGGTAATGAATGAAAACTTATGTTTATACTCGCTCATAAAGTCAACCAATTGGCATTATCAAGAGTAAGAGTGTCATGAGTGCTTGTTATGACTTACCTCAACCTTGTTTCCAATAAGAAGTAAGAAATGAAATTCAGAAACTGCCATTGAGCTCGGTTTAACTGCATCAACACCATCACTTAATTTTGAATAGTCCAAAAGAGCCTTATTCTCCACAAAATTCTCATCACCATTTATGTAACTGCCCAAGAAATTTCCATTGAACAACTGTAAGTAAAGGTTTTGCAATAGAAAAAGCATTTGCTAAAACATTGAGGACTAACAAGCGGCATATGTAGAGAAAATACAATAGCCATTTTCTAAGACATCAGTGGAACACAGCTGTACCAGCAACACAAATTTTTTTATCATTTACAAAAATGTGACAAATAAAAGAACTTTAACAGATGCTTCTGTGGATATAAAGGGAGTAGTCAAGAATGATATTCCTTACCTATGCTGTGCTCCAAAATTTAAGCTACCGTGATAGATACCTGCTCCAGAAAGCCATGCAAAATGCATTGCTCTTCTTTGCTTGATAAAAAAATGCAATTCACTGATAGATGACCAAAACAGCACAGGAGCTTCATGGTCAGAAAGTTCAAGAAAAAATGGAAAATAACTGTTCCCAAGTCATCATACAAAACCATAAATTACAGATTACAAAAATAAATAAATAAGTAAATAAGTAAAGAAACTTGAATAAATTTAGGAAATGAGAAGTGCTTGCCTGTTTGGTATTTCCCCTGGCAGTTCCATAAAATGCACCGCGCGTTCCAAGTAACTAGCAAAAACTGTCTACAAATGCTAACAACTAATAAGAATTCAATTTGAATTATAGCCAATATCATGTAAAACAAACTGCTGCAAGCCAATAACAAGTTGTTCCAGTCACTTGGTAAGAAATTCATAGCACAGCCACAAACAAATTCAGGATCAAAAGCACAAAGAAGATAAAGAGTTCTACAACAATCAGTTCATGATAGCACACAGAATTTATATCAGAAACAAACTTACCTCCAATAATCCAATTCCAGTAAAAGAATAAAGTCGTGTTGGAGTAACAGCCATCACATAATATCTGGTTACATTGCTTAAGCTAGCCGTTTCCATCTGCAAACCAACAAGAGATCATTTACTTAAGCACAGACATGCATGCCCTATAATTAATCCCAAAATGCAATTCCTTCAAATTTATCGACTTTTATCAACCAAAATCAAAGAAAGAGCAAACCTGCAAAGCCATGAAAGCTTCAGGCAATTCCTTTAATTCAAACAAAAACTTTATATACTTCTCCCTTTTATCTTTCTCATCTACAGCCATCTCAAACAGCTGCCCATTATCCGTCCCAATAACAACTTCCTTCGTAGACGCTGCACAAGAAAACATACTTCACAATTCATCAAAACCATTAATTCCAGTCACTTTCTACAAGTAACTCAAAAGGATATCATAATCACTTAAACTTCTATCTTTTTTCACTTTAATCAAAATTATACCATAATTTAGCAAGTTAAATCAAACTAACACATCACACAAACCCCTCTCTAACTTGAAATCACAATTCACAGACACAGTAATAAAATTTACAACAAAACGAAACTAACATAAATTTCCACAGGGTTGAGCTTTTACTTTTTCACTTTAATCCACAATTAACATACACATTTAAACTAAGATTTTTCTTTAAAACAAGCAATTATAAAAAAATCAAAACTAATTACCTTCAGTAATCAGTTGCCGATTCCAAGCAACAGCATTAACGATCAAACCTTTCAACCTCCCAAGCACACGTGGCTTACTCCATTTAGCATGCATGTAAAACGTCTCCGCACCACCTCCACCAATAACGGTGGCGATACAGTGGCTACCACCAGGATCCACAAACACTCTATGTATAGATTGATCGCCAGGCCGTCCACTAGAAAGATCAAAATCTAGCATTTCAAGGAAGAAAATTAGAGATTTGCTTCTTTGACAGAGACAACCGGAAGAATTTGAATGTGAATTGAGTACCGGAAGAACCGCCGGCGCCGAAATCGTGTCGAATAAGCCAGCCTTTGCTGGTACCTAATAAGATGACGTCGTTTCCTGCTGCCATACAGGTGATAACACCACGGCCTTTTGATGCGTACCGTTCTAGGAGATCGACGGTGAATACTTGCCGTGATTGATCCATTTCCTGCAAAGATTTTTTAGATGAAATTATTGGATTTATAAGCAATGGTTTTGATTTAGTTTTTTCTGGGAAAAATTGAGTTACCTGACTTTTTAATCGGAGACTGATCGACCGGGAACGTTGCCTGAGGTGTAACCGTTGATTAATGAAGTTATCGGTTTACAGAGGGGTTTTAACGGATTTAACTTATTGAGTTCAATGAATTCACACGACGTCGTTCCTCACCGCTTTGGTTTTTCTTGCCTTTTTATTTTACACTCTTTGTTTCAAGTATAAATAATCGTACCCGAGTAAAGTTTTTTCTAATGTATTAAAAAAAAGATTTAGTTGACTACAATTTGAGAAAATTTAGATTAATTTTATTAACACATGGCTTGAAATATGAAATTAAAATAACATGTAGGAAAAGAAATTGCTCAAAACCTAATAATTAAATGAAAAATAATGAAAAAAAAATTCAAAAAATATAACATCAAATAAAAATACTCGAGTCAACTCAGGTTACTTGACTAACCAACACATCGCAATATGAGATTGGAATAAGAAAAATAAAATTTTAAAAGAAAAGTTTAGTAAAAAAAACTCAAGTTCAATAAAAAAAAACATAAAAAAACAGTGGTAATCCAGGTTAAATTTATTTACCCACTATCAGGATAACCTAATAGAAATAAAAGCTAGAAATAGCAAAGGTCAAGGACCACTAATTTAATGTCAAATGATAAAATTGAAAAAAAAAATACCTTAAAAAAAAGTCAAGGGAGACAAATCTGAGTCAACCCGGATTAACTCGACTAATCTGTCACCCATGATATAAGATCAAGATAAAAAAAAATAGAATTTCAAAAGAAAAACCTAGCAAAAAAACACCGAATTTAAATAAAGAAATTATTGAAAAATAAAACTTGAGCTAACTTGACTAACCCACACTTAGACTAACCCAATAGAAAGAAAAAAAATCACAAAACTCAAGACCAATATTTTAATGACAAAGGGTGAAATTGAAAAAAAAAATTAAGTCTTAAAAAAAAACCTGAGTCAACTTGGGTTAACTCGACTAACCTATTACTCGATATATGAGATTGAGATAACTTAACAAAAAAAAAATGAAACAAACAATGAAGCCAATGATCTAATAACAAAAAATATAATGATGAATTTGAAAAAACAATCATTTTTTTTTATAAATGACCCTAAAAAAAGGCCGAACCTAATCGAGTCTAAGTCATGAGACAGAGATTACTCTGTAAGAGGGCAATCATGAAAAAATAACAAAATAAAATTTCCAACTGCAAAATAATTTAAAACTCAAACAATATAGATCAAATACGACATAAAAACAAAATGAAAGAAAATATTCAGGGGTTAAATTGAAAAACAAAATAAATTAATAAAATGATAAAAAAAAACATAATTGAAAGAATGAAGACAAAAATTAGATAAAACAACTAAATGAAATAAGATGTTGAGGGATAAAATAAAAAAATTAAAAAAATGATAGGAGAATAGCAATAAAAGAATGAGAACCAAATTTTAATGAAAAAAACAAATGCAATAAAATGATAAGGAACAAAATTGAAAAACAATAATCAAGAAAAGTATATAAAACACAAAAAGAGCAATCAAAAGTAGGAGGATCAAAATAGATATAAAAATCAAATGGAATAAAATACCTAGGGATGAAGTTGAAAAAAAGTTAAGCTTCAAAAAGCATCAATATCAAATAAAATAGTTATTATAAGAATAAGAGCCAAAATTGATAAAATTACAAATTGGAGGACACAATTATTTTTTGGAAAAGCTAACATGAATTTCAAGGGCATGAGAAAGGAAAGAAAAAAAACTTCATCGCAGCCCAACCGGAATTTGGCCATGAGCATGCCCCACATTGTCGGAAAAATGATGATTGGTCGTTGCCAATGCTACCGTGAATGCAGGATTTTGGCAACCGTATGCCCTTATACACGTCGCTCAGAAGGTGTGAGGGCTATCATGCGCTCAATAACTTTTTTTAATAATATTTGATTACTTAAAATTACCTAACAATTCCTAATTAAATTCAAAAAATGCAAAACAATCGAAATGAAAAGACTAAAACGCTCTTGAAATTAGCCTTATTTTTTTTTAATTCAAGGGTAATTATGTAATTGAACTGTTTAAAAAAATAAAAAAGACAAAGAAGCCTTTTTATGCTTGTTTACTTTTTTTTTCTCTCAATGATATGACCATGACTTTACTTGTATATATTTTTTTTAAAGACAAAAAAGCCCATGACCAAAAGCTTAATATTTTTTTTCTTTTAAGGACAGAAGAGTCATTTTACTATGATAAGAAGGTGTCATGACCAATCTATCCCCAATGAATTTTGCAATAACTAATGAATCCCATGAAAAAAACAATTATACCCTCAATTGCAAGTTTTTAAGTTTCTTGTTAAGGGTATAAACATCATTTTATTTTTCCAAAAGATAGTAAAATGTGTCTATGTGTGATGTTTTGAATTAATGAATTGGAAAATACAACAAAGCCCTTGGTGGCTTAAAGTGTGGGTATAAATGAATGAGGGGTAGTGTGGTAATTAGATAAACATAATATATATAAATAGAAGAAAAAAAAACAAAAGAGGGATCTGAATTTTGAGAGAGAACCGGCAGGAGAGAAAGAAAGAAGAAGAAGAAGAAGAAGAAGAGAAAAGAGGGAAATTAGAAAGGAAGTAGAAAGGAGTTGAAGGAAATAAGTTTAAAGGTAAGATTATGTATAAATATGTGTTAATTAAGCTTTGATTTCGATTTTGATAAATGTTAGGGTTTTGAAAATTTGTGTTTTGAGTTTAATTGATGAATTAAATTGAATGTTAGGGGTTGATTGTTGTGGTTAATTGATGATTTAGTTGATTATGGAAGATTATGATGATTTTGAGTTATGAATTGTGTAAATGGTGAATTTTGAGTTAAAAATCAGGGGAGAACAGTAGGTTTCTGTTAAAATTCTGGATTGGAGGTTGAAGATGACGAAAATTCAATTTGGTCCCTCAATTTGCGAAAATTACAGTTTAGTCCCCAAACTTTGGAAAATTTGCAGATTGGTCCCTGGAGCCTATTCCGAGAATATGAACAGAATAACATATGAATTATGGACAGAATTATTGTATAGATAAGAGAATTTAACACTTTCAATTTGGTCCTCCAATTTGACAAAAATTACAATTTGACCCTAAAAATTTGGTAAATTACAGATTAGTCCCTAGCTGTAATATTACCTTTTTCAGATTGGTTTGATGAATAATTGAGGGTTATTTAGTGAATTATTACCAATTTTATTAATTGTTTTATTATGGATTAGATTTCGGAAAAAACCGTTAGATTTTGGGTTTTTAGAAAAATAACTAGTTTAGTATAAAAACATTTAGGGTTATGAAATATACCCTTAGATAATGTATTAAATAGGTTATATATTCTTTTGAGTCATTCTTAAATATGTCTCCTTTATATTCGAGATAATCCCGATATTCTACCTACGGACGTCGGTAGGATTTTCTTCGATATCGCTTTGAGTTTTGTTGCTTTCGAGTCAGGTGAGTGGATAATTTTCCATATGCATGAGAAATAGTATAAATATTTGATTTGTTAATATGAATCGAATCATGCTTCTTGATAATATATATGTTGATTATTATCCTTGTTATGATAAGCATGATCAATTGTTGAATCTCGAATTCTTGATATGAACCAAGATATATTTTGGATATATTTGGGATTGACTTCTGAATTGATAGCTCCTCATTTGATTGATGTCATGAGTTGAGCCTTGAGATATGAATATGTTTGTTTGAATATGATTATGAGCCTATGGTATGTCAGTCAGAATACCCATGCTAACGGGGTAGTGTTAGTCTTTGTGCACATCGTATCTCGAACCCTAGTTGGTCGGGAGTCACCAACCCTGTGTGGACTGATCATCCCACAAGACGGAGCCTCATGCTCATTGCATTTTGATTTTCGACGAACTTTACCATTTGATCTTCTTGTTATGGCCTATTTGAGAAACCTTCCTATAAGAACCTAGAGCCATACTTGTATATATATTTCTCATTGTTTTATTAACTCGTGTGTGTATATTGAACGTTATCTACTCACTGAGTTGTTGAACTCACCATCTCATTATTTATCCTTTTCAGGCTTATAGCTTGATAGCAGGTCATTTTGTTGGACCTTCGAGAACCTGCTCTTTTGGTAGTAATTTGTACCTTCCTTTATGTCTAGTTAGTGCTCCCGAACTATGAATTATATTAACTCTTGTATTAAGACAATTCAATTATATTATGAAGTTGATTTTGTTATTAATCTTTGCGTTGAACTCGATTGAGTTAGGATAAGTTTGTGTGTAAGTTTGGGTTCGCATAGGTATGGAACCTTGGAGGGGAACCTTGCCTATGTGCCGGTCATGGATCCGGGGATCGGGTCGTGACAAACTTGGTATCAGAGCTTTAGGTTAAAGAAACAATAATATAATTAAATTCATAATAAGTGGAGCATTAGGATCCGTGTTGTCTTGTTTGTTGTCTTTGAAATTTCGAATTCTCATTAAGCATGTCTTCTTCCTTGTGATAGATATGCTTTTCTATAATTCTGTGGTAATTATCATGCTATTGTTCTAGCATGAATTGAGTGCTCTCATTTTTTTTTTATTTTAGGAAATGCCGAGGAATAGACGAATAGGCCGATACTTGTTAGAGTAGAGGATGATCAGGATGATGTCCCTATTGTGCAGTTGAGAACTGCAAGGCAGAGAAGGAGGCGCGGTGCACCCGTGCCTCAACATGTTGAGGAGGTACCTCCACCAGTGGAGGAAGAGCCTCAGGAGATAGAAGAGGAAGATATGGTTGATGAAACAGGTGTGGGGGTAGGCGATCCCGAACCCGTTACGAGTTTCAGCAACTTAGCCAGGTTGTGCGGACCTGGATAGAGTTTTCTATGGAGAGAGATAGAAAGAGGGATAGAGATGTACCCTCGACATCCCATACTGTTCAGGGAGTTAATGTGCCGTTGAATGACTTCATGAAATTGGCACCTCCTATTTTTACTTGGGATGGATAGTTCGGAGGATCCTCGGAGGTTCCTAGATGATATTTGGCGACGGTGTGAAGCTTTGGGATGTACGGACCACCGAGCGTGAGTTTGGCATCGTTCGGGTTGGAAGGAGATGTGGCAATCTCTTGGTTTGAGTCTAGGAAAAGAGCAAGACCAAGAGAGGCTCGGTGGACATGGAAGGAGTTTAGCTCCATGTTCTTAGACAAGGTTTCTCCCTCGGAGCGTCGGGGATGCTCGACTTTATGAGTTTGAGAGGCTATCTCGGGGAGCATGACAGTGGATGAGTATGATCCGAAGTTCACTCACTGTCTAGGTATGCGTAACATCTTCTACCCACCGAGGAGTGGAGGGTGAAGAGGTTTATTAGAGGACTCAAATCCTCTATGTATAAGGTGATGGTGTCACGGGTGTTTCCATCATACTCCTTAGCTGTTGATAGCGCCGGATTGATAGAGGCGCGAGAATTGGAGGATATGACTGCGAGGCCGGTCTAAGAGGCCTAGAGAAGAGGGTCGGTCTTTTAGGCAACGAGGGGATTAAGTGCGGGTCCGTCTAGGGGACGAAGTGGCCGTCGGGGCTTATGGGTTCGAGAGGAGGTTTAGACGAGACCATCGGTTAGTGGCTCGGGCGGTCGAGTGGCGGTAGTGGTACTCGAGTTTAGTTCGGACCGCACCTCGTAGTTCATTTATTACACCTAGTGATAGTTCTTCATGTCAGGCCTTGTGGAGGAAGTCATACTAGTGCGAGTGCTCTGAAGGACCGGGGCTTGTTTTAGTTGTGGCCGGATAGGTCATAAGATCGAGAGTGCCCGAGGAGACGGTTGTCGGCTTCGGGGTTATGCGCTTCGATCCGGCATCCTATTCGGGCACCATCGACGAGCGGTCGTGGCTCATGGGGGTAGAGGTTTTGGTGGCCGTGGTCGGAGAGGCCGGGGTGCGGGTGATAGAGGTCGGATCTACGGAGGGTCGGGGGCATGCCGAGTTTTTGCCTTGACTCGGCGGGATGCTCGGGCATCCAACACGGTTGTTTCGGTATTCTTCATGTTTGCTCTTTTGAAGCAAAAGTTTTGTTTGATACGGGTGCAACCCATTCATTTGTGTCTCCATATTTTGCCATGAGGTTAGATAAACAACCAACCTTGTTAAAATCCCCAATTTCGCCTCCACTCCCTTAGATGAATTAATATTAGTGAAGTATGTGTATCCGGATTGTGAAATAGAGATTGGAGATAAGATTTTTATGGGAGACTTAAATGTCTTAGATATGGTTGATTTTGATGTGATTTTGGGAATGGATTGGTTGGCAAAGCATAGGGCTTCAGTAAATTGTTGGGGTAAGAAAATAATATTTGATCTAGATGAAGAAGTTGGGTTGGTATTTCAAGGAGATAAGATTGGGTCTCCATCAATTATGTTGTCGGCTATCTCGAGGAAAATGGCCGGAAAAAGGGGTACAAAGTGCTACCTAGCATATATAGTGGATGTAAAGAAAGAAGTTCCTCAATTAGATCAAGTCCCTATAGTTAGGGAGTTTATCGATGTCTTTCCCGATGACTTACCTGGATTGCCTCCATATAGGGAAATTGAGTTTAGTATTGATTTGGTTCCGGCTCGAACCAATATCAATGGCACCATATAGAATGGCGCCCCAGAATTGAGGGAGCTAAAGGAGCAACTGCAGGGATTTGTTGGATAAAAAGTTCATCCGACCAAGTGTGTCCCCTTGGGGAGCCCCAGTGTTGTTTGTGAAGAAGAAAGATGGGTCATTGAGGTTGTGTATAGATTATAGGCAACTGAATCGGGTGACTGTTCGAAATAGATACCCACTCCCTCGCATTGATGATTTGTTTGACCAGTTGCAGGGAGCTCAATTCTTTTCTAAGATCGATCTTCGATCTGGGTATCATCGATTGAGGATTAGGAGACGAGACATTTTGAAGACAGCTTTTAGAACTCGGTATGGTCATTATGAGTTCTTAGTGATGTCTTTTGGGTTGACGAATGCACCAGCGGCTTTTATGGATTTGATGAATAGAGTGTTTGGCCGGTTTATTGATCAATTTGTGATAGTTTTTATTGATGATATTTTGGTGTATTCGAGGTCTAGAGAGGAGCATGAGCAGCACTTGAGAATGGTGCTTCAAACTCTGCGAGATCATCAGTTGTATGACAAGTTCTCAAAGAGTGAGTTTTGGTTGGAGAGTATAGCATTTCTTGGGCATGTAGTGTCAAGGAATGGGATTGAGGTTGATCCTCAAAAGATTGAAGCGATTAAGCGGTGGCTTAGACCTACTTCGGCGACAAAGATTAGAAGTTTCTTAGGTTTGGCCGGCTACTATCGGAGGTTTGTGGAGAACTTTTCTCGGATTTCGCACCATTGACAAAGTTAACGCGAGAAAAATGTTAAGTTTCGGTGGTACCGAAGCTTGTGAGAAAAGTTTCTTAGAGTTGAAAGAAAGATTGACTACGGCGCCTATTCTAGCGGTACCATCGGGTTCCGGTGGTTACACGAGTGTATTGTGATGCTTCGAGAGTGGGGTTAGGATGTGTTCTAATGCAAAGCATGGCAAGGTTATTGCCTATGCTTCACGACAGTGAAGAAGTATGAACAGAACTATCCTACACATGATTTAGAGATGGCGGCTGTAATTTTTGCCTTGAAGATTTGGAGGCACTACTTGTATGGTGAAACTTGTGAGATCTTCACGGATCACAAGAGTTTGAAATATATCTTTCAGAGAGGGATCTAAACATGAGGCGAGGGAGATGGATGGAACTGCTGAAGGATTATGATTGTACCATACAGTACCACCCGGGTAAGGCAAATGTAGTTGCCGATGCTTTGAGTAGAAAATCATCGGGAGCTTAGCTCATATTCAGGAGGTACGAAGACCTCGATTAGGGAGCTGCATGAGTTGGTGGATGAAGGAGTCGATTTGATCTTAGTGAAGCTGGAGCAATGATTGCTCATTTTCGAGTTAAGTCGATTTGTTTGATAAGATAAAAGCAGCTCAGAAGAAAGATGATTCACTACTCAGGATTAGAAATGAGGTTGAGCAAGGTAAGGCTGCAGGTTTTGTGATAGGTGATGATGATGTGCTTTGAGATATAGGGATAGGCTTTGTGTACCGATGTAGATGATCTCGAGGAGAGAATTGATGGTAGAGGCACATCGGAGCGGTTTACACAATGCATCCGGTTCCACCAAGATGTATAAAGACCTTAAGGTGTGTTATTGGTGGAATAGGATGAAGGCCGATGTAGCAGATTTTGTTTCTAGGTGTTTGACCTGTCGAGAGGGTAAAGGGTGAACACCGAGAAACCTCCTCGGATTGTTGCAACCATTGTTGATTCCGGAATGGAAGTGGGAAAGGATCACAATGGACTTTGTGACGGATTGCCTAGGAGTCGGGAGGGTTATGATTCAATATGGGTGATTGTTGACAGGTTGACAAAATCAGCCCATTTTCTCGCGCTTAGGATTACTTATGGATATGCAAAGTTGGCGGAATTATTTATTAGTGAGATTGTACGGTTGCATGGAGTGCCAATCTCGATAGTGTCTGATAGAGGTCCACAGTTTACATCGCGGTTTTGGGTGAAATTCCAAGAAGCTATGGGTACTAAAGTGCAGTTGAGTACAACTTTTCACCCTCGGACCGATGGTCGATCCGAGACGACTATTCGATCTTGGAGGATATGCTAAGGGCTTGTGTCATGGATTTTGGAGTTGGTTGGAGTAAGTTCCTACCATTAGTGGAATTTGCTTACAACAACGGTTATCGGCTAGCATAGAGATGGCACCTTATGAGGCTTTGTATGGTCGGAAGTGTAGATCACCGGTTTGTTAGTTTGAGGTTGGTGAGAAGAGGCTAATGGGACCCGAGTTGATTCGGATTACCTCGAGAAGATAGAGGTAATTAGACGAAGCTTCAAACAGCTCGAGTAGACAGAAAAGTTACGCGGATAGAAGAAGGCGTGACTTAGAGTTTTCAGTGGGTGATCGTGTGTTCTTAAAAGTATCACCGACAAAAGAAGTATTCAGGTTTGGGAAGAAAGGCAAGTTGAGTCCTTGATTCATTGGACCGTATGAGATTCGGAGAGAGTTGGGGCAGTTGCTTATAGGTTAGCATTACCACCAAACTTGTCTGCTATCCATTCGGTATTTCATGTTTCCATGCTAAGGAAGTATATGTCAAATCCATCGCATGTGCTAGAGGTTTATCCCATTGAATTGAGGGATGATATGGTTTATGAGGTACAACCAGAAGCTATAGTCGACCGACAAATGAGGAAGCTTAGGTCGAAGGATATAGCTTTAGTGAAAGTGAAATGGAAAGGTCATTCACGTGAGGAAGCGACATGGGAGCTCGAGGATAAGATGCGTGAGGAGTATCCTCATCTTTTCGATAATCTTGGTAAGTATTCAATCTTTTCTCTTAAGTTTCGAGGACGAAACTTTTATAAGGTGGGGAGATTGTGATGTTTTGAATTAATGAATTGGAAAATACAACAAAGCCCTTGGTGGCTTAAAGTGTGGGTATAAATGAATGAGGGGTAGTGTGGTAATTAGATAAACATAATATATATAAATAGAAGAAAAAAACAAAAAAAAGAGGGATCTGAATTTTGAGAGAGAACCGGCAGGAGAGAAAGAAAGAAGAAGAAGAAGAAGAAGAAGAGAAAAGAGGGAAATTAGAAAGGAAGTAGAAAGGAGTTGAAGGAAATAAGTTTAAAGGTAAGATTATGTATAAATATGTGTTAATTAAGCTTTGATTTCGATTTTGATAAATGTTAGGGTTTTGAAAATTTGTGTTTTGAGTTTAATTGATGAATTAAATTGAATGTTAGGGGTTGATTGTTGTGGTTAATTGATGATTTAGTTGATTATGGAAGATTATGATGATTTTGAGTTATGAATTGTGTAAATGGTGAATTTTGAGTTAAAAATCAGGGGAGAACAGTAGGTTTCTGTTAAAATTCTGGATTGGAGGTTGAAGATGACGAAAATTCAATTTGGTCCCTCAATTTGCGAAAATTACGCTTTAGTCCCCAAACTTTGGAAAATTTGCAGATTGGTCCCTGGAGCCTATTCCGAGAATATGAACAGAATAACATATGAATTATGGACAGAATTATTGTATAGATAAGAGAATTTAACACTTTCAATTTGGTCCTCCAATTTGACAAAAATTACAATTTGACCCTAAAAATTTGGTAAATTACAGATTAGTCCCTAGCTGTAATATTACCTTTTTCAGATTGGTTTGATGAATAATTGAGGGTTATTTAGTGAATTATTACCAATTTTATTAATTGTTTTATTATGGATTAGATTTCGGGAAAACCGTTAGATTTTGGGTTTTTAGAAAAATAACTAGTTTAGTATAAAAACATTTAGGGTTATGAAATATACCCTTAGATAATGTATTAAATAGGTTATATATTCTTTTGAGTCATTCTTAAATATGTCTCCTTTATATTCGATAATCCCGATATTCTACCGCCGGGACGTCGGTAGGATTTTCTTCGATATCGGCTTTGAGTTTTGTTGCTTTCGAGTCGGTGAGTGGATAATTTTCCATATGCATGAGAAATAGTATAAATATTTGATTTGTTAATATGAATCGAATCATGCTTCTTGATAATATATATGTTGATTATTATCCTTGTTATGATAAGCATGATCAATTGTTGAATCTGAATTCTTGATATGAACCAGTATATATTTTGGATATATTTGGGATTGACTTCTGAATTGATAGCTCCTCATTTGATTGATGTCATGAGTTGAGCCTTGAGATATGAATATGTTTGTTTGAATATGATTATGAGCCTATGGTATGTCGGTCGAATACCCATGCTAACGGGGTAGTGTTAGTCTTTGTGCACATCGTATCCGAACCCTAGTTGGTGGGAGTCACCAACCCGTGTGGACTGATCATCCCACGATGACGGAGCCTCATGCTCATTGCATTTTGATTTTCTCGACGAACTTTACCATTTGATCTTCTTGTTATGGCCTATTTGAGAAACCTTCCTATAAGAACCTAGAGCCATACTTGTATATATATTTCTCATTGTTTTATTAACTCGTGTGTGTATATTGAACGTTATCTACTCACCTGAGTTGTTGAACTCACCATCTCATTATTTATCCTTTTCGGCTTATAGCTTGATAGCGTGTCATTTTGTTGGACCTTCGAACCCCTCTTTTGGTAGTAATTTGTACCTTCCTTTATGTCTAGTTAGTGCTCCGAACTATGAATTATATTAACTCTTGTATTAAGACAATTCAATTATATTATGAAGTTGATTTTGTTATTAATGCTTTGCGTTGAACTCGATTGAGTTAGGATAAGTTTGTGTGTAAGTTTGGGTTCGCATAGGTATGGAACCTTGGAGGGGAACCTTGCCTATGTGCTTGGTCATGGATCCGGGGATCGGGTCGTGACACTATGGCTTTTAGTTTTTTTTTTTTTGTAATGTTTAAGTCTTACCATTATTTAATAAAAATAATAATAATATCATTATAAATTATATGATAATATCATAATTAGAGAAAGTATTTTGAATTTAATTGATGCTAGAACTAGATTAAATTAAAAAAAATGTGGGTCAATAGATTTACAATTGTTTTTAACACTATTATAATTATATGTTAATCTTGTTACACTAATGCATTATTTTTTATGATATTTTCAAATATTTACCTCCATTTTTTTAACAAAATGATTCATGATATTACTAATGATATGATTTCTTTTATTTTTTTATTTTTTTAGATGTTAATTAATATTTCTTTTTAGTTTTGATATTTCTAGTACTATCTATACTCGATTTGAGTTCAAAATTATTATTTATACTGATTTATTGATTTTAAATATTTAAATTCAACCAATTAAATTTAAATAAATATCTATTAAGTATGAATGAACTATAATTTTTACTTTGTGGAGATTTGATATTGTAATGCAAAATATTTTTTAAAAATATTTTTACTTGAAATGTATTAAAATATTTTTTTTATTTTAACACAATAAAAATATAAAAAAATATAAAAAAACTAAAAAAATATTAATTATTGAATAAACTAAAAAATTATTAATTTAATATTTTTTTAAACATAAACTACAACACTCCTGAACATTCACTTCGAAGACTCTCTTTGCTGATGGGTTATGACCCAATATGACTGCAGAAAAACATGGGCCGACCGATTCACGTATACGCTCCTTATGGACCCCATTAAACAAGGAAACAAACCGCCGCACCAAATCCCATCCCTACAGAATTTTCCATTTTTTGACCAATTAATCCTTTAAATCAAATCGGAGCGTCTAATACTATAAGCCGTTTATAATCCAACGGTCAATATCCCACCATGAGGCTCCAACGAATACTTTTTCTCCAACGGTCAAAAAAATCCTTAAAACAACACAAAACCCTCAAAAATCCCCACATCAAAAACCCACACACACACACAAAAAAAATTCTCTCTTTTCTCACACACAGATTCCTTAAAAAAGGATACAATCTTGATCTGTTAAAAACAAAGAAAATCCATCATTTTGATCTTTCAAGAAGAAAGATGAGTAGTATTCTTCAATACCCGGATGTGGTAGATGCTCCCGAAGTTCAGATATGGAACAATGCAGCGTTTGATAATGGAGAATCAGAGGATTCTTTGAATCTTAAGTCTTCTTGGTGGAATCAAAGTCTTGAATCCGATGCAAGCAAAGAGAATCTTAACCCAGTTTGTGAAAAATCTTCTCCTATTTATGTCAATTCTTCAAAACCCACCAAGCCACTTCAATCTAATCCCAATCCTTTTAACTCACAAGGGAGTAATTCAATGAAGGTTGGGCTGTCGAAGATGGTGGAGAAAAATGAGGAGATCAAGAATCATGATGAGAAAAAGATTGATATAGAGATTGAAGAGATCGAGAAGGAGATTAAGCGTTTATCTTCAAGACTTGAAGTGCTTAGGCTTGAAAAGGCAGAGAGGAATTTATCAAAGACTGTTGAAAAGAGAGGGAGGGTTGTGGCTGCAAAATTTATGGAGCAGAAACAGAGTGTCAAGATTGAAGAGCCATTGGTTTCAAGTGCTAAATCGAAGATTAATAGAAGAGGGGTCAGTTTAGGGCCAAGTGAGATTTTCTCTGGATCCAAATCAAGGTTATTGTCTGGAAAACAAGAGATGAAAACTCCTGTTTCGACGCAGAATCGGCGGAAATCGTGTTTTTGGAAGCTTGAAGAGATTGATGAGTTGAAGGCAACTAAAGAGAGGGGAAAAAGTTTGAGTGTTAGTCCGAGATCACGAAAAAATGTGTCCAAAATCCAAGTTCCTAAACAGGCTGTTACTACTGTGGGGTCTAAAAGGTCAGTGAAGAAAGAAGATGGGGTTATTGCTTCAATTCAGCCAAAGAATCTATTCAAAGACGGGGAAAGATCTGTGCCTAATAAGAAACCCTTGAAGCCCGGACGGGTGGTGGCTAGTAGGTATAATCAGATTGGAACAAATCAGTCTAATGGGAATCTAACTGCTAGCGAGGCTCGGAAGAGGTCTTTGCCGGATAATGAGAAGGAAGATGTTAATAAGAGGCGGGCTTCGCGTGGTAATGGGGTGAGTCAGAGAGCGGAGAGTGGTAGAGTGAAGAAGAAGTGGGAGATTCCAAGTGAAGTAGTGGTATACAAGGATGATGCTGAGGAGGAATCTCCGCAGGCAGTTTCTGTAGTGACCGATATGTTGCCGAATATTAAGACTGTCAGAAGTGTTGCTGAGACTCCAAGGGACTCAGGGCCGGCAAAAAGAGTGGCTGATTTGGTTGGGAGGAAATCATACTTTTTCCCCGTCGAGGAGACTGCAGCAGGGGACTCTGTTTGCCAGGCTCTTAGTTTTGCAGAAGAGGAGGATGGTGAGAACGAGTAAATTAGGACTAAAGGGAAGTTTTTCTCCTTCTTTGTTGTCCACACTTGAATTGGTTAAGTTATTTTTCAGCTTTGTTGTTGATAAGCCATAACTCTTGTTATGGAGTAGTAAGGTTGTTTTTGGTTTGGTCTAAATGGGTTGGGACCTCGTAAGTTTGTAGTGTAGTTTCATTGGCCTTCTGAATATATGCAATAATATGATAAGTTTTGTCCATTGCTTTCTGTAATGATTCCATCTTCATCCATGAAAATGTGATATCTTATCTTTCATTCCTTCTCAATGGCTTAGTTGTTTGATCTATCCTCTTATATATATTAGGATATGGGGAGTTTGTAGAAAGACCAGCTCCATTATTGCTTACCAGGGAATAATATCAACCATTTTTTTGACCTCACATGACAAGTTAAGTATTCCATTGATTCCGGGATTTTAGGTTGAGATAATTATTTGATATAATATCATAATTAAAATAATTTTAAAAAATAATATAAATTATATCTCGTAATATTATTTAATATCTTAAATTGTTCATTGAAGATCTTTAAATTTTAGGATATTCAACAACTAGTGATTGCATTTCATGTTACCTTTCCAGGAAGAAAGAAGGTAGCTTTTTATGAGCTGGAAAGTTATAGTGCATATAGCCTTTCTGGAGAGAAAAAAAGGAATAGTTGAAATTCCTCTCCTGGAGATACTAAATGAAACTATTGAGTGCAAGCAATTGCTAGATTCTGATTAGTAAGATGAAACTATTGAGTGCAAGCAATTGCTAGATTCTGATTAGTAAGATGGTTTCAATTCCTCTAGATTCAGCATTTTTTAAAGCCAATGTTGCAGAGTTGAAAATTCCAATTCCTTTTATTGCTGAACATCAGAAATTGCTCGAAAGAACCTCGGAACGATTTAGTTATAGCTTTTTTGGATTGTTTGCAATGGCAGCATTTTAGATGTATTGATCTTACCACATTTTTCTGCAAGAGAAGTCAGATTGAACAAATCTGGTCATTTTGATTATAAGAGAGATTAGTGAAAGTATTAGAAAACTTGTTGACGTTTAATGTCTCGTGGATATATTTACAGACCGGATAGATAAGATATAACCTGCAAAGAAATCCATATATATCATTAACAAAAAAAAAATTAATTTTAGATTTAATTGTTGAATCGAGTTGAAATTTTACTAAATTATTTTACAAGCCCTATTTTATTAAGGGATCGACTAACTATAACCAGCAAAGTCTGGAATGCATTTAAATATAAAATATTATTTTTATTTTTTAAAAATAGTTTTTTATTTAATTTTGGATACTAATTATTTTTTCTACTTAACTTTATATTCTTCTTGTTATGTATTTATACCTTCATATAAATAGTTATTTTTTATCACATAAAAATACCTTAATTACTTTCTATCCATCCTATGCATTGCCTCAAGCTCAATTTAGTAACAAAATTTGTTCATAAGCATGAATGATCAATTACTCGCTCAGGTTAGGTGTACGGTTCCTGTCATGCAAAATTCTGAGACAATACACAGGAGGCTGGACAAGCCGCACTGGTTTGCTCCCCACACTTCATCTTGGATTTTGCATTGGTCTGCATATGGATGGCTTGCTTTAAGACTCCATGGTGAAGGAATTTAAGCACAGTTTTGTAATGCAGCGCAACATATACAAATTTTTATAAGAGTTTATTTTAAAAAAAAATTAATTTTGAAATATTTTTGAATTTTTTATATACTAATATCAAAAATTATTTTAAAAAATAAAAAAAATTATTTTAATATATTTTTTTAAAAAAATCACTTTAAAAACCAATTGTTATCAAACTTCAAACACCTTTTTAGTTTTTTTTTAGTTCTTATCCGGATATTTTAATATCTTTTTAAAGAGTGAGATTAATCATGTTAGGGGTTTGTGACTGACTTTCTCAATAAATACGTTTTTTAGAAATCAAATTTGTATTTTTTTCCTTATAAGAATATAATAAAACCTTAACCACACAATCAACATTTCAAATACTCTCCTAGATGCTATGTATGAAAGATGTCTCTAGGAAAACTCAATTAGACAGCTGGTAAACATTCATGACCATGCATTAAAGCAATTAATCATGTGTTTTAAATTAAGAGAAAAAACTGCTATGTTAGCAAGAAGATTCTTCTTCTGCATTAATGTTTTTTTTTTCTTTTGGAAAGAGATCTTTTCTTTTATGGAAAAACGATCTTTATATTCACAAAAGACATGCTATCCTTTCCTGTTTTGAGTCCTTTCACACGTAATAGTAAAATCTTTACTTGCTAGATGGGTCGATTTCGATCAAGATCTAGATTGATTCGAGTTATAAAAAAAACTTAATTAACTTAGTAAAGAATTCAAGTTGACTCGTGGATTTAGTTAAAACTCGCTCTCAACCCACTAACTTTTTTCTTGAGGGTTTTTTAAAGAAATAATATCGTTTTAATTAAAAAAATAAATTGAAATTGACCCGTTTTAATTAAAAACATAAATTGAAATTGACCCGTGATTTTGTCTTACAATTATGCTTTGACAAGTTATAAATTAAAAGATAAAAAAGAAAAGTTATAGAAATATGTAATAGTAGGAGTTAATGCAGGTTCAACGCATAAAGTTAGGGATTTGCAACTTCTCAGGAAATAGAGACCTGTCTCAATTGCAGTTACTCTATTTAACCCTGTCTTGCATGTCAAGTTTCATTCTCTCACAGTTTAAAATTCATGTTTCCAATTTTATTCCACAATGTACTCCCTATATAAACTTCTCTAGCTTCTGCCCTAAGGTTTGCTTCTATTTTTCAAGGGAGAAAGAGAGAGTGGGGTTTTACAATGAGAGGGTCTGCATTCTTCCAGAGAGCCTTTAGAACTTTTCAAGAGCACCCTACTTTCTTTAAGCTGCTTATTGTCTCCACCGTCAGGTTACAAATCATAACATATTTTTTTATTTATTGGGGTTTATAATTGTTTGTGTTACTGTTTTTTTTTTTTATATATATATATTTATATGTTCTTGAAGCTTTTGACTAATTTGTACAGGCAACACGGTTTTTCTTTCTTTAAAAAGTTTCTAAAAAGTGCGTTTCCATCATAAAAGCTGTCAGGCACCCTTATAGAGGTTGCGTTTGGTTAATGTCCAGGGAGATTAGTGATAGAGATGTCTGTGGTTGGACCCTTGAGACTATCTTCGTGTCTCTTCTGTCTCAGGCTACCTTAAATACAGTTAAAAAAATCACTATGTTGAAAATTAACATGTTCATCCTAACCAGTGACTGCAGATCCAAAACTTTTGTTGGTGCATCAAGAAATGTACGCATATTTTTGTTTATCTAATAACTTTTTTTTGTGATGATGCATGTAATATACCATATGCAGTATTCCATGTGAGAACTTAGTAATAATGTTATTCGTTGCTGTTGTTTTCAACTTATATACCTTGATTCTCCAATTATTGCAGTGGTGGAGGTCTGTTAACGTTTTCTGATGCCAGTCCATTCCAAGGATTGATCACAGACTCATCTCAGAATGAAGGCAAGAAAAAGAAGGTGGTAGTTCTTGGAACTGGTTGGGCAGGCACAAGTTTTTTGAAAAACCTGAAGAGCTCTTCCTATGATGTTCAAGTCGTTTCTCCGAATAACTTCTTCGCGTTCACTCCTTTGTTACCGAGTGTAACTAATGGAACGGTGGAAGCTCGCAGTATAGTAGAGCCAATTCGCAATATTGTGAAAAAGGTTAGAAGCAATAATGACTGTTAAATGTACAAAGTGTTATGTTGGTTTTTTGAATTAGTGTTGCTGAGTTATGTTTCTTATTTTTTTCGTAATATTGCAGAAACCTTACAATGTTGAGTTCAAGGAAGCTGAATGTTATAAGATTGATCCAGTAAATAAGAAAGTTTATTGTCGTTCTAACCAATCCTCAACTTTGGATGGAATTGAAGAATTCACAGTTGATTATGATGTCTTGATATTGGCCATGGGAGCTCGTGTAAATACTTTCAACACCCCCGGTGTCGAGGAGCATGCTCATTTCCTGAAGGTATGTTCTGAATTATGAATTTGATTTGCTGCTTAACACCATTTAAAGAAAGTTTGAAATTAGCGGTGTCAGCTATAGCAAAATCCCGGAATTCTTGAATACTCTATCGAATAGCCTGGGAAGGAAATACTAAAGCCATGATTTGATCTCCTCACCCTGCAGGAAGTTGGAGACGCGCAGAGGCTTCGTAAGTCAATAATTGACTGTTACGAGCGTGCAAGCCTTCCGAGTGTAAGCGAAGAAGAGAAGAAGCGGGTGATGCATTTTGTAGTTGTTGGAGGTGGTCCAACAGGTGTGGAGTATGCTGCAGAGCTACACGACTTGGCATTTGATGATATGGCAAAGCTATATCCCTCAGCTAAAGACTACCTGAAAATAACCCTTCTTGAGGCTGGTGATCACATTTTGAACATGTAAGTCAGATCAGTTCTCTCTTAATTTGTTGAGTTCTGAAGTGTGATTATGACTGGTAATGACAAGTTTTTAATTGATTGATTCTTGCAGGTTTGACAAACGAATTACTACATTTGCTACCGAGAAATTCCAAAGAGATGGCATTGATGTAAAGACAGGATCAATGGTTGTAAAAGTGTCTGATAAGGATATTTCTACTAAGGAGAGAAAAACCGGTGAAATTGTTTCTGTACCATACGGAGTGGTCCTCTGGTCAACCGGCATTACTACTCGTCCTGTTGTCAGGGATTTCATGAACCACATTGATCAGGTCTGTGGTTCCGCAACCATGAGCATCCTACTATTTCACCTTCATTTCTGAAATTTTACTCGTGAAAGACTTTTCAACTAAACTAACCATTGAGGATTGTTATTTGGGGACAGGCCAAAAGGCGTGTTCTGGCAACCGATGAATGGCTGAGGGTTGAAGGCTGCGAAGATGTATATGCTCTAGGTGACTGTGCGACTATAAATCAACGCAAAGTCATGGTATGTGAAAGTAAACATATTCAAAATCTCTGTATTATACACATTGCATAGTGTTTTCTGATGAAGTTTTCAGCTGACTTGATACAATAATGCCCTATGATTTAACAGGAAGATATAGCAGCAATATTCAGGAAGGCAGACAAGACCAACACTGGTACTCTAGATCTTAAAGACTTCAAAGAAGTTGTTGGCCACATCTGTGAGAGATACCCTCAAGTTGAGCTTTACTTGCAAAAGAACAAACTGAAAAGCTTTGATGCTTTACTGAAGAATGCTCAAGGAGATGACAAGAAACAAATAGATATCGAAATATTTAAGAAGGCTCTATCCGAAGTTGATTCTCAAATGAAAAGTCTCCCACCAACTGCTCAGGTAAAACAAATTTTAGTTTTCACTTTTCTGTTGACATTATTCAACCATCTATAGTATTCATTTACATTATCGATCTTCATTTTCTTTTTATTTTATAGGTGGCTGCACAACAAGGAGAATACCTTGCAAAATGTTTCAACAGAAAGGAGCTTTGTGAAAAGAATCCTGAGGGTCCTCTGAGGTTCAGGGCTTCAGGCCGACACCAGTTTCAACCCTTCAGGTACGGTATATTCTCCCACCATTTTTCTTTCTTTTCATTCTTCATATGCTATGAATTACTTATTGTATGGAATTTATCTATTGTATAGAGGAGATCTAGGAAAGTAAAGGAAATTTTTTTATAAATGATGGAGTTGCTAAACGATTGAAAACGCAATATAGAATACTGACGCTTTAGTTATGAAATTTCAGGTACAGGCACTTTGGACAATTTGCTCCATTGGGTGGAGAGCAGACTGCAGCTCAACTTCCAGGAGATTGGGTTTCGATCGGACATAGCGCTCAGTGGCTCTGGTACTCAGTTTATGCAAGGTAATGATTCCCTCATATTCACATATATTTGATTTATATCAGAATATTTTCATCACTTGACAGTTCTCCTCCTCTACTTACAGCAAGCTAGTTAGCTGGCGTACAAGAATGTTGGTGATATCTGACTGGTCGAGAAAGTTTATATTTGGAAGGGACTCCAGCAAAATCTGAGACAGCTCAGGACAGTATTTTCTACAACTATTCATGTCATATGACAATTAGACAACAGATTTTGTTCCAATTTTGTTTCAGTCCTCTACTTTATTTAGCCTTGTTTCTTCCAATACTTAGGATATTGGTTCTACCATAATCAGTATTACGAAAAGGCTTTACAAAAAGTTACAAGCTCACATTTTGAAGAAAACAACAGTACTTTGATACAACCATCAGAATGGAACAGCATGAATTGATAAGAAATTCATAAGAATGACTTGGTTAAAATGGAATTAGGATTCGCCAATATTCCTAAACAATCCGAAACTAAGGGCAAGTATTGTACCCAAAAGTTTTTTCCAGCAAAAGTTTTTCTGCTAAGAACTTATTTTTTAATGAAACAGTCAGGAAAAACACTGACAAACAAAGATAATTATGTGAGGTTTTGAGCTGAAGGTGGAATAAAATCTGCTAAGAATTGCCTGAGCATCAGTACTTGTTTTGCAAGATTCGTGCTCCAGAACTCTCAGATTCGACTTGAATCTCTTCCGAATATTGACCTTCTAAGCCAGTCAGATACCACTAACACTCTCGTGCGCCAGCTGACTAGCTTACTGTAAGTAAAAAAAATAAAAAAATCAGATGATGGCAGTATGTTAACATTAGAGCAGGTATTTCTGAACCTGAATAAGAGTATTACCTTGTGTACACCGCGTACCAGAGCCACTGAGTACTATAGCCAACGGAAATCCAATCTCCCGGAAGTTGAGCTGCAGTTTGCTCTCCTCCCAATGGAGCAAATTGTCCAAAATGCTTATACCTTGCATTGGATAATCGACAGATGTATCGGCATTCTCTCTAAAACTCTTCATTACAATATCAACAAACATAAACTAGTGGTGTCTTTGACAGAGAAGACAGTGTCCTTGTTATGAAACCTTAAATTAGTCTCAAGTAAACAAGACTTTTGCACATGTTCATCTGGATATTAAAGCCTCTACAAAAAAGGCATTGGCAAGAAGAACTGATTCATGAAGGGCATTACTTATTACTTAAATTTTTCTTTTTGAGATGGACTACCTTTTAAATTGCCCTGTATATTTCATGGAAAATAGAGAAAGGAAGAACGTCTGTTTTGTACCTAAATGGACGAAACCGATGGCAGCCTGTTCCCCTAAATCTCATAGGACCTTCAGGATACTTTTCACATTGCTCCATACGATTAAAACAGCTTGCAAGGTATTCACCTTGCTGTGCTGCAACCTTAAAATTTCAAAAAAGAAAAAAACAGTAACTCAAAAGAGCATTGTTAGCTGGTTGAAAGAAGGAATGAAAGAAGGGGAAAAATTTGAAATTACTTGAGCTGTTGCAGGAAGATTTTTCATTTGAGAATCTACTTCATGTAGAGCATTCTTGAATGTTTCAATATCTATCAGTTTGTTGTCATTCCCTTGAGCACTTTTTAGTAAAGCATCAAAGGTTTTCAATTTTTTCTTTTCCATATAAATCTGCACTTGAGGATACCTTTCGCTGATGTGGTCAACAACATCTTTAAAATCTTTGAGATCTAAGGTACCAGAGTTATTCTTGTCTGCCTTGCTGAATATTACTGCTATATCTTCCTGATAGTGAAATGGAGAGAAAAATCAAATTTATTGAGCTCGTCGGCAGATAACCTACAATAGCATACTGACAGGGCACCTTCTAACAAGATACGCCAAAGCTGGCCTAAGGATACACTTACTGTCAGAACAAAGAGAATAGTATGAAAATTGTCGATAGAAAGAGCTAAGTGCTGGTTAGAACATATAAAAACTGAAAGGCCTCGTATCCTATAGCAAAGAGATGTTATATGTCTAAATTCATTTACCATGACTTTCCGTTGATTTATCGTGGCACAGTCACCAAGAGCATACACACCATCACACCCTTCAACCCTCAGCCACTCATCAGTAGCTAAAACACGCCTGTTACCCTGAGATCAAAGAAATTTAATCCTAATGGAATATCCTATCACACATTGCTGTGAAGTGTAGGGAAATATGGAGATGTAAATGGTTGTGAGGAAACAGACCTGACCAATTTGCTTCATAAAATCCATAATGACAGGACGAGTTGCAATGCCGGTTGACCAGAGAACCATTCCATAAGGTATTGAAACAGTCTGGCCAGTTTTTATCTCTTTAGTAGAGATATGCTTGTCAGAAACTTTTATGACCATTGAACCTGTCTTTACATCAATTCCATCTCTTTCGAACTTCTCAGTAGCAAATTTAGTAATTCTGCTGTCAAACCTGTAAGAAACAAGTAAGCAAGGCTCAGATGTTAATTGATTCTTAATTTCAAAAATCACCATTTGACAGTTGAACCTTCTTTTCTAGGATATGATATATTCAGAGATGTACAACACCTCTTTATCCGCATTTCGAGTACCAAACTAATCGATTCCGGTCGTCTGTGTGTCTAGATTTCATTAGCTATGATATAGTGTATAAAAATGCTGCACGTAATTATTCCAAATACTTTCAACAAAATGGAGTTGGATTGAAACCTACAACAAAAGGCCAAGACCAGATTCCTGCAGAAAATGGTGTATCCATCTTCCATATTCAAGGACCATCAAACAGGTATAAACAAAGCAAGAGATATTACCAACTGATAGTGATTGTCTTTGACAAACGCAGAAAACATAACCACAATCATGCTTGAGACCCCGCCAGACTAATTTCTTACTGAAGTGATCTGCCTTACATGTTCAAAATGTGTATTCAAGGACCATTAAACAGGTATAAACACAGCAAGAGATATTACCAACTGACAGTGATTGTCATTGACAAACTTAGAAAATATAACCATAATCATGCCTTAGACCCCACCAGACTAATTTCTTTCTGAAGTGATCTGCCTTACATGTTCAAAATGTGATCGCCTGCCTCAAGAAGTGTAATTCTCAGGTAATCTTTGATTGAAGGATATAGTTTAGCTAAATCATCATGTGCAAAGTCATGAAGTTCTGCAGCATATTCCACACCAGATGGGCCACCACCGACAACTACAAAATGCATAATGCGCTTCCTCTCTTCTTCGCTTATACTCGGAAGGCTTGCACGTTCATAACAATCAATTATTGACCTACGGATGTTCTGAGCATCTTCAATTTCCTGCATGATGAACTCGACAAGTTTAGGTTAGGACAAAATAATTTTAATAATCTAATTGTTTTAACATAATGCTCAGAAGGTGAAAAATTCTACGCATAGCTACCAAGTCATATGAACTCATCATGATATTCAATTTACCTTCAAAAAGTGAGCATGTTCCTCAACACCAGGGGTGTTGAAAGTATTTGATTTAGCTCCCATGGCCACAATCAAGACATCATAATCCATTGTGAATTCTTCATTCCCTCCTAAAGTTTTGCCTTGATCAGTACTTCTGCAATAAATTTTCTTCTGTACTGGATCGATCTTGTAACATTCAGCCTCCTTGAATCCAACTCCAAATGGTTTCTGCAAGATACAGAAATAACGTTATGTATATGTTGTTTTCCATTTTCCAACACATGGGTGCAGCTCCAAAGCAGCATTTAATCCATGTTAATAGGATCATCACAATTCTTATAATTTCTCCTCTTCGATTCTTTCATGCTGCGAATTCTAGACATTAAAAGAAGCCTTCAACATAATATTTCACTTTAATTCATGTAATTCTGAATGAAGTATGTGCACAAGATTCCAATGCAACAGCAAGTACACTACTCTATGATTTACATTTTCATACCTTCCTTGCAATATTGCGAATTGGTTCAACAATGCTGCGTCCTTCGACTGTTCCATTTGTAACACTTGGTAACAATGGAGTAAACGCAAAATAGTTACGCGGTGAAACTATATGAACATCATATGAAGAACTCTTCAAGTTTTTCAAGAAACTGACGCCAGCCCAGCCAGTTCCAAGTACCACCACCTTCTTTTTCTTGCCATCTCCTTCAGCATAACTTTGGAATGCGTTGGCATCAGAAAATGCCAGTAGACCTCCACCGCTAGCAAGTCAAATTGAAGAACACATGAACAAAGAGTCATTATTTATGCAAAGTCTCCAAATTATTGTTAAAAAGACCATGAAGCATGTGAAAGAAAAAGGAGAAGAAAAACCATATTCAATCTGTAACATACTCTATAGCTTAATTCATCCATAAATTCCATCTTTTTTCCTAGCTTACTTCTTTTATGTTAATTATGCAATGTTCTGCTCCCTTTTCTTTTCATTCCTTTACTTTTCCAGCCATAGATATACCTTGTTAAGGGAACAACCACGTACTATGGTCAAAAACTCTTCAGAAACACATCTCTTAGATCAAAACTCAACAAGATCAAAGAGAACAAAACAAAAACAGATAGGAAAAAAAGTTAAGAAAAGGTAGCCCAGATGATAACCTGACAGAGGAGATGACAAGAAGCTTAGACACTGTAGAGTGATCATTAAAAGCTCGAAGAGCTCTCTCAAAGAATGTATAGTACCCTCTCATTGCAAAACCAAACTTTTGTTGCCTCTCTAAACAAAAACTAATGAAACAGTTCTTTCAATCTTGTTTTTCTGTTGCAAAGGAAGAATAAATCCAAGAGCAGATTCTAATGAGAAGTTTACGGATCAAAAAGTTGGAGCTATTAATACGTAGTGTTTCTGTGTCACTGTCACAGAACCATACCTTCCTCTAGCTAACAGTTTGGTCCCCTTTTTTAAGAGGGGTAACATATGATTTTAATATATTTTTTTTTGTTTTTCATCTCGGTTGATTCTAGGAAATCCTCGTACCAACTTATATGTAAAAATTTTATGTCTCTGTTTCCGCAAAAATTATCTATCATGAAACTAGAAAATGGAAAAGAAAATGTATTATCCCATCACAATTTTGGAATAGAACCTTTATCCACAAAGGGAGGAGCATACTTGCCAACCACTTGGTATTTAATATTATTGACACCAATGTTACTAATATTTAAGTTTATGGTAATTTTAGAGAGAAAATTTGTTAATTTTGATACTCTTTTAGCAAGAAAACAGTATCTCCTTGTTGCAAGCCTTGTTAATTTTAGACACATCATATACCACCATGGCCTCACAACAGAGGAATTACCAGCAGGCATTTGACCAGATCCTAATTTATCTCATTTCAAAATGCCAAGCACTCTTTTTAATGTACATTTGATGAGTAATATTATTTCCCATATCATTCCCCAAAGATCTCACCCCATGATCCCATATATCCAACCCTTAATTTTTATTTTTATTATTTTTATTTTCTTAAGGTGATTTCAAAGGTGTTCTAAAAACTATCCCAGTCTAAAGCCTGGGTTTCGAGTCAGTAGGTTAATTCACAATTTTTTTTTAATTTTTGTTCAAAACAATATTATTAAAAAAATTAAAACATCATTTAAAAAAATTACTTGAATCTTGCTCACAAGATAAAAGTAAAACTACATGCCTGGTTTAGAAACCTGGCTGGGTCCCAGCCTCGGGTGGTTTCAGAACACTCGGTAATTCAAAGATATAGCAGCAGCCTTGGACAAGAAACATCATAACACAATACTGAAGACATCAAGAAAATATAAGTCTAAGCCTTGTAAAGTTTGGAACTTCTTTGCGGGAGCATGAGCATTTTTTCATGGTCGTGTAAATCAACGTAAGACTTCCATACAAGAAAGAATACTTGTCAGCCATATACAGCATCAGGTTACCAAGAAATCTGTTGCTCTACATGCTATTTTACACCTGGTAAACTAGTAAATGGTAACAGTGTGTCAATTTTACATGCCAAAGGAGAGTACATAGACACAAATTTGAAAGGGAAAAAAGGAAATCATATATATTTATGCACGGTAGGTGGAAATGCTGCGATTGAGTTGTGGGAAAACCAGTGACTTTGGGATAGTTTATAGAAGACGCCATTTGTTGTCTCAAATACGGCTTGAATCTCTTCCAAAAACAAATCTCCGAGTCCAATCAGATACCAACAGCACTCTTGTTCGCCAGCTCACTTGTTTGCTGAATGAAAGAAAAGGTTACAGTCAAATTCATGAATGTGGAGACTAAATGCTCACTCAAAGAGCTAGCAAATCTTGAACTCTAAAAGTAGCTGATAATCACCTGGCATATACAGAATACCAGAGCCACTGTGTGCTGCGACCAATGGAAACCCAGTCTCCAGGCAGTTCAGCGGCAGCCTGCTCTCCTCCCAAAGGAGCAAACTGCCCAAGATGCTTGTACCTTGCATTCCAAAATGTCAGCATCTTGGAAGTTAGAAACATGAAGATGGAAAGGAGGCTTGATACAAGTATAATAAAAACTGGTTCATAATGTTCTTATATAGATATTGTAACAGCTCAATAGGAAAAAAGATGAGCTCTTCAAAGACAGATAGCATACCGAAATGGAACGAATGCATGACGCCCAGAACCTACAAAACGCCGAGGACCTTCAGGATTATCTTTGCAGTGTTCTCTACGATTGAAACACCTAGAAAGATAAGCACCTTGTTGAGCAGCAACCTGAAAAAAAAAAAGTACGTAAAGAAATTCTTGTATCATATTTTGAAGAGAGGAAAAAAAAAAATAAGACTGGCATCAAAACGTACAATAGTAGATGCAAGAAAAATACCTGTGCAGTTGCAGGCAGACTTTTGGCCTGTGAATCCACTTGAGCAAGGGCTAGTTTAAAACCTTCAATATCAACTTCTTTTATGTCTTTTCCCTCGGGATCTTTCATCAAATCTTTCACATCTCTCAGATGCTTGTTCTTCAAATAGAGTTCCAGTTGGGGATACCTTACAAGGATATCATCTACCACATCTTGGAATTCTTGAACAGTCAAGGTACCAGAATTGTCTTTGTCTGCAGCTTTAAATATGGATGCAATATCCTCCTAAAGCAGAATGGCATTGCATCATATTCAAATCTTGTCCAAAATTTCACAAATTTATACAATTATATAAAAACCAAGAATTTGAAGCAAACATGAAATGGATGAGGAAATAAAAAGGTAAATGAATTGATAGTGAAGACGAAAAAAAAGCTGATAAAGGCATTCAGTTTGTCCATGAAAGGTGATTCAAGTATTTCAATTTCTCTTTAAAAATGAGAAATATTAAAAACATTGGCACACCTCCCTTATTCAGCAACAAAACACCAGTATTCAATAATCAACGTGATCTACATATGGTATTCTAATGCAAAGGCTTATTTGGGAGTCCAACAGTTAATTTGATTGATCACAATTCTGTATGTTCCACTTACTTAAGAAGTTCCCAAGGAATTCATTAGAGGAATGTTTCCAATAAAAATTGTTTGTTCTTGCATATCCCTATTGTTTTTCCAAATTAATCCCACAGATACATATAATTCAAAAGATATGTGAGTGAACATACAGCATCTCTTTCTGGAATATGTAATATCATAAAAACTAGTAGAAAAAAAGTTCAGTGCACAAATTCATGAAGAGACTCAACATTCCAGCAAAAGAATTGCATTTATTGGAGATCAGAGAAGCACAACTTGTTGCTACCTCTGCTTATTTTCTGTATTTCAAAGAAGCAAAGGTCTCTTGTTTATATAAACATGCGCACCTAATCCTAACATTTTGCCATCTGTACACTATTCTGATGCAAGTTTTCCATGATTTAGGTTATCAAACTCGATTAACAGAAAAAACAAAGAACAAATCCCAGGATGTATAGGCTGAATCTGCAGCTATTAAAGCATTTCATGATGCAAAATGTCCCCAAGATAAATAAACTAGGCATCTCTTAAGAATTAAGTTGACAGGCTAAAGGATTCACCTACCATGATCTTACGCTGATCTATTGTGGCGCAATCACCAAGTGCATATACATTTTCACATTCCTTTACTCGCAGCCATTCATTAGTTGCAAGAACACGTCTGTTAGCCTGCATATGAAACAAAGTTTAAAGTGTAATTAATAGAGTAAGAACAACCATGTAGTCTGACAACTCTGAAAATCTCAAAATAACAGCATGAGCTTGATGCCACTTTACATATTTAAAAACATGGATCTTAAGTGACTCGGTAGAATAACCTTCATTCATAAGCGAGCATTGTCATAATAGAGTTAGAATCTGCTATATGCAACGAACCTGCCCAATTTGCTCCATGAAGTCCTTCACAACTGGGCGAGTGCTGATACCAGTAGACCATACTACCAGTCCATGTGGTATAGATGTAATCTCACCCTTGGATTTGACCTTCATGGTAATTTCTTTATCAGAAACACTGAGAACTCTACATCCTGTCTGAACTTCAATACAATCTCTTTGAAACTTCTTCTCAGCAAATGTACTAATTCTCTCATCAAACCTACAAAGGCAGAGTATAGTAGCTGCTTAGTTTTCAAATTTTCTTCTTGCCCATTTGCTGAGATGCATTTTATAAGCAAAGATGAAGCCATCATATCAGCAATAAACATACTTCTTTATAAGGAACATGAGGCCAGTTATATGCAGTAATAGTTCCAGTGGCACAATGATGATGAATATGAGAACATCTCACCAGAACTGATAGTTTGGCATTCCAGTGACTTATGCTCAGAGGCATTATAAATGTAGATCGTGAAAGCTAAAACCTTACATGTTTAAAATATGATCTCCAGACTGGATCAAGGTTATTTTCACTAGATCTTTAACCGTAGGATAGACATTGACTAAATCTTCCTGGATAAAGTCATGCAGCTCGGCGGCAAACTCCACTCCAGTGGGACCCCCTCCAACAACTACAAAATGAAGGTTAGTTCTTCGCTCTTCTTCAGTCAGGCCAGGGATGGAAGCCTTTTCAAAACAATCAATCACACTTCTGCGGAGCTTCTGTGCATCCTCCAATTCCTGAAAAGGTCAGTTTCTCCCTTTATAGAAAGAAAAGCCCAAAACCTCGTGGAAGATTGCTGAGTAGTAGATATTATATGAGGATTGCAGTGTTACCTTAACTCCACCCTATATAATTAAAATGACCCTACCTTCAGAAAATGGCAGTTCTCCATGACACCAGGGGTGTTAAAAGTGTTTACTTGGGCTCCTATCGCTACCACCAAGTAGTCGTATTCCAGGGAAAAATCTTCAGCACCAATCACGTTGTTCTCAAAATGAGACTTACAGAAAACCTTGTCTTTTGCAGCATCAATCTTGACACATTCTGCCTCGAAAAATTGAATTTCCCCATTTCTCTATCAGAATAAAATGGAAATTCTATAAGAAAATAAACATGAAAACATAGTGATCTGTACAAACTGCAGTCATATGTTTATATTCATGAATGTGAGTATGAGGTATTTTTGTGTGAGTGTGTGTGCACCCATGAAATCGCTCAAAATTTATCACATGATTAAATATGGGTTCTTGTTATCTTCCTTTACCTTCTTTATAATATTCCTCACTGGCTCTACAATGCTCCGAGCTTCAACTGTACCACAGGTCACACTAGGCAACAGAGGGGTGAATGCAAAATAATTGCGGGGTGAAACAACCTGAACGTCATATGAAGAAACATCCAGATCTTTAAGGAAACTAGTACCCGCCCACCCTGTTCCCAGAACCACCACTCTCTTCTTCTTCCACTCATTCTGATTAAGCTCAGCAGCAGGCGCAGCCATTTCTGATTGTGAATCAGCATATGCCACTAGACCTCCACTACTGTAATAGACCTCAAGATAGCAGACATTTGTTAGAGAATGACTGGTAGAATTCGTGAAATTGTAAGTTCATAGTTTATGCAAAATCTATGTGGATTAAAGCAAAAGAAAAAACTTGTAATGAATCCAGAAAATTATCTTTTCAGGGACCTTAACTGCTAGTCTCCTGCTTTAGAATAGGTAAAGAAAATGATAAGCTATTCGGAGAACTAGGTTCAAACATGGTAGGCGTCATTCAACTAGAATGAGGCCAAGTTCAAAACAAAAAACAAATCAACTATAAACAATGGGAGTTGACTAGTATAAGATTGTTCAACCTAATTTGACAGTATCGTTTATCCTTATATGCGTGCGTGCGTGTGTGTGTCAAAAAATTGACAAATCATATTGTTAGCTTTCACTTGGTGCCGTATTCTGTTAAAATCATTTGTTAAGGGCACCATTGGGCATCTTAAATGCTCCATTTTGTGAAATGTAGCTATTGATACCATGGAAGCACTCAATTCTGGGAATGTAGCATTTTGCAAATTTAGTTCCAAAACTCTGCAAAAAAACATGATACATTGCTATCAATTCAACATATAAAACGAATTCTCACACAAATATTCGGTCAAATTTGATATTTCAAACCCATTGACTTCCTTTCACATTACAACATCATGAATTTCACTTGCTTCAGAGAGGGAAAAGGTCACAAATTATACTAATGCATCTAAAATTTTCCATTTTGATCGATAAACCCCACATCAAGTTCCTTCCTTGGATCCTGTCACACTAAAAAACCTCACTAATCAAATCAAGAAAAAAAAGTTAACAATCAAATAAATAACTTACATTGACATCAAGAAACTACATTCAGCAACAACCTAGCTATGTTAAGATCATAAATCAAAAAGGACAAAAAAGGTTGACCTTTAGAAAATCAAACCCGTTAAAAGAAGGAGAAATTCAAAGATTCGAGACCCTTTTGTTTGCTAAGTAATCTAGTTTTCTTTAAGAAAAAAGAATGAACCCAGATTGCACATTTTTTCCCTTTTTCATAAAAGATATAAACTTTATGCTTTTTCTCAGCAACCAAAAAGATAAACAGTGTTCCTTTCACACATTCCAAGTGAACAACTTGAAAGGGTCTGTCTGTTTAATAAAAGCTACTAAAAGAACTAAAGAGATCTTTAAAAATTCACGTTTTTTCACTTTTCTTTGAAGAAGTGAAGAAAAGAAACACTAGAAAAAAGGAGAAGTACATAACCAACCTGAGAGTGAAGAGAACAAGAAGCTTAGAAGAAGCAGGATAGCCATGGAGAGCTCTTGAAGCTCTGTTGATGAAGGACATAATCGTCATTTCCTGAAAATATCTCAAATTCAAGAGGGTCTTGACTCTCGAGAGAGAAGAGAGCTGACACTCAGACACAGCACTGAATAGTGCCTGCTAATTATCCGTAAAGAGTGCTTGGGAGACAGACGAATGCAATCACTTGGCCTTATGCAATGATAGCATGACACGTGTACATTTTTACTTGGCACACCTTCTAAAGAGATGGAGGGAATACCGGGTATTACTTGCATAGTTATCAAACCCGGTCCGGGGATTGACCCGGCTAAAGGATCGGGTCCTGGGTTTTATGGGTCAACTCGGGTCAACCCGGGTCAACCCGGAGAAATTAAAAAAAAATTAAAAATTTTATATTTCATATGAAAAAATTAAAAAAAAATCAATGTTGTAAATAATAAAGTTTAAAAGAATATTTTAAAAAGTTTTTTATCACATATTGAAAAGATATTATGTTATGCTTTTAAGTTGAAGTATTTAAATCAAAAACTTTTTTTATCTCACATTGAAAAAACATAACTTTTTTCTTGTAAATATAGAATATATTTATGTAAGGGTTTCAAATCACACATTGAAAAAAAATACCATGTTATTTTTTTAAATTGAAATATTTAAACTAAATTTTTTTATTTTATATTTAAAAAACATAACTTTTTTACATTAAAAGTGAAAAAGCTCTTCTGTTTACTTTATTTCTTATTATTATAAACTGTAAAATAAACTTTATGCATTTATAATTTTTTTAAATAAAAAAACTAAAATAATTATTTTAATGGATTGAAATAAAAACGTAGCCTAGCCTATTACTGTCTCTTCAATCTTCACTCCCTGTCTCTTCAAGTCTCTGCAATCTCCCTCCCCCCGATCTCTCTCTCTATCTGGAAGGAAAAAAAACTGCTTTCTCCATCAGATCCCACCTTCACTGGCGATCATGTCCTCAGCTGCTCGATCAAGTCCTCTCCTCACCTTCATTTCCCTCCTTCTCCTCTCTCCCACTCTTCCCCTGAGTCAGTAATAACTTGCAGAGCTCATTATTTAAGTTTTATGTGTTTTGTTCTTGAGTTTAACTTAGATCTGTTAGTTTTTGCGGGATTTAAATGATTGGTTGATTGGTGTTCATGGATTGAGTTTTGATTTCACAAATGGCAGTTTATGCATTACAAATGCCGGGTCTGGTCCGGGTTTGCCCGGGTCGCCTGGGTCATGGGTCGACCCGCCGGGTCGACCGGGTCTTGCCGGTTTTTTGCACTTACCGGTCTTTCTCCTAACCCGAACCGGTCCAGCCACCGGGTCGACCGGTTTCCGGGTTGACCCGCCGGGCCGGTCCGGGTTTAATAACTATGATTACTTGTGATGAAATTAAAATTTTCACGATCCTTTTTTTTTTTTTTCCTTTTTGTTTCAGGTTTTTTTCTTTAGGTATGATCAAGATTAACTTCTTATAGATGATTTTATTACTTTGTTATTGTTTAGAAATAGAGGATACGAAAATAGTAAGATAAAAAAAAATACGTGTTTCTTTATATTTATATTTTAAAAATATCTGAATTCACTCAAAAATTATTTTAAATACAAACGTATTTTTTTCTCTTCTATTATTTTTATTATGAATTATTAACCAAGTGCAGAATCTGGACTTCATATTACTCCAACACAAGAATAATTCCTATAAACATATACCATAATATTTATATTTTCAAACTCCAGCATTATCTTCTATTTCAACCAGAAATAATATATGAATAAACCAAATTTATTTTTAGTTACAATCCTAAGTCAAGCTTTTAGAAAAAAAAAAAAAAAAAAAAGGGGGGGGAGACTTTTTGAATTTTCATGTTCAAAGTTCAAACCCAGTTAGAATAATAAAAGTAAAGATTTTGATGGTGTTTGGTATTACAGTTTAATTATATTTTTAAAATTTTTGATTTTTTTTTAGTTTTAAATTATTTTTTATTTTAATATATTAATATAAAAAATAAATTAAAAAAATATTTTAACGTAAAACACTTAAAACAAAAAACTATTTCTATCGCTATGACACTTCATATATCTGTCGTAATCAAATTTCACTGATCTATCGCATGGGCAATAAAAAAAAAGCAAATGTGACTTGTCCTTTGCTTTGTAGTCTGGTTATTAATGTCGGCAATGGACACCTTCTTCCAAAAAAAAAACAAATTGAATAAATAATTGAGAAATTGAGCGTGTGATTTAGTAACTTCCTCTTTGAATACCTAACTTACACAATCCAAGCAAAAGTTATTATATTTATATATATAAAGTGTTTGTTTTATTAAAAAAATCAAATTATATTTCGTATAAAAAGTAATCAATTATGACTCTTAATTTATCTTCAATATATATTTTCTGTTAATTTTTTTATTAAAATTAAGTGCCGCATATTATGATTATTAAGTGTCACCTCTAGCTTGGGTCGAATTTTTTAAAAAATATTATATGATTTTATCTGATCACAAACTATAAGAAATTTAAAATAATATAATTTTAATTTTTTAAAAAAATAATTCAAATCAAGTTAAACTTCTAACCCGAGACTTTCACTATTAAAGTTTATTGACCTTTTCAATTGTTTCTAACGGCCTTCTCAAGTCGTGCTTATCGGATAAGTTATGATTGTTGTTTAATAAGTAGAATTTAACATATGATTGTGAATATGAACAAGTTCAATCCATTAAATTATATTTTGCAGTAAATAGTTTAAAATTCGTAAACTAATAAACAATTATGATAGATTACCACAAGTAAATATACTGTATTTTTTTCATTAGGGTAAAATAAATGGATCATTAGTCGTTAAGACACAGAGTCATCATTAGAACAACTTACCAATGAAGAATTCTGGCCGAATATTATCCAGTGAACACAAAGCCAAACCTTATCTTGTCTGAATAGCCGACAAAAAAAATACGAGGGTACAGAGAAAAACAAATACTTAAAGAGGCATAATCCTCGTAACAAAACCTCCGACGGAGGATAGAATAAAAGGGGACAAGAGAAGTATTTTTAAATTCCATGCAAATCCACTTGGTTGATAGAGACAGTTTTATATTAAATTAAATTAAATGAGAATTTACCAGATTAATTTAATGAGTTGAGACTTGATCATTAGTTAAAGTTTAGTTCGACTTTCTTTTTAAAAAATATCAATTTAATTTCTTTTTAAAAATATATTAAAATTGATTTATCCTACTTGACCAAATCATGAGTCATGCTAGATTTAATAAATTAAGATAGAAATGCAAGCAAATATTATAAGTATATTCACCGAAGAGGGAATCCAATGTGCAAAATACATTATGAATCCCCTTACATGAAATAATAGGCGGATTGTTCATAGTGCCTTTTTCTCTTTTTTGGCCCTTACTAGACCAAATTGCAGGCTAATTTGTTAGAGAAGAATGAGATTGAAATACGAGGGACTAAAGTGAAAATATTAAAGGGATAAATGACTTTGACATAGTCTGGGTGAAATTTTTATTATAGTTCCCATACTTTTTAAATTATAAATTTAGGTCCCTTCAGTTTTCAAAATATGAGGAAAAATCAATTTTAGTTCAAAACTTTATTTTTTTTATTTTTTGGTTTCTAGTTTGAGAGAGAGATGACAAAAAGTCACTAGAATCTAGCATTAGAATAAGAAAATTTATGTTGACAACTATTTTGATCAAAAAATGGATCAATAATTGTGTCAAATTGTTTCATTTGACGATAAGAGTTCACATCAAGTGTATTTTTTACCTTGAAATTGTTTAGAAAAACATATATGAGTTCGGTAAGAGTTTTGGTTTCAGATTGATTTTCGAGTTTTTGGATGGTTTTTTCTGTGTTTTTTGAGGTCATAAACAAGTTTATCAAATTGCCTAGTATATATTTCTAGGTGTTTTTGGTCAAAATGAGTTTTTTTTTAAGAAAAACTTTTGTTTTAATTTTTCGGTCACCACAATAGCTGAAAACTAAGCAATATCAAACAACACATTATATGTCTTATATTTTTCAGAACATTCTGGTCCGGACAACATGCCCCCCCTAAAATATATAAAAACAATCAAGGATCCAAGCACACGAGTCTACCTTAGTCGCCCCGTGCACGGGCCCTTACATGATGACCCAGGCATGCTAGCCTAGTATTTTGTTTTTAAAAAATATATTTTTTTAAATTATTGTCTTTTATATGTATTTTTTTCAAAATAATTTTTTAAATTTATATTTAAATTAAAACCCCTTTACTCTTTTATTTTGTTTATTTAGTCTCTTTTAAATAACAACTAATTTTTAGTTATTTTATATGCATTTATTTTTTAAAGAGATTGTTCTAACTCACCTATATATTTTTTTATATTTTATATAAATGAAAGTTATTTTCAAACATAAAAAATATTTATTTTTGGATAATATTTTTAATATGTGTGACCTTACATGATACTTTTATTTCTTTTATTTTATATAATCAATTTCATGAATATCTATTTTTAATATCATTTGATTAAATAAAAAAATTATGAAGGAAATTGCAAGGTTAAATATTTTGGTTTATATCTGCTCTTCAATTTTTCATTTTTATTTATTGTTAATGATTATTTATTTATTTATTAATATATATAGTTATTAATTTATTTGATTAGAAATACATGTGAATTTTTCAATTCTCACTTGGAATTTTTTTTATAAAAATAAAAACACTTCAGAAAAGTTTACATATTTATATTTAAAAAAAAAATCAAATCGTGATGAAACACCGGTAAAATAGCTAGTAAAACTGAAAGGGAGTTGCTACAGCCTAATAAATTATTATGTTAGATTGATAGGCAGAGTGGAATGATGAGAAGGCAAAAAACATATAGTTTTATCATTCATCTATATATGTGGTTAATAAAATAGAGAGAGTATGAGAATAAATCCATAAGAATTGAGATCTAACAATAATATAATTACTCGAGAGAGAGAAAAAAAAGAATAATAATATTACAAAGAAGATAAAAGAATGAGAACTATCTCTTTAAAGTGCGAACATTAGAAATTGCATTTAACACGATTTATTGCAATCCAAATAAATAAATAAAAATAAAAACCTTCAGGTCTCCATCAACCCTAATCATGCCATTTTACGAGATGTCCTGCCGTGGACCCATGGTGGGGGCACGTGATTTAACTAAGAGATAATTATTTTAGTTTGGTTTGACTGTTATTAAGAAAATAATTAAAATGAATTTTTTTAAAAAAATTGAAATTGATTCAAACCGGTCAGTTTTAGTTCGGTTTAGTTTTTTTAAAAAAAAACCGGATCAAATCAATTTGGTTTAGTTTTTTTGTTTGGCTCGGTTTTTTCCTGTCTAGCTTGGTTTTTTTAGTTTGGCTTGATTTTTTCGGTTTGACTCGGTTTTGGCTCGGTTTTTTTTTGTTTGGGTTCGGTTCGGTTCAGTTCTACTTTTTCAATTTCAGGCTTATAAAACCAAAACTGAACCGGTCAATTTTTTAAAAATTTTAATCAGTTTTTTTCATGATTCGGTTTATTCAGTTATTTTTTTTATTTTCTCAGTGTAATTAATTTTGCAATCCAAATAAATAAATAAAAACCTTCATGTTTCCATCAACATTAATCATGTCATTTTACATGATGTCATGTCGTGGACCCATGGTGGGGGCACATGATTTAACATTGGAGTAATTATTTTCGATTCGATTCGAATTTTATTAAAAAAATAATTAAATTAATTTTTTTAAAAAAATATTAAAACCGAACCAAAACCAATTCAAACTGCCTGGTTTTGGTTCGGTTCGATTTGTTTTTTTGGACAAAAATTTGTTCAAATCGGTTTGGCTCGGTTTTTTCGGTTTTGGTTCCGGTCGGTTTGGTTTTTTTTTATTTCAGGCTTATAAAACCGAACCGGTCAGTTTTTTTAAAATTTTAATCGGTTTAATCTGTTTTTTTTTTCACTGTTTAGTTTATTCGATTATTTTTTTTTTGTTTTCTCGGTTTAATCGGTTTTTTAATTTTTTTACTCACCCCTAATTTAATGGGGCACAATTTACATGATTTAAAGTGTGTTTGGAAGAGTGGTAGTAGTTGTTTTTTAAAGTGCCTTTTATTCTATAATACATTGAAATATTTTTTTTTTTAAAAAAATATTTTTGACATTAGGACATTAAAATGATCTGAAAACATAAAAAATATTAATTTAAAGTAAAAAAATTTAATTTTTTTAAAACGCTTTTAAAATGTAATGCCGAACAAACCCTTAACTTGTTAGAAATGTCGTGGTTGAATTAATTTTTTAAAGTATTTTTTAATTTAAAAATAAATTAAAATAATATATATTTTTTATTTTTTAAAATTTAATCAAAACTATACAAAATCAAAAAAAAAATTCAAAATTATTTTTTAAATACCAAAACAAACACATTCAAAATCTAGCTGAATTCGAGAGTTGACTTAAAACTCGCCACTCAAAATTTGCCTAGATAGTTTATTAATTAAGATTTTAACGTAGCAAGATTCATTCAACTTGATCATATTATTAAAGAATTTAGTGATCTGATAAAACATTTTATATCAAATACACAATTAAGAATCCAAACTATTGCAGTAAAATCATGTTATATTCTAAATTCTTCTAATAAATCATAATTTTAAAATCTCTTAATACTATTTTTAGCCTTTGGAAATTAATAAATATGTCACTTCGATTCATGTAGTTTGAAAGTTTTCAATGTCAACTCTTATGTTTCTAGTAGGTCAACTTTTGTTAAATATCAAATGAGATCATCAACCAATATTAATAAAACTTTTTTATTATATATTTAAGATATTTATTATTATAATCATCGTTATTATTAATGCGATGTTTAGTTAATGTATTAAGATATAACACAATGATAGTAAGGATAAAAAAAATATTTAATTAAAAAGATAAAAATAAAAATAAAAAAATATTTTTATGACAATTTTTAAATAATTTTTTATATTTCTAAAATACAAAAAAATATACATTTTCTCTAACCCCAATGTCTGTCTTTTATATTCTAAGACAAGAACCAAAAGTTACCTAAAAGTAATATATGAACACCGCATGTGTTTAACTAGGATGAAAAAAAACACTTGAAAATAAAAATGAATTTTTTTTAAAATTTTCTTTACATCTTAGAAAATAAAATAAAAAATTGAAAACCTCAAATTAACCCACTCACCGATATCAAACCTCTCAAGTAAATGTAAGATCATTAATTATTATTTTTTTTAGAAAAACCAACTGCCTCATTATGCTAAAATATTGAACAAGCTCAAATAAAAAAAAAATAAACATAAAAATAATGTCCAGACCACGAGGTACTGTTTAATTTTGTTATTAAACATGATATAATACAGCCAAACTTGAAAACTTTCAATCCAAATTCTTATTTAATATAAGTTTTAAATTAAATAATATAACAGTTATCCTGACATGATTCAGTCGATTAGATAAATTCTAAGAAAACTTGAATAACCAATAAAAAACATGACTTGCTTTAAGAAAAAAAAATTTTAATGATTTATTTTAATATTAAAATAATAATATATTAGACCGACCTATGCTTCGTGATTTAAGTCATCAAATCCACAATATGAGTTATGAACTCCACCTGATCGAAAAGCTTTGTTTTTTTCAATACAATAACAAAAACAAATGTAGATATTCATTTGAAATTATAATAATATCATAAAAAATAAACCAACTCAATTTATAAAGATAAATTTAAAATCAAGCAAATACTAAAAAAATAAAATTCAAAAAAGAAAGAAAATGAGAAAAAACAAATTCACCCCCTTCACTGTTTAGATGTATTAAGTAACGGAGAGCCTCAGCTGGAAGATGTATCAACAATGGAGGATTCGCCACTGTTTCACTTCACTTGCTTTCATTCCAAGACACTGACTTCCTTTCTCCATTATGCTAAAATCGGTTCTGTATCTGATTTTCTTTTTGGATGAACGTACGAATGGGCCATTTTCACTGAATTTGTTAAGCTAACTCGGCATGGTGAATCTTCTTTCAATGATCTGTAAAGGCTTTGAGTAGGCTGAGTGCTTGAAATTTCAAGTTTAACTTTTATTATTATTTTTTCTTTTCTTCAATGTATAACAATTAAAATCTAAGGAAAAAACAATTTCTTTATTAATCAATAATAAACTCCAAACAATAACACAATTCTTCATGTATACTTGAAAAATTAAAGTAGAAAACATGTTCCCATAATATGATATTAAAATTATAATTTCTAAATATTTCTAAATTTTAATTTTTTCATTTCATTTAATAATATAATATAAATAATATTTTAAAATCCCACTAATTTCATTCATATAATTCTTTGATGACAAACGAACAAGACAGTTCTAGTATTTGTTTAGAATTGTAATACCGGTTATGATTCAAATTATTTTTTTGTTAGAAATATATAAAAATAATATTTTTTTATTATTTTATAAAAATTATTTTTAAGATTAGTATATTAAAGTAATTTGAAAATATAAAAAATATAATTTTTAATAATTTTTAAAAAAATATTAAAAAAAATATGATTTGGACCGTGTTCCACACGAAAAACAGCTATACACAGCAGCCTTTCAATGCAAAGTGAAAGCAACGAAAGAGAGCGTTTCTCGTTGTCCCGCTTGCTGTGATACCAGAGCTTGGAGTGCTGTGTCCAGTAAAAAGAAGCGATGTCTTTGAAAAATGTCTACAAGTTCCCAAACTTGGCAGACTCAGAGCATCACACGATTTTCAGCTTAGCTAAAAACCACCCATGGCAGCCAACAAACTTTCCCTCCTCCACTAAACCCACACGATTTCAGTCTCAACCCAGCAGGGACAACACAACTGGAAGCAAGGTGCTTTGAGATTAGCACACGCACGACTGGAAGCTAAAAGGGAAGCTAATTAATCACCCGGGCAGGACTGGGACAATCAAAGGCAGCTTTTCTTCTTCAAGGTAAGGTGCTTTGAGATTTCATGTTGCTCTATTTTCTTGCATCAGTTTTTTTAAGAGGAAGAGGCAAGTGCAGATAGCCGTTGGCTAACGGTTATATGTTACCTTCAACAACATTTTAGCTTTTTGATAGAATGTGTAGAAATAGCATAGCATTTCTTTATTCTACCTGTTGATATAGCAATCGCGTTGGAGTTGCTGATATGAGAGGAAAAAAGCTAAAATAACCGTTATTCACTTTTAGCAGCTGCGTTGGAGATGCTTTCATGGCTGTGAAGGATGACAAAGGAAACACGCCCTTAAGATGCTGTTTGGTAATGTGGTTGCTGGTGAGGTTCACCCGCAACCACATATTTGAGTGTTTGGTAACAAAGAAAAAAGTGATTTTCATTGATGGAACCCACCAATTTTAACTGTTGCACCACAGGTTTTCTCGTTGTGATTTCCTCTTCACGTGAACAGTTTTTTTTTTTTTAAATAAATATTTTTTTTTGTTTTTTAAAAAAATTAGTTTAAGGTGAATTAAATTTACTCGTATTGTAATCTCAATTTTATTCCTGATAATATGTTACCTAATTTTATTGCACGCTCAAAAAATCATGAAAACTGTAGTTCTTGTCGAATAAATTTTGGACATAATGAAATTGTAAATTTTTTTAAAAAAATTGAGTTTTACTTGAAAAACTAGTATTTAATATTATTTAATAACACTATATAAATTAGAAGAATATCGCATGATGACGTAGCATTTGTGAAATTTGATCGCAATTCCAATTATGTTCTTGCCGGGTCCGACCCAGTTAAAAAAAATTCAGTTTTTATTTTTATTTTAATTGTGTTTTATTCATTAAATTAGAAGGATATCGCTTGATAACGTAACAAACAATTCAGTTTTTGTTGTTGCATGCTTAAGAAACCATGAAAAATATAGTCATTGTTGGATAGATTTCATATGTGATGACATTGCATGTAGTTTAATAGAATAATAAATAAATTTTGATATCAATATTATTTATTTCATGATGTAATAATAGTAGTTAAATCTATAATATTTAAATTAAAAATATTTTTAATTATTTTATAACCTCAATTTGAAAAGCATTTTTTTAACCAAACACATTAAACTATTTTTTCTTCAACCTCAATTTCAACCACAGTTAACCAAACACCTATTTTTTCAAACCAACCTCAACTAAAAGTATTTTTTATAAAACAATTTTTTTCAAATCACAACCACAACAGTTTCAAACCAACCTCAACTAAAAATACTTTTTATAAAACAACTTTTTTCAAATCACAACAGCAACCACAATAACAAACACACTCAAATCTGATCGTTGCATTAATACCAAACACACTCAAATCTGATCGTTGCATTAGCGTCCAAGCATACACGGGGAGGTTCTCTGTATATAATTAGTAACAAATAACCAGTGTGCATAACATGATTAAAAAGAAAATGTTCTGAGAACAGATTCAGGAATTTTTATAACCAGCAAATAGTTCATTGTAAAACACACTAGTCGTAGAAGCAAGAACAAAGGCAGGCAGTAGATTAATGATAATTGTTTTTTGATAACTAGCTAAATTATTGGATCATTAACAATATTTTAACCAAAACGTTCCCTCTGCAGAAACGGATCTTAGAATCATTCGAGAATGTGGGCGGTGAACCGCTTGTGACGCATTGTTGTGGAAGAGCAAAAAAAGGCAAGATCAAACGACAATAAGACAGGAATATTTCAATAAAGTGAGAATTGGAGCAAGAATTATGAACAGATTGAAAATAGCAATAACACTACAAGGCAGTATATATACCACTACAAGGAAATGGGGATCACTGAATGATTAGATTCTCCCTGAAGAATAAGCTAATAACATAAGCAACTTCCTAGTATCTACTGAATGATTCCCCAACAAAATAGCATATTTGATGATCTCACAGAAAATAGTTCAGCTATAGCCAGCTTGTTGATCACATTTGCAGCATCTCTCTTTCATTCCTAACAATAGCAGCGGTCACATTTGCAGCAGCATTTCCCTCCCTAGCCTGGCGGTTACAGGAACAAACAAACCCCAAATCAAGGCACTGCAATTCTGACTAATAAATGATGTGTAAATTTCAAACGTCTGGCATCGCCACTTGCCAACAGACATTTAGAATTGCAGTGCCATGATTAGGGCCTCCGTTCACGAGAGACTCCCAGCTTGCCATCATCTTACATTCCTTCCAAGAAAGTTCAAGTCTACAATAAGGCTCGTTTTATATTATTCCAAACATTTGACTGACTGGAAAAAATTATAATAAATCCATTAAAATCATTCAATTGTAGAACAAACTGTTCTTTGTACCAATAAATGCAGAGCAATATCCTTTAAGAAACACAAAGAAACGGATGTAGTGCTGTTATTTAACTCCAATCTCGTGGGTTATGCGGGAGAAGAAGCTGATGACAACACACACTGTCTTGAGTTTTTCAGACTCTAAACCCATTTAGAGAGGGTACAAGAGTATAGTTAAAACTCAATTTGAATAGCGGATTCTAGAACTAGGAAATTAAATGGTCAATTTTTCAAAATCAATTTGCCTCAGTTAAATCCATTAACATCATTATAATGTAGCTTATACCAAGTAGGTTCTCCCTGAAAACAGGGTCTCGGCTCCACTACACCTCAAATAAATTGGATTGCATCATCACAGGCAATTTTACAATGCATTGGTGCTCAAAACAAATAACACCATGACCAAATTTTCAAAAACCTTAAACAATCCTGCATATTCTTCATAAACTTAAATCATAAACACTAGTCAGTATTTTTAGATCTATAATCATTTACAATTTCAAAACCAGGAAGTTGCATGATCTATAAATTATATGGCTCAGAGATATAACAGCTCTATCAATCAAGAATTATCAGTAGCAGAACTGGCATTAAAGCTGTGAATTAATCATCACCGCCATATTTTTTTTAAAAAAATCAATAAATGATAATAAACAAAATAAAACATCTCGACGCAAAAAAGGGCTGGCTCATATCAAGAAATTCAACCATTAATTATGTTTTTGCTTCATTGATTTCTCTCAGAAGCGCGGATAAAATCCATTTTAATCATCGCCAAAAAATTGAATCACAGAAAACAACAGCTTTCATGAATTTAGAGGGAATTTTTAGAGGCAAAACCATTAACCAAATAGCATAAGCCCCCACGTGAACCCCACCAAAAAGATTCAATCTTTGCCTCATTGACTAGCTTAGTTTCAACCATTTATCTCAAAACAAGCTAGAGGTATTGAGAGGCAACAAAAACATAGAAAAAACACAAATCCAGATGAAAAAATAGTGAGGTTTTCAAGACTAAGAGATGTAGCCGTTGATTTGACACAGAAAAGCCGTGGAAAGGTACAAAAGGCTAAACTGCAACACTAAACGGCAGATGCTTTAGCACGAGCTTTGGGACTTTCTACCTCAGGGGTTTGTAATCAGCGAAGCCTGGGAGGCATCGTGCAGCTAAGATCTTGAAAAGAGAAGATTTTTGAAAGGATTTGTGATTTGATATAACAGAGCCTTTGAGACTGCGAATGAAGAATTGGTGGGGGGGTTACGATGTTATATAGAGGGGTTCAAGAGCTATAAAACCCTAGTTGTTGTTATTTTTCTTTTTTGGGTGAAGGCTGGATTGGTTTCTGGTGGTGTTGGTATTGTAATGGGCCGGGCTGAATTTCGAGTGGTCCATTGTGAAAACCCAAGATTAAACTATTTTTTACCCAAGTTGTTAAACCAAGATTAAACTAATATTTTTATTAAAATATCAATATATACCAGTTTGAGTTTGAACTGAATAAACAGGTCACGAGCTAGCATAGGAAGGTCAACAATGAATAATTTTAATTTAATTTAAAATAAAATTCAATTCAAATTAGATTTTAAATTCAAATCAACTCAGAACTAAATTTAACAACTATAATTTTCACATATTAAAACTGGTTTTTTAATTATATTTTAAAGAGGGCAACATATTTGAAAATAAAAAAAACTATGAGAAATAGCATTCGTATACAAATAACACATGGAAAATATTTATTTATTTATACGTCTTCAATTGATTCACTAGTAGTGCATAGCAACGAGGTTAATTACACAAATTAATTTGATTAAATGGAAGAATAGTCAACACCGAGTTAACAACTCAAAAGATTTTAGAATTTGATCACAGTTTTTGCTCTCCTATTTGACATATGTAAAATTTGAACATAGATTGCTTGAGACAACATCATAAAGTTAACTTGGTTCATAAATTAACAACTCAAGATAATTAAATTCATAGTTGTCAGTTTGCAAATTAATTCATAAAATCGTATGATTTTACGAGTCAACATAGATATATTATGTGAAATCGGATAGAAATTTCAAAAACTAGCAAACTTGATTAAAATTAGCCAAATTCGATAAATGTATACATTCATTTTGCTTTTTCCAGCCTTCCAAAGGAGAAGTGCTTATCTCTTCAAATGATAGGAAACAACATTCAGTTGGTTTCTACGAGGGAGGTGCTTCTTAGCCTTAAGCATATTCTTGTGAAGATGATGATGTCATCCCCATTCCATCTCCTCCAGGTAACACTAATCTGATGGATAAAGCTTGTCTTTTTTGCGAAAATGAAGCTAATTTTAGTTTACATGACATATCAACAGATTATGTGTTTTAAGTTTGTTATTTGTTAGTTAATGAAAAATTACTTAAATTATATATGAATTTTTATTTGAATTATATATTTTAAGATGGTTGAATTATGTATGAATTTTTATTTGAATCGTATATTTTAAGGTGCTTGAACTATGTATGAAAAAAAATAATTTCCTTATGATTTCATGAGTTTATTTTATATTTTCTTCTTTTTACAATTCAAGTTTATTTTGTATTTTCCGTATCATATCAAAAATATATTTTTAACAATCTTACTTGAATCTATGGAATTCAAAGATGAATTCAGCAAAAACTTCGATGAGATGGCCTTATATTTCGGCATCATACAAGGATACCACACAAGAAAGCATAGTGATTAACTTAGAAAATCTAAAACTCAAAATCATAGATTAGATTAATTGAAATGGATAAAACATTAACCCGATTAAACTTAATTGACCTAACTAGATTTTTTTTTAATGAATCAGGTGAGCTAGTTAACTCTAGTTCAAACTCTATTAGGTCAACATCCAAAAAAAAAAAAAAAAAGGAAAACAATGTCATCTTAATAACCCATATGTTTACTCGGTAACCTAGTGACCCGAGCCTATCTCTAACTTAGTCACCGAATATGGTCCGAAAACTATGCAATGAGAGTGCCTAATAATTTGAGATCGCGATCATGAATAGCTTCAACCTGAGGGATTCTCTGTTTTTCTCAATGTGTAGAACATTGTCCCCGGGACTTTTGTTTTTCTCACTAAATTCTCACAATTGTACAATCTTATGGATCATATGTGATACACACATCTAAGCAATGGGGAGATTTTTATGAAGAAATGATTAACCTAGTCCAGAAGACTAAAATTGTTGCTGCTACAGGAGTTGTCCCTTGAGCCATTTCAAAACTCGCCCATCATCTCCAGACGACTGTTGAGTCTTTGCTGTCATACTAACATCCATGTCAAGTGGCGGTAGCCAGCCCACTTAGCAGCAACATGAATACCAATGGCTAAAGCTGCGCACAGCAGTGGCACTGGAACCCTACTACTAGTATCCGCTGTCACAACTTCAACTTCTTCCTTTCCTTTGGCGAGCTGCTTTGAATGGTAAGAAATAGCTAAAGCTAGATATGAAACCATTACCAAAACTCTAACCCAAGGTTCTCCGATTGCAGCTAGTACAGCTGCAGCAGGCAAGGCAGATGTAACATCATCTCTCTTCTTAATGAATCTAGAGAAAGCATATAAACCCAGTAGAAGTGTCCAGAAAAGTGGCTCAGAGATGTAGTTTCTTACTGCTGCATAGCCAATTAGGCCAGATACTGTGAGAAGATAAGGTTGCCTGCTTACAGAGTTTGGAGCGGCAGCTTCGCCAATAGCAAGAACTGCTGATGCAAGCATGATAATCAAGGTCAGTTCTGGAACAGGAGCGGATCGTACTATTCCAGAGTAGAAAGCCTGAAATGTGTAGATTGCAGTCTCTATACATCTGATCAGAGAGGTGATTGGATCCCCAATGAAATGGAAGACAACAGCCAACAGAAGTTTCAGGAGGTATCCCACAAAACCAATAATAGCTATGACACCCCTTTTCCAGTTACCTAGTTCAAATAAGACTGCTCTCCATGCATAGATAAGGAAACCCAGAGCTGCATGTTAATTACAAGTGAAAGGGGTTAGTTGGCACATCATAATCTGTGGTCACAATTCTTTGCAAACAAAACAGAGCAGAAGCATAATCACTAACATATCACACAGTTCGGGCAAATATTGATCACAAACAAACACAAAGAATCTGTGAAATCTTTAACTGAAACAACAGCATTTTCCTCCACAGGATATAACTAATGGATTTACAGAGCAAGAAATCATAGTTCCACAATCATATACCTTTCAAGTCAAAATTTCCAACAGGTTACACTCTACAGTTTCTCTACTCAAGTTTCAAGAGGTTAAGCAACCATTTTTGCATATTTATTCATAAGGTATAATAGAAAAAAATTCAGAGTGCTGAACTTTGGAAATGTCATAAACACAAGGAAACCTAGCTTGACTCCCCAAAACCAAATGTTCAAGCTTAAAAATTTAAGTTAAAAAATCCATCAAATGTTACTGGCTAAGACATATTTTGTACAAAAACCTCAAGCAAATTGTTTGCAGCATCAGGTAACAAAATCATCAAAATGGAAAATCATAATGCAGACCTACAGCACAAGTCACTTTCAAGTGCAAATTGAAATTCATACGAAGAAAAATTTCCATTTTCTTCATGTTTAAAAGACTATTAAGCTCAACTATCAATGTATAAACGGTGAGAAAACAACATACATTATCCCAAAGAACACATCCATTGCAGCATTTGTGGATCAGCATAAGAGTTTTGATCAATACAGGAAGCATGGTGGCAGCTAACAGAAGCTTAAAGTAAGGAGATGCGAGTACAAAATGTTGGGAGAACTCTAGGCTAGCATTCAATTCTAGAATGCAGCCCCATGCCTTTTATTTCAACCCATCACCAAGAATGGCATTTTTTTTGTAGGAGAGGTTGCGACAGTCACAATGTAGTAACTCAAAACAAGGACAAGGGCCCTCTCCCTTTCTTGCACATCCAAACTTCCGCATCCATGACTAACACCATTAACTCACTCTGCTCAGACCTTTTACTTCATGTTGCCATCATTTCCAGTTTCTTCATGTTTAAAAGACTATTAAGCTCAACTATCAATGTATAAACGGTGAGAAAACAACATACAGTATCCCAAAGAACACATCCATTGCAGCATGTATGGATCAGCATAAAAGTTTTGATCAATACAGGAAGCATGGTGGCAGCCAACAGAAGCTTAAAGTATGGAGATGCAAGTACAAAATGTTGGGAAAACTCTAGGCTAGCATTCAATTCTAGAATGCAGCCCCACGCCTTTTATTTCAACCCACCACACCAAGAATGGCAATTTTTTTTGTAGGAGAGGTTGCGACAGTCACAATGCAGTAACTCAAAACAAGGACAAGGGCCCTCTCCCTTTCTTGCACCTCCAAACTTCCGCATCCATGACTAACACCATTAACTCACTCTGCTCAGACCTTTTACTTCATATTGCCATCATTTCCATTTTCTTCATGTTTAAAAGACTATTAAGCTAACTAACAATGTATAAACGGTGAGAAAACAACATACATTATCCCAAAGAACACATCCAATGCAGCATGTGTGGATCAGCATAAAAGTTTTGATCAATACAGGAAGCATGGTGGCAGCCAACAGAAGCTTAAAGTAAGGAGATGCAAGTACAAAATGTTGGGAGAACTCTAGACTAGCATTCAATTCTAGAATGCAGCCCCACGCCTTTTATTTCAACCCATCACCAAGAATGGCAATTTTTTTTGTAGGAGAGGTTGCGACAGTCACAATGCAGTAACTCAAAACAAGGACAAGGGCCCTCTCCCTTTCTTGCACCTCCGAACTTCCGCATCCATGACTAACATCATTAACTCACTCTGCTCAGACCTTTTACTTCATATTGTCATCATTTCCATGTCAATTGGCATCAATGTATATTGAAAAAAAGGTTACAATTATTGAAAGAAAGATGCTTTGAATCAATAATAGTAGTACTAGTAGTAGTTGTAGTAATATTTATCACACCAAGAACAACAACTGATTTCAAGACAAAATGTGAACCCTACAAAATCAAGTAACAACTGATTGAGTCAAATATCTTGGCAACTCAAGCAAATCGTTCAAAGCATCATGTAACAAAATCATCATGGTGGATAATTTTCATCAGACATTCAGCACAAGTCACATTCAAGTAATCTATGGAAATCATTTCAAAACAAATTTCCAATATTAATCTCCAGAGAAAAAGGAGCAATAGTTCCCCCATGCTGAAAAAAATGTATAAATGTTACAAAACTATCACATATAAATGTTGAGCAAAGCAATACATCATCCTACAGAAGAACTCGTGAAGTACCAATATCGATTTCAATTTCTCAACTAATAAAACAGCCAACAAGCTCAAAAAATTGCTTGAACATTTGCAATCAAGAAAACTGAACAACCAATCTACTTGACATTTCACCAACAACAGCGAAAAAAAAAGTAGCACTCACAATCCAAAACTCAAAAAATTTTCAAAGCAGCAATAATTTATCTTCAAAGATTAAGTCCTTTTCTTCTAGCAAAGAAACTAAAACATACCCACAAACCAAGGCCACCTAACAGGAGGGTCAGGTGCTTCTTTAGTTAAGTACCTAAACCTCTCAGGCATAGTACTCTCTCCACGTTCACCATCATCAAATACACCATCCCGTTCGCTCTCTCCTTCTCCATTCTCTGCATTAACACGAAACCCCAACTTCCTATCTCTACTGTCCAGAAACAAACCAAATCTTTTCAGCGTCTGGTTATGGCTGCATAAAGGTCTAGCCTTTATAGCTAAAGAGTGACAAGAAATGGTTTGGCTTTTGTGGGTTTGAAGGGAAAGACGAGAAAAGGATGGGATTTTGAGAGTTGGAGAAGAGAGTGTGGTTATTGGTCTCGACATAGTTGAGGGATTTAGAGAGGTTATGCCATTATCAGTTTAAGAAAGGCCAAATCTTGGCTGCGGAAATGGGAAATGGTTTTCGGCTGTTAATATGGGTTAGTGGATCCAAGTAGAATTGATACCCGGATCCTTTGGTTTAGATCCGGATTAAGCCAATAATTTTATCCATAACTAGAGTTGTAATTTTCTTTCCTTTCCTTTTCTTTTTCTTTTCTTTGAAAATTTACCCTTAGTTTTGGTAAGAAACAATTTACAAAAAAAGTAACATACATATTTTTTTAATGATTTTTACAAATTGATTGAAGTTATTTTTAATTTTTAATTTTAAAAAATTATAAATGTATTGATTACAAATAATTTAAATAAAAAAATGTTGTAAAATTGAATCAAATTTTTTTATTAAAAATTAAAATCATGATTTATATTCTAATTTATATTACCATGTTGATTTGAATAATTTCTTAACTATACTTTTAACTTTAACCTTTTCGTTTACATAAATTATAAAAAACAACTTTTAAAGTTCACCTAATCGACAATCACTATCAATTTGACATGTGTTTTGTCATATGTTAGTAATTTTTTTCAGTAAAAAAAAGGAAAATGCAGGAATTTTCAATGTATTTGTAGATATAAAAAAATTTCTCAAACATAAATAAGAAAAATTTATAAATGAATTCAATTAAATAAACCAATATTTAGTTGAGGGATAATTAATATTAAGATATTCATCACATAAATGTGTAATAATTGTGTTAAATAATTTTGTTTTTTAGAATAAATATTTAATTTAATCAAATAATTATCTATGCTAATAAAACATAAAAAAATTAATGAGAAAGAATTAAAAAAAATTATGAAGCTAAACTATCAAACAACTCAATGTTAGATGGCGAAACTGGAAAATATTTTTTTAAAAAAAGCAACAAAAAAATTTGGGTCAACTCGGGTCAACTTGTAGACCATGAGATCATGAGCACAAGATTAGAATAACCTTATAGAAAAGAAAGTGAAAACAAAAACATGAAGATCAATTAAAAAAAAAATATTGAAGGATAAAACTAAAAAAAATTAATTTTAAAAAAATATAAAAAAAAACTGAAGTTAATTCGTGTTAAATATCAAAACCCGTAGTTGTGGTCATAAGAGAGGGACTGATTGCATAGAAGATAAACCCAAAAAAACAACAAAGTAGAATTCTTAATAAACAAATGTTGATGGATAGAAATTAAATAAATTAATTTAAAAATAAAATCTAATTCAACTCAAGTTAACCTATTAACTGTGCGATTATATGTATAGAATTGCGATAACTTCATATATATATATATATATATATATATATATATAAATAAATAAATAAAGATCACATCTAAAACAATTAAATATTAAAAAATAAAATTAAAAATAAACTAATTTTATAAAATAAGGACCAAAAATCAACTACTGTCGAGCTTTAAAATCCATAACCCTTTGGCGAGAACTAACCCATAAAAAACATAAAGAACAATTCTCAATAAAAATATATTAAAGAATAAATTTTTTTAAAAAACTATATTTTCTTTCCTATATCAAGTTATCAACAATGACCTGGTGCGAGGAGAAGCAGCTGGTGCCGGTGGGGTTTTCAGGTATTGACAAGGCCGTTTCCACCATGCTTTTGCAGCCAACAAGGCTGAGTTTTGGGCAGTCAAGATAGATTTGGAGATTTCTTGGAAACTTATTCTTGAAGTGGATTAATTAGCAGGTGGTCACTGGCTTGATTATAAGAGGGATAATGTGTCTGTGGCTGATACTATAAAAGAGATTCCGAGTAGACAATGAGAAGTTCACATCACAACCATTCGATATTTGTATAATCAAAATTAGATAGAAAACTTCCATTTCCATTTTATTTTGCAGGCTACTTTGATTTCAATCATTCAGCCCTGTGGCCCAGAGAACCTGGCTAGAAGACATCAAAATTGGAGAGTTTTGAGGGTTCCAGCCAGCCTTATGCCTGTGAATAAAGATGCATACAGCCCTCATAAGCCATGGTTCACATCATAATTTCTAATGTATCATTAACATCAAAGAAGTTAGCCATGATAACAGCCCCTAGATCACCGATATTCCGAGTGATCACCGAACCAGAACCTTGAGAAACTCCTTCCTCGGCTGAAGCATCAACACTAGCACTGTCTTCCCTTGAAGTTGCTTCCAACCTTGTCGCCTTTTGTGCAAAGAACCTCTGCAGAATAGTATCTTCACGATCCTCAAAGTTCTCCATTGTAACTTTCTTTAAAGAGTGTCGCCAACACTTTATAGGCATGGAGTAGCAGCAGTCGAGATCTTCATCTATAGCTACTGCTATATCATATTCAAACTACAAAATAGAAAGAAATCATCAGTGTCCAAATACTATCCCGCAGACAGGCTGTTTTGCAAAGATAACAAATTACGCGTAGATTCGTACTAAACATTTAGAGAAAAATGATGAAATAAAACTTCAAAAGGATTTTTGAGCCATTGGATCAAGATTTTATGTGGATATTGGACAACAGAAATAAATAAATCAAGGGCATATTTTTAATTTCTTAGGTAGCATTTGATTACAAACGATAAAAAAGAAAGAGATGGTGAAATAAAAAATACATAATTTTATCTTAAAATTGTTTCAAAAATAAAGTTATTTTGTGTTTCTTTACGTACGGGCTCTTCTACATCTGTCCCTTTTGGTCACCAAACCAAATCCTGAGACTCGTGTGATTTCACAACTAGGACATGTACATACCTTAAGAGATTTTTCCTTGCTACCCGTAACAAAAGATAATACTGTTAAACGAGGAGCAAACCAAAGCAAACTATCCAACAAGCCCACGAGGTCCTCCGATTTTGTTGGAAATTTTGCGACTACCTTCAGATACTTGAGGTCATACAATGGAGGAAGCAAGTTGTCTCTTGAATCTATTGGAACAATCAAAGCCTAGAAATGGAAAAGAGAGACAGATTAGTGAAAAAAGTTGGTATTGCATAAATGAACAAGACTGTGAATTAGAAGAGCCAAAAACAAAATCTCAAGCGAAGGAAATCGTACCATCTCAAAACTGCAAGCAATTTCCAACTCTTTGCAATGGTCGAAGCATGAAAGAAAATCCCTGAAGCTCGAGAACCAATCATTGGGGAGTGGATGATCTACACTCAACGAGACCTTAGCATGGAAAGATGGAGAATAAATGAAAACTTGTGATGGCATTAACTGACCACCGTAAACAAATGTGTTTAAGCTTCGTGAATAAATCTCAATCTTCTGCAAGTTTGAGCAATCACTTAGCTCCACTGTCTTAAGATTAGCATTGGAAACATGGAAGTTTTCCAATAGTCTACCACCAACAACTTTGAAAACCTCAAGTCGAAGAAACTGAGCAACTTCATGTTTAATCCATTCATCTGTGATCTCAGCATTCCTCAAAGATAAGTATTCGAGGGACTTGCAAGCGGTGATATCGACGCTGCAGGATGAGTTTGCTCCTCCACCGAACGAGAAGGATTCGAGATTCGAAGCATCGATTTCAACCTTCTCCAGCCTTTGACAAGATTCCAACACCACAATCTTGAGTGTTTGGCTTGAAACACTGAGTGTTTGCATCCCCTTACACTTTTCCAATCTCAATTCTTTTATGAAAGGGAAATCCAAGGCCAAATTCTGGGGTGGCTCCAACATGAAACCTTTCAAACTCAAAGCTATAATACTTTGAGCAGACAATACTTTCATCGGCAAACTATAATGTGCCATACATTTGAAACTTTTTCCAACAAAATCTAGCTCTAGCTCTTTCACGTTATTCTCTATTGCATAACTAATTGCATTCTCAATACCACCATTTGGTTGCTCAGAGCTATTATTTAGACAAAAACAAAAGCTAAATTTTTCTAAGCTAACATCCAGTCGGCGACGAGAAAGAAAATCACCCACATAGCTCAAAAAACTGTTTAATTTCTGTTTACCTGTCAACTCAAGGCACGATCCCATGTTCAGGGTTTCGTCAAGAAAGATGATAGGAAAGGAAGTCCATGCAGATGCAAATCTCTTGGACAGAATACTCATCCTTGCGGCATCTTTGTAGGGCAAAGAAGACATGATATGTTGAATGATGGGGTCGGGCAACTCAGAAATCAAGTCAACATCTTGAATTGGCTTCTTGTTCATCAAACGTCTCATTCTATTTCCTGTCATCATGTTTCTTTTAGACCAGGCTAAAATTTGCTATCAGGATATGGTGGTGGACTAGAACGTTATGTTAATATATATAGAGAGAGATAGAGGGGCCGCGTACGTTGGCCTTTCGAATGAACATGGAAAATACAAGATTAATTTTCCAATCCTAGCAAAAAAAAAAAAAGAAGAAGAGGGAAATTGTTTTTTTCTTACTTCATTATATCATAGTACTTCTAGTATATTAAGATTAAATAATTATTCCCTATAATGTCAGAAATAATTAGATAATCCCTTGATTGGCCCTTTATTTAGTAGTTTTTGTTTCAAAAACCTTCTTTGGTAGGCAAAATCCTCCCATTTTACTTGATTTTCTTTTCTTTGTTATTGTATTTTTCAAGGAAGAGTTTTTTTTAAAGAAATAAATTATAAATAAATTAGAAATATAGATCAGATTCATCTCGACGGGAAAGAAAAGACTTTTACAAGAAATTTAAGGAACAGGTAAAAAAAATTGAATATTTTCATAACAAACATGAACAAAAAATCAAAGGCTGCTAAAAAAAGGAAGAAAAATCTACCATGGATTCTTTTTTTTAAAAGAAATCTAGTAAAATCAATTACAATTTAGGAAACTCATTTGCGTTCCTAGCACCTAGATTGAGATATAAAATTCTTGTGATTCGGAAACAAATAAAAAAATAATTATAATAAATTACTTTCCATTCAAAGATTTACTTACATGATACCATATCACCAATGAATAAATTATTTGGTAGAACAGTACCATCGAAGAAATCTTCACTTTCATGGTATGTAATTAATCCCTGAATACGCTCGTATTAGCTATACTTCGCTTTTTCAAATTAAAATTAAAGAATAATCTCTCCATAATTATGCCAAATAACATTATTTTAACAATTTAGTTCAATATCTCATTTTCCAGCTATACAATCTGAAATCATGAGTTTTTATAACAAAAAAAAAATAATAACTAGGGGTGATCATTTTCGATTCGGTTCAGTTTTTTTTTTTAAATAACCAAACCAAATTTTTTTTAAAAAAAACCGAAACCGGTTAAACCGACCAGTTTCGGTACGATTATTTTAGAACAAAAACTGGTTCTGGTTTAGTTCGGTTTAGTTCGGTTTTTTCCAGTTTAACTCGGGGTTTTTTCGGTTTGGATTCAATTCGATTTTTTTAGTTTGAGACTTAATAAACCGAACCGGTTAGTTTTTTTAAAAATTCTAATCGGTTTAATTAGTTTTTTTTCACGGTTCAGTTTTTACGGTTATTTTTTTTCTGATTTTCTCGGTATAATCAATCTTTTTTATTTTTTTACTCACCCCTACTAATCACAATAAATCACCTATTTTTCAAGGAAAATTAACTAGTTGTATTTTAATTATTTTTGTTAAAATGGAAAGAAGAAGAAGAGCAGCTTTCGAGCTTGGGCCGAAATTGAAAATAGTTAGCTTCAAGTAGGTTTGGACTTTTAATCAATAAATAATTTCAGATTATGGGCTTTGTGTTGAAATGGGTTTCGATTTTCAACTTCTAAAGGCCATCCCAATCTGGGCCGTACGCTTTCCTTTTTATCTTTTTATTTTTTCAAGTTTTACCTTTCTTTATGTTTAACCTTTTTTAACATAGTTAAATATTAAATCTTCCTTTTGAACAATCTTAAGGAACATCCTCCTTATCGTGCACCCAAATGTTTTTAATAAATTTTAAGATTTAAACACAAAAAAATCAAGAAATATAATATACATTTTTAACCATCAACTTAATCCTTAGAGATTTAAACTTAGGGTAGTGTCAAAATCTCATTAATAACTTTATATTATTGTTTTAACACAATCATTTAAGTATAAAAATTTTAAATTTGATATTCATACATGCTTGTATTATCTTAAATTGAATTATAATTTTAATTGAAAAAAAATTAAATATGATAATGTATGAACTCGTAAGAATTTGATTATAATAATTTTAATATTATTTTAAATAATCAACTCAATAAAAAAAAAACTTAAACTATGGCATTGATGGAATTAATTCTTTAACACATAGTACAATAGTATTTTCATAGGGATTAAAGGGGCAGATTTGTCCAAAAACATTGCATACACGTGGAGGCAGACCTCATTATTTTACGAGGAAAGTCCTTCACATTCAATAAAAAAAAAAAAAGGTGTCATTTCAATCTTTCAAACTAGCTTAGAAGAAGAGAGGCAGACTATGAAGATACAGTGAACTCAGAGCCGGATCAAAAGACGTCGACAGCTTCACACTTGTGGCACACATATTTTTCCAGGTAAAAGAAACTTCAGTCATGGTGGTTTTTTTCTTCTTGGATAATCATAATTTGATAGAAATTTTCAATTTTTATCCTTTGCCAGGGTGCTTTTATTTCAATCATTTGGCCTCATGGATCAACTTCCCATCACAAATCAAGTTCCGGCCGGGAGAACATGGCTAGAATCCATCAAAATAGAGCTTGCTGATTTGAATCCACTATCAAATTGGAGTATTTGGAGGGTTCCAAACAACCTTCTGGCTGTGAATAAAGATGCATACAGTCCTCACATCATCTCCATCGGACCTCTTCACCATGGAGAGCAGAACGTGCTAGCTATGGAGGTTCACAAATTGCACTACATGCTGTCTCTCCTTGCTCGGACACCGGATCCTGCTAAGAGTCTAGATGAATGTGGCAAAGCCATCCTACGTTTTGACAAGCACATCCGAGCTTGCTATGCCGACCCAATTGACAAATACGAAGAATATGATCTTGCCAAAATGTTGTTGGTTGATGGCTGCTTTATACTCGAACTTTTCTTGAGGTTCTCCATGGCTGATCTGCGATTGCAAGATGATCCTGTTTTCAATACTTCTTGGATGGTTTTAACTCTTCGCCGCGACTTGGCACTGCTAGAGAATCAGATTCCATTCTTTGCTCTTGAATGGCTGTTCAAGCTTACAGTAAAACGTAGTGCCATTGGTCAATCAATGCCTACCCTGCCTGAGCTAGCTTTCGATTTCTTTAAATCATCTCTGTATATCAACAGAGGAACTTTAGCTGTCAGCCGGAGAATAGTCCCCCATTTGCTTGGCCTAATACACAACTGCTACCTGCCCTCTTCTTCAAGACCAAATCCAAGAGGCAGGGGAGGATGGGAATTCATACACTGTTCATCGGTACTCCTTGAGGCTGGAATCGAGTTCGAAAGGGGCACAACGAGCAGTCTATTTGACTTGAAGTTTGAAACTGGTGTTTTCAAGATCCCACCATTACGCATCCATGATTCAACAGTTTCACTCTTCCAGAACCTCATTGCTTATGAGCAAAGATTCCATGGAAGTCAACAGTACATTACGTCTTACTTCTTGCTCATGGATCGTCTCATTGACACACCTAGTGATGTTGAATTGCTTGTGCAAAGACGGATTATTGAGAATGATTTTGGTGGCTGGGAAGATGTTTCAGCTTTTTTTAACAGTATCTGCAAGCAGATTGTTTTGCAGGACTTTTACTATGCTGGGTTATGTGAGGATGTGAATGCATACTATAACAAACAATGGTATAGATACAAAGCAGACTTCAGAAGAGACCATTGCAAGAATCCATGGGCAATTATATCACTAGTTGCTGGCTTTGTGCTTCTAAGTTTTACTGCATTACAAACTGTATATTCAGTACTAGCTTATTACAAATGATCTAATTGCCTTATGTTTTGTTTCAGTATTTGGTTTAGCTTTGTAGCTATTCCTCTTCTTAACATTTGTTGAGATGGCTTGGCTTGTGCTTGTGCTTGTTAGCCTTTTGTGTGATTGTAAAGAATAGCTACAAGACTCTACTGGAGGGTTGACTCGTCCCAAGACTTGGATCACTTGAGTTGATCATCGTTAATTCAATTTTTTAAAAAAAATAAAAAACAAAATCTTAAAATAAAGAGTTTTTTCCCGGCAAAAATATTTATGAAACTAGCATAATTGAAAAATAATTCTTAAATTAACACGGTTACATAATACGTGCACATGTTATCTACGCGATCAGGTGTGCTGTGCTTGTAGTAATTGTGCAACTACCAAATTTCATTTTCTTCTTCAAATCCTTAGCATTTCCATTCAAACTAATTCCCTCACGAAAGATACAATGGCCATGAAAAAAAATCCAATAGCTAGAACAAGAGATGAGATGGCACAAAAAGAGGAGAGGGGAGAGAAAAGGAAAGGAAAGAAAGAAAAAATGAGATACTCAAAACACATCGGAGTTTCGAGGATGACTTTTCTAATACCATTAGAAAGATCTCGACGAAGTGAATCTATAGACACCATGAAAAACTAACCTTTTTATGATACTAGAAATGTCATTATTGGAGCTCTGATGTGTATTCGGTGTCTTATTTTTTCTTTTTTCTTTTTTCTCTTCTCTTTCCTCTCTTTTCTCTTGTCTTTTTATACTATATCATCTCTTCTTCTAGCCATTTGATTTTTTTTTCTTCTTTGCCATTGAATCTTCGTAGATGAATTAATTTGAATGAGAATGTAAAGGATATGAAGAAGAAAAATAAAATGTAATAGTTGTGAAAGTACTATATGTGCAACACACCTAGTTGCGTATAATATACCTTTGCATATTGTACAACTGTATTAATTTGAGAATTATTATTTTTTTAATTGTGCTAGTTTGGAAAATATTTATTTTCACTGTGCTTGGGGAAAATCTCTTAAAATAACTTTGTTTTGAAAAAAAAAAGGATTTTTCCATTGATAAGGCCTGACTCAAATCTTAAATCAATAGGTCAATAGTTTAGCCCACCATGCTATATCAGGTTTATAACTATAGTACAAATCTATGCTATTCTTATTTTAGATTTTAAATGAAGATTTATCGGCACCAGGCCAACTAAAAAAGCTTACTACAATATTTATGTATATATAATTTGATTTGACATTTTGGAATTCACTACTAGAAACATTATATTTGCTATTTTATTACAATATGTGTATTTTTTATACTAGTAGTTTTGATGAATCGGTTATAAATTTATCATAACTAGATTACATGTACTGCTTTGCAAGATTAGTTATGGATGGTTTTAACTCTTCGCCGCGACTTGGCACTGCTAGAGAATCAGATTCCATTCTTTGCTCTTGAATGGCTGTTCAAGCTTACAGTAAAACCTAGTGCCATTGGTCAGTCACTACCTACCCTGCCTGAGCTAGCTTTCGATTTCTTTAAATCATCTCTGTATATCAACAGAGGAACTTTAGCTGTCAGCCGGAGAATAGTCCCCCATTTGCTTGGCCTAATACACAACTGCTACCTGCCCTCTTCTTCAAGACCAAATCCAAGAGGCAGGGGAGGATGGGAATTCATACACTGTTCATCGGTACTCCTTGAGGCTGGAATCGAGTTCGAAAGGGGCACAACGAGCAGTCTATTTGACTTGAAGTTTGAAACTGGTGTTTTCAAGATCCCACCATTACGCATCCATGATTCAACAGTTTCACTCTTCCAGAACCTCATTGCTTATGAGCAAAGATTCCATGGAAGTCAACAGTACATTACGTCTTACTTCTTGCTCATGGATCGTCTCATTGACACACCTAGTGATGTTGAATTGCTTGTGCAAAGACGGATTATTGAGAATGATTTTGGTGGCTGGGAAGATGTTTCAGCTTTTTTTAACAGTATCTGCAAGCAGATTGTTTTGCAGGACTTTTACTATGCTGGGTTATGTGAGGATGTGAATGCATACTATAACAAACAATGGTATAGATACAAAGCAGACTTCAGAAGAGACCATTGCAAGAATCCATGGGCAATTATATCACTAGTTGCTGGCTTTGTGCTTCTAAGTTTTACTGCATTACAAACTGTATATTCAGTACTAGCTTATTACAAATGATCTAATTGCCTCATGTTTTTGGTTAAAACAAAAAAAATATTTACTAAACTAGCATAATTAAAAAAATAATTTTTAAATTAGCACAATTATATAACATCGTGCATGTACATGATCAGGTGTGTTGTGAATGTAGTAATTGTGCAAAAACTAATTTTTATTGGATTCGGATTTCCTTTCAAACTAATTCGTTAACAAAGATACAGTGTTCATAAAAAAAAAATCCAATGACCAAAAAAAGAGATGAGATGGCACACAAAGATAAGAGATAAGAATAAAAAGAAAAGAAAAGAATAAAAAATAGACACAAGAGGAGACATAAAAAAAAAATATAGAAATAAAAATTAGAGAGGAGAGAGAAAAAAAAATAAAGATTAGAGAGGAGAAAAGAAAAAAAAAGTAGATACAAAGATAAGAGAGGAGAGAGAAGACAAGAAAACAAAAAAGAAAAAAAGAAGATGCTAAGAGAGGAGAGAGGAGTGAGAAGAAAAAAATAAAAATTAAAATTAAGAAGGAGAGAAAAAAAAAGTAGATATAAAGATAAGAGAGGAGAGAGGAGAAAAAGAAAAAGAAAAAAAGAAGATGCTAAGAGAGGAGAGAGAAAAGAAAAAGGAAAAAAGAAGATGCTAAGAGAGGAGAGAGGAGAGAGAAAAGAAAAAAAAAGATGCTAAGAGAAAAGAGAGAAAAAAATAGATATAAATATTAAAAAGAAGAGAAGGAAAAAAAAAATAAATACAAAAACAAGAAAGAAAAGAAACAGAAAAAAAATAGATACAAAGATTAGAGAAGAAAAAAAAGAAGCTGATGGGAGCTTTGAGAATTATTTTTTTATTACCATCAAAATATTTTTAATGAATCTACAAACAACATGAAAATCCAACTGTAGAGGCAGTGATAAGATAGTAGCAAGTGAGTATGTCTGAATTCATATCGTTTAGATATGTTTTTTATACTGAGCTCCGAGGTAAAAGAATCTTACGCCATGGTGGTTTTTTTCTTCTTGGATAATCGTAATTTGTGCTGTCCGATCTCACTTATTTTGTGCTGTCCGATCTCCATCCCGAGGGAATACGGAGGAGACAGTAATTCAAAGTGCACTTTACTACATTATTGGATTTTCGGGCCCCAGCATCCGGAGGCATATTTGAATCTACAAACTACAGCTGAAAAAAACTAAAACAAATCTCACTCGAGAGCTTTTCATTGCACTTTTGAATGTCGAGTTTTCCTTTTCTTACACTAGTCAGGACTTGTCAACATAACATGGCTAAGTAAAAAAAAAACTTGTCTCTTGGAAGGATGAATTCAAAAAAAATATATATATATAGTGTTAACTCAACTTTTAAAAAACATTACTTTCTTAGATTATACATATATAAAGCTAAAAAATTAACTATCCAAGGCATTAACATTACAACATTGAATTGTTACTAGCTACCGAGTTTGCTGCCACAAACCAAAAAGTTATGGCCGCACGGAATAAAGTGCACGCAGGGGCTTTGCTCGATGAAAAACAAGATCTGGTGATTTTGAAGTAAGGCCATGAGTAAATGTATTCTCCTGTTCTGTAGCTTGATTTTTCAGTCACAAGAAATTGAACTTTCGAGCTTTCACTCGAATCTAAAACGGAAAGGTTTCCATAAACAGGCAATGTTTATTATGCATAAAAGCTTAATTCTTGAACAAATTGTGGAAACAAAACACTCAGACAACTATCAATTTTGAGGATGATACGAAAGTATTGTGTAAAAGGTTTGAGTTGCAGCAAGAGAAAGAAACACACAGACAGCCATGACCGATACAATTGTCCATGGACTTCTGAAATAGGTCTTTCTCAAGGTCGCCTTGTATAAAGCCCACTGAGTCCTGAAGTTTGAGTTCAAATCCTGACATAGTTCTGCATAATAGAAATCTTGCACAACAACCTGCTTGCACATATCATTGAAGAGCACTGAAACATCTTTCCAACCACTCATATCGTTTTCAATTATACCTTTACTCTCAAGTAGTTCAGCATCTCTCCGATCATAAACAAGACGGGACATAAGTGCGAAATAAGATGTGATGTATTTTGCAGTACCGCGTGAAAGTTGCTCGTAAGCAATGAGATTTTGGAAGAGTGAAACTGTTGAATCATGGATGAGCAATGGTGGGATTTCAAGTGCACCGTTTCTGAACGTCAAGTCAAATAGAGTTCTTGCTGTACCTTTCCTAAACACAATTCCAGCCTCATCGAGTGATGTTGCCCGCTGCGTTGAAACCCATTCTCCAATATTGCTTCTTACAGCTATTGCTGGGGGTAAGTAGCAGTTGTGAATTAAATCAAGCAAATGGGGATAGGGTCTCCTAATGATCCTAAAATTCTCATCATTAATGTACAGAACTGATTTGAAGAAACCAAGAGCGAGCTCAGGGAGGCTAGGCAATGACTGACCAATAGTACTAGACTCCACTACTTGCGAGTAGAGTCTTTCGAGAACAAAGAATGGAATCTGATTCTCAAGCAATGCAAGGTCTCGCTGGAGAGCTAAGATAATCCACGAGGAGTAAAACAAGGGATCATCTTGCACTCTAAGATCAACTTTAGAGTATCTTATAAAAAGTTCAAGCATAAAGCAACCATCGACTAACAAAATCTCAGTAAGATCATCTGAAGGCCAATGGATTGGTTCTGCATAGCAAGAACGAACCATTTCCTCGAAATCTTCGATGGCCTCAGCAGAAGATCTGAGAGTCTCATCTACATCTGGTGTTCGTAGTAGGAGGGATCGCATATAATACAATTTGTGAACCTCCATGGATTGCAATTTTTCCTCTCTTCTGTGAAGAGGTCCGATTGAGATGATGTGAGGATTGTAGGCATCATCGTTCACAGTCCGAAGGCTATTTGGAACCTTCCAAATGCTCCAATTTGATACCGGAGACAAATCTGCAATTTTTCGCTTGATTCTACTAATAACCCATAGATATTCGCGGCGTGGACCATCCTCAGCTGCAACTGGATTAGCCATAGACGCGAACTAATACACAGAAAACCGGATCACCATGGGAAATAATGAAAGTAACTTCAGTAATCTAACATCAATGTGTGTACAAGTAGACTAGAAAGTGGATACCAAATGAATACATGATTGATAACCAAACTAAAATGTTTGATTTTGTCCAAGCTTTGTTTACCTGGAATGATATGCTGCGGCTGCCACGAGCTGATGTTTCTTGATGGGCTTCAGTTTAGTCACTACCACCTTCTATGATCTTTTGTGTGCTAGCTGGTAAGGAAAGCTTAGCTGATTGTTTCCACCTTCATAAGCTCCTGGATATCAGCATAGGCTTTCTTGGCAACGAGAGGGATAACTCTACAAAGTCCAGATAGCTACCTTGCACGTCCTTTCCTCCCAAGCATAGCATTAATATACCGTATTGGGAAATCATCTGTCAGGATCCAAAGTCCTATTATTTTTATATTTAAAGGTAGATGGTATTATCAATTTTCATCTATAAAAAAAATAAATATCTCTTATATAAAACTTTAAATATATCATCCAAGTTTGAAATTATATACCCATAAAATATTTCTTAAAATTCAAAACTTGTATGATAATAAAAAAAAAGTAATTTTTTTATATATAAATAATGGTTTTTGTTATAAACAATAGAAAGGTAAGAAGTTTATTTCACTTTTTTTAGTGAAGAACCGGTACTTATAACCCCGTATTATCTATCTCACGGATCGAAGCAAAATTGTTTTAAAGCCCCTCAAAAAATATCCAAATATTAGTTATATGTCTTTTAAAAATAAAAAATTTAACTAAGAATTTAACTATTTTTTTATCTAATATTAAAATAAAAAAACATTTAATCTACTTAAATTAACATGGATTGACTTACAAAATTCAAGGGAATAATCTTAAGAAATAAAATAAATTAAAAAGCTCAATCTCAAATTAACTTGATTTTAAAAAATAAAATTGATGAAAACAACATTTACTTGTAAAAACTTAAATAAACTTGAATCAATCAAATAAACTTGCTATTCAAGTCATTATGAATCCCTCACATGGAGATTCACTATACAAAATGCATTATGAATCCCTCACATGCCACTGTGGATAAATTGTCTATAATGTTTTTTTTTCATCCTATTTTTTAATTTGGCCCTTGATAGATCAATTATAAGTGAATTTACTAGGGGAGGGTGAGACTGAAAGATAAGGACCAAAGTTAAAAACACGTAGAGAATAAGTGGCTTTGAAAGGTTTGAGCAAAATATTTATTATAGTCCCTATACTTTATCAATTATAGAAATTAGATCATTTCAATTTCCAAAATTAAAGGAAAAAAAATAAATTTTGATCCCAAACTTCATTCTTTTATTATTAGCCCCTGATGTAATAGAGGTGAGAGAAAGTTACTAGAATTTCATGCAAGAGAGAAGAAATTTTCATTGGCACTGATTTCGACCACCAAAACAGATAAAATTGGTGTTAAATTATTTTTTTTTTATGAGAGAAGCTCACATTAGGGGTTTGTTTATCTTGAAACGGACAAGAAAAGCATATAAAATCTCGGTAAGATTTTTGGTTTTGAGATGGTTTTTTTAGGTCATGAATGAGTTTATCATGTTGCCTATGATGTTTTGGGTAAAAAAATAAGTTAAAAATGCAGTTTTTGAGTAAAAAAAACCATCAACACCATTTTATTGACCACCATAATGGTTGGGAATTGGGTAATACAGACAACGCACCGTTTGAAGTGTTTTTATATAAAAAAAATCAGGGTAAATGATATGTCGTTCGCTCCAATGGCAAAAGCATAAGAAGAGCCTAACTGCTCATAACTCTTTCTTTTATTTTTTTTAAAAACAAATGCTGTTTTTATATTTTTTTTTGCAGAATTTTTTTTTATTTATATTAATATTAATATCTCATCTCTCTTTTGTTTTGTTTAGAAAGCCTATTTTAAATGATATTTATTTTTTGGTTATTTTGTATACAATTAATCTTTAAAGAATTTTTTCTGATTTATTTATTTTTTTTATCTTTTATATAGATGAATTTTATTTTAAAAATAAAAAATATTTATTTTCATATAATATTTATAATATGTGTAAGCTTGCATAATATTTTTTTTTCTTTTTTTTTATCCAATCAATTTAATGTATGTGTTTATTTCTATTATCATTTGATAGAATAAAAAATTTATTTTAATAAATAAACTTAGCAAATACAATCAGATAAAAGTTTCATATTGTAATATTAAATATTTTATCTATATCTATTTTTTATTTTTTAGTTTTATTTTTAATTATTATTTAATACCTTTTTATTTATTTATCTATATAGTTATTGATTTATTTAATTACAAAGAAAATATAATTTTTTTTATTTAGAATTCTTTGAAGTATAAAAACATATTGAAAACCCCGTTTGTTTGCTGGAAAGTAGTTTTTTTTTTGGAAAGTGAATTCCGAAAAAGTATTTTCCGATGTTTGGTGGTGTAATGGAAAATAAGTTGGAAAACACTTTCCAGTGTTTGGTTATGTTATGGAAAATGAGCTGAAAAATAACTTATTAGTGTTTTATTTTTTTCAAGTTTATTAAAATAATGAGGAACAAATCTTACAAATTAAAAAGTTGAATGGGAATGAAATTGAAAAAAAATATAATTTCATAAATTATCTTAGATAAAATAAATAATAATCAAAATAATAGAGATCAAAGAAAAAATAAAAAAATTAAAAGATGAAGAAATTAAAATTAAAATAATTAACATTTCATAAATTATTTCAAATAAAATAAGTAACAATAAAAAGAATAAGGATCAAATTTGATAAATAAAAAATTTCAATAAAAAAATGATAAGGAAAAAACAAATAGCAATTATAAAAATAAGGACCAAAGTTAATATAAAAATTAAATTTTAAGAGATGAAATTAAAAAATAAATATTCAAAATAAAATATATATATATAGTAATAAAAAATTTGAGAATCAAATTTGATATATTCAGCAAATAATGACATTTCTAAATTTCTCACAACTTCCGGAAAGTGTTTTCCGCCCAAATTTTCCAGGAAAACACTTTCCTGAAAACCAAGTCAAATTTTTCTTTGACTGGAAAGTGTTTTCCGTTGACCAACTTTCTTAATGGCAAACAAACACATGAAAGTTTGGAAAGTGGTTTCTCGGAAACCACTTTCTAGAAAACAAACATAGCCAAAAGAGAAAACATTTTTCTGGAAACCAAGTCAAAATTTTTTTAATTAAAAAGTATTTTTCTTTGACCGGAAAATTTTTTTCTTTAATTATTTTTTTAATAGTAAATAAATACAGAAAAATTTAAAAAGTAGCTTTTCAAAAATTATAAACAAACATGATTTATAATTGTTTTGTTTTTAAAATATTTTACCAGAGAATATATAGTGAATATCTACACAATATCACAAAAAACCAAAACACTTCCCCTCTCTAAAATCTATCGTCCATAACAATCATTAATGGTGTGCGGTCTGTACGTCCCAAAAGAAAAGCAAACTTCTCGCTGCTTCACTTCTTTTTTCAATACACAAAACCCCAAAAAATAAATCCAAAAACTCAAAAACAAATCATATTTCAGATCCCAATCTCAAGTTATCAACTTTTCATGACCTGGGTCATAAAGATTTGAACTTGAAATCCATAATTGGGATCCCTTTTTCAAAATTTTCGAGGGAAGTTACTTTCTTTGGAACCAAACAGAGCTTAAATTTGAGATGAGACGGAGACCAGTGGACTTTAGGAGGCCAGTAAGGAGGAGGGTATCAAATGTGGTGGTGTGGTCATTGTGTGGTATAGTTGTGTTGCTGTTTATAGTTATTTTTAGCAAAGAGAGTCGTATTGAATCAAGACCCACAAGCTCTATTAAGGTAAAGATATGTGCTTTACAGGATTTTTCAGTTGTTTGTTCAATTGCATGGTTTTTAATGTGTTTAGTTGCTGTGAAATGTGGGAATTTTGAAGGGAATCAGTGTTTTGAGTTCTGAGACCTTTTTTTTTTGTGATTTGGGATTTGAAGGGACAATGGGGCCTAATTGGGTTTTCGTTGGTGCTGTTATTGGGCTTAATGAAGGTTGAGATTTACATTTTTGGGGACAGTAGTAATATTATGACATGATTGTTAGCTTAAATTGCTTTTTTTCTTTGTTTATGTTTTTGTGCTGCCGGGTTTGTCTTTTTTGTGTAGATTGGAATTGTTGTCGGATCTGTGACTTTGCTTGAGCTAGATGGAGTTATACTGCACCTGATGAAAGGGTTGCTTTAACAAGTAGACGCGGATAAATTCTTTTGAAATCTTAAGCTCACAAATTGATTTGTTTCATTTAAAGTTTGAAGTTGTATTTTTAGGATATGCAATATTATTCCAATAGCTTAATAGTTATTGTTCCTTTAGTAGTTATCTTAGTGGAGGCATTAGCTTGATCCAGCTTGTTAATTTGATTCAGGTTGTTGAATTGTTTGAAATGATCATATTAGGTTTTGATTTGAGGAATTTATGTTTAAGGCATTGTTTGTGTCATACATTGCTTCTATAATGTGCATGAGAAGCGTAAACAAAGTTAACAGGACATTGAAATTCTAAGAATTATGTATAAATACCTCAATGTTCTATTCACTCCATGTATATGTAATGTTGATAAGAGAGGGTAAAATATTAGGTTTTGATTTGAGGAAGTTATGTTTAAGGCATTGTTTGTGTCATACATTGCTTCTATAATGTGCATGTGAAGTGTAAACAAAGTTAACAGGACATTGAAATTCTAAGAATTATGTATAAATACCTCAATGTTCTAGTCACTCCATGTATATGTAATGTTGATAAGAGAGGGTAAAATATTTAATGAGGAGGTTATGCTGTATGTAAAATTAAGAGAAGAATGAGTAATAAGTCATTTTTGTTATTTCTATGCTGAACAAATTGAAAAATATTTTTTGGAGATGAGTTTGATAACTTGTATGAGTTCTATGGTTAGGAATTTTGGTACAAGCAAACAGAATTAATTGGTGAAAGATCTGTTCTTTTTAGCATTTCTCTATTTAAGTTTCCATGTTCTGCTAATAAAATTCAATTTTATTAAGAAAATGAAACTTATAAAGAAAGATGACTAGCTTGCTATATTAGAGAAAATGTGTGTTTTGAGGTCAGATTTATTAGAGCATCAAACATGTTGTGATCTAAAGGATTTGAGTTGTGTTTTTGAGGACCGACATGATGAAAAGTTCATCATGTTTTAAAATGCGCCTCATGTGCTAGCTTTGTGATGGTGTTATTTAGGAAACAGCTGGTATGCCATATATTCATTTGATATCATAGAATGGCTGACATTTTGGTGACTTTAACTTCTTTTTTTTTTGGTGTGATTGAATGTTCTATAGCAATCAGTGAAATATTGCAAATGTATAACAACTGTACGGACAAGTGTCTCTCTGGTTCCTCTCACATTTTCTTCGAGTGTAACTTATACTACAGAACTGAGCAATAACGAAATTTGCAAACCTGTGTCGGACATGAACTGCTATGCTGAACTGTAATTAGGAAATGATTAATTCAAATACTAGATGAACTCACCAACCGAGAAATTTTGAAATTAATGGCAGCTACCCCACTCTATGTTTGTGTGTTTTTTGTGCCACCAAAGTTGTGATCTCCAGCATCACTCAGCAAAGTTTGTCAGGTGTTAATATCCTTTTTTGTTCCTTTACCTTCCTTTTAACCCTTAACTTTTAGAAGTGATGGCATCTTTTTCTGTATTCACTATAAAGGAGATTCCTTCTAAAGTATATGCATTGGATTTACTGCTAGATTTATAAAGTGATCTTAAACTGTTTACATTATGTGTTGGAGCTGCTGTGCATTTATCCTTAATTTTTATGTTGATAATGATGCTATCTTCCTTGTATTCCCCTGTTACCACTTTCCTCTCTTTGAAATTAAAACGCTCGATTCTTTTTCTTTCTGCAGGACTATACCAAGTATGTGAAAAACATTGAAGGTCTAAACATTACGGATGAAATGTTGAGCCCCAACTCAGTCACCAGGCAACTTAGTGACCAAATTTCTCTTGCAAAAGCTTTTGTTGTGATTGCCAAAGAAAGTAACAATATTCAGTTTGCTTGGGAATTAAGTGCCCAAATACGCAATTCCCAGGTCCTCCTTTCAAGTGTTGCAACAAGGCGAGCTCCTTTAACAACCAGAGAATCAGAAACTGCAATCCGTGACATGGCACTTTTGCTCCTCCACGCCCAGCAACTTCATTATGATAGCGCAACTATGATCATGAGACTGAAAACCAAAATCCAAACTCTTGATGAACAAATGGCTGCAGTGAGTGAGAAAAGCTCAAAGTATGGTCAAATAGCTGCTGAAGAAATCCCAAAAGGACTTTACTGCCTTGGTATTCGGTTAACTACTGAATGGTTTGGAAATTCAAATCTACACAGAAGAATGAATGAGAAAATGCACATTGAGACAAAACTTAGAGATAACAGTCTCTATCATTTCTGTGTCTTCTCTGACAATATCCTTGCAACTTCTGTTGTTGTCAATTCAACTACTTTAAATTCCAAGAATCCAGATATGGTTGTGTTTCATCTTGTAACTGATGAAATAAACTATGCTGCTATGAAGGCTTGGTTTTCTATGAACACTTTCCAAGGAGTTACGATTGAGGTTCAGAAGTTTGAAGACTTTAAATGGCTAAATGCTTCGTATGTTCCAGTGCTTAAGCAGCTCCAGGACTCTGAAACTCAAAGCTATTACTTTTCAGGCCATAATAATGATGGCCGAACTCCTATCAAGTTCCGGAACCCAAAATATCTATCCATGCTTAATCACCTCAGATTTTATATTCCTGAAGTTTTTCCTGCACTGGAGAAGGTGGTATTTCTTGATGATGATGTAGTTGTTCAGAAGGATCTATCTGGTCTATTTTCAATTTATTTGAACAGCAATGTTAATGGAGCAGTTGAGACATGCATGGAGACATTTCACAGATACCATAAGTACCTAAACTACTCTCACCCTCTTATTAGAGAACATTTTGATCCTGATGCATGTGGTTGGGCGTTTGGAATGAACGTTTTCGATTTGGTTGAGTGGAGAAAGCGAAATGTAACTGAAATCTACCACTACTGGCAAGAAAAGAATGTGGATCGGACACTATGGAAACTTGGGACGCTACCGCCTGGACTTTTGACTTTCTATGGGTTGACAGAGCCTTTAGATCCCTCATGGCATGTGTTGGGATTGGGCTATACAAATGTTGATCCTCACTTGATAGAGAAAGGGGCTGTGTTGCACTTCAATGGAAACTCCAAGCCATGGTTGAAAATTGGGATGGAAAAATACAAGTCTCTCTGGGAAAAGTACGTAGACTATAGTCATCCTTTATTACAACAGTGCAATTTACATTGATTTTGGACATGGAAGCTTCATATTTTCCGGGCGCGTAAGAACATCTAAATTTTGTAGATCAAGTATGCTTGCACAATTTTCACAGGACCAACCGTGGCTGTTGGTTGTAAAAGTGCCTGATGTAGTTTAGAATGTTAATTTAACATCAATTGATCAATAATTACTGCCTATTGCCCAACAAGTCTCGTTAGTTTATTACGTAGGCTAAGCTGCAAGCTCAAACCAGCAGTCATCCGCTGTATTTTTACTTGTTCTATCCCATTTTCGACACTTCTCGACAATGTGGGGTTTGCTTCTGCTGGAGTTTAGTGAAGCTGTAAAGGCCCTTTGAATCTCTCATTTGTTCTTTCTTGTTTGTACCATGAACTCTTTCTTTTGTGGTTTCCCTATAACACAGGTATGGTTGTTTCTCATTTCCTATCATTTTATTGCTCTCTGATGAAATTCCCCCCTCCCCCTCTCCTTCCTTTCCCCCATTTGGCACAAATAAGGTAATTGCCAATAGAATATTAACCCTCTATCAGTTCAAATTAATACCATGAATGCTTTAGCTAAGGGGTATCTCTTACTCTCTACGAGGGAAGTTCCTGGGCTGGGATGAGAACTGTACTTAGAATAATTCAGCCTCCTGTTTAACCTTAAAAAGCAAAAGCAATAATAATAATAATAAATCCATCGTCTTGATGTGTTGTCTTAGCAGAGCAATGGTCTTTTACAACATCTGTACCAGGAGCCAAATCCCATTAACACACCACTCATGCATCCAAATTATCAACTATGGAGTCCTCATCTTCATAATGACAATAACAACTTTGATTGTTCTAACTTCTAACCAGTCTCCATGCCAAATTTTGTATTGCCCTTTAAAAATGAACACGGGGAGAAAGCAAATAAAATATGGGTTCGGCTATGTCTATGTTGAAACGGTCCTGGTCATAAAGCATGGAGCTTTGGCTTCTCAGTCACTGTTGCCAAATGTCGAAAAAAAAAACTTGTTTTTTAAATTATTTTTTTATTTAAAAATATATTAAATAATTTTTTTATTTTTTAAAATTTATTTTTAATATTGTGAACTCAATCCATAAAAAAAACACTGAATTGTTTTTAATTTAAAAGAAAAATATAATTGTTTTAAAAAACGTGTCCACGCCACGTAGATCAACATACCCTAAGTGACTTTTGAGAAACATGTCAGACACGTGGCAGAAGCCCAGGTTAACCACTTGGAAACACAGATGCCGGCAAGCAAGAAGCAAACATTGAACAACAGCACTGCTTCACCTTTGTCTCCTACCTCCAAAGGTCTCTCAGGAAGTCCAACAGAATCATTTTTTTTCCCCAACATTACCCTGCCAGAGTGAGAAGTCAAGACTGAGTCAAGCAGATCCTGACAATACTTTCAAGCTGATAAAAATCCAAAGAAAATCCCATTGATCAGCCGGCCTGTCATATCTACATTGCCGCCATTTTCAAAAATGTTTGTTTCTCCTCTCATCCATTTTGAAGACAAAACAAACATCCCTCAAATCTCTCTATTGTTAGAATCCTCTCTCTCTCTCTCTCTCTCTCTTGTTCTCTCTCGCGCACACAAAGAAACAATGAAGAATACTGAAAATGAACCGTTTCTGCTCTCATCAGATCAATCTCTCAAACCAAGAAGACCCAAGTCTCGGGAAGTAAGCTCCAGGTTTCTCTCGCCAACCTCACCTTCACATAACAATGGAACCCCATCTCCAAACCAAGGTTCCTCATCACCACTTCGCCCTAAACCCTCCTCTGATGGTCGAAAGCATCGGAGCCTTGATGATCCTGGATTCATTCGAGGCCTTTGGCCTTCTTCGTCGCCTTCACAATCATCAAACAACCAAAACAATCAAGGCACTCTAGCAGATCATCTTGGAAATGCAAGATTGAAAGATTTGTTAGACCACAAGAAAGATGAAAAACCCACGAAGAGTAGCAGTGTGTTTTCACTTGGTAGGCAAAGGAGTACTGGTACTGTGTTTGGTAGGGTTGAAAATGATAAAGAGAAAGAGAGCACAAAAGAAAATCATAGACCAATTCTTGGAGGATCTGCGAGATACACAGGGAAATTTCACTTTCCGGGAAAATCTTCTTCTTCATCGTCATCATCCTCCTCGAATTCATCGTCTAATAACAATCATGTTTATGTTCCTGGAAGATTATCTGTTGATGAAAATGCCCTTTATAAAAATTCGAAAGAAGTTGGTGCATCTCGGAGAAATTCGGATATATTTGAGGATAATCTCGAGTCAGAAATATCCGAGTGTAGTGATAAACATTCAGGAAATGATCTTTTTTCTCCAACTTTAGGAAGAAGTTCTAGGAAATCTGGTGTAGAGGTCTCTTCTAAATATATGAATGATATACCAACAAGGCCACGGAGATGGACAACGGATGCTAATGCTCAAACTGCAGTATCATTAGAGTCTTCTCCAAAAATGAAGAAACTTACAATGAAGAATGTGATTAAGAGAGCTAATTCACTTACGCGGTATGGGAGTGCCACATCCCAGTGGGCCTTGTCACCAGGGCGATCAGGGTCACCGCCGATGTCAGTGGAAAGCAAGGAAAAGCTGATGTCCTTTTCAAATTTGAAACCGCCATCAAATCCGTCGAGGACTAAAGGTGTTGAGAAATTGCTGAATATGGGTCTGGACTTGTTTAAGGGTAAGAAATCTCTGTCATCTAGTTCATTGCTCTCAGGATCTGGGAATGTTGAGAACATTCATCAGCTAAGAATGCTTCATAATCGGCTGATGCAATGGCGGTATGCAAATGTTAGAGCTGCTACTGTGAACTTGAACATAAATAAGCAAGTGGAGGTATGCATGATTTAACTTTGCTGATCAAGTTATGCTAGTTGAAGGGTTTTATCAATATATTTAACTTTGCTATCACATTGGTATAAAAATGATTTATACCAATGGCAGGGTTCTAGCCTAACAACCATCACAAAGTTCTTCAATTGTAATTGAGCCTGAGAAAATTATTTCTGATGGTTTTCCAGAACAATCTGTTATGGTTGCTGGATAGTCTTTCAAAGCTTCGACTTTCTGTCGCTCAAAGGAGATTAAAGCTTCAGAAGGAAAAGCTCAAGATGAAGCTAGACTTTGTACTTCACTCTCAAGTCAGTAACAAATATTTTTGCATCATGAATTAATAATGCCTGTATAGCAATCTCAATTATAATGTAATGTCATTATAGAGCAGACATGTTCATACACTCGTTTCGGATAACTTGTGTAGATCAAATTGTTGGAAGCTTGGGGAGACATGGAAAGGCAGCACTTATCTTCAGTTTCAATGACTAAAGAGTGTTTACATTCTGTTGTTTGCAGAGTTCCCCTCATTGAAGGTGCAGAGGTAATCCCAGAGAAGAAGGGGCAAAAGGAAGCCCCTTTTAGCAGATAATGTTAAAACTATTTTGTGGCTAAGCATCAAGTAATTTTACTAACGAATGCTAAATTATAGGTTGATCCACAATCAGCTTCCATCGCACTACGACATGCATCAGATCTCTCAGCGTCCATCAAGTCAGCATTATCTTCATTTTCACCCTCAGTAAGCAGAAACTACTAAACCTATCACACTACGTCGGCGCTTGATGCCTCCTGTTTATGTCATCCGAACTAACCTTGAAATTCTTCCTTATCAGGCTGAGCAGACTGTTGCACTTCTCTCACAATTAGCAGAGGTGGTTGCACAAGAGAAACTACTCGTGGAAGAATGCCTAGAACTTCTTCAGACAGTATCTGCACTACAGGTAGAAAGCTGAACGCTATCATTATGATCCCAGTAAATGTGATATCCAAGTTTTGAAAAACTTTATGGTTAACTTGTCATTCATCGAGTCTTGACTGGAAGTTCTTGACACTAACTTTTTTGGATCATGTTCACAGATCCAAGAGAAAAGTTTGAAGTGCTATATAATCCAGTTCAATTCGAAGCAACAACAACTGCAGCAGCAAGAACAACAATCACAGCTACAAGAAACCCCTTCTTAGGCAGAAATACAGGGAATTGAAGCAGAAATTTCTGTAGGTGACTAAAAGGGGAGGCTGTGATTGAATAGGGCATGATAAAATGTAATGTAGATGTGATTGTAAGCCACTTCAACTAGCTTCAAGCAAAAGTAAAACTGTCAACTTACTGTTTCTTCTTACCTTGACATCAAAGGTTGAGCTATTTTTCACCTGCTACTAATTTTTTTGTGCTAGTAAGAATCGAAATTGCTACCCTTGATTCAATTATTATGCCTAACGGTTTCCAAACATTGATAAAATGCAGGCAAACTTCAAATTTAGTTTCAAACGAATATTATCCAATATCATCAAGTTTCACACACTAGAGTGGATCACTAAAATTGATTTATGCAATGAATCTACTTGAAAACTTGAGGTATCCGGATATATTTCAAACCAGAGGCGAATTATTCCTCATGCCACCTTAACCACTTAAATGGTTTTGTCTTTGAGTTTGTCCCTTTTTTATATCCTACACAGAAGCTAGTTTGAAGATCTCCTAACAGTAAAGAAAAAATACCGGGATTTTAGTGTTTTCCCCGACCTGTATGCATAGTTGGGAACCCCGAGGGTGTTGGCATGGGATAATTAAGGGTGGGGAGGGTCAACCCTTGAAAAAAAAGAGTTAAGGATTAAATCAATGTTGTTTTTATTAAAAATATTTTTTTTAAAAAAAAAATTAATGAGTTAAGGGTAGGTGATGTAGGCGATCTTATAAAAATTTAAAGTGCAAAGCATTCAACGAGGATTAGATATTATTAAATGAGTATTTGATTCAAGTAAATTATACGGATGACCTGTCATATGTTTTTAATAAACTATTAAAATATATTTAGGTTTAAGAGAAGATCTGGTTATAGACTAGATTAACACCTTAAAATTTAAATAACAGGAGATTCGACTATTGAATCGAGCTCAAGCTTTTCTAAGTAATTCTATATGTGGTTTTCTTATAAGAAGTTACTTGGTCGCTTATTGAACCATTGGATATCCTAGAATTAGGTGTAGAAGTTGTTGTTTTGGTCAATTTTATTATTATTTTTAAGATATTTCTAGATTTATTGTTTGTTTTTGGATTATGATTTAATTTTCTTAATACCTTCAGACTTAAGGTTGCTTCATAATATTGAGAGGTTTTTTAAAAATTATTAGGAATCAACCACCACATATTTATTTTTTAAAAGATAAAATTATAAATTTAAAATTTATATCTACAACTATTTTCACCCATTAAAAATTTATGTGTTGTTTGTGTTTTCTCTGATTTTTCTATTTTATTAGCTTTTATGAGCATCAATCAAGTTTTTTACTAGATTAATTGAATTTTTTTTTTTTCAACTTGATGCCTGAAAACAAGAAGCCTTTTCCCTGAAACCAACATCCAAGTCGTTCCTGGACACCATATTCTTTCCCCTAAATAGAACGGCATGTAGTTTTAATATCCATTCAACAAGCCTTTCCCCCAAAACCAACCGACAAGTCGTTAGATCCCACCAAAACAACATCTCACGGCATCGTTTCTTCCACTCTCCCGTCTCTTATAAGCAAAAAAAAAAAAAAAAGAATTCCAATCCTCCACTCTCCTTTCCATCTCCACTCTCTCTCGCTCTCTCTCGATCGCTACAACGCAAGAAAAGAGAAGAAAACCATGGCTACATTAGCGGCGGCTGCAGCAGCTCGACAAGCCGCTACTCTCTCTCGAATCTCCTCTCCCAAGTCACCAGCTCAAGTCGCCGCTCTCATTCACCGCCGCGGCCTCGCCGGCGCTGCAGGTAAATCCATCCCACAAAACACATATAGATACACACTTACCTAACATACATTTTATTTACTTATAAATGCACGTATATACATTTAACACATACGTATTTATTCGTCTCTACCGAAGATCAGAAGCTGATGATTAGATTAAAAAGTTGCAATCTTTAGCTCACTTTTTGAGAAATTTGAGCTTAATTAAATCTTGAAATTAGGTTTTAGTTGAAATAGATTTCACTCTTTAATTGAAAATTGCAGATTATTACTCTTATGAATATTTAAAATAAATGATGAATTTTTGCTTGGCGATTTTTTTTTTTTTTTTTTGTGATAATTGCAGACCACCATGGGCCATCGAGGATTAACTGCTGGCAAGATCCAATGAGCCCATCTAAATGGAAGGAAGAGCATGTCAGTCTTTTACATTTTTATATTATATTCTATATGCTTAATGTTGCAAAGATTTATTTATTTATTTAAAAAATGTTCAATTTATTGTTTTTTGTGAGATTTGTGTTTTATGTTTTGGCCAAAGGGTGTTGTGCATTTCTGGGTTTTTGCATTTTGTCTGCAAACTAGAGTATTGTTTTTGGAGCATTTTTGCAGCCAGCGTTGATTAGGATTTGGGACTGTTTGATAGTCATTTTATCTAGACAAGGAGAATTTTTTTTTTCCGGGTTCATGCATTTTGAGTTTGAGTTTAACGAGTTTTATTTCGATTATCAAACAGTTGTTTGGTGTTTTATGGGAGCTTTCATGTCTGATTCTTTATATATGAGTTTCTGATCTATGTCGTTGTCCCATTAATGTTGTTGATATTGGTGGTAGATGGATATAATGGAAGGTATGTGTTTAATGCAAATTGTCTTGACTGTTTGTTGGATGTTTGGTTTTACAGTTTGTTATCGTCTCTTTAAGTGGTTGGGGTTTAGCCTTCTATGGGGGATACAAGTTCTTCACAGGAGGCAAGGGGAAGGAGGAAGAGGTACTTTTGGATATAGTTTTACTGCTACAACCTTGTACTTTACTGTTATTTCCGGCCTAGTCATTGGAAAATTCAAAATTTCACATTTTTGTCATTGGATGAAGTGCCTTTGCTCCATTTATCCCACTTTTTAGCATATGCTACCTCTGCCCTGCTTTGTTCGTTAACATTTTTAGTCAATGATTGCCCTTTTTTCTAAATGAATTACATGTCAACATATAATTTTTAAAAATTTATTTTCAATTATTATGATAATTACAACCATATTTCAAGGTACATAAGCTTGCACATTTTCCAAGATGGAAATTAAATTTTTAATATGATAGATAATCATAAATAGTTGGAAATCCAATAGTAGTCAAATAAAATGCAACCAATATTGCCAAAGGCGCAAATTGCCTTAAGGTCGTAAGACCAGCTAATTGGATAAGACAACTTTCTGCAACAAAGAGAATTGAAATTATATAGAAGAAAAAGGGGCAGGAAAAAAAATAGTAAAGCAGGGGAGAAGAGAGAGAGAGAGAGATGAAAGAATTGCACAACAGATCATTAAACTATTCAAGTACCTGTTTTATACTGTTGATGCAGCAATAGGTGGTATATGTGCTCTTTGATCCATGGAAGAATGTGTTTGTCTTTTCAATAACTTTAGAAAATACCTTTGAAGACAGCTATTATCTAAAGGGTGATATTATGAAAGCATTGCAAAACAATATAAATCAGAAAAAACCCTAGAAGATTCTAGGCAACGCCTCAAGTGCATAGTGCCTAGCTCTAAGGCACCCAGACAAGCACCTTGGCATCTTTGGCAACTTTGAATTTCATGGAGGAAGCGTAAGGCTCCTCCACGATCAATTTCTACCTCTCATCTTCTTCTTTCACCATTTCTTCACTTTTCCTTCTCTGAGTCTTTTTTTTTTTGTAGTTATACATACAGCAAAAGCTTCTTCAATATTGTGCTAAACAAATTGGATTATGTGATGTGCAATTGTTGAAGGAATTGACTTGTGAAGATTTTTTATATGCTTGGACCTTATACATAGCGATGAAATAAAAATAGGCAATAATCATATTGAGTATGGCTACAACTAACACAATCGCTACACCAATTATCTTAAGAGGAAATCTGGTATCAGGAGAAGGTTGTGTCTTAAGTATAGCGTATAACATGGAGTAATTGCAAGATTAAGTCTTGAGGTTAACTTTTTTGTGTTTGATGGGGATAGCAAGGCTTATAGATGGAATGCAATTTAGGAGAACACGGTTTCTACAATTATTGGTGAACCTCTCAATTGCTCAAGCCATTTGCGAACTTGATAATTCTTAGCTGTCAAGCAAAGAGAGTATTAACTGAAGGTTTATTTTTAGGAAAACCAACAATGTGATCTCATAAAAGAAACTCACAATGAAATGTAACTTGCCACCTTTAGCTAGTAATTCTGAGATTACAGTTTTGTTTTCCCTTTTTCTGACATTTGATTATTGTTTACAGAAAGTGGTAGAAGCAGCACACTGAGGCTTGAAGCGTGTAATCGTCCCATGACTTTTCTGGTAATAATGTGTTTGGCTGTACTTCACGTCTTGGGATCAATTTTCCTTGTTCGCAGATGATTCTGCTGAAAAGTATTGTCATTTGTTTTACTAGAGAATGATGGATTATTAAACTTGGAAGTTCAATTGCTAATTTTGGGAAGTAAATAAGCCCTTTTACTTTGGCATGGCCATTTGGTTGTCACTCTAATGGTTTGATGTTTATCCTTCAATATTCTGATAATCCGATACTATATTCCCCTAGTCCAAATTCATGTAATGGATTTACTACAAATTACAGGTTTATGTTGTGCCCTTTCTTTCCTTTTCTTTTTACAGCAAACTGAACTGATGTTAAAACTTTGACCTAGCTTTGCCAATAGTAATTGAAGTTGGGACAAATGTGTGAAAAATTTATCATGGTCTGGAGAAATTAATGCTTGGCTTATTTAAGAAAACAAGTTGACAACAATGGAGTAATGTTGCGATGGAAATTGTACAAAACCTGGGTGTGAATCAAAACCGTTTGATTGAAACTGTGGTGCGTTTTTTGAACTCAATCTGGAAGAAATGGTTATGAAAAAGGTTAAAATCCCGTTAAATTACCAGTGAAGGGGGCAGAAACATTTTCCCAGTAAAAATTTGATCCAAAATACCATAGGAAGCAGGACATTTTCCAGCAGATATCATTCCCTACCATCTGGGTTCTTAACTTTTTATTTCAAGATCACTCTCGTAGGCATTTCTGTGCTGCCAACCACCAGTCTCCTGCAAATTTATATGCCATGTATTTATGTATTTAGTTTTAAACTCCAAGCAAACTTGATAGTAGTCCTAGCAGTCATGCGGATAGAAATCTAAGACCTTTACAGCAAGTAAGAATACCAAATGCCGTTGTTAATCAGCTAGAACTCGGACTCGTCCGTTTCCTCTCTGTACTCTTCTTTATCTTCTTCAAAATCAGAAAATGAGTCCTTGTAAAAATATCCAGCTCCTCCATCTGTCTCCTGTTCTGTATCTGAATCCTCTGTTTGTTCTTGCTTTTCATGCTTTCTGATTAGTTTCACTTGTTCATTACTGTTTTCTTTGTTGTTCATAATGCTGCTGTTTCTGCTTTCTTGCGTGCCACTGGCTTGTTGTCGATCTTCATGTTGTTGGCCTTTATCCAGGCTCTGTTTCCTGTCATTGCTTCTGATGTTACCAGGCTGGCCATCAAGGCTTCCATTTGTCAGCTCTTTGCTGTCATGAGCTATCCGGAGCCTTTTCAATGTCTCATGGTCTTCACTCATCTGGTGATTTGTACCATCTTTCCCCAGTTTGTTTTGCAGATCTTTAGAGTCTTCATGGTTTTGATGCTCCATTGTTTTGCCATCAGAAGATTTTCCATCATTGGACGCTCTTCCCTCTTCTCTGTCTATCAGTCTTCCTTGATCATCAGTAGGAGACTTCCTACTTCTCATCTTCTCAGCCCCATTGTTTTCATGATTTCTAATCTCCAGCAGCCTATTCCTGGTACCCATTTCCCCTCTCTTTCCTTTTACTCTGCTAGCATGGCGGTATTTCTCCCTCCTCGTATTTCTGGAGTTGTCCATCATTTTCAACTTCACACCACCCCTAAAAGTTTCTTGATGACCTTCTGCCTCCAGAACATTTTCGAGTTCCAGCTTCCCATCTCGGGTAACTTTATGCTCTTCACCATCCTTTGATTTCTCTTCATTATCTGCATCTGTAATTTTTGATACTCTTCCAATCCTGCTCACGTTCGTCTCAGTTGCATTTGAAGCATTATTTTCCTCTCCCAAACCAGAAGTGCCCTTCTCTTGAGAACTTTCACTTTTGTTCACTTGATCATTATTAATTCCAATGGCTCTTCCATTTCTGGAGCCTTCAAGCATCTGCAACTGCTCTTCTCTGGGCTCTTCTATCCTGTCAGGAATTGCTACCTTGCTTTCACTTGCATTTTCAACTGTGGCAGTATCACCCACCTGTTCTTGATTGATGGATGTAGTGTTGCCTCCGTTACCCTTTGTTGAATTCAAACCATTACTATCATTTGTAGATTCTTGCAACAGAACCTCTTCTTCACTCTTTCCAGCCTCTATCTTATTCTCGCTTATCATATTCAAGGTCACAGTCCTGTTTACAGGTGGGCTCGATGGGTCATCTGTGCTGACCGACCATATCTTAGCTGGGTAGTCAAGACGGTGCTTCAAATCCTCAATTTCAGCTTCCTTTTGTTTCAGACTTTCTCTAAGTACTTCCATTTGAAGAGTTTCTTTCTCCGCACCTTTGTTCGTCTCTCTTAGCATTTTGATCTCACTTTGCTTCTCCTCGAGTGCAGACTCCATAATCTTTTGTTCATCCTTCATAGAACCAATCGTAGACTGCATCTCCAGAAGCCGCCTGTCGAGCTCCATCTTTTGGATTCTTAGAGAGTATATCTTTGCTTTCATCTCTTCAGTCTTCCTCTTCATTTCTTTGCTGCGTTGTCCTTCCTTCTGAATAAGGAACAAAAGAAAAATGCAACCAGTGTTAGTATTCGAAATTTAGTAAGGATTAAACATCATAATCTAGATTATACACCGCAAAGCGAAGCTCAGTATCTCACTTTCTGAGTGTTTTTAACCATAATCATGGCAGATATAAATGAACATAATTGAGTTACGTCTGGTCCGTCGTCCATGAAAGATGGACTTTGTCCAAATATTTAAAGAAATTACTAAAAAAAAATCGCTTCTTTTATATATATATATATATATATATATATATATATATATATATAAAACCTATATTAAGATAAAGTTTTTACTTTGAAAGAAAGTATTTTTTTTTTCTCTTTTTTCATCTTTCATTCTCTGAATTAACTTGATAAGATTTATAAAAATATATTTTTATTATGAAATATTTTTTTTAATTTTAGTAATTGAAATGTCATTGAAAATAATTAATGTAAAAATAAAAAAACGAATTCTCACGCCGTCAATAAGTTTCTTTTAAATCTATCGTGAGAATTGAAGGGATACTGTTGAGGGAAAAGTCAAGAGATGCCAGAGGTTAAAACTTAGAGAGGAGCTATTGAGCTCTGTATTCACGAGTCATTCTGTCAGGATAGGGAGTCGGAAAAACATGAAAATTGATCATGCATGCACACAGAATCCCAGATGAAGCACTAGTTTTCTTAGTCTTCCACATTTTAGTTGTTCATGGGTAGAATTGCATGCTACCTAAGAATATAATAAGGGGATTTAATATCGTATTAATTAGATGGGATTTGTCATTTGTGCTTAATCAAACAATAGATTAGTTTGGTCCGATCCAACCCCGGCGGCCAGAAGATTTTAACGCGTCAGCATTATTCATCAAACATCTCCATCCAGGGGGTCCAGTGAAATGTCATCACATTACAAGACTTTCATCTAACCAAATGACTTTGCTCCATCACGATGAGAATCTGGCCCATGACATGAGCCGATTGCATTAATTTTTTTGGCAATCTATCAAACCAATGATCACAATGTTTCTTTGGACTTTGGGTTATTATGAGATCATGCACGCATTAGTCCTAACTCCTAACCACACAGGCAATTTGCCTCTAGAAAGTTCATTTTTATAAGCAGAAAAATCGTACTGTAGAGGTGAAGTTCTCAACTTTTTGTGAAGGATTTTTCTTTGGCTGATGGGTGGGTCAATAGCTTTTGGGATCATGCACTACCTACTAGCTTCTAGGTATGGCAAAATGAAAGCTGCGTTCTACCTAATCCACATGGGGTCAAGTACGTTGAAGAAAGTAAAAAACTAGCTGGAGAGCAAAACTGGTCCCAAAAAATGGTGGGTTTTCCATGACTGAATTAGTGAAACTGCTAAAAGAAGTTTACTTTTTCTACTGAATTGAAGTCACAGGAGCCCTTCTTTGCACCAAAAACTGGTGAGAAAATTAAAGCCATGAAAGAATCATAGGTTTCAAGCAGACAGGAAGACACGTCAAAAGTAGCATGCATGCATGAAAGAGAGGGAAAGAGAGAGGGACCTGCAAGAGAAGCTGAAGGGAAATGAGCTCTTGGCCCTTCTCTTCGACAAGGAGGTTGAAGATGCGCCTCTCTCTGAGCTTGTGTAGCACCATAACGCCAAGCAAAGCAGCCCCAAATGCTAAAAGCAACATCAACCCATATGGCTTCCCTCTATTTCCATTGCCGTTTCCTTTGTGGGAACCCCCCATAGCCATGACCTCTCTAGCTAGCTCTTAATTAAAGGTGAAGTTATTAAGACTAGAAGAAGAAATGGGCCTCTCTCTCCTTTTAATTCTCTAGCAAGGTTTGAAGTATTTTATACCTACAAGACCTTGCTTGCCATGGAAAAAGAGTCATGCATGATGCATCTACTCCTCTCTCTCTCACTCTCTCTCGCTCTCTCTCTCTCTCATACAAAAGAGCGGAGTTAACAAGGTTGGAGAAGCATGGAAGCTGTTTCCAGGCGCTGACTCTGGAGCCCTTTTGTGGCTCTGTGTGTATAAATATTTCAAGTTTCCATGCTGTCCACTGACTTTATCACAAGGCCCATTTTTGCCATACAACTATATATATGAACTTGAATTGGCAACAAATTTTATGACATGGGATTATGGTCGCAAAAATAATTTATTCCTCTTCAACGTACTTATAAAAACATGGCCTGACTTGACGTGCTACCTAATATTTGAAACATGACTATGATATGGTTTTATAAATCAATATTTAATTAAAAAAATATTATTTTGTTAATTTTATTGTAAATTATGTTCTTCAAATATTGTTCAAAGGACGTCATATATCTATAAGGGTACATTCAGAACTAATTGAGAAAAAGCAAGGATTAAAGAGATGAAAGTAAGTTAATTTTTGGAGAACTAAATAAAATAATGAGACAACTTGTAAATTCAAAAAAAATTATGTGCATGCTAAAGGAATTAATTTTTCAAGTGATAAGAAAGTTGTAGAGAAGAAACTAATGTGTGTCACAATCAACCACACATGATACTGAACTTATTTCGAATTTAATTAAACAAGTTTTAATTTCCAATTACATGCATCTTCTAATTAATGAAAATATTTTCGTGGAAGGTTGATAATTAATTATATTATGTGAGTAATCAAATATATTTAACGATCTCTATATATCATACATGTAAATATTTATAGGGGAATGCTATTAGAAAATCAATAGTGTATATCAATATAATCTTGATTGAGACCAAGATAATATTATACAAAACAAAAAAAAAATAGCTGAAATTTCAGCCCAAATATCTAAAATTTCAGCTCGAAAAGGTGTTAAACATGGTTTATCTAATTTTATTTGGTATACTTTTTATGTGATTTTTAGATTTTTATAAATTACCCATATAAATTTTTTATACACATAATTTCTCAATTCACATGACTTTTTCTACGTGGAAGAGGTATCATTTTCCACACCAATAGCATATCATCACCAAAAATTTTTACCAATAACATCCATAGCACATCAACCAAGAATCATCATGGTCCAATAGTGGTTTTTTCCTAAACAAAAAGCATGGATAGCACTAATGAATCAAATAAGCTCAACAACTCATATAAATATCAATTTTTCCATCATTGATACAATCTCTACTGCTTAAAAAGATTTTAAAGCTTAAATGTATAAAATACACCTAGTCACTAAAGCTAGAGGACAACTAGACCTATAAGTCATATAGCAATTTCTAGCAAGACAAGTCTTAACCATGTAATTCTAGATCATAAATGCTAGCAAAGCCCATAAAAATCATCCAAAACTAGCCAAATGACATGAAAGTCAGGTCTGAAAACCAGATCAAACATGTTAGGCCATACAATTTATATGTCAAATACGCACTTTTTAACCTTCGTTTTATTTTTTTCTCTTCTTGTATATTGTTTTCTTCTACATACACATACTAAATTAAGCATTAGAGAGCTTCTTGTTTCTCAAGAAACTTAATTTTTTAAAGTGAATCGAACAATTACTAGTCAAGCTCATCAACCTAACCATGAAGAAACTAATTTATGTGTAAAGTTTTTTCACGATTTCATCACTAATAATGTTCTAAAAAGACAACTCCCTCTTGTTTATTAGGCAATACACACTTAGGTTTTTTTTTATATAAATTTTTTTATGATATTTAAAGAGTAAATTTGAATTGTTAGTTTTTTGGCTTACTTTGATAAGAGAGATAGATGATGAAAAAGAAAATCAAATTTGACCATCAAAAATGATAAAAAATATTTTCACCTCACTATTTTTTTTTTCTCTTTTCCTTATATCTCTCTTTTCAAAGTAAATATCAATAATTACTTTCAGAACCATAAAATCTCACCATTTCTACTAATAGAGAAAATAATCTCCAATTCTCATGCAAGTAAAATCCCTTACCCATTACAACAAACACTAAAAGGCATGGGGAAACTTATATTTCTCACACTCATAAACATTATGAATTACAATAATAATTTATAGAGTCTTACGAATTATTATTATTATTATTATATTTTTTGCATTTTAGTCATGTTTCTTTTTCTTTGGTTATTAAATTTTTATTATTTTTATTACAAAAAACACTAAAAAGTGTGGGGAAAACATTGTTTCCCTGCACTTATAGATATTGTGGATTACACTAGTAATCTACAATATTTTGCAATTTTTTTTGCATTTTGATCCTTTTTTTGCTTCGGTTATTGAATTTTTACTATTTTTAATATAGTCCTCACATTATGTTTTTATTAGGATTTGAAGTTAATAATTTATTTTAATTTATATTTTAAGCGTTTATTGTGATTTCAGAAAAATATCCCGGCATCGGATTGGTACTCAATTTTACAAGATATTGTTCGCGGGATTCACAATGTACTTCTTTTCTTTTTTAATTAAACTTGATTTTGTGAGTATTTATTTTTTATCAAATAGTTTAAAAAAAATCATGTTATTAAACTTTATAAAGCTCATGGATCTATTCATGAATTTAACGAGTTGACCAGGTTTTATATTACATAATTGCAATTAATAAAACAGTATCTACAATATTCGTTAACTTTTATAAAGTTCATAAATAAACCTATTCAGAACATGTATGCACAATATCCATTAACTTTCATTTTATATTGGATAATTGCAATTAATAAAAATGTTCAATGATATATATAAATAAAAATGGTAATAATTTTTTCCCGTAAAACATTTTTTTTAAGAGTGAGCTCATGTAACAAGTGAGTTTACTATACATTTTATCATTTTGGGTTCAAATTTAACAATTTGTTTAAAGAATAAGTTTTTTTATAGTTTATAGTTTATAATTTAATTTGATGTACAAAAATTGTTAGGAATATATTATTGAATACAACCCAAAAATAAAAAAAACCAATATAATAAAACTTGGTCTGCTCAATGATCAATTTAATGACCCGCTTATCTAGAACCTAATCTAAGTTAGGTTAGTGAAAAAAATACAATTATTATTTTTTTAAAGAAAAACAATATTATTTCATAATTTTAAAAAATAATAATTCAAAGAGTTAATGCGTATTGGGCTTTAAAAAACACAAAGACCCATCTTTACTACACCCACAGAATCACAAACCAAGGAGTCCTCGAGCTCTCTCTGTCTCACGCTGCTCCACAGGTAAACTATCATCTGCTTCTCTGTTAAGGAAACAAAACCTATAAAAAAAAAAAACCCGATTATATTTACTGGGTCAATCCAAAAAAACACGTGAAAAAGCGAACTTTATCGGATGAATTCTCAATCTCAATTAAGCTCCATTGAAGACATCTTCGATTCCTCACTAAATTTAGAGGAAACCCATTTCAAGGAAGGCTACAATGAAGGCTACAGCCAAGGGTTAATGTCTGGAAAAGAAGAAGCGGAACAAACGGGCCTGAAAATGGGCTTTGAAATCGGTGAAGAACTCGGGTTTTATCGTGGCTGTGTTGATGTATGGAATTCTGCTATTCTTGTTGACCCGACCCGGTTCTCTACCCGGTTGAAGGAGTCTATTAAGAAGATGGAGGAGTTGATTGAGAAATACCCGGTTTTAGACCCGGAAGATGAGAGAGTGAATGAGATTATGGATAGTTTGAGGTTGAAGTTTCGGGTTATAAGGGCGGGTTTGGGTGTGAAATTGGAGTATGATGGGTACCCAAAACCAAAGGAAATCGAGTTTTGATGAGGGATTTCTTGGGTCTTTGTGTAATGGGTTTGGTGGTTTTTTGGTTGAAGCTTTGTAGTTCAAGTGGATCTTTGGTTAATAGAACAAGAATGTTTCTTTTTGATGTGATAATTTGTGGTCTATGGAAAAGTTTGGATCTTTAGATTTTATTTGATCTAACATGGCTAGGCATAAAATTCTAGTGTAGTTGATTGTGTTTGATTTTGAAGCTTAATAGCTTTTTATTTTCTATAAGTTTATTGAATTTGGATAGCTTAGTTGGTTTTGAACCTGTAGAATGTTATGTTTGATCTGATATGTCAACAAGTATACAATTCTAGTGTTGCTGATTGTGTTAGATACTGAAGCTTTATTGATCAGCTACTCCATTGTGAAGAATTTAAGCCTTGTTCACTTAATATTTGGATTTTCATGACTATTTTCATTTAAAGATTGGTGCTTGAAAATTTTACTTTTATAATGTGGGGTAACTGAGAGAGGTTGGGGCTTTTGTGGTCCCCTGGAATTATAACCACAAAGTTTGTTGATAATGTCAATTTCTATCATCTAAGTTCTATCTGCTTGTGCAGCTTGTGAAAAAGGTAGTAAGGAGGAGAAATTATGTTGAAGATGATGCTTGCTTGCTGTAAGGTATACATATCTGAAAGCAGAAACAAAGTGGCATTGGAATCAATTGAAAGAGCTGCAAAGCTATTCCCTGAAGCACCTATTGTTAATAAGTTTGAAGATGTGACTTATAATAGAGTTGGCTACACTCTTGTCTCGAGTTTGGCTCCAAAACCATCTTTAGACTCATGTGCTTTGAAGGGTGCTGTGCTTGCTATGGTTAAAGCTGCTCTGGAAACTATTGATTTCGGATTGCATTGTGGAAGTCATCCCCGGCTTGGTGTTGTTGATCACATTTGCTTTCATCCCTTGGCTCAATCATCTTTAGACCAGGCAGCTGGGATTGCAAAGTCTCTGGCAGTAGACGTTGGCTCTAGTCTTCAAGGTTCGAGCCCTTTGAACTTATCTGTGATTTGTGGAATTTGTTTTTCATGACAGTATATAAGTGAAAGAAACCTATAAAAACGATGAGTTTGATTAATTAGCTTGATGACAAGTCTAGATTCTCTCCTCCGGAGATGGTACTTTCTCAAAACTATGTTCCCTGCCTATAATAATACCTGAGGCAGCCTAAGTAGCAGTAGATTGTATATATCTCTTCTCTTCTGGTTTCAATTGGATATGATTGGTTTTTCTTCTGGCTTTCTAAATTGTAGAATTTGAATGATGGTTTATTTCAATGAACGTTAATCGATGCTGCAAAATTCCTGATCCAGTTGTTTGTGTTTGCTAAACAATAGCCCAACACTGTCATTGAATTACCCGCTGGCAGTAGCTTCTAGCATAAAACAAAACACAATATATTTGCTTCAAGTACTTAGTTTTCCCTGGGAATGCATATTAGAAAGATGGCATTATGTCTCTACCTTGAAAGCAAAGGTGATCTACTGAGCATTTCAGTACCCATTGGAAATTAAACAAATGAAATGAGTTTGGCATTGGATTCAAAGTGAGGCAGTGAAAATTATAAATGTTTTTTATGATTGGAGCTTTATTTTTGTTCAGAATAAAGGAGATATCAATGGATGAATATTTATTTCTCAAGGCATGCTGAAATTTTTTGTGTTCTGTTGAATTTTTGTTCAGTCTCCTTATTGGATCATAGCTCATTTTGTTTCTGCATTGCTAATGATCTCATATGTAGCCTGCAGTCCCCACATTTCTATATGGAGCTGCCAATGTTGAAGGGAGAACACTCGATTCAATCAGAAGAGAGCTGGGTTATTTCAAGCCAAATTCTGGAAACCAATGGGCAGGTGGGCCAAAATCAGAGTCCTTGCCACTGAAGCCAGATGAAGGTCCAGCTCAAGTGAATCAAGCAAAAGGTGTTCTTGTAATTGGAGCAACCAGGTGGGTTGATAACTACAATGTCCCTGTCTTCTCCACTGATATTGCTGCTGTTCGTAGAATTGCAAAACGTGTTAGTGGGAGAGGAGGCGGGCTTCCTTCAGTTCAAGCAATGGCACTTGCACATGGTGATGATGTCATTGAGGTTGCTTGTAACTTGTTGGAACCAAGTAATGTGGGAGGAGAGATGGTTCAGCAAGAAGTTGAGAGACTCGCAAAGGAGGAGGGTATTGCTGTGGGGAAGGGATATTTTACAGATTTCTCACAGAATAAAATAATTGAAAATTACTTGAAGTTTTGTCCCCTAATGTAACCACAAGATGCAATTTTGTAGCAGAGAAGGTATTGTCCCTTCTGTGAAAATTACTTTAAAAAAAAATGCTACGCTGAAAGGTGTCTTTCTAAGGGATTTTTGTTCCGATGCATGTGATGTGAATGGTTGTCCACACATGAAATGTGTACGTCTTTACCAGCATATTCATCATCTTAGAAGCGGTGAAGTTTTGGCATCATATTCTTGAGAGATTGCTTAGATGCAAAAATTCCTATAAACACTGTATATTTTGGTTCAACTTATATCTCTATATCTGCTCTTCGTTCTTCATCCCTCTATAAGAGTTATCTCGCAGATCATCTGGTCGTCTTGATGCCTGGTGAGAACAATTTCCTATAATGTTTGAAACAAGAATGTGTTCTGCAATGCTTAAATGTGATTCTGTCAGAGAATTCATATGTGATTAGATTTCACTAGTTTCATCTTCTCTTTTCATATGTATTTTCCTCTCTGACTTCTCGAATGCACTTCTCTAATGGCGTTCTTTCTATCTCTTACTATCATAAAGAAGTAACACTTTTGCACTTCAGTTTTCACGTACATGGATGGCATAAAGTGTGGTATTAGTTCTCTACAAGAAAGATTAATTTCCAAGGATTTTGTTTAAATTAAAGCGAAGCTTAGTGAATAGGCAAGCAATATAGTGTTGTATACAATCTGGAATTGTTTGATAGCAGAGTTGCTTTCAGCAAAGTGCTGTGACATTGAAACAATGAAACCTGAATCACTGAACAATTACCTGATATTCTAATTGAAATCTGTACGAAGTCTTTTTTTTAATCAAATCAGACAAGAAATAGTGATGGCCTGGATACTGTTCGGCATAGAGCACAAAACAGAAATAAAGATGACCAAACTCTCTGTTCGGAATTTCATGATTTATCTGCTTAGGAACTCGCCGGGACCTTAACAACCTCAATTTTGCGGATTTGCTTGTGAAACAATAAAGAGAAATCTTTCAGCTAGTGCAGAAAGCTGTTATCTGCACAAGAGACAACTCAGATCCTGATAACATCAGAATTAGAAACCACTTCGTTTCATATAAGGTATGCAACCTAATCCTTTCAGAATAGACCCTTGTTGCCGAGATGAGATGGGAAGGATGTTTTGGTTGAATGAGAATTTCTAGATTCATCCACTCAATAATAGTGGATTTTTCAATCATGTATAAAAGTGCCATATTCTAGTTTTTTTTATGAGGATGCTTAGCACACAGGTAATGATTCATCCTTACATCTAGTGCATGACCTAATTGATGTATCTATGTTAAAAGACAAATAGAAGAAAAATAAATGTAAGATCATCTTCTGCTTGATATGATTGGTCCTAAAGATTCTAAAAATGTTAGAAAGATAAGGTTGCTACGAGACGGTTTCTTTGTCTTTTTAAGTTTCTGCTTCTCACTATTGTATCATCAGCATCAATGCTAACACAATAGAGCTCGGCTGTTTTTGGTATTTGATAGATCGAAAGCTTTAAATTATGAAGGGAGGGGGGGTCTAGGGTTCACAAATAGTTATGAAAACCATGTGTTGTATCTATTACAATGTGCCCCATTTATGCTTCACCTAAACCACCAGTGTAGTTTCAGAGTTATTCTTTTTTTCATACCATTAAAAACATATCTAATAGCCTGAAAAATGAGGTGGGTTTTACTTCCTGACACCAATCTCAATCTGAGATACAAGGCCCTTGATGGATTTCATCTTTTGGTTGCTAGGGCTCATATTCAAGTTCATTTCCCTAGGGCTGAGTCAATGAAACCTCAATGAAAATCTTTAACAAATAATCACATGTTATAGCACAAAGGAACATGTTTTTGTGTCCTTTTCAATAAACGAAATCAATGGTTTTCAAGATGAAACAAATATCTAAATTTGTGGATAGGAGACTGTCCTTGTAATAACTCCACTGGCACTGAGAGGTATTGGGTTCACAAGAACAATTACCTGCCCTTAGCACTATGAATTTTCCAACTTACTAGTATGGCAATATGATTCTGTGGGCTTTTGTTTGTCATTTTATAGATAATAGAGAACCTTCTTTCATAAGAAAATGATCTGCATACATGTGATATGTCTACTCATGACACACAATGCTTTCTTATGAGTAAAATATGATGCTATTCAGCACCATGTGAATCTGCTTTTGGTAAATAAGCCACTGATTTCTCCTTATCCATAGCTGCTGATTTTGATGTCGAATTGTGGGGACAGTTTTTTAATGAATTTGTGTAATGCTGACTCACACTAGCTTAAATTATTAGTAGTGATTTAGTGGCTTATACATGCACATAGGACATATCCTCTCACCATCAATTCCTTCCCTTGAATAGTGAAGCATAGGCAAAAGCATCAAGATCATCTTGAGCAGAAGGCAAGAAATGGATTTTGACTCGAGTTGCAAGGTAAACATCATCAACTCCACATTATTGTCTTCCATAGAATTTCATCTCTTCTTTCTCTCTTCTGGGTTATCTTTTCTTTTGCTCTGTGTTTTGAGCCCATGCTGCATGGATACTTACCTTTATATCTTCATGTGTCTGTTTTTACATGTACAGCAAGATTATTTATTTTGATCTTTGATCACTTCTGAATTAGAACATTAGCTCGGAAGTTTGTGTTCATTTGAAAAGTTCTTGTTTCGTACAAATTTACTAATGAATGTTAAAACACCTAAAATCATCCCATTTGAGTTTTTTGTGGGATCAATATAATTTTTTAGCAATTTGAGTAGCTTCTTTCTACTTCCCTTTTTTGTTGTTGTCTCCATAGATGCCATATACTCTTTATCTCTAGTATCCTTTTAGTTTTTAGGATTTTTTAGCATGATCTTCTTTTGGCATTCTACTTCTTTTAAGTATTTTCTTTTCAATACAACTAGCCAGCTGATAATCCAGAAGCATTTGAAGCTAAACCAATTTGACCATGTAACAAGTTAACCCCTGGAAAAATCTCTAAACATGACCTCCATTTACCTGCCAATCTACTACACACTTGTTCCTTGGTTGTGTTTGGTTAGTGTCCTCTGATACAAGGGACAGGTATAGAAGAGACAGAAACTTGTATGGTTGAGAAATGGAAACATGAAATAAATGTGTAGGGGACAATTTTGGAGTGAACAGGGGGACATATTTCCTCTGTCCCACTGTCTCTATCTTTTCTGTCCATAAACAGCAACCAAACGCTTCTTTATAAATAGCAGAAAGCTATACACAGAGCATGTGACCAGTCTCTTTTCTTTGGTTGTTTAGACAGTACGCAAATTTGAGTCTTTCCCCTTCTCGTGTTTTGCAAGAGACATCATCGCTAGATTAAATGGTCACTGGTCTTGAAAATGACAATTTTGATCATACACTTTGAATTATTATGATCAAATGATAGGATGGGATTTATTGGCTGGGTACCAATAGGCCTTTGACTCATTGGTGTGAACTCTTTTACCAACATCAGTAGATATCTAATTTCCTCTTGTTCGTCTTGGTTGCATAGAACAAAAAAAACTGCAAATGAATCCATGCTGATATGCTGCATGCTCTTCATCTCTGAAGCACGTAACCGTGCAGCTCTGGACTTAATTGAACGATCTGCTAGGATCGACCCAGAGAGTGTCATTGTAAACAAATTTGAGGACCGAGTTTATAATAGGATCAGGTTCACTATTGTATCATATGTTGTTGTTGATAGCACTGGTAGTCCCATTTATAGTCCATTGCACCAAACTGTGCTAGCCATTGTTGAGGCTGCTTATGGAGCCATTAACCTAGAGTTGCACTCTGGCGCACACCCTCGACTTGGCGTTGTAGATGATATTGCTTTCCACCCTTTGGCTGCTTCATCACTGGATGAAGCAGCCTGGCTTGCTAAGGCTGTGGCAGCAGATATTGGCAGCAGATTTCAAGGTTGGTCCAAAACTTTAACTAGAACCATATTTATCACACTGCAGATGTTAATATTTCACTCGAAACAGCATTTTTTTAGTCTCGAAAATATCCACCACTTTCTTATTTTTCTTTCTTGATATATTGCAGTGCCGGTATTTCTTTATGCTGCAGCACACCCAACAGGCAGGGCCCCGGACACAATCAGGCGTGAGCTAGGCTACTACAGGCCAAATTTCATGGGCAGCCAATGGGCAGGGTGGAACATACCCGAAATTCTCCCAGAAAATCCTGACCATGGTCCAAACCATGTGTCTCGGACCAGAGGAGTCACGCTGATAGGGGCACGGTCATGGGTCACATTATACAACATTCCCATCATGTGCACCGATGTTTCAACTGCTCGACGGATAGCACGCATGGTAAGTGCTCGTGGTGGTGGACTCCCAACAGTACAATCGTTGGCCCTATTTCATGGCGATGATTCAGCTGAGATTGCTTGCATGCTCTTGGAGCCTAATCGGATTGGCCCAGACAGGGTGCAAGCACAGGTTGAGATGTTGGCAGCTCAAGAAGGGTTGGATGTAGAGAAGGGCTATTTCACTGATCTTTCACCAGAAATGATTGTGCAAAAGTACATGAATTTAATCTCTGCTAGGAGAGACTGATCAAACACTCCTTTGGACATTAAACTGATTATCAAATTTCTGTTGACCATAATGGTCAAAGAACATAACCAAATAACATAAACTGATCAACTGTTTAAATCTTAAGCTTACTCAATTGGTAGCTACTTTATGATAGCTTTTGGTTACCGTCACCACCTGATAGATGGGACGAAGATAATGGAGACATATCTTTCTATTCTTTCTGTTTTGAGAAGATAGAAATCTATTCCAAAATTGTTTCAGGACAGATTTATTGTATGTTTATGTTTATGTCTTTTCATCCAAATATGTTTTTGTCCCCTGTATATAAAACATAATCCAGGCTTAATGTCTCTAGTAAGCAAAAATGTCCAAGAAATGATCAAAACTATGTGCAGTTATCTGTTTTTAGATCACTTGCTGATTCTTTCTTTGTTCTACTTCCACTTACTTACTGTCTGATCCCGACTCTGAAAGTTTTTACTGTGTTCAAAATTTAAGAGGATATCTTGAATAAGCAATGAATTCTACACCAGAAAAATACTTCTGAATAAGTCATTTTATGCAAGTATATTGCTATTTTTCTTCCCTTGACCCTACGATTTAGCAAAAAAAACGTGTATTTCTGCCCTTTCAATATCTGAAACTCAATAAATTTCAAGATCACTATGAAACTGTATAGCAGCATGATTTCCTGGGTTTTGTTCGTCAGGCAAGTTATCTTAGAAAAACAAGGTTCAACAAACCGTTTTTTAAACGGTCTAGAAACAGAATAATATTTTAATTTTTGAAAAGTAGTTAAAAATAAAATTTAAAATTTATGTTCAAATGCTATATTTTTTTCAGAAAAAAACTAATTATTTAGTTCTACAAATCTGTATTGAGTTTGAAAAACATTTTTTTAGGTTCTCAAATTTTTCTTTACAAATAAAAATAAATAAATGATGAATAATACAATATTTTTCTTTTATATTCAAGCACTCTTTATGTAAAATATTATATTTATTTTTTTATATATTTTTATATTTAATTGTTATCATAAATTTATTTTTTGAATTAACAAGTATAAATATTTCATAATAAATTTAATTTGAATGAAATAAAATTAATATTCTATAATTAGATTATTAAAAATATAAATATTAATACATTTTCTAATTTTTTATTGAAAAAGTAATACTGAATAGGAGAAAAAAATTGATGATAAAAAAGAAAAATAATTTCTATTATTAGAAATACTCTGTCCCTTTTCTTTTTAAAACTCCTCCAAACTTCCAAGTTACCTCCCTCGGTTTTTTTCTTTTTCTCCTTTTGGGTCTCCAGGTGCTGAATGCCATCACATTTCGACCTCACAAGGGCAACTGATTTCAACCCTTTTGAGCATGGTGTTAGCTGTATTCATACATCAGCACAAATATGATCATAACCACTGCTCATATGATGAATCAAATATTTCTTCTATCAACCTTGATCTTTCATTGATTTATAAAAAGGGAAAAAATTTCCACCGCTCTACACCAGCTGTATAATCTATATGAATATATCAATGTACATTTGAAAGTTGTCAAAATTTTCTTTCATCATGAACACTGTTTTTTTCGAAAATCTTCGGACAATAATGTCTGGAGCAGTTCTTGTAACTTCTGAGCACCAGGACCGGGTCTAAATACTGAATAATTACCGCGCATGGAGCATGGATCAGATCCATTGTCTGAGCCGCCAATACACCATGCTCCAGGAGCAAACCTGCCCGTGCGGTTTAGAATCTCTTTATCAATCTTGTCTAAAACTGGATCATCCCTTGCAAATTTCCGGGCAAATGGGGCATTGCTTTTAACCATTTTATCAAAGTCTTTCGTTGTCAAAGAGATAGGGTGTTGCTTAGGAGGACTATCCCAGGCTATGTAGTGGAGATCATGACCTATGGCTGTGTTTTGGAATTCTTCAGTATTGCAAATAACAGTGTGGAAATATCCTTCAGGAGAGGAGACGAAATTTGTGTAGTACATTAGGATAGTTCGTGGAAGGTTCTCCCATCCCATTATACAGTATTCGAGAAACGATCGTGTCAGCATTACCCATGCTGAACCTGTATACCAGAGAAAAGACAAACAGCATTTTCTTTTCTTCTCTTTCCTTTTCATATTAAAAACAAAAGAATAAAGGACAGTCTCATATACAGAAAGTAATCAGATTTTCTAGAGGCCATGAGTTAAACAATTGCAGGAAGACATCCAGATGCAGGGTTAAAAGAATCAAATGACCACACAGTATTTTGCCTCATGGTACTCGACCATGCAAGGATTTGGGATCGTCCCATTCGCCTTGGGAACCACCACTAAAGATAATCTAGTGGGCTATCAACTGACTCAATTGAGGTTCGTCCCATAATGTGTGGGAGTTGCTTCTTGTGCAGCTTCAAGAGAAGCCACTTCAAGCAACACTAATGAAGGGTACGAATGTATCCAAATTCTCCCTCACAGTGCCTCACTTCAATGGGCTGACTTAAAACAGTTCAAATTTTGAAAACAGTGCAAAAAAAGTAAGGGTAGAAAACAAAATACAGAAAGAAACCCTCATTATATCAATCCAGGGTAGCCAACTTGAAAGGAGAGGCCAAAAAGACGTTTTTAGGGTAAAAGATCTAGTGATTTGTTTTCACCTACTGCATTCTCTGCAACTCACTGCACAACAACACCATGCAACATGAAAGATCTCTGACAAGAAGTTAAGATGATAATGATGACATGTCAGCATTCATCCATATCATATGTAAGATGTCAGTGTATGGTTATATGCATTCCACAATATACCAAATTTTGGTCGGTGCAGAGCGTAGTTTATGGTATCTGGGGGAGCCTCATACAATGGTGTTAGTCATACACTACCACCATGTTTCCTGTCCTCGTATGCACACCAGTGAATTTGATTGATGCAAACACATACACAGAGCAAGACAGAGATGGGGATGGGGATGTATGGGATATGCAGTGAAAATATGTTTCTGCAATAGACAGTTTCAAGCTAACATGAATCAGAAATGCAATGCAATCCTTCAAAGATGCAACTATCATCTCACAGCTAAATATTTCTCAAAAAAAAAACAAGTTTGCTGTATGCTCAATGAATCCATGAAGCTTAGATAGACACGCATACCAGTAAACAACTTGAAAGATGAGGGAAGTGATCTGCGTTGAGTGGTAAAATAAAGGTCAGATTTCTTTGATGAGTAAAGGCCTGGATCAACAATAATCGGTTTTGCCCTGGAGTTCCTGCAAAAAGTTGGCAGATCAAAATACCCTAGGTGAATTCTTTTTTCAGAAAATAGAAGCAGATGAAGTTTTGCTAAGGTAGTGGTGCAAAGTTTTGTGTTTTCTTCACTTACAATTTCCATCCAGTTAGCTGTGTATGTTCAATGAAATTAAGGTTTCTAGACAAATTTGAGAACACATGGAGCAAATCTGCACAGTCAAAATACAATTAGATTTTACAACTGCAAAGCATATCCATATATACAGGAAATAGAAATTCCAAAACTTGAGTAAAAAATATTTCAATCCCCTGTACCCATCAGAATTATCACATGAAATTTCGCAAATTAATGAGGGACTTGGTCATATTGCTGAACAGTATGAAAAGATTTGTAGGCACAATGCTGTTTCTGTCAGTTCATCCATCCAATGCAACTTGTGAATAGCAAGTCAATCAGATAGTTGAGAGGCAACCACTGAACATGATTGTATACCAAAAACCATAGAGTGAGATAATGTATTGTTGATCAAATAAGATAAATGATGAGACCTTGTTATGATTTATACAGTTGATGAGTTTCCAAATTAAACATTGCAAGAAGCTACTTTGGAAGGGCCAACACCTAGTATTGGCCTTTTCAGAAAAATTAACTTTTTCAAAGAGAATTACTGTGCAATACAGGAACAAGAAAGAGCACAGGAGATTATCTTTTTCCTTAAAAATAACTAGAGTCGAGAGAAAAAATGCGGAAGCGTAATCTAGTTGTTACAGGGGCTATGGCAATGTTTAAAATAAGTACACAGCAAAATTTTCCACTCCTGGATGACAAACAGAAAAACTCCATGAGACAGCAGAATTTTGAGGTTCCTTGAACCCAAAAGAAAGGGTTAGCACTTAGCAGCTGCACATAGTGAGCCAGCCCTTCAGCAGGTGACAGCAATACAGTGGCTATATTCCCTTGAAAAAACTGTTAAACAGTCTTAGACTCCAAGTGTAAACCTCGGTGTAATTAATTATGTTCTTCATTTTCTAGTATAAATAGAATCCCACAAGAAAATTTTGATGGCATAATCATGATCTCCTAAACATCTTGCAAATGCAGTCAAGAAATATATCTCTATTGCTAAAGTGCAACAGGAGGGTGCGGTGCTAAAGAAAAGGTGATCCATTGAGTATGCTAACCTCACGCATTCCCCAAGGCAAAACAAAGAAATCCTTTCCCTTAGAAGCAAAATGCAAGAACCTACTTCAGAGCGATAGCTCAAAACTTAGCCCTAAAGGAAACAAATTGAAGCTTCATATTATTAGAACTAAAGAAGTGGAATACCATGAGCTTGGTAAATTATATGTGAACGGCATGAAGGAAACCTGGTTGGACCCAAACACCACATTCACACAAGTTAATGGGTTCAAATTGTTTGCGTGAACTGAAGCAAGGATCGGATTCAATGACCCAGTATTATTTTTTATAAGCAACTTACTGCATCAAATTTTGCTCCAAGCTAATTACATAACCTAAGAAATCGACTTATTATACTCCAATTTGTCAGATATCACCTATGCTGGATACAAGAACCAATACACAATTTTACAGAATGTGGAGAGAAGTTCAAATTAATTCAATAAGTAAATTACCATTCTTAAACATTATCAATCCTCTTATGGAAATCGAACACAATAAGTTCCCCAACAGAATAAGCAAAAAACAGCAATAATAATTATGAAACAAGTAAAAATGCAGCAGCAACAGGTACTAACCATCTTGTGTCACAAGAGGATAATCTGAAGCACTGAGATTGATAAACCAGTCCCACTCTAAACTCTCCCTCAACATGATTGCAATTGCTTGAAGGGTACAGGCAAACATTGTAGGCCCTTTATAAGTCACCAAGTTGGACTGTGCCATTACACGCACATTCCCAACTTCTTGAAACGTTGGATCATTCTTCACATACCCTCCCAACATCAACCTTTCTCGTGGGGGTGCCTCAAGATCCAAATGTAGAATATACTGATTTCTAGGATGATACACAGCCTGCAAAGTCCTCATCATTCTTTGACTATCACCCTTCGTACCTGAAATGAGATAAGCTAATCTAGGCGGTTCCAATTCTGAATACCTACTTCTATCAAACCATTTCTTTAAATCCGATTCTACGAAATACCCACTTGAGTCCTCCGGTCTTGAATACGAAACAATGTCAAATGGCACCTGCTCTCCTCCAAAAGAAGATGTAAACACCCCAAAAGTAGCCGATGAAAACAGAGTTAAGAACACTAGCAAGCTTGCAAAGAATGGGATAAGCCATTTTCTATCACTGAACAACCTTCCTGAGTGGGAACTTCCATTCTTCCTCATACTCACCAATGCCTTTTTGATAGACATCGTTCTCCTCTAACTCAAAAACTCTCCAAATTATCAGAGGACACCAAGAAATGCTATCAATTAAAGCAAAACCCCCATCAATCTAGTAAACAGAAAAGAGCCAAATAGAAGCAAACCCTCCGTTTCAGATAAATGAATAGCTTCTAATCTATCAAGGCTTTGAAGCGAAGTTGCATTAACATGCTTATTAACAAAACCCCACCAAGATTCCTAGATTAAGAACTCAAATTCCCAAATTAGCAAAATCGAAAAGAAATCTTTATGGCAATAACAGTTACAAGGAAAAAGCTGAAAACCCATAACAATTCCAATAAAGGAAAGGTATTTACAGGTGATAAAAAAAAAAGCAACAAGAATGTTAACTTTCAACTTAAAACTCAAACTTTAATAACCAAGAAGCAGTTAGATTCAAGAAATGCAATAAATAAAAAGTGGGGTTTTGCTCTGAGCAGTTTCAGATCTAATAATCACCACAAAGAGTTGATAGGAAGAGATAAGCATAGAACAAAAGGGAGATGCTTAGAGTAATTTTTTAGAAACTTTAAACACAAGAGAACTACAGAAAGGAGGAAATAAAAGAAGAAAAACTTACTAGGTTTGAAGAGTTTGAATGTAGTTAAGAGGGAGATAAAGAGAGGGAAAGTCGCAATCTTTTTACAATGCGAGGGATTCAAAGATTGAAGCTTTGAGCAGAATCCGCTGAATTTATTCCCAGAGAGAGAGAGAGAGGGTGGTGAGTCAGGTCATGGGGACACTAAAATTGAACAAGATTTTGGTTTTGCATTTAATTATTTGGTGAAAACTTTTGATTAAATTAGCTTGATTCCTTTTCGTAATTATTTGAAGAATAGACAATAACGCTCAAGCAATTACAAGAGCTCCCACGCCAATTCATGGCGCGTGGTTTTCCTCCATAAGAGACCAATTGCCCTTGATTGCTTTTTTTATTTGATAATTAAAGTATTTTCTAGTGAATTTACCTGTGATCGAGATTAATTCTTTTACTTTAAGCAATTTTAAAGAGACACTTTCAACTTGAATCTAATATATTTAGAAAAATTTAATAAATCTTCCTTAATAACATCTTGAAGTTTGAACCGTTAAAAAAACCAACCTCTAAATTTCAATACTTAATTATTGTTTTCTTTAAATCTTTGCTTACAAATAAAAAATAAATAAAATAAGCACATGTAAATAAAATTATATATTTTTAAATTGGTATACAAGTGAAATCTAAATTTAAATTATATTAGTTTATGAAATATTAAATCTCACATAACACACATTAACTATATGAAAAATCAATACCTATGTGCTTTTAACTAGGGAATGAACGATTTCTCATGTTTCAAACATGATTACTCATCGTAACTAAATTAAGTGATAACTCATCTCTTTCACTATTAATATAAATAGTGAAGTGATAGTTTTTTTTAGTTTTTTTAATTTAATTTTTCAATATTTATTTAATTTTAACTTTGTTTTGATAAATTATTTTGATTTACTTTATATGAGATTATCGCAATTTCAAATAAACATCTCAACATTTAGTTTATACTTGATTTTACAAGTATTTATTTTTTTTATTGTATAATTAAGTAAAAAATAGTTTTAAAAAATAAAATTCTTAAACATGGTGGAGTCTGTTACTCGAGTTATAAATTTGACAAATTAAGTTACAAAACTCGAGTCTATTTAATATATCAACGTCTTAATATTAAAAAAAATAGATCTATTTAAATCAAATTATGTATTTTACTGGTTATGCAGGTTTTATTTGAACCAGTTAAGTTAAATGAATCACGTCGAGACACCTTTTAAATAATTTAATTTTAAAAACTAGTTACAAAATGAATTGAATCAAAAGAAACAAATTTAATAATAATATTAAATATTTAATTATTATCTAAACATATTTTTACATTTAAAATGTTTTTTTCAATTCAAACCGCAGAAACTAGTATTATGCTAATCAATACGGCTAATTGCCAAAAATGAAAGGATCCAAAGCTAATCCACGCGCCTATGCAAGTAGGGGATGACATTAACCTCACAATCTGACACCACACCGTAAAGTCCGGGCATCTCAAGTCTCAACCTTGTCTTTCTACTGCTTGAAACTTGGAACTCTCTTCTGTTTTCTTCGGTTAAATAAATTCTTTGTGTTTTTTATTAGAAAATATATTAAAAAATATTTTTTATTTTAAAAAATATATTTTTATATAGAAATATTAAAATAACTTAAAAATATTTAAAAAATAATCTAAAATATAAAAAAGTAATTTAAAAAAAAAATACATGTGGGTGCGAAATAAACAGAGTTTCTAAAAATCTATCAACTCAACCCTGAGAGGTGTAAATTAATTGGTTAGACCTGAATTTGTTTCCTAAAGGTCACTAGTTCGAGTGCACAAACCTTAGGGTCACTAAAGACTTACCTAGTCATTAATTTCAGGGTTTCAGGAGATTAATCGAGGTACATGTAAACTGGTCTAGATATCCACAATTAAAAAAAAAATCTAAAAACTTTATTATGTCGGTTGCAACCTATGTGTATAGAACTTTCAATATCATGTAGAGGGTATTTGAAAGTGTAATAGCGGTTGTTTTTTAAAGTACTTTTCATTCTAAAACACATTAAAATAATATTTTTTTTATTTTTTAAAAATTATTTTTGACATTAGTATATCAAAATAATTTAAAAATATTAAAAATATATTAGTTTAAAATAAAAAAATAATAATTTTTTAAAAAAAATTTCAAAGATATTTTCCGACTCCAGTGACAAACATTGCCGTAATGTACATCACAGGCGATGAAAAAAGAGCAAGGAAATTAGTTATAGAATTAAAAAAAATCACTACACCAAATTAATGTGATGAATAAATTTTAAGATGAAGGGATTACATAGTTTTTTGAAAAACAAAATGGAGAAACTGATAAAATTAACTCGATAATTCAAGAACTCTCTTCTGTCGGTAGTACCCAGTAACCATTGTCTCTTGCACTTTGCACAGCGTGTAACGTCAACATAGGCTATTATAAGACAGACAGGAAGAAGGACATTAGGCGAGCAGTGAAAAGTGTGCCCCACATAGAGGAACTGCTGCGGGGCCCATTAACCAGGAGCTACATTAGTATGATTCTGCACACATACGTGGAGGTGGTCGTGGCATCTTGTCCTGAAAAGATGATCATCAATGGGGTAGGGTCCGCCGGGAGTTTTAGTTCTGGGGACCATTTGATTGGTGTTCTTTTTACTGTCTATAGTCGGTGGGTTTATTCTGATTTTTTTTTCTTTAAATTATTTCTTCAAGCTTGGATAAATCAAATATTTGTCCATGCTTATTGGTCTAGATTCAACAAATTATGTTATATTTTTGGCTTGATCTTCCATGTTTAGTTTAGGTTATAATTAACTATGTACTAATGGAGTGTTTGGTTTTGGTTCTGTTTTTTAAATTGTTTTTAAAGGAGTTTTTTAAAAAAATATATTAAATTAATATTTTTTATGTATTTTTAAATCATTTTTATGTATTAATATAAAAAATATAATTTTAATATATTTTCAATTAAAAACTATTTTTGTTCAAGAACACCTCATAATTAAGTGGTGAAACGATCAGATAAAAAGAAATCTTCTCTTAAAATGAATAGCTTTTCTCTCTCTCTCTCTCTTTTTTTGAATTTCCAAACAAGGGTTGATGATGCAATGGCAGCGTACATGTTACATTTCCTGGCACTAATAGAAAGAGCCACCGTATCAGAGGCCAGCTACATCTATCATTGTGCCCTGTCCACGCTGCTTTTAACACAACCACCACCGGATTGGAGGTGCCCACCTTAGAGCACCTCCAACACAAAAGTAAAAGAAAAGCCAAAGCCAAAAAATTATCCTTTAAGCTATTATCTTCTCTTTTAATAGCTATTTCAATAGCCAAAATCCCTTTTCTCTTACAAAAATACTATTTCTTTACATTCCTAAAAAAAGTCAAAAGCATGGAGAAAGTACATTGCTCGGTGGCCAGCGATTCTTTCTTCTGCAATTGGCCCTGGCTTCCCTTTTCAAAAACAGAACAAGAAGATTACAAAAATAACAAAAGCAGTGGGCTTAATTGCTAGGACCACAGTGAGGTGCAAGCCTGTCAGAAGAAGATTGCCAGGATAAAAGTTATCGATGATCATGTTCTTTTTTTTTCCTGCTCATTTTGTTTTTTCTGAGTTTTTTTTTAAATTTTTTTTCTAGGTTGATTGGGTTTCTATTTAGACCCGTTTGTTTGCTGAAAATAGTTTTTTTTTAAAAGTGAATTTCGGGAAAGTGAATTATTTTCTGATGTTTTGTAGTGTAATGGAAAATAAATTGAAAAATATTTTACAGTGTTTGGTTATGTCATGGAAAATGAGATGGAAAATAACTTATTAATGTTTTATTTTTTCAAGTTTATTAAAATAATGATGAAAAAATCTTACAAATTAAAAAGTTGAATAGGAATGAAATTGAAAAAAAATATAATTTCATAAATTATCTAAAAAAAATAAATAATAATCAAAATAATAGATGTTGCTACCCAATTTTTGACCCACATTTTGATAAATTTTCAGAAAAATCCAAAAATAGCAAAAAAACATTGAAAATCCAAAAAATACATTTTTAATACATTTGCATCGTTTTTATCATTTTTAGCATCGTCTCAAAAGAATTTAAATTTTCAAAGACATTTGGAACGCGTTCAACTTTTAACACGTTATTTTTAAAATCATTGATTTTCTTCATTGAGTTGACGTTGATATTGCTCGTTTTCAAAAAAATATAAAAAAATTAAGAAAAATCAAATTTACAAAAAAAAAAGAAAGTTGAGGGACCAATTTTGAGATCCATGCAACATTTTACCTATAAATACTGGTCCACAACTCAAACAAAGGGGGGGCAATTTTGACAACATCGAAAAAAAATACAAAAAAACCTAACCCTAAACCCATCTTTTTTCTAAGAGGAGCCGCCCCCACGTTTTGGTGTTTCCTCTCCAGCCCGGTCCCAAAGCATCTTCTTCTTCCCTCAAACCGGCACCGTCTCTAGCTCCCTCTCCCTTGGAAACCAAAAAAACTTGAGCCGCTTGCACACGGGGCTTTCCCTTGACAAAGAGCAAAGGAGCCATTCCCCTCTCTTGGAGCAAAAACGAGAGAGAACCGGGGCGGCCGCAAGCCTCCCCGTCTCTGTTTCACAAAGGTCAAACCGGGGCAGGCCCCCCCTCCTTCATCAAAAATTTCCCCCACAGACCGGTCTTTCCTTTTCCAGCAGCCGATCTTCCTTTTCCCCCATTTCCTCTCATCACCGTCCCAGCTTTTCCCTTCCAAAGACAAGACTTTCCCTCTCCGGCAACACAGTTCCCCCCATTTTCTAGCCAACAACACGAGCCCCTCCCTTTTGATTTTCTTCTTCCTCGGCCCGCTGGACGCAAGCCTCCCTTCTACCCTCTCCATCTCACTTCCTTCTCCCACAGCCAACCGACCCCGGCGGCCCCTAGCCATCGCCATTTTTTTTTTCCGAATCAAGGATCACTCACACCGAAGCCTTCCCCAGCGGGGTATTTCCTTCCTCGCCAGCCGGCAACAAGGGACAGCTCCCTCTCTTCAACAACAGCCGCAGCAGCTCCCCCGTCACGAAACCAAGCCGGCCGTCCCCACCGACTTCACCTCTTCTTCTCTATCGGCGACCGAACCGAGTCCTCCCTCCAGTCGGCCTCCGATAACGGCGGCCAAAGCAACAGCCACAACAGCGCGCCATCACCGGAGACCCGGTAGCTCGGACTCCGTCTACTCCCTTGGTCGACCATCAACAAGAACGGAGGAGTAGAACCCACGGACCAGCCACACGCGCCGTCCCTCTCCATCCCAAATGCTTCCTTCCGGCGGCCTCCCGCCGCCGCCATCACCAGGAGAAGAAGCCGGCAGCCACCCGAAACGGAGGAAGTTAGGAGGAAAGAAAAAGGAACTAACGGATCCGCCCAAACGGAGAAGAAGAGAGACGAGATCCGAAACAAGGGGAAAGAAATTAAAACCTCTTGCCTTGTGTTTTTTTTTGTTTTATTTGCGGGTAACATTGATCCTCACTTTGCTGGTGAGGGGAAGAAGAGGGAAACCGTGACCGACCCCCTGTATTTTGGAGTTTCAGGCGGCGCGTGAACCCACGCGCCGCCACCGTTCTGCGGCCTTTATTCCGGCTTGCAAAAGTCCTTCCCCGCAATTTCGGAGTTTTAGGGACCATTTTGTAATTTTTAAATTATGTAATGTAATTTTTGTTTAGTGTTGAATTTATTTTAATTTGTAATGTGGATGTACAAAAAAAAAGAGGAAAAGAAAAGAAAAAAAGAAAAGCATAGTGAAGTGAATGTGTGATTTGAATTTTATTAATAAATGTTCTTTTTTTTCTATGATAAAATTGCAAGAATAAAGAAGAATTTAATATTTTGATTTCTTCACGGATAAAGAATTATGAACTTACATGTAAGTCGTATTTCTAAAATTCGATGAAAGAACGAAATTTTTAAAACTTCTTTAACACATCAAGTCCACAAAGCGGCTTACCTCGGGTAGGGTGCGTTAGGGGTGCTAATACCTTCCCTAACCACAACCAGTCCCTTACCCGCAAATCTCCGATAAGACCAGTGCCGGGTTTTCTAGTAGCCTTCAATAAATTACTAGGTGGCGACTCCAACGAACCAATCAAAGCAAAATCAACATAACGAAAAATCGCCGGCAGACGCCGCGCGGATTTTATGACGTGCGACAGAATGGCGACTCCACTGGGGAAGGTATTGTTTCGACTTTATTGGACTAAGCTTTGTGTATTTGATGTGTTTAAGTTTTTTAGCATTTTTGTCTTGTTTTATTTTTGTTTTATCCATGCATTTTTAGAATTGTTTCATGCATCACTTTAATTTTTGAAAGCACACACAAGCTTCGGGTTAGGTGGGGGACTAGCAGCTTGCCTTATGACTTGAGTCAAGGTTTAAGTTTGTGTAAACCCCAACTCTTCGTTGAGTGCTTAGACTGCTAGTGATTGGTACATGTGCCATACCACTATCTGCTGAGCCCCCATATTGCCTTCAAGAGGGTGATCACTGGGACAACAAGAGACCCTTTTTAGAGACCAAGTAGTAAACCTACCTTTTGTCTCACTTAAAAAGATTAGAACCCGCCGCTAGGATGTATGCTTCGTAAATAGTTGTTTTGCATCGGGGCAAACCCTTCTTGAAGCATCCCGAATTCGGGACTTGTGGGTGAACCAATGGCCGTCACTCGAGAAAATTTTCATTGTAGAGTTTGGGCAAGAATCAAGATTCTTGTTTCATCATACAAGAGTTACGACCATATGTCACCCCTCGAAGGGCGAGTTCTTCATATAGATTACGTGTTCATACATTTATCATGCATGTACCATGAGGAAAAATAGGTTCCCCTGTCCGAGGTTTACTACACTTGGATAGAAAAGGATGGATAATAAAGAAAGGGGGTCGAGAGAGGCACGGAGTCAAAAGAAAGCCGAGAGCATCAAAGGGGAAGTAGCTAGGCTCGGATCTGCTCGAACAAGTGTAGAGCATCAAATGGAAAGGGAATGTCTCGCACGGTCTTACGTAGAAACACCGTTTTTCCACGTCCAATTGAAGCCGCACCTCTCCTTTTCAGTCATGAACAACGACAACAATGCCTTCAGTCATCAACTAATGACAACTTTTGTTCTTGGTCACCTGCCCTGTTAATTGTTCATCGCCTCCACATCTTTCAATGGTACCAAATAACTGCTAGCCTTCTGTGCATGGTGCGTTAGCCTTCTTTGACGTTACCCCAACTGTTAGCTCAATTCCAGTTCAGCGGCACAAGATGTAAAAAAAAAAAGCAAAAAAACCCACGAAAAAAAAAAACCGAAAAAAAACCCATGATTAGACACCGAACTTCTATGTTGCGAGCTCTCTCTATAGAGATTTATTTGTGGATCTCGCCAGTGGGGAACGCAAGAGGGGGTGTAGTAGCTTCATATGCTTTAAAACTTTCTCTCACCAGTGGCACCAAAGAAACATTGCAAGAGGGGGAAGAGTCGACACTGTCCGAAAATGTTAGCGATCATCAAACTTCAATGTGGCGAGCTCTCTCTACAAAAATCCATTTATGGCTCTGCAAGTTGGGAATGGAAGAGGGGATTTATTAGTTGCATATGCTATAAAAATCTCTCATCGGTTTCAGCACAAAGACACCGTGGTAGGTTGAAGAGCCAAACACAGGTCCGAAAAAACATGAACAAACATCAAACTTCTATGTTGCGAGCTCTCTCGTAGAGATTTGTTTGGAGATCTGCTAGTGGGGCATGCAAGAGGGGATGCAGTACTTTCACACGCCATAAAAATTTGTCTCATCGGTTTCAAAGACCTTGAAACATTGGAGTAGGCCAAAGAGTCGACCTAGTCCGAAAAACATGAGCAAATCATCAAACTTTGACGTGGCGAGCTCTCTCTATAAAAACCTGTTTGTGGCTTTGCAAGTGGGGAATGCAAGAGGGGATGTAGTAGTTTCAAAAGATATGAAAAGTTACCCCACCCGGTTTCAGCATCGAAACACCGTAGTAGGCGAAAAGCCGGACTTGAGCTAGAAAACAGGAGCAAATACAGAACTTCACCGTGGCAGAGCTCTCTCTGCAGAAATCTGTTTGTGGCTCTGCAAGTGGTGAATCCAAGAAGGGATGCAGTAGTTTCTGGTCATCTATAATTTTCTCTCATCGGTGTTAGCTTGAAAATGCAAAAGTAGGGAAAAGAGACAGACCTCGGCTGAAAAATAGAAAGAAGATTGAAACTTCAACAGAGCAGAGCTCCCTCTACAGTGTGTCTCGTTTGCCGCACCGTCGGTGAGGAATCAAAGAGGAGACAAAGGAGTTTTAGATTCATCGGGTTCTCTTCCAGTTTTGATAATGTGTGATTCCACACGTCGGTAATGGCGATGCCACATGTTTCGGGCACTTGCCAAGATTACCAAGCTATTGAAAGGTTTCCGACAACCCTCAACTAACCACAACAACATTGAAATATTGACATGAAGTTGTGTGGATTGCCCAAAGAATTGAGCTAGCTATCAAGAGAGGAAAGATTGAAGGATCTACCATGGATTCCATAACGGTGATGAGAGTTGAATCGAAGATGACTCTCAATTGAGAAACCTCGAGTCATTTTGCCTTGCCATAACATCAACTCGCTCAAATGTCTTTGCCAAGATTGACATTCATCTCGCCACTCAAGTTTGTCGACCAACATCTGTTAGATTCCAGATTTGTTGCACCCACTTCGATAAATTACATGCAACCACCGTGGTATAATTCAAATGAGATGTGAATATCATGGTGGGTTCTTGGGCCATTTTAGTTGGACAAATGCAAGAGTTTCAAGAATCGAGCTGAGTTTGTGAAAGATGATGTCATCGATCATTTTGTCACCGAACATCATCGAATAACAAGTGATCGAAGTTGCTCGGCAAAACACAAATATGGCCGAAAAGCCGATCCAAGAATGGTGCTTGAATTGTCCATCATTTTATTGTGGAGTTGTCATTCCGCTTTTGTTTTGGGGTCACATCTCATCCTTGAACGAAACATGTCTTTTCTTTGTCTTTTTGTTGTTTTGAAATCAAGAGATGCTTCTTGCAAAGGGTATTTTGACAAAATATGTTTGATCAAACTCCAACATGCAAAGGTTAATCAATCCTGAAGATTAAAAGTGTTTTGATTACGTAAATGACTCGATACTTGTTGAAATGACATGAGGTGACCAAACAAATTTTGAGCCCTTACACGCAAAATTGAACCACACATTATATAGCTAAGTTTTAGCGGTATGCATAATGACATGTAGTGGATTCGGTAGTCATGGACTTGTGAATCATGATTCTTACAAGTCCAAATCATTACACCGGACGAGGTCAAAATTTATCGGTTCTAACCGACCTTGCTTGAGATGAGAAAAGGCCATTTTTGTTATCCTTTCACATTTCTTGAAATATTATCCCTTGCGGTCCCCATTTGAGCTTGATAGAATATTTTTTCAAGAAAACCACGACTAGGATCACACCCCACACCGGGGCAAATAAGAGAAGACAAAAGTGAAAGAGAAGGCTTAGAACAAAAGTTCAACGTTTGAGAGTGAGTTAAAAGAAAGAAGACCTAGGGATCGGGGGCATGTTAGAAAACTATGAGAAATGCTATGTGAAAGCCATGACCTTTGGCATCCATGATAAAGCCCCGAAGTTATTAGATGATTGAGACTGGTTATTCATCAAAGAAAAAGTTGGATTTGGATATAACCTATGTTAAGAGAATTTTGATATTTGAGGTTAATAAGGTTATATGTCATTTCCTCTACAAAGACAACAATAGAAAAAGAGTTGATGAATAGTTTGATGTTGATCCTAGGTCTTTGAAACCCTCAAACACTTTTTGAGCTTGTGAAATCCCTTTCTTTCATAGCCATGTACCATAGCCTCGCATTACATGTTTTTAAAAGCCCTTTTTGATCGGGTAAGCAATTTGAACCGAGAAATGGCGCTCTCAAAACTTGAAGAGTTTTTCCATAAGAGTCGTGGCTTCATGGATTAAGCTACTTGTTATTATGCATGCTAATAAAATTGGTGCTAAAAAGAAAACAATCTTTCTTGATGAATTCTCAAGTTTTGACTTTGAGTCTTTTGTTTTCCTTGAAATTAACAGAAGGTCACCTCATCACAGATCATCAAAAGATATACCCAAGATCAAAGATTAAAACTGATACAAAGAACTATGAAAAAAAGTCATTTTAATCTTACAACGGGTCATTTCTGTTTTCAAAATACAAGACAGTCAAAAGATTACATTGAATAGCGTGTGTTGGGTCTTTGACCAAAGAAGCTTGATTTCGAAAAATACTTTCAAAAATTGACATCTCTTTGATTTCATTTCAACAATTAGACTTGAATATGACATGATCGTTGAAATATGAGATTTGATTCTAGAACATGAAAGATTGTCAAACAAGAAGAATATCGATCAAATTGGCAAAATCCTTGACAAGAATGACATCAACATTTCTCGACACTCCTTGAAAAGTTGACCACACGGGGGGCAATACGATTGGATCCTGGGTAGAAAAAAACAGTATTCAGATCACTGGGGGCAATGAAAGATGATCAAATGATGAATCAATGCACTGAGGACAATGGTGTTTAAAGAAAGCTAATTAGCAGGTCAAGCATTCAGATCATTACCGGGGGCAAGGTTGTTCAAAGACAGATCAGTGATTTAGTGAACTTCAAAGACGAATTGATGAGCAACGCCGCACTTGAAGAGCATTTTATTATCGTCAGCTTGGGTTACCCTCTAAAACATGGTTATGACTCCTGACATATGTTATCAGCTTAAATGCGCACTTCACCGCATGAATATGGGTGATGAACATCATTGATGATGCCAACGCATTTCCTTTCATGATCCGATTTGACAAGCCGAGAAGAATCCATGGAGAAGAACATTGAGCTTACAACGATGAGCCTTTTACGCAAGCTATGAGATGCATGCCCGGATGACTTGATAGTTTCCAAGAAGGTTGATGATAACATATACTTGAAGGGTATGTTTCAACTGGAGGCAAGTTCATGACTGATTAACAATCTTGATGGGTTGGCATGATGCACACAACCAATCGAGAGGATAATTCTCGAGAAGAATCCAAAGGAGATAAAATCCTTCATGATGAATCAAGCAACACCACACTTGGGGGCGAGTCAAGCTTGATAAACAACAAGAGCGTGTCGTCGTAGACGGCTTTGAGATGGGCACTTGCACTTACATTTGAGTGGAAGGCTAGCACACGAATGAGCCAGTTACATGGGAAGAGCAAAGAAGGCTTTGGTTAGCAAACAAAGGCACCCTATGACGATGGATCATCAAAGGGGGGACCTATATTTCACATCGGGTAAGGATGCATGCATGTCATCTAACCTCAAAGTATTGCACATACTTGTGATTTGTTACGTAAAGATCCTCAATGAAGTCCAGCAAGTTTGTGGACAAAGAAAGAATCATTGAGTTGATGATGACAAAGAATCGGTTTAGATCCTGGAACGAGAAGATAATGAGATGAACCCTGCCAGTAGGAGAATCTCAAAGAAACGAGGAGATTAACCCCGTCATCAAGGAGTCTTCAAGTCAACCTGCAACCAGAAGGTGCCAAGTTTCTCGATCTTGTCTGTCGGGACTGCTCCAACCAAGTCTTTTTGCCAGGTAAGTCACATTCTATCTTTGGGTAGGTCACCCATAACAATGAGACCATTTTTTTGAAAAAAAATCATTTTTCTGGGTAGGTCACCCATCACAATGAGACCACCATCTTCCATTTGGGTAGGTCACCCATTATAACGCGACCACTTCACATTTTTTCTATCTTCCACCTGGGTAGGTCACCCATTATGACGCGACCACTTCATATTTTTTCTATCTTCCACCTGGGTAGGTCACCCATTATAACGCGACCACTTCACACTTTTTCTATCTTCCACTTGGGTAGGTCACCCATAACAATGAGACCACTTCATTTTTTTTTCCATCTTCCATCTGGGTAGGTCACCCATTATAATGAGACCGCACTTCACATTCTTTCCATTTGGGTAGGTCACCCATCATAATGAGACCGTTTTTCATATTCTTTCCATTTGGGTAGGTCACCCATCATAATGAGACCGTTTTTCATATTCTTTTCCACTTGGGTAGGTCACCCATCATAATGAGACCATTTTTTCTGGGTAGGTCACCCATTAGAGTGAGACCATTCTTCATCTTTTTTTTACTTGGGTAGGTCACCCATGATAATGAGGCCATTCTTCCCCCTGGGTAGGTCACCCATAAGAATGAGACCACTCTTTCCTTTTCCACTTGGGTAGGTCACCCATCATAATGAGACCATCATTTTTTTCTGGGTAGGTCACCCATTAGAATGAGACCATTCTCCATCTTTTTTTTACTTGGGTAGGTCACCCATTATAATGAGGCCATTCTTCCCCCTGGGTAGGTCACCCATAAGAATGAGACCACTCTTTCCTTTTCCACTTGGGTAGGTCACCCATCATAATGAGACCATCATTTTTTTCTGGGTAGGTCACCCATTAGAATGAGACCATTCTCCATCTTTTTTTTACTTGGGTAGGTCACCCATTATAATGAGGCCATTCTTCCCCTGGGTAGGTCACCCATAAGAATGAGACCACTCTTTCCTTTTCCACTTGGGTAGGTCACCCATCATAATGAGACCATCATTTTTTTTCTGGGTAGGTCACCCATTAGAATGAGACCATTCTCCATCTTTTTTTACTTGGGTAGGTCACCCATAATAATGAGGCCATTCTTCCCCTGGGTAGGTCACCCATAAGAATGAGACCACTCTTCCCTTCTTTCCATTTGGGTAGGTCACCCATCATAATGAGACTGTTTTTCACATTCTTTCCACCTGGGTAGGTCACCCATTACAATGAGACCACTTTTTACACATTTTTTAGTCTTGATTTAATGAGATCGCCAGATGGGATCTCATGTAGCTTTGGTTAAAGGAAATCGCCAGATGGGATTTCAGGTTGACCGAGTTACACACTTATTCTTTGTTTTGGTTTAATGAGGTCGCCAGATGGGATCTCATGTAGCTTTGGTTAAAGGGAATCGCCAGATGGGATTTCAGGTTGACCGAGCTACACACATTCTTTGGTTTTGAAAAAGGAGATCGCCAGATGGGATCTCAAGTTAACGAAAGAAAGAAAGAAGAAAAAAAGAAAGAAAGAAACATTTAGAGTTTTTCTTTACAAAGCTTACTATGCGAAACATTGAGGAGTTTTGCTTCGTAAGCATTGTAAAGAGGGGGCATCTGTTGCTACCCAATTTTTGACCCACATTTTGATAAATTTTCAGAAAAATCCAAAAATAGCAAAAAAACATTGAAAATCCAAAAAATACATTTTTAATACATTTGCATCGTTTTTATCATTTTTAGCATCGTCTCAAAAGAATTTAAATTTTCAAAGACATTTGGAACGCGTTCAACTTTTAACACGTTATTTTTAAAATCATTGATTTTCTTCATTGAGTTGACGTTGATATTGCTCGTTTTCAAAAAAATATAAAAAAATTAAGAAAAATCAAATTTACAAAAAAAAAGAAAGTTGAGGGACCAATTTTGAGATCCATGCAACATTTTACCTATAAATACTGGTCCACAACTCAAACAAAGGGGGGCAATTTTGACAACATCGAGAAAAAAATACAAAAAAACCTAACCCTAAACCCATCTTTTTTCTAAGAGGAGCCGCCCCCACGTTTTGGTGTTTCCTCTCCAGCCGGTCCCAAGATCTTCTTCTTCCCTCAAACCGGCACCGTCTCTAGCTCCCTCTCCCTTGGAAACCAAAAAAACTTGAGCCGCTTGCACACGGGCTTTCCCTTGACAAAGAGCAAAGGAGCCATTCCCCTCTCTTGGAGCAAAAAGAGAGAACCGGGGGCGGCCGCAAGCCTCCTTGTCTCTTTCACAAAGGTCAAACCGGGCAGGCCCCCCCCCTCCTTCATCAAAAATTTCCCCCACGAACCGGTCTTTCCTTTTCCAAAGACCGATCTTCCTTTTCCCCCATTTCCTCTCATCACCGTCCCAGCTTTTCCCTTCCAAAGACAAGACTTTCCCTCTCCGGCAACACAGTTCCCCCCATTTTCTAGCCAACAACACGAGCCCCTCCCTTTTGATTTTCTTCTTCCTCGGCCGGCGGACGCAAGCCTCCCTTCTACCCTCTCCATCTCACTTCCTTCTCCCACGCCAACGAGACCCGGCCCCCTAGCCATCGCCATTTTTTTTTTTTCCGTAATCAAGGATCACTCACACCGAAGCCTTCCCCCAGCGGTATTTCCTTCCTCGGCGGCCGGCAACAAGGGACAGCTCCCTCTCTTCAACAACAGGCCGCAGCGGCTCCCATCCACGAAACCAAGCCGGCCGTCCCCACCGACTTCAGCCTCTTCTTCTCTATCGGCCGAACCAGGTCCTCCCTCCAGTCGGCCTCCGTAACAGCGGCCAAAGCAACGGCCACAACAGCGCCGCCATCACCGGAGACCCGGTAGAGCTTCGGACTCCGTCTACTCCCTTGGTCGACCATCAACAAGAACGGAGGAGTAGAACCCACGGACCCGCCACACGCGCCGTCCCTCTCCATCCCAGTGCTTCCTTCCGGCGGCCTCCCCGCTGCTGCCATCACCCGGGAGAAGAAGCCGGCACCACCCGAAACGAGAGGAAGTTAGGAGGAAAGAAAAAGGAACTAACGATGCGCCCAAACGGAGAAGAAGAGAGACAGATCCGAAACAAGGGGAAAGAAATTAAAACCTACTGCCTTGTGTTTTTTTTTTGTTTTATTTGCGGGTAACATTGATCCTCACTTCGCTGGTGAGGGGAAGAAGAGGGGAAACCGTGACCGACCCCCCTGTATTTTGGAGTTTACGGCGGCGCGTGAACCCACGCGCCGCCACCGTTCTGCGGCACTGTTCCGGCTTGCAAAAGTCCTTCCTCGCAATTTACGGAGTTTTAGGGACCATTTTGTAATTTTTAAATTATGTAATGTAATTTTTGTTTAGTGTTGAATTTATTTTAATTTGTAATGTGGATGTACAAAAAAAAAGAGGAAAAGAAAAGAAAAAAAGAAAAGCATAGTGAAGTGAATGTGTGATTTGAATTTTATTAATAAATGTTCTTTTTTTCTATGATAAAATTGCAAGAATAAAGAAGAATTTAATATTTTGATTTCTTCACGGATAAAGAATTATGAACTTACATGTAAGTCGTATTTCTAAAATTCGATGAAAGAACAGAATTTTTAAAACTTCTTTAACACATCAAGTCCACAAAGCGGCTTACCTCGGGTAGGGTGCGTTAGGGGTGCTAATACCTTCCCTAACCACAACCAGTCCCTTACCCGCAAATCTACGATAAGACCAGACCCGGGTTTTCTAGTAGCCTTCAATAAATTACTAGGTGGCGACTCCAACGAACCAATCAAAGCAAAATCAACATAACGAAAAATCGCCAGCAGACGCCGCGCGCGGATTTTATGACGTGCGACAATAGAGATCAAATCTAAAAAATAAAAAAAATGAAAGATGAAGAAATTAAAATAATAATAATTAATATTTCATAAATTATTTCAAATAAAATAAGTAACAATCAAAAGAATGAGGGCCAAATTTGATAGATAAAAAATTTCAATTAAAAAATGATAAGGAAAAAGCAAATAACAATTATAAAAATAATGACCAAAATTAATATAAAAATTAAATTTCAAGGGATGAAATTGAAAAACAAAATATATATAGCAATCAAAAGTTTGAGGACCAAATTTGATATAATCAGTAAATAATATGACATTTTTAAACTTTTCACAACTTTTGGAAAGTGTTTTCCGCCTAAAATAAAAGGAAAACACTTTCCTGAAAATCAAGCTAAATTTTCATTTGATTGGAAAGTGTTTTCCATTGACCAACTTTTCTAATGACAAACAAACACAGGAAAGTTTGGAAAGTGGTTTTTCAAAAACCAGTTTCCGAGAAACAAACGCAATCTTAGTTTTATTAATGACAAATCATCTTTTTTTTATTGTTTAATAAAATTTAAAAAATTAAATTAATCAAGTGAAGTCCATCATTTAGTGTAAGATTTTAGTTGAATTTTACCCTTTAATATTGGTTTGATAATTAATTAATCTTAATAGTTTATATCATATAATGAAAGATTTATAATGTATTGGGTTTGATAGGCGGACTAAAATATCAACCGAAGTATTGGGTAGAAATTTTTGAAGTTTAAATTATTATATTGAGTTTGATAATATTATTAAAAAGTTTTTAATAATCTAAAAATATTTGACAGTAAAAACATTGTAGATAAACTAGTAAATAACTAATGATACAATAATGATGAAGGAAGGGGATTACTGAATGATGAACTTATAAATCTCTATCTCAATGACTAATCCCTCAACTAATAAACCAACTTTAGGAGGGTTTTGTTTTTCACTTTAATGATAATTTAGATAAGTGGCTCATGTTTTGTTGTGGATGGACTGATTTTTTTTAATATATATAAAAAATATTTTAATATTATTAACATGTTTAAATATAAAAAAAATACAGTTAAGTCATAAACTATAATGTATTTAACAAGATATTTTATTTAATTATATGATAAAAATATATATAACAATAACGGTATAAAAAAGAGGAAAAATTATGAACTAAATTCTATAAACAAGAACATATATTTCCACCAAGTGGCCCAATAAGTGACAAGCTTTTATCTTAAATAAATATGTTTCAATTCTTTATTAAATGCAAGGATCTGATTTATTATTATTTTTTTGTTTGACATTTTTTTTATCAGCTTAAGTATTAAATAAAAACTAAAAAACATTAAAATCTAATTCGGGGTTTAGATCCTAATAATCAAAGAAAAACTTAATTATCTATCGGATCAATAATTCATGTTTCCGATTTAGCAAGAAAACCTATTTTCATATAGGGTTTTAGATTAATGAAAATTTGTGTTCATAGTTTTCCGATTGCCAGCCCTTCCTCTTATAGGATTGCCATGGTGCATGGCAGTTCAGGGAATGATCTATACCTCAAATGGGCTCCCAACATTTTGGGCTTTACCTCAGAGCAAGATCCAGTTTCTATCCTCTGTAAAACGATAGAATTTTAATTAACTATTTTTTTTTTTTGCCCTTTTTGCTAACCTAACAACAAATATTGGAATTGTATGTAAACGAGTCTCTTTCAAACAATAAAAAAATTAAATAATTCCTCAAAATTCCCTCGAGAATCAATAGGTTAAAAAATGTCATCTTTAGAAAATTCAAAACAAAAAGTTAAAAAATTCATAAATTAGTTAATGTGCGTGTAAATTAGTCCGAATGTTCACGTTAATAAAATAAAAAAACACTAGCTTAATTAATCATGGAATCAAAGATTCAAAGGATTTCAATCTTGGCCTACAATGGTCCTCATTAAAAAGTCACAGCAAAAAAAAAAAAAAAGAGAACGAAAATGAGAAATAAGAATACTTGATATAATAAATAAAAAATTAAAATATACTATAATAATTATTAATACTTGTTGCCATGGATATCTTAAGGGGGGTAGATATGGATTTATCTGAAAGATTAAGTGAATGTTTTATATTTTTATATTTTAAAGTATCACTTTTTTAACCCAAAAAAAAAACATTATTTCATAAAATCTAATATTCTTTTTAAGAATAAAACCAGGGTATTACTTTTAATTAGAATTATAACAATGAATTATCAATCATGATCCTTATTAATATTACTTTTAATCTTAACCATCTAGTATATGATATAGTGGTAAAAACATGGGACTAAGGGGTTTGCTCTCCTTGTAGTTTCAGGTTCGAGCCATGTGGTTGCTAATATGATGGTCACTAGAGGTTTACATGGTCATTAACTTCAGGGCCTATGGGATTAGTCGATGTACGCGCAAATTGGTCCGAACACCCATGTTAATAAAAAATATATATATTATTTTTAATTCACAATGCTATATAATCACAATACATTATCACCGCACAAGATTATGAATTCGTTTAGAAAAGTTATGACTTGTAAATGTGGTGATGATTTTGAAAAAATTATAAATTATAACATTTTAAAAATAATAAGTGAAAAGAGATGTGATATTTTCTTTTAAAGAATTACCAAACATTTAAAAACTATAATCAAAACTAAAAATTATAGCCATAAATCAAATTAATGATTCCCACACTATCAAACATATCATAGCAATTGATGGTAAGATTCTGTTGATGACAATTGACAAGAGGAGTAAATTTTTAAATTTGGAACTTCGAGGAAAAAAAAATAAAAAGGAAAAGGAGTAAAAGAGTTGAAAAGGACAGTGGCAATTAGCGGCGATGATCATTGTAATAAAAAGGGTAAGAACAGACGCCGTCGCCTGTGCACTTTTTAAGAAAAACTACGGCCACGCTTATGCCGCGTATGTTATTATAATTTTTTATATTGTGTTTTTAAAGCTTTTTTTTTATATATAAATATTTTAAAAAATAAAAATTTATTTTTGATATAAATCTATTAAAAAAATATTTATTTTTTTTTTAAATCACGATATCACCATAAAAACATACACCACCTAAACAAGATGAATTTGAATTTTTTTATGGGATCTAAAAAAAACATAAAAAAACACATGTATTTATAGTTTTTAGAATGTGATTGGGAATTAGGTGTAGTGAGGAGTGATTGTGGTTTTATGGGATCCATAAAAATAATAAAAAACATATATTTTTTCCTATTAAAATAAGATATGGTTGTGGTTATGGTTTGTGGTTTGTGGTCTAGGCGGCTGGAATTATTAAAAAGCCAGCAACGAGGATGTTTGGAAATGTGATAACAATTATTTTTTAAAATATTTTTCATTTCAAAATATATTAAAATAATATATTTTTTTATTTTTAAAAAATTATTTTTGACATCAAGACATCAAAATGATTTGAAAACATAAAAAACATATTAATTTAAAGCAAAACAAAATTCAAAAAATTTCAAAAACACTTTCCAATCGCAGTGCCAAACATTGCCACCATATCTCAATTCTAAACTCACTTTTAAAAAATAAAATTTCTTTACATCAAATTAATATCTTTTTAATGTTCTTAAATCATTTTCATATCTTGATGTCAAAAATATTTTTTTAAAAAATAAAAAATATATTATTTCAATATATTTTCAAGTAAAAAATACTTTAAAAAACAACTATTACTACACACCCAAACATAAATCATGCATAAACAAGTTGTACTTAAAAAAAAAAAAAAAACCTCATACTCACCCCAGCTTTATCTCACTCATAAACATAACTTTAATGGTTGTCGCTTGGACTTCCACACTACCTTAGTACCTTTTGATTGTGACATTTTTTTTTTGTAAGCATAATTATCATACCCGATGTAATGATCATAGATCATCAATTTATAAATGATAATGTTTTTTGTGTTTAGTGTTTAGTATTGATATTATTAAATTTAAAATATATTTAGATATGATAATTAAATCATTCATTGAATTAAATGAATTTAATTAAGTTAATATTTTATATAATTTAATACATTACTCACACATTCAAGGCCCTGTTTATTTTTGTGTTTTAAAAGCACTTTTAAAAAAATTTTAATTTTTTTTATATCAATAAATGTTGTGTTGAACTATTCTATTCAATAAAATATCCTTAATTTTTTAAAAGTTATTATATATACAAAGAAGATATTATCAGTAAATACCAAATATATTGTCTTACTTTAAAAAATAAAAACTCTGCATGCTGAAATTTAAATGGCTTCTACTATATATAAAAGGAAAAAATATTTTTTTTTGGATACATCACAATACAAATATATATGTCAATTCAATTTTATTTTTAATTAATAAATAGACTAAAAAATTAATATAATTTTTTTAAAATAGATTAATCCCACTTTTTCATTTTATATCTATTTATGAACCATATAAAATCTTAAATAGTATAAAATAAGCTTCTCAGATCAATTCTAATCTATAGTACTTTATTTCTACTATTAAAAATCTAAAAATGCTTAAAATAAATCAACAAAAGTTAATAATTAAAATCTGAAAAATAGTTAAAATACATCAAAATTTATATAAAAAATAAATTTAAATCCTTGATTTAAAAAAAATATACGAGGCCCTTTGTTATTTGTTTTATATTATTTTTACTCCTTTAAATGAAAATATTCATATTGTTTTTTTATTCATGTCTATATCTTTATTATTTGTCTCATGTTTATTAAAAAGGAAGTATCTACAATTAAAATAATTTTTTTTATATAAAATCTATAATGCTAATTTAATCATATTAAAATTTAGTGATACATTGAATAAAATCTTAATACATATTTGTACCTTATTTATTTGAGTAATACATAGATAATTTTATTCATATTTCATTTCTCCATGATATTTTACTGTTTTTCTTTTATTTCTTAAGAATTGATTTTAATATTTTTTAAAAATATTTATTGATATATTTATGATGAAACGCAGGTGCTAAAAGTACTAACATTAGTTAAGCGGCAATTTAAATGAAGAATCTTGATTTGATAATACAGTAGTAATTGTTTTTTAAATGTTTTTTATTCAAAAATAAATTAAAATAATAAGTATATATTTTTTTAAAAAATTATTTTTAACAGCAATACATTAAAACAATTTAAAAACATCAAAAAACAATTAATCTAAAATAAAAAAATTAATTTTTTTTAAAATACTTTTAAAACTAAAAAACAAATGAGTCTAAATAAAAATTGCTCTGGATATATACATTTATCACAAGTTTTTCACGTATACCTCTCAATGAAGGATATCTAAATTGATGATCATGTCAGCAATGATAAGACATCTGCAAACTAAGTTTACAGAAGTTTTTGAAACGATCTAGATACTCAAAGGGACTAAATATCAAAATCGAAAATGGCAAGATGGGCTTAATCCTGCTGTACCAATGTACAGATCATACAGAGTTCTGGAGTCAGGAATCCTGAAGGCTGAACCCTGCTGTCCTGAACGAAGTCAGTCACAGGCCAATATTCTGCAGCAGACAATATTCTATCTCCTTCCCTTTTTTCTTCGAACTCTTCCATGCCTGCCTGGCTTGACCTGGAGGTGGTCATGATTTGTTCCATGATGCAAGTCCTCTATGTGGTTTTGGGCTGGCTACTACAGTAAGTTAGTTAGTATATAACAACAAAAGCATGGTCCATACATAGTATTTGGACATGTGAAGAAACAACCTTGAACAGTGATGTATTTGGCGATCTTCATAGGTTGAAAACTACGTTTGTTTGGACTATTAAGGCTCTCTTTATAGGGCGAGGAGGTGTGTGTTAGGCAAATGAGAAAGGGACATGGGGTAATTAAGCAGTCTGCGGTGATCATGGTGGGTTTGAAACCTTTTGAAATTGTATTCCTCCTTGGATTCTAGTAAAGGGAGTCTCCAAGCTTAGGTTGGTGAGCGCCAAGCGAATCATATACAGGGAAGTAGCAGCGAAATGTCAAAGAGTAATAGCACTGGATGTCTGTATGTGCTTGCTGTGCTCATCATATGTTTGAATTCAGGTGTTTCTTCCCCTAACATCATGCAATGCCCAGTAGATTCTCCCCACTGACCAAGTCATGCAATATTCAATTACAGCAAGCTTTTTTCGTGGTGTTCGTACATATTAATCTGTTTGTCTTTACCGTGTTGCCATGTTTTTTAAAAATTTTAATTTTTTTTGCTTAATTTTTTTTTTGATGTTTTAAAAATATTTTGATGTAAAAAATAAATTTTAATAAATAAAAAACTATTATTTTTATATATTTTTAAACAATTTTTTTTTAAAAAAACAATCGCTATTATAATATCATACACTATTTTAAAGCTAACACCAGTTGAGAAAGAGATTGCCCTGCAACTTTCGTGATGCTTTTCATTACCTCAAATAATTTTTTAATGTCATATTTTAGTAAGTAAAATTCTCATGAATCCCCTTGTTTTTTTGTTGTTTTGTTCTTTCAGGAATAGCTTGTGTTTTGACTCAATCGAAGAGATGAATTTAGTTTTGGTGCACAAAAACCTGGCTCCAGTATACTTTTTATAGTAAAAAAAAATACATAGTTATTACAACGTTAATTATCATAAATAATCATCAAGGATGTAAAATTGAAAGGAAACATGCTTAAAAGATGGTTTCAGTTCTTGAGGTTTGATTCATGTAGCAATTGAAAAAGGACACAACAATTGCAAGTAATAATATGAATCCAGTGATATTCAAATCTATCAAGTACTCCAAAGATGTTCATAATTTCATGTTGCACTTATCGAGTCAAAGGTTGGAACCCCAGTAAGGTGGTCTAGCGGTATTTAGCCAGGAGTTTACGGGTTTGCTTCCTCTAAGATTTTAATCCTGTATAAAAGCTAATTTTAAACTGTAAAAAAATAATTAGATGTGTGTAAGCTGACCAGAATATTCTGCATTTTAAAGGAAAAGGAGTCAAAGGTTGGGTTGGTTGGTACCAACTTTTTGAACACGGAGGCCTCCCAGTTGGAGATCACACCAGGCCATATCATTAGTATTTCTAGCAGGCTTTCATTAGTATATTGATCAAGTCAAGCTTTCAACTTTCTCCCCATTGTATTGTAAAAGTTGAAACAATAGAATTACCATCCAATTAAACCCCTTTTGCGGCCATGATTTGGCTAAGTAACAGAAAAAGTTGGTTTGAACTCACTGTTTACAGGATTGTACCAATCATTTGGTCCACATTAGCATCTGAGTTTGTTCATTTAAGACAGCTAGGAATCATGCGTCGGTAGAAGGCACTCTATAACGACCGAAAGGAAGAGGAAAATGTTAGTATGTATATGGGCCTGCGTTTGAACCGTGTGTGTACTAAAGTTGACCACTGTAGATCATAGTTTCGGCAGTAATTCACAAACGATTGAATGGAATAATCAAGTGGGTGGTTGTGTGTTCTCATAACTCATTGAACAAAAGCAAGAAAAGTAGCAGCAGTGAGGAAATGCAGGCTGGTAATCATGGAGGAATCCCTGCCATTGAAAGCCAACTTTCTCTTGGCATGCCAGCTTGGCGCGCGACATGTTGGCATGCAAATGTTCTTGTAAAGTTGTAGTAGGACGACTATCAAAGCAATTATTCTATAGTGTCTAGAATAGAGCATTAGGTTTAACGCAAACACTGTCATAAATCACAATGGTATGTGAAATCAGTTGATCAGACAGTGTCATGTCATGAAATCTCAACATGCCATTCTCGAGACAAAAGAATCAGGCACGTGATTCTCTTGCCTCTCATGCCTTCGTTTTGTTCAAGAGCCGCTGCGTAACGCAAAGTACCAAGCAGGGCAAACAAGGTGCTTGTTTTTTGCGCCAATGGCAATAAAAGCAGAAAGGCAAAGCAGAACAAGGTGATATCTACCATCCATTTTCCAGCCTCCTCGTTTGTCCTGGTGTCTCCCGGTAAAACCAACATGAAATCGGCTTATCATGAGGGAGATCGAGCACAATGTGCAGGCTTTTGTGGGTTAAAGTAAAACCATGTGTCCCAGTAGACAACCCTAGCCAGCGGACACAGAAAAGCAAACTAATTTCCGGCAGCGATCATGATGTTGCGTTTCAGAGAATTTATATATATATATATATAGCCTCCTGTGTAGGTAATCAAGGACTTGGAGTTAGTGACTTTGTCTAGGTAACAGGAAATTAAATTCATAGCTGCACAAAATTAAGACGAGCTGTTCCATTCATGACACTTGACAGCCTTCTATGGAAAACGCTTAAAGTTCAACAAAAACAATGCAATCAGGCCCTTAATTTCCTAACTAGCTACAATTGAATCGTAGTTTGAAAATTATTACGTAAGTGTGATTCAGCGAACCTCAAACTACCACATGATATCTTGTAACTAAGAACATGTTTATCTTCATGGCGAAAACTATGATTCAAACAAAACAAAGAAAAGGCCCTACCGCCCTAGTTTGTGATCGAAGGACTTCTTCTTCCCTTTTGTGCACAGGAGGACAATAAATATCCTCTTACCTTTGACTTCTAATCATTGGTGTGAGTTCCCCGTCCGTTTGGGACGGAAATGGGTTATTTTTTCATTTAAAATTAATTATTATATGTTTTTTTTATTGTTTTGATAGGTTAATATTAAAAATAAATTTTAAAATATTATTTTGATATATTTATAAATAAAAAACATCTTAAAAAAATCACTAATAAACTCTCAAACATTATTTTTATCTCTTTGAATGTCGAGGATGTGTACATGGGTAAAATTTTTTTTTGGAGATTTCTTTCGATTGAATTTTATCTTTAATATTTTAATTTACTTGAGGATAAAAATTTATTTTTAAATTTATTTATATTTTTATTAAAACTAAATACTTTTTTAAAATGAATTTTTAAACTTTAATTTTCCTTTTTGATTTGGATTCTCATGTTATTATTATTTAATCTCTATGGATAAACATGAGAGATTAAGATTGCGTATAGAGAAAAGAACAAAAATATATTTAATTAAATAAAAAAACATAAGAATATATAAAAATTTAAAATAAATTTCAGTATTTTAAAACAATGACATGTTTTCTCTGTTTCAATGGTCTTTATTTTTTTTATTTGGAGACGATAACCGAACACCGATTAATTATCAACTTGTCATTGTAGTTTTTTCTTCTTCTTTTTGCAATTAATTAGGATTACTTTTTCTTTGAGGAAAAAAGAAAAAAAAAAGGAAAGTGGGAAAAGCTAGAAACATGACCTCATGAACAGAGGAAGTGCATACAACTTGGCTAGCTAGCTCCAAGTTGATCATGACTCCTGACAAGCTTAATTTTGTTGCCTTCAACGATGACACAACTAGGCAACCATGAACAATGAGCCCAATAACTTCAAGAATTAAAGAGTTGAATATATATATATATATATATATATATATATATATATATATATATATGTATGAGATCTTATTATATGTTATAATCATTTGATTATTGTCCTTTGTCAGACATACAAAAATTATTGTTTTTTGTCCTAACAAGGACCATGGGAAGGCTAGCTTAGATATAAAGCAAGTGCTCTTCAAATTATTTATTATATTCCCTAGCTAATTAAACTAGTGTTGAGAATCTTTACAAATTTTAATAAGCTCAGCAGTTCTGGACTGGGATATCTTTTGTTTTTTTTTTCAATGTATTTTAAATGTATATTTTATTTTAAAAATGTTAAATTATTTTTTTTATATATTCAAATAAAATTTATTTTTAAAAAATATTATATACCACAACATTAAACACATAGCTAGTAGTCATGTGTGGTGTGCAAGGTGGCATCACTCCCTTGCATCATCGTGCCTATTATTTTTAATCATACTATTATATATTATAATTAAAAAAATATAATTGTTAAGTTTAAAATCTTTCTTAATTAAAAAAAATATTAAATACACTACTATGAAGCAAAGCTCGGTCTTGTCTATAGTAACTATATAGTGGTATGAGTTTTGTAGATTACAGCTTGTGAAAAATTCATAACCAGATTGTCTGTAGAAGTTTGGAAGGGCCTGTGGAATGTAAAAATAGAGAACAAATGAGCAAAAGCTTGCTTAACAGACTTGTTACAACTCAAGTTGCGATGTACTTCAATCTAGCAGGTTTGTGGATGTGGGAATTTGGATTTTTCCTGTTGGAGAAGAGAAATTCACTGTGTGGGGTTATGGAACCAAGTGAGGAATTTAAGGGTGTAGTATTAAGAGTCTGCCGGCCAGGAAATTCGATGAAATCGAGAGAGAAAGTAATCAGTGAGGAACTCAATAGCAATATGGTATAGGTGACAGAGATACCATAAGAAAAAGTAGAGTTCTTTGGGAGATTGCTATTATACTAATATTATTTTTGATCATTAGATTTGAATTTAATAGTTTTATTATTGTTTTTTTATTCATTTTAAATTATAATTTTTAATTTAACGAATTAATCAAAGTCCACATCTTAAACTCCCTCATTAACTATAAGTTTTTTTTAATGATAAAAGTATATTTAGATTAGTTTACGCATAATAAGACAAGATGAATCTTCAATTAAAATTATGTCTGATAAAGTAAAATATTATAGTTGCGGTTAAAAATGTTTTTAGATTGTTTATAATTTTAAAAGTTATTTTGTTTTTATTACTTGAATATGCTTTTCATCTCAAATTATAGTAAAAATTTAAGTTTGAAAAAAGTTACGATTTCAACAGTAAAAATTATCATAATAACAAACATATATATATATATATATATATATATATATATTTTGAAAAACAACTCTTTTTATCACTTCCCCTGTACATTTTTAAAAAGGATATATCTTAACGTGGATATTCTCTTGTAGTTCCATTTTAATTTTTAAATAATCCTTTCCATCAATTATCCACATAAAATAAATGGAAAGGATGCCTGTCACGGTGATTTGAGGTCATTGTAGTGTTGGAGGCTTCCTTTTCATCTTACCCAATATTGTGGCCACTAAAAGAGGTTCTGGTTGGCCTTGCAATAGACAATTCAACTAAAATCTCCACCACACATGATATTATGATTTTTAAGAGTATTTTTTATTTAAAAATATATTAAAATAATTTTTTTAACACCAACATATTAAAATCATCATAAAACATGAAAAAAAAATTATTTAATATTTTTTTAAAATAAAACATACTTAAAAACAAAAAATATCACGATCGCGAATCACGACCTTTAAAACCAAATAGCAACCATGGGAGTAAATAAGAAGATAACTGGTTTGCACTGAGGGTCTTGGCCTGGCGGTGGGAGGGGCTTGTCTCCTCCTGCTGCTCCTGGGTTCGAGTCCTCATGTGCACGCCATCATCCCCGCGGTGCTTTACATGCCCACCGGGGTTTGCGGGGGTGTTCGGTGGGCCGTGGGATTAGTCGTGGTGCGCGCAAGCTGGCCCGGACACCCACGTAAATAAATAAATAATAAAAAAAAGAAGATGACTGGTCAGCACTTGAGGTATTGGTTTAGCGGTGGTAGGGGCTTGTTTCCTTTCTCTGGACCCGGGTTCGAACCTCACTGTGCACGCCTGTCACCCGGCGGTGTCTTACATGCTCGCTGGGTTTGCAGGATGTTCAGTGGGTTGTGGGATTAGTCGTGATGTACGTAAACTGACCCGGACACCCATATAAATTAAAAAAAAAAAGATGACTGGTCATCATGGGCAACATTTTCAAACATCGAGACTACTAACTACTATGTTATGTTGTTGGTTCCACTTGCACAAATTCATTGCTAACATGGCTACAGCCTCAATTTGTCTTCATATAATAATAATTGCTCTCATTTCTTCTTTTCGAGATGAAAAGGAGATTGAAGAGTGTTGGTGGATAGTTTGTACTACAAACTTTGTAGTAAACAGTTCTTTTGATTTTGTCAGGTAAATCAATAGGTATATTCAATAATGTATTCAATGAAATTGTCTCATGATTATAATATTTTTTTAAAATTTTGATAGCGAGGGTAACCGGATTAATCCAATTAATCTTTTTAACCTGATAACATATTTAAAGTTGGTATGTATAGCCGTGATATTATTGAATTGATGATTGTTTGGTATTATTGCCTTTTTAACCATGCTTTGGTGTATTTTAAAAGTGTGTTTGCTCTGAAAAAATTAAATTGATGTTTTTTGCTGTATCTTTAAATGATTATGATGTACTGATGTTAAAAAATAAAAATAAAAAATATAAATATTATTTTAATATTTTTATAAATAAAAATTATTTTTAAAAAGTACACGACAATTTAATTTCAAACACCCGTTTGAAATCAAGTTTACAAGCTGTGTTTGAATTGTTCATTGTTTTGAAGGATAATGAATATGAATTTCTTGTTAAAAAAACAAATAAATAATATTAAATAATTTAAAAATATAAAAAATATTAATTTAAAATAAAAAATAAAATATTTTAAAAACATGAAAACAATGAGTCAAACAAACCATCTATATCACCTTGAACTCTTACCATTTACCCTTCTAGGGCAGATCAACACATTGGTCACCTTCTCCAACCCATTTACTCCTCTCACAAGTTTCTTGACACGAATCACAAAACCTCCCAAGTAAAACAGAGAGAAACCCTACCTGGAAACAGTGCAAAGCCAACCACACCAAAAAGGCAGAGCTTGGAAAACCAAAAACACGACTCTAACCTAAGAACAGAAGGTACACCATGGTAAAAGTGAACAGGCAGGGCTTGTGGTCTTAAGATGGTAGCCATTTTTCTTGATTCTATGAGTTTACATTTTATAAATTTAAAAGAATTCACTTCTTTAATCCATATAAAATACACTTAAACAAGACATTTAATTTCAAATAACCGAAAATAATCTTTAACATCAAAATTATCAAATTTAAAATGAAATAAAAAGATATTATCTTATATTTTAAATCGAACCGGTTTTTATTAATGTTTTTATCATATTAATCATCATCTGGTTAGTCTAAGATTCAATCAGAGCAAAGTTTTCATGTTAATTAATCAGAGGGTCGGCGTTTAAATACCTCATGCCATCCAAATTAAAAAAACATAAAAAAATCGTAGTAAAGAGTGAACCCTCATCAACACAAGCCGAATCTTCCTCAAATGCCTGGTAAATAAGCCTCGTTTTCTCCCATAGTCCTTCCCATGCCCCCCTTAAACCCCACCATCCTTCCTGGCCGACCCCAACTCCCCGCCCCACCTCTCTATCCTGCCAAATTTCTCTCTCTAACCCCCTTTTTTTTTTAATATATATATATATATATATATATATACGCACACACAAAAGTATTTATTTTCTTCTCTCGTGTCATGTCATGCAGCAAGCAAGAATAGCAAATAGCAAATAGCACTCTTTCTAGCACATGAAAAGGGCTTTTCAACCTCGCCTTTCTCTCTCACATACGCCCCCACGACACTTGCTTCTCTCTCAGGGACAGTTTATAATTATTTTGATGTTTTTTTAGAAAAAAATATCTTAAAAAATAACGTTGTTATATTTTCAAATGCCATTTTAGTGTTTATTCTAAAATATTATTGAATTAGTGTTTTTTAGTATTTTTAAAATAATTTTGATATGTTAATTGTTTTTTAAAATTTAAAAATATTATCTTAATATATAATTGTTTTAAAATAACATTTTTTAAAAACTTCACTACCAAACACGCACATAATAGCCAGCTCATCCTCTTTCTCTCTCGCTCTTTCTCTATTTATCTCTCCAAAACCACCAAAACACCAACTCCGCTCCTCTCTATATATCTGATGACACTTTCAACGTTTTCTCCATCAGATCTCTTGGAGATGCGTGATTCTTGAGAAAGTTTGAGACTTTCTGTCTTTTTTGGCTTTTTAACCCTTGTGGTTATCTGGGGGTTTGATATCTTTCAATACCCATGACTCAAAATCCTATCTTTTCTTGATTTGTTCGGTGGTTTTAACCTTAAGATCCCATTTTGGCATCTGGGTTTTGGCTGTTTTTCTGAGAGGAAGCGGAGAGGAAGAGCTTTTGAGAGGGTGAGCAAAAATGGCTAATGGAGCTGAGAGAGAGATGGTGTTGTTGTTTAGTGAAGAAGAGTTGAGAGAGATGAGTGGGGTCAAGAGAGGTGGAGATTACATAGAAGTGATGTGTGGGTGTACTAGCCATAGATATGGTGATGCTGTTGGTAGGCTTAGGGTTTTTATCAATGGTGAACTTGAAATCACATGTGAATGCACTCCTGGTTGTGATGAAGGTCTCTTTTCTTAAAAAGTCTTTGTCTTGGTTTTTAAAATTTTTATGAAGGGTTTTAATGAACCGGGGTCTGATTTTTATGCATGTTGAATAGGTCTTGTGTGTGTGTGTGTGTGTGTGTGTGTGTATGTTTTGACGTTGATGGATGTCACTGTCTTTTGTTTAATCGAGAGTGATAAAGATCCTTTGCCAGTTGTATGGTTTGAATTTTGTTTTGTGTTATTATTACAGTCTCTAAGTGTATGTTGTTTTGTCTGAAAGAGTGAGTTGTGCATGCCATTGCTCAAATAGATAATGCAGTTTTGTTTGTGGACTTTTCTATGTTGATTTTTTCTGGTTCAGATTGAACTACAGCTTGTGTTTTGATTCAAGAACTGGTCTTTTGAGTGATCTTCTTTACAATGAGAACTGCATGGCTTTTGTTGTTTTGATTGCAATGGTTGACTTTGATGTTCTAAGGTTTGGTTTTTTAATACCAGAATTCTGCTCTTCCTGTTGGACAGAGTAAGCCTTTGTGTATGGCACTCTTCTATGTACTTTATAGTACCCTCTCTGGCCACTCTATCCTTACAGCTCTCTACCTTTACTGTTATTGCTTTAGATTATGTGCAAATTCAAGGTTGACTATGTGAAGAGAACTATGGTTTTGTACAAGGATGGCTGCTGGTTGGGGTCAAACTAGGAAGCTGACTTCTAAAGGGCTATCATGCACACCAATGCTTAAGTTGGATGTGGTCTTCTGTGTGCATGTACATTTGGCTACGTAGTGCTAAGTTAGGATACATCTTCTGACAACTCAGGATCTATCTTCTTTCACATTGCCGAATATTTTTTTTTCCTGTCACGGTGCAACTGGAAGGGTTGTCTAACCTGTGCCTGTGACTCCTCAGAGTCGATTAAAGAATTGATAACTTGGGATGGTATAGGTGGAGGTTTCAACATCTGTTCAGTACTGGAGTCTTGCAAGGGCTTGATAATGAAAGTTGTTACAGGAAGGGCAGTTTCTAGCCTTTAAAAGAGAGTTAGGTTCGTAGAAAGGGGAATGCATTTTGTTCGCAAGAATAACTCTTGTGGTCTTAACTGAAAGGAGAAAGCATTCACACTGTTTATCTTCATTTCTCATTAGTGAAACACCTTCTGCTGGACTTACCTGATAACTTTTAGGGCCACGTTTATGCAACTGTTCGTCTGTGCTCCATTGGCTATCCTGTGGCTCTTGCAGAAGAATGTGGTATATTGTCTGGTACAATAATCCAGTTAAACTTCTTTCTAATGTCTTAGTCACTTCATAACTTCACAGCAATTCAAAAAAATGGCAGTCGGTGTCCCTAAATGTTAAAATGGATTGATGTTCCCCGTGCATTGTCTTCTTCTCTGTGACTTGACCATATGAAGCTTTCATTTGTTCCGTGCATGTGATCATAGCATATTTGTATTAAAGTATGATCCTTTTTTTTTTGTCTTTAATTTAATCTTTGTTCAGATCTTTTGATTGCTTTATTTCCTGGAAATATCAAGTGCTTCCTTTAATTGTTTGAATGGTTATCTTGATGCAAGACAAGATGACTCCTGCTGCATTTGAGAAGCACTCTGGAAGAGAGACAGCTAGAAAATGGAAGAACAATGTATGGGTCATAGTTAATGGGGAGAAGGTTCCATTGGTAAAGACAGTGCTGCTCAAATACTATAACCAGGCCTCAAAAAATGGCAATGGATCCCACAGGTCACACAATGGACGAGTTTGTCATCGCGATGAGTTTGTTCGCTGTAATAAATGTAACAAGGAACGCAGGTTTCGGTTACGGTCCAAAGAGGAGTGTCGGATTCACCATGATGCTTTGGCTGATGCGAACTGGAAATGTGCTGATATGCCATATGACAAGTAAGTTTCCCCTTGAATCACTGATTGTTGATGATTTGCTTATTTTGACCTTCATGAAGTTTTAGGTCATTAGTCATTTTGAACGATGATTCTAAAATCTGTTTCCTTTTTACATTCGAAGCTGGATTCTGATCATGCACTTCATGCCTGTATGGTGGAGATTTTGACATGTTTGCAGTTCTTGAGTAAACCATGCATTGATTCATTCTTGTTCTCTTTGTTGGTGAAGTTTCTTGTCTTTAGAGAGCAAAACGAGGTCATGAATCCAATCAATATCTTTGTTTTAATTCATTTTTAACTTCATTTGTTGTGCTGTCTTTTTTGTTTCTTTTCTTCTATTGAAGAATGGGTGATTTTGTGCGTCATTTACTAACAGGATGAATAATTTGTTCGGATGGGCATTGATGATAGAAGATGGAATATTGTTTGATTTAGGTGATAGAAGAATGCTGATGCTTTGAAAACAAAAGTTTATATTATATGATCAGGCTTGTATGATTACAGCGTGATCAGCCTCTATGCAAGCTAGGTATAGGTCATGATTGATAAAAGCACCTTCGATCAGACATTCAACAGCACTTGATTAGGCCAAGGTATCCGGTCAAACAAATTATCCTTATTGATAGACTACTCTCATTAAGAGGTATCACAGAGAGCTAAAGTACATTTAGAGGATTAAAGAAATAAGATATCCTTGCTTGAGAAATCATAAATAAAGGAGCAACCTATGTGTTGTTGTAGAAGGATTTCATGTTTTATTAAAATGGATAGGGGATTCATGTATTTTATCTTTTGCAGGACATTTTAATTTCTGAAGTTTAACAAAAATTAAGGGTTAAGGACAATGGAATCCTTATTAAAATGGATAGTATTCCCATGTGATTGATGCTTATTTTAATTTCTGAAGTTTAACAAAAATTCTATTATGACAATGGAACCAATCTTGATACATAGCCATAGGTGTCATCCTACCTTTCGCTGCCACCTTTGCACCTCTGCACGGAAGCATTTCTGAAGTGATAGTCATAGAGGGATACAAAGTAAACTCTGTATATAGTGGAGTTTTTAACAAATTCTATTTCCCTAATTGCTAGCCTGCATTTATAGATGTAATTTTGTGCCATGCAATTGAAGGAAACCCAGTGACATGCTATCTACTTCATGCGTTTCTGGAACATTTTCACATTAAGGGTTAAGGACAGTTCTTATTTGAGATCCCGTCCCAGTGACATGCTTTCTACTCCATGCTTTTCTGGAACATTTTCACGTTAAGGACAGTTCTTATTTGAGATCCCATTTACAGAATTTGGAACATGTATAATTTTTGTTTTTTGCATTTTTTTTCCACTCAATCTTTTGTTTTTATTATCTATATTTGAAACTTCTTCATTTAAGTCTTTAAATAAGCAAAAGCACCTGTGTTTCTTCATGGGCTACAATTTTTCCATCGGTGCTCGAGTTTCTTTATATTTGGAAGATGTTTTAAATGGATTGGTGGGTTCTTGCAATTATCAGATCTGTACTTATGCATGACTGAAGTTCTCCTTTTGCACAACTTTAGTGTAGAAATTTGACTAGACTTTTTCTAGCTGTTCAATGGTCTAGCATGCATGCACGCAGTCTGCTAGTAGAAATTTAACTAATGTTGTGGTTTCATGTGTGTTTTTTTACTTATTTCAGAATAACATGTGATGATGACGAAGAACGGGCAAGTCGAAGGGTGTACAGGGGTTGCACCCGTTCTCCAACATGCAAGGGCTGCACTTCCTGTGTGTGCTTTGGTTGTGAAATCTGTCGTTTCTCAGATTGCAGCTGCCAAACTTGCACCGACTTCACTAGGAATTCAAAAGTTTGAGTTCAAAACAGTGATGCTTTAGCAGTCCTGATATCCCCCCTTTTATTTGTTGCCTTTCTATGGCATTATTGCTTTATTTAATCCCCTGCCCCCACAGTTAAGCCAATGAGTAACATTCTATGTTAAACCTGAAATTCCAGTCTCTGAGTTAGGCATTCATTGTGCTCGTTGGCTGGTATAGAACTTCGAAATTTAGTAATTTATCTCATTTATTTTTTTCTTTTGCATGTTCATGTCTACCGATGGTTTCTTTTCCACCATCAATTCTTGGCAGGTTAAAACCTGCATTTCTTACATCTGCTTAGCCACAGGCACAAGCCCTCCTCACCTGACCACTGAAAGATGAGGGTTTGTGACCATTGACTTGCATGTTTGGAAGCATGGTTGTCAGGTCTGTTCAGGGTCATCCAGTTTAGGACTGGGGCATCAATCAATCCAAGTCAATAATTTTTTTTTAAATTCCTTGGAGTTGAATAGACTAGGTTTCATTGGAACTGGTCGTTTGAGTTTGGTTTGGTCAACTTGCCAGGTTATCTAAACGGTTAAAGTAAAACCTGGTATGGATACAAAATGATTTGAAGAAAATTTGGTCTAAGACCAAGCTTGGTTGAGTCTATATAAAATGGTCCAAATCAAGTTTTGGGTCATTGGGATACCCTGTTGGGTTAAGTTTGTTTGGAAAAAGGGATGGTTGAACTGAGGTGAAATTGGTTTTGCGGTGTTTTATACGGTGAAGAATTTTTAGTTTTAAGAGGATAGAGATTAAAAATATTTTTTTTATTTAGAAATATATTAAAATAATTTATATCAACACGATTTGAAAATAAAAAAAAATATTTTTATTTAAATAGGCAATTAGTTATTGGTTTTGGTTGTATTTATATATTTTGTATTTGATAATTTATGAGTTTGAGTTTGAGATTGTAGTGAATAATGGTTTTTTAAATATTTTTTATTTTAAAATATATATTTTTTTTAATTTTTGATATTAGCACATTAAAACGATAAAAAACAATAAAAATTATTAATTTAATTTAAAAGAAAAATAAAAAATTTAAGAAACTATTGTTCAAATAATAGTGGTTATTTTTTTAAATATATATTTTTTAGAAAATATATTAAAATAATATTTTTATTTTTAAAAAATTATTTTTGACATAACATATTAAAACAATTTTAAAACATAAAAAAATTGATTTAAAATATAAAAAAAAATATTTAATTTTTTTCAAAAATGTGTTCCTAAACATGTTTCCAATGATACTCAAAGTTATAATCATGTAACCAACCTAGGGACTAAAGAATAATAACAAGTCTGAAAAAAAAAATTGAAGACTAACTTATAATCAAGTACTAAAAAGAAAATTTACTCTTAGTTTTGCTGAGGATGGTAAGCAAGCAGCCAGGTGCAGTTGTAAGTCAACTAGTGTGGAAGTTCTTGGCACCATTGAAGTGCTATGGTGGTGATAATTTCTCCAAGATTGGTCAGAATTGGGAGGAAATCACAAGTGAGTGGATAAATCTACTGAGGAAAATGTCTGTATTTGGAGGATTGAAAAACAATCGAAACTACATTTTTAAATACTTGGAAATATATTAAAATAATATATTTTTTATTTTTTAAAAATTATTTTTGATATCAGCGTATCAAAATAATCTAAAAACACTAAAAAAATATTAATTTGAAGAAAAAAATAAAAAAATTTAAATTTTTAAAAAAATATTTTTAAAATATTATCCACTTCCATATAAAAATAAAGGGCTGGTTTTGACTTTAAAAGACAAGATGCAGATGGTTTTAGGCCCATGGAAGAACAAGCATAAAGCCCAGAGCAAAGGGTTTTAAGGATATGTTTGGTCCGTGGAATAACATAGGAGTAGGGGTGATTATTTTCGGTTCAGTTCGGTTTTTAACTATAAAAATCAACCAAACCGGTTTTTTTTTTTTAAAAATCGAAACCAAACCAAAACCGAGTCAACCGTCCGGTTTGGTTCTTGATTTTAAAAAACCGAGAAAACCTATATGCTCATTTTTCTTCTCGAACTCGCCAGTAAGATGCCTTTTCACAACTATTGTTTTCCATGCATTGTGCAAACGAATTAAAAGCTAAAAATTAACACCACTGATTTCATCCCAAATCCAAAACTCTGCTATAAATCAAAACCCTAAATTTCCGGCACCGAAATCGGACTTCCATAGAAGTCATTGAAACGAGCTTTACATTATTCAACACAAAATGCGAGAATCATAAAGTAAGCAAGAAAGCAAAGCAATTATATCACTAGATTGTTGCCTCAAATGTAAAGGGGAAACAAATTGAAAGATATCCATCCTACTCACACAAATAAATCTTCCCATGGTTCATTGGAAAGACTACTAACAATAACATTTTGTATATGGTGTTGGTTGGGGTTCTCATGGCTTACAGGGGATGGTGGTCTCTGCAATCATGTAAGTCACAACATATGGATCCATGTTTGAAGCAACCCTTCTAAGTCTAGGGGGAGGGGGAGGGGGCTGCGGCTAGGGTTACTGGAGGAGATAATTTTTTCTATTTATAGTGCTTTTTTTTTTAACCAGTTCAGTTCGGTCCGGGTTAACCGATTCTTGCATTACAAAACCAAAAACCGAATCAAATCGGGATTTTTTCTAACTATTTTAATCGGTTTAATCGGTTTTTTTTCTCTGTTCGGTTTTTTCGGTTAATTTTTTCTCGGTTTTCTTAGTTTATTCGGTTTTCCGGTTTTTTGCACACCCCTACATAGGAGTATGATGGTTTTCTTTTCTTTTCTTTTCTTTTTTATTACCTCAATCGGACAAAAAAATTGCTAAAACATCATAGTTGGAAATTTATTTTTGAGAATAGAACAATTCACTGAGGCACACATGTCTCGAATGTAAGCTTAAAGGATGAAAAAATGCCTCTGCAATTGTAATTTTAAGATCACAAATATGAGACCTGTCTCGATATACTATGTTAATTTTATAAATAAACTATGTTATTTTTATAAAAAAAAATTTAATTATTATATTTTGATAAAAAAATTTAGCCACTATTGTAATTTTGAATTGTTATATATATAATTAAATAAATATAGTTTAAAAAATAAAGTTTTTAAATTCAATAGAGTTCATAACTAGGGTCATAAGGTGACATAAATTAATTTAATATATCATTTTTTTTTTAAGTTATTATCTTGAAATTCTTTTAAAAGTTAGGTCATGTTTTTGCTATTCGTTTAAGGTTGTATTTGAATCTGTAAAATCAACCGATTTATATCGAGAAAATTTTTACACGAATTAATTTAGAACTCGAACCAAACAAATAGCTGAATTAGGAGATTTTAAGATTAATCAACTTGGTTGAATTAATAACATTGCTAAAAAATTCCCTATAATTTTAATATATTTTTTTTTATCATAATTAAAAAGTTTTTGGTTCCATCCAAGATAGAGCGCGAGAATAATACTATTTATACTAATTTCTCTTAAGATTTGAAATTATATTTCACTCTTTTGGATTATGGACATTTTTTCATATATATTTTCATGAAAATTACTAAAATTTAAAAAAAATAAAAAAATATAATTAAAATAAATATTATTTAAGAAAAATAAAAGAACTAGAATATTACTAGTTATTCTATTTTCTTATAACAAAAATCCCAATTATAAATAAAAAAATCTATACATGCATTTAATTAAATAAATCAAGAACTATCTAAGCAAATAAATGCGGAAAAATATGTTAAAATGTCTATTCGACTCGTCTTGCTAGAGGTTAAATAATTTTTTTAATGCAAATAAATTAATGTGTAGATGTTATTAATGTGTTTTTTGATAGCGAGTAAAAAATATAACTATAAATCAAAAGATCGATGATGCTTACATATATAGTTGGCACCATATGCGTTAATAAAAACATGTAAAATCTCAAACTTATTTTTAACGTAGTGGAAAATTAGGATTATGTTGCAATTGCTACATTGAAACACCATTTTATTAGTCTCTATATAATAATTTTTTTAAAAAAATGTAAAAAAAAAAACTAAAAAAAATATTGCAAAAAAATAAAGATAAATAGACTAAGTGTAAAGCAATAAATATTCAAAGTGTAAAGAATAAAAAATAATATTATTTTTAAAAAAATTATAAAGAAAAAAAAACTAAAAAAATATTACAAAAATTTAAAGATAATAAAAAAAATGGTGATCAATAGAAGAAATATAAAATGATAAAAACATTGAAGAAAATTTAATTGTGCTATTTCTATTGTATTTTTTCAAAAAACAAAAAAATTACAAATTTATCACCGTTAGAAAACCCGCTAAAGGAAAAAAATATAGAAAATTTCAATGGTGACATTTGTACCCTAAAAAAACCTTGTACTTCTAGTACATGTATAGTTTTTATATTTATAAGGATACGATTGTTCTTATAGTATGTTGTTCTGAGCCTACACTCACCAGACGTAAAACAAAACAGTTGTCCAGTACAGTAGTCTAGTTTGCATCGCTGTCATGTCCTTTCCACTTCTATTTTATATTTTATCCAACACCCCATGGCCTATGAAATACCAGAAGCTTGCACAAGTATAGGAATGAGGGAGGGAGGGAGGGAGAGGCCGAGAGGGCATTTGGCTTGCACAAAAGACAACAAAAAGCACCACTCCCAAGGAGCACCTGGGGAGCACACCAAATTTTGCACGAATTAAGATTTGAAGGAAGAATCTCCGAGACCACATGATACAATCCAGATCCATGCATATTTTGAGCCCAAAACTTGATGCCAAGGTTCTCTTAGAATCTCACAGCCACCATGAACCAACCATGAGCAACCATTATCACCACTCCCCTTGCACCAGCAGACCAGCTTCCCCCTCAACGAAAGCCAAACAACAATTCCTAAATACCATTATAATTATATTATAATAAAGAACTAAAAGTGAAGGGGAATACTGCAGCATCAACTGTAATTGAGGCAAGTCCAGCACCAGACGAGCAATGTAGCAAACATTTTCTCTGACATCCATTAACGTAAAATAATTTACACAAAGGAGGCGAGTCTGCAGTGCACTGCAGGTCCACTCATAGCCTATTTCAAGTTACAGCTCAACATGTTACAGTGCAACGTAAACATGACAAAAATCAGTTTGGTGGCTGTCTACCTCTCCCACCTGAAAAACGACCACCCCCTCTACGATAAGGTTTTCTTCCATGGCTGGAAGAGGCTCCTGCATTGAATTGCTGAGGAGCTTGTATGTTGCCAGGAGGGATGGCTGGTGGTTGGAAACTACAGTTCTGTACTAAAGGTGGTCCAGTGGATATCATTCCTTGGTCTACCACATTCATAGCTGGAGGATTAGGTTGAACCTGAAATCCTGTTCCAAATGCAGCTTGGTTAAAGTAGTGTCCTCCCACTACAGGCCATGGTGGAGGATATGCAGGTCCAGCAAAGAAATTTGGTTGTCCGCCTGCGAACAAAGCATTAGGAAGTGATCTCTGACCAGGATTGAACTGTTGCTGAATTGGCATACCATTTGCCATAGGTATCTGATAGGGATGCTGAAGTTGACTCTGTACAGGCCAAGGCATATTATTAGATGGAAACCCACCTCGAATTGCTAAAGCCTGAGGCTGCTGAGATGGTACCATACTCGTCCATACACCATTTGAAGGTGCATAAACACCAGTTGTCTGAGGCACTGGGGCCAATGATGTTCCAACAGCAGAGTCATTACGCAAATTTTGATCGGGTGGTAGCTGATCTACACCAGTTGGCATTTGCTCCCCAAAAGGTTTATTATTCTTCCAACCGCCACCCCTATTTTTCACCTTCCTTCTATTGTTTTTGTTTTTTCCAGATTTCTCATCACTAACTCCCCTCTTTGACATTTTTAACATCCTCTTGTGCTCCGCCTCTTTCTCATCATCTGAAAATTCTGTCTCATTAGTTAACTCTTCATCGTATTCACCAGATGCATCATACCCTTTCTTGTGAAGATTCTTGACATTGAGCACATGATTGGCAAACTCAGGAACAAAAGATATCAAAGTACCATTAAGGACCCCAGAAGGGACTTCACTTTCTGAATTGTATCTCACCACGTAGTATGGGTTTTTGACAGGTCCAAAAATCTCATCTACCAACCCCAACGGGGATCTCTTTTCAGTTATCCACAGGATAGAACCCTCATTCAAGGGATTGTGCTTTTCCAACCCTTGTACTATAACCTGGGGACCTATAGCCTGAAAAATCAAGAATAAAAGATATACTGATACAGCTCTTACCAATCTAAAGTCAACCTAGAGCTTAAATTGACAGAGAAAGCAAACATTTCTGTGTGATTTACATATATTGGTGTTAGATTTAAGACATCTAAACTTCAATAAAAATGATCTGCACTTGGCTTCATATGGGCTTACCGACAAAACAACTCCAACAGGTAGCATCTGATGATGAAGTTCCAATGAAGCATGAACAGGAGGAACAGGAGAGAGAAACTGCAGATTTGGCACAAGCTTATTTGATTAGCAATATGACATAAAAACAAAACATTGAAACGCCTGAATAGTGAGCCACTGGATCAAATTTTGATCTGCAACCTAACTCGGGAATACAAAGAAGAAGTCATGCTCTGCATACTTGCCATCAATGGGTATAACAGTATAGCCTTATTCTGGGTCCATAGAAAGTCACACACAGAGGAGCCAAGTCAAAAATTCCTATTCTTAAACTAACATTAATAGTAAATTGCATTATCATTATCAAAGCAATTAACCTGTTAATGAAGAACCATAAAAATCAGTGACTATATCAAATAGAGAAGGAACGAAGACTTTTTAGTTTTTATTGTTATTTTTTTTTCACAGTCCTCTAATTGTATTCTTACATAAACCTTAAGTTAATTGGGCTGGAGCACCAGTAACTACAACAAAAAATTTGTTTTCAAACAGTATTCATGTTAAGCTGCTAAACCTTCATCTTCTGGAAAGTGAAGAAACAATACACCGCTAGACTATGCCATGTAACACAATAAATTGCCCTAACACTTACTTGCCAGAAAAAATTTGTATAAAAACACCTTGCATTTCTATATTTAACTCCATAGATCGTACTCACATGATCAATGACAAAGCAAGAACTAATAATTCCAATGCCTCGGACATTAAACAATGTACAATAAGAAAAAACTGATTCACACATAAAATAGCAGCAAAAGCAGCAAAAATTTACCTGAACCTCGTTCTTCGACCTAATAGGCTCTCCCGTAGCAGCATCCTCCTCCTCATCAACATCACTCCACTCAACCATCTTGTATCCATCGTCCTCCTCCTCCTCCACCACCTCCTCCTCCTCCTCCTCACCCTCATCCTCACTATCATTCCCAGCAACCATTTCCTCTCCATCAGCATCCCTTATCTCACCTTCTTCCATGTCACCCAAACCATCTAACCTTTTATTTACTTCCATTCTAACTCCCCCCTTCTTCTCCTCCTCTTCCTGATCACTCTCCTCTTCTTGTTCATCATCATCATCATCATCATCACTGCTACTAGAAGATGAACTGCTTTCACTCTCCGATTCAGACTCGCTTTCACTTTCGCTCTCCTCTTCATCACTCACTATTTTACCATTCACACCACTACCGTCACCAATATCTGAACCCGACCCATTCATCAAACCACCATTACCTATCTCTGCCTCATCACCCACAACTTTTGCACCCCCATCAACCACAACTAAACTCAGCTCAGCAACCAAACTAACCCTTCCCATCTCCTCCTCAATAGAACACCCCAAACTCCCTCCTCTTTCAAGCTCCACTCTTTCTTCCTTCACCTTCACCAAACCCCCCAGATCAGACCCATCAACAATTCCCTTCTTTTCTTCGAAAACTGAATCAGAACCATTAACAACCAGGTCCTTAACAACAAGCCCTTTATCATCCATCTCCATTCTCTTCTCAAAATCTAAACTAAACCTTTCTGGGCCTTCAAAAAACTCCTCTATAGAATCAAAATCAAGAAAAGAATCAGCAAAATTTGTGAGCTTTTGATCAAAAGGGTCAATTGGGTCTTCCAAGTTTCTAGCTTTTGAAACTTGGTTGCTTTCTTCTTCTTCTTCCTTAATGGTGGAGGGTTCAGATACAAACCCCACCATTTTTAAGATTGGATTTTTGGAGAGAAGAGTTTATGGTGCAGTGAAATTTCATAACTGAAACAGTGGCAAATCTATTGATACTATATATATACTGTTTTCCTTTTTTTCGTGTGTGAGAACTGGGATTTCTGTTGTTTGGGAGAAAGGTTTGCCTCTTAAACCCTAGTTGGAAGGTGCTAGGGTTTTGGTTTTGGTTGGGATTTTTTATATGGATTTGGTGAGCTAAGGCTTCTTATTTTCATGGGATGGGCTACTCTTGGGCCATTAATTTGAATCTGTTATTTTGAGACACCCCCCCTGTTTTCCTATCTTTTTCTTGTTCATATGATAGGTTAAGAAATAGAGAAGTGGACGTTGATCTTTTCATAAGGATAAAATATTGTATAATAAATTGATGACTTGATGTGTTTTTCAAATTAAAATTAAGATTATCACATATTTTCAACCATTAATGAAACTTTGAATTATTGTTCTTGATATCTTGGTTTCTACCAAGATACTATGTGCCTAGGCATCCAAGGTTATATAATTCATTTCTGCAAATATGCAAGCAATAGATGTTATTTTTAATGAATTAAAATTTGTTTAGATCATTAATTTCTAGATTTGTTCATGTCATTATTGGTCAAAACTAATCATGCTAATTTCCCATGTATTGCTCCAATTTTATGAAGGAAAAAGCTAGGATTCAAACATTATATGAATGCATTCATTAACTTTTATCTACCATTGATTTGTTTTTGAAAAAAATCAAATATTTAAATAAAAACCAATGAATTTTTTAAAGACATTAAATAAATGTTATTTTATATATTAATATTTTTAAGTATTCCAAAAAATTCTAAATAAAAAAGAAATATCGTGATTAATTAAGAACATTGAATAATTTTTAATAAATACCCTTTTAAGAAATATTCTTAAAGTGTGATGCTAAGATCCCATTTGTTTTTTATTTTTTTTAATTTAAATTAATTTTTTTTAGTGTTTTCAAATCATTTTGATGTTCTAATATATAAAAAATAATTTTTAAAAAATAAAAAAATATTATTTTGATGTATTTCTAAGTAAAAAACACTTTTAAAAACAACAACAACATTCTCAAACACCCCCTATCTATATGGTCATGCCATGGTTTTAAACCATGATTGAAATTAAAAAAAAAAAACACTATTTTTAATGTTTTCATTATTATTGAATTCCACAATTTAAAACGCTAGATAGCAAAATTGAAAGCTTATTACAAGCTGGGCTATGGAAAGGACTTCTGAAATAAAATAAATACAGAAAGCTGTAATCTAATGGCATTAATTCTCATAATTTATTACACCCAGTTGTCCTTTCTCACAACTTTCTTCACTCATTAAGCTGAGACAGAAAAAATGCACTGAGAGTGATAATATCTGTAGATGATGATGAAAGGGAAACCAAACACCCCTTTAATTTCTTGCTGGCATTTCACATGCATCTCATCGTCATTCAACAACTTCCCAGGCACGGCTGTCTATATTCCCTCAGCAACAAAAAAAGAAGGAAAATCCCGTGAGTTTTCATCTTCCTGCCCTTTCATGATCATACTTTGTATTCGTAGAAGTTTACACTTCTGCATTTTCTTGATTAAAAGGTTCGAAGAAAGTAAGTTTAATGTCAAGAAAAATAAAAAATCATTGCTAGAAGATTGGAGCATGCAGCTAGCATAGACATAAAATTATATCATGGGTAAATTAAATCATAGTTTTAATACTTCGATTGGCCTGACAGGTTGACACAATACCAACCAATTCAAGACCTGAATCGATTTGAGTTAAACAAAATATATAGTTGATCTGGTCAAAACCTGACCATTAATTTTTTTTTAATAAAATAATATTTTTTTAATTTTTAATTATTTTTATTAACCTGATAACCCTCTGAACCCGTTATAAAAATCTTCCCTCAACTACCGGATTGATTTTTAAACTACGTGTAAAATTGCTACCTTCTATTAGGTCATTAAAGGGTTCACCTAGACTAGTACTCTTATTATTTCACTTATTTCTGAAAAAGACTCCATGCATGCATGCATTAATTAATATAATTATGCGAACCAGACAGACACGTATGTTAATAAAAAAATTACAATTTTAATAGTAAAAGTGAGACCGTACGTATTCAGTTATTGGCATCACCTACAGAGTCCTCTTGATGATGAGCCATTACTGTCCATCCTCCTGATTAAAGCTGCCCGTCTGTAAATTTATCACACTCCCTGCACAAACTGCAGGATTCCAAACCCAAGACCATTGACGTATTCCCCCTTTTTGTATGCTGCAAACAAGAAAGAACATTGAGCATCTATCTCCCTTTGAGGACTCTAGCTAGCTCTCAACAGTTTCCTTCTTCTTAATTTTTTCTCGATGAACAACACTGCTCTCTACAATTTCCCACCCCAGATTTCTCATAAAAAAAGGTTAAGAAATAGAATAAGCAACGTGTAAAACTAGAGGTTCAAGCATGTTTTTATAAGTAGCTGCAAGGCATCCAAAACTTATTTAATTAACACCATATATATAAACCTAGAGCAAAGGGGAAAAAAACCCATGCTGAAGTCCTCCAAAGCTAACTAGCTAAAGGAATGAAGAACAGTAATTCAGTGGTAAGATTTGAGAATAGCTCCACAGAAAGTACACATGATAGCTCTCCAAGATCTCGAGTAAAATGGCACATAGCAAAATCTTGTACAGGTTTTCATGTCAGCTACACTTGCTCCGCCACCACACCTTGAACAAGTCCCAGCTGCCGGCTTGCTTCTTCTCACTTTCCGAGTCTGATCAACAAGAAAACAAAAGTAAACCATGGTGTTCTTGTCTTGATATATTTTGGGCTTGCCGTAGTTTTTTTGAGTTGAGACTTGAGAGAGCAATACTGCTGGTAAGCAGTCAGCATATAAATAGTAGCTGGGCAAGTGCATTTATATACGCATGAGAGGCGTTAAAGATCAAGCAACTTCATTGGTCTTTTGACCGTTAGACTCGCCGCATTTTTAAAACTAAAACTCTTTTTAATCCAATTAATTTTAACCCCGTCGTGTAAAGGTATGTTTGGAGTTGAGATGAATGTTTCCCTATTTTTTTTAATTTTTGATATTTTGTTTTGTTTTAAATTAATTTTTTAGTTTTTATAATTGTTTTGATATGGTGATGTTAAAAATAAATTTAAAAAAATAAAAAAAATATTTTGATATATTTCTAAATAAAAAGTACTTTGAAATATAATCTCTACCATACTCTCAAATAAACACTAAATTCAGCCTAGTTAGTATCAACCCGATAATCTATTGAACTAGTTTATAATTTAACCTAAGTTTTAAAAAAATTAAATTCAAATGAGTTAACTCATAACCAAATTAACCAAATCAAAACTTAATTTAATTAAAAAAAATTTAAAACTATATTATTTTAAATTTTTCAAAAGTTAACTTGTTTTGGCTAGTAATTTAATATTTTAGACCATTTTAGAAACATGTTGAATTTAATAATTTTATTTTAAACTATAATATTTTTTTTAAAATCTTTTGATCTTGTCTCTTTCAAATCTTAAATAATAATAATAATAACAACAACCAACTTACCTCTCAACCAACTAAAAATAAATAAAGATCATTGTGAACAAGTTTACGAGTTCATGGGAAGAGTTGTTTGTTGTCTGGTCATGAATTAATTGGTGGCGGTCTACTCCCTTTTGAGTGCAAAGAGTTTTTTATTTCCACGTGTCAGACACGGTTAGGCTTGCAGCAACGTGGAAGGTGGTCTGAGGGGATCTGGACCGTACACGCGGGTAAGACTCAGGAGCCGACAACAGCAATGTCATTACTAAAGGCCAGCCAGGAGATTTTTCGGTTTTTTAGGAGTGCTGCAAGAGTTATTTTTTAAAAAATATATTAAAATAATTTTTTTTTAATTTTTTTTATATCAGTATATAAAACAATTCAAATTACTAAAAAATAACTGGTTAATTTAAAACTAAAAAATTCAAAACAAAATAAAAATAAAATTGAATTACAATATCGAACTATATCTTTGTTTAACAAAGAATATAGGTGGCAGGTGTTTGGTTTCTGTCTATTTTTTTTTCCTAGGCCTGTCCTATTTGTTTAAAAATATTTTTGAAAAAATTTAATTTTTTTATTTTTTTGTTTTAAAGTATATTTTTTTGATATTTTAGATCATTTTGATGCACTGATGTTAAAAATAATTTTTCAAAAATAAAAATATTATTTTAATATAATTCTGGATAAAAAACACTTTAAAAAATAACTACAACCACACTTCCAAACACGCGTTACACGAAACACAACCCAGCTAAATGAATTGATTTAGGATCCTTTTCCTATATTGATTATCAAAGAAAAATCTAGAGTTAATATGATTGATATAATCAAAATTGGTTTGATAATATTTTTAAATTTTTTAAAATAATATCATTTTATGTTTTTTTTTTTTAAAAAAAAACTAAAACAACATTTATGAGGATACGGGGAGAGTTGTTTGTTGTTTGGTCAAGAATTAATGGTTGCGGTCTAGCTCCCTTTTGAGTGCAAAGAGTTCTCTTGTGGGTTATTTACACGTGTCAGGCACAGTTAGGCTTACTACTACAAGGGAGGTGGTCTGAGATGATCTGGACCGAACACGCGGGCAGACACAGGAGCGAAAAATAGCGAGGTCATTACTGAGACCAGCCAGGAGGCTTTTGTTGACTAGGGAGAATGTGGGTGGCAGTTTTTAGGTTTCTATCGATTTTCGGGCACTGCTACGAAACAGACAAATTATTTTTAAAGGGTAATTGCCATTTCCTGTTTTTTTTTTTATATATATATAATTATATTTGAGCTCATTTTAAAAATATACTTAGCTTAAAAAAATTAAATTATTGTTTTTTGATATTTTTTTAATTGTTTTAACCTATAGATTTTCTCTTCTAAGAAAAACTCCTTGATTACCAAGTTAATTTTTAAAATTATAATAATTACTGTTTAGCTAAGTACTCTTTAATAACATGGATAAATGTTAGTCTATCTAAATTTTATTATTCTTTTCTATACTGAAGAATATTTTGGAGTATTCATTAACATGATTGACTTATTTTCATTTAATTAGTTTTTTATAAACCCTAGCTAGTTTATTAAAAGATGAGAATTATATATATATATATATATATGCATCTCGTATTTGTAGCTGTGGTTAGAGCCTACTTATTAAACACATCTCGGCTTGGCTTGACATGAGAAAATCACGGCTTGGAGCTCGACACAGGCTAGGTTTTAAGCTGAATTTTAAACAATATTGATTTGGTAACATTTAGTTGACGGTAGGTTAACCCTACCATTTTGACAAAACAAAATAAAATTATTTTAATAAGAATAATAGATATAATTTCATCTAACTATATTTACTTACACTTTTTTTTAATATTACCAAACACACACTAATATGAGTTATGAGTTGAAAGAATTATCAAATATCTATCAAAATATGATAGAAGTATTTTTTTTGAATTTTTTTTTAAATTTTAAATTAATATTTTTTAGTGTTTTTAATCATTTTGATATGTTGATATCAAAAATAAAATAAAAATATAATTTTAATTTATTTTTAAATTAAAAATATTTTAAAAAACAACATATATAATAATCTTAAACACAAATTAAATCATTTTGAACTGAATATTTATTCATAAGAGCGATCTACCTTGTAGCATTTTTTTATGTAGAAATCCGAAAACATATTTGAAAAAACAAAATCTATTTATCAAATGAGCCAAAACTCAAAAGACTACAGTAGCATCAGTCCTTCCACCTCAGAGCCCATGTCATGAACCAACACATCTCCGAACCGCCAGAAATGTTCAAAAATCAGTTATGAAGCTTCTTCTCTCTAGCCAACGCCATTACAGCACGCTTGCTTCTCTAAATCTCAAAACTTTCGAAAACCCACAATCCAAAGCATACAAAATCATCCAGTACTGCAAATCCGGTTCGCTTTTTGAAGCAATTCACGTCCTAAACTCCATAGACTGGACAAGACTCTCCAACAAACCATTCTTTTATGCTTCTCTCTTGCAAACTTGTACTAAAGCTGTCTCCTTTACTCACGGTATCCAATTCCATTCTCATGCTATAAAATCTGGTCTTGATACTGATAGGTTCGTGGGGAATAGCTTGCTTGCACTTTATTTCAAGCTAGGCCCTAATCTTTTTGAGGCAAGAAGGGTTTTTGATGGGTTGTTTTATAAAGATTTGATTTCTTGGACTTCAATGATAACTGGTTATATTAAGGTAGAAAAACCAAAGAAGTCTCTTGAATTGTTTTTGGAAATGTTGGGTCTTGGTATTGAGCCAAATGGGTTCACTTTATCTGCTGTGATAAAGGCGTGTTCGGTACTTGGGGACTTAAGGCTTGGTAAATGCTTTCATGGGGTTGTTATGGTTCGTGGGTTTGATTTGAATGATGTTATTTCTACTGCTTTGATTGATATGTATGGAAGGAATTCTGCGGTGGATGATGCGATTCTGGTGTTTGTTGAATTGCCTCAACCAGATGCTATTTGTTGGACCTCGATCATTTCAGCTTTTACGAGGAACGATGTGTATGATAAAGCTTTGGGATTCTTTTATTCGATGTGTAGGAAACATGGGTTGTCGCCTGATGGGTTTACGTTTGGGACGGTTTTGACTGCTTGTGGTAATTTAGGGAGGTTGAAGCAAGGTAAAGAAGTGCATGCTAAGGTGATTACATCAGGATTGAGTGGAAATGTTTTTGTTGAGAGCAGCCTTGTTGATATGTATGGGAAATGTAGGTTGGTTAACCAATCTCAATGTGTTTTTGATAGAATGAGTGTAAAGAATTTGGTTTCTTGGACTGCATTGTTAGGGGGATATTGTCAAAATGGTGACTTTGAATCTGTTATTAGGATTTTTAGAGAAGGGAAAAAGGTTGATACCTATAGTTTTGGAACTGTTCTTCGTGCTTGTGCAGGTTTGGCAGCTGTAAGACAAGGGAAAGAGGTTCACTGCCAGTATGTGAAAAGGTGTTGTTGGCGAGATGTGGTCACAGAATCAGCATTAGTTGATCTTTATGCAAAATGTGGTTGTATTGATTTTGCATACAGAATTTTTGTGCGGATGTCAGTTAGAAATTTGATAACTTGGAACTCGATGATTTCTGGCTTTGCCCAGAATGGAAGAGGTGGAGAAGTTTTTCAATTATTTGATGAGATGATTGAAGAGGGGATTGGGCCTGATTATATTAGTTTTGTTGGGGTTCTTTTTGCTTGTAGTCATGCTGGTTTGGTTGACCAAGGGAAGAAATATTTTGCCGCAATGACTGAGGTATATGAAATTAAACCAGGAATTGAGCATTACAATTGCATGATTGATCTTCTAGGCCGTGCTGGTTTGCTAGAAGAAGCAGAAAATTTGATAGAGAACGCAAATTGCAGAGATGAGCCATCTCTTTGGACAGTTCTTCTTGGTGCTTGTGCAGCCAGTCCACACTCTGCTACTGCAGAGCGCATTGCAAAGAAAGCAGTGGAATTGAAACCTGACCACCACCTCAGCTATGTATATTTAGCTAATGTCTATAGAGCAGTTGGCCGATGGGATGATGCTGTTAAAATTCGGAATTTAATGACGAAGAGAGGTGTTGGCAAAATGCCAGGCACAAGTTGGATCGAGACTTAAATAGTAATATTTGTTAATATCTAGATAACAGTCTCAGGTGAAAAGAATCTTCTATGTATATCATCTTAGCAATTTTGAAGGCTGAAGAAAAGCTTGAAGTTCTCAAGATATCCAGAATCACAGAAGACATGCAGGTCCAAAAATCAAGAGCGATGAAACCAGATGCAGACTACGGACACCGATTTTTCTGCAATAGCTGTCCTTGACCACCGAATTGGAACGCTTCCAGGCATTTGGTATACTAGAAGATTTCCTGTCAATGTCTTGGTTAAAATGAGTACTCGGAAAGTTGTCAGCACAGAATCTCCTGCAATGAGATGAGAAGACACCAAAATTTTGTTCATGGGAACTTCTCAACCTAAACGAAAACTTCCTCTGCTGTCATGCCCTTTTTGTAATACAATCACCATCAGGAATTAAACAAATGACACCAAGTTATTTTCCATGTTTAATTCCTGGGAGCCATTATGACAACTAAGTCCTGTAAATTTCTTCATTTTTTTTTATCTCCGAGAAATACAATTGAAAAAAAAAGGTGTGCGGTCTTTGCACTTAATTGAATAGATCTTTCAACCTCCAATTAATTTTATAATCTGATTTAAAACTACAAAATGCTTTGAAATGTAGAGAGAAGATGTTAAATTGCAGAAGGACTGAAACTTTTTTCGTTTCATCCGTAGTTAGTTGTTCATGAACAACATGCTGTTTCACATTCTATTCCAAAAACTCTATTGATGAAACTTTGATTGCTGAATGTTGTTTCATAAGCTTTGCCGAATGTTCATAAGCTGGCATCCAGTGACCAGGTGATGATTATTCAAAACTATTGCAGTATTCAAATAACTTGTTGTCATTGAAAACTCAATTCTTATATTTTCTGAGGAAATAAAAGGAGCACAGAAACTGTGCATGGGGAATGTAAGTGCATGTACCTTAACCCTACTTCATTTCAACTTCGAGGCTCTAGCATGAGCCCAATTAACTGTAAGAAATGCACTGGTTTACAGGATCAAAGTAACAAGAAACACCACAAAGAGCCTGGGCAAATGAAGGACATCATTTCTGTTTATCAATGAAAATAACCATTTTAGGTTCAGAAAGTTATAACATGTCATACAGCTAGTCAGCTACAAATGCAATAATACGATGTATCAACTCTGAGGAATCAATGTGTATGAAAGAACGACACACCGCAACTGTGTAAAAAGAAGAGAACAGGCAAAATTTGGTATTGACATCAAATATTAAGAAGGGAGCAGCACTGGTTTACAGTCAAAATAATCTTACAGCAAAACCAGACTCTACATCAAGACAGGACTATCCTTTGACTATTGTACTATCCATACATACAATTCTTCGATGCTCAAATGAACTTTGCCTCTGTACAGTGTGCATAATTGGTAAAAATACAAAATTACTGGATTCTAAAAGCCCAGAGAACTTTCATCAGACCCGGCTTCAATTTCAGAATCAGAATATTGTTGAGAATCAAAACCAAATCTTATGTCTTGGTTAACCAATTCGGCAAGATCATTCCTGTTGGCATTTTTATAAGCATCCACGACAGCCTTGACTAGAGAATCATTGGGCTTGATCTCTCCATACTTTAATTGGCTATAAATCCTCTTCACACCTTCAACCATACCAGCTTTCCCATAACAATGAACCAGATTAATAGAAGTAACAAGGTCTGGTTCAAGGCCTTCATCCTGCATTTTCATGAATGTTTTCAAAGCTTTATCAATCTCCCCTGATGACCCATAAGCATATATTGCAACATTGTAGGCAAAGGAATCGAGAGCTACTTCTGCTTTTGTGAAAGACTCACATGACTCGAGCGCTAAAGCATGCAGACCCACTACAGAGAAAATGGAGGTGATGACTGCTTGTCTAGCATAAGGTTTTCCTTCCAGATAAGCTGATTCTAGATGTGCTATGCCTTCAGATGGAAAGCCCCCTTTCTTCAAAACAGTGAATAAAATTTTAAAGGTTCCACCATCAGGCAACAGTTTCTGGCCAATCATCTCATGCAACAATTCAGCACACTCACGTAGCTGACCATTGGTGGCATAGCATGCCATTACCTTATTATATGACACACAGTCCCTCAGTAAACCTGACTGCTTCATCTCCTCTGCAATATCAATGGCTTCATCAAGCATGCCCATGCTCTTATACAGATACATCATGGTCGCAAAGGAAACCCCATCAGCCTGACCATTTTCTCTCAAATTCTTGAAAACCAATTCAGCTTCAGATACCATTCCAAGGTCTGCATAAAGACTGATCATACTATTTGATGCAATAATATCAGGACCACCCTCCAAATCCTTCATCTTCTTATACAAATGTTTTGCTCCGTCAAAGCATCCCAGCTTACTATAAACCTTGATCAGGGAAGTCAGCACTATCTGATTTGCAGGAATCCCGCTTTCTTCCATCATGCGAAAATATTTCAGAGCTTCTTCAACATTTCCAACTTCTGCAAATCCATTGATTAAAGACCCATAAACAACTTCATTAGGTTTTACTCCTGCCTTTACCATTTCTTGGTAAACATCAACTGCATCAGAAAGCTGGCCCAGACGGGCATAGCATGCCATGACAGCAGAGAAGGTTAGACATTGCGGTTTAAACCCTGCTTCTTGCATTTCATCTAAGAGGTCCCTAGCTTGATCCATTAAATCACCACCAGAGAACATTTGGATAAGAGAATTATATGTGACCTCATCAGGCCAAGTCCCATGATTTCTCATGCCCTTAAAGAGAGAAAAGGCTTTATCATAAAGCTTTGCCTTACCATAAGCTTTGACCATGACATTATATTCCAAAACACCCTTCTCCGGTCCCAACAAATCCCTTTTTCCATAAAAGACAGCCTCTGCTTCAGCCCAAAGCCCCCCTTCAGCATAAGCATCGATAATTGCTGCACGAACCTTTGATGAGAATCCAACATCAAACTGGCACTTGTCTAAAAGGTTATTTGCTCTATCATGCAAACCTTCATTAATATACATTTTAATGATACCAGGCACAGAATGCACATCAATTTTCTGAGAAGACTTCTTCATTTCTTCAATAACAGCCTCCACTTCTCTTACCATATTCCTTCCACATAATATATGAAGTATAGTTCGATGAGATACAATATCAGGAACAAGACCCACATTTCTAATCTTCCAATAACACTCAAGGGCTGCATTAATATTTCCTGCATCAGCATATAGAGATAAAAATATATTATAAGTTCTCGTATCAGGAGATATCCGTCTTTCTTCCATCTTATCAAGCAAAGACTCTGCTTCTGACAAAAGTCCATGACTTCCACAAGTAAAGATCATGGTATTGAAAGTGATAGTATCCATTGCCACCCCAGATTTCAACATTTCTGAAAAGACTTCAGCTGCATCCTTGAGACGTCCTGCCTTCCCATACAAATCAATCAACGTATTATATGTGGATGTTAGACATGGCTTCCTAACCAGTGTTTCTTCATCTGATGAACCCCCAATCTTTACTCTCCCTCCTGTTTTGAAAAGCTCAGTCAACAAAAAATGCTTAAAACTAACTGGTTCAGATCGAGACCCATTTTCAGAATCAAGCATAGAATCCAATTCAAGACCATCCAACTCAACCCTTCCAGCACACCAATCCTTATAGAACCTCTCTGCCTTGTCAAACGCCCCCACATCCTTCAAAACCTTGACAACAGTATTCATTGTAACCTCATCTGGAAATAACCCTCTAAGTCTCATATGTTTAATCCACAAAAGAGCTTCAACAAGACCCGCTTTGGCATACACATCAACAAGCATTCCATAAGTATTATTCGTCGGCAAAACCCCATTTTTTGCCATATCCATCCAACAAAGCCGCAATTCATCCCATCTCTTAGCTCTACCCAACACTCGAAGCACAATATTATAATGAATCACATTCGGAACATAATCCTTCTGCGACTTAAAAAACTCGAAAACCCTAACAACTCTCTCCCAATTCCTCTGTTCTTTAAGAACCACAGTCTGTTCTTTAGGACTCAAATTCTCACAAAAGGAATAAAGGGTTTTCTCAACATCAGTATTAGACTCTAAAGACCTTAAAATTGATGGCAAAACACCACCATACTTCTTCTTTTTACCATTTACTGAAAAACCCTTAGTCGGTAAAGTTAGAGTCTTCGAGTGACACTGAAGCTTGAACCCTAAAAAAACCTTACTTTCTTGACTACTTTGTTTCTGGGTTTGTGAATATAAAACTCTTTTATCACCAAGTAAAGCATTGTTGGGTAAAGGACAGTGCTTTCTTCTTGAAAAGTTATGATTTTTAAGATGGTTGTTATTAAACCCTATAAAAAACCTAGGAGAATGAAGAGAAAGGAGCTTACTTGGAGAGTAAATGTTCAGTTGGGGGAGATTTTGATGCCCTAATTCTCTTGAAGTTTGATTGTGACTCTGACTGTAACTGTAACTGCCACTGTGAAGCATTTTTTTTCTTGAGTTAGGGTTTTTGGGGTTCAAGAAATTTGGTTAGGAAATGAAATGGGTGTACACTGTACAGTGTTCTTGCAAGTTGCTTGATATTTGGCCGTAGAAAGTGGGCCCAGGCTGGAAGCAAACGACAGAAGGGGAATAGCAATGAATCTGAAGGGTAAAATAGTGAGAACGTTAGTCAGTATTTTCAATTGGCGTTACCGAACCACTATTTCAAGTTAATTTTTAATATAAAAAATTTGACAATATTATAAATATATTTTTTGATATTATAATTTTTTTAATTAAAAATAATGTTTTTATTTAATAAAATAGATTTAATAATATAAAAAATAATAAATCAAATAAAAATTGTTAAGATCGGTAAAGATCTAAGTCAGAAGTTGATTTTTTTTATAAAACAAAATAGATGCACTTATAAATATTTTATTTTGACTATTATTTTTTTTATATACATTTCTTTTATTTTTTTTTAAGGTCAAATCTACATACATATGATTTTTATTCTTATAAATAAATCATGTAAATATAACTTATTTGTCTAAAATTTAAGATAAAAAAAGTTTAAAGATAAATTAAAATAACTTATTTAAAGTATTACGAAATTAAAAAAAATCAAAAGATCAATAATATTTTTAAAAAATAATTAAACAAGACAATTTTTTTAAAAATAAAGGGTATTAATTAAAAAAACTCTTAAAAAAATAAGATCAGGAGTTATTAATCTTGAAAAAGAGATGTGCTCCACTAGTTTTTTTTATCTTTTTAAAGACTATAAATGACTTGTTATTCATTTATGTTTTTGGAGGTGATCAGAAAATTATGGTTTTAAAATTTATTTTTCAATTTATTTTTATCTGACTCATCGTAAAAATCTCAATACACATTTTGAAGCCTAAACTTTGTATAATTAAAACCTCAAAATCAAATTAAATTGAAAACAAATTAACATGCCTGATCTATATTTTTAATATGTTTAAAAGCAAAATCACTTTCATTAAATTCTTTTATCCAAGACAAACTTATTAACATAAAGTTTAGTTATTTTAATGGTCAACTGATTACTCTCTTTCTCCTTATTATTTTCAACATCTCTCTCTTCTTTCTTTACATTTAAGGAATGAAATGAGATAATAATAAAGTTTTGAATTGAAATATAAAAATAAAAAATAGAAGGGACCAAACATGTATAATTCAAAACTTCAGGAATGAAATTTAATTTTTCCATGTGTTTTGAAAAAACATACCTATTTTTATTCGTGTTAATTTTAATTCTTATTCTTTTTTTTATATATATAATAAGTTTGAAGTGTATTTTGTGAAATAAATCTTTAGTTTAATGTTAAAATAATCTATAGCAAACCAGGCATGTGAAAGAATAATATAAATAGAAAAGGATATTAACACAAAACATCATGAAAATATAATATAGAAGAATAAAATTAAAAAGAAATTAAGTTCAACGACTAATCTATAAAATAAAAGGTAAAAATCTCAGGGACAATGAAAGGAAAATATTAGCTATGAACAGTGTGCTGAAGAGTTTACAATTAGCTCAATTTTTTAGTTTATGGTGTAAATGTTAATAAGGGCCGAGTTTGGCTTCTTTCTCCTTCCAGCAGGTAAAATTCTTTCGAATGGTTTTTTTTTTTTTTTTTTTTTTTGACTGGTTGTAAGAATCAAGAGGGAAAAAAAATAGGAAAAGGTTTTGAAGTGAGAACTTTTGGGGGTTTTAACTTCCAGGAAACCCTAGAATCAGAGACTAATATATTATTAAAACATTATCATGTTTGGATTAATGCCATTCTGCAACCAAATTTTTATTTGACCGCAACTTGAAGATGGGTTTTCTTTTTTCTGCATAGTCCATGCCGCCCCTTGTGCTAGTGATGTAACGACTGAAGTCATCTGATGGAAAATGGAACATTGTGGAGCTGCGAAAATTATCAGAAGCATTCACACAAGAAATCCATCAACACCAGCAAATTGTAAGACTTGACTCCTTGCGAGCCACAACGTTACGTCCATGGCAGGTCAAGAAAAAAACAGGCCAAAATTAACATGAATCAACTAGCTGAGGTTTACCAGACCAGTGCGATAACACATATCATCATCTCATGGATCAAGCACTTCTTGTTTGAGGGAACCATTCAAGCCTGAAGCCCATCTGCTGTAGTCTCGGCAACCGCCTCTCTTTACAAGCACTAGAAGTGTAAAAATGAATTAACATACAATGACACAATCATTCTATAGAAATACAAAGTGAGAAACAAAGTATCAATCTCAGTCTCATGAAGCTGATGCCTCAGCAGAACACAAAGCTCTAAAAATGAATCCTATTCAATTTTTCTAATCTGACAAGTTCTTTGGTTTGAGAATTGTGTATAAAGATGAACACATCGACAAGGTTAACAATGAAGCAAGACGCGTTTAGTATGGAAGTAGGTCTTTCGGTACCATCCAAGAAGAGCATTTTTGTCCAGTGGGAGCAATGTCATAGGGCAGCCATCATGGTCCTTGTGGCAGCCTCTCGCTTCATCTCTGCTGCTTTCCCACTGCCTCGGAAATACATGTAGACTTGCTGCAATTCAGGACAACAAACAAACAAACCTTTAGCAAAACCATAATGAAACAGTAAGCAGGGATGCGTGCACAAGTTGTCCAAGGATTTATTCAACCTGAATGACCCAGATACTGAGGAGGGATTCAACGCAGAAGAATCCAAATCCAATGAAGTAGAATATCTGCAAACAAAATTGTACTAGAGTCAGACTTGCTTGGGCATCTGCATCAAAACTGTACACAATCAAATATACAGATGCATTTCTCCCATTATTCTCAAGTCAACTCAGATAATTTTACAAAGCCATACTTCATCGAAACTCTCGCTCTAAAAATGAACTGTAACATATCATATGCAGCATGAAAGTACTTCCATAATAGCAGTGCAGGTCCACTAATATTATCAAGGATCGAACTGTTAACTAAAAAGTAGAAAGCTTACCCCAACTAAAGCGTGGTTGCCCATAAGATCAATAGCAGGCAAAATACCTCTGTCCACAAAAGATCACACAAACATTAGCAGAGTAGAGAAATTAAAGGTAAATACAATCAATATATTTTCAACCCTATCAATCTCAAACATTTTAGAAAAAAACTCCAACAAAACATAATAATATGAATTTCAGATGAGTGGGACAATCCTCGTTTTCCCAGAATAGTTGTTTCACTTTCCAAACAAAGCCACGTCATATTTAATTTCTAGCAAAATAACTATCTTCAATGCAACATCTAAAAGAAAAACTTACGCAAGAGATTTCCCCTTGAAAACAATTGGGGGAGCAACAGCAGCAAAGATGCAAAAGCCAATGTGAAACTGCATGGAAAACACAAGAACAACAAATAAGGGATTTTCTAGAGGATCTTCAAGAAGGAAAGGAATACATAAATGAGATTACCAGGTAAGCAAAGAAAAACCATCCAAACTTCAGAGCACTATCTGTCCTGCAAAAGGAGTTGGCACAGAGTTGAATAAAAGTTATGATAGCATAATGCACGTAATGGAAAAAATGAACAAAGAGAGAGTATAACTAAACCATTACATTCTTCTTATTACTTGAAAGCATAATTTAAGTACTTCAAAACCCATCCCCATATTTTTCATTAGGCTATTATTGCTAAGTTATAATGCTCAAGAATTACCAGTATTTTAATGGAACATAATCCAGAAAAAAGGATCTGTCTATTCTGAACCCATTCATCCATCATATACCATGGGCAAAGTTCAAAACATATAGCATCTCTTTTATCAGTTAGCAGAACTATTTATGCTAATCAAATGATATACAGCATGAAAGCAAAGACTCAAAAAAGCCAAGGATAGGAAAATATCTGAGTTTTTATGCAAACACTAATTGATCTCATTTCTCTAATGAATTTTCTGAGTTACAGTTTCTTTAGTGATTTCATTAAGCTTTCAAGAATATTAAGGATAATTCTCTCCAATGCTAGCAGGCAAACTAATAAAAAATAACTAAACATGACCTCTCCAATGCAGAGCATTGCAAAAAAAAATTATTATTATTGTTACTGCATTTTCAGCTCCATCCACCTCCCTCCCACCCTCTTTTTGTTTGGACCTCCTTGCAAGTTCAGCTCCTCACCAGAGTACGTCAGATTCTTTCCACAATTGCAGGAAGTATATATTCTTTTATAAGATGATACTTCAGATCAACAAATATCCAATTCAAATCACACGTTGGCATATAAAAATTCACCAACCATGTCTAGATTGACCACATTATTATTAAATATGAAAATCAAGTCTTCACACCATCCATAAGGTCATCTGTGAATGATGCAAACAGATGAATCAAGCTCATACAATCATATTTAGATATTTATGGGATCCTGAAAAGCTTTAGAAACAAAGGGCGTGAATAGGAAACACTGCTATGCAAGTACGGAATAGTCAAAGGAGAAATTTCACAGGCCCCACCTTTCATGACATGAAAAACAAAATGAGATTCAGCCATGAATGACAGAATAATACCTCATTGCACGATAAAGGGGGCGATACCACATAACATAGCCTCCAGGGACCCCTGCTATGAAGTAGATGATGGCAAGAAACCATATCGTTGGACCTAGAAAAGAAAACGATTTTAGACAAACTGGTGAGATAGCCATATAATCAAATATGTTCAGTGGATTTGCACCAACCTTCTCCTTTGATCCAGGCTGTGGTAACAGCTATAATATTCCAAGAAAGACAGACAAATAAACCTGCAATTTCATAACATCAGGTTACTCTACAGCTGTTAAATGTTTGTCTGGAAACATTTCTCAAACTGGTCCACCATTTACCCAACTAAACAAAACTATTTTATGACCATTTAAGCTACATGATCGATCACAGGAATGACCTAAATCCATTAAAAAATGATATGCTGACAGTTTAAGATACATTGTCCAGTTTGACAATCTTGTCTCCGGATTCTCCTTGCTGACAGGACTGAACCTTGAGGACCAGCCTAGCAAAATTGACTATAATGGACAATGGGACAATGGGAACCAAACAATTGGAAATGATAAGCGGCCATCGAAAAGAATTTCCAAGAAGTAGAATACAAAACATACCCAACAATGTTGTAAATGCAACATACTGCATCTTCTGCAGGTGGATTGGTATTTCATTTCCAATGTCATGATGGATAATCGGAAAAAATGGTGGCCAGTTCTTATCCTCTATTACAATTCCAGCTGTCAAAACAAAACAGAGAACATTATCTTATATTAAATATAACCATGCACAGCCTCGTTGACTACAAAAAAAGAAAATCAATATGATAACATACCCCGTGCTATCGCATCTTCCTTCCGTTTTAGTTCCTGGAAAACAAAAGGAAAGTGGATTTCAAATTACTTTTATAAACACACACGCACATAAATATATGAGCATAAGCTACTATATCAGAACACTCACCTGTTCCCTCCTCTTCAATTCAGCCTCTTTAGCTTGGAGTTCCTTCTCCTTGGCTTTTATATCCTAGAGACAGAAGAACGAAAACGAAAAATATGAAAGCAACATTCAAATAATGTAACTGTGCGACCAAAAATCTTGAATCATTATATTACTTTTCCAGAATCAAGAGGAATATCTATGGTTGCACCACGATCATAGGGTTCATGAGGAAGGGGTGAAAGCCTTGATGTTGCAGGGGGGACACTTCCAGGATTCTATAAATTTCGCAAGAACACAAAAAAAGAAGAACACAAGAGAATAAGTTAGCAACAGCACCAATACAGAAAAATTGACACCAAAACAGAATCGCACTACCAGCTCATGAAATCCATAAATATGCAAGAACAACTAAAACCAACCATGGGACTGGCACTCAGCAATAAGTAGAAGATCCATAAAGCACAGTGGCTACACAAGAAACTGGCAAACAAAAATTGCTTTAAGAGAAACATTAAGCACATTAGCTTGTGATCCTGGTCACCTTGTGCTTGTATGTCACTTATAGGTTTTAAATTCACTCTCGGATTCCATTCCTATTGAGCATATCATTGTGATTAAATTCCAGGTCCCTAACTTAGATTCATGTTTGAGGTGCAATAATGAACTTAAACTCAAATCCAATTTACAAACAAAATGCTAAAAAAAATCACAAATTTCAAAAAAGGGAAACTTTTTTTACTTCAACAACGCTAGAAACTATCCTTTGACCAACTGAAAATTATAATCTACGGTCAAATTACACCTACATTGGACTTGACTTCGCTATCAAACCTTCAAGGTAGCACCAAACTCATATAAAGGACAAGGTTTATGTTAACCAATTACAAACTCCTAAATCAAAAGAAATAAGTTTCTTCTTCTTTCACAAAACAAACACTACATTCTGTAAAGCTGAAAAATTAGGAGAAAACAAAAACTTACAGGCATATAAAACGCGCCTCCGCCATAATTTGATTGCCCTGATCCTTTCCCCTTTCCTCCTTGATCCTTCCATCACCAAACAAATAAACAAACAAAGAGAAAATATAAGCTTCATTTCTTCATCTAAACTCAAAATTAATAGTAATCTATATAATTAATATTGCTATACTAAGTGCTAATAATCAAACTCTACTTGATTAAGCAAATATTTATTAAGAAACAAAAACTTTCTAGTCTAAATAAGATCCAAACATGTAAAATTTCTCTCTCAAAAATCCTCCGCGTTTTCTCAGCAACCAAACAACACAATCAACATCACAAAAGAATCTAAAAATCAGAAACGAAATACGCGAACAATGTACATACGCAAATCATACACAGATCTAATAAATACGAAACGTATAACTTCCACATACCGCGAAAGGATTGACCTCTTCTTCATCGAAAGGATTCGAATCGTACCGACTCATTTTCTAGTGAAAAATCACCAGATCTTAACAAAATCTAGATCCAGAAAAATGAGAGAAATGCAGGAGGATTAATTGACTAGGGATTGGATTTTATGGAGAGAAACGGAGGAATTAAGAGTTTTAAAGCGGTGAAAAGGAGACAAAAAAATGGATATTAACGTAGAGAGAGAGGGAGAGGGAGGGAGGGAGAGGGTGCTGAGGTTTATATATGTGTGCTTGACTCGGTGTCAACTCGGTTTGACTCTGGATTTGGTTTTTTTTCCCTTCAATTTTTATTATTATTTTCGAATTGTTTTTTTATAATAACACTTGTCATAAGGACAGGTATTAGTCAAATTTTGAACAAATATTTAGATAAATTTTTAAAAAATTATATGAATATAAAAGATTAGCATGTAAATTAGCTTGAAAATATTCTTATCATTAAATTAAAAAAAATGTTAGACAGATTATTCAAGGATTTATTGATAATTAAATTAAGCAAATATTTTTAGTTTATATGTGAAAAAATGGCCTTGGTACTACAGAAAAGGTTATTTCATGTTTTGAAAGAACAACAACGAATTATTATATTTTTTAAGAAAAAAATAATGAATTTAAGATGAATTATGTATTTGCAATGTAATTTTTTATTAGAACCTTAATAATGTCGATAAAAAGAAGTTAATAAGATTATATTTTTGTAAGATAAAAATATTGAGCTCATTAACCAATGTTTAATAACAATGCTAAATAATTTTTAATAACTAAGATATTTTTGTTACGTTAAAAAAAATTAATCAGACCCGCAACACAATTTTTATCAGAAAATTATGAGATTTTTTAATTAAAAAAAATCTTAAAAATCTTTAATGATTGAAGGGTTTTTTCATGAAAGATCAATTTTCATATATAATATACAAGAAATATATAGTGATTAACGTGGGTGTTCGGCCAGCTTGCGTGCACTAAACTAATCCCAAGGGCCTTGAAGTTAACGACCATATAAGTTTCCAGTGACCTTGAGGTTTGTAAGACTCAAACTGATGACCTCTAGAGAGCAAACCTAGAGCATGACTAATTAAGTTACACCCCTCAAGATTGAAATGTATATTTTATCACATATGAGTTAATACATCAGTGTAGATGAAGTTTTAATTAGAATAATTTGTTTTTCATCGAAAAACATTTTATTGACACGAATATTGTTTTTTCCTTCCAAGTAAACAATATCCATGAGAGGATAATTTGAACCTTCTTGTTCGAATGATACGTATCAATTTCCTTAATTAATTAGGAAAACCTGACCTTTCTCTTCCTGTTATGGATTCTCAAGTCTTAATTAATAAGAGATTATTTCACCTTATTATTATAATTATTTATTATCAACCAAAACCTTCTCAGTGTGACTTGTAGACAAATACAAGAAAGGAGTCTTCTTCCCTGAGAAAATGGCCTTTGAAAGGAATTTTTAAAATAAAATAAAATTGAAAGGTATGCATGATCTGCATCAAAATGTCACGATCAATTTAATTTTGCAGTCAGTTCAAGCTTATTTATTAAACAATTAGCCATGCGGGTCACCCTATAGTTTCTTTATTTTTTTTCCTACGTTATATTAGCAAAATCACAAGTTCCCATGAACAAAAATGGGCACCATAATTTATAGTTATTAAATTCAGTTTTATTAGGTGGGTTAATCTAAAAAATTAAAAATTAAAAATTAAAAATCCAATGAGAATTAGATTTTTAATTAAATTAAATAAGATATTAATCCAACGCTTCTTAAAGATATGATTCCCATAGTCTAAATATGGTTGGGCCAGACCAATGAAAAAAATACATTATGGTTAATCAAAGATTAACCTCATAATTTAATATTATGGTCTCGTTTGAAACAGTGATTGAATTAATTTTTCATCAAGTTTTGAAAAAAAAATTGCTTTAGATTATATATTTTTTAATATTTTTAAATTATTCTGATGTATTAATATAAAAAAAATAAAAAAAAATTATTTTAATATATATTTTTTAAAAAATAAAATTATCACACTGTATGTAACAATCTCTATGTCCCAATGGTCGTCATCATAATCAAAGGATTCGTTTTCATAAACACCCCTTTACAGAGAGGTGAGGTTACCCTCTTCTTCTTTTTTAATTCAAATGCTGGCGTGCATTGCAGGGGAAGGTGTAATTAGTAGAAAATCACAAGGTTGATCCTTTTTTAATTTTCCAAACCATTATTCTAACACTACAACTTTTCCTTGGTTCTCTGGTGTATAAATGTCTGAATCAGCAGTGATTTTTTTAATTTAATTTTTTTTTATCAGTATCATAAAGGTCTTGCAGACACTAATTCTTCTTGTCACGCCCTTTTGTTAAGGTGTTCTCCAGGCACGCGTTAGCAATAAATACACAAAAATGTTTTGAAATTCTAAGATATTTAGGAATAAAATTATTGTTAATATAACTAGGAAGCTTAGTGCCAGCAAAACAATACATTTTGATGGATTTAAATATTCTTAAATGCTTAAGTTAATATATTTACGGTGAGAGAGTATAATAAATATACAAAAAGACATTAAATCTCATGAATAAAACTATCTTTTTAGGTATATAATAAATGTTATGTGAGAAAAAATAATGTTATGTGTATGTTTAATAATAGAGAAATTATCCACCTTTTACTTATATGATTTTTATACCTTTTAAAACTTGTTTTTTTACTTGAATAATATAGTTGTAAAGTCGTTTCATCCTTGTAATATTAATAGTAGATAAATATTTTTTACACGTGTATTAATAAGGGATAAATACATGTGAAATAATCAAATTACATCAACACCTCAAAATTATAATAATCAAATATCAAAATCAAGTCCCATAAAGCATGCCATCTAACCATGAAAACATATACCTATCTTCAATTGGACCACGAAGAAGGATCAAAATTATAATTAGATCCGCGCGATTTTTGTCATGGCCATGTCTTCTAACTTTGATTCAATTGATTCCTGTCATCACCATGACATGGTGTTTATGTATATATAGTTGATAAAAAAATCTTTCTACTTAGATCTTGTTTTGCCAAACTGTTCTTATCTTCTTGCCACACCAATTGGATGGGAGATTATAAATTCTAAGACATTGCTGGTTTTCTACTTCACCCTTTTTCACACATACACTCTAGGTACATGTTTTTTGGGCTCTTGTACGTCTGCTTCATTCTTAAGAAAAGGTCATGCCTTTATTTTTGAAAGTAAATTATATATAAATCCGAACGCCTGCAACAAGGTGGACATGCCGGAGTGGTTATCGGGCATGACTAGAAATCATGTGGGCTCTGCCCGCGCAGGTTCGAATCCTGCTGTTCACGCTTTTCCTTTTCTTTTTTTTTCTTTTTTTTTTCCTGATCGCTTAGCATAATGAGATGTTAACTTCCTGTCGATGTTAAAGTTGATGACAGGCCAGGGTGAGTGCATTGGATTCTCACCAATTTTGTGTTATTCAAGCCCACATTCTCGCTTTCACTTTATCATCAATCTTTGCTAGTGCCGGTGTTTCCCTCTGAGCAGAACGCTCCCCTACCAAAGCATTTTTTACATTTTGTAGCTTTGACAGATCACTCAGTCGTGTTCATCTTCGGAATTATTATACACTCTTTCAAGGGTGGCTAAGCTAATTCGAGCACTAAAGCTTGGTTTGGCTTAGCTTGGTTAGGTTCATGAGCGACTCAAATTGAGCTTGCCAGCGAGGTTATAGAGCTTCTAAGCATTTGGAAGGGGAAAAAAATATAATATAAGATTTTATAAGACGAGTTCTAACATGTCATTTATAATTTTCTTTTCATAAAACAAAATAATTTAAGGAGCTGGGAAAGATGTGAAGGGGCATCATTATTTTCAACAGTTTAAATAACTTAAGACCAAACTCATGGCACAATGGCAGTAGCTGTGTGTCTGTTGAGTCAATTACCTGTGCCTGTGGGCTATAGCCTACATGCACAGAAGGCTATATAACGTTTTTGTAACTCTATCTTGTATTTTGGGCCATGCATCGAAAACATGAAACTGAAGCTTCACTGGCTTATAATGCATGCATGCATCTTTCACCAGTTTGCTTGGTTACGCATACAACGTTCTTCCTTGCAAGAAAAGGTATTCGGTCAGAGATTCGGTGAATTAGAAAGCGTTTTAATGCAATAAAATCTCGATGGCTGCAGACAGGAAGAGCTGTGCAATACTCATAGATAGCCTTGCAGACCGTAGTTCTACTTGTCACGCCCCTATGTCAATAAAATTAGGCAAGTAGCACGTATAGAATCGATTGCTGCATTATCTTGAGCTACCACAACGATGCATACAAGGTAAAATTAAGAGTATTTGAAAGGTAGAATCATATAGATTTGGCTGAAGCTAAATGTAAGTTTCACTCGGTACAGATACATTACCACAAAATTTCACTGTCAAGAATTACAAACGAACAATAATATAAAACAATTGGTTAGCAAATTCCAGCAGTAATAGACTTTGTTTAGCATAATTTAATGAACAACGGAATCACAAATTGTTGACCAGAAGAAAAATGAATTTTTCACATTCTGTCCAGAGGTAGCTTGAAGACTTCTCAAAGGTATGGACCTGGGATGTGAATAGTCATTGTGTTAGTTTGCAGCATTTGTTTACAGTTGATGATGCATCTTCTAGTGTTGACATTCTGGGAGATTACAACTTTGCAGCTTCACATTCCAAAGTGGAATCATAAGTTCTATGTACTGATTTTCATTCAGTCGCCGATTGATTCATTGCTGGGGCGGTCTCTCCTTATCATGTCTGTTAGATCCTGGACAACCTCAGACATTTGTGGCCTGAATTCTGGTTCAGACTGCATGGTAACCTTGAGGTTAGGCAAAGGTAATCATCCTATGTTTGGCAGAAAACAAAATCTTGGACTGCAACTAGGTGGCATTCACATGTTAATAATGTACCAAGTCTGAGGAAATCATAACGAAACCAGCAATATAATTCTCACCTGAACACATCGAGAAATGATATCGGCAAAGTTTGATAAAGATTTGGCAGAGTATTCTCCATTAAGGGCGGGATCAACCATCTTTGACAATGTGTCAATGTCATGGAGCTGGGGGATTGCCCATCTCACTATAAAATGCTCCCCCCGAGTCCGTGTCCTGGGCAAAATTTGAAAAGAGGACATCATTAAATAAGTAAAAAATTTGCCTTGGGATAACAAGCACCATATGCTTTTGCACTTGGGAAAACAAACACAGCATGCATTACAATTTTACCTGTCATAAGACTTCCGGCCAGTTAAGAGTTCCAGCATGACCACACCAAAGCTGTAAACATCACTCTGGATGGTATAGATACCTGATTCAAATTCTGGAGCCCCATAACCATAAGCTGTTAGCAGCTGGCCTGACAACTGAAAATGAGGGGAATAATTTTAGAGAAGTAAGCAGACATGGAAACAAGAAGGCTATATACATCCCTACACCAACAGAAATACTTTTTCCTAATACTGAAAGAAGCTTAACAAATCAGTCAACTAGCTCAACAAAATTCCCTTCTTTAAGAATCAATAAATTGCAGTCAAGTAACTCAATCTAACACATCTGAAAGTCAACTCCCAAGATGGTTCACATTTCAAACTGGATCAATGCCTGATTGTATGATCATTACTTACCTGACTTACAGACCCTGATGATATTAATGAAGCCAAACCACAATCCGAGACACGAACATCAAGATCATCATCAAGAAGAACATTGGCAGACTTAAAATTTCTGTGTATAATAGGTGGCTGACAGACCTCGTGCAAATACCTTCACACATAAAACAACAAAATCAGTGTGCAGAAGCGTGCCTCCCACCTTCACCCCATTGAAATATGTTGGTGAATGATTGACCATTTTATAGACCTGAATCTACAAACCATTTCTAGCATATTGGATACCTAGTTATATCTTTTTAACCCATATACCTTCGGATAGCTTGTATTTGTCGGCTATTCAAATCTCTCTCCATACATGCACACAAACTCTTTGTATTCATGTTTCTTACTAGTTAAGATTTTTTTTCGAGTTGGAAAAGTGGTTTCATCTCAGTGGCTAGTTCACTTACTCTAAGGCTCTAGCAGCTCCAAGTGCCATCTTAATGCGGGCATTCCAGGAAAGTTTCTTTTTAAATTCATCGTCTGAGTGTAGTGCATCTTGCAAAGAGCCATTACTGCAATACTCATAGATCAGAAGCCTCTGACCATGCTCTGCACAGTATCCCATGAGCTCAACAACATTAGCATGTCGGATCCGATCAATATTGTTAACCAATTCAATAAACTCCACGTCCTTCTGCTGCTCTGCAGTCCTCTTATCGAGTTTCTTGACAGCAAGAAGCTAAAACAGCAACCAATTAAATCAAATATCAGAAGCCAGACACTCTGCTATATGTTTTTCTTACAACAAAATTGACTTGCTTGATCAGATAGATGGCACCATATAATAGAGAGGTTTGAGATAAATGCACTGAACCACCATAAGTTTTCACCTTTCAAAGCTCATTGATATATTCTGTTTAAGGATTTGCAGTAATGGTCAACAGTTGAAAACCAGAGTTTTGGACAATTGTGGAAAGGAGCACACAAGGAAAGGAAACTGGTTAAAAAAGTACTTGAGAGAGAAGAAACAAAGCTATAAAACTAACAAAATTAATATAATAATACAGCAAATCTCCAGATAGAATATTGTGGCTCGTCGTCAATCACCATAAATAAATTGCCAAAACTAACACCAATCATGGTAAAAGATCGCACCTTTCCATTAGGAAGCTGTGCCCTATAAACACTTCCCAGCATGCCTCCTCCTATAAGATTTTCTTGAGAAAAGCTGCTTGTGTATTGCTGAAGTGATGCAATATTGAAGGACCTAGCAGAAGTGAGAGGGATCTGAGTTTTACGAGAAGGCTTCCCTGAGCTTACTTCAGCAGGCACAATTGGCTTAACAATGACATTCTCAACAGGGGGTGGAGGAGGAGGAGGTGGTGTGGGTGGAAGTGGGGGTGGAGGAGGAGGAGGAGCCATGAAATCTAGATCTGCTCTGCCAATGGACATTAAGTGATTGTCCCTATTTGGTGCTGGGTTCATTTTGGGTTCATTTCTCATATGCATATTTTGTGGCTTTGGATGGTCCTCTTTGGGCTTCTGTGTGGTCTCCTTTGTAACTGTTTGAAAATTTTTAGAACATGTCAGCGATCAAAAGAATTGAAATCTTGCATGGAAGCAGATGATTCAAGTTAAATAGTTGCTTGCCTTTTTCATTTTGATTAGTTGGTTGGACCAAGGATCCATTGTCCCTTGGGTTCTCTCCAACTTGATGCCGCTTGAAAATTCTGCTATCCTCCCACCTTCTTCTGCTACATCTTGGAATCAAAAGCACAAGTGCTAATGCCAGTATTACAAACAACAATACACCTGCAATGGATATCCAAACTACTCTTTTATTTTTTCCTCCAGAACTCGATTTCTCTGATGAAGACGGCCCATCAGCCTGCTTCGCGGGTGTTCTCCGAGAAGACGGTGATGGTGGAGCCCCAGAAAGTGGTGGTGTAGGTGTTGGTGGGGATGGGGATGGGGATGTGGGTGCAGGTAATGGAGCAGAGGAAGTATTGAACGGATTGCCATCATTTCTGCAACAAGTATCAATATTAGCAAACAAATGAGGGAAGAGATAACTAAATCTTCCAAACTGCAAAGAACAGTGCTTCCTATTCATTTCAAACAGCATATTGCAAAGTTTTATGGACTTAGATGCCAAACAGAGCAGATGCGAGTAAAAGAAAATGCCTCCATCCTATTTAAGAATATTTGATTTTTTTTTCCTGGTAGGAGCCATAGTAAGCATATGGTGTTGTTAACTTGGTGCATCAGAATGTGGAGATCAGAAAGTCCCCATAGAATGATTTCCATACTATTGAGCAAATTCCTAGCTTGCATTCAAGAAATTATTCAGCTCCGATTTCTGTAAGGTATAAATATGTCTAATAATTATGTGTTTCACCACATTTAACACGAATTGGATGTATTATTCCCCATAAGTTCCAACAGAGGATTAGAGGTTTCTTCACATGTATATTATATCCAGAAAAAATCCCTGCTTAAAAAAAATCCATGCATTCTTAATAGAACCCTTCAAGAACATGATTGGTCTGAATCGTTTGGACACATCAACATGGTATGATTTCCAAGACCTGCTTGTTTTCAAGGACACTGCAAATGGTTGCTCATGCTCTGGTCAGAATAACACAATGGAAATGCATAATAATTATCATCATCCTTAACTAGTATACTCAAAGATTTAAGCTTAATGGAGTTTTCATACAACTGTCAATAAGTATTAAATACCAGAAATTCCTAAATTGAGTGAACATGATGTATAATTGACATAATATTCATCAATTTAAGTCATCATGACAGCATAATTCATAGAGATAAATGAATGCTTTTGAAAAAACATCAAGTTCTATTTCAAATGAAATACATTTTCATTCCTACCTGAAATTTGGGATAGCCAGCAGCTTGTCAGGTATGGGTCCTGAGAACAGGTTATTCTCTACATTCCTGTTTTATGAGGAGCAAAAAGAACAACAAAACAAGGGAAAGAACCATTCAACAAACTTCAGGACACAAAACTAGATAGAAATTCCTGAAGAGGTAAAAAGGTACTATCATTTACAATTGAAAGAGACATGGTTGGGAATAGTACAAATCTCTCAGGGGAAGATCTTGTAGAACATCAAGGGTCCCAGATAGCTGATTGTCCTGCAAACGTCTGCCAACTAAGTGGTTAGTATTATACGAGGAGATGAAGTGAATGCAATATAAATGGACTTGCTGTGACAACTTACAGGGTTGTAAGACTAGCCAAATCTATGAAAGAAGAAGGCAACTGCCCGCTCAAATTGTTATTGGACAAGTCTCTGCAAAAAGCATAAGTTGTTACACTAACCATAATGCAACATTAATGAAACTGGAAAAGTATGCCAGCTTTTGAAAAAATAACCTACAAGTTGATCAACCCAGGAAGAGCTTGAAAGGCATCTGGTATCTCTCCACTTAAAAAATTATCGTTAAGAGACCTACTAGGCATACAAAGTTAAGATATAAGCATAAAAATTATAAAAATGAGACTAAGCAGGCATCAACACTGGCAAAAGAGGAGCCAAAACTTACATGGCTTTCAGTAAGGTTAAAGTGGACAGGGAATCAGGGATGCTTCCAGTGAAGTTATTGTCTGAAAGGAAACTGTCAAAGGTAAAGACTATCATAAGCTGTTGCATAAAAAGTTAACAGGAATAGAATACATGGAGGGGAAAAAAAACCCGTAGATTATCTCATGTAACAGGATGCGTACAGGTTTTGCATAGTAACAGGCAGATTCGATGGAATACTCCCCCCTATGTGGTTGTTGCTCAGACCTCTAAAAAACAAGAAGAAGAGAAGAATAAGTGCACAAAGATTAATGTCAGAATCCACAAAAATCACACGAAAGATTATTGCCTGGAATCCAAACAAAATTTATGTACTTTGGTTATACTTCCTCCTATTTCATCTAATGTGTGAAGCACACAACTAGAAATCGAAACTTGGGGTATCAGGAAATTTAGACCATTCATTTAAGGGTAGATAAATGAAATTTTCAAAATCATGTCCCGGAACAATGCAAACACATCATTGGCATTTTACTCAAACAATGCAGTGTCTTCCAAGTTGGCTGGAGCAACCCCGTCTCACTTTCTAAAAGCCCCTGTAAATATAAAACAATCCCATGTAATTTTTTCAATGCCTCTTGTAGTCAATAACTGTCAAAAGGCACACATAGAATGCCCGTTCTGTTCCTCTCTCATGAAATGAAAACCAAAACAGCGTTTCTAATGGCAGCAAAGGAATAGGTGAAAAAGCTCTTTAGGATGGAAGGAAAGATGTTTCCATTAGTCAACGTGTAAACACCATTCACATGCTCACCCCCATGGGCATATGCACGTATAGAGACAGGGAGGGGAGAGGGAAAGATTGAGAGACTGCCACTTACATCGATATGATAGAAGCAAACATTCCCAGATTATCACCAAGTTCTCCTCCCAAATTCGCACCATTAAGAACTCTGCAAAACAGCACATTTTAAAAGGCTTTACATTATCAATGCCGACAAATGGCAATAAATATGATGAGACCACAGCAGAGCTCCATACATGGATTGAATTTCTGAAACATTACATACAATGCCTTGCCACCCTTCGCCGCATGGATCTCCCCCGGTGCCGACCCACCCGGGCAGTACAGGAGAGCCCAGTGAAATGTATAAGCTATTAATTGCAGTAACTAAGTCAATCAAAACAATGCAGGTGATAAGATTCAAAGTTCCATGTACTATAAAACAAAATTAATAAGCAACACTACTATTCCAGCTTAAAATTATACAATAACAACTAGTAAAAATCCGAATTTGGTTGCTGAAAAAGAAAAAGTTGAAACAAGAAAGGAAATTTACAAAACCAACCAAGCATTTCTTCCATCTAGGTTTGATAGTTTATATCATTTTAATTTTAACTAATAACTTTACTTTTATATCCCACATTTTCTCACAAACCAAACAGCAGAGAGAAACCCAAAAAAAGAAAGAGCAAAAGAAAAGAAAAAGGTCAAGCTTAATTACCATCACTTGGATTAGTAACACCAACAGAAATTCTTGCTGTGCAAATCAAAACAAACCCAATAAAGAACTTTCCATAGATCTCCAAATTCAAGCACACTCTTTTACCAGATCTCTTGACTCCCATTGAACCTCTCGAACTCAATTATCTCTTCTTTCTATACACCACCAACCATAAACCCACTTCCAATCTGAAAAAAACCAACCAGACCCCACAAAAGAATACCCACGGAAACACACAGTTAGTGATCTTATCAAAGCTCGAGAACTCGACAGCATAAAAACCCAACAACAAAAAAACAAGTAATGAGCACCAAAAAACACAATCTTGACAAATGTCAAGCTTAAATGAAGCAAATTGCTGACACTAAAAACGAAAGAAAGTTTCTGTTTTACTTTTTTGTAGCTCTTTCTAAAAGTAACGCAAAGAAACTTAAGTGCTAAGAATCAATGAATCAGGAGATAGAGAGCCAGAAATGGACGTAAGCAGATATTACATCACAATTTTTACGGAACCGAAAGGAGAAAAAGAACTTACTCCTGTAAAGAACAGTAGAGAAAGTTGCAGAAAGAGAGTTTTAACCACGAAATGTGGAGAGAAAAATAATATATAGAGAGAGACAGAGAGACAGGGAGGGAGGCTCTTTTCTTGTTTTTCTTTCTGTAAAAATACAAACTAGGCAGCTAGAAGAGGAGTACTGTACATAAGTTGAAGTTGAACAGTCTTTGTGCGTGCGAGAGAGTGTAATATGGAACTTCTTGGACTTTTACTTAGTTTAGTTTACCTACCTTTTTTGTGCTCTACTATCATCCCTATATTTCCGATTTTTATGATTCAGATCCTTTCATGTTCGATGATAGCCGGCTTAAGGTGAATGGGAGCCTTAGACAAAACTATAAATAAAGTTTTTAGGCAATCTTCATTTTGTACTTTGAGTTTTTTTTTTTTTTTTAAGCGAAGGTAATTTTTATTTCATAAAACATAATTAATAAATATACTTATTTATTTTTGGAGTCTTTTGTTAAATTGAGGTCTTGGATCATTTCTCAAGTGGCTCTTAGTTTAAGCTAGTTCTTCCATTAAATCCTAAGTGCAAGGGATTGGATTAAAAAGGTTTGTCTGTTTTTGTGTTTGGAAATGTATCTGGATATGTTTTGAAAATGTGTTTGGTTTAAAAAAATATCAATTTGATATTTTTTTGATAATTTTGATGTATTAATATAAAAAAAACTAAAAAAAAATATTTTAGTATATTTTAAAGCGAAAAATATTTTTGCAAAATACTCTACACCATAGTGTCAAACGCACTTAACTTACAAGTTCCAACCTTAAGGTTATAATCCAAAAAAACTTATCATTTTGCATAGATGATATGAGGATGTATTATAAAATCATTTAAAAAAAGATTTGGTTTAAAATAATTATCAAAATAATCTAAAAATATACATTTTATCGAACTTAGAAAACCCTATTCAAATACACATAAGAAAACTTAATCTTAGAAATGATAAGAACTAAAAGTATGTATTATTTTTTTTGATGAATTTCATTGGTGAGGTTAATAACTGATCATATTATTTTTTTAATGTGAAAGAAAAAAGTATAATTTTAGTAATCATTTGATCTTTTCATTAATTATCCTTAAAAGATGATATTAAATACCTTGTTAAGTGTAGTCCTATGACATTGATTCTACATGGCACCAACTAGAGTGGCTGGATTTAATGCAATTTCTTGTCATAAATAACAAAAGGTTCAAATAATTGCATAAATAAATAAAAGAGGGGTGATATTGAAACAAAGAATAGTAAAGATACCAAATAGGTTAAAATTGAGAGTAGAAGAACCCAAATGCACCATCAACCATGTCTTGCGTGGTGACTAGAACTGCTGACAAGGCATCATTAATATTTTGGCACGCGCTTTACTTGCGCGTGCATGAGTGTTTCTATCTGTGTAGCTTGGAAGTGAGGGTAGGCTTTATGATTGTGAAAAATTAGGTATAGGTCAGGCTATTTTTAGCAGGTTCGATAATACACAGTTTTAATTTAAGAGTTATTAGAGTGTATTATTTGTTGTTTTTTGAAGTATTTTTATTTTTATGTTATATTAAAATATTTTTTATTTTAAAAAAATTATTTTTATTATTAATATATTAAAATAATTTAAAAATGTAAAACAATAAATAAATATTTTAAAAAATACTTCTAAAATATAAAAATAAACTAATTATTAAATTAAAAATAAAATATTTTAAATCTAACAATGTTTAAATTTTAATCAATAATTGTTCTATGATTGCTAAGACTTTCTATTCTTATTCGCAATTTGGATTTGGTTTTGTTTAAAGGTGTGATAGTGATTGTTTTTCAAAGTATTTTTCATACTAAATGCATTAAAATAATATTTGTTTTTTAATTATTTTTAAGATCAGCACATCAAAACGATTCAAAACATACAAAAAAATTAATTTTAAACAAAAAAAAATTAATTTTTTTAAAAATATAAGTTGACCCGCGTTTCTAAACAGGCTCTCAAGCAAGAATTATTTATCTCAAATAATTAAATTTGTGGAATTAGATATGAAATTTTGTTACCCATCATCTACGATGATGCATGCCATCACTCCTTTCAAGTTTCAATTCAAAATTCCAATCATGTTCTACAAGAAAATGGTTTGCGTGCACCACACTAGTATATGAATCCCGCTAATTCAACATGCATCAAGTTGATATTCTTTTTATTAATTTATTTTGTCTTTGCGTATTTCTTCATTCGCCAATCCTAATGAAGAATGTTACGTTTGATTTGGACACTAGTCTTGCGTAGCTATTATGTCCATTCTCGCCGAAACTTGACTATGATTTTATTTTTTTTCCTTGTTGTCAAGACTAAGATATTATTTGGTATTGTAATTATTTTAATTTTTTATTTAATAATAAAAAAACTTATTTTAATAATCAAATAATTTTTTATTTTATGCACCAAGACCCATATGTAATCGTAGCAATTATATCCATTCTCACCAAAACTTGACTAGGAATTGGTGTTTTTTGGTTGAAAATATAATATTGTTTGGTATTATGATAAATTTTATTTTTTTATAATTATATATAAAAAAAGTTATTTAGTTAGTTAAATAATTTTGCATTTTTTATATTAAGCCTCAACATTGATTTTGTATGATAGTTTTTATTTTCTAGTGCATTTCAAAAGTATATTTCACTCGAAAAAAACATTAAATTAATATTGTTTTAGTATTTCTTAACTATTTTAACGTGCTAATATTAATATTAAGATAACAAAATATATAAAAAAATTATTTTACACATTCTCAAGTGAAAAATATTTTGCTCTATAGTATCAAACACACACGCAAAGACTAAAATAACATGCTTTCATTACATGCTTTTAATTCGCGGTGATATGTTTTATTTATTTATTTTACATGTAAAAATCAATCTCACAACAATTTTAAATAAACAAATATTTTTTAGATCTATATTTTAAAAAATTACAATTAATAATATTTTTAAAAATATATTTTTTTATAACGACTATAAAAACTATCGTAATATTAAATAGGCGCCGAAACTATTGGGTTTTAAGAGAAATAGTCAAGGTCTTCATTCTTTTTGGGTTTACTAGTCAAGGTCTTGCTTATAATTTTCTTACAAGGTAGTTAAGGACGTGCTCATACCAAGTTTTCAATTTCCACATATTAAAATTAATTTTTTATTCGATACTAATCTGATCGTCTATGATATTGAATAAACCATCCACGTCATTTATTTCCTACACCAAATATCTCAATCCTAGGCTCCTAGCAAGCTGGAGTCACCTCTACAACAATCTACTGCCTAATTGCCTAATTAAAATGTTTTAAACAAATATTCGTAAGAATAGGCTTTATGACTATATGATATAATTTACAGGGGAATTGTATTATTGTCACAAGGGAGTCTACAACAATGGCTTATGATACAATTCAACACTAATCTAAAATGCTATTTATCAAAAAATAAATATTGTTTTAATTTAAAAAAAAACAAATCAAAATTAATCCAAGTTTTGATACTAGATAAACTAGATTACCGATTGATTTATTAGATCAACCATCCCTATTTATTTTTGCGTTTCAAAAGTATTTTTGAAAAATTTTTATTTTTTTATTTGCTTTAAATTAATATTTTTTGGTATTTTTAGATCATTTTAATGCGCTGATATCAAAAATAATTTTTTTTAAAAAAATATTATTTCAATATATTTTTGAGTAAAAATCACTTTGAAAAATAATCGCAACCACACTCTAAAAAATACTAAATTCAACTCTCATTAGATTAACTAAATTACAGATTTATACTATATCTTATATTAGCATGCATCGGGTTGGATTGAGGTTTAATAACATCGTAGAAAATTATAGCAATCGGACAAAAAAAATAATGCAAGGAAGCATCTCTATGTCATGAAGCTAATGGACCCTCCTAGCTTTGTTCTTTGCCTTGGTATCCCTAGACAAAGGACATAAAGAAGAGTGATGTGGGGTAATTATCATTGAAAAATTCTTAATTTTTGAGAAAAAGAAAAGGAGCATGACAGAATTTTCAATCTTCCCATTTGCAATCTGCAACTAGCCCATCAAATGAAGGCAACATCGTACCCATCCTCCTCTCCTCTGTTTTATCTATAAAAATTCATTTTAAAATTATTATTTAAACAAATTTTATTTTATATTTTTCAGTTATAAACATATTTTTATTCTTGTATTTTTTTATCTTTTTTTAGACAATAATAAACTAATTATCCTTATTTATTTGATAAAAATTAATTATAAAATAATATAAACACTTGCAAATTTCAAGTTCAGAAGACTTTCACTTAAAAAAATATATTAAAAAATAATATAAATCATATATTGAAATTTAATAACTTAAGTTTTAGGGTTAAAATAGTTCTTTAATTTATTTTTATTATTTTTACATTTTATGTTTCTTTATTTTCTCAATAAGTAATCAAATGATATCTAAAGAACTATATCTTGTCAATGCCTAAAATGATTTTTTTTTTTGGTAAAATGAAAGATAAAGATTTTTAATACTTAAATATATTTGGATTATTTTTTATATGCAAAGGTTTAATTATTTTCATAAATTTTATATAAACAATATACTTCAAAAAAATGTATTTACATACAGCTTTTTCATCTTTAAACCGAAAATATCTCACTATGACAATGGAACCCAATTAAAAGGGAAAAAAAAAATTTCAATTTATAATTTCTTTGTTGTCTTCCTATAGTTTCCATTTCTGAAAGAGGCCTTTATTTTTATTTTATTTTTATGTATTTTTATAATGAAAGTAGCCTCTATTTGCTCATACACCTTGAACAAGTCCAACAAATATCGAGTGGGTCGAGGGTGACTCCTCGTAGTAACTTGCAAGCTATCAATTTCTTTTTCTTTTTTATTATACACCCATTAAAAATAATAAGAAAATATAGTCAAATAATACCCAATAAAAAAATCCCAGCAGAGGTTATTGGTTAAGGACCGTTACGGCACCGTTTGTCGTCACATAAGAAAATTCCTGGCAGCAAAAGCTACTTTTGAAAAAGCTTTTTTTCTTTCTTTTTATTATCGCTTCCAACGGCCAAAAGGAAGAAAGTATTGAGAAAATTTGGTGTGTGTATATTAATAATAAAAAGAGGCAAACAGTCCTTATCTCTTTTTTATCCTAATTGGAGCCCTACCAAACGTGTCATCTATCAAGAATCTATTTGATAGTCACCGACCTTTTTATTAAGGATGATGACTTTAATTTCTTATTCGTTATATTTCGTTATCACCGCCACCACCAGATTAATTAATTAATTAAAGTAATTAGCTTCACGTTTTACTTGTAATTAGTACACATAAAATGACTTGGTGAGACCTTGGGGGTGCTTGACATGTATCCATGATGCAATTGGATGGGACGAAAATGGGATGGATGAGTTGTTGATTAGTCATTTTTTAGCAATTAATTTTGGTTTCATTTAAGAGAGCCTCTTAGTCAATGAGATATAGATTTAAATTTTATGTTTTTTTTTTTAAAAAAAATGAAACGGGTGTTTATAATTTTTTGATTAAAAATTATGTTGATGGATGAAAAAACCAAAACTTAGGTCATTAAATTAAAAGTGTCATATATTAAAAAAACCATGAAAATCAATTATCGACTAATCAAATGTTAATGGATGAAATAGAAAAAAAAATTTAATTATACAAAAGAATTCAAAACAAAAAAATAGCAGTTAAAAGAACATGAATCAAAATTAAAATACAAAACAAATATTATCCTTGATTGGAGGGTGAAATTAAAAAAGAAATTTATTTAAAAAAATAATATAAAAAACGACTCAAGTTAACCTGGTTAACCTGTGACCAGGAGTCATAAAATAAAGATAATCTTATAAAAAAATAACAATGTCTGATTTTCAATCGATTAAATGTTAAAAGATAAAATTAAAAAAAAATTAATTAGAAAAAAAAATTGAATCAATTGAGTTAATCTGTCAAATTTATAGTTCGGATTATAAAACTGAATGACCTCATAAAAAAATAAAAAAATAAAAAATATTTTTAAATTATTTTAATATTAAATGATAAAATTATTAATTATATCATTCCATCCTTTCATAAAATAAAGGAATTATTACAAAAATAATTCACGTATGTATCCCATGTTTCTGCGAGAGGAAGGAATACAGTTCTCGGTATTCTGAATAATTCATTTTATATATAAATACATAGACTAACATTTCTTATAATTGACATGAATAACAAATTTAATCTCGGCAGAAGAAACCATTTCGTAAATAGAACTTGATCTTAAGAAAAAAAACAAGAGAGCCAATTTTTTTTAAATCGTGTAAAGTATATTTTTCTTTTAAAAAATTGATAAATAGTATTTAATCGTTATAAGAAACTCAGAATATCATGGATTGGAACAATTTTCTTGACGTCTGGACAAAAGTATCAAGGGTTGCACCGAGAAGTATTTCATTATTTTCCAGAGAAATCATTTTCATGAAAAAAGAGTTCATTGAAAATTGAGGGAGCTCGTGGAAATCACACAAGAAAGACAAGGATAGCAACCTGCTAATGGCAATGGGGTTCGAAAAATCAACAAGAACTGTTCTAAGTCCCTCTCATTAATTAGGACCAGGAAACGTTTTTGGATATATTTAGAAGACTTGTAGTTGTATTCTCGGATTTTTTTCAAGAACATGAGAGTGACTTAGAAAAAATATATTTTAAATGGTCATAACGTTTCACATCATTGCACAACAAGCCGCAAGAGAGTGGTCCAGTGATGAAACTCGAAATCAATCTCATGTCCTTTGGGGTTTCAAGTCCACCATTTTCAAACACAGGAGGATGGTGTTTGACTAGTCTCTTGGAATAGAAAGAACAAAGATAATGAGACGTTTTTTTCTATACGTTGCATCTTGAAATTATAAATATTTATTTTTGTTTTATATATATATATATATATATTTCTCATACAAATTAGAATTTATTTGAAGACCTGGATTTTGTAACGAGATGTGCATGGTGGAGCACCACTCACTTGGGTGCTCTTGTGGGGGCACTCAGAAAAGTACATGCCAAGAACTTGCACCAACAAGAACGTTCTCTGAATAATCATGATTCAGGAGTTTAGAATTAAAAGATTTATTTTTTCTATAGTTTTAAGTTTGAGTTTTGTAATTGCTCGTATAATGATCACTGGAGGTCTACATGGTCATTAACTTCAGAACTTATAGAATTAGTCGAGGTGCGTGCAAACTAGTTCAGACATCTATATTAAACTAAAAAAAAACTGCCTCTGAGTGATTCTGATGGAAAGAATCATCCACCACAAATTAATTTGAAAAGTACATGCCAAGAACTTGCACTAACAAGAACTGCCTCTGAGTGATTCTGATGGAAAGATCGGTGCTTCGCTATGGCAGAGCATCACCATTGACAGAATTCTTGAACAAGAAGACTTGAACCACTTGATGCCAGGAGCTTGAGAACAGATCGGTGCTTCGCTAAGGCAGCATCACCATACACAGACTTGAACCACTTGATGCCATGTGGGACCATCACTCGCCTCTGGGTCTCACCAGGGTGGGGTTGCCACAGAGTCACACCAGTCACGACTAACAGGGTTTTATGGACATCAGTCACATCCTTAATTAAAGCTTGCATGCCTCAATTTTCATATGACATGACATCGATAATTAAAAGAGGTTAACAATTCCTTTTGTTAGGTATCCCATCTGGTGCCCCTCCCGAAGAAAATATCTAGAAATCATGTCTGGTTGGAAATTTATTTAACTGATATTATTTAAATAAATTATGAGAAGATAAGATTTATTTTTAAAGAATCTTTGGCTTTTTTTATTCTAAGAATTATTCATTTTTTTATATTTAATTCTTAAAGTCAGTTTATAAGACCAGATTACAGTTTCTTAGTCCCTGTTTATTTTAATCGTGTATTAATATTTTTTTAGTATTTTTAAATTATTTTAATATTTTGATATCAAAAATAATTTTAAAAAAATAAAAAAAATGTTATTCTGATATATTTCTAAAAAAACACTTTGAAAATCAATCATAATAACACTCTCAAACATGCTCTAAGTCAATTAACGCAATAAAAAAAAGTTTTTGTGCTATGAATGTATTTTTAGATATTATATTTTTTTAATTAAAAAATATATGTATGATTAATAAAATAAAAAAAATTATAAATAAAATTTTTTTTGTTAATGTTAACTGAATAATAAAATGAAAAGCTTGCATTTCTAAAAAAAACAAAAGATAGACGCAATAATAATTGTTTGATACCAGGTGTCCATTTGTTTTCTGCACATTTCATTTATTTCTATAGACAAATTATATGTAATATCTATGAAGCAGTATGAAATTAGAAAAACATTTTAAAATATCAATTACTATTTTAAAAAAACTAATTTTTTTTAAAAATTAAAAGAGATGGTATTAAGCAATATTTAAGTAGAAACAAATAGTGGAAAAAACGAGGCTAGACACAATTAGGCCTTGTAAATGAGCTCTATTTTTTTTTTTTTATAGTTGGACCACAAGTTGTCTATTGCAGCAGATGATTTGTCACCTGCTGCATAGTTTCTTAGATGCTATTTGTTTATTGAAAATCATTTTTTTAAAAAAATAAATTTTTAAAAAATAATTTTTAAAAAAGTGAATTATTTTATGATATGTTCGATAATTTATTAAAATAATAAAAAACAAATCTTACAAATTAAAAAATTAAATGAGAATAAAATTGAAAAAAATAATAATTTCATAAATTATCTTAAATAAAATAAATAATAGATGTCAAATCTAAAAAATAAAAAAATAAAAGATGAATAGATTAAAATAATAATAATTAATATTTCATAGATTATTTCAAATAAAATAAGTAACAATCAAAAGAATAAGGATCAAATTTGATAGATAAAAAATTTTAATAAAAAAATAATAAGGAAAAAACAAATAACAATTATAAAAATAAAGATCAAAGTTAATATAAAAATTAAATTTTAAGAGATGAAATTGAAAAATAAATATTAAAAATTATATATATATATATATATATATATATATATATATATATATATCAAAAGTTTGAGGACCAAATTTGATATAATCAGCAAATAATATGGCATTTTTAAATTTTTCACAACTTCCGGAAAGTGTTTTCCGCCTAAATTTTTCAGGAAAACACTTTCCTGGAAAGCAAGCCAAATTTTCCCTTGACTGGAAAATGTTTTCCATTGACCAACTTTTCTAATGGCAAACAAATACAGGAAAGTTTGGAAAATAGTTTTCCGAAAACCACTTTCTGAAAAACAAACATGACCTTAATCACTTTCTACAACTAAAAAATTAGGATTCAATATTTTAAACCACAAAAAACATATTTTTTAATTTCTTTTCACCTGAACTTTTAAAGCAAACCGCACATGTTGAATGTTTGATAATGATAAAACACATTTTACTGTTTATATAGAAACCATATAAATAAGATTGAAACTCCACTATTTACGTGAACAGTGGAGTCGCTCTACTTCACTGTTCTGATTGGACCGGGTCCGGTTCAAAGATAAATGCATTGAACCGGGTCTTACCCAGTTAAAAAAATTCAATTATTATTATTATTATTAATTGTGTTTTATTCAAAAAATTAAAAGGAGATCGCTTGATGACGTAGCATTTGCAGAATTTGATCGGAATCCCAATTTTGTTCTTAATGATATTTTACCTGATATTGTTGCGCGCTTACGAAACCAGAAAAACTGTAGTCCTTGTCGAATGGATTTCGTACGTAATGAAATTATAGATAGTTTAATAGAATAATAGAAAATATTTAATATAAATATTATTTATTTTATAATATAATAACAATAATTAAATTTATAATATTTAAATTAAAAACCATCAATATTACTACATCTCCAACGCATAATAATGTAATTACTATTTTTCTCCTTAATTTTTCGAATGCAAGTGAGGACACGACTATCTTCTTTTGGAGTATTTAAGAGTTAGCTGTTTGTCCCTCGGGACCATGCATCCACCTCATTCCATGTTACAGTGACTGAAGACAAGAAAAGTATTTCTATTTCCACTTGGGACTTCGAGAAAAAAGGTGTGAACACAAAGTGCAAGTTAGCCCAACGTTAGGTCACTTCTGCTCTGCTGCTGCACGTGGCTTAACTGACATCTTTCCTTCACGTAATGAATAGTGTATGAAACTGAGAAAAAAACAATTGAATTAACAATTTCGAGAATGAGTACGGTTATATTGTTTTTATTATTTTTAAAAAATTATTTTTAATATTTACATATTAAAAAATTTTAAAAATCAATTTAAAATAAAAAAAATTTAAATTTGTTGAGAATGTTGTTTCAACTGTATTCCCAGAAACAATCTTGAGGTTCGTTTGAAATTTAAATTTTTTTTATTTTTGTTGTAATTTTTTTTTTAAAATCTGATATAAAAAATAATTTTAAAAATAAAAAAATATCATTTTAATATATTTATAAATCAAACACACTTTAAATCACAACTGATATGTAATCCCAAACAGACAATTAAACAATTTCCACTGCAATGCTTCCTCTTTAAAGAGCCCTTTCATCTCATTCACACGATTCATGGCAAATCATATCGTTCAACCTCCATCCATCCTTGGTTTGAACATGTAAAACCACTGTAGTATCTCATGGAGGACAGCATAATTATCAGCAATTAAAAGCAATCAATTAAAGAGATGGTGGTTTTCGTTTGCCTTTAAACTTTTGAGAAGACTTGAAGTTATAACAATCCTGGCAGACAGATCATACTTATTGGACAAGCAATGGTGATTCAATTTAGGGACCATAAGAAAGGATGCACCTTACATTGCTGAGAAGAAAAAGCAAAAACAACGAGCATTTGAGAGTGTGATAATGATTATTTTTTATTTTAAAATATATTAAGATAATATATATTTTTTATTTTTTAAAAATTATTTTTGACATCAGTACATCAAAATTATTTGAAAACATAAAAAATATATTAATTTAAAAAATATAAAAAATAAATTTTTTTCAAAATTTTGTAAAGAGAAATAGGTGATTTGAAATTTCAAGATGGGCTGGAATTTTGTACATGGTGGAGCCTTGTGTCTTGTTTGACATTGAAAATTCAATAAGGACGTAAGTGATTGCAAGTTAAATTCAAGTGGTAATTAAATAACGTCCTGTGTCTTGTTTGAATTAGTTATTAAATTGTTCAGTTGACTCACCTGCAATTTTACAATTTAATTTGTGCCGAGATTCAATTTGGACTGGTCCTAATATTGATATGGTTAAATTCTGGTGATTTTATGATTCACTTGCTTTAACCTAATTAAATCTAATATAAGTCAAAATTAAAGAATTAAAAAAATAAAAAAATTAAAGATATTATTTTAAAAAAATAATAAATTTGTATTGATCGATGATGCACCTTGATCCAATAACTTAATTATTTAGGTTTCTTTTTAGATTAGATTTTGGTTAGAACTATGATTACAACTGTTGACTCGATATTATTATGAAAGTAGAAAATGAGGGTTGTTTTTCATATAAAAAATTACAATTACAAGCACAAAAAAAACTATAAATAGTGTAATTAACATTTTACTTTTTTAACAAAAAAATGGGATAAATTGGTTTTTTCTTTATGGTCCACTAGTTATTATGAGATTGATTGGGGATGATTTAATCTTTTTATATTTCGAATGCAGTATAATGACTATATTTCCCTAAACAACAAAAATTTTAAAATGTTGAACATGGGCAATTCGGTCTTTTCAAGTTTTATAAGTATAATGTAAAGACTATATTACTCTTAAAAGTAAAAAATGGTTAAACTTGCATGCATGAGCTTTTTTTTTTTTTGTCTAAATTGGTTTTTTTTTGTAATAAACAAGTTGACTATATTACCCTTTGGGCGACGGATGCGTCACATGTGGCATCATCCCACGTCCAAACACTGCCTTCCAGGATAGAGTTGGAAGCACCATGTCATCCTCTTTCTGTTAGTGCCACACACATGATCGGCGTCATAGTGGTTGGTCTTCAATAGACTTTTTTCTTCTCTTCCTTTTTTTTTTTTTATCTTCTAATTGCTAAAATATAAATGTGTCATTTAATTTGTTTTTTGTTTACAATTTGATCCTCATTTTTTAATTTGTATTTGTTTTATTTTCTTATTTTAACTTTTTTTGATTGATTTTTTTCTTCAATTTTGCCTCTCATCATTTGATTTTATTTAATTTTTTTAATCAAATTTGGTTTTTGTTCATTTTAATGTTGTTAAGTTTTTTATCCTTTTTCCTGATTGAATTTTATTTTCAATCTCATCCCTCAATATTTGATATCAAATTATTTATATATTAAAGTTAGTCTTTATTTTTTTAATTGTTTTTTTATTTTTTTGTTGCATTTTCCCTTTCAATTTCATTCCATAGCATTTTGATGATTTAGAATTTTCTTCATTGTTTTTCCTTCTTTGGGGTTAGTCTTGGGCTTATAACCAAGGTCCCAAGTTTTAAAGGTTAACACGAGCTGAATTTGATTTTTTTTTCAATTTCATTCTACAATATTTGATTTATAGGAATTTGGTATTCGTGTTTTTTTAAAAAAATTTCTTTCTACGAGGTTGTTATAATCATATACTCATGGTCATAAGGTCAGTGAGTTAACTTGTGTAGATTAGAGTCTTTTTTTTTTTGCTTTTTTTTAATTAACTTTTTTTTTTCCAGTTTCGCTCTTCAACATTGAGTTTTTTGATAATTGAGTTTTATAGTTTTATTGAGTATGCATTTGACGGGGTTACCCCGGTATCACGATCAGGTCACAGATTTGACATGTTAACCTAGATGAGCTCAAGTTGAGTTTTTTTGACCTTTTTTACATTGTCAATTTTTTCTCAGTTTATTTATTGCCATTGCATTTATTTATTCATATTATTTAGATTAGTCGGGCTTATTAAACATAGTCGAGTCAATAACCTGAGCCTCAGATTTTTTTACAAATGCTTGCGTTGTTTTAGCACCATTTTTTATGTTGAAAAAAATTAGGCCAATCCGTAACGTAACATGAGCCCTTATCTAGTGTTATCAATGTCTTCATAAAGATGTCAGATCAACATGCGTTTGGCCGTAACATGTAGTTGAGTTCAAAAGAGTTGGGCCTTGCATCTCACTAAATTCACATGTAATTGGGCCCAACGCGTAATAGAGTCCAAGGGGGTGGGCCTAGCGTTTTACCAAGCCCATCCGTGATTGGGTCCAACAATTTTATTTTTCTATTTTAATTAATCACTAATTATAAAGAAACAGAAGTTAATCACCCTTAATTAAAGAAGTGAGGAATAAAATCTATTTTTAGAATAAATTACCAAGAAAAAGTGCTAATTTATTTTAAATAAAACATCTAAAATAACTAAATAGTGATATCCAACTTCAGCATATGACTTGAGAAGGCTAGAAGTTAAAACAATATCGGCAGAGAAATTTGTGCCACCCAAGTCCATTAAGCCACATAGCCCTTCGAATTCACCTTCTTTATCGAAACAATTTTGGATAGACAAAAGGCTTTCTGGGCCATCTACATGGAATCACCTATTGAATTTGAGCTACATCGACCCTAGTGCCAATTGATTTAAATGGACCGAGGGCCATAGCGATTCTTAACCTATTTTAGCACATTGGAATGTTTTTTAGGCCATAATTGTATCCTTTTTCTATTTCTGTTTTCCTTATATATATATATATATATTGCGAAGCCCAAAGGATCTTAAGCTGTATAACACTAGGTTCATACCTTACTTAAAAATATCAACTATATTATAATTATAAGTAATATTGAAAGAATATGGTAAAACATTGTAGCTATAGTGTTTTACCATTTGGTTTCCGAAGTTTTTTTATACTCTAGTTCTTGAGGTTTTTCTTTTTTTTCTTCTTTTATATTTGGCTATTGTTGTTTTTAGGCTTGTTGGTTTCGGTCTTTTGAGAGAGGAGAGAAAATTATAAAAAAAATAAAAAAAAAGATACAAGATGATTAAAATCTGGCCAAAAAAATAATAATCTTGATACCAATAAATTTATCTTATAAAACAAAAACGAATGTGGTTTTATACTCTAACCATGTTGAAAATAAATAAATCTGTGTTTGTAATTTTTTTTTATTCTATTTGATATTTTAGTTTTTAAATTATTGAAAAGAAGCTCGAATGACGCGAACGAGTCCATTAATCCCAAAGGATATAGAGCATAAACTTGCCTATATCCCAAAGGATTTAGATTTCGAACATAAATTTGCCTAAACGCAACTATCTACTAAATGAATGATATCCTTTAACAGAAAGCCACACTGGTAAGTGTATTTGCTCACCATGTTATCATGTTGTAAGAAGATAACTCCTTGTTAACGCAGTGGTATTTGAGCAATCCTGTTTGTTTATGCGTTTTAAAAACGTTTTTGAAAAAATTTAAATTTTATTTTATTTTTTTATTTGCTTCAAATTAATATGTTTTGGTGTTTTTAGATTATTTGCATGCGCTAATATTAAAAATGATTTTTTAAAAAAATAAAAAAAACATTATTTTAATATATTTCTGAGTAAAAAACATTTTGAAAAGCAACCGCAACCACACTCCCAAACAGGCGTCTTACCCTTCAAGCTAAAACCAAAAGAAAAGAAAAGAAAACAAAGATATCTATACACATCTTGGTACAAATTCGAGGAAGGAAATGTAACAATGCATTCATAAATATATAAATTTGATGACAGTGAAAGCACATTCCAGATCGTTTTCGCAACAAAACAAGGAGTTTAAAAGGAGTGGCACAATTGGCGTGTTGATTTAGACCTTGCGAAGCAAAGACAACTTGTATTTAATCATTGAATTCAAATGTACACTAATTCATGATCGGTAATGTTCACAGCTCAAATCAAGTTTGGTTGATGACAATGATTGAAAAGTTTTGGTAAAATCGGTTGCTCTGGTTAGTTATTTTGAGGTCATGTTAGGTTTCTTTTTTAGCTTGAAGTTGAGGCGAGGTGAAACCGTAGCATAGACTATGATGGTGAAGTGGCCTAATGATGCGCTCTGGAGGGCGGGGGTGCAGGAGCTGGATATGCAAGGAAGGTAGGAACATTGACACCGGGCATGATGATCGATACCCCTTCCGCATAAACTGTCATCTGCATATGAAACAAGAAGTCAGCAAAGAAAACATGTACAGGCAATCAAAGATTGCTGCAAATTTGGCACTAACTAGATACAAGTAAAACTGAAGAATCACTCTTCAGGCATCATATATTTTCAATCATTAGAACAATGAAACAAGATATTAGCGGAAGGTCTCGTGTGCAAGTTCCAAGACATACTTTAATGTAATAAGTATAGGAGTTTTCCAGCCATGGAAAGTGTAACAGTCCAAAGAACTAACGCAGTTAATATTTTCAAAGGAATTCAAGTAGGGAGAAGCTGCAAATAGAAGCCATGCAAGAAGAGACAAAAGGGTTTACTTTAATCATTCTTAAGATACAAGTATAAAGACATGAAATAGTGGAGTAGAATGATTTCTTAACAAGTATGAATACCTACCACATTATCCCCATTGATTTACTTTTCCATAAATCAAGGGTCTCGATTAATTAATAATAATGTGGAAAAAATGTGATATCATTGAAACAAGTTGATATATGAAAGGTAAATAATTAGCTAGCTATGCCAAGATACTATCTTGGACCACCAATCGAACAAGGCAAAAGAAAGCTGGTCTACCATGTCTTAGCTGTAGAAGGAAAGGAGCAATGAGACATGGCAAACCAATGGGCACATAATATAGATATCAGGCATATTTCTAAAGACATTTTCTCACTTGCAGGCATCACATCGGTGAATATGATAATATGCTGGCCTACTGTAAGTTGAAGCTAAACAACAAATCCAGAAGAGAAAAACTTGGCCGTTGTGTCTAGACATGTTTAGTTGCCTTAAATGGCGTATGACAAATCTCGGGATGGTGAAAATGGGAGATTGTCAATGATAAATATTTTTCTTTGATAGCTTCGGGCCACCCTAATCTCTAAAGACCTTCTAACAAGGCTTCACACAACTCACCATACATATTAGAATTTCATGCATCATTTGTTCTGTTCTTCTCTGTAAGTAAACAAGGCAAGATCATTTTCTTACACGATTCAATCTTCAGCACTCATTGATACTATAATGGTGTGAAGCAATAAAGATAAAAATCACATGCTAGTAAGATATAACGGACCCTTTAGCCTGATAAACTAGCATGGATAAACACATTCATGTAATTACTGTCTTTCCATGTGTACTTTAAACATAATTAACCACGCGAAAGAGCATCGATTGTTTAATAGACACCTAAATTGATCAATAATATAGTAGACAGAGCTATATCAGAATAATAACACAGTCATATCAACAACATTGGCTGCTCATATATAACAAATCTAGAGGATTAGATTTGGACTTTGGTGTAGTAGATTTGAAGCATAAACATGATTGTTTCTGGCCAAGATGACTGCCTTGTACAAAATGAAGTAAGCAAAAGGTTCACCAAAGAATGTTAACTGTATCAAATCCTCTATAATGAACACATGAACAAGAAAGCAATACCTTGCTTGTTGTAAATAACAAATAAGAATGGTATAAAAAGTAATAATATTATAAGACTCAAATGACAATACATATGCATTAGGATAATAATATCTATTATTCTAATATGTTTACAATCAAATGAGGTTGCGTTAAAGAGTCGTCGTAATATTATATTATAATGCAAATGATGAATTATTTAACATAATTCCGCCCACTACAGAAGCTCCCATATAATTCCACTAATCTTTCAAATTTGCATGATTTGTCCACAAATTAAGCCACCGAACTTCAATTAGCTAAAGCTTAATTTTAAATTTTCATAATGATCATCTTTAATCATAATCTAAAATCATATATGCCAAATGCAATCATGGATTTGAAAATCACTCACCGAGACTAGGAACTAAAGATAATTTACTACTTGAGCTTAAGTTAAAATAAAATGAAAACTTACTGGCAGGCTAAATAATAATTGGAAGGTAATTACATAATGAAAACCAATGGCTCCTACCACTGAGTGGAAGAGAAAAATCCCAGGTATCAAAAGTTGAAAGGGATCATTCAATCAGCGGAACCCGAAGGACATGCCAACACATGGGCAGTCCTCATATAGATAGAGCTATCAATTGGACGGTGCACATGCATATCAATAAGTCCCAGCTATCGCCCTCTTTGTCTAATGTGACTTGGTATAATATTCTTTCAAACAGGAACTCCCTCAAATGCTGAAGAAATAAGGAACAAGAAGAAATTGATACTTTATCTATGCATAAAGACTTAATCTTTCATGTTAATCACTGTCTAAAGAAGTAAATATAGACAGAATTTGAGAGCTTAAACTCTGATAAAAGATATCTTAATGGTTACTACAATAAACCAAAACCAAAACCAAAACCAAAACCAAAAAGTGATTTCACAAAGACAAGTTCAAGAAAGCATAAAAGAGAAAAAGCTTTCAACACATACACACAAAAATTTCAATTTGCATAATGGCCAGTCAAACTGCCAAAGATTAATTATCATTACAAACAAAAAGAAAGCAAAAGGAGCAAGAACGAAAAATCAATGCTTCTTTTGTAACTACAATAATTAATTTCCAATCTCTTAATCAATAAAAACAAAAACAGAAAAAAAGAAAATAGCATCCTTTCCTTCTCAAAATTCAAAAACAAAAATGTAATCAAATTATGTGTGTCTGTGTGTGTGTGTGAGAGAGAGAGAGAGAGAGAGAGGGAAAGAGAGAGAGAGTACATTTGGAGATGGGAAATCAAGCTTTCTATGGAAAACAACTTGTGCTTCAAGATCATTAGGAGAAGAACTGCCATTAGCACCCACTGAGGAAGACAATGATCTTGGCCTTAAGAACCTTTCAAAGATGGCTATTACAAGGAACATAGATATTAATATAGCAAGTAGCTACAAACCCAAAAGACACAACATTCATTGAATTATCAAAATGTCTCCAATGATAATCTCTTTCTAAATTCAAGGGCACCACCGATGTTGGTGGTGGTGACACTATCAGTATCCCAACTATCTCCTACACCCATTAGAACCAAAATGTTAAGTGAAATTCACTCTTTCTCGACCTTCTCCTCTCTCATTGAAGAAAGAGAGAAACCAAAGCAAACACAGTTACTGTTTCTTTCGGGTGTCATAGGGTTTTAACACTTGCTTTGTTAAGCATGGAAATGGGTTTGTAGCTAGTAAAGATTGTAGAGAATTGTTTAAGGGAAGAACTTTCGGAGAGAAAGAGAGAGGCGGGTTCTTTATGAGTACAAAGATCAAGCCTTTTTATGATAGTAAGAATGGACTCGTGCTTCTACAGAAAAGTTTTATTACAGTTCGCGGACACACGGGGGAGAAAGAGGTAGTGTTACAATTGTTTTTTAAAAAGATTTTTTATTTGAAAATATATTATAATAATATATATATTATTTTAAAAATTATTTTTAATACCAGCATATTAAATCTAAAAACAATAAAAAAATTAAAAAATTTCAAGAATTTTTTAAAAACAGCGTGACCACAAAAAAAATCAAGCACGTAGATCTTAGCTTTTAAAAAGCCCACGCCAAGCCCATGCCTTTTATTTTTTTAGGAGCAAACGACATGTTGTACACTTCTATTTTTCTAAACAATCGACATGTCACTTGTGGTGGCAAACCACCTATAGCCTACTAGGCCTCTTACCCAGAATTTGATCATCATTGTGGTGACAGAAAATTGATAGGGTTTAGCCTAAAAATCTATTTGCAGTCTATTTTCTCTCAAAATACCTAATAAATACTATAAAAACCTTTATAAGTCATCTACCAACACCAAAGACACATTAAAATCACTCAAAAGACAGAAATCAACTGAATCCAAAAAATCCAAATCAAACCTGATTTAAGTTTCTTGTTATATGTTAAATAAAAAAACAAACTTCATTGAACTTCTCTTGATAATAAAAATTCATTAATTTAAAAATTCTCATTTTTATGGTTGGATTGTGGCCAACCGACAAACTTGTCATTTCCCAATGAGTTTTTTCTGTCATTTCATAAACATAGAGATTAAAAAATGAATGAAATAAACTTTTGGATAAAAATAAAAATTTTAAAAACTTTGATATTAATCTCATATTTTTTTTATATTTTACATTGTAGTTATCTCACTTTAAATTTTATCTTTCCACTATAATTTTAAACTTTATTTCTTGGAATTAGACCATAAAAGGTTTAACTAGAAAAAATACGAGGATGAAAATAAAAACAAAAGATGAAAAAAAGAGAGAGAAGTTTCACTTTTTATATAAACAGTGAAACAACCAAGTAAAAAATTCAAATCTTTTAATTGTTTGTATAATTATTAATATAATTATCTTTATCTTACTATAAATATTTGATTTGTTGGACTTTAAAGCCATCAACATTGTAAAAGGTAAAATCTTTCAATAAGTTACAGAAACATTCTAAGACTTAGAAGATAACTATTTGATATTATTATTAAACTCGATCTAATAAATTAATCTTTAAATTTTTCGACCCAATACCTTGTTTAGTGTGGGTTTACAATTAATCTATATGAGAGTTATCTTGATATGACCTAGTCGACTTGGTGGGTCCAAAAACAACGCGGACGGCTAGTAAAAAATATGGTTTGATTTTGAAAAAAAATTCAAGACGACATATTTTTTTGAATATTGAAATGGTGATATATTGAATCGGATCATGTTTCATGGCTTCACTCGTGACCCGAATCTTAGACTTTACTGGGTTTAACAAGTTTTTTTTAAATTATTTCTTATTTAATGATATGATAATAAAAATAAACATTTGAAAAATTATACATCAAATAAATAGCAATATGTTTGTTCGATAATGCAATAACCTCATAAAAAAACTAAAATAAATTATGAAAACTAATTCAAAACAAATGAAAATATTGAATGATGAAATAAAAAAAATAAAAAATAAAAGATGGAACTCAAAACAAAAACAAGGAAAAATAGAGGGGCTAACCACTTAACTATTCATGTGATCAATGAAAGAGATGATTTCCCAAGCTTCTTTTAGTTTTTAGATAACATATAGTACTCGTATTATAGATGATGACACATTTTAATATATAAAAACCGTTTATGATGAAAGTAGCTCTAATATATATATATATATATATATATATATATATTATAATAATATCTAAATGGTGTGGGGGGATCACTGTTCCCCCACACCTAAATCACTGTGGATTATAACAGTAATCCACAATGTTTTTTTCTCATTTTTTTTTTGTATTTTTTTATTTTTCCTCAACTTTCCCTTTTTTTTTTCATTTTTTTTCCAAAATTACTTTCCTTTTTTTTTTCCAACTTACCTTTTTTTTCCATTTATTTTTTTTAAAAAATTATCTTTGTTGATTTTACTTTTTAAATATTGAGCTGGTTAAAACTTCTGCTTTGTAATTTTTTTCCTTTAAAATACTTTGGATTGCTACGGTGTTTTCCCACATAATTTTTCTATTTTGTTTTTTTATTTTTCAAAATTATATTTGTCGAATTTTTTTTATATTAAGCTGATTGAAAATTTAGTTTTGTAATTTTTTTCTTTAAAACATTGTTTATTGCTACAGTGTTTCTCCGTATGGTTTTTTTTGTTTTTGTTTTTTTTATAATTTTATCCGAAATTATCTTTTTTATTTTATTTTTTAATATTGAACTAATTAAAAATTACAGTTACAATATGTGAGGAAAGCACTGTAACTTTCCTCGTAAATTACTGTGGATTGCTATAGTGTTTTTGCTCATAATGTTTTTTTTCTGTTTTGTTATGTTTTTTCCCTAAAATTATCTTTGTCAATTTTATTTTTTAAATATTAAGCTGGTTAAGAATTGCAATTACAAGTAAATACAAGTTTTTCCTCACAAAACACTATGGATTGATACAGTGTTTCCTCATATAGTTTTCTTTTGTGTTTTTTTTTGTAATATTTTTTTTCCAAAATTATCTTCGTCGTTTTTATTTTTTTTTATATTGAGTTGGTTAGAATTTAACTTTGTAATAAAACTTAATCATGTGGGGAAAGCATTGTAGCTTTCCTCACAAAACATTGATGAAAATTATAATTACAAGTCATTACAAATAAGATTAAATCATGTGGGGAAGCACTGTAGCTTTCATCACAAAACACTATGAATTGCTACAGTGTTTCCAACATGAATTTTTTTCCCTTTTTGTGTGTTTTTTTTTCCCTAAAATTGTCTCTTTCGATTTGATTTTTTAATATTGAGCTGATTAATAATTTAGCTTTATAATTGTTTTTCTTTAAAACACTGTAAATTATTGCAGTGTTTTCCCATATGATTTTTTTATTATTTTTTTCAAAATTATCTTTGTCCATTTTTTGTAATATTAAGTTGGTTAAGAATTAAAATTACAATAAAGCCAAATCATATGGGGAAAGCGTTGTAGTTTTTCTCACAAAACATTATGGATTGCTATAATATTTCTCTAAATGGTTTTTTATTTTATTTTATTGGGGAAAACACTGTAGTTTTCGTCACAAAACATTGTCAATTGCTACAATATTTTTCCTCATGGGTGTTTTTCCTTCCAAAATTATCTTTGTTGGTTTTTGTTTAATATTAAGTTGGTAGAGAATTTAACTTTGTAATTGTTTTTGCTTTTTATTAACAGAAAAGCTAAATCAAGTGGCGAAAGCACTGTATTTTTCCTCCTAAAACACTATGGATTGCTACAAATCATTTTGTTCAGTCTCTAAGTTTTGATCACAAACACAACTTTTTTTTCCGTCATGAAATATTGGCTCCATTATACCTTTAGTTTCTATTACTTATCTAGCGCTGGTTCACAATTATAACACTATTAAATATATTTGTTTTATAAGCCCGCGGCGCGTGGGCATGCATCTCGTGTGTGTGTGTATGTGTGTGTGTATATATATTAATAGATTTTTTTGTTGGATGTAAATATTTAGGAGTTATTAATATATTTTTTAATAGAACAAAAATCAAACTATACGGGGATTAATCTTGCATGACCTGGTTGATTTGACAGGTTTAAAGATAATCTGGACGACTAATAAAAATATTTGACTAATAAAATCAAGATAATATTTTTTTTATTATTTCTACTCGGATCAACTTAGGTTAACTAGTCAAATCCACTACCCAGGTCATAAGACCCCGATAACCTTATAGAAAGCAAATATTTTTTTTATTGAACTCAATTCTCAATCAACCCAGTGTTGAATGATAAAATAAAAAAAAATCAACTAAAAAAATGAGTTAAGTCAACCCCGATTAACTTGTCAAATTTGGATTATGAGATCAGGATAACCTCATACAAAGAAAATTAAAATCAAATTATGAAGATCAACTCCCAATAAATTCAATATTAAATGATAAAATAAAAAAAATTAACTAAAAAAGAACACAAAAAACCACTTGGGTCAACCGATCAAACTCGTGACTCAGGTCATGAGATCAAGATAACTTCATAAAATGCAAACTGAAACAAATGTGAAGCCTCATCCCCAATCAACCCAATATTGACGGATAAAATAAAAAAAAAGTTCAACTAAAAAAAGGACAAAAAAGCCCAAGTTAATTGGCCTAACCTGCAACTCGAATCATAAGACCATAATAAATCTATAGAAAGCAAATAAAAAATATCATGAAGTCTAATTTTGAATCAACCCAATATTAAAGTATTAAATTAAAAAGAAAATCAAATAAAAAAGAAAAAAAATATGACATAGTTAACCCAAGTTAGCATGCCAAACCTGGTCAGGAGACCAAAATAACTCCATAAAAAACAAATAAAATCTTTTTATAAAGTTTAATTCTCAATGAACTCAATATTAAAGGATGAATCTGAAAAAAAAAATCAATTAAAAAAGAACAAAAAAACCCTGAATAAACACGTTTAACCCGCAAAACTCACAACCCGGGTTACGAAATTGGAATAACTTCGTAGAAAACAAATCAAAATAAATTATGAAGTCTAATACCTAATAAATCTAATATTAAATAATAAAATTGAAAAAAAAACTAAGTTTAAAATTTTTAAAAAAATCCTCAAAAACTTAAGAATCAAAGTAAAAAAATTCTATGCATTTCACTGCATTGCTAGAATGAAATGCCTTTTTTTTTTTTTAACATATGTTAATAATAATAATAATAATTAATACCAAAACAGAGAGAGAGAGAGATGTCTCTCTTTTAGTTTTTTTATTATTGTAATAATAATTATTTTTTAAATATTTTTTATTTATAAATATATTAAAATAATATATATTTTTTATTTTTTAAAATTTATTTTTAATATCAACACATCAAAATAATATGAAAATACATAAAAAATTTAATTTGAATTTTTTTAAAATTTTCTTAAAAATAATTTTAAAACAGTAAAACAAAAAAACTTTTAATTTTAATTTGATGAAAAAAAAAACCATTAAATTTTCTCAATTACTATAAGACTGTCAGTAGTCAGTTACTGAAATTAAATTTAAATTTACTGTTTATTGATGAATGCTAAGACTCCTCGGGTAATGTCTCGTTGTTAAATCTTTTTGAAGCACATAATCAAATGGATTGAAGAAAGTAAAAGCAATTAATTAACTAATAATCCATTTTAATTATTTATATATATAACAACTCTGGTGAAGTAACAATTTAATATAACAGTGTAAATTCTTAATTATTTTGTGTTCTTGGTTTAAATAATAAGTGATTTTATTTTATTTTCTTATATTATATTTTACATTTCAAATTAAAAAACAGGGAAATATTGATAAATTCAAGAATAAATTACCTGTTAAGAAATAGCACAAATCATAAAAATAACTAACCAAATTTTAAAAAATCTTCAATTTATGAAATCTATCTAAAAGCATAGCAATATTATTAAACCAGATTTATTTTAACAAATTAATATGAAACTTGATTTACCAGAAACTTGATTCAAGCTAGTATTTTTTTTAAAAAACCAGATGAAAATTAACATAATCAATGTAGCAGATCAATCCATAACTCAACTTAATCTAATTAAAATTTGATTTAATTTTAATTTTTTTAAATAATATTTTTTTAAAAGTTAAAACGATATGATTTTCATCCCAATTCAGCGAGTTTATGTTTTATAAATTTGATATTAAGCATTAATCACCACCAAAATATTCACATGTACGGACATTGACAAGCTATTATCCTGTGCATGTGCTACAGTAACTGAAGGTTAATAAACACAACTCCCAGCTTCACGTGCCTCTCGTGTCACAGATCCCAGAGCTGTGGTCTCACACTAGAACCACGTGGCAAAACAGCAAGAACCCGATCCTTCCCAAGAACCGAGATGATCATCACAATAATTTTAAATCAGGGCCGTCGTTTACTTAAAATGTCAAAGTAGAAGTCAATGGCATGTGCAACGGCGTGTGTGGTGAGGCTTGACAGGTTGTTGGACCGAGTGGCCCGTGCAAATTTGGGCCTCACGTGAAGGACTCTCTTACTGATTTATTTTGCTGAGACTTTCTCTTCTTTAGATGATATTTTACAGAACAAGTTGTGGAATGGGCTGTATGATCCTTTGCTTCTCAACAGCTCGGGCCCAATTTTGTTCATGTTTCATGAGAAATGGCCCACTTGGTGGGGCCATCCATTACAAGTTACTAGAGATTGTTGGATTCTTTTCATACACATATTGCTTTCCCTTCGTATATATGCCTCTGTCCGACCCTTGCAAGCATTCTAATAATCCTCAGAGCTAATAAGTTGCTAACAAGAGCTAAAACTTGATTAGGTGGCACATCTGATTGCCACATCCCCACCACAGGATCCCACCTGTCACGCTCAGAGTTGTACACCTCAGCAGAACACGGTCCAATGTGTGCCGTGACACCCTTTACTACCATCTCCTTTCTCAGCAAATACCCTACCACATGGATTTTTCCTTGCCATGTCAACCCAAGTACCCAACGCATTTGAACCTCATTGTGCTCTTCTCAGGCATTGCTTTCCACTCGTCATGTGTCGGGTCATACACCTCAGCCGACAAAATCCCACGTGGACAAGCGAACGAACTTTTCCTGCAGACACGTAGACTTTGAATATGTGCTTTATATTATAGGACTTAAATTGTGCTCTTCTTAGGCAATATTTTTAAGAAGAATTGATATGGCTTAACCCTAAGATAAAAATATAGATTGGAGTCCACTGGCCCAAAAATCAAGGCCCATGAGCCTCTTAATGTTTTATTTGGATCATGGATGTAAGTGAAGCACTGGGATTAGTAGGCCCATATTTATTTCTGGTTATCTTTGTTTGTATTCTGTTTTATAGTTAATGTCTTTGTGGTTCCATTAACTGTAAACCCTAGCACAGTAGCACCAAGAATAAAAAAAATCTCTTGAAAAGATCTATAGGCTATATTATTTAAGCCAACCAATATTTTTAAGTAAGCCATTTTAGAGAAGTCACTGAGTGGTTTTGTTCGAGAGTTTTTAAAAATATATTTACATTTAAATATGAGGATGTAAGAAAAATAAAAAAAATCATTTAAGAAAAATAGATTTTATGCATTTTTAAATAAAAGGTATTTTAAAAAAGCAATTGTAAATAAAAGGTATTTGCCATAAAATTCCATTTTCAAGGTGTTTTCACCCAAAATTACCATAAAAATCAATATAAATCACCAAACAACCTCAAAACACTAAAAAAAAAAAACAACTAAATAAAAAAAATCAAAATGGAACTTGAATTTTTTTTTTCAGGCATGGTTATAGAAAAAATCCACCACCATTAAACTCATGTTAATATCAAAAACAACTATTTTCTTTATCAAAAAGTGACCAAATCGATGCTGTTTTTTTCTTCTTGTTATTTTCAGGTAATGTTCTCTCTTTTCTCGTAAAGTTAAGAACTAAAAAACAAACAAAATAAATTCTTGGATCAAAATAAAAATTGATGAAAATTTAGGATTAAACGTAGATTTTTTCCATGTATTATATTTCAATCCCATTTTTTCAATTTGGTAATTGCAACATAATTCCAAAACTAATTTCATGTAATTGATAAAAATAAGACTTTAGCTGCTTCACTGGATTGATGCTGCAGGGTTACATCGATCCCAATATCTCTTGGCATATAGTTTACCAGACTTCAGTAGTGTTCTACCGAAACCTTTTAGCTTTCGCACAAGATCTTTTTCGATTCAAAAAAGTGTATTTTGGCTTTATCAATATTGTTATCATGAACATAGCTCACACAAAAATCATATTTTTATCGTGCAGCAAGGAAGCTGCTTACATAAAAAAAAATTAAAAAAATTCATAAGCTTAATTATAACTTAATGGGATATCGAGAGATTACAATTTAATTAAGATTCCCACAAGGAGCAGGAAGATCTCAACTCCCAACATCAGAAAGAACATGAATGATGCAAATTTGGAGAAAAAACATTTGGTTTTATGTGGAAATCAATGCGTGGGTGTGCTTTTTATGTCCTTTCATATTTATAGACATGTATATGACAAAGACGCATGCTTTCCCGCATAAGCAAGGGCATGGAGTTTTCCTTGAAAATCCTTTTCTTTTCTAAAATGAAAATGTAACGCAAGAAAAAGACTTAATTCATTATGGGTTGCAATAGTTAACCATATTGTTTTTTTTCTCTTTTTTATTTTTTTTATCACTTGACTTTTGTTATTCATAATTTAATCATTTTATATTAAGTTGATTTAAGATTGAATTTGATGTTTTGTTTCAATTAACTTTATTTAGGGCTCTTGCAATGCTAAGAATATATTTCTACGTTGAGTTAATGCTTGATTTAGCAAAATAAAATTTAATTTTATCCATTCAAACCAATTAAAACTTTTAGGATCTAATTCCAAATTTGAACAAATATTTAACCTCTTTTCCCCCTAAGAAATAACACTTTTATCTTAGCTTTTCAACTTAATTTTTTATTGTAATCAATAGACTTGTTATTGTATAAATAAACATATAAATATTTAGAAAGTGATTTATAAAAACCACTTTACATAAAAATAAAATAAACGGCCTAAATAAATGCTCTTAAAATTATTATCAATTTAAAGAAAGGCAAATGATACATCCACCACAACATCCACTATCCACTACAACATCCATTACACATTATGGACAGGGGATCATGCTGTATGCTGCATGAACATGAACGTGAAGATGAATGAGAACGTGGGACGTGCTGCAGGAAGTGGGTGCTACAGGAAGTGGGCATTTAGCAATGCTTTAATTCTTTCTTATTGTTTTGTTAATTCTATTTGCTATTTCAGTTATGCAATGTAAGGCTATAAATGCCAACGTTAATTTTAATAGAAGGTACGAATTATATCCTAATCCCCTGACTCTTCTCTGTTATTCTTCCTCCACAAATTCTTTGTATCAGTGGTATCAGAGCCAGGTTATTCTTGGTTACGACCATGAATACTCGTGGCAAATCAAATGCAGAATTTCGCAATGAAGTCAATGAAATCCTAGGTAGGAACAAAACAAGCTTTGATCGGGTTAATGCTACCTTACAAGTAGTTTTGACAGAACTTCAGGCTCTTCACACCACCCGTCCCCAAAACACCAATTCTCCTGAAATCAACCCCTTTTCTAATGAAGAGTCTTCACACTAACAGAAGCCTCATCGTCATCCTATAAATAGCCATCAACACCACAGTCTCAAGTTATCATTTCTAAAATTTAATGGAGATGATCCAACAGTGTGGATTTACAAAGCAGAACAATATTTTGAGTTTCAAAATATTATGCCAAACCAAAGAGTTCAAATGGCCTCTTTTCATTTAGAGGGTATTGCATTATAGTGGCATAGGTGGTTAATTAAGTTTCGCGGACCATTAACATGGGAGGAGTTTACCAAGGCTATACAAAGAAAGATTCAGCCCAACCGACTAAGAGGATCCATCAGAAGCCTTAACTCACCTTAAACAAGACACTACAGTAGCAGTTTACCAGGAGACTTTTGAAAGACTTTCACACTAGGTGGATGGTCTACCAGAAAATTTTTTAATCGGTTGTTTTATTGCAGGACTCCGTGATGAGATTCGTTTGGATGTTAAAATCAAACAGCCCCATTCCTTGGCAGATGCTATAGGTGTGGCACGTTTAATAGAGGAGGGGAATCAGCTGCAGAAAAGAGTCCCTCTTCCTATACGATCTGTCCCACCTCCAACACCAGCTTCGGTGTAGCAAAAGCGTCAGCCAACCCCACGGCTGGAGTATTGGGGCCGGCATAGGGTCCTCGGTTACCTGCCAGTTCTAATACATCTTTTCGCAGAATCACTAATCAGGAAGCACGCGAACGAAGAGAGAAAGGTTTATGCTACTATTGTGACGAAAGGTTTGTTCCAAGACATCGTTGCCAGCGGCCACAGTTGTTTATGATTTGGGATTCTCCTGTCATGGGCAGTGAGGACCGTATGCATGACTTGCTCGAACCGGTAGAGGAAGATGTCTTCCCGGAGATTTCTTTCCACGCCATGACAGGAATGGAGCATCCACAGACTATGCGTGTCATAGGTCAACTGAAAAACAAGAAGGTAACGTTGCTCATAGACGGTGGTCGCACTCATAATTTTATTGATGAAGCCATTGTCTCTAAGTTGGCATTACCAGTTAACCGGGAAAATAAGTTTCAAGTTATGGTGGCTAATAGGGAGAAGATCGATTGTGTGGGACAATGTCGGGCACTCACCATCAACATAGAGGGATATCCAGTCCTCACCGATTTCTACATTCTACCTGTTGCAGCATGTCAGCTAGTATTGGGGGTATAATGGCTGCAAACTCTTGGTCCTGTGGAAATGGATTATAAACAGCTGACCATGTCATTCAAAGAGGGGGATACTTCGCATATTTTTCATGGAATTAAGCCAACAAGCCTCACGGCTTTATCTGATAAAGAACTTTATGGCTTGCATGGCGTGGGGTTGTTCTTCCAAATCCTATCAGTTGGAAGCAGTAACCATTTTCCATCTTACCCGTCTGTAGTTAGCTCACTGTTGGAGCAATATTCTTCTGTTTTTGCAGCCCCTACTGGTTTACCACCTCAACGGGAACATGACCATCACATTCCCCTGCAGCCACAAACTGAGCCAATAAGTGTGAGACCTTACCGATATCCCTACTATCGAAAAATAAGATTGAAAAAATGGTGTAGGAGTTATTACAGTCGGGTCTGATAAGGCTAAGCCGCAGTCCTTTCTCTTCACCAGTGTTGTTAGTAAAGAAGCCGGATGGAGCTTGGAGATTCTGTATCGATTACCAAGCTCGAATGATATCACAATCAAAGATAAGTATCCTATTCCTGTGATTGATGAATTATTAGATGAGCTCCATGGATCAAAAATTTACTCCAAATTAGATTTACGATCGGGTTACCACCAAATTAGAGTACGAGAAGAAGACATTCCTAAAACAGCTTTTCGTACTCATGAAGGTCATTACGAGTTTGTAGTGATGCCTTTTGGCCTCACGAATGCACCATTAACATTTCAAAGTCTCATGAATGAACTCTTTCGTCCTCATCTTTGAAAGTTTATCTTGGTGTTTTTTGATGATATCCTTGTGTATTCAAAAACGTGGAAAGATCACCTTGTACATTTGCAAATTGTACTCCAAATCTTGTCCACTAATTCTTTATTTGCAAAGGCAGAAAAATGTCGTTTCGGCGTTTTACAGGTGGATTACTTGGGACATCAAATCTCTGAACAAGGTGTATCGGTGGATCCCATAAAAATACAAGCTGTGTTGGATTGGCCGAAGCCTACAACAGTAAAAGGAAGCGTGACTTCCTCGGTTTAGCTAGATATTATCGAAAGTTTATCTGTCATTTTAGCAGTATAGCAAAGACCTCTAACACAAATTTTAGCCAAAGATAGTTTTCATTGGTCGGAGGCAATGAGCAAGCCTTCATAAAACTCAAGGAAGCATTGACTACATCTCCAGTTTTATGTCTTCCAGACTTCTCCCAACAGTTTGTGGTGGAATGCGATGCAAGTGGTATCGGTCTTGGAGCAATTCTTTCCCATAATAATCATCCAGTGGCATATTTCAGTGAAGCACTGAAGGGGTCAGCTTTAGCATTGTCCACCTATGAAAAGGAGATGTTAGCTATTGTCAAGGCTGTCCAGAAGTGGCGCCTTTACTTGCTGGGAAGATCATTTATTATTCGTACAGACCAGAAAAGCCTTAAGTATCTGTTGGAGCAACGCATTACTACTCCTGCACAGACATGTTGGTCGCCCAAGTTACTGGGATATGACTACCGAGTTGAGTATAAACGAGGAGTGGAAAACCAAGGTGCGAGACTCTTTATCCCGTGTAGTTGAATTTTAGTTCATGTCTCTTTTGTTGCCATCAGCAGATTGGTGGTCTTTGCTTCAAAAAGAAATACGTGGGACGTGCTGCAGGAAGTGGGCAGTTAGCAATGCTTTAATTCTTTCTTATTGTTTTGTTAATTCTATTTGCTATTTCAGTTATGCAATGTAAGGCTATAAATGCCAACGTTAATTTTAATAGAAGGTACGAATTATATCCTAATCCCCTGACTTTTCTCTGTTATTCTTCCTCCACAAATTCTTTGTATCAGCAAACCTTAAAAATACTATTCAATCATGGAGGTAATTTTAATGTTTTACCATCAAACTTGCATTTTTAAGAATTTTCATCCATACTTTCATTAAAATTGTACCTTTTTTTATAATAAAAACCGACATCATTTAACAAGGAATTTGATATAAAGAGTAATTATTATCAAGAAAAAAAATAACATTTATCTAACCATTATTTATCTACACATGCCACAACATGTGAAAGAGAGTACGACTGCGTATTCAGTTAGACAATGGATGACCAGATTTGACTACCAGGAAGCGTCATACGCGCTTCCTTAATGGCGCGGGTACCGTTCATTCATCGGGAAAAAAAGAGCCAAAAAAATGTTTATCCACTCGAGAAAAGATGATAAATTAAAAGTGAAATTATTATTGCAATTTATAGTGAAAACTCTATAGTAATTTTTATACACCATTTAGTTTTTATTATAATGTAATATAAATAGTAATTGTCATCAAGAAAAAAAATAAGATAATGATAAAATTGATATAAATAATAATTTAAATATAAAACCGATAATATTCTAGATTGCTGTGTTTTCCCATCAAAAGAATTGCATCATTGTACTGCATAGACATTGCTCCCACAAGGACAAACAAAAATGCACGCGTGCTAATTATCTGTGACCCCGTGACATGGTCTCCACAGCTCAGTGATTTCGATCGATCGAAAAGTTGTGCTGTTGCAATAATGGTGAATTAATCACTGGCTAATTAGTGCTTGGCTGTCTCCAAGGGGGCAGACCATCCTCTCTTGCAACCTTACCTTGTCTTTTCAATGAGGTTTTCATGTCGGCAATGACTTCAATTTGAGAACAATTATTAGTAAACGTTTTATTTGATGTTATTTATTGAAATCAAGTTTTTATTTTCAGTTGTAATTCACAAATTATGATAGAATGAATTGAATTTTAAAAAATATTTCTCATAATATTGTAAGGGCTAAAATGCAAATCAAGAATAATTATTGTTTCTGTCAAACATTAAAAAAACAAGAGAGATTTGTTCTTCTTGGACAAGAGGTTAAGTGTCCAAGATTGTGAAGATACAACAATGACAGAGAAAGGGGAAGGCACAAATGATGCGACGGTGTCGGATTGAGTTTGGGTTCTAATCCTTCATATCTTAATTATGATGGAGATGATCAATGCTTGCTTTTGGAATTGTAGAGGTGCAGGAAGCAGCCAGCTTTGCTCTATTGTAGAGGTGCAGGAAGCCATCTTTTTTTTGCAGACGGCATGCTTCTCTTTGCAGAAGCTACAATGGAGCAGATGGATACAATTTTGGAACGTCTAAATTATTTTTGTGCCATATTAGGTCAGAAAGTTGGTGCAGCTAAAACGAAGGTGTGTTTCTCTGAAGGTGTTTCTCCCACGTTAGCGAAGTCTATTAGTCACCTCAGTGGTTTCGGGAAGTATCCAGGAGTTCCGGTAATTCATCAGCGGATAACAAAACAGTCTTATATTTATGTTCTAAACGAGCGAATCCACCAGATGGAGAAAAAACTAAGCATGAGTATAATTTAAATATATCTTTTTCAATGATGATCTCAAGATTTAAATTAAAAAAAGGGTAAAATTCTTTGATTACCAAACTGAACTTACCTTTTTTTAAAATTAAAAAAAAACCCTTGAACTAATTGGTTTTTTTCCCATTAAATAGCAAATTAAACTTAAAAATATGGGAGAATAACATCGTTCGAAAAAAAATTAATGAAATGATATAGTTTGACTTTGTCACGCTTTTGAAGCGTGGCATCCATTAAATATCGTGCTTCTAAAATGCGACAACTACATGTCATGACAGAAAACAAGGTCATTAAAGCAGGAATAGGAGCTAGATTCAATCGTACTATTGATGAGCTCGGATCATCCAATAGACGACGTAAACATAGATAGACAGATAGATAGATGAGTTATTCTTATATATTTTGGAATTACTTAAATATTGTATTATTTCATATTCATTTTGCATATATGTGTGTATTCTTTCATGTGGCTACTTCTTATTATAGAATATAAGAATATATTGAGTTTAGTTAGAATTTTTTTATTGTGATTATTGTGGTTTTCTGCAGGTTTTTTAAGTAAGATAAAATTTTAGGTATAGTTTCTATATAAAGAAAACTCTATTCAAATTTTGATAAAATTATAAATATTTTAACTCTTTAAAATCATAAAGTAATTAAAATTTTAGATTAATAAAAACTATGATTTTATAAACTTTTTCAGACTTAAAATACAAGAATGACTCAAAACCTGATCGTTTTGATTATTGTCCAACTGTTTTATCAAATATCCAGCCGTTTCTCAAAATAATTTTTTTTGAAAATGTCATTGTTTAGAAATATAACATATATAAAATGTCGCGTTTTCGAACTGCAATATTATTGAAATACAGTTTTTTTTTTTTAACTTGTGTTATTTTATCATTTAATTATATTTTGAGGGCTAATTACCTAATTTATCTAAATTGATCAATGAAAAATTCGTTCAGTGGTTAAGGATTCAAGTTGAATCCTTTGGAAGTTAAAACAGAAGGTTCGTGCCCTCGAGCATCTTTACAGACAAACACATGAGGCCATCGTTTAATGGCGCAACATGGAAGATCTTTCAAGCATGGGACTGGAACTGGGCATCACCCAGTTGTCATCCTGTTACTCCCACCAACACTTGTCTCCAAGTTGCATTCAATAAAATAATAATAGTTATTTTTTAAAATAATATTTTAAAAAATTATTTTTAATTTTTAAAATTTATTTTCCATATCAAAACTTCAAACAAATTATCCATAGCTGACTCGAGGGTGTTTGAAAATGTAGTAATGATTGTTTTTTAAAGTGTTTTTTATTCCAAAACACATTAAAATAATATTTTTTTATTTTTTAAAAATTATTTTTAATATCAGCACAATCTGAAAACATAAAAAATATATTAATTTAAAATAAAAAAAATATTTTTTAAATTTTTCAAAAACACTTTCCGAATATAATATATCGGTACAATATCATGTCCATCACTTAGATTTAGTACTTTATTAAAATTCAATGATCTTGAAAGTCATCCATTTTGTATCGATGCTCAAATCATTAGCATTTTAGACTTATCTGTTTGAAATTGAGCATAGCACCAACAGAAGACTTGCTTGTTTTACATAGTCGTTGTAGATTATTGACTCTGTTGAGTTCAGTACCAATTCTATCACCCCAAACTTCAGGATTCTGAAATAATCTGACTTCTCCATTGAATTATAAAAAAACCAAAGAAAGTGGTCAAACTATTGTACAAATATTGTGTTTTTACTTAGGATTAAAATAGTAAAATAGCGGTTTTATTCTTTATAAAAAAAATCAAATTAACATACTTTGAAAGAAGGTTAATGGGTCTTTTTACGGGATTCATTTGTTATTTTTGAATTGTCTGGGGTAACATTATCTTTTTATAGTTTTTTTACACAATTAAATTACATGATTGCTCTTGAAATAAAAAAAATAACTATGATCGAGAGGCTTTTTTTTTTATATTTTACTTTCTAAATCACAATATAATTATTATATTGCCTTTAAAATTAAAATTCTCAAAACATGATTGCAAGGGCTTATTTGTTATTTCATAATGATTTTTTACTTTGTTTTAGGGGCAATGTATTATTTTTATAAATAAAAAATTTGTTGACGCACAATTCAACCGCCTTCAAGATGCATGTTTGGCTGACTCTGTAGTTTAAATTGTTGTTTCACCGTATCATTCGATTCATTTCAGCGTTCTCTTTCTCCTTAGACGACGTGTGCAGACAATAGATCTTTAGTTTAATACCAATAACTTTTTTTTTTCTTCTTTTCTCTCTTTCCCTAGAAATCCATGCCTTGACCTCCAAATTTACAGATCGGTCCTTCATTTTTTTTCCTTTGGATTTAGTCCCTCTTTTTTTTTATATATCAATTAATTTCTAAAATTTGACTTTTTTATTTCAATTTTATCCACCTTAAATTTTTAGTTTATCAAATTTTATCTTTATTCTTTTTATTGTTGTTTGAGATTATTTTTGAATTTGTTCTTTTTTTCTCTCAATTTCACCCTCCTTCATTATTATTTTTTATGATTTTATACTTCAATATTAAATTAGTTGAGAATTGAGCTTCTTGATTGAGTTTGGATTTAAAATTTCACTAGCGGTGATTTTAAAAGAACACAGGTTTAAGAGATTCATTTAAATTTGCATTGTTTTTCATATTAATAAATTAAGGTTGCCTTTTGTTTTTGATATTGTTACATTAACCAAACTTATTAAATCTAGTCAACTCAATGACCCGAATCTCAAATTTTCTTAATTTTTTTAGAAGTCCTTACGTTGTCCGGACTTTTTTCTTCTTACGTTCAAAAAAATTGACCCATCCCGTAGTATTGTACTAACCATCTATATAGGTTTACTCAATTCACTTTTTTAAACATGTAAATTTAATCAATCATAGATAAAACATGTAAATTTTGATTATTCAATTACTAAAACCTCATTTATAACTATGATTCTCGTAATTGTTATTTCTAATCTCACTGTAAAAACGTATAAAAAAGTAACAACATGTGCTGAAATTCCCCTTTATTTGACATGCCGTACACCACTATACATGCCGATCGTCCAAAGTTAAAAGAGGACATGAACACTTTTTCAGCTGGAATTTGTCCCTTTCACCCCTGAAACTGTTCAGGAGGTTGTTTCCATAACTTCGAGGTGGTTTATATAAATATATATCAAAAAAGCAAGCAAGTCCCTTTTGTTTATGTAAATTATTATAGAAAATGAGTCAGCAATTTTTACCAAAATCATGGTAACTTCAGATTGTGTGAGAAAAAAAAAATCTCAAATACCTAGTAAAATACAAATGTTTAATCATTGGATTTGAATAAATTTAAAAAATAAATACTATTTTCATACCGAGAAAAAAAAAATATATCTCTAATCTTTGGATTTGAATAAAACAGCAAAATAAATCTATTAATTTCATACTCAGTGTCAAAGAACCAATTCAACCAAAAAGCTTAAGCTGTTAGGTGAGGTCTCAAGATATGATTTATATTGTTTTCTAACACACCTCCTTAAGTGAAAGCCCTTTGGACTTGAAACTTGCACATGTCCATATTACCTTGTGCTTAATTTTTATCAAATAAATAGGGATAGTGAGATTCGAACTCGTGACCGCTTGATCATTAAGGTTCTGATATCATGTCAAAAAATCAATTCAACCCAAAAGCTTAAGCTGTCAGGTAAGGCCCCAAGATATGATTTATATTATTTTCTAATACTCAGTAGAAAAATATAAATTTTTAATCATTGGATTTTAATAAAATAACAAAATAAATCTACTAATTTCAAATCCTATAATCCAATGACCTATAACCGGCCTTTTATTTTTTACAAGGTTTGGGATTGTTCACATGTTTTGTAGTTTGGTTTTATAGTTTTTACATATAAAATTACTTCATTCTTCAATTTCACCTAATATTTTTTTTTTAAATTTGATTGTTAAATATTGACATGATATTTGCATACTCTTTTAGCACTTACTAGTTCACTTTCTAACATATTAAATATTTCCTTTAATTCCCTCCACTTATAAAAATGCTACAAATTAATTAATCCCAAGAAAAATAGACATAAAGAGAAGAGAGAATAATAAAATAAAATAAAATAAAATAAATCTCAACTTAGATTAAAATATTCTTATCATTTTATGTGATCTGGGATTGATTTTTTCTATTTATATACTTATCTTAAAAATAAACACAATAAGTAACTCTTGAAAACCATTAAATTCTATGCTTCTTTTGTTATCTTTCCAACTAGTTTGGAATATATATATATTTTACAAATCGTGCTGTTTTTCTTTGCATGGTAATCTTCCAACAACAGGTCCAAAACTACAGAAATCGATGAATTTGTAGCCGTTTCTTGATGTATCATTGTCAAGGACAAGAAATGACGGGAGACTCATGAAACGTTGTATTATATATATATATGGAAATGTGGTAATGGTTATGGAAAGACACTTTTTTTTGTTTTTTTCCCTTCATGGAGAGCTTGGTTTCTATCAGGGTAAAATCTGCAGAGTCAGAACTTTATACAAAAAGTAATTTTCAAGTCATTGTTTTTAAATAGATGAATATCCTTGGAAATCCCGACTGTTAATATGAACCACAGCCAGCCTCCGTATCATTAATAGTGACATTTCATATAACAACTGGTTAGTACATACCAACTTAAAACTTTAGTAGTTTTCAACTTTAATAGTGAGATTTCATTGCACAATGCCCATAATTGTGTCATATTATCGTATTGTTTTTTATTTATTTATTTATTTTATTTTCAGTGTTGGGGGTTTTCATGATTTTTTATTGGGTTATCCTGTTTGTTTCTGTATTTGAAAAGCATTTTTGAAAAATTTTGAAATTAAAAATAAAAAAACATCATTGACATTCATTTTGGCACGAAAAGTTATTTGAAAAGCAACCGCAACTACACCGCCAAACCGCAATATTATAGGCGCTTTTAATTTCATGATCTAAGCCATGAGTTTGGCCGATTAACTCGGGTTGACTTATTTTTTATTTTCTAGTAGTCTATTAAAACTACAACAAACTAGAATTCAAAACATTAAAAGATGTAAAAATAAAAAAACATTAACAAGCTTCTAAACTAAAAATACTTTACTTATTAGTCTATGATAAAATACAGTCAAAACCTCTAGTTAAATAACTCTTTGTATATGCAAAGTAAGTAACTGTTCCATGCCTTTAACTAAATAGCTTTCCCTTGACTGCTCAAGGAAGGAAGTCTAATAGGATTAACAATGTAAATTGTATGAATCAGCACCCTCGGGCCTTGGGCATAGTCGGAAACCGACCAGTTCTGGGGACGAGGAACAAGGGTAAGGTAGAAAGTGATGTCAAATGAATGTCATGTCCGTTTCCTCTTGTCCCACTGTTGAAAATTAAAACTTCGTACGTACAGATAGAAGTGGGATCATGATCATGGTACGTATTTATGGTATATAACAATGACAAGCACATGGTGCAATTCACCGATTCCCTTTCCCTTCTGATGAACAAAGGACACCATGTTGGAGTTTTTTCAGATCTTAGTACAGTGGCATCTTTTCTAAAAATTATTTAGCGCAGTTGAAATGCGACTCACATGCATGCAATTTTTTTTAAAATTAATTATAAAATGATCTAAAAAAATTAAATTGAGGAGGGAGGAGATAGAATAAAAAAATAAAAAAATATATATTATAAACACATCAAAGCTCTCGCAATAATGCAGCAAGAATCTTTAAAAAAATCTTGATAAAATAATAAAAAATAAAAAAGTAACTAGGAAAGACCATAGTGTACCATATAAATTACAAAAAAATGACGAGACTGACGAAACTCATGTATTCCATTGTGATCGCCATTATTATATAGATAATATTATTACTGTCGCACGATGCGCGACGTCGCGGCGATCGTCCACCCTCCGAATGTGTGATGGGGGGTATATATCTAGTAAATATGGTGAGACAAGGAGTTCTTTGTCTCTTACCAGTGAAAAAATGGTGTGGGAGTCGCCACCTAGTATTTTGGTCACTAGAAAACCTTAACTGGTCTCAGAGATCGGGCACGGGGACCGGTTGCGTAAAGGGAAGGTATTAGCACCCCAAATACGCCCTACCTAAGGTAAGTCGCATTGTTTATTTGTCCGATAAATTCAAGGTCTCATTGTGTTTCCTAGTTGTTGGTCCGTCTATGGTTCAAGAAAAGTCCTCCTTAATAAGGAGGTCCTTATCTTATCGGGTAAAGCCTAACCGTTCTAATATCTAAAAAAACAAATTTTTAATATCGGAAAAACATTTTATGTATAAATTCGTAATCCCCAAAATACGTATAAAGGACAAAAAGATTTTTTAGAATTTTTTGAAATATTGGCCTAGTTCTCATGGCTTGAATAAACTGGTTATTAAAGCCAAAATGCATGCTAATACATATATTGTTTTGTAAATTTCTTTGTTGTATGAAAAATATGATGTTGTAATATTTATATATATATATTGGAGAGACTAGGCCGTGTTTTAAAACAAAACATTTTTTAATTATGTATATTTTTTTTGACGCAAATCGGGTATTTTGATACTAGGTTGGTATCCTTACGGTATAAAAATACAACCAAATATTAATCCACTTTGATAAAAATATGCAGAAAAATCAACAATATTTTTAAAGATATTTAGGAAATTTTTGGAAAGCAAAAGACATTTTTTATTTTGAAAATCTTTGACGCTTTGATGAAAACCGAGTATTTTAATACCGGATTTGTATCTTTACGGTATAAAAATACAAACCAATATTGACCAAAAAGAACAATAATAAAATTACGAAAAAATCACATATTTTTGAAATAATTTTTGCAGAATTTTCTTGATTTTTTTTCCATATATATATAATAAATAATACAAAATATAATATATATATATATATATATATATTATATAATATTAAATCGGGCCGGGCGCCCAACCAACCAGGTTGGGCCGGACTCGGCCCAAAGGAGTTGAGCCGATCTCGGCCCAAAAATGGATTGGGCCGAGTTTGGCCCAAATGCTACTATTCTCTTCGGGCCGGACCGCCCGGAAGGCAGACGGCTGGGCCGGGATCCGCCTGGCCCAAGCCAAAACGGGCGGGGAATTATTTTCCCCCACCCCTGCATGCAGAACGCTACTCGTTCTGCATGCAGAGAAGGAAACAAAACGCGAGAACGAAAGGGAAGAAGAGTTACTTGGCGCGGAGGAGACGGTGGCTTGCTGCGTTTCTGGCGGTGTTGTGGCGGAGGCCGACGGCTCACGGACGGCGGCGCTGCGGCTGTGGCTGTTCCCAACAGTTCGGTTCGTTCCCTCTCTTCCTCTTCTCTTCTTTTCGGTTCGCCCCTCTCTTCCTTCTTTCTCCTTCGTTTTCTCTCTTCTTTGTTTTCTCTCTTCCCTTCTCTCTCTTTCCTTTCGGTCTCCTCCTTCTCCTGCTTTTTTTTTTTTTTTTTTTTGTTTTTTCTTCCTTCTGTTTTTTTTTCGTTCTTCTTCCCCTATGTTTTTTTTCTTTCTCCCTCCTTCGGGTCTCTTCCCTCTCTTCTCCTCGTTGCCTCCCTTGTTGCAGCTGTGTTGGTGTTATTTATAGAGCCAAGTGAGTGGCTCTCTTTTTTTCGGCTCTCATGGGTAACAGCCGGCCGGTCGGCCATTGGGCGCGCGCTGCCGAGGTTCGGCGGGTGGTGCGCGGTGGGTGGTCGGCCATTGTGCCCGGTCGGTGGGCTCCGGGCGAGAGAGTGGCCGGCAAAATTCAAACAAAAGGCAACCCTTTTTCCTTTTCTTCCCGCTGCATGTTCGGGGGAAGAAGAAAGATGAACAGTGTCGTTCAAAACGACACCGTTCCGCCCTTTTCCCTTTTTTTTTTTTTGAATGGATGAAACGGCGTCGTTTTGGATAAAACGCGTCGTTTCATCTAAAACCCGCAAAACGCCAAAACGCGTCAATTTACAAAGCGAGCCCTCAATTATCTTTTGTCCCTTCAATTGCATCCTCGCCGAATTCGAACCCCGTCCCTATATTTGGCCGCGTTTTTCACTTTGGTCCTTGGTCTCGAATTATGCAATTGAGCCCTCAATTGATCAAATAACTTCCAATTTCTTCAATTAGGCCCCTGAATCAATTAATTCCAACCCCCCTACTTGGGCGCCTTCTCCAATTTGATCCTTGGTTTCGGATTTCTTCAATTAAGTCCCTAATTGGCCCTTAAACTTCAATATTTATGCAATTAAGCCCCTGATTTGACTTAATAAATTCCTAAAAAATATATTTTGGCCCCCAGAACTTAAATTTCTTCCAATTAAAGCCCAAATTGACTTAAAAATCAATTTTTCTTGCAATCAAATCCCCTATAAAATCATTTAAAAATCCAATTAAATCCAAAAACATCCAAATTTGGGCTTTTCTCCTCCAATCCAAATTTTCCTTCTCAACATGGCTCTCCTCCTTCAAGAATATACTGTCAAAAATCCAATCTTTGTATTTTCAACATCCTTGACCGATTTTCCGACCATTTTCTGAGCGCTTCTGCCTCCTGTTATTTTTCTAACCTCCTTTGGCTATATATATATTTTTCATATATATTTTGTGGGGACCCAAAAATGGGTTACAACAGATGCCCCCTCTTTATAATGCTTACGGAGCGAGAGGTTTTGCGCATAAGTTTTATAAAGATAAACCCAAAACCGAGCTCCCGAACTGATTTAGTCGGAGCTCGATTGCTCTGAAACTTTGTCCTTACAACAATCCTCCTTAACCCAAAAACTATGATCAAAATTTAGTCATCTCGAGATCCCTTCTGGTGATCTCCTTTAACCCCAAAAACTTGGAATCTCATCTGGCGATTCCTTTACCAAATACAAAAACACGTATGTGGTCTCATTATGACGGGTGACTCCGCCCGAATGGGAAAAGGAAAGAGTGGTCTCATTATTATGGGTGACCTACCCGGGAAAAATGATGGTCTCATTGTATGGGTGACCTACCCAAGAAAAATGATGGTCTCATTGTATGGGTGACGAACCCAAGAAAATGATGGTCTCATTGTATGGGTGACGAACCCAAGAAAAATGATGGTCTCATTGTATGGGTGACGAACCCAAGAAAAATAATGGTCTCATTGTATGGGTGACCTACCCAAGAAAAATGATGGTCTCATTGTATGGGTGACGAACCCAAGAAAAATGATGGTCTCATTGTATGGGTGACGAACCCAAGAAAAATAATGGTCTCATTGTATGGGTGACCTACCCAAGAAAAATGATGGTCTCATTGTATGGGTGACGAACCCAAGAAAAATGATGGTCTTATTGTATGGGTGACGAACCCAAGAAAAATGATGGTCTCATTGTATGGGTGACCTACCCAAGAAAAATAATGGTCTCATTGTATGGGTGACCTACCCAAGCGGAAGAATTCTTAGTAAACTCCCGCTTTTCTAAGAAATAGTTTCAATACGAGGTCCCTTCTAGCGACCTTCCTTGATGAATGTCGAAGTACGAGATCCTTTTTGGTGATCTCAAATAACTTGAAATCCCATCGGGCAATTCCTTTTACCTCAGCTAAAACATGAAGTTTCTTCTGGCGACCTTCATCGAAATACAAGATCCCTTCTTGCGATCTCCTTTATCCAAACAACTTGGAATCCCATCTGCGATTCCTTTTATACAAAAGCTGAAATTTAAGGTCCCTTCGGCGACCTCCATCGAAATACGAGATCCCTTCGGCGATCTCAACAACTTGGAATCCCATTTGGCGATTCCTTTTTACCGAATGCTATCGATGTCGTTCTTCCCCGCTAGCATGGTTTGAAAACCATTATCTTCTCTTCTTGTTGTTCTAGAATCAACTCAATGATTCTTTCTTCGTCCATAATCTTGTTGGAATGCGCTAAGATCTCCTTCTGTAACGATCCAAAAAAACATACATGCAATGATTTATGATTAGATGCAATGCATGCATTTGTACCTGGTTTTGAAACATAGGCCTCATCCTCTTCTTCTAGTTCATGAGACTCCCTCTTAACATGAACTTTACTTTTGAAGTCGTATGTTGAATTCATCTCTCGTGTTGCCTATCATATTCTTGGAGAAGAAGTCTTTGACTTTCTTCAAGTAGTCCTTTTCTCAAAATGTATGACTTGTATTTGCCTCTTTGTCATGCTTTTGTCAAATGCTTTAGCTTGATTTTCAAAACTATGGGCTTCCCACCAATTTTAAACACGTAAAACTTTTCAAAAAACAACTCGTTTTGCCCCCGGTGTAGGGGTGTGATCCTAGTCCGGGCTTTTATAAAGAGGAAATTCATTCACCAATGATAAACTTTTTTTAGTGCGTGAAGGGATAATGATGATTTTTTTTTTTTTCAAAATGCACATTGTTATGGTTGATAAAGACAATTACGATGATTATAAAATGACCACTTAATCATTTATCCATTCATTACGCTATCGAGGTAGGGATGTACTTTAGGGTTAGCTTTTCTTAAATTTCATATTAAACCATTTTATGATATAACCACTCAAACTTGTTCAAAAAGTGCATAATCTCATCATTTATTAAAAAGGTAGGCTCAAAGACAAACATAAAATCAGGCTGAAAACATGAGCCCTGATTGCTAAATAGAGAAAATAAAAGCAATGACAAAAGCAAATTACAAAAACATGCTAAGGCAAATAAAGTTGTTTTACATTTTGAAAACTACGAGAAGTTTTTGGGTCAACCCGTTCTGGAAAGTCAACCGAGGCAATGCTTCATCTTCCTTCCCCACTTGCGTTTCCTTGTCTTCTCCTTCGATCTCGCCTTCTTCATTATTGACGATTCTTGACCAAGGTTTTCCAACCTTTTATCCCCTATTACTTTTGTCATGACCAGGCAATGGATTTGAATTGATATTGGGTGTGTCTTCAAACGACACCCATCCTATCTTGATGAGCTTCAACAACATGTTCTTGAAAGCGTAGCATGTTTCAAGACAATGTCCGGAATACCAACATGGTACTCGCAAGTCAACTCGGGCTTATACCGGATGGGGAATGGTGGTTGTAGTGGTAATGTAGGGATATGAGCTATTTGTCCAATGCTCAGTAGTTTGGCATACATTTCCTTCAAAGGCATGGGTAATAGCGGTAGTTGTTCTGCAATGTACCTTGTATTTGGTCTTTGGTAGTTGTTTTGGTTGTTTGAATGGTTATTTGCTCGATTAGAGGAAAATGGTTTGTTAAAGTTTATGTGGGCAACATGAGAGGTAGGTATTTGTGGGTTGAGTGAATCCACTATATTGCCCTTGGACCCACCTTCAAAGTCGTAAATGTGACCTTCCATTTTTCTTCCAATAAAACCCTTCGCCTCCAATGGCTCAACTATACGTCCAGCTTTAATCCCTTGCTCTATTCTTTCAGCTATGCGTACCGCATCGTAGAAATGCTTTGAGATGAGCTACCCATTAGGTGCTCATAATATGGTGCTTTAAAGGTATTGGCAAACAAGGTCACCATCTCCGTTTCTATCAAAGGGGGTTGGACATGCATTGCCTCATCCCTCCACCTTTGCGCATAGGCCCTTACCGACTCTTGGCTCCTTTTCTCCATTGACATTAGACTTGTTCGATCGGGAGCGATTTCCATGTTAAACTTGTACTTGCTTAAGGAAAGCCTCCATCAAGTCTCTCCAGCTCCCGATCCCGACACTTGTCTAACTTCATGTACCACTCAAAGCGGATCCCGCTAGGCTATCTTGAAAGAAATAGATTAGCAATTTATCATCACGGATTACTTCTGCCATTTTGTTGCAGTAGGATCGAAGGTGAGTGTTTGGGCATTCCAAACCGGTATACTTAATGAATTCTGGTATCCGAAAATGTTTTGGCACCACAATGTTTGGTACCAAACATACTTCTGCTCGTATAGGGTCAAACCAGTCATTACCCTCAACCGCCTTAATCTTTCTTCCAAAGCAAACAACTTGTCATGGTCCGTCAAACCGGGTAGGCCTATTATCCGGGACTCCCTCCGTTGTTAAATCCACGAGTGATTGGAGCGTGAGTTGGGCGGATAGGGGTGATAGGCACAAAATGTTGTTCATTGGCCGAGTTTGCCCCCGGTTTTGAGATGCTTGAGGGATGTGAGCTGCCGGCGCTCCTTCAAGTCGTTGTGCTGATGTTCCCTCCCCATTCTTAGCTCTTAGAAGCTGCTCAAGTAAGTTGGTTAGCCGAGAAACTTCATTCCTTACGGACTCCAACTCGGTCCGATAATGTGACTCTAAGTGAGCTCTCTCTTCGTTCTCCATTCTCGATCTAGACCGGGTGTGGTGGACTTTGGATGTGGGACCTATGTTTCACGATCTCGTGCATATGATAAATTATAAACAAATGCGTGATGAAATATGATGCACATGCGATGTGTACCGATTCATGCCTTTTGTAATAAGCAAGATTTCTAAGTCGAACCGATTGTTGTAAAAGAAGATTTGCCAAGATCTTATCATGGTAGATTACTAGAACACATTAGAAAGAAAGATAGGTATTTAGTCATGATTTCATAAAAAAAAAAAAACTAGATTGATGAATCTAACATTATTAATCCCGATGCAAATGAAAGTAAGATATATACCCTAAGGACAAGCTCTATTCATTATGTGAGAATGGGCGGTTTTTCTATCCGGTCTTGAAGGGTCTCATATCCGCCGTGACGTTCTTCGTAAAGACAGTATGGGGGCGTTGCAAGGAACGGTTAAGGTACGTATACCCACCATCACCAAGCAGGCACTCGAGATATGAGTTGGGTGTTTCACGCATCTCGAACCCTGACCGATAGTCATAGGGCAAATCGCTAATCCCCCACCTAACTTAAAGCTTGTGTGTGCTTCTCAAAATCAAAGTATGTGATGCATGTGACAGTTCTATAAGATGCATGAGACAGTTCTATACAAATACATGAACAATATGTGTAAAAAATATTTAAAGCATATAAGCAGATAACAAAAGGAAAGGCATATTAACAATAAACACACGAAAACAAAAACAAATCAGAAAAAAACAAAGCTTAGTCCACAAGGTCCCCGGTGGGTCGCCATTCTGTCGCACGATGCGCGACGTCGCGGCGATCGTCCACCCTCGAATGTGTGATGGGGGGTATATATCTAGTAAATATGGTGAGACAAGGAGTTCTTTGTCTCTTACCAGTGAAAAAAATGGTGTGGGAGTCGCCACCTAGTATTTTGGTCACTAGGAAACCTTAACCGGTCTCGAGATCGGGCACGGGGACCGGTTGCGTAAAGGGAAGGTATTAGCACCCCAAATACGCCCTACCTAAGGTAAGCTGCATTGTTTATTTGTCCGATAAATTCAAGGTCTCATTGTGTTTCCTAGTTGTTGGTCCGTCTATGGTTCAAGAAAAGTCCTCCTTAATAAGGAGGTCCTTATCTTATCGGGTAAAGCCTAACCGTTCTAATATCTAAAAAAACAAATTTTTAATATCAGGAAAAACATTTTATGTATAAATTCGTAATCCCCAAAATACGTATAAAGGACAAAAAGATTTTTTAGAATTTTTTGAAATATTGGCCTAGTTCTCATGGCTTGAATAAACTGGTTATTAAAGCCAAAATGCATGCTAATACATATATTGTTTTGTAAATTTCTTTGTTGTATGAAAAATATGATGTTGTAATATTTATATATATATATTGGAGAGACTAGGCCGTGTTTTAAAACAAAACATTTTTTAATTATGTATATTTTTTTTGACGCAAATCGGGTATTTTGATACTAGGTTGGTATCCTTACGGTATAAAAATACAACCAAATATTAATCCACTTTGATAAAAATATGCAGAAAAATCAACAATATTTTTAAAGATATTTAGGAAATTTTTGGAAAGCAAAAGACATTTTTTATTTTGAAAATCTTTGACGCTTTGATGAAAACCGGGTATTTTAATACCGGATTTGTATCTTTACAGTATAAAAATACAAACCAATATTGACCAAAAAGAACAATAATAAAATTACAGAAAATCACATATTTTTGAAATAATTTTTGCAGAATTTTCTTGATTTTTTTTTTCATATATATATAATAAATAATACAAAATATAATATATATATATATATATATATTATATAATATTAAATCGGGACTGGGCCGGCCCAACCAACTGGGTTGGGCCGGACTCAGCCCCAAAGGAGTTGGGCCGATCTCGGCCCAAAAATGGATTGGGCCGAGTTTGGCCCAAATGCTACTATTCTCTTCTGGGCCAGACCCGGCCCAGAAGACCGGGCTGGGCCAGGATCCGCCTGGCCCAAGCCAAAACGGGCGGGGGGAATTATTTTCCCCCCACCCCTGCATGCAGAACGCTACTCGTTCTGCATGCAGAGAAGGAAACAAAACGCGAGAACGAAAGGGAAGAAGAGTTACTTGGCGCGGAGGAGACGGTGGCTTGCTGCGTTTACGCGGTGTTGTGGCGGAGGCCGACGGCTCACGGGCCGGCGGCGCTGCGGCCGTGGCGTTCCCAACGGTTCGGTTCGTTCCCTCTCTTCCTCTTCTCTTCTTTCGGTTCGCCCCTCTCTTCCTTCTTTCTCCTTCGTTTTCTCTCTTCTTTGTTTTCTCTCTTCCCTTCTCTCTCTTTCCTTTCGGTCTCTCCTTCTCCTGCTTCTCTTTTTTTTTTTATGTTTTTTCTTCCTTCTGTTTTTTTTTTCCGTTCTTCTTCCCCTATGTTTTTTTCTTTCTCCCTCCTTCGGGTCTCTTCCCTCTCTTCTCCTCGTTGCCTCCCTTGTTGCAGCTGTGTTGGTGTTATTTATAGAGCCAAGTGAGTGGCTCTCTTTTTTCGGCTCTCATGGGTAACAGCCGGCGGTCGGCCATTGGGCGCGGCTGCCGAGGTTCGGCGGGTGGTGCGCGGTGGGTGGTCGGCCATTGTGCCCGGTCGGTGGGCTCCAGGCGAGAGAGTGGCCGGCAAAATTCAAACAAAAGGCAACCCTTTTTCCTTTTCTTCCCCGCTGCATGTTCGGGGGGAAGAAGAAAGATGAACAGTGTCGTTCAAAACGACACCGTTCTGCCCTTTTCCCTTTTTTTTTTTTTTGAATGGATGAAACGGCGTCGTTTTGGATAAAACGCGTCGTTTCATCTAAAACTCGCAAAACGCCAAAACGCGTCAATTTACAAAGCAGCCCTCAATTATCTTTTGTCCCTTCAATTGCATCCCCTGCCAATTCGAACCCCGTCCCTATATTTGGCCGCGTTTTTCACTTTGGTCCTTGGTCTCGAATTATGCAATTGAGCCCTCAATTGATCAAATAACTTCCAATTTCTTCAATTAGGCCCCTGAATCAATTAATTCCAACCCCCCTACTTGGGCGCCTTCTCCAATTTGATCCTTGGTTTCGGTTTCTTCAATTAAGTCCCTAATTGGCCCTTAAACTTCAATATTTATGCAATTAAGCCCCCGATTTGACTTAATAAATTCCTAAAAAATATATTTTGGCCCCAGAACTTAAATTTCTTCCAATTAAAGCCCAAATTGACTTAAAAATCAATTTTTCTTGCAATCAAATCCCCTATAAAATCATTTAAAAATCCAATTAAATCCAAAAACATCCAAATTTGGGCTTTTCTCCTCCAATCCAAATTTTCCTTCTCAACATGGCTCTCCTCCTTCAAGAATATACTGTCAAAAATCCAATCTTTGTATTTTCAACCTCCTTGACCGATTTTCTGACCATTTTCTGAGCGCTTCTGCCTCCTGTTATTTTTCTAACCTCCTTTGGCTATATATATATTTTTCATATATATTTTGTGGGGACCCAAAAATGGGTTACAACAATTACAACAAAATATCTATTTTTTCCTGTCTTTGTTTTTCGTTAATTTTTGTGTTTCTGATGAAACAAATGCATAAAAATATTTAGTGACATATTAAATTATGTTTTATACTATGGGATCTACTAAAAAATTGAGTTTGAAATACTGTTTTTATGAAATAGTTTTTAAATATTTTTTTAATTAGGTTTCATTAAATTCTATTTGTTTTTGAGTTTCAAAAACACTTTTGAAAAAAATTATTATTTTTTATTTTTTTCTTTCTTGTAAATTAATATATTTTTTTTTGTTTTTTCATATCATTTTGATACACTAATATCAAAAATAATTTTTAAAAAATAAAAAAAAAATATTATTTTCATATATTTCTGAGTAAAAAACATTTTGAAAACCAACCGCAATCATTCTTAAACATAACAACCAAATATTTTATACATGTTTTTTGCTACACATAAACCTCAATAATAATTTTTACTAAATACATATTTAAATTCAACTAACCATACTTTTTTAAAATTTATTTTTTTTCAAAACCTCAATCACAAAAACTATTTTAAAAACAAACACCCTCTAAATTATCTTAGAGTTACCCTGTGTCACCCTCTAATTTAAAAAAATAAATTATCTACAAGATTTTTGCACCCTTGATAATTGACAAGACTTGGGATAGCACCTTAATATATTTTATTATTAACATCACCATTTTCACTTTACCACCATTATATTTTATTATTTATGTAATCGCCACTTTCTCATCGTCATCATTTCAACGCCACCCCTACAAAAAAATAACAATTTAATCCAAACTTGTAGATTAGAAGAAACCTTTTCTAGAAAAATATTTTAACATATCAAAGAAATGGAAGATAACCCTTTTCGATAACCTTTTACAAGAAAATGATTATTTTCTTGGAAAATATTATTTTACAAAACAAACACATATTTAGCTAGTATATAAAAAATTAAGTAATTTTAATGAATTCTTATTAATTTCAATTAGTGTTACTACATTGTTTTTTTTGTTAACATCTTATTTATTATTAAGTAATATTTCTTGATTTTTTTTTCTATTGTATCACAATTTTTTATCTTTAAAAAATATTCTTACCTTTATATATGTAACCCAATAATTCAGATAAGTAACTAAGTAACTATTAGTTACTTATCTAAATTATAAGGGTGAACAAAAAATTTAAAAAACCGATTAAACTGGAAAAAATAAAAAAATCAAAATGTGAAAAAAATCGATTATAATTTTTTAAAAACTGACCGGTTTGGTTTGGTTTTGATTTTATAAGTTTGAAATCGAAAAAATCGAACCGAACTCAAATCGAAAAAAATCGAGCCAAACCAGGAAAACCGAGCCAAACCAAAAACAATTGAGCCAAACCGAAAAAACCTGTTTTTTGTTCTAAAGTAACCGAATAGAAACCGGTGGGTTTGAACTGGTTTCGATTTTAAAAAAATAAATAAAATTGATTTGGTTATTTTTTTTTTGATAAAAACCGAATCGAATTGAAAATGATCACTTCTAATTATACTAAGTAATACTTCAGCTGTAGCTATATGTAAACAATTTTTTTTTTCTTTTTATTTATACACCCAACACTTCGTGTTGGCTATTGGTTTAACAGGTCTAGTCACATGCTCTTAACAAAGTGATCAGACAAAAATTATTTATTGAGAAGACTAATTAAGTCACCAAACAAAAATTCTTGGAATTATATTAATTATTAACTAGCTATAAGCAGTGCTGTAGAGCCTTTTAATGGTGCTTCCATTGAGAATTTTCAAGAGTCCATGGTTGCTGGTGCACCTAGGAGTCTTGAACTGGCTCAATGCTGCCCCATTTCCTATGAAATATTCCAAGATCTTCTTGAAAGTCCCCGTCTTGACAATGCAAAGCTCTAGAGGTCCTATTGATTTGGTTCTTCTTGACACCACATAGCCATGATCAACAAAAGATGCATCCATTTTCTTGCAACACTCACCAAGAACCTCTTCTTCGACATCTCCTTTGATTTCCCAGTAAATTATGTAGTGACCTGGCTGTGTTTCTAACTCAGCGTGGCTAGTAAAATCCACAAGCTCTGCTCTAGCCTTGCTCATGAGTAGCTGAGACCCCTTCTCCACCACCAGCTGCAAATCTTTTTCAGTGTTCTTGTCAATGTTTATAGTTAAAATTAGCTTTCTCCGGCATATAAAGTTCAATTTTGGTGTCCCTTTGTGAAAACCAGCAACCTCCACTACATCCCCTAGCCTGCATCTATAAAGCCCTGAACAAAAAAGAAGAAGAAGAAATCTCCATCAAATTATAATATATTAATCTTGGTCCCTCTTGGAAAAAAAGAAGAAGAAGAAAAAGGATTGCATGATTTTTTTATTTTTTTGAATTTTTGACCATTTAGTCATTCTCAATTCCTAATAGCTAGAAACGGATTGAAAACTCAATGAACTCTAAAGTTATCATCTATCTAATTTCCAAAAAAAAAAAAAACCTTGAAAATCAAATAAAACCATGATCTTGAACCGATTGAACCAATAGAACGTGTACACCTCTGGCTACAAGAAATTACGAACAAGAAACTGAAGATCGGTAGTGTAAGAGGATGGCTTGTTGAGAGTCTCGTGACCATAGATCGAAACCTTACTTTTAAGTTTTTGGAACCAACTTTCCTAAAACTTGCTAAGTGGCTGCCAATCATGTGAAGGGACTAGATTCATGCAAGATTTTTTGTTTTGGGAATCGTCGACATGCCATGTCTATGTCAAAATCGATGCTTGACTAATCAAGAAATTAATACATCAATGGTGGCACAAAAATAAATAATGCAATGATGTTGATTTTCTATGATTAAATGTGCTAGGACAATTGGTCCATTCCCATGAAAGAAACTCAGTAGTTTCTGGCTGCCAATTTTAATTACCATGGGCAACATGACGAAAACATCAACCTAGCTACAAGAAATGGGGTTGGAGAGATTCACGAAGATATCAATGGAAAATGCAATAGCAACTGGAGGGGAAAAAAGATCTAAACATACCAGTAAAAGTAGTGAGGACAATCTCATACTCTTGTCCTACCTTGACTTTTGAGAGTGGTACCGGTTCATCTTCGATGAAGTCATCGATGGCTGAGCCACAATCATGATTCTCTCTATAAAGTGGCATGAACTCATAATATGAGAAGGTTGGTATTACTGCAAAAGTAACATCTTCAGGAGGCAAATAAGGATCCACATTAGCTCCAATCCAACTCTCTGTTGATCCATAATCAGCACTCACTAATGGCAAGCCCCCAGCATAATGCCTTAGTTTTTGCAAGTAAGGTTGCATTGAGCCTGTCATTATGGAGTAAACATACTTGGAATTTGGCCAAAGCTTAGTAATCAAACCAAGCCAATTTTGAGTCTCCAACTCCTTGCAGTTTTCTTCTATCTTTGAAGCTAAGCTTGGATTTGGAGAGATGATAGACAGCACAGCCTTTCTCATCTTTGCCAAGTTGATTCTTTCACTAAGAGTACCATGTTTAATGTCATTGCATATGTCTCTCCACACATCTTCAAATGCTGTGAAGGCTTGAACTATGCTATAAGCAAAAGTAGAGGTTATAAACTCTACTTGATCACAGAAGAAGAGGCCTAGAAGAAGATGACAATAAGTAGATTGCTCGTAGTCTCCACCAGAAATGACTTCTTGTGGACTACAAGTGAAGCACTTTGTTTTTTCTTGCTTGATCTTAAACTCTTCACTTGCATAATAATGGGTTGTAGCTGTTCCTGCTGTTAACCCTCCTTTTGTTTTGAATTGTTTGCTGCTGTATATGAACTCAAGGATCCTTCCTCCTTCCCTTGTTGGATAAACCCTACATCCACCACATAAAATAAAGAGAGAGTACAAGAAATCAAATGATTACTTTGTACAGTTTTTTTTCAACTGTTCAATACAATATATTTAAAGTGTAGTTATCCATCTTTTCTTAACTTAATTGTCTTCTTAGATACCATACAAATTTGGATTATGTGTGACCAACAGGGAGAGAGATTGGTCAAACCTTGATCTATAAGCTGCTGCCAAGCTGAAAATTTGAAGAGTTGTTCGAGCACTATGGTCAGTGAAAGGAACAAACTTCTGCCTTCCGTCTGTGGTTCCAGAGCTTGAGAAAATTGTAACCATGAACAAAATTAGAATCATAAAAAAAGGAAATAATTCTGGAAATATTCTCTTACAAATGGTGGAAACATGGGCTAATGGAATCCTTTCAAATCAAGGTAAAAAGGCTGAGTTTTTGTAGACTTCAACCAATCCTTGGACAACCTAAAGGTATATATCCCATGAAATCATAAAAGATAAGAAAACTGAACAAGAGCCAAATAGAGCCCATAACTCACAACTCTATCAATTAATATTCTGGTTCCATTTTCCACATGATATCTAAAAAGATAAGCTTTTGCTATAGCAATATGGTCCAAGCATCCAAAAACTTGAAAAAAATAATATAAAAAAAGATGAGAGGAGAGGAGAGGAGAAGAGGACACACCTTAAGGAGAGAAGTGTTATAGGTTGTTTAGTGAGTAACGGAACAGTATCCCCATCAGCAATTCTGCTAATGTAAGGCTCTAAATCTGCATGGGAAGCAGGAGGTACCAAAGAAGTGTACAGAGATTCCAATGCACCTGCATCCATGTCTTGAATATTGATATCCCCTAACCATTTGTTGAGATACTCCACACCCCAGTTGAGCTCAAGAATTCGGCGAAGAGTCTCGGTCTGAACTTGGCCGGCTTTCTTTGATATGTCCTCAAACCAACTGATAATGTCATGCTCATAGCTTCTTGACGATCCATTGGTGTTTTTTGGTTCCATGAAGGTGATGAATGCTGAGGTAGCTTGCTAGCTAGCTTGGTTCAATACAAGAAGTATAGACAAATAATGGCGTCATTATAGATATTGGAGCTATAAGTAGGGGACACTCTCTTGTGTACAACAGACAGAAACGAAAGAGAGCCCATATACATTGAAAGATTCGTTCTCTAAATCATGAAGATTTGAAAGATATCGTTCTCTAAATCATGAAAATTTAATCTTAAGGCTGGTCCCTTTGTTAAAAAGCTCAAAAAACTCTTCTCTCTAAATATTGCAGAGATCGAAGCTCCATCTTGCAATCGTACGATAGGATATAGACCACAAGACATGGCCATGTTATCAATATGGCTAGGTAGAGAGAGAGAGAGAGAGAGAGAGAGAGAGAGAGAGAGAGAGAGAGAGATTCTTCATTAAAATTGATAGATGTATGCAGAAGAATGTGACAAGGGGCCGGGACCGAAAAAGCAAACCATTACATGCTAGCTTAGTGACCATTGTTTATCTACATAGTAATATCGTGTTTAAAATTATATTTGGCTGGAAAACACACAATCACACATATTTTTTCAGGCCAAACGGAGTTCGAGAGCTTCGCATCATGCTTATTTCTTCTTTCTCGCCAATTTGCAAGCCACCATTTGAATGTGATGAATGGTGATTATCTAAAATCATGTTAATTTAATAATTTAAGATATTATGTGAAGTTTTAAAATATAATTTATATTATTTTTTAATATATTATCTTAAATAAAAAATTTTTAAACTTAAATTTTTTAAAGATCCACTACTTAAATTTTATCAAATAAATGGATACAATGAGATTTGAACTCGTGACCGTTTAGTCATTAAAGCTCTGATACAATATCAAAAAACTATTTTAGCCCAATAAATTAAATTGTTAATTATAAAATATAATTTATATATATTTTTTAATATTGGATCACATACTAACTTTATTTTGAAGCATCAATTCCTCTTTTTCCCTTTCCTTCTTTTTTTTTTTTTTTTTTGCCTTTAGAAAAATCCAAAGATACTAACTAAATATCTATCCATTTTGTCTTTCTTATGAGTTTCAAAATTAGGGATAATAATAGATTCTCATGCGTGAAGTTTTGTATTATCTATATTTAAATTTAAATACAAAAAAATTATTAAAACCTTATTAAAATTTGATCATTTTGGATATCCGAACCTGATCCTATTTCAATTAATTAGCATCTAATTCAATTTTAAAATTTTATCAAACACCTTATAGTTAAAATAATATGTAAGAGAAAAAAAAATCTCAACATATAAAACATCAACAACATAATGCATAATGAAATTAAAAAAAAAACATTATAAGGCAAATTAAGTACAGTAACGAACATTAAAAAACAATATTATTTTTAACTTATTGTATAAGAAATATAAATTAGTGATTGGGTGCGTGCGTACCTTATCACTTTTCAAAAACTAATTAAAGCCTATAGATTAGGTTAAAGTGTGGGATGAACGTACAAACCTTAATAACATTAAAGCATGTTCTATGGACCTTCTCATTAAGGAAACAAATCTAATAGGTCTCAAAAGACAACTTCTCAGCCGATTTAATTAAATGAAAATCCATATATATGTCATAAATTTAATGGGTCATAATTACCATAGGCATTGCCTAATATCTTCCCATACTTTAGAACACATAGATATCTACCATTTTAACCCAACACTTCAAAAACAATTAGAAAGTTCAAAGAAAATAACATTTTTTTAGTTTTTTATTAATAGAGAAAAGCTTGGATCACAGATTAAGAACGTCAATCCAAGTTAATTAGTTTTTTTTTTAACAATCAAAACGATGTTTTTTTAACAAAAAAATTCAATGGGTTAAAGATTGAGTTTTTAATCAGGTTGAGTCGGGTTAATGTCTTAACCAATATTTTTTTCAACCTAGACCGATTTAAGTCTCGGGCTGATCATCAGGCATATTTGAGTTTTATAACTAGAAAAAAACACTAAATTATTTTAATTTTTTTTATTTCTGGCCATACTTCATATTTGAAAGGAAATTGAAAATTAACCATCCCACCCAGAGTTATTAAACCTGACCTGGGGGTTGACTTGGTCAAGGGGCCGAGTCCTGGGTTTCATGGGTCAACTCGGGTCAACCCGGAAAAATTAAAAAAAAATTAAAGTTTTAATATTTTATAGAAAAAAATTAAGAAAAAATCCATGTAAATATAAGCTATACATATTGTAAATAATGAAATTTAAAAGAATATTTTAAAAAGTTTTTTATCCCACATTAAAAAGATATTATATTAAGCTTTTAAGTTGAAGTATTTAAACCAAAATTGTTTTTTATCTCACATTGAAAAAACATAATTTTTTTTCTTGGAAACATAGAATATATATACTGATGGGTTTCAAATTCTATATTTGAAAAAAAAAATACCGAGTCTTGCTCGGATCACAGGCTAATCTGTCGAGTCATTATACCGGCCAATCTTTTAAAAATTCTAAAATAATTCAATTTCTGGATCAATCTTTTAAATCGGTCTAGATTTAATAACTGTGATACCACCTGCCGGTGTTGGAGTTGAAAATTGTAAGCATATGGGAATAGATTGGCCCATGTAGTTGACAGTATTTCTAGGCTTCGTAAATGCCACCTATCTATCCGTAGGATGAATTAAGGGCCGGACCATCACTTGAGTGATCCTAGTTCATTTTCCTTGGCCTCCAATTCAGACCCCTAAATTAGTTTTGATCGTATTTTGTAGGGTCCTTTTCCTCAATCACCACCATATACTTGTAGCTGCTACAGCTGTGCCACTCTGTAAGCTCAAGGTCCCCCGATCTTTAATGGCTATTAACATTTTCGTACTTTCTGTGTCACCAAGGCATACAATAATGCTGATCGATAAACTTCAAGAATCCCCATCCAGATCCTCTTTCAATAAAGCCAATGAATTGTCTTTCTTATGTAGAAGATTACAGGTCTTCTGTAAGCCAATCTATAACTTGATCCCCAAGGTTTTGTTTTTTCTACAAAGCTTTTCATCGAAATATTTTCTTTTGATGATCTCTCTCTCTCTAGGTTATGAAAACGAAGTATTCTAGTGTCAAAGTTGAGCAATAAACTTGATGGATAATGAAGTGACCTCTTGCTGGTTTAAGCTAAGTTACAATCTCTGCCCCCACATAATTCACTAACCATATATATATATCTTGGAGTGTCCAAAATTCAACTTTTTTTTTCAAGATCTTTAGGTCCCAAATGTTCATGGTTTTGTTTGAGCCATTCAACTAGTATAAAATATCTAGATATTGCTTAGAACCACGTTGACATCTTGATTTTCATTGAAGGGTCTCAACAAAAGAAAATATTCTGCTGCCACGAGTGAAAGATATCTCCACAATTTTTTTTTATAGTTTTCTTAGATTTAATTTTTAATTTATTGTGGCTAATCAATAATTAATAATAGTGAGAATTAATTCTTTAACCTCTTAACTTTTAAAATTTACTATAAAAATAGAGAGAGAAGAAAGAGTTTAATACATGAATTTTTCTGAATTTTACACTCTTCCTCACCTCATATATATTCTAGAGTTTTCTTCTCGTATTATCGAGAGATACTTAGTTTAACCATAGCCATTATGAACCAATGCAGACTGGCACTGGAATTGACTGGCTACATTGATGGACAGAGCCACAGACACAAAGGGACTACTCAGAACAGATAAAAGTACTTGTGTTGAAGGGGACCATTCCGAAGAAAATAACTAATCTTGGCACTAAGGGGACTTGTAAAGTTAATCAATCAGCCATCAATCTTTTTGCAACTATGTATATGTAAATATTGTCGCAAGAATCTCAAATATTGGTAGGGGTGGAACCAACCAGGCTAAATCTGCCATGTAATTGGAGCCATTGACATTGCTAACAACTCGAGCCATGTTGTTGTTTGTCAAGTCCTTCCCATTACCAACAAAACAAACAAGGTGTGGCTTTGAATTGCACGGGAATGGAATATTTGATGCCTCAAGAAAGCAAGATCATAAAAAAAAGAAGCCCTCTTTATATTCAATCATATAGAGACTTGAAAGCTCATCGCTCGTGCTTTACTGATGCTTATGTACTATCACTTTCGTTGCATGTGAAGATTAAGCTATTGCTTGCATTCGAATAGTGGATGCAGTTGCAGTATTGTTATCAATCACTGAAATAAATCGGGCTAAACAACACAGCAACATTTGCTAGCATTAAGAGAATAACGACAGCATTGTCTAGATTCCAGCACTAGCTATTTTACAACGATGTTTCTGCATGCGGACCTGTAATGAAATCCACTTGGATAAGGTCCCCAAGGCCAATTTACATGTGCTCCTGGCTTTTGCCAGTAACATGCATGCGGGATTATAAGAAATATAGCGACATCACACCCACAAGGTCCAAACACACAGCAAAATTTCACGCTATTACTGGATTATTATGGCCAAGAGTCATGAGATACATGCTTATCGATTAAAAGACCGAGAAACGAAGGCGAATAATAACTCATAATATTGAAGCATAGAATGTAGCTTGGAGAGTTGAGCTAAAGACTTAACAGTTGTTATATTGTAGTACGTAACACAGAGCAAAGAAGGGCAAACTATATGGCATATATCTAATTTCAGAATTTTACTAACATAAACAGAGAAAAAAACGAGAAGACATACTTCTGTGAGAAAGAAATGCTCCTCTGAATCACAATGAAGTTTGATATTTACCCACTGCTACACTGGGCATGATCTTATAATGAGAAATCTGTTTTTGTTGGTGGGAGGAACCACTGGTGGTGGCTTTGAAACACTCAGAGGGGATAAAACACAAGGTTTTATTTCAAGAACAAAAGCTTACAGAAGCAAGAATAAACACAAAAGCTTAATACACGCCCTCTCTCTTTTCTCTCTTTCTTTCTAGTGTTTCTCTCTACTCTCCCACACATAATAGCATAAGCTCAGCTTGCTATTTATACACGAATTCAAAACAAGAAAATTCAACCTTCAAGTGTGAAGGCGGCTGTGACGGTGGTGTGAAGGCGGCTGGCGGCAGCGGCTGGTGGCTGGCTGGCCGGTGGTTGCCTTCCTTGACCTTCTAGATTGAGTTTAGTATTCAACAAATCTCCCCTTTAAACTCAATCGAGGGATGTCATGCCAAGCATGAACTTCATTCTGATAAATGTTTCCCTCTTCAATGGCTTTGTATTTTTGCACTTTTTCTTTTGCATTCTTCTTTGTCTTATAGACCCCTTTGACACCTATTGCTTTCTTGCTTTCTGGTGGATAAGCCACTTCCAGGTATCATTCTTTTCAATGGCATGTTTTTCTTCATCCATTGCTTCTATCTTCTCTTCCGTGATAGCTTTGTTGAAGCTAAGTGGGTCATTATCTGCAAAGAAACAAAATAGAGTTGTATCTTCGATGACCTGAGTGGTATCATACAACTCTTCAAGATTTCTCATCCTTCTTGGTCCTTCTGACGATGAGGATGTTGATGCTGGTGTTGATGATGATGCTCCTGGTGAGTTCCTCCTGTTGAATACAGGGAATCTGTGTACCGGACTTTGTGGTTCAGCTGCTGGCATAATCACCGGACTTTGTGGTTCAGCTGCTGGCACAATCGGTTCTTCGATAAGTACTGTTGGTACTTCTTCACCTTCAAGGATCAAATCAATGTTGATCCATTTGATTCGCTTCTTTATCATCATTCCATTCCCAAGATTTATCTTCTTCAAAGATAACATCTCTACTCATAATCACTTTCTTCGTGATGGGATTATACAGCTTGTATCCCATCCTTCTTTCACTATATCCCACAAAGATGCATCTCTCGCTTTTATCATCAAGCTTTCTCCTTCTTGCATCTGGGATCTTTGCATATGCCACACAACCAAAGACTCGTAGATGAGTAACACTTGGTTTGTGACCACTCCATGCTTCTTCTGGAGTGACAGATTGCAGACTTCTGGTGGGGGGCGATATCAGTAGATACAACGCACATGATACAGCTTCACCCAAAGATTGCTTGGGCAACTTCTTTGCTTTGAGCGAGACTTCTTGTCATGTCAAGAATCGTGCGATTCTTCCTTTCCAGCTACACCATTCAGCTGTGGTGTATAAAGCGGCGTTGTCGATGTCTGATGCCTTGTTGTGTACAATAGGCTTCAAAGTCATTTGTATATTCTCCACCTTGATCGAGATCTCACGGTTCGATCATGTAGCCACTTTGCTTCTCCACAATTGCTTTAAAATCTTTAAAACAATTGAATACTTCTGACTTCCTCTTCGGAGAAAGTATATCCACGTCTTTCTACTAAAATCATCAATAAAAGTGAGGAAGTACCTATTCTGTCCATCGACATAGGCGTAATTGGGCCACACACATCTGTGTGTACTAACTCCAGTGGCCTCTTTGCTCTCCAGTTGACTTCTTTAGCAAAACTGGATCTGTGATGTTTGCTGAGGACACAACTCTCACAGACTTCATCTGGATGATCAATGTGAGGCATACCTTTGACCATCTTCTTGCTTGCTAGCATCTTCAAGCTCGTGAAATTCGGATGTCCAAGCCTCGGGTGCCAAAGCCATTCTTCACTGTTGGTGATGGCACTCAAACACCTTGCTTTGCATCATCTTGGATGTTCAAAGGAAACATCCTATTCTTGGACATTTTCACATAGGCCATTAATCTCCAATTGTTGTCTCTAATTGTCGGATGACAATTCTTGAGTAAAAAGTATACCCTCTCTCCAAAAGTTGACCTAAGCTGATCAGGTTACTGCTTTATGGCTGGGACATAATAAACATTGGCGATGTAGCTGGAATCGCCGTTCTTCAACTTAATTGGGATACTGCCTTTACCTTTGAATGGAACCTTTGTGGTATCTCCAAAAGTAACTAGACCTTGCTTGGTCTCATCTAGATCACTAAATAACTCTCGGTAGCCGCACATGTGATTGCTGGCTCCAGGTATCTAGATACCATATATTTTCCTGTTTCTCGCCAATTTCTTGTTGGACAAGAAATGCAGCTTCATCTCTGTCATCCTTCTCTGCATAGTTGGCTTGCTCACGTATCTCCAACGGAGCTTTCATTCTGCATTCAGTGCTATAGTGCCCAAATTGATTGCAACTATAACATTGGATATTCCTCTTGTCACGGTTATTGTAACCGCCTCCTCTTCCTCTAGGAGTGAATGCTTGCTGTCCTCGACCTCCTCTGGTGGTGTTTCTACCACCTCTTCCTCTGAAGCTTGTATTCCAAGAACCTCTTCCTTGGAATCTCTGGAATCCTTCTCTGGATTGTTGACTTCCTCCTTGAGTGGTATATCCACTTGTTGAAGTCTCCCCTTGCTCATATCTGTCCTTGAGAGACAGCTTTGCTTGTAAGGCATGCTCGATGGCCTTATCTCCATTTCGCTTTACAATCTTCTGCTCATGAGCTTGCAAAGAACTCATAAGTTCATCCACTGTCAACTTGTCCACTTCCTTGGACTCTTCAATGGCGACAACAACAAAATCAAATTTTGGATCTAGGGATCTCAAAATTTTCTCAAATTCGAGAATCTACGATGGCTTCTCCATTTCTCCTCATCTGATTGACTATCACCATAATCCTTGTGTGATAATCAGAAATAGATTCTGAGGACTTCATTTGTAATAACTCAAATTCACCTCGCAAAGATTGAAGACGAATCTTCTTGATTCTGTCAGCACCTTTGTACTTTTTGCTGGAGAGCCTCCCATATATCATGTGATGTTTCAGCGGAAGCTATGATCTCGAATGTATCTTCATCAAGACCTTGGTAGATGATGGTCTTCGCTTTGTTGTCCTTCTTTCTGTTGACTTTCAGGGCTTGCTTCTGTGCCTCTTGTAAAGCATCTTCTTCTTCTTTGGACTCTGGTTCATCATAACCATAGTGTACAATCTCCAAACACTCTTGTGAACCAAGGAATGCCTTTAATCTGATGCACCAACTATCATAGTTGTCTTTGGTCAGCTTCGGGATGAGTGTTTGTGTACTTTCTGTAGTCATTTTGCTCTTGGAATGACTATATCTCCTTCTGGGAATTGAATTTGGCTAAACGGACACTGTAGATTGATCCGGAATGGTCGAAATAGTCGGGAACCGGTCTGACTTTGTAGAAATCAGGTCCGAAAATGGGTGAACCGGTCAAAAAATCAATTCTGGGCGTCGGGCGGTTCGCTGGGTTGAACCGGGAATATTCTGTGGAATATTCTATCGGCTCGGCTTCGGCAAAGAGCGGCTCGGCTTAGCGGCTCGGCTTGAAAAAGGAATATTCTCGGGGAATATTCTTCGGCTCGGCTGGAGGCACGGCTGGAGGCACGGCTTGCGGCTCGGCTCGGCTCGGCTTAACGGCTCAAATATGGCGCGCGTGTGGCTCAGTCGTCGTCTACCTCGGGCGCGTGGGATGCGGTGGGCACACGGTCAGCAGAATCTTCGGGTGGCGCGTGTGGGCTACCTCCGTCTCCGATCAAGCCGATTGTTGCGGCGGTGAGTTCGTATGGATGAGCTCTACACGGTGGAATGATTAAAACTTGTTTTTGACAACTTTGAAAATTCGGCTATCCCGAGAAAATACTTCGTTTTCTGACGAACGGGGCTCGATACCAATTGTTGGTGGGAGGAACCACTGGTGGTGGCTTTGAAACACTCGGAGGGGATAAAACACAAGGTTTTATTTCAAGAACAAAAGCTTACAGAAGCAAGAATAAACACAAAAGCTTAATACACGCCCTCTCTCTTTTCTCTCTTTCTTTCTAGTGTTTCTCTCTACTCTCCCACACATAATAGCATAAGCTCGGCTTGCTATTTATACACGAATTCAAAACAAGAAAATTCAACCTTCAAGTGTGAAGGCGCTGTGACGGTGGTGTGAAGGCGGGCGGCGCAGCGGCGGGCCGGTGGCTGGCGGCTGATCGGTCACAGCTGGTGGCTGGCTGGCCGGTGGTTGCCTTCCTTGACCTTCTAGATTGAGTTTAGTATTCAACAGTTTTGGCATACAGAATTCACATTTATCTAGCCAATTTCAAGGAGAAAAGATTCACTTTCCTGCTCAATTATATTTCAGCCAACTTACTGTTATATTGATTCCAAAAATAAATTGATTTTTCTGGATTTAACCGCCTAAAAAAAGATCAAAATCAAGAGAACTTTGGGACAAAACTGAGAAAGATTCATTAGCTACTTGGAAGAGATATTCAAGGAACCACACTGGAATACTATATTGCAGATGGGTGTGCGCTAATGACGTTACATAAAGCTTGACAGGTGAAGAACATATCAGAAGGCCATGGCTTTAAAGATTGTTCAGCAAGGTATGGTATGGTAGGTTATATCAGGAGAGTCTTATAGTGGTTATTTTTAAGCCTTGATTTTGCATAAAAAAACAGATCTAAATTGAGGAAGAAAACATTTATTTTCAGCTATCACTATAGTGCCTGAACTTGGGCCGGAAAACAACACGTCATCACTGTATTTAAAAAAAAAGAAATAAAAAAGCCCATGCATCTGGGCTGTTCGTTCCAAAGGCCTAGCATGTTAGGCCATAGACCAACAATATTGGGCTTTTTTGGTTCTTGTTTTGGATACAGAAAAAAAATTAAACCAGTTAGTTTCATAATCCGAATAACAAGTTTGACAAGTTAAATTATAATATCTAGTTTATTGTTTTGCTTTTTTTTTTTATTTTTTTAATGCACTTTGAATACCTCAATTTAAAAAGAAAAAAAAATATAATTTCACCTTATATTATCGATGAACTATTTTTTAATTGACTTAAAATTTTAAAAAACATTATTTCACTCTTCGTTATTAACTATTTGCTTTTGCTATCTTGATCTCATGCGTTTTTTATGTTTTTTTTTTAAATATTTCTTTAGAAAATATTATATTCGCTTTATTGTCATGCAAATCTATTAAATGAAAAATAATTTATGGAATAAAAAAAAACTTACTAAATTTGATGGCATCCATGACTTGCATTGAGAGCTTGGTTGGTTGACTCAAATTCACCTGGGTTTCTTTAAAACAAAATTGGGTTTTTTTTCTTCTAATTTTATCCTTCAACGTTAAATTAACTCAAGATTTAGGTTCTTAATTTGTTTTTTTTTTCAAGATTATACCCATAACTTCCGCATGTCAACCTGCAATGACCTAGATTGATCTAATACGATTCATTTTCTATGTTAGATAAAAATATCGTCTAATTATATACAACTAATTTTAAATTTATGGATAACATATTTTTATTTTTTTGTTTGATCATTTGTTTTTTTGTATAGTGCGAGTCAATGAGCTAGCCTAACTGGGTGTTATTTTGGTGTAAATAAGTTTTATTTCATAAGAGTAATTTGATTTATGTGTTTTTTGTTTTTGAAAATTATTCCTATAAGTTTTGTAGATCAATCTAAGTTAATTAATTAAGATGAATCAAAAGTTTTTTTTTATCTCAATATTAAATTAAAATATCATTTAATTCATGATTAAATTTTTTAAAAAAAATACACGTAGACTTTATTTTTTCACTTGAAAGAAATTTTACTATAACCTGCGGTGTAACGTGGGACGATGAGCTAGTCATCCTCTAGAAAACAACATATCCTTCCATACATTTCCCCTCTTTACAGTCCCCCAATAATTAGATCATAAGCATGAGGTTGGATTTCCAATCCATTCTCATCCATTTCATGATATAAACTTAAACACAAATCAAAATCTCATTCAGCATGACACGCCTGAATTAAAGTCAAATACATGATCATTTCTCAACTCCATATAGAGATATTAAACTTCTAAAATGTTTTCTGGGTTTTTCCCTCCTGACAATACCCTTTAATCATAGTATTATAAGTAACACCAGGTCCAATTTCTCCATTCTCCGTAAGCTCAAGAACATGCTCAGCGGATTCGATCAACATCGAATTAACCAAACCATTAAGCAAAAAATTATGGGTGAACAAACTCGGTCGAGTCCTATTTTCCTTCATTCTACGACACCCCGCCCTGTAACAACTCCTCTATCATCCCTACACTACCAGAGCTCTTAATCAAAGAATTCACAACAGAAACATTCATGAAAAGCCTCATTTCTCTAAACTTACAGAACACTGACTTTACATTATCTAAATCACCATTTATAGCTAAAACATCAGACAAAGAATCATAACACTGAAGATTATAAGTATATTTGTTTTGCTTACCAGCCCAATTAAAGAACTTTAAAGCAAGATCAAGTCTTTTGTGAAGTTCCATATATTTCAAAACAAAAGAAACAAAATTTGGTGATAACTTGATCAAAAACTTGTTACAAAAAAGGTCCAATCCTGATTCCATATCCATAGAGCCATCTAATTAAAGACTCGAAATTTGGTGAACCCAAGGAGATGGTTTAAGGTTTTGAGGGGTTTCTGAGGCTATATCAGGGGGGTCATTAAAGGGCTCTATCCATTCTGGTGAAGGCAGATAGCTGTGGTCAGTGAAAAACCACCTAGGATTGGAAGTGAAAATTTGTGTGGGGAATTTTTTTGGAGGTTTTGATGAAGACCCACGATTGTTGTAGGGTAGGAGAGGTGGAAAGGGGTGTAGGCCTGTAGGGTTGTTGCAGAGAGGACGAGGTTACAATAGGGTTTTTCTCATCAGGGTTTTTGGTTGTTGACTGTTGACTATTGAGTGAGAAACCATCAGAGGAAGAAATAGAGGATTTTTAACAAAAGTAATTATTATATATTATTATTTACGACATCTTTAACAGAAATGGTCCCATGGTCTAGTGGTCAGGACATTGGACTCTGAATCCAGTAACCCGAGTTCAAATCTCGGTGGGACCTTAAATGTTTTAACTAAAACTATTTTTGTGGGTTTGTTAATCCGTTCATCTTTTTTTTTATTTAAAAATATATTAATTTAATATTTTATTTTGTTTATTTTGTGAGAATTTTAATATAATAATAATAATAATAATAATAATAATAATAATAATAATAAAATATTATTTTAATAAATTTCCAATTGAAAATCAGTTTTTAATAATACACTATCTATTTAGCTTGCATGTTGTGAATGATATAAATAAATTCTCCCAATTGACACCTGTTTCTCTTGATTTTGATATGGCTATGATACTAAAGTTGTTTTATGGGAAAAAAGCCATTGATTTACTGCTTTGAAACCGATTTTATACTTGTACTTAGCTATCAGCATTGTTCATTGCATTTTGGATTTTTCTATTGGCTAATAAATTTAGCTAAATGTTTCTCTAGAACAAGTGAATAAAGGAAAGAATACGTGATTAGTCGAGCATGATAATGATTATTTTTAAACACTTAAATATAAATTTGTTATAATTAAAAAAGAATTTATCATAAATAAATTACATGAATAACTTAAAATATATATTTATAGATCAGTGAGACAGTTTACGTCTAGAAAAGATTTGGTTATGTCAAGTAAGAATAACATCTTAAAATGATAAATTACGTTATTACGTTAACCGTTGGATCTTTAAATATAAAAAATGTCATCACCCCTCTTGTTTTTGGCAGATTTTGTGATTTTTTTGTGATTTTTGAATTTCTTACTTATTTTAGATTTTATATTTCTTTCTTTTGTAATTTCGGATCTTTGTTTTTGTTTTTTTAGTTGAAGTGGAATTTCTAACTTATTTAAGATTTTGTAAATCTTTTAAAAAGAAAAGACCTGATTATCATTAATTTAGAAGAAAAAAAAAACTTGTAAATTTAGACTTCATATCTCGGCAGCTCCCTTTTCAAATTAAAATATTATGTGTTTTCTATTTAATTGTTGTTTTCAAGTTACGCCTGCATCAATATGTTTTCAAATTTCCATCTTGTTTGATGTTTGACTGGCGTTGAACATATGAACTTGTGATCGTGAAGAGCACAGGTTAATAGCCCACCTGAAAATGCCCTTCATATCAATTGAGACTACGAGCAAGAAATTTTTTTGAAGTTTGACAAACCTGTGAGATCTTATTGAATAGATTTTTTTATCGGGAAAAGAAAAACCTTGAACAGCTCAATTTACTCTGTTTGATTGCAGGAATTCCAGGAATTCACTTTCCTGCAATCAAACATGGCCTAAGCCCTTCATATCAAGTTACGCTGATTAAAAGTCATTTGTTTCTAACAGTGCTAAAAGTAGCCTGGACTAGCAGCAAAAAAGAATATTACAACGGAAAAGGTCCATTTTGGTGTCTTTATACCCTAATGTACCTCCAATGTTTTTCACCAGGGCAATTCTTAAGGTGCATTTATGCTTTGAGGTTAATGTTAAACAACTTCCATCTGATTGATAGTTGTTGATCGATTTATTAATGTCTTGGTGATAGTAAACTGTTTTTGCTGATCTGCTTGATAGGCAGGATGGAAGCTTTGGCCATTTTCTCATTTGATTACCTATGGTGTTATCCCTCTTGAACAAAGGCCTCTTTGGGTAGATTGTGTGGAGCTCATCTGGGTGACCGTACTCTCAATGTAAGCATCCATGGTCATTGACCAGCAAAAAACAGAAGTATTTAACAAGTAACTCCACTGTCTCAACAGTTTAGACCTGCAAGAATGGCTATGAGTCTTTATCGTTCGTTTAATTTGCAACTGAGTTTTGTGACTTTATATATATATATTGCTCTATACTATTTATACGACGTGTGCATTCTTGGTGACTGATTGGCTGCACTGTGTAATAAACATTTGACATTAAAGGGTTCCAAAGTACCTGGGACCCCTGGCAAATACCATTGTGAACTCGAAAGGAGCATGTCTTTTTCTTACTGTTTGTGTAGCATTGCATGCCTTTCTTTGATTTCTTTTTCTGGTGATAACTTGTGAGCATTATCGTAGTTTTGGTTGTTTTCTGATAATATTGTGCTATAGCCTTTCTTCCATGTCCTGCTATTTTGAAAATGCTTTGCTGATTCTCAATTTAACACTGAGTTATCTTTTTCTGTTTGAAGTTATTCGAGTGAGAAATCGGGAGATCGAGTTTCTGAGGCAAACTCGAGCTCATCAAGCAGTGCTGATGAGGTACATAACAACTGAACTTCCCCTTTAAAATATCTTCATTTTGGAAGTCCATTGACTCTGACCGATGGAACCCAAAACTTTTGTTTTCCTGGACTTGGCATCTAGTAATTTAAACTATACTGTAGATCTGAGGAACTGTAATTTTGTACAGGTTCATGTTGGAATGCACTTGATTAGTTTCCTATATGCTGATATCACCTTTTCTCACCTTGTATAAATAAGTGAACTGGAAAATCATGTCCCAACAAGAAAGGTTGCGTATTGGCTGTCAATAGGCTTAAAAATCATCTCAATTTGCAAGCATTTTCCAAAGGCAATATGCACGTGGACAGGCCACTTAGTTCACAGACCAGCCTCTACCATAATTTTTCTGTTATAGTATTATTGTTTTAGGGTGAGGCTTAGAGCAACAGCAAAGATTGTTTCCTTGCAACCAGGATCCTGCAGGTTCAAACTACAGAAGCAGCAGCCTGCAAGTATAGCGGTAGGTTGCATACGCCTAACCATTCAAATGACTGTTGCAATTGAAGGAGGCTCATGAAGAAATATGGAAATATATGCAGAGATTCTATGCAGGATGCAAGTGCAGAAATCCTGCATAGATCTTCTGCTAGGATCACTCTACTGAGAGATCCTCTGCTAGAATTCTTCATTTTATTTACTTCATGATTTCCATAATCTCTGCACATAAATCATGTATATATATAGTAAGAAACAATGACCTGTAATATGTGTAATGCCTATTTAAAGGCAAGAACAATACATAGAAATGCAAGTTCAGCTTTCCTATATGGTATCGGAGCCTTCTACCCCTATGACATCTTCTTCCTCAGTTCAAATAATGTTCACTGCTTCTTCTCTTGAGATTTCACTCCCAAACTCACATTTGCTTCTCCATCAAGCTAGCTTCAAACAATTATCTTTTATGAAAAGCACAGATTATTCATGTTTTACGTGGCTATGGTCTTTTTGGATACGTGAAGGATGAAGTCCCCTGTCCGGAATCAACTATCATTGGTTAGAATAGTGAGTTGCAAACAAATCCTGCTACAACAGTGTGGCTACATATTGATCAATTGATTCTTGGATGGATCAATAGTTTCGTATCTGATTGACCTCTTTCTCAAGTCATCAATAGTAAATCTTTGCATGATGCATGACAAGTGTTAAAGACTTTTTATGGTATTCACACTCGAGATCGTATCCAACAAATCAAAGGCGAACTACAGTCCCTGACAAAAGATACCTCTTCATGCATCGGGAAAGCTTTTTTTTTTTATTTTTTATGTAGAGATAGAAAGAGATTCTTGCATTGAGTTGTACATGGCGCTAAGTAAGAATAATCAAGACATGGTACGAATCCTGCAAGATTGCTGTGTCTAGCTGAGACTGCGATGGTAACCATGGCTACAACAAATTATTTGTAAAGTAATCAATGTTCCTTGTTATGCTTGTATTCTTGTATATCATGACGTATCTCAAATCTCCTTGACAGTAAAAAATTAAAAAAAAAATCACCAGGACTATAACAGGAGCTTATGCTTGTACTCTTTGTAAGGTTGGTTTCTTGGAAGATTAATGTTAAACAACACATTAACCATCACCAGAAGTACACATTCATGCATTCTATTAGAAGATTAACTACAAGTTGCCTGAGATGGCAACAGGATTTGGGTTGAAACTGACACCGGAGTATCCGCTACTGATCCAAATAGAGTTGGATTACTTGAATTTGGGTTAGCATTAGATATAAAGGATGTTTTTGACAGATTGAATACATTCAAATTGATGTATTCACGAGAATTTCGTTGTTTTAGTCTTTCTTTCTGAGTTCAAATCCAAAATAAAGACACACGAGCAAATCCATTAATCATCCAAACCAAACCTTCCTGTAACTGAAATGGGATTAATATCATAATTGTTACCCCTAGTATATTCTAAGATGTGGACTGAAAAATTCAAGTAGCTCAATAATTTAAAGAGGTTTCTAATGAGTCGGTTGACACACTCAAATCTAATAAAGTAAATATAAAAAAAATTATTTAAAAAAAATAAAAAAATACCACTCAACTTAATAAAAATAGTTAATTCAATTTTAAAAGGTGTAGCTCAACTGGTCAGATTTTAAGTTTGCTCCCTAGAAATTACCAGTTCGAGTCCCACAAATCTTAGAGCCACTGAAGACTTATATAATCGTTAACTTCAGGACTCGTGGAAATAATTAAAATACGTGCAAACTAGCTCGGACATTTATATTATTAATAATAATAATAATAAAAAAAAAAGTTAACTCAATGAACCGAAGTCAAAGTAATCCAGTTTTTTTGGAGTGTAATTATTTATCGGCGCCCCCTTCACACAATATGGATTGCTGCTGTGGGTAGAAGTAGTGGGCCTACAGTCCACAAATCATTTTGGTGAGAAAATTGCGCGGGACGCAAACGACCCAATTTTAGCAAACCTTAAAAACCTCAGGGACATAAATCAGACAAAACAAAGCTCCAGAGTCTAGATCCCCAAATCGAACCTCCTCTGTAAGATCTCTCTGCAAACCCAACAGTTGTTGTTTTAAAACAACAATGGCAAAACTTGAATCACTTGATGATGCAGAACCAAACCAAACCAACAACAACCTTAACTACAACAATGATAAAAAGAAAAGAAATCATGGATCAACCAAGTTTTTTGTTTTTGTGGATTACTTATTCCTATGCATCTTTTTGGCTTTCCTTATCTTCATTGTTTTCAAGATTTTTGGTCTCTAATTTCTTATCTCTCTCTAGCGAAGACCCCACCTTTTGCTTTTGTCAGGTAATTCTCAAAAACCCCATTTATCTCCTTTTTTGCTTTTGTCTGGTAATTCTCCAAAACTTGAATTACTTATTGTTTGTTTTTTGTTTATATTTAGTGGGTTTTATTTGGAGAAGCTAATAACCTCGTGAGAATCGAAAGTTTGTAACTTTATAGTTGTGTGTAAGTTTTATTGGTTGTTAGAGTAGATAATTGTTCTTGTGATGGCTTAAGGGCTTGAATTCTCATTTTGATGGATTTTGATTAGCATAAGTCTTTGATATGAGAGTTTATATAAATTTTCATGTTAATCATGAATGAGTGAGAAAGAATTGTGAATCTTTTTGAATTTCTTTCAGTTTCGAATTGAAAGATTGCAAATGGTTTTGAGGTGCAATGATTATGAGGTGGTAGCTTATTGCCGCTAAAGAGGGGAAGAGGAAGCGGTGAGAGTTTTTAAAGGGCTGGTTTTGGTCTATTAATTGGAGTGATACTTGGGTATAGATGACTTTGAAGATTTGTTAACTCAAATGATTGATATTTATTGCGAAGGTTAGAGACAACATTTACACATGAAATACAGCTTTCAAATGGGTAGCTCAAGTAATAATGATGTTTGGTTCTTTAATTATGTCTCCTCTCCTGAATCAAAACATGACACATTCCCACTTTATAATTACAAGATGCAGGTGACTTGATGTTTGAGACCTTTACGAGTAGGCAGATTCTTGATTTATGGTTTTTTTATGGAAAGCATGTGTGGTTGTAATTAAGATCATATATGATGAAGTCTAGTGCACACCATATTTGGTGGGTAGGTATGCTAATTAGTTCCATCATATTGTCTTGGCAAAGTTTCTATGAAAGTGATTTGCTACGTTACTTATTGCTTTCTTTTTGGAGAAGTCAAGTGCCAACTGTGACTAAGAAATTACTATATCGCGTGATCGATCTGAAGAACTGACATTGTTATTTTATCTTTTTCGTCATTATAATCCAATGACAAGATTATGCTAGAGTTTAAACAGATCTACATACTATCCCTCTTGTATGCTCCTCTCTTTGGTATATTTCTTTTCCCACCTGTTTATATTTACTTACCCAGGGATATTATAATCTTTGCTGCAGATTATTCCTTATGAGACTACCACTTCGCCGTTTCGGAAGTTCCAGATTCAGAGAGCATTCTCAGGAGTTGTCTTTTTTGGATTCTCAGAGGTTTTTATGAAAAACTGTACTTTGAAAAAAAAAATAATAAGAATGGTTGATTGTTTGCTTTTCCAGTCATGTTTTGAGGTAGAGCCAAGCATTCTTTTTTGAATGAAAAATACTACTTGGAATCTTGTGTTATTATTCTTCTTCTTCTTCTCATTGTCTTTATTCACTAATGGATTTCTAACAATGGTTTACAATGAGAAACGAACTTAATTTGCAATAAAATCCTGGTAACCAATGCTGCACTGGAAATTTGCTTTGTTGAATGTGATTGTATGTGTTGATTGACCTGTTAAGGTGTCTATTTATTGAAAGATTTTGTCTGGTTTTGATGTTTATGATTGAAGATGGTTTTCCAGCAAGGTGTACATGTGTTACTGCCTTTGCTTGCAATTAAGGATAGTTTGAGTAATTATATGAAAAGAAGTGGATAGCTTGTAGAAGGAAGAGATCAATGTAAATGTTGCTGATGGTTACAACAAGCCACCTTCATTAAGTTTGGTTTTGAATAAGACTTCTTAAAGTGGAAAAACAAAATCATATAGATCATTAGTGGTGATGGAGATGTAAAGATTCAGTGATTTAGTGCACAAATCCAAGTAGTTTTTAATCAATCAAGGATGAAATTTATGTAGTAGATTGTGTGTTATCTAATCAATTATGTCTTTTTCATTATACTTTCATGAGAAAAGTGGGCAAATGAGTCCCTTAATTTCCTTTTTGTCATTAGAAGCTCTTCCTTCATCTGCATCTACTTATATTGAAGAGTAAACACTAAATTATACTTATGAATAGGTTTCTTGATTTGTCTAGTAAGTGAATGTTTTACACTACCAGTGAACTACAAGAACAAAATCTCTCTTCATTGATGAACTGGCTATGTAAAATGCAGGTGAAGAACCATAAAAATGGCCAGGGAATACCTGAAAAGATTAGTAGTAATGCATTGAAATTGATCTGTCATTATTGTCTGGTAGGGCTTACCTGCAGAAGCTCAATTTAATAGCTAAGAATTTCAGTCTTCATAAAAACCATACAATTACAACAATATTGAAAGTAAACAATAAAGAAGACAGAATAAAGTGATCATTACATTCTAGGGACAAACTTGGACTGGTACATGCAGCACACTTAATTTCCATGTAAGGAAGCCTAACAGACCCCAACTTCCTTGCAACAACATTACATAAATTCATGCATCTAGGATACTTGATTAAAAGATAAAACAAATGCAACTAGCATAGCTTTTTATTAAAAAGCAGCAGCCCACATACTGCTCTCAAGGGTGGTTTACTGTTGAAACACCACCATTAGGAACTGGAGGGAATGTATCGTCTCCACCTGGACTATAGTTACCAATGCCCATATGTGGATCATAAGAAGGAAAGCTGGGAGTTGGTGGAACCAGCACCCGTCCAATGCCTGGAATGAGAAAACTGCTGTCAGATATCAGGAAATCAGGCTGTTTCACATCCACATTATTCGGAATCTGACGCCCTGCGAGTACTTGCCCGGATATTGCAAGCAGGGCAACGAGAGCGAGAAGAGAGAACTGTGATTTGGAAGCCATTTTATGACTACAAAGCTAGCAGATGAGATATGTTAGCAGTGATTGATGAAGAAGTGAGAAGAGTGTTGCTCTTCTTATAGTCAGGATTTGAGTGAGTTAGGTGAACTTTTCGCGGCGACTTAAGTAGCCGTTTCTATATGGTTAAATCCATACCGCATGAGGATAGGGTAAGCATATACTTTTATGGCTTCCACGAGTCTCTCTTCTTCTTTTTTTCATTTGTGGTTAGTTAAGATATGACAATGCTGTTTTCCTCTTAAAGGCCATGGAATTTTCCTCTAAGAATTGCATGGGAGGCTCTTGGAAGTGCATTGTAAGGTGGTTTGTTGAAACTTGCAGAGCTAACCTTGTTTACCTAATTTTTGGGTCTTATTTTTCATCACCAAGCCTGGCGGCCATTAAATTGGTCTCTTCTGTCTCTCCAGCTACATCTCTGTTCTTACGGGACTATGAGGATCTATTAATGGCATGTCTGCCCATTCCTGTAGCTGTTCATATGCTATGATTTTCCTAGCAATACTGCATTTAATGTTCGTAATGTTGACTTGTATTTCATGCAATATTACTTCAACTTAGTCCTGATGGAAATAGAATTCTCTCTCTCAGATTAAATCTCTTCAAAGTGAGTACTGGACAGTCCATCCTCTTTCAGATTGATATGTTAACAAGAATGCTTTGTTGCAGCCTCCCATTAATTTGAATTTAAAATGATATTGTGGGAAGCAAACTCAATCACCATCTAAGCCAAACCTGCAAGTTATAGAATTTTACATGGAGGACTGGAATCTGAAGAGGGTCTTCCACTTTACACATGTGATGCATGAAATGACTGCTCTCAGTACTATAACCTGCACCAAAGCAACTACAAAGTCCTGACTTCGACCGCCATACCAAGAAGAGACTACCAATAAATTATTGCTTCCAGTCTCTTGGCACATTTGAAGATGATGTACCAGTGACTAGTTAAAAGGGAGCTGGATTCAAACAGGAAGAAAATCCATCACAGACAAGCCAAGTGAAGTGTTCCTTTAATCACTAGTTTTTGGAGTGAACGCAGGACTCTATCTTCCAACACGATCAATATAAGCACGTTCAGAATCTTGACAGAATCAAAATCATATTAACAGAGCTATGTTGATTAGGTTCAATTCTCTGAACAAAGCTGTCTTTCTACATTTCTGTAACATAAAACAAAACAAGAGGCTGTGGCAATCATTTACCAGGGTAAATTTTCAAAACATTATGCCACCAGAACAAAAGGACGTTCTTTGAATATAATGGGGCCCCAGAGCCAAAATATTACAATGATGGCAGGCTCTTTTCATTTACGTAGATAACCACAAAAATTATGGGTCTGGCCTTTCCTCAGAAAATCTTGGAAGTTGAACAAGTGAATTAACTCGTGTGACACCTTCCAAACCTGACCAACTCTGATCATCAGCACTCACTGTTTCGCCATCTCCATCAACTTCAACTGCTAGTCTTCCATAAGTATCATTTTCTTCAGCTGACCTGACAGTAAAGTTTCTTTGCAAACATGGCTCGGATTTCTGCCCATCATCTGACTCAGCAGCATTACCAGAATGATTGCTCTGATCAAGAGTCGCTGAAGAAAAGCCTTGTTCATCGTAATCAGATTCTGAGTCCATTTTCCCATCCAAAAATAAGCAGACTACAGCACAGTCATCCATCTTTGAAGTTGGGTATTTGAGCTTCCATTCACGAGCAGCTGAGTCCACCAGAATTCTTGCGGCTGATGCCCGTGTTGGAGCAGAGGATACAATCTCAACCACCTCTTCGTTGCTCAAGACATCCCAAACCTGAAGCAATTCAAACTTAATAGTTAGCACACATATATTGCCAAGCACTATCTCAAAAACAACCATAACAAGGTTATAATTCTAGCATTCCAAAATTGCTTTGGCATCATTAGCTTCAATATTGCATTGCTGTTAATCTTGATGAATTTGGATGTTCTTGACAGCATGTAGGAGTTGCACTGCAACTGTGATATATTTCCTAATAGCCCATTTAGATGTTTTAGGAATTGAACTGGTTCTCCGGTTATACAAATAAATCCAATAACATGGATGAGACAACAAAAGATAGTCACCATGTACCGAATAATCAAAAGGGAACAGTGAACAAAAAATTCCATGCACCGAGAACATTTCGCTGCTATTAAGCAGAATCTGAGACTGAAAACTCCAACGACTTTGGCAATACAATCAAAGATAATGCACATGTTTCACAGTCAGAACATACATTTATGTGAGAAATAAATTTGGAAAAGCTTGCGTGTGACATGATTATAATGAGTCACAGAATAGATTAGGCACATCCTGAACTCATTTTCAATCCAATACTTAACGCAACAATATTTAAAGCAAAACATGGCTGGCCAATGAATGAGTGTGTTACTCATAGCTGGCATAAAATGCCAGATGGATCAATCTATTTGCTACTTAGGTTAGAAGAAACCTACAATTCAAAATACTATCATACCAATCCAAAATCCACATTGCAATATGGACCATCCACCACAATGAGCTTTTGGTCTTATATGCCTTTCAAAAAGTGCTATTGCTTGATTGGTATATGAATACACTCAACACTCCTCTACAAGCTTTCCTCTCTGCTACGCAGTATACAGGATATGGAACAATGTCAAAGGCATTCACATATTTAACCACAGTCCATAAATTTTTAGTCAGCAAACAATGGACCTTAAAAATACCAAATTAAAATGATCCATCAACTAGTATCACAAAATAGAAGAAAATCAGATTCAATATTAACAGATAGAAAAGGAATTGCTAGGAGAAAATATAAGAGGAGAAAACATACACCATCTGAGGCAAGAACAATGAACTGATCCTTGTCTGTAAGTGTCCGGTGTGAAAACTCAGGTATTGAGATCACTCCATATTCCTTCAAACAGAAATCCCCAAATGCCCGAGCCATTGCCAGACCAGGGGCATCATCGAATGGTAACCAAACTCGTGGCACTTCAGGTTCATCTTGCAATGCAAAGACTCTACCTTTACACCGCTTAATCCTTTCAGCCTCCCCTGCAGCAATTAGGTTTCAAATCAACTATTGGGTTTGCAAAGATGAGTATAACATCAAAATACATACTAATTATAGTGCAAATGACCTACTTGGCAAATCAGGCTTCAGATCAACAGTCAACTGGACTGCTACCATGGAATCATTGCTGTCCTTAGATCCCATGATTGCACGCGAATCCCCAATATATCCCATGAACAGATTTGATCCCTTTAAATTCACAAATAAACGTATTCGATAAGGCTAAATCTAAATAAATGGGACATGAAGAGTAAGCTATACTTCCTACCAAAGCTAAATGAAGGCAATATCAAGAATGAGCTTTAATCCCGCAATACCTGTTTGACAATAGTGATAGCTGTGCTCCCACTGCAGAAGCAGTCCAAATTGGGATGGGATTTCAGCTCTTTATCCATGGCCTTATATGACTTCAGAAATGTTTCTCTCCATAAAGAATTCAATTTATCCTCGACAGAGCCATCCTTGTCCAAATCCCCAACATCTGATTTCTTTGAATTCCCCATGAAACAGGTTTGACCCGGTTCATTTTGCCTTGATTGACAAGAGTTCAAGAATGACTGTAATTTTACTGGCAGGGCATCCCTCACCTTGCGGGCAACAAGATGGCCATGTGGACCATGACCATCAAAGACACCACAGAAGGTCACGTCTTCAGACATGAAATCCTACAAAGAACCACAGTGTGACCAATCAAAAAAACCTCGAAATGTCATTAAAAGTTAATCTCAACGGAAAGAATAAAACTTACTTCCCACACAATCATTGCATCCTGGTTTATTCCCTTGCGACCCTGCTGTGTGAATATACAAGAAGTTCGGCTCTTTCCATTGGTGAAAACCCTGTTAGATATGGATGGTAAATGCTGAAGTGTAACTAAATGATCAGAGAATGTCCTTTTAGTTCTCTTTTGCCCGCAAAAACCGATCCCCAAGCAAGGGGGAGGAACTGGCTCTCCATTGCTCTTACTACTGCAAGTACTCCGACTAGTTGAAACACAAGCCCCCATTTGCTCAACCGCAGAACAAAGAAGACATCCGTGGTGTAAATAATTGACAAGTTTCCTCCGATTGCCAGAACAGATCTCACATAAAATTCTGAGATTTGCTAGCTAGTCAACCAAGAAAAGGCTATCCACAAACCTAAAGATTCCCCCACAAATCACTTTACACCTCGATGTAGAAAACCATGGTCTTCTTTATCTTGGTCAAATACAATCCATAGGCGATTGCTTGAATCAACGATGGAACCAGCTGAACACGAGCAAGAAGACAACAGTTGATTGATTGTTAATTAAATACCTTGCAAGAAACCAGAAATGACTGCGAGTAACTAAACTCTCAACAAATCAAACAAAACCAAATTTAATAATCTTCCATGTGACCTTGGAATGGAATATTCTTAAAACGCTGTCCGAGTATCTTGTCCTTCATAAGGATTCACTTAATTGTCGCACTACTTGGAGAGATATAAGCATGTTATTTAATAATCCACAAACTACTAATTAAAAAATTGAAGCCGACAAATAGAGGAGAATAGGGAGCATAAAATTCAAGAACAAACCAGAAAACAAGAAACCTGTCTGTCCTACCTAGTAAAATGCATCAAAATACACTACAATCAAAACAATAAAATGGAATATATTTACATGATTCTTAAATGTTTACCTTTTAAGTTTGAGCATCACAAGAGAACCAAAGAAGAGATCAACACAAAGAGGTGACAACAAGTAGCATATTATTTGGCACAATCTTAATTAAAACCCTCATATTTATGGGGGATCGTCCATAAAAGGCTTAAAAATAGAACAAACTATACATTCTTTTGTAACTAGTTTCCACTTTATAAAAAGCAATTCAGAATTAAGACTAGACCATTATTTCAAAGTAAAGAGAAAGGGAGAGAGAAAACGTAGAACTTTGAATTCCCACGAGAGAGAAAACCAAGAAGAGATAAAGCAGAAACAGAAAAGTAGAAAAGGACGAAACAAAGGTACGATTTTGTCAAAACCGAATCAAAATATGGCCTTAAAAAGAGAATGTAACAAAGATATCAAGTAACCATTACATAATTATCTTTAACATAAACACACAAAATGTACTAGTACTAGAAACTAACTCAAGTCAAGCTCTGTTTCCCTCTTTGGCCAGCCACAGAATATCAAAAAAGAAACCAATAAACAAAAAGCATAAATTCAAATTTTCCCTTTTTTTTAAACCCCATTTGGTATAGTATACCAGAGAACAGAAAGTTTCAATTTTTGAAAACAAAAACACCCCATAATCCATAAAGCAAGCATCTTTCTTTCTCTTTTGGTTACCTCAGTAACCAAACAAAGTTTGTTAACGAACACTTTAACTTCCATGTGTCAGACCTTTAAACCTCTTGCATTAAGAGGATATTTGGAAATATATTTGCGATTATTTTTTATTTAGAAAAATATTAAAATAATATTTTTATTTTATTTTTTTAATATCAGCGGATCATCAAAAGACAAACTGAAATTAATGCTACCATTATCTTTAACAGAGAAAAACACAGTTGTCATCAAAAGACATGCAACATTCCTGAAAAGGGACAGTAAAAACTGAAACAAAGACTGACCTTCAAGAAAATTTTGTTGAGAAGTGAAACAACTTCAGAGTTTAGGATTGGAAGAACAAAGCAAAACAATATAGAAACAAGTTTTGAAGATATGAAAAAATTCAGAAAGAGAGAGATAGAGAGGGGAGAGTGGTTTGTGTGTCTGCATTAATAGCGAGGGGGGGTGGCCGGCAGTAACTGTTGTGTTAAGGGTGTAGGCACAAAGCCCAAATCATGATTTTTTTTTTTTCTTTTAGATAATTTTGTTGTTGAAGAAACCAACACTCGCATCTCTTAAGCGCGTTGGGATTGATTCATGCCAAAAGCTTGAAGCTGAGATGCAGGAAGAAAGATGGTGGATTAGAAGTTCGATATTATGTTACAGCGAATAGTTTTAAATTAATTTTTTATATTTTTAAATTATTTAATATAAAAAATAAATATTAAAAAATTTAAAAATATTATTTTAATATATTTTTAAATAAAAATACTTTAAAAAATAATATTTATCATATTTTTAAATAAATACTTGCATTTATAATGATCTCATGGTTGATGTATCAAATTAAAACTATCCAAGGCCACTAATATACTAATAGGTTGAAACTTGAAATTTACCAAATTTAATTAGCTGGATGTTTATAGTTATCAAATTAAATTGAAGAAAAAACTAAAAAAAGTTAGGCAATTCATTGTTACTTCTACTTGTTTATCCATTTATAATTGCATGGATTTCGCAACATATAATAAAATAAAATAAATAAGTTTTTTTTATTAAAAATATATTGGAGTTGCATTGTCACCATGCATCACCGTAAAAAAAAAAAAGGCTCTTTCAAGATAATTTCAACAACAACAAGAAAGATTATTATCATAACTCCGAATAAACTACACACGACTTTTTAATACGGAGATCTTTTTATAAACATTTTTTTTGTCATCTTCATTCAATTTAATTTCTAATATTTTAATAACTTTTCAATTCAATCCTAAATTTTATCTTAGTCCAATTTAGTGAAGGCTCAATCAAAAAAAAAAAGAAAGAAAGGAAAAAGAAAAAGATAAATAATCCAACCCGATTAGTTCATTTTGATCATGTTTATGATCAAGATTGTAAATTTAATGGATTAACCTAAATCAACTAGAATTGATCAAATATTTTATTATTTTAATATTATTATTATTTTTTTTAAAAATCATCTTAAAATTTATTTTTAGCCAGCCTGTTCTTACCAAGTGAACTTAGTACATTATAAAATTATGTTAAAAAATATACTCACAAGAAGATTGCCGACATCTCGAATCCGTGTCCATAGACGAGCGCAGGCAACGGAAGTAGTGCTTGTCTATTGTCAGGTTACGGGTCTCTTGTCAAGGCTACGAGAGTGTGTTTTACACGTAAAGTCGAGCGTGTGGAAAGGTAACACGCTCAAGGTTCGAAATAGGAGGGATTTTGGTCACGTGACGTGGCAGTATAAGGGGAAAACAAAATAAAAATAAATAAATGTTGGGCCATGAAAAAGGTGATTGCAAGTGGTAGAATTAAGCCCCACCCACAATCACTTACCCTCCGTGCTTGCTTTCTGTCCCTTTTATTTTTAATTAAATACCACCTTTCTTTTCTTAAATTAAATAATAATAAAAAAATTATTACATGAATGCTTTAAATTTTTGCAGGTAGATTGGTGGGAAAAGTTGATGGGCCTCAGCTGGGCCTTCTTGAAGTTATATTTCCTATCATGCCTAGCTATATGCCATAATCATTTGTGCCCATGCACTACTTGTATGTTTCTAAGATGCCGTGATACAATCTAGTTTCTTTTTGGGAATAAGGTATAAATAATGTTTTTAAAAATTTTAATTTTTTTTTAGTTAAAATTTAATATATTTTATATGTTTTGAATCGTTTTAATGTGTTAATATCAAAAATAATTTTTAAAAAATAAAAAAACATTATTGACATGTATTTCGGCACGAAAAGTTATTTGAAAAGCAATAATAACTATACTGTCAAACAACTTGTTGATTCTTTATTGCCACGTATTCATGTTTTCTCTAAAATAAATGATGAATTTAATACAAATATATAAGTTGTGTTCGATTAATATATATATATATATATATATATATATATATATATATATATATAAAAGATGCTTGTATTTTATTAATTTTAAGGTTAAAATTAATAAAGTACTCTTAGCCAGGTGCTAATCTTCTAGCCCTATATATATAGATGCATCATGGCACCAACCATTGGGGGGTTAGATGGTGGCTCTTAAAAGTCTAGCTAAGATGGATGGATGATTTAATATCCTTCACATTGATTATGCAACGACTCTAGAAGGGGAAAATAAATAAATCCTAGAGTACATACGCAGCCTATGTGGGCTAACATTTTCATTATTATTGGCATGGAGTGGTGTTGGTTTTGGGAATTATTTAGCAGGAGATTAATATTGCGTATATATTTCACATTAATATATATATATTTGGAATATATATATATATATTATTTTTTCAAAAAATTATAATAAAACTCAAACCCAAGATCTCAAATGTTTAGCAGAACATGTCACCTGTTTAATATAAGATGCTCACTACTTATATATTAAGAAATTTGCAGTCTCAAAAGGCTTTGAGCAAGCAAAAGGGATTGATATTAGTTTTTTCCTCTCTTTTATTCTTCTGGTGTTGAGGTCGATCGATCAAAAGAATCACTCTCTTTTCCACAACCCAATTGGAATGGTTTCTCGCTAATGCTCTGTGTCTTTACGACATGGTCTAAAATTGTGGCCATTTTCTTTTACTTTCTTTGTTATGTTGCTTTCTTTCTCTGTACATGAAACTATACTATTGCCCTTTATGTTTATCAATGCATTGCTCCACTTCATTTTCTTTTATTTTTTTGGTAAACGCGGGTGTTTAAGAGTATAGTAGTGACTACCTTTCAAAGTGTTTTTTATTTGGAAATGCATCAAAATATATATATTTTTTAAAAAAAATTTATTTTTGATATCAACACATCAAAACGATCTGGAAACACAAAAAAAATTAATTTGAGGTAAAGAAAAAAAAATATTTTTTTCAAAAACGCTTTTGTAATGCAAAAATAAATGAATGTGTTGCGGTGTAGTTGAAACTGTATTTTATTTCAATTATAGTTTTGTAAGTATTTAGTTAATTAACACATATCACGTTTTCTGTGGATTCCACTAAAACTTTCTTGAAATCACAAATTACAAATCACACTCCATTTCAGTTTACATGTGATCAATTCTTTTAGTTTTTAGAAATTCAATTTTGGTATCAAAGTTCTTTTTTTTTTTTTTTAGTCCTTTTTTGAAAGAAAACAGAGAGAGAGAGAGAGAGAGAGAGAGAGAAAGAACCGCTGAATTTTGAAAAAGAAAAAGAGAGTGGTTGTAGAAGATGATTTCAGCAACCAAAATGATTGAAATTGATGTCAATCCATTTCACGAAAGGAGCACTTGGGTATTTTTGTTCCTTCTCCTTACCTAAAAAGACAGATCTGACCACGAGAGTGTTTTTTTTATTCGGGTTGATTTTGGTTTATTGAGCCATTGTTTTGTTTTTTTGAGGTCATGAAAACATTTATTAAGGTGTTTATGATGTTTAGGTATTTTGGATAAAAAATAGGTTGAAAATACGTTTTTAAACTAAAAAATCTAACCATGTTTTTTTGATGATCTCTGATTATTGAATTTTGCACAAAGCAGATGGCGCATAATCTGCTTTCTTATTTCAAAAAAACCTTGTCGTCTACCCTTTTAACAAATGAAACACGCGTTCGAGCTTATTATTTTTGGCCCAATGTGCCCAAGCTCTTTTTAAAAAAAAAAAAAATGTTTTGTTGTTTTATATTTGGGTTAAGAATAATTGAGAAAAAAATCATTGAATCCAATCAAGTTTATGAACTGCTTCATAGGTTTAACGTGTTCATCTACATCGTTCAAATTATTATCTGTTTTTTTAATACTTTTTTATCCCTCGATTTAAAAAAATCAATTTCATCATATGTTATCGATGATTTTTTTTCTTATAGCTCAAAACTAAAAAAAAAATACAATTTCATCCTCTATTATCAATGATTTACTTTTGTTATCTCAACCACACACGTCTAGCATGGTTTTTTCCTTTTTTAAAAAATATTTCATTAATAAAACCTATGTGTTTTATTAAATCTGATGATGTGCATGACTTGCATCACGAGTTTGCTTGGTTAACTTGAATTCACTTAGGTTTTGTTGTAGTTAAGTGTTATTTTTTATCATTTTCATCATTTAATATTGAGTTAATTGAGGATTGAGCTTTTTATTTTATTTTTTTCAAGATTTTCCCTACGACTCTTGCATGTTAGACCATGTTAACCCATTGTATTTCTATCTTAATATTAAATAAAAATATCATTCAATTCATGGTTTAAATCTATTTTTTTAGGAGACATGTTACAAATATCTAGAATTTTTTTTGTTGCTTTTAAGTTTTTTTCTCTCCAACCCGCGGTGTAGTACAAGCCAATAGACTAGTTTTCTTCTATATCTTTTTGATCACATGTTGTCCCTTTACGAGTTTCTTAAAGTATAGTTTTTTTTATTTAGCAGATCTTGTTGATTTTCATCCGAAATAAACTTAATCACTCTCAATTTATAGTAATGTGAAATTGCAAAAATCCCCCAAGTAATACGAATAGCTTTCTTAAAAAGCATTATGATATTTCATAAAGACATGCATAGCATGAATTTCATGTAACAAAAAAAATCATGAATAGATTAATCGAATAAATAACAATACATGATTGTTTAAACTTACCGAACTTTCCATGAACTTAATGTCAATTGAGAATTAGCTAACACATGATAGGTGGCCTGTGCTATGCTAAGAGTCGACCTAAATTTCTTTAATTATAAAAAAACAATGCTAAAGCGACTCAAGCGTTCCCAAATAAGCAAAAAAAACTAAGACTCGGGTTATTGACTTGACTAGATTTAATAAGCTTTTATAATTTTGATAATATGAATAAAAAATACAACCACAACAAAGAAATTGACAAAAAATTAGCAAAGAAAGTTTTTTTTATAAAACCAACTTGAGTCAATTGGGGTTAGCATGCCAAATCTGCAACTTGATCGTGATACCAGGACAACCCTTCCAAAAGAAAATTTAATAAAACAATGAAGTTCAATTATCAAATAATATAAGGTCGAGGGGCGAAACAAAAAAAATATAATAAAAAAAAAGCAATGGAGAAAAACTATTCGAGTAAACCCGAGTTAGCTTGTTGACCTCGCGACCATAGGTATGAGATTGAAATAACACTATAAAAAAAAGGTCGAAGACCAATTCCTAATAAAGTAGACATTGAAGGATGAGATCAGGAAAAGATACAGTTTAATAAAGAACATAAAAAAAAAATCAAAGTTAACTCTTGTTAATATTTGAAATCTGTGATCTTGGTCATGAGCTCAGGATTAAGAGCATCTTCAATGGGAGATGCTATTTCAAATAGGCAAATTGATAAAATAACATTTTGAATAGTATAAATATAGATTTTTTTACCATGTATATTCCAATGGAAAAAAACCATTTGAAAAGCCAATTCTATTAGAGTGGAATAAATAAGTATTTTATTTTTTTTTAATGATTTTGATGTAATTTTTTTTTTCACATGGCTAGATTTAATTGACCTATTCTTTTGTTGGCCCCACTTTGTTAGTTTTGACTCCTTTGAGAGATATGTAGGAATAACATTTGTGGGAAAGAAAAGATATTTTAGCATTTTGTTTGACTTTCCCATTGAAGTATGAAAAACAAGCAAATAAAAGCTAAAATATTACTTTTTTTTATTATTATTATTGGCTATCCATTTAGCAGCTCCATTGGAGATGCTCTAACCTCATATAAGGAAAATCCTAAAAAAAACAAAGTAAAATTCTTAATCACAAAATAATGAGGGATAAAACTGGGGAAAAAAGCAAAAAAAAAAAAAAAAGATTCAAAATAAAATAAATAGTATTTTAAAAAAAGACCATATTTGACATAAAAATAAATTGAAATCAAATGTTGAGGAATGAAATTGAAAACAAAATTCAAATAGAAAAATGATAAAAAAATAAATAGAAATTAAAATAATGAGAACCAAAATTGATATAATAAATAAATAAAATCAAATGATAATGGATGAAATTGAAGAAACAAATTAATCTACGAAAAATATATAAAAAAGGTAGCAATCAAAAGAATAAAGACCATATTTAATATAAAATTTAAATGAAATCAAATAATAAGGGATAAAATTGAAGAAAAAAATTAATCTAAAAAAGATAAAAAAAATAGAAATAATTTTTTTTTCAAATAGCAAGTGTGCTGCACGAGCCACCCATATTTGTTTCAAAATATATATGATATTTATTAAAAGACTTAATTGCCCTTGAGTCTATTTATTAATTACAAAAAAATCATAATAAAATGAATGCAATTTCAAGGAAATAAGATTTCAGTAATAGTTAAGTAATTACATGCAAAAAAGATGAAAAGTAAGAAAATACCCCTTGGTTTTTAATTTCAATTTTGATAATATCCTCAGTTTCGATTTTCACCTCTTTATATTTTGATATATTTGAAATCAAATTCTCCCGTTACTATTTCCAAGGCCCCTTCAATATTTTGCATAAAAATAATAAAATAACTTAATCACCCTCAACTTCATTAATTTTAATCTAATTGATTGTTTTTAATTTTTTTTATAAAATTAATTTTATAAAGTAAAATAAGTAATTTTAAAATTTAATTTCATAATTTTAATTCTCCATCCAAAAAAATTCATTTTAATTGTTTTTATAAAAAGCTATTTGCCTAAATATCCTTTCTTTTTTTTTTCCTTAAAAAGAAACTAGTAGCCTTAAAATCTATTCTTTTTATTATTATTTTAAAACCAAAATTTATTATGTCATTAAATTTTAACTTCGGTTAGGTTAAAAGTTATTGAAGTTGAGAGTATTGAAGTAATTTTATTAGTTTTATATGTAAAATATGAAAGAAATCTTGAAAAAAGTAACGAAAGGACTTGATTTGAATATATTAAAGAACATGAAGATGAAAAATAATTTTTTATCCTTGATGCTATTTTCTCCTTCAGCTAGTTTCATAGAGTTCTTGTATTGTTCTTAAATACTATATTTTGACTTGGCAATGATGTTTAAATGATACATTTGAGTCCCAATTAATTATAAGTTTTTTTTTTGTTAAAAATTAATTTTTTTTATATTTTTTGGATCGTTTTGATACGTTGATATTAAAAATAATTTAAAAAAACAAAAACACTATTATTTTAATAATTTCAGCAAAAAAATTATTTTAAAAAATAATCATAATTACATTATCAAAACAGAATTTTAAATGACTAGCAGAAGAAAAAACTACAGTTTCCCTCATTTTTCTTTTTCAAGTCAAAAGGATATATAATGCAAAGAAGCAGTACAAAACACCATGATTAAAAGGGGGTGGCAAAGCTTTAACCTTATCTTTTTTACGAAGCAAAGAACTTTATGCTCCAATATTTTTAAATCAAAACTTCTTGAAAGTATGGCCAATACACGCTGGATTACTTAGTTTATGGAAGTTGAATGGATCCAAGTTGTAGTCAACGTGGATTGGGGTCCTCGTTAATTATTCTTTTTCCCAATTCTATGAAAAGTAAAATATTTAAATCATTTTAATATATGAAACTAATATTATGAAGGACTAATATTACGAAGGAATGATGTGTTTTTAGATAAAAAAAACATTAAATTAGTGTTTTAAAATAGAAAAGACGAGATGCATATAAAAAGAATATAGATAAAAATATAAGAATAAATCTATCTGTTAAATAGTTTTGAAATGAATTTATATGTTTTTAAAATAGAAAAAATAACTGTATTTGTTTTTTTTTTGTTTTGAGATAATAAAAAAATGATATCTTGTTTAGAAAAAAAATAGTTAAAAAATATTCAGAATAAAAAGAAAAAAATAAATTATACATCAATTTCAAGTGTGAAAGTGAGTTGGTGTTCAAAGAATTATTGTGTACATTGGGTTGCTTGGCCCAAAATAAAATAAAATAAAAACGATGCAATGGTCTTAGTGGGTTTTAGATGGACTACTCGACCACATTTGCTGTGATCACCAAAACCTCTCTAACTCTAAGTAATCCTAAAATGGGCTTCTATGGGATTAAAATTACGTTTGCTCATCTCTACTCGACCACCTTCGAGAATTTTTTTTTTAATATATTATTTGTTTTTTATGTAGAAAGTATATTTTAAAATAAAATTTAGCATTTTTTTAAAAAAAATTAGTCTTTGTTGAATATTACTAAAAGGTAACCTTAAAAAGGAGATAATAAAAGCAGGACCCTTGATTCAATGGCAGGATTGCTCAATTGAATATATCCTCCTACTCTTTGGCCCATCTAAATGGATTTTGGTCTCCAAGACCTTCAAACAATTCTACGTGGTTTTAGTCAACATTACTGATTATTTAGATAGGGTGATGTTAAATTTTTTTTTTATATATATATTGATTATTTTGATATGATGTTGTTAAAAATTAACAAAAATATTTTAATGTATATTCAATTGAAAAAAATATTTCACTGTAATATCAAATACACACTTAGATTTCATTTAGTATTGCGATGCATCACAACAACGAAAAGGCAATTAAAATCAGTTTAAATAACACTTGATGTATTGATGTATGAGGTTTAGGAAGTGTATGAGAATGTGCTAGCCGTTGTTTTTAAGTATTTTTTGCTAGTAAATGTATCAAAATAATATTTTTTTTTAAATTTTATTTAACATCAACATATCAAAACTATCAAAAATATATATATAAAAAATAAATTAATTTTTTAATTTTTAAAAAAACCCATAATTCATTTTGGCAAAGTGAAACCAACTTTGGAGAGAAAGAACTCGTAAAGGTAGTAGGAATACCTTGATTGACTCCTTCCACATCGTGGACATGGATGCGTGTGATTGAAGGTCATGCATCCGATTTAGCTTCTAATAACGTATTCATTCAACCCCAAATCATGGCAGATAAACATGGCTTGACAGGGAGAGACCAAACAGCCTTAGTCCTAATTAGAGATGTTGTCCGTTCAGTTTCCTGCCGGTAATTGTGGCAGAAAAGAGTGGAAAGCTTGAAAGAAAAGCAGTACACCACCATTTTATCTTCCAAAACCCTAATTGCCAACCTTATCCATGTCATGTCTGACCCAGACAGCCTCAGCATCCTTGTCATAGGCATGCCAATGAGTTGATCTAGGCTCAATTTTATTAGGCCATTTCATGATAATTAGAAAAAAACAAATTGTTTCTTTATCAATCAAATCTTCCAAAGAGATAAAAATGTTCCTTTCGATATTTCCTCATGGTTTACAAATTGGTAGCCAGTGTTGCCAAAAAATAGCAATTTCTTGGTCCATTCTTTCAAAAAAGTTCTGCCATCTTTAGTAGAAAACCAAACAATTTGAAGGATTTTAGATAGCGTTTAGTTCTTATCTTTAACACAGAAAAGATAGAGATAACGATGACAGAAAAAAATCATGTTTTTTTTTTTTTGGTTATGAAATAACAAAATTCACTTTAAAATTGGAGGGATATTTATTTTGAATTTCTATCTCCCTAACTTCAATCAAACATATTTTTGGTATTTTTTATAAATATTTTTTAAAAATATATATATTAAAATGATTTTCTTAATTTTTTTTTAATTTTTAATATCAACATATTAAAATTATAATAAAAATATTTAAAACATCAATTTAATATGTTTTAACTATGATAATATCAAAAACGCATTGTACTAGGCCGCCATGTGGGTTGAAAAAACCAAGTTATTCCCACTATCAAACAAAAACTCTACATTTTAAAAGAATAATCGTGGCATATGAGCACTGAATGTATGATTAGACAAAGAATACCAAACAAATTAAATTTGAGAAGGGATGGAACATGTGATCACCAATTAGTTGAAAGTTGGTAAAGCATCTTAATCTCTTGATTATCTATATATGTATCACTTATGACTTATCGAACAAAGATATATTATTGAAATGAACAGTTTCTATTAACATCAAATCCAAATATGATCCATGTAGCTAATTTAGGGTGTGTTCGAGAGTGTGATTGAATGACGCTTCTGAAAAATTTTGATTTTTTTTTATTATAAATTAATTTTTTTGATATTTTTGAATTGTTTTGATGTCTTAATATTAAAAACAAAAAATATATTATTTTAATACATTTCTAAGAAAAAATACTTTAAAATACAATCTCTATCACAGTTCTATACCATTAAAAAATTGGAGTACAAGTGATCAAAATTTATTGGAATGTCAAATTTTATCATGGCCTTTACGAAATTTTACCCTAGCAAACAAAATTCAAGAAATGCTCAAGGTAATTATGTACCTTTCACTTGTTTCCAAACCCTTTAGTCTTAGGTTATCTTATCTTGAAGCTATGTCATTCCCTACAAGGGAGAAAAAAGACATATTTTGATTAGTCCCAACTTCATTGTTAATTGAAGGCTAGAACTAAGAGCTCAAAGAATACAGCTTGGGACTTTGAATAATGAGGTCATATTACCATGCTAATTACTTATATGCATTGAGTTATTAAAATATCCCCCGGTGAAAAAAAAATAGATCTTTTAGTTTGAAATTAAGGGTTGAATTGTACAAACATTTTCTTTAAAGTAAATTTTCTATAAATTCTTTAATTTTTATATGAGTAATCTAATTTATATATTCTAGATTTGAAAATAAAATTCAATCTCTATGTACAAGAATTAATCCCAAAATACCTATATATATATAAAGAAATATAAGTGGATAATCCATATTTAATATAGAAAACGTATGTAAAATATTATCTTCTCGTAGTTTAATCCAACGAGCCCTATGTTCTAATCCCTTATTTGTATCCTTATCCATACAACACGTTATCTACTCAACCAATCCACACACACTGTGGTGGTCAGATTTTTCAATGTTTCATTGAATTGAAATAGTAATTGGAGACCTACAAGTTATTTATATATACGGTTCCCACTTAGCAAGTCTTTCATGGGGATTAATGCTGGATTAACAAGTTGTTACAATTTTTTCAATATTTTTCCTCTTTTTAGGTGGGGGGAGAATTGTCTAAAAATACGGTTCAAACTATATTTTTTTTAAATTAATTTTTTTATATTTTTATATTATTTTGATTTGCCGATGTTAAAGATATTTTTTTAAAAAAATAAAAATAATTATTTTAATACATTTCCGAGCAAAAAATATTTTAAACCGCAGTCATTATTACACTCCAAAGATCCCTTATGATTCTAGACCACAACCAAATTAATTGATATTAACACTATTCTTGGCCTTGTGATAAAAATCTCATAAGAAAAAATGTTCTCTAATATGATAATTAAGGAATAAATTTCCCATCTTTGACATGATTTCATACCTTCGGATAGATCAATCTATGCCCTTTTCCTTTTTTTAACAGTGATTGTCTTAGGATTTATAGGATCATCTGGGATAAAGAAAAGGCTATTATTGTTGAGATTTACTTTAAATTACGATTAATCAGAGACTCGACATGGGAAAATCTTTTTATAATTACTACAAATTGAATTTCCTAAACCCCCCAACTACTTACAATCAACTTTATTAATTGATTCACAAAGAGACTTTATTTATTTTTCACTCGATCCTCCTCAAAGTATGATAATTCCCACTCAAAATCCCAATGAATGCACAGATTTTTAGTGTTTGCAATAAATTCTAAGAGATACCTTGATCTTTGTAATAGATTGACGGGCTTCGTAAGTTAACAAAGAAGAGCCCCCCAAAAAAAAACACAAGTCCTTCGTGTCATGCAAAGGGCCTTTCGATATTTAAATCAGTATTGATGTAAGAGTAAAATTGTGTGCAATTTATAGTAAATAGAGAAGATAAAGGCAAGGGGATTTACTGCTATCGTGCTTCGCTTTATGAATGCTCTTTTTTTACCAGCCTGATATGGTGTTTTGTGGGGTTCTTATAACTGTGAAACACATGGAGAAGGCGATACAAACGGCAAGGCATGATCTAGCCCAGGTGGTGGTGGTGCTCTATTCAAAGTAAAAACCCTATCATCTCAGCCGTTTACAGAGCGCAAATGTGTCTGGCATCACCGCCATCGCTGTGTGAGCTCATTTATAACAGGATGACGTGCAAATCGCATAAACGCATGGCCCTCTCCAATGTCAGAGCCGAGTCGAGTTCCACCACGAGTCCACTGTTGAGCCACTCAGGCTCTTGGATAAGTCGGCCCTTCTTGTTGGACCCCTTTGAACTTTCTTTGGAGTCATGCCTTCCTTGTAAGCTAGGGCATGTTCCTAGCCCGGCGTGGAAGTCCTGGATGGAGAGGATGGCTGTCTTAATCCTGGGTTCTTGTGCGAACACAGTTAGGGCTCAAAAGCAAGGGTTTCGGCCCCAGGCTTCTTAACTGCCAACAAAGAAGTTAGGGATGATAACAGCCACCGCGAGTCGAATTTTTTTGGTATTTATATTTATTGAGTAGAAAATTTAGATATTCGTTTATCGGATTTTGGGTTTTTGATGAGTATTCATTATTTATTTATAATTAATATATATTTGAAGTATGTATGTATGTATACAAATATATTTATATAGTGTAAATATATATTTATTTGGGTTCGGTTGAGGTAGATTTTGGGTCAAATTTGATAATATTTTTATTTTACTTATTATTTATCAGGTCTAAAATTTACTCAACCAATGGGGTTGAATTGAATCGACATCTATCAATTTTGAATTAAATTGCCATTGCTAGTCTGAAATTAATAAGAAGAAGTTGACTCATGGCATACATAGGAGAAATTTATTCTATCTTCAGCAATCAGCATCACCTACGTACCTACTGTTTCCTGCTACGTAATTATTCTATTATTGGCGGATATATGGCCATTGACCTACGAATCCAACAGCTATTAGATTTCTACTAGCTTTGATACCCGCGCGATGCCGCGGGTTATTTTTTTTGCATAAAAAATATTAAAAAAAATTAAAATTTAAAAATCTTGGGTTTTTCTGCAAAGTTATACCCAAGAATCTTGGATTTGGCTGCAACGCCTGACCTAAGAGTAATATTTATAATATTAATAATAAAATTAAACTTGCATGAGCCAAGTTTAAGTGAGTCTGGCTGTAACACCGGACCCAAGAATACTGGATGTGGGTCTGGCTATAAGGTCGTGTCATAAAAGTGTGATAATCAAATAGATTAATTAAAAAAAACAAAGAAAAAAAATCAACAAGAAGGAAAAAACTAATGAAGAAAAAGAAAAAAAACATTGAATTAATTGGGTCAACCTTTTAAACCAGGTTATCCCGTAAAACCTGGGATTTGCGTCATGAAAGTTTGATAACTAAATAGAAAAAAAAATGACGGGTTTATCTAGAATTAACCGGGTTAACCCATTAAACCAAGTTAACCCGTCAAGCCCAGGATACGTGTCATGAAAGTATGAAAATGATAATTAAATAGAAAGAAAATTAACTTTAACAAACTAAACTAAATGAAAAAAATAACTCGTCATATCAGGTTAACTCATAAAACTCGAGATTCGTATTATGAAAATCTGATAACTAAATAAAAAAAATTAACATTAACAAACTAAATCAAACAAAAAAAATCATAAAAAAAATAAAAAGAAAAAACAAAAGAAAAAAACAGTTATATAATATAATACAATATAATAATAATAATTATTATAATTATAATGAAAAAACATGGGGAAAATTTAAAAAAATGAAAAACAAAAGTGGGGAAGCTAAAGCTAAAGCTAAATTCTCAACCAACTCAATATTGAAAAAATAAATTTAACAAAGATAATTTTTAAAAAAACATGTGGGGGAAACACTGTAGCCAAACAAAAACCATGTAAGGGAAACACTGTAGTAATCCATAGTATTTTTTTTAAAAAAAGCTACAAAGCTAATCTCTCAACCAGCTCAATATATAAAAAAAACCGACAAAGGCTATCTAAAAAAAAAGAAGAAGTCAATTTTGGGTAAAAGAAATGAAAAAAAATGTACAAAAAAGGAAACAAAAACGAAAAAAAAACATGTGGGGAAAGCTACAGTGTTTTAAAGAAAAAGACAAAAAAACTAAATTTTCAACCAGCTCAATAGTAAAAAAATAAAATCAACAAAAATAATTCTGAAAAAAACAAAACAAAAAAAAGAAAATATGTAAAAAATGATAATTTTAGAAAAAAGAAAAATAAAAAAAATAAAAAAAAAACATATGGGGAAAGCTAAAGCTAGATTATCAGCCAGCTCAATATTGAAAAAATAAATTCGATAAAAATAATTTTTTAAAAAAATATATGGAGAAACACTACAGCAAAACAAAAACTATGTAGGGGAAACACTGTAGCAATCCATATTGTTTTTTTTATAAAAAAAACTACAAAGCTAAATTCTCAACCAACTTAATATAAAAAAAATAAAATCTACAAAAACCATTTTGAAAAAAAAAATAAAGAAATCATAAAAAAAAAACATTGTATGAGAATATGATAGCAATCCACAATGTTTTAAAGAAAAAAACTACATAGTTAAATTTTCAACCAGCTCAATATTTTAAAAAATTAGCAAAGATAATTTTAAAACAAAAAAATTTAAAAAAAAAGAAAAAAAAAGAAGAAATCAATTTTGGGTAAAAAAAAGGCAAAAAAAAACATGTAAAAAAAAAAAAAACCTGCTGCTACAGTGAATATCCCACACGTTTTAGAGTATTCTATAATAAAGAATTGATCATCAATACCACTTTTTTATATTGTAGAATTTGAAGTGGATTTGTGCATACCCAAAAATGAAGGTCATGTAAACCAACATTGTGGATTGATTTTCATCGTTGTTGAGCTGCCTAATTGAGATTAATATACCATTTCACTATCTCAATAAATTTAATTATCTAAACTTATAAGGATTTTTTAAAATCCTTTTGGACTCTCTCTAATTTCAATTGCAGGTCACAATACTAGTTGTTGATTCAAAATATTTGGTTAAGATTTCTATAAATAAAAAAAAATCTTAAACAAATAAAATGGATATAGTAAACATGTCAAATAAAAAAATATTTAGGTTTGGTAATTAGTCAAGTCTAAGGTAGTCTGGGTTTGACAAATAAGTCATACCTAAAAAATTTGAGCTTGACAGTCAGTTAAGCTCATGATATACTCATGATATACCAGACTTAAAAAGCTTAGATTTAGTAGTCAATCAACTCTAAGATAACACGAGTTTTACAAATATGCCAGAACCAAAGAGCTTGAATTTGATAGTTAGCCAAGTTCGATGTAGAGCGGGTCTGACAAACATGTCAGACCCAAAACACTTGGACTTTACGGCTAGCGAAGCCTGAGAAAACGTGTGTTTGACAAACATACCAGACCTAAAAATCCTGGGCTTGACAGTCAGCTAAGCCCAAAAAAACCTAGGCATGGCATAAAGCATTTGGATTCAACCATTACCAAGTTCTAAGGTTATGTGTTGATCCTAAACGATTCTTAAAAAAAAAAAAGTATTGAAAGTATGATAAACTGTCATGTCTCTTCATTTAGAATAATCATTTGTATTGATGTAATGTTTTTTTTTTATACTCATAGGTGTATACAAGGTCTCTTAAGGACCTACCATTCTTACTGTCTTATTAATATATGTAAGATATATTTATCTTTTATAACAGATGACTTTTTAGTCTTTTTTTTCTCTAAAAACGACAAGGTTCAAGGGATATAAATACTGTCTGAACTATCTAGGTAAGAGTTCACAACCTTTTATCTTATAAGATAAACTCTTATAGATTTCAGAGTATTAATTCACTTAAAACTTGAAAACAAATATTTTTATTTTTTAAATTTAAAATTCTTTTAAGTTATTTATTGTCTTAAAATATTTATTGCCTTTTTTATATATACTAATTTTATCATTATAGAATCTTTAAGTTTCTCGATGATGATTGTTTTTACATGTTATCAAACTTTTACTATATATTAACCTAGAATATCTGAGACTAAAAAGAAAAATAAAGTACTTGAATATATTATTAATCATTATACTAAATACTAAATAACCATATATTAGATTTTATAACATCATTGTTACTCCTGCCGGCTACTATCTATTCAGTGCGGAAGCAAAATAGTATTCAATGTCAAATCGACAATTTCCCCTCTTTCTGGCAGTCATCAAAGCAGTGGAACCACTACCTCGACGGAGATGACTATTGGCCGGCACAACCATTCTATTGTCAACTTCTAATAAATGTAATCGATCCAATTCTCAATCATCTTCCGTAATCATATAACTGTCAAAAGTGATTGACTCCTCATCGGAACTGTTAAGTCTGAAGACTCATCAGTCCAATACCATTGATGTCCAATAGCTTTCATGGTAATGGCTGGATCTACTACTTCCTCGTCCAATGCGTATAAAAGAGCAAATGATGGTTTGCATCTCCATTTTCCTCTTCCTTTTCTTTTCCACGTACTACAATTAAGGTCAAAACGTGTTTTTAATTCCTCCATTTCTTTACCAAGATTAAGTCGTACGTAGTCTTCTTTTTCTTTTCGGGTAAAGAGTTACAGCTCTAAATGACAATTCAATCTGAATTTAAAAAATTAAATTAAATCAAATTAAATTAATATGTATTTTTCTTTGAGTAATTACCATAATTGATAAGTAATATACATAAAATATAAATATTGTTAAACTCGACTTGAAATCAAACCTAAACTTCTAAACTTAATCTGAGATATATATTTATATTGTATAAATATATATAGAATATTTATATTTTTTTAATTCAATATATATATATATATATATATATATATATATATATGTGTGTGTGTGTGTGTGTTTGTGTGTGTATGTGTGTGTGTGTGTTTTACTATTTTATTTTTTATTGAATAAGGAATAAAAAATGTACAGTGAATATCTAGATAAATACTTCGAACTCAATAAATAAATTATTAATATATAATTTTTTTACCTGTATAATAAGTTATAAATATACATGATATGATATGAAGTGAACCATAATTAATTTTTGGCACTTCTATTAGTTGGGAAGTTATTAGGATTAGTCTTGCTCTTAATTACACATACTTAATGATCTTGACGGACCCTTTGCATGGACATTCGTTTAAATTAAGAATAAGTTCGATTGTTCGAGGATATGAAGTTAGACAAGTAAGTTTACAACATAAAACCTGCTTTCTTAATTTTAGATAATGGATTTTGTTTTCAACAGAAAGTTTGTTTCCTTTCTTTATGAATTTAAATTTTACAAATAAATATATAAATATATTACTCTAAATTAAATACATGGATGTGAAAGATGTGTAATTAATATTGCTTAGAAAAGAATTTAATCTTGATTAAGTAAACTAACCTAGAAATAATCTTGTAAAAAAAAGGTATGTTTTTTGTTTTTTTTGCTTCTTGAAATTCATAATGCTATTATTTGTGTTATTGTTGTTGTGGTGGTGTTTTTACTAGCTAATTAAATTAGCCGGCAGATAACATCTACATTTTCAAATGAATCAAATTCCTTAGGAAATATGCATTTGAACAGATAACAATTTTTTTACGTTATACATGAATTTGGCCGTGGATTTTGTCTCGAGACTCAAGTTTCTATATAATTAATGCTTGCATAGAGATGGCATTTACGTTTTCAATCAAGAAATTGCTATTAGCACAACCTTTTTAAACTTTTTATTTTAAATGACCAAAATAATCTCTCTTTTATTTTCATCTCTCTCTCTCTCTCTCTCTCTCTCTCACACACACACACGCGCGCGAGATGGCATGTCCACGCACTTGCCGCGGGCTTATAAAATAAATATATTTGATAGTGTTATAATTATGAACCAGTGCTAGATAAGTAATAAAAACTAAAGGTATGATGAAACCAATATTTCATGACGGAAAAAAAAGTTGTGTTGGTGATAAAAAACTTAGAGACTGAACAAAATGATTTGTATCAATCCATAGTGTTTTGTGAAGAAAGATACAATACTTTCGCCACATGATTTAGTTTTATTACAAAGTTAAATTCTAACCAACTCAATATTAAAAAAAATAAAATCGACAAAGATAATTTTGAAAAAAAATATTACAAAAAAAAACACAAAAGAAACTGGAAAAAAAAACCATGTGGAAAAAAACACTATAGCAATTCACAGTAATTTGTGAGAAAAGTTACAATGCTTTTCTCATATATTATAACTGTAATTTTTAACTAGTTCAATATTAAAAAATAAAATCGAAAAAGATAATTTCAGAGAAAATCATTAAAAAACAAAAACAAAAAAAAAACCATGCGGAGAAACACTGTAGCAATCAACAATGTTTTAAAGAAAAAAATTACAAAATTAAATTCTCAATTAGTTCAATATTAAAAAAATAAAATCGACAAATATAATTTTGAAAAATAAAAAAATAAAATAGAAAAACTATGTAGGAAAACACCATAGCAATCCACAATATTTTAAAGGAAAAAAATTACAAAGCAAAATTTTTAACCAGCTTAATATTAAAAAAATAAAATTGACAAAGATAATTTAAAAAAAAATAAACAAAAAAAGGGAAAGTTGGAAAAAAAAAAGGAAAGTAATTTTGGAAAAAAAGAAGAAAAAATGAACGGAAAAAAAAAACTAAAAGGGGAAAGTTGGGAAAAAAAGAAGAAAAAAAATGCAAAAAAAAAAAAGGTGAAAAAAAAACAAAAAAGTAAAAAAGAAGAAGAAGAAGATGAGTAATCCACAGTGCATTCGGTGTGAGTGAACAATAAATTCCCCACACCCTTTAACTTATTACTTAATATATATATATATATATATATATATATATATATATATATAAAAAGTAGTTTTTTTTAAAAAAATATCAAGACAATGATATCTTTGATCGATCCTGATCCACCCTAGCTAACCTGCTAAACTCGTAAATCAGATAATGAATTCAATTGAGTTTAATAAAATCAAATTTTCAAAATATTTTTTATTTATTTATATGATAATAAAAAAAATATGCTATCAAGAAATTAACCGAACAAAATTTTAAGAAATGACGATGGGCTGTAAAACAAGTTGCTAATAGTATAAAAAAACTGATAAACTCTTATTCGAAAATAAAATAAAAAATAAATGGCATTTAATAAAATCATATCTAATATATATTCTTAATTAATTTACAAATTTAATAAATTAATATATTTATAATACTTTAAATTAATTATTTTCTTAAAAAATAAACTTAAAGTAAAGGAAATAAAAAAGGCAAGGCCAATGCACCTAGCCTTAATAAAAAAACCCAGGCTCGTGTTTAGGCTTTTTTTCTTTTTATCTCAGGAGAGTGGACGACGCTTTGTCCATTTTTTTTTATGAAGCAGGCAATATATTGCATGCAATGGCCGGTGACATGTCACCTGTTGAGCTGCTACTTAGAATACATCTATTTCTGTGGTGACTAAAAAATCTGGGGATTTCCTTAAAAAACATTCTATTCATTATCATTCCAAAACACCTAAAAAACATAATAAAACCCTATATAAACCACCCATCACCCCAAAATCACTACAAAACAAAAACCAATCGAATAAATAAAACAAAACCAAAACCAATATACTTTTCTTACCATGTTTAGAGAGAAAAATCACCTTTATTAAACTTCTATTGAGAAGAGAAACTTATTCACACAAAGATTCTTAACGTGGCTGGTTTGTGGCCAAATAAACAACTTTATTGTTTTTTGGTGAGTTCTATGTTTTTCATTAAAGTTCTCTCATTTCAAATTTTATCTTTCTAATTCAATTGAAAACTTTTATCTCATAAAATTAGCCTCCAAAAGGATCAAATAAAAAAAGGAAAAAAAACTATGAGGAAGATTAATAATAAAAAAACAATTTGAATCAACTTTTCATAAATAACCCTCTCCTTCCTCAACCAACCCAACCTTCTCTCTCTCACCCTCACCAAGCCACGAACAGCTAAGGGGCTACCTCACCAGGTACACACCACAAAGCAAAATCCATCAACCTATCTCATTCGCCTAGCTACAAAGATCACCCTCTTATCTTATGCTAATAACTAATATCTCTTCTAACCTGTCTCACTTTCAAGACTACCATTTCCAAGCATGAGAATCACTCAATTTTCTTGAACAATATTTTACTTTCCTCACAAAGTAAGTTATTTACTCGGTTTTCTTGAAAAGTTATGGCGTATTTGGAAGTGTGGTTGTTATAGCTTTTCAAAGTGTTTTTTACTCATAAATGTATCAAAATAATATTTTTTTTATTTTTTACAAATTATTTTTGATATCAGCGTATCAAAATGATCTAAAAACACTAAAAAAATATTAATTTAAAGAAAAAAAATAAAAAAAATTAAATTAAAAAAAACGTTTTTAAAACGCAAAAATAAATAAGATAAACAAACAATATATTTAAACAACTGATTATATAAATATTAAATACGCTAACTCACTAGATAAACAGAAGAAGCTCTAAATACAAGATTTCAAATACAACTTCACTCAAATTCACATCATATATCACTCTCTCTACTCCATACTCTCTTTTGACATACATGTTTTATCCCTCATATATTTATTAATTTAAATATTGAAAGATCTTTTATTCCGATAAAAAAATTATTTTGCAGGTAAGTCACCTTCAGTAAAGTCCAAATATTGAGATTTTTTCATTACTTCATCACGTATTTTGTAAAGTAAATAGAGCAATATACATTTAATGAAAATGCCTAATCTTATCTCGCTAAATTAGTTGGAATATTTTATTGTAAAAAAGAAAGCCAATACACATAATCTGGATATCAATTTTGTTTTTTTGAAGTTATACATAAATTTGGGCGTGGATTTTGTCTAGAGACAGAAGTTTCTATTTCATTAATAATAACGTAAAAAATGTGGTTTACATTTTCAATGAGTGAAACACTCACTTGTAGAAGGTAACAAATTCTTGCAATTAAAACACGTCAATGGTGAATTATTAAATCAAAAGGAAATTAAGTCTTCTCTCTTTTATGTTGTCTTTGGCTACATATTCTTCCTCTCTTTGGCACACAATGGAAGCCTAGCTAGCTAGTAACCTGTTTAATTTCCTTACAGTCAGAGACAGATTCCGGGACACAGAATTGGATAATGTTCTTGCAATAAAACTGAGGTACGTATAAAATATTAAGGCCGCCCATGTTTAGCTTAATTTCAGCAAATTTCTACCCGTTTTTGCACGGTGATATTTAGGGATCTTGGGTAGCTAAATGCCAGAAGAAAATGTGTTTGATTAGGAAAAAAAAGAGATAAAGATATAAAAATAAGAAAAACAAATTCATACTCTATATATATATTTCCTTTCTTTTTCACTTTAAGTCTTCTCTCTTTTATGTTGTCTTTGGCTACATATTCTTCCTCTCTTTGGCACACAATGGAAGCCTAGCTAGCTAGTAACCTGTTTAATTTCCTTACAGTCAGAGACAGATTCCGGGACACAGAATTGGATAATGTTCTTGCAATAAAACTGAGGTACGTATAAAATATTAAGGCCGCCCATGTTTAGCTTAATTTCAGCAAATTTCTACCCGTTTTTGCACGGTGATATTTAGGGATCTTGGGTAGCTAAATGCCAGAAGAAAATGTGTTTGATTAGGAAAAAAAAGAGATAAAGATATAAAAATAAGAAAAACAAATTCATACTCTATATATATATATATATATATATATATTTCCTTTCTTTTTCACTTTATACGATACAATAAAAATATATACTTTTGTCAAAAGTGTTTTGGATCATATAAAATTGTCAATGCAAGTTTATTTTTTAAATTTTAAATGATCAAAGCAAGCTGACAAAGCTCCACGTACATCACCTAAAAACAAACTATATCATAATTAACCACAACATCAATTTGATGAAAAAAGTAGCAAACCAATACAATTTAGCTTACTAATTGTATATCAACTCCAAATTAACAATATATTTTTCTTTGTAAACTTCATTTTTTTTCCTATTAGAGTTTTTTAGTTTTCTTTATCTCAAAAAAAAAATCATAGTTTTTTTGTTGGTGAAGTTTCAACTAAACAGTTTCGGACATAAATACTAGAAAAAGAAAAAAAAAAGAAACAGATTTGGACCTCTAAAATATACTTACATATCCATTAAAATCTCTTAATAAACCATTATTCGCAAGTTTTTTATGAAATCAATAATAAAATCATTTAATTGATCACATATATAATTTGTCTTGATCAATTGTGGATACACAATCAAGAAGAAAACTCCTACTGCCCACCACTAATTAGTACAAAATAGTGTAGCTTTCTTCTTGATTGTGGATACACAATGGTATAGGGTGTTTTTCAAAAATATAGTAAAAAATAGTATTTAGTTTTCAAATGTTCTTTTGCGTTTCAAAAGCGTTTTTGAAAAAAAATTAAATTTTTTTTACTTCAAATTAATATGTTTTTTTATGTTTTCAGATTATTTTTATGCGCTGATATCAAAAATAATTTAAAAAAAATAAAAAAATATTTTGATGCATTTCCAAATAAAAAGCACTTTGAAAAACAACCACATTAACCACACTTCCAAACATAAATATTTTATACATGTTTTTTTGTGATATATAAATCTCAACCATAATTTTTATCAAATACATATCTAAATCCAACTAATCATATTTTTTAAAAATTTTATTTTTTAAATCACAACTATAAAAGCTATCTACAAACCAAACATACTGTTACCGCACTTAATAAGGCTAATGTTCGTTTCTTAGCGGTTAGATTTTAGTACAGAGTACCAATATCTCTTTATTTAAGATAAACACTAATAATGCCTATCAAAAATAAATAAATAAATAAACACTACTAATTTAATAATAAGTGAAATATTCTCTTTTATATATGAGAATACATAAGTCCCTACCAAATTACTAGACCAGAAAAAAGAATAAAGAGAAATATTATAGAGGACCACTCATGAATTCGAAAAGTTATACCTGTGGGGATCGCAGTGACGAGGATGTGAAAGAAGTCTTATTTTTTTTAAAAAAAATTGAACATGTGTTTTGACTTTTTAGTTACAATCTATTTGAAGGAATATTTTTTTAAAAGATGATTTTTATAGAAAATAATTATTTTTTTATATTTGATACCGCTATAAAAATTGAGTTAGAAAACAATTTTTAATATTTGACTATGCCATAAAAAATAAGATAGAAAAATAACTTATTTATATTTTTTTTTCAAGTTATTTAAAATATAAAAACTAAATCTAACAGATAAAAAAGTTAAAGAAAGATGAAATTAAAAATACTAGCCATTTCACATTGTTTCTGTTTTTATTTTTTTTTAAATTTTGAAAAATATTTTCTAAAGAAAATAAAAGAAATTTTTTTATATATTTTTATATTTAATTATTTTTTTACTGAAAAGTATTTTCTTGTTAACAACTTTTCTTAATTTATCAAATATTAAAAAGTGGGCAAAGGACATACAATAAAGTGTTTTCTCCTTATATTTGCTTCTAAGTATCATTTTCATCCTTTGTCACCCTAAAGTTGTTGTATACCAACTGCAAATTAATTAACACTAAGATTATTTTGCTTTTTAATCCTTTTTTTCTGCTTGGAATTTTTCTTGTTTTTCTTTCTCAAAAAAGAAAAAAAAGAAGAAAGAAAATCGTTGTTTTCTTTGTTAATGAAATTAAAAACTAAACATATTTAGATTTAAAATATAATAATAAATAAATAAATAAATAAATAAGCAGGTTTAGGCCTCTGAAATAATATATATATATATATATATATATATATATATATATATATATATATATTACCCTCAAGCTTATTTTTTTATGGAACCAGTTATAAAATCCTTTAATTAATGTAAATTTATATTTTTCTTTTTAATCGATTGTGAGGGAAAAAAAAACTCCAATACTATTTCATAAGTATTCATTAATGTCATATTCATTTTAAATAAGTCATGTGCGTGTGGGACTCTACTACCATAAATTTGTTCATGCATACATCTTTAGGAATAATCCTTGAGTGGAGCATCGCCTTCGACGATGCTATTATCATGAGCACGCTCTACTCATGGAGATTATTTCGTGCATTCTTCCATAAATGGAGATGTTATTTTTTTCACGTCTAAAAAGTAAACTAAAAAAAAAAACACTTGATAACTAGGTTATTGAGGTCAAATGTGGTGGGGACACTTGAACCCGAAATATTATTTATGCACGCGTATGATCATAGATGATAAAAGATAGTCCAAACAATTGAGAAATTGAGCTTTAGCTTATGTTTTTGGGTTTAATTTATATGAAATTTTAGTTGAGGTTTATTAATTTGATTTTATTTGTTGGGTTTGATTTAATTATTGTTGGGTATTTCATTTAGTGGACCATAAGTCCAATCTCTTGTTCTAGTTAGAGTTTTAGTATTTATATTCTACTTTTCTAAATGTTAAACAATTTTGATGATTAATGAAAATATTGCAGACTTTACATATCTCCAATCTCTTTTCTTCTTTTCTTTAGCTTTCTTCTTTTTCTAAAGTTTTTTTTTTCTTGCTTTAATTCTTATTATTTATTGTCCCGCATCAAAATGGTAGATCATGGGTTAACTATTTTTATTAAAATAATATTATTTATTTTTAAATTTTTTTTTATAGTATTAGATTTAACTAGATTAATCAAGTTATTAAAAATACAATTATATCTGTTAGATTTTAGTGATTCTATGTCTTTCATTATTTAATTTGAAATTTAGATCGCATAGACTTCAAAATCATAAATTTTGCCGATTAAACCCCTTGTTTGACTACTAATTAGGGCACTTGATTAATTAATTAATACGACCAATACTTTTTTTCTTAGCTGTTGATTTAATGTAATGTCATCAATATCTCTCAATTAAAGATAGCCACTACTGATCTTAAAAAAAAAACAAAAATAACAGATGAAATATTTTTTTTTTTATGGTCTATAAAAATCAGATGAAATATACTCCTCCGTCTCTATTCACTTTGAATTTTGTTTTTTTTTCAATTAATTAATTATCATTGAGATTATAGTTGTGAAGTTCGATTCTTTATTTATAATTTGAATAACTGAATCACAGATCAACCCAAATTAATTATTTAATATAAAACTATGTTATTTTAGTTTTATTTTAAATTCTTGAAATTAACTTGGTCTAATTTCACCCAAGTTCAAGTCATTCAGACTTAGTTAAGTTAATATCTAAAATAATTTAAAATAAAACTCGAGTTGAATTGAGCGTTAAATTAACCCATCTAGCTAAGCCTATTTTAATAACTATAAGTTAAATTATGCATCTTATAATATTTTTAAAATAAAATAATTAAAAGCAGCCTCCACCTATATTTTTTTTTGGATAAAATTCCACATTACATTTAATTCATAATTTCTAGTAATGGATGTGGATGAAAATGCATGCGGAGCCATTAATCCATTATCCACCCATAAAGAAGCAAAAGAAAAGTCAAATTAAAGACCCCACGCCATTATTCTATTAAGATTAAGCTTACACATCTCTATCTCTCTGTCACTATAAATCTCCCCACGCCGTGCTGGAAATCCACGAGTTGCTTTCTCCATGAATCATCATTTTCCTTTCATTGTTATAATTGAGTGTCTGCGAGGGTAATAATTTTTATTTTTGGGTTCATTTTAAAAATTTGTTTTGCATGAAAAAATATTTAATTAATATTTTTTTTATGATTTCGATGTATTAATATTAAAAAAATTAAAAATTATTTTGATATATTTTAAACTAAAATTATTTTTTAAAAAAACCAGCATTACAGTACCTTAAATAGAAAAATTATTTTCATCCTTTTTTATGAATAAAAAAAGGAATGCAATCCTCCTTAAATAGAAAATTGATGTAATATTATTCAAAGCATAGCACTAATTAATTACACTTTAGCCTTAACTTTGGTTAGATTCTCTTGCTAATACAGCCAGATTTGAATGATATGATGTGATCTACTCTGTCTTTTGCTAAAATAATGCCATTATTATTATAGCACATAGTTTTAATTACTGTAAACCCAATTAGGGAAAAGCTAACCTTTTCTAATATACAAATGACTTTTTATTTTTTAATGCTTTCCATGATAGCTAGGTTTAAGTGAAATTCCAACGTTGGTGTCTTTTTTTCTCTCTCACTTTATTCCATAAATCAATAACTTGCCATGATCAAGATTTAAAATGAAATTTCTTTTTTTTTTACTGCCATGAAGATTTTATTCTTGATATAACTTTTTATAATTCAAATTCCCAACAACTCCTATAATTGTTTTTTGACATATTCTTAATAATAATCTTAAATTTTAATAACTTCGCTTTCGGTTGATTAAGATTTCAAACTTGAATATGCTTGGAACGATGAATGCATTTTATAAACGCTCCTCACTTTAAAAAAAAATTACGTTGATGATTTTTTAATGTTATTGCTGAGTTAATATTTAAATTTAAAAAATATTTTAATATATTTTTAAATAAAAAAATATTTTTAAAAAATATCATACACCACAATACTAAATATACATTAAAATACATTTTAGTGTAATTGCCAAATAGGTTAATTAATAGAGTCACGTAATATTATCTTAAGGATCCAATATTTTCTTGCATTAGTATAAGAGGAACACGTGCTAATAAATTAATTGAAATTAAAAATAGAATTAATTATTTAATAGATAAAATAAAAGGTTTAGATATTGTTAGTAATTTGGAGTTAATTTGTCAACATATGAATAGGATAGTTAGCAAGATTCTTTAATGTTGACGTGATAAGGGTTGGAAGAAGTGTTTTTTCACTTTAGGAAATTATTGAATTAGATAAAATATAAGAGTAAAATAAGATTTTTTTATTTTCATTACTTGAAAGTAGAAATTCCACCTAAAATTATTTTCAGATATTATTACTATATTCTATGCTATATAACTTAAATATAAATGATTTTTGTATATGAAAAAAAGCTTTTATTGATTTTTACAAAATCCTCCCCTAAAAAAAATAAAATAAAAACTTCTCATGCTCCTAAGACCCTGAGAGAGAGAGAGAGAGAGAGAGAGAGAGAGATATGAGAAGCGTTGATGATATAAATCTGGTATTCTGATGTCTTATCAATTATTGACTGAGGTCCATATTTGCCCCCCCTCCCCTCTATCTCTCTCAAGAAACCAGTAGCTCTCTGTTTCTCGTCCAATTGGATATCTCTGACAGACAACACCCTACCTGATACACGCAGACCTCTCTAACACGGAAATTATGGGTTTCTGTTAAAACAAAATAAAAAACAGAGTAGCATTTAAATTCTCATTTTCGAGTACTTTCTCTGCCTTTCTTTCCTTCAAAATCCAGTGTGTTTTCTTGCTGTTTTTGTTGATTTAACGTGTTTTTATACGTGGGCTTTGATTTAACTTGAAGAATTAACGTTTAGTTTTTCTGTTTGATTATCAAGACAAGTAATTTAGTTTCTTTAATATTGATCAAAGCAGAGTGTCTCTGTTTTCTAGTGTGAGGTTTGAGTTTACTTTAAGGAAAAAACAAGACAATATAAAACAAAGAAGTAATTACCACTTGAGAGAGAAGGTTTTAGTGACCAACTTGAAGCATAAAACTCTTACCTGAATTTTCAGACTCCGGTGACCCGGAAAAGACTTGATCTTTTTTTATAACATTGCCCTTTCTTCCTTTTGTTGCCAGCAAAGAGTTTTTATTTATTTTTAGTTTCTGTGTGATAAAGATAAAGAAAAAAGAAAAAGGAAGTAATATTGTTTTTTTTTTTTTGCCTTATATTTAGATGCCCAAACGTCAAAAATAGAATTCCCTAGCATTTCTGCTTCTTTCTTTGAATAGGGAAATCATATCCCTATAATCTCTCACTCTCTCTTCTCTTTCTTCCTTTCTCTCTATTACCTCTCCTCTGTTTTTGCTCACAGGGACAAGAGGAAAACGCTTTGACTCTGAAACTTCCTCTCTTTAAAATCATGTTTCTTGAAAAAGGGTCAATGCAATCAAACCTTGATTGCTTCCTTCATTGCACAACCCCACGAGTCCAATCTCAATTCCTCGCGAAGGTTTGTTTTTTTGCTTTTGATGAGTTCCTTTTTTCCCCCCTCAAATTGAGCTGTGTTTGGTTGTTGACTAATCGTTTTGTTTGTGTTTATTTTGTGTTTTAGAGTGAGACTAGAAATCTAAACAGATTATGGCACCCATGGGAGAGAGACACGGTGGAGTATTTTACATTGGGTGATCTATGGAATTTTTATGATGAATGGAGTGCTTATGGGGCTGGAATTCCTATTGTTTTGAACAATGATGAAACTTTGGTTCAGTACTATGTGCCTTATCTTTCTGCAATCCAAATTTTCACAAGCAATTCTTCAGTCAACAGTTTCAGGTATCACTTTATTTTCTTGGTTTTATGTTCCTTTCGAAAAGAATGAAACGTATGTTATCAGATCATTGAAATGTTTCAAAATCCCAGATGCATTAGTTCATTATTTATTGAATTTGTTTTTGACCAACTGCTGTAACTAGTCCCCTTCTATTGTTGGAAGTTTGTAACTTACTAAATGGGATGATGAATTATGTGATAATTGAGTGTTCATCTTTAAGTTGATGAATCTGAGATAGTGTTTGGAATGGTTTTGATGGTGTTTTCAGGGAAGACACCGAGTCCGGTGATGGCGAAACGAGGGACTCCTTTAGCGATTCGTGGAGTAATGAGAGTGTGACTGACAAGGTATGTAGGTCGGATGGATGCTCATCAGAGGAAGGAGGGTCCGAGCAAGACAATCCTTGGCCTATAAATGATAGATTGGGGCGACTATATTTTGAGTACTTTGAGAGATCAACTCCTTATGGAAGAGTTCCTTTGATGGATAAGGTTAGTGTTTTTTTTTTTTTTTTTGCTCTTGTGCTGATCTTACAGCTTGCTGCCTTTTTCAATCTAATGTTCTTTACTTCGATTAGCATTTTATTCAGCTTTATTTACCCAATATTCTTATGACTGATCAAGGCAAAGGAATAATCTATTGATTTGTTGAGAATCATTCCGCATCCTTTTCATGGGAGGCATCTAGTAAAGAGGAAATGCAACCTTTTGACTTTTGAACAAGAAACTATACAATTTCTTGAGCTGATAGACTCATATCTTACATTGTTAAGTTCATCATAGTGTTTCTTGAGCATATGTTCGCACGTTCAATCGATATTGTCTCTTTAACTTTATACTGTTGCCTGGAAGAAGAATCAAAGATACCATCAGCAAAATGAGTTTTAAAATTTGGGTTGATTTTGACTATTAATGATACTGATTCCTTCTCATTGTTTAGAAGCTTGGATTCCAATGACACCTTGTTGGCCTCTTGCTTACAGATTAATGGATTTGCTCGACGATTTCCGGGTTTAATGTCATTGAGAAGTGTAGATCTTTCACCAGCTAGCTGGATGGCTGTTGCTTGGTTGGTTTCTCAATCTCTCTCTTACATGAACTCACACCACAAGTAATCAAACTAATTAAGTTAATTAAAGCTTGCACAAAGGCATGATTTCCACATTTAACATGGTGCCTGGTTGCTTTTCCTGGTATTCAATTTCATGGCAAGATTCCTGATAAGCTTTAATGGATGATTCTTTTCTTATTCATCAACCTGCTCATGTTAATGATAACGAATCATTTATGGTCAACTATTTGCAGGTATCCAATCTATCACATTCCAATGGGAAGAACCATAAAGGACTTGTCCACATGTTTCTTGACCTACCACACCCTCTCATCATCTTTTCAAGGTACCTTTTGTAGCCCCTTTCTGATCTTTGTTTAAAAAGCTGTACAAGTTGGTCGATTAGCTTATTTTGTACGCGTTTTCGGTACACAGATATGGATGTAGAAGATGACATTGGGAGCCCAGAAAAGAAGCGAAAGGAAGGGGAAATCATCACTCTCCCTCCATTTGGTTTGGCCACTTACAAGATGCAAGGGAAGTTGTGGGTCTCAGGCAATGGCGGTCGGGACCAAGAGAGGCTAGTCTCACTTTTAAGTGTGGCAGATTCATGGCTAAAGCAACTAACGGTCCAGCACCATGACTTCGATTACTTCACGGGGATTAAGGGTGGCTAAAACCATAACTTAAAGATTTGATTTTTGGAACCTCCATTTGATATATAGGGATTGATTGATCACTAAAATCCTCCATTTTTTTTTGCTGGATTTCCTGCTTGATAGCGTGGCATGGTGTCCGAGGAGTGAGGACTCTAGCTAGTTCTTTCTCATATAACCAAGCTCATCTTTTAGCCAGTCATTGTTAATGTGGTTTGATCAGAAAATAGAGTATGTGAGTTGAGTTAATGCTCTCCTTTTCTTGCTGCTGTTTAAGTGGTTAATGGGACCTTCTGTGTAGAGTGATGGATGAGGTCCTTGAGGGATATAGGATTAGAGGCTCATCAACTTTGATCTTCATTTGGATTGTGTAATCTTCTCTTGAATATTATGAAATCATTGAAATTGAGGAAATTAATGATAATTTTGCAAGCTTAATGATATTGCTTATTAAAATATATTAAAATGATTTTTTTCAGATATTTTATATTTTTGATATTAACATATCAAAAAACATCTAAAATATATTATTTTAGTATTTTTTTAAGTGAAAAGTAATTTGAAAAGTAGATTGAAATGTAACAATAAGACAATGTTTGTTTTTGCGGTGGTAACATGCTTTTGAAGAAAAATAATTTTTTTATTTTAAGTTATTTTTTAATGTTTTTGAATAATGTTAGCACGTTAATATCAAATTAAAATAAAATTTTAAAAATTATTATTTTAATACATAAAAAAAACATTTTAAAAAGTATACCTCAAGGGATGTAACAACATACGAACATGTGTGTGAATGTGCTTTTATATTGTCAACTCTTTCTCTTGATCATCATTAATCTATGGTTTTTTTTCCATCAAGTATGACCTCATTGTGGTGTTTTCCATATCATATTCATGTCAGACGTGTGTTTATCATGAAATCTAAAAAAAATCATATAACTTTATACTGTTAAAAATATTTATTTTTTATTAAAATTATTTTATTAATTGATATGATAACACATGATTCATGGTTCATTAGTTAATATATTTTTTTAATTATCATTAAATATGATAAAACTTTCATTCCTAAAAGCCCTTTTCACATGGTAAATGTAAAATCATTAAATATCTTCTTTTTTTTCTGAAAAAAAAAAAACGAAGTTATCTTAGCGGTAATCACCGATTTATAATATTTATGAAATTCCATTCCAAGATTAGTTCTAAAACCAGGGGGAAGCTAGTATAATTTTGTGTGCTTGCATCGACTACAGCCTCCTCCTCCTCCTCCTCCTTAATTAGGCATGGATCAATTATAACTCCCATTCCATGATTATGACTTCTGTAGTTGCAATTTCCAAAACCATCTAAAACACTTATGGCCCATAATCACATACCTGTACTAGTGACTTTGTGCATGCTTCTGTGTGCTGCCACTTAAGCTCACATAAGTGGACACCTAATCATGTTTGTTCGTCACTAAGTTTTGAAAATTTTCTATTGGCTCAATGTATAGGATAATCAATGACAAGGTTGGATTTAGTTAGATTCTTGCTCTTAGACTTTTAACATGGAATTTGGTAGGTAGATGTGTTTATCTCTATTTGTTTTTGTGGCTGATGAGGTACAATTTGCATTTTAATTATTCCAATCATAAATTTAAAATTATTTAATTAATCAACACACTATAAATTGTTTCCATGCATTGAAAATTCTCTCTTGAAATTTTGATCTTTTTTTATAATTTATAATTTTTTTTAAACTTACATTTTTAAACTGCAACTATAAAAACTGTTATAATACCAAGAATATATACTAAAGGTCTGTTTGTTTTTGTGTTTTAAAAGTATTTTTGAAAAAAATGAAATTTTTTTTATTTTTTTCTTTACTTCAAATTAATATTTTTTTAATGTTTTTAGATCATTTTGATGCGCTGATGTCAAAAATAATTTTTAAAAAATAAAAAAAATATTATTTTGATACATTTTCAAGTGAAAAGCACCTTAAAAATTAATTAACACCATAAATTGTTTCATTTGGGGTTAAAGTTGCGGCTGCCGCGTTCCAACCTCAACCCCAATCTAGGCCTTGGTCTGAAAATGATTTTTTTGCTAAATGCCAGTTTCAAAACCTAACTTATGTTATGATGAGTCCACAAACACACATGGAATATATATTTAATCCATGCCAAATGTATTGTGAGTTCGCCATACTTGTCAAGCATGTAAACACTAGATATGAATGACTGACAAATTGTAGCCTTCGTGTCCTTCAGGGCACGCTACTCAAATTCCCAGTGACCAAGAATTACAAGTAAAGCAATTTAGAGATCACTAGCTAGGATTGCTTGTATTCTTGTTAAAAAATTGTATTAAGAGCTCGCCCTAATTATAGGAGAATTAATGGTGCTTGCGTTATATCATCAAGTTTTCAAGCTAGTTTCTAGTTAGTACTCTTTTTTAGCAGAAAAAACAGAAACATTTAAAATAAAGAGGATATTTTCTATAAACATATTTGTTTTTATTTTTTCATTTCTATATTTTTTTTCTGTATCTTCTATCCTGAGATGCTAACTAAATAGAACTCAAATCTCATGACTATTCACATACGCTAATAGTTTATCTCAATCTACATAAATTTAGATATTCAAGCTTGAATACGAGGTTGTGGATGTAGTTTACTTTTTAAACATATCGGAAATATGAATTTTCTTTATACATAATTCTTATTTTTTGAGTGACAAATGCAGCTAGGTGACGTTCAATCTCTCGAGGATAAAGGTCGACTTCCCCAATGCTTGCCTCACGAGAGTGATTTTCAGCCTCTCGACTAGTCAGATCATTTTCATTGGGAATCACTGGTAATTAAGATCATTTTCATTGGGAATCATTTTCATTGGGAATCACTGGTAATTAAGATCATTTTCATTGGGAATCACTGGTAATTAAGATCATTTTCAAATACCTCATGTCCCATTTACACATGTCTGGACTCGATTCACAGCCAAGAAGCTAGCCCGCGCCATGCCCACATGCACTTGCTACTCATGACTCGTCAAAAACAAGTGCTTTCCATTGACTTGTATGCTAGATGGATAGCTTCTATGCTATCCACTTTGTGATTAGTAATTTGCTGTGTGAAATCATAGTTTCCTTTCACATCTTATCTAGATAAATAGCATCAACTGATCTCAAAAGCGCAACCACCAAGCCTATGCTTATAAATAACAAGGGCTTTGGCCCCCTTGTAATGCCAACTGCCAACCACCAACAGCATCATCACTAGCTTATAGACATGGGTTTCTTCTACTGTCAAAAGATGGCATGGGCAGATTGGTTGTCTGTCACTTAGATTATATTTGGAAAACTAAGTTGTATCATGCATTGCCCATTATATACTTATACATCGTGCATAAATACCATAGTCCCACTTCAGCATGATGGCAATATCATGCAATGTATAGCGAATATTCTGAATAATAAAAACACTCTAACTACTTGTATATAAATCCTACAAAACTTATATACCTAATTATGAGAGTTCAAAGCTAAATAGGAAATATTAATTAAAATCTAAAAATAATAAGGAAAATAACTAAAATAGACAAAACAACAACTTTTGGATTTAATTTTAAGAGATCTAATAATCCAATGAACCACAACGTCGCTCCTCGTATTAAAACTACTCGTAAAATCTCGTGAAAAAACTTGAGTATGATTCAACAGTTAATTTTTTATTTATGATTGGGGTTCCTTCCTACATGCCTTGTTAGGCTAATTCAGTGCCTTATGATTGGATATACTCAATTTCTGTGGCTTTTGTGTGGTTGATTTGCATGCAGCAGCAACAATTGTAAAATCTTGATTGAACACTTCAGCTATATATGGATTGAAATATAATATTGAAAAGTTCAATTTGATAGGGTAACCACCTTCCTTCTTTTTCCTACAAATTGGATCTTATCCCATTAATAATTCTCAAGTTGGATAAGAACAGTTAACAGTGTGGAAAAACTGAAACACTTTTAAAACTTCAAATTGCCCCACAACTCTTATAATAATGATGTAGCGGTGTCAATTCCATATTATATCTTTGGTGGATAATATTTTAAATCAATGTGATTGAAGCTCTCTGCTTAAGTTGGGTGATTTTGATTAAAAAGATTTTGTTGTTTTATTTTTTTCTTTAATAATTAACCTGGATTCAAGCCATCAAATACTCATGTTGATATAATTTCTTTCAATCAACACTTCTCATCCTAGCGGGCTAGTTAGAGAGTGTTTGAGATTATGGTAACGGTTGCTTTTTTTAAAGTGTTTTTTATTTAAAAATATATTAAAATAATATTTTTATTATTTTTAAAAATTATTTTTTAATATTAACACATCAAAACAATAAAAAAAACATAAAAAATTAATTTTAATTCTTTACCAAAAGCTAAAAAAAAGTTTGATCGATGTCACATGTCACATGTTCTTACAGTTTTATTTGCTAAGAATTTTTCTTAGGTTAGGTATGTTTTGACACTGTAAGCAACCTTCTTCGTCGTCAGTCTTGCATGCGTCTTAATTACTTTTATTCATTATTATTCCTTAATTTGTGCATCTGTTTCATGCCAATTCAAGGAGTTTGAAAGCTAATAAAACTACTAAAGACAGTCAACGATAGAGGTGTAAGAGATTTTGCATCATCTAAGACGTCATTAAGTACTCGCATTCTAGATAGAAGACTTTAGTATAATGTATACTGCTTTTTTTTCTTCCTTTCCCAGAATGTCAAACTTGAATAAGTTTTTCTAAGAATCCTAATCACTTGACGGTTTTCGTTTTAGATCCATCTTGTCAAGGGCGATGCTAATTATCAAGATATATAATTCATAATTAATTTAGAACTTTATTCCACAAAGAATAGCATTACGCTTCTTATTTATCTTATTTTAGTTGGAAGCTATGGATGATATTCAAAATATTTGTTAAATTAGAGACTTTTTTACTTGATCAAGTTTAAATGATAAATTCAATGATTAAAACAGTCTTTAATTCACCTAAATGAGAAGCGTTGAAATCATGAAAAACTTCAAACTTGATTGGGTTTTTTACCGTTGTGTCCTGGACTGAAATGAGATGAGCTTAAATGTGGATTTTTATCTTTCATCCTGATTGTTTCTAAAAAAACAAGTTTTTTTGGTTAAAACAGGAACTACATTGTTAGAGAATAATATAAATCACATTCTGGGACTTTACCTAATAACTTAAGATTTTGGGTTGAGATAATTTTTTGACACAATATTAGAGCCTTGATGGCTAAGCGATCACGAGTTCGAATCTCACCATTCTCATTTATTTGATAAAAATTAAGCACAAGGTAATGTGAATCTATGCAAGTTTCAAACCCAAAGAACTTTCCCTTGAGAGGATGTGTTAAAAAATAATATAAATCATATTCTAAAATCTCACCTCACAACTTAAGTTATTATGTTGAAATGGTTCAAAAAAATATAAAAATTATAGGGAGTGTATGATTGTTAAATGAACCGGTGTAAAGCTCTTGATTAAATGACTTGAATTACTTGACTTGATCTTGCCCTCTTTTCCTATATGATGTTTAAGATTTAGATTATATCATCGATCTTCCTTTATGTAAAGTGGAGCATAGTGTTGCAGGTACGTCGGCATGTGATGTTACAAGTAACTCGTGAAGCATGAAAAGTGGTGAGTAGGGTTGCAGATATTTGGAATTACAGATAGCTCGTGGAGCATGAAGAGTGGAGTCACGCTATTGATTGAGATGTTGTTGCTGCCATTGATTTTGGTGCTCAAGTGTGGGTATAAAATGATTATTAACAATAAAAGCAGTGCTTGCTCTGTAAAAAAAAGAGAGTAAAGACAGAGAGAAAGGAGGGAGAAGGGTAGCCACTTGAGCTTGACCCAATCGGCAGGGGTGAAATCCTCCAACCACTCAGACCTAACTCAAACAGTTAATTTGTTGTGTTTTTTTTTTCACCGTAAAGAAAGGGAAACTTAAATAAATTCCAATGAAGAAATTTATAGGTCTCAGAACCTTTAAAATATAATTATAATTTTATTATCAATGACAAAATAAATTTATAATATGATTGTGAAAACCAGGTTAACTCCAGAAAAATTTTGTTTAATCTTCCTGCAAGAAACTGAAATAAATAAAATGAGGGGATTTTAATAATTAAAGAAATGAAATTCTGACTATAAAAATGATAAATTGATATGTCGTTAACTCAATTCAAATGTCTAGACATCCACTCTTATAAATTTGTTGATTTTCAAAGTAAAATAAATATCCTTTCAATTCAAGCAAATAAATTCGATGTTCCTTACAGCTAAGAGGAATCAAGGAGATTATGAGTAAATTAATTGGATAAAACTTTCTAATTAATTTCTTACCATAAAACAAATTTAATATTAAAAAACAATTTTAATTAGCTTGATAGTAGCTTTAGGAGCGAAGTCTGTAAAATTTATTCTAAGCAACCATTCAAAAGCTTGAACAATTTAATTTAGCTTATTCCTTCCTAAGATATTAAAATGATATTTGCAACAATCAAGTTAATTCTTTTGCTTCTTAATTTAGTCCCTAACAACAATTACAGATTGAAAGAAACTAAAAAGCACATATATACCATCTCAAAATAATTCAATAACCATGAACATAAATCAATAGCATAATTTTAAAATAAAAATAAATAAGTACTTGAATATGAAAGAATTACAATAATAGCAATACTTTTTACAACTTAATAATAAAGATGATGTTTATTCCCCTTAAACCAAAATTAGAAATTAGTTGCTCATGGTTTTTGAAAGTTCCAGCATTCAAGATAATCTCTCTCCAAATTCCAGCAACAAAAAAGAACCCACCCATCCAGCTGGTCTTCCCTTGTTTTTGTATCTTAATAAGTAACTTTCATCATAACATCAAGGCTAAAGATAAGGATGTTAAATGATGTATAAAACAATTCTTCAGATTCCTTCTTAAGACGGATCTCCCTACTTTTAGTTTTCTCGTCAGATTAAGAGATTAATCTCGTCCTTAAACTTGCTTCCAAATTTTTGCATTCAAAATTTTTTTTATCTGGCCTGGCATCCTTCATAAAATATTTAGTTTTGGATGTGTAGATGATTTTAGGCTTTTGCATCGCATGATTTTGATATATGAGGTTCAAGATATGCTCGTTTGAATATGTAGTATGAAAGTAGAGAATCTTGCTGCAAGTAGGATTTTGACTCGATTTTGCAGGTCTGATTAGAAGTCCAAACGAACTTAGATTTTTGCCCATAATACCTTCCTGAAAAGCTTTATATGTGTATTTTAACTTTTATATAGCCCACGTTCACATTCTGAAATTATAACTCGGTGAAAAATCTGTTACAAGAAGTAAGATTTGAAACATAAAATGCAGAAATTCTTATCTTTTAGCAATTAATTCACAAAATCTCTTAGACATACCAAACTCATAAAAATAATTTTAAATAAGCTCAAAACACTTTAAAAAACATAATGTAAAAGGAATAAAAATATATATTTATTTTGCATTACGAGAAATAAAGATCTTTATTTGTCATCCAACCCTCATCCATTCTTTCGGTCCCTCCACCAGTTCTGACTAAATCCTAAAAGATAAAGCAATCCATTGATCACAAACGCCCTGTAACAAATTAATAGTAAGATTGGGCTAGAGACCTCCATTACTGAGGCTTTGAGCTTTTAAGGAACGACTTAATTATAGTTTATGCACCTATCCCTCTTGTCTTCTTCTTCTTCTTCCTTTTCTTCTTTTGCTTTATTTGATGAGCTTTCATGCGTGGTTTCTCACTTCCACCAAGTGTAAGGTCCCAAATCTTTTGTGGGATTGGTAACTTTTCATCTCCATCAATTTGTATTTGTTTGGTTGCAAAATCTTTTTAGACTCTCAGTCTCTTTATCTTGATTCTTTTCTGAATCTTACTTACCAAAGTTCTTGATTGCTAGTTAAAATTTAACACAGTTTTAAAACGATATTATTTAAAAAAAAACTGACAATTTTTCATTGCTTAGGCTTAGACCAATGTTGTTGCTCTAGCTAGATTTAAGGTACTTTTTCCCGCAACATCATGCAATAACTTTGTTCTTGATTGCTATATGAATATGACATCAACTCTCTAGCTTTTGACAACTTTTTCTAGTTTTTTGATAGATTTCTTTAATTATCTTACTCTCAATGAAAGTGAAGCAGCGACGAATATGTCAGATGCAAGATCACTTGTTACACATTGCCAATGAACATTAGAAAGTAAAGCACATTATATTTTGGATCAATTACTTTTGATTTTAATGTGATTCCTTTACTATTTGTTTTATTTGGTTCCTTTACTATACTCTAGAATTTTTTTAATGTGTTCTCTTTATTATCATTCCGTTTATTTTTTTTTCTAAAAATAAATTATGAAGACAAGTTCAAAATTAAAAAAAAATTAAAGGATTAAATTAAAGGAAAAAAAAAGCTAAAAAGGATTCAATTGATATAAATTAAGCATTAACCAAATATTAGAAAATCAAAGAAACATTAAAGAATGAAATTGAGGGGAAAAAAGAAGTTAAAAATGATTAAATTGATATAGGCGCTCGAAAAATTGAGTATTATCCAAATATTAGAAAATTTGTTTGAGACAATGATAAAATTATAAAAAACAAATCAAAATAAATTATGAAGAACAATTCAGAATTAACAAAATATTAAAAGATAAAATAAAATAAAAATTAAAAAAGATTCAACCATAAGATAAAAAAAATTGAAGGATATAATTTTTTTTAAAAAAGGAGGAGCTCCATACTATTCATATAAGCTATTTTTTAGAGTGTGGTAGCGGCTGCTTTTCAAATTGTTTTTTGCTTGAAATAAATTTTTTTTATTTTTAAAAAATTATTTTTAACATTAACACATCAAAATAATTTGAAAACACAAAAAATATATTAATTTGAAGTAAAGAAAAAAAATTTAATTTTTTTCAAAAACACTTTTAAAATGCAAAAACCAATAAGACGTGGAGTTATGATAAAACCGGCAACTGTTCAAAATTCATGAGTTTTGATCCAAAAAATTATATCATAATCACTTAAACATGGGTTTCTTTGGACTTACGAAGCGCCCTAGTTTTTTTCATTTTTTTTACGATGAAGTATGATAGGATTAACTTTCATACATGAAAATTAAATTTCTTCTAATCATATTTTAAACCACTAATCCACATGTCTAAATTGGTTTATTTATAAAATATGTTTTTAGTTTTCCTTTTGAATTCCAAATAAAATAATATTGGAAACAGACCCACTAATAAACTGAACAAAATCATTGTTATAAGACCCATCCGATAGGTTAATTTGGTGATTCGCTGCTCAAATCTGTTTTAAAAAAATTATTACTAGAAGCTCTTTTCGTTTTTCCATTGAAGTTTCTTGGAGTCAAGCTCCAGATTTCTCATGTACTGTGTTCGCAAGTGATGCTTGATTGATAAATTATCCTCTTTTTTAAAAACAAAACACAATTAATGACAAGAAAATTTATTACACAGACCTACCTTACAATTCGGCATTGATGGTGGTTGTTGGCAGCATTATAAAGGATGGTAGGTAGTTGTTAGTACTGGAAGAGTCATTAATAAGATTTGTATTTTGTTTTTATTATTTTGATATATTTTTAAGTAAATTTTTTTATTATTATAATAATTTTTATATATTAATAAGAGTCATTATTATTATATTTTCAAATATTTTCTAAAAAACATGGTAAAATTAGACACACTCCTAAAAGGCATGGTAAAATTAGACACAAAAACTATTTATTGTTACAGTAAAAATTAATTTGGTTCCTTGATATTAGGGTAATATTGTAATTTTCAATGAATAATTGGTTATTAAAAAATTATTAAAAGGTAAATGTATCTTTTAATCTTTTAGAATAATAAAATAATTAATTTATCCTCCTGTCAGACAAAAAAAAGCTTTTAATCAATAAACCCTTAAACTCAGAAACAAATAAGACATAAGTACATAGGTAATCTCATCCTTTCATTGAGTTTTTTGTTTTTTTGTTATTTTCATATTAATGGAGGATATTTTGATCTTTTAATGTTGAATTATTAATTTTTAATTCAAAAAATTATTGGTGCATTTGGCGTCTTTTGGTGGCCATATCTATCTTTCCATCGTGTTGTTAAAAGTAATGTTGCGTCCTCTTTCTTCTAGTTTTTTTTTCATTCTTCTTTTCTCTTTTCTTCCCTAAAAAGTACACACTGATACTCTTTGTTTTTTATATTTCAATTTTAGTTCTTATTCTTTTGATTTTTAATTCTTGTTCTTATCCATTATATAAAAGTTTTGCTTGTTTTCAATTTAGTCATTCAATTACAATATATCATATATTGTTTTTCAATTTGGTCCTTACTTTTTTTGATTTTTATTTATTTTCCTGACTTTTTTTGTTAAAGTTTTATTGATTTTCAATTTTATCATTCAATTAAACTTTATGCATGGTGTATTTTTTTTTTCAATTTGGTCATCATTCTTTTCATTCCTTTTGTTTTAGTTAAAGTTTTTTTAATCTTTCAACGTTTGATTTGTTAGGGATTGAGTTTTATGATTTTTATTTTTATTTTTATTTATGGTGCTTATGGTCTAATGACCCGAGTTATGAGTTTGAAAAATTAATGCGGGTTGACATCTATTTTATTTGCTCATTTTTTTTTTATTTTTTAAAAGATTGGTTTTATAGTTTTCTTTAATTGTTTTTTCCATTGTGTTATCCGATCTCATGACCTGAGTCACATGTTTTGCAGATTAACTTGGGTTGACTAGCCTCTAATTACCCAGGTTACATGTCTATGATGCTAACTCAAGTAGACTTGGGCTGCTTTTTTATCAATTTTTTTGTCCCATTATGTGCTTCCAACCCTCCCCCCTATTTATATAAAAATCTTGTTCATTTACAATTGTTTCCTTATTTATTTATTTATTGTCTAATTAAAATAGAACTAACTTATTAAACTTAGATGGATCTATAACCCAAGTTATTAAACGCACTTGAATAAAAAATTAATTTTAATAAACAAATTTAGTAAACATAACCGAATAAATGTCCCATGTTGCAGAAATAAATAACTTAATCTACATTTATCTCTTGATTTTTTAATTTTTTTTTTAATTATCGTTAATAACTTTTTATTTATTTTATTTACATAGATAATTATCGAGTTATTTAATTATAATGTATAGTAAGAAATTTTTATATAAAATAAAGCATGCATATCTTTTTTTCTTATAAAAAAAGTAATACCCACGACAAAGCCCAGACGGATTAAATGGCTAGTCGTGCGTATAAACAGGGAGTTTGAGAGCTGGGAAATACAGAGCCAAGTAAAGGCCAAGGCAAGAACAATATTTAGAGGAGAAAGAGAGGAGAGAAAGAGAGAGGGGGTTGCCTATGGCCAAGGGAACGACATTTTCTTCATCCATGATAAAATTGTGATTCTCTTACATAACTACAATAGTTTCTTACACGCAAATTCAACTTAAAAATCTTGACTAAATCACCCCCAGCAAACAAAGATGCAATAAACTACAATAAGCTAGAATATAACATATTTGTCAATTTTAGTTCTTATATAAATATAAATTGCTATATTAGTAATGCGATAAGTCAAATTAAATTAAACATTTGTATTTTTTATTATCTAAGAAGATTATTTTTATTACTACAATGAATTTATTACTATATATATATATATTTTTTTTTTCATTTTTTTTTCTTATAATCATTCATGTTGCGTTTATAAAAAAATACTTCGAAATATATTTTAAAATTATGGAGTTCATATAGGGAGGAAAAGAAGTAAAACCACAAATTTTAGATCATATAGAACTAAATCCATAATTATTTGAAATATTGAAAATATCAGATATCATAACTATAAGTGAAATTATTAGAAAAACAAAAGAAAATAAAGAAGGAAAAAAAATAAGAGATAGAAGAACGGGTACTTGTCGCCCATGATTATTTCATCGGCTACAACCCAAAATAATAATAATAAAATGTTATTTAGAATCTGAGAATAATGATTTGCATAGATGAAAATGACACTTCTACTTTGCCTTTAGCTATAGTATTTTTTTTTAAATGAAAATAGTTTTTAATTTTTATTAGTATTTTTTTGAAAAAAAATGTGTATTTTCTATAAAAACAAGGAAATTTCTCAAAAAGATTGCGAGCCATCCAATCATAATTTTAATGTGAGATCCAATATTGGATTTTATAAATCTAATGATTAATATGTATTTTTAAATTTTATTCTTACAACTTGTTTGGAGTCAATTCTATACTAGAATTTATTTGAATTCTTTTGTTTTGAATATATTTTAAAATTATGGAATTCATTTGACAAGAGTTAGTACAAATACATTATTTATCTATGAACCTGGTTAAATCCCACTATCCACCAATACAAAAGTGAATAAATAAAAACAAAGACTTAGATTGGATGAATATATGCAAGTTGAAAGTCAAGATGTGACTATAAAAAGATGTGGGCATTCTCATAGCTATTAATTGTTAAATTAGTCTAGCCTTGCTTAGTGAACAGAAACCGACCTTAGCTCAGTTGGTAGAGCGGAGGACTGTAGTGGGTGAAATTCTAATAGCCATCCTTAGGTCGCTGGTTCGAATCCGGCAGGTCGGAAATAGTGTTTTCTTATTTTTGTTCCTATAAAACTTGGTCTAATTGGATGCATAACAAGCTGGTCAAGGTTGGAGCCATTTCCACATTTGTTTTCAATAAGGCCCATTACCTTGCCTTGGTTGTTTAGTGTTTAGGCCCAACACACATAATGTATATGTTGCAAGGTTCACCCACATGGGCCATTTTCAATTTATTTTTTTAATTTGAAACGTTACTCTTATCGTTAATGTTACACTCGATGACCTAGTGACTTGCAACTTTACCTCACGATTCAATGAATTGAATCTTAAATCAAGTAAGCTCCTTGACCAATTAGGAAAAAACTAATGAAATTACTATAGCTCAAGGCACATTTTTCTATTTATTGTAATAGTATAATTATTAATTTTTCATTGAAAAAAAAAAACAATGAATTAAGCTTTGGGTGTTATATTGTCTTTTTATCATAACACAAATGTCTTTAACATATTATATATGAGAGGTTATATTTGTTATTTTCTATTTTAATGCACAATACAAATACAAAATTAGCCTTCAAATAATAATTCTAAAGCTTTTGACTCAATAGAGTTTTTATCATTTTATTTTTTTGAAGTAGTGCAATTACTCTGACACCCTTAAAGACAAAAACAACACAATTCTCTTGTAAGAGTTTTTTGGTCATCTGACATTGGTTTTGTTATAGATTTAGAGGTTGCTTGGGGATATTATTATAATAGTCATATATTAAATATTATTTTTAAAAAACATGATGGCGCGTGTTGATGACCCCTGCATCATTCAAGCAGCACATGTGGAGCTGTCCGACCACTAAACACTACCTTCTGTGGCGGTGTTTGTAGACCGTAGCGCCCTGAACATGGTGGTGCGGTGTGTGCACCTAACGTGCCGCTGGTTTGGCATCACATGTCGTTTTTTTTTCTTCTTCTCCTTGAATTTTGCGCCATCTCCTGCAAAATTTCAAAATAGCCCTTGCAATTGTTTTTTCCTTCACATTTGATCACTATTTTTTTTTGAATAAGTTATAAAATTATAAATGTTTTTGAATTTCACTCCGCTATAATTTTTAATCTATAAATAATCTTTCAAATTATAAATGTTTTTTGATTTCACTCATCTCATTTTTAAATATATTAATAATTTATCAAATTACAAATGTTTTTCAATTTCACCCTCTATAATTTTTTGATTTTTTAAATTTGATTCTTATTTTTTTAATTACTATTTATTTTGTTTGACATCATTTTTCAAATGTTTTTTTTCAAGTTTCATCCTCGGTTTTTTTTTCTCAAAACAATAAGTGAATGAAAGATAAGAAAAAAAGATGGTGATAAATAAAACAAGTGCAAAGAAAAAATAATTTTTTTTAAAAAATGTTCACAAAAAAGAAGAAGAAAAAAAGCAATTGCAAAAAAAAAAAAAAAAAAAAAAAATTACAGAACAATTAATGAATACGGATACAAACAAAAAAAATAGTGATAAATAGATTAAGAGTAAAGAAAAGAATTTTTTATATAAAAAATCACATATTTACCATTGCTACAGAGACCATTAGAGTGAAGAAATTAGAAAAACAATATGGATTTTTCGATCATTTGTACTGTAAGTTTCCTTTTAATACAGTGTATAATTACATTAATGAGTCATAAATCTGATTATTAAACCTATGTGTATCAACACAAATATCTATAAGATTCTCTGAAAGTTGACTTTAATTTATTGCTTTCATAGAATCAAGAAAATTACCAAATACACTTAATCTATAATTAAACTGAATTAATATTTTTAGTTTTTTACTAAATTAAGTTGCATCCCTTTTCACTTAGACTTAGTTCTTAAATATGAGTAATAAATTAAGAATATGAAATTTGGCCATGTACTCTTTACTCCTTACCAACTGTGGCCTCACACCAAGAGTTCATGATCGCTTACAGTTTAAAAAATAAATTAAAAAAATAATAAATAAATTACATTTAAGTTTATAATTAAAACAAAATTATAAATGTAAAACACACATGCTTCCACGTTAGCTGCCATTTCTAACAAACAACCACCTACCAATCTGCAATGGGGATGACGACATCATCAGAAACATGGGTGGATGCAAAAGCCTCTCCTGCTGCTGCCTTTCTGTACACCTAATGTACTGACCTTTTAGACAACCTTCTCCCTTCTTTATATCTGCGTCCATTGTTCATGATTAGACGCACATTTATACCTCCAACCAACTTAACCAACCACAGGAGCGAACTACTATACGCCATCTCTCTCTGTGTCTCTCAAGTACGCCTGACAATGTCCGATCATGTAGCAGTCTTCGCCTTCCCTTTCGGAACCCATGCCGCTCCATTACTCGCCATCATCCACCGCCTAGCCACTGCCTCTCCAAACACACACTTCTCCTTCTTCAGCACCCAACAATCCAACAGTTCCATCTTCTCCATTTACAAGAAAAAGATGAATATTATGCAGCCCAACATCAAAGCATACGAAGTGTGGGATGGTGCCCCCGAGGGCTACGTGTTTTCTGGGAATCCCCAAGAGCACATTGAGCTGTTCATGAAGTCAGCTTGTGAGAGCCTCAAGAAGGCCATGGAGGTAGCCGTGTCGGAGACGGGGAGAAAGGTGAGTTGTCTGGTGAGTGATGCCTTCTTTTGGTTCGCTTGTGAGATGGCGGAGGAGATTGGGGTGGGTTGGCTGCCCTTTTGGACTGCAGGACCTAACTCACTTTCTGCTCATGTTTACACTGATCTCATCAGGGAGACTTTTGGAGATGGAGGTACACAGTCACATAGTAATTATAATTTAATTAATTTTCTTGCCAAAATTTGTTAGATTAATATAACGTTATATTTCATGATCTCACCTTAATTTTTTTTAATTAAAACAACTTTTTAATATAATATTAGAAATATCAAAATAAATAGTTTTGTTTATCGCCTGCTTGTTCATATATCAATAAGCCCATATTTTTATCGGGACAATTCTCTCTTTATTTTTTATCGAAACTTGGCATGGTCTATATCCCAAATCACCCGGATCTCTAGATTTAAAATAGTGATAATTTGTCACCTTAATTGTAGCCAAATTAAGAACATTGGAAATAAGTACAAAAGCAAATGGATAATAAATATTGATCTCAATTTCTTGGGAGAGATTAACAATGTCTTTGTGTAAATATAGGTATGGTAGGGCGTGAAGATGAAACGATAAGTTTAATTCAAGGAATGTCCAAGATTCGAATCTGTGATTTGCCAGAAGGTGTACTCTTTGGAAACACACAATCATTCTTTTCAAACATGCTACATAAAATGGGAAAAGCGTTACCGCAAGCAGCTGCAGTCTTCATTAACTCCTTTGAAGAGCTAGATCCTGGCACAACAAAGGACTTGAAGTCTAGATTCAAAAAATTTCTCAACATTGGACCCTCCCATTTGATTTTATCACCACCACCCATGGAAGACACATATGGTTGCATGACATGGCTTGACAAGCAAAAACTTGCTTCGGTAGCATATGTTAGCTTTGGCTCCGTCACAACACCACCACCACATGAACTTGTGGCACTAGCTGAGGCCCTTGAAACAAGTGAGACGCCGTTTATTTGGTCACTTAAGGACAACTCAAAGGTACATTTGCCCCATGGATTCTTGGACAGAACCACCTCACAGGGACTTGTGGTACCATGGAGTCCTCAATTGGAAGTTTTGGCACATAGAGCAGTTGGGGTGTTTGTAACTCATTGTGGATGGAATTCATTGCTAGAGAGTATTGCCGGAGGAGTGCCTATGATTTGTAGGCCCTTTTTTGGCGATCAAAGGCTCAATGGACGCATGATAGAGGATGTGTGGGAGATTGGTCTCAAAGTTGAGGATGGAGTCTTTACAAAGCATGGGGTGTTAAATAGTTTGAATAAAATTCTTTCAAAAGAGGGGGGGGGCAGAAAATGAGGGAGAATATAAGAGCACTTAAACAACTCGCAAAGAAAGCCATTGGACCAAATGGGAACTCTATCAATAATTTTATCGCTTTGACAAATCTAGTGTTCAATACAAAAATCTAGTTAATATATATCTTTGTAAGAACCAGTATTTAATTTTTAGTTCGAGTGTCACATTTTCGAAGTTCAAGTAATAATTTATTTTCTCATATATTTCCCAAAGAAAAAAAAGGGAAAAGTATCCTCCCATCACCTTTCACTTTTTAACTATGTTGATCCAAAAATATCCACACACACACACACATATATATATATATATATATATATATATATATATATATATATATATCTTCTTTTATCTTCAATTTAGAATACACCACCTTGATACTCCGTAGTTTAGCCTTCACATCATCTTTTTCCTTCAAAAGGCTTTTACAATGGGCTCAAGTCTAACCATTCTACAAAAGTTTTCAAAAAAAGAACACGAGTGACCACCTGTTGGGATGTAGTTGGCTCAAGCTTTGCTGATTGTATCTAAACACATCCCTCACAAATCTCTAGAGAGGGAAATAATACCCTATCATGTACATGTAATGGGGGTAGTGATCTCGAAGAGACTCTGGAGGTTCCTAGGGTCATTTTGCTGATATGCTCATTAGGGAGAGGCATCTGGGCAACGTACTCATCAGGTTGTTGGCGAGCCATGAATTCCACGGCTGCAGTGAAAATGTTGCTAGGGACATCATTTTTAGGGGTATGAGGCAACCTCTCTCTCTCTCTCTCCTTCTCTCTCCTATACGTCTTTGGTAAGGACAAATGATGGACTTTTATGGGACCTCCCCTTTTGAGCACCTCTGAGAAGCAAATGGATCCCTACAAGAGGATCTTCTCTTCTCTCCACTAGAAAACAATGCCAATATGGCATCCCCTCGAACCTTGGGGCCTATTATAGAATGTATACTATATAGGAAATATTATAGGCACTACTCTAGTGTTGTATTCTCTACCTTAACTATTGTGTATTGCCCTACACATATAAATAGAAAAGGATTGGCTAAACCGAAGGTCAAGCCTCCTAATTATTTTAAACTTGGTATCAAAGCCTTCTGCCATCAGAACTTTTCTCTTCCTCTCCACCTTGCAGCCGACCTTCTCTCTCCCTCTCCTAAATGGACTCTACTACTGCTGCTGCCGACTTCTCCCTCACCATCGAAGGTGCAGCTAACACGACCAAAAGATTGATGTCTTCTCCCAAGTGCAGGAGTGTCGAAGTAATAAATAACCCGGTAAGACCGGGGTCGAACCACAGGGAGGTTAACTATATAAATTATAAATAATAATAAGAACAACAACAACAACAACAACAACAACAACAAGAACAAGTTCAAGAGAGCTTTGAGATGTGATATTGATGTAAGGACTAAACAAAGATAAAATAAGTGTCAAGGTTAGAGGATCCACTAATGGTATTTCAAACAAGTATAGTATAAACTTCTTTTATTACTCAACTGGAAACCACACACAAAGGAGGTTCCAATCGTATTATAAATTGTTAACATGATTACATTAGTTATCTTATTCGAATAATGCTAATACTTGTAAATGTTGTCAGGCATTCATGATTATAACTTATGTTAATAACAAATCAAGTTCCTTTCATATCACAGATGTCGGTTATACCTTACGGTTGGGCTATGAAAGTGCCAAGTATTTGTTGTACGAAGGGTTACACAACATAAATCTAGATTAACCATTTAACAAGCAAAGTATTAAATGTGAACAAGATAACAAATATAAAACATGCTAGCATCAAACATTAAGGTCCATGTTGAGTTTATATTATACTTATTCTTACACTCTTAGTGTAACCTTTTCACCTTGACATGATAAACTTAGCTAAACATAATGAAAGAGAGAAAAATAAACAAGGAAAGGAAATGAAAAGCATAAGCAAGAGATTAATATAAGCAAAACTTAAGCATTACAAAATATAAAGAGAGAGCAAGAGCATGATTTTGATCTGAACACCAAGATGCCTAAATACATGGCAAATGCCTCCTTTTATAGGTCAAAATTCAGAACTATTGATTTGTTGACTAATTGCTAAGTGGGTGGCCACATCTTGACTTAGTAACAATCCTTATCTTCTTGTCTGCCAAAAACGTCATTGATAACATCATAATTTGAACAGACTTAAATCATGAAAGTTCTAGGAAATTGTCTCAGCTTTTTAGAAAAAAAAGTTGAGGTCATTTGAACTTCTAGAACTCGAGATATGGGCTGAACACTAAACATTGTCTGGGCTGCAGGACAGATTTGGACTTCTCAGTTGTTGCTACAATTTGGACTTGAAAATGGCCTTTTTGAATCTTGGAATCCTCATGAAAGTTTTAGGTATATGTCTTAGCTTTCTATTCATATAAGGCAGACCTAAATCATGATAAAAACTATGACAGCCGGCTTCCCAAAGAAAGCTTCCCAACTTCTTCCATGCAAAGTTTGGAAAGTTTACTTTTGCATGCCAAACTTCTTCTATATAAGTAGTTGAGAGATAGATGAGACAGAGAGAGAATGGGGATGTTTTTGGCTTTGATTTGGGATTATAATAGAAATCGACAAGAGATAAGGACAAAGTTTTCCTAGGGCAGATTGTGGGAATGTGTGTTTGATTTTGGGTTAATAAAAATATTAATATTTTAAATTTTTTTATATTATGTTTAATTTTGGCTGAATTAATTTCAAATTTTTGAAATTGAAATTGAACTAGATAAGAATTTTTTGGATTTTATAATCACTTAATTTGATTTTTTTTCTGATTTAATTAATTTTTGAAGGTTTTTTTTTTAACTGGTACGTAGTTATGTTGATTTTCATTATTTGAAACAAATGGAGACAAGAACAATGCATTTTAATATTTTGTTTCTTCGTGGTGCATTATCTGAGCAATTTTTACCAATTATGAAGGCAATTTAAGAAGTGAAAGAAAACATGACCTGCAGGTTTTACTTGATCCAAATCTTGCGACGTGCATCAATTATTCTTTTTTTACTTATCATGACAGTTTAGCATGGTTGTTGAATTGGGATCAGTATAGCATTTTCTATCTTTATCTGTAAATTTAGTAACTGAAATAGAGTGTAATTGTTGATCCCAGTTTGTTTTGTTAAAAAAAGATCTCTGTCGATTTTTATGTAAATTTTATCAGCCTGTTAAATGATTATTTTCTGATTTTATTTTTTGGTGGGCAAGGATATGGCAGTGTTGGGATTCCCTGGTTAAGAATGGCTTCCTTGTAATTTTTGGATTATGCATTTTAGAAACCAGAAGCTTTGCTAAACAAAGCAGTTTCGACAGTTTTAGGTTTATGAATACTGTGAAATGTGGATAACTTTTTGATGCGTTGTTAAATTGGAGATTTCTCTATCATATACTGTGAAATGTGGATAACTTTTATATTCCAGAATTGAGCAATACATGTGTGAAATCCCGGTGCATTATAAATAGGATGATGGATGACCGTGGAACATGATTATAAAGTTCTGATAAATCATAAATAAAATGATTGAAAACATTATTCAATGCTATTCTTGCTCATTATATGCTAATTTATTTTTTTAATCTCTTAACACTATTATTCTTACTCATTTTTATTTTTCTAATTTTAGATTGTTGAACCCATCATCATCACATTACTTATTTGCATTTAGAGTTGCCAAGTTTTTGAATTGTGCATATTGGTCCTTTGGGTTTGTCAATGTAGCTTAAAACTTTTTATTAATTTTGAAAGATAACTTGATTTGTATGTTTATTAAATCTTGGCCTCTGTTTGCTAATAATGGTGTAATTTGTCTCCAAAGTGTTTTTAGTTTGTCAGTATTTGTTTGTTTAATATGATGATCTTAAATAATAAATTATTGATGAAATAAATATTTAATAGTTGGTTAAAAATATAATTATGGCGTATATTTGCATGTAAACTTTATTTCTATAATATTACTTGACCAACACCAAGAAAAGAGAAATCAGCTTCATCTTTTTGTCCCGGTGACCCCTCCTTCGGTTGAACTCTACTGCATGCTATTAACTTATCATGCATGATCCTCATCAAAGCAGGATATCACTAAACCACAAGGCCAGGAAAGTTGCACCATGGATAACCCTTTTTAGTAGCAGCCATGGCAGCAAAGTCACCCAGACAACAGTGGGGACGCTCCTCACCGAAACACCGACTCTCCTACTCCAGATTGCTGCCATGATTCCCTCTCCTCTAATATAGCCGCGGCACTGGTTTCAGCAACTTGATGTTCAAACACCATCAACAACTAAAGAAAAGAAGACTCAGAAAGAATGACAGAGAAACATTGTATTATATTTCATATTTTTTGTATTACATTCCATCACATATATATACACGAAGTGCATTGATTACAAGAATGATTCTAGCTACATCCCTGATATTTCTCCTAAGAATAATGCTGGAATCAACTCATAAATGGAAGAAGAATCATGACAGAAAAGGGAAGAAGGATCATATCAAATCATATAGATATATCTGCCAATACTCCCCCTCAAGCTGGATCAAGAAGATTGATTGATCCCAGCTTCGAAAGCATCAATTGAAATTGGGCAGATGGCAAGGCTTTGGTTAATAAGTTTGCAAGTTGATCCTGGCTCCTAGTATATTGAGTAACAATCATCTGTGACTGAACTTGCTCCCTAACATAATGACAATCAACTTCGATGTGTTTGGTTCGTTCATGAAATACTGAATTGGAAGCAATATGCATTGTGGCTTGATTATCGCAGCAAAGGGATGTAGGTTGAGGGTGAAAGACACCTAAATTAGTTAACAATGCTTTCAACCATATAAGTTCAGATGCAGTGGAAGCCATGACGCGATATTCAGCTTTCAGCGCTGGAATGAGCAATGACTAATTGTTTTTTACTTTTCCATGAAACTAGATTTCCTCCAACAAAGATACAATACCCCGTAGTAGATTAGTGATCAAGAGTATTTCCTACCCAATCTGCATCAGTGTAACCGAGTATCTGTGTGTGACCATGCCACGTCCAATAGTGCCCTTGAGATATCGAAGAATCTGTTTGACGATCATCATATGGGCTGCAGTAGGTGTGTGCATAAATTGACTGACAATACTAACCGAATGACTCAGATTTGGCCATGTGATAGTAAGATAGATAAGCTTGCCCACTAATTTTTGATAAAGCTGAGGTTGATCAAAAGAGTCCCCATCCAAAGTCAGCTGAAGTTTATCCATAGGTGTCTTTGCAGGTTTGCAGTCAAGCATATCAGCTTCACGCAACAAGTCCAGCACATATTTGCGTTGATTAAAAAACAATCCTTTGTGAGAAGTAGCCATCTCTATGCGAAGAAAATATTTAAGAATGCCAAGGTCTTTATTAGCAAATCGCTGATGAAGAATACCCTTAAGAGTGGTAATAGCTGCATGATTATTACCGGTAACAATAAGATCATCAACATAAATTAAAACCATCAACCTTTCATCAGGCTTGATACAAACAAATAGTGAGTGGTCAGCATTGCTTCTAGTGAACCCAAGTTCAATAAGTACAGTGCTCAACTTAGCATACCAAACACAGGGAGATTGTTTCAAGCCATAGATAGATTTATGCAATTTGCAAACCAGTTTTAGATCATTACTCTGAGGATGGCCGGGTGGTAACTTCATATACACTTCTTCTTGGAGGTTGCTATGTAAAAAGGCATTCTTCACGTCCATTTGAGATAAAAACCAACCATGATTTATAGCAACTTAGAGCAGAGTGCGAATGGTGTTCATCTTTGCAACTGGTACAAAAGTTTCCTTGTAGTCTATGCCATATGTTTGAGTGAAGCTTTGAGCGACTAATCTTGCTTTATGTCTTTCAATGGAACCATTTGTCTTGAATTTGATCTTGTATACCCAACGACTTCCAACAACCCTTTTGTTCTTTGAAAGTGATACAATACTCCAAGTGTGATTGGCATCTAAAGCTTGAAGCTCCTTGTGCATAGCCTTCTGCCAAACAGTTTGATGACAGGCTTCATGAAAACTGCATGGTTCTGTTGCTTTGGTGATAATGCTGAGATAAGCTCTATAAGATAAAGACAATCTATGATAGGTTAAAGCATTGGTTACAAGATGCTTCATTGTATACGTCACATAATCATGAAGCCTGGATGATGGTCTACGGTTACGAATAGGATTACGCCTAGAGGAGGAACGAAGTGCTCCTGATGTTCAATTTGCAGATCAGCCCCCTCTGTTGTGGCTGGAATAGGATTAGTATGGATGTCCATTCCTGCATTACAGTAAAAACCGTTCGGGCAATATGCCTCGACTACTGGAGTTGGCAATAGAAATAAGGCTGATGAAGACTCCCCTCGATTGATGATCTCACTTGGAAGAGGAATAATAAGATGTGTGTTCATCAAACCGAACATCCCTGGTAACAAGAAGCTTATGAGTGGTGTGATTGTAACAGTTATATCCCTTTTGTGTTAGAGAATAGCCCAAGAACATACATTTGACTGCTCTGTGATCCAATTTGTCACGCTGAGAGGATGGAATGTGCACATAACAAGAACAACCAAAGACTTTACGATGTGATAGAGATGGCTTCTTCCCTGTCAATAACTCAGCTGGAGAATTAAACGTTAGATTTTTACTAGGCAATCTGTTTACATGGTAGGCAGCTGTGAGTACCCCTTAAGACCAAGATATTTTGGGAACATGCATCTGAAACATCAGTGATCTCGTTTTCTTTAATAAGTCTCAGTTCTTTCGCTTTGCTATCCCATTTTGTTGTGGAGTATGGACACAACTAGTTTGGTGAATAATGCCATGCATGCTCAAGTATTGTATCATGATATTGGACATATATTCAGAGCCATTATCTGATCGTAGAATTTTGATTTTGGATGATAATTGAGTATGAACCAAATGATGAAAATCTTGAAATATAGTGGCAACTTCACTTTTTGATTTTAACAAATATAGCCAAGTAAAACGAGAGAAATCATCAACAAATGTAACAAAGTATTTATAACCATCAAAAGAATCAATGACAGGTCCCCAAACATTGGAATGAACTAAATCAAACGGTTTAACTGAATAAGATGTGGAAGAAGGAAATGGTAAACGAGTAGATTTTGGCAAAGGGCAAACATCACAGTTTATTGATTTGCTATTCAAATTTGGAAACAGTTTTGCCAAAATAGGCTCTGAAGGATGTGCCAAACGCTGATGCTATAATTGTGGCTCTGAAGCTAAACAATTAGTGACTTGAAAACTCTTGGGTATGCAAAAATCTTTAGAGAAGTAATAGAGAACTTGAAAGAAGAATCCTTCACCAATCGTCTTCCTAGTGACTAGATCCTGAGATACAACATTGTAAAGAGAGAAAACAACACAACAATTTAGTAATGTTGTAATTCTTCCAACAGAGAGTAGTTTAAACGGGAAGGAGGGAACATATAAGGCTGGAGATGCAATTGTTTGAGAGATTAATTTAATCTTCCCTTCCCCAAAAACTGGTGCATATTTACCATTGGCAACAGATATTTGAGATGGTGGAGAAAAATTGTTAAAGTGAAGCAATTGATTACATTTGTTGGTTATGTGATTAGTGGCACCTGAATCTATGATCCAAAAATCATGCACATTACTTACAATAAGAGCAGAAGAAAAGGCATTCAAAATACCTGGTATATCCGGAGCTGAGACATTTTTCTTTGCAGCTAGAAATCCTGCAAACTGACCAATCAGTGCTGATGAATCTTTGTTCTCCTCTAAATCTCCTCCACTCTGTTTTGCACTCTGCTTTGCATGAAGATAGGATGCAAATTCATTGATGAGGTCGACTGGACTAGAAGTAAATGTTGATAATCCATTTGTAGACTAGTTGGTTACATAGTTCACAGAGTTGGCTTTATACCTTGATGGTTGAAAAGGCTTATGTCCTCCCTTGCTATCTCTTGAAAACTTTGGTTTTAGTTCAGGATGAAGATCTCAACATCGTTCAACTGAGTGTCCAAGATTGTTGCAATGGTTACATTTCAAATTAGATCTTCTACTCTTGTACCCTTTCTCTTCATAAAGTCTCTGATGGGATACAAAAGCTTGGGCTTCAAAGAAATCCGATTTGCTGCTCAAGTTCATAACCTTTCTTCTAGTTTCCTCCCGTTGAATAGTCGCACACACATTTGCAAAGGATGGTAATTCAGAGTTCATAAGTATACAGCTACGAAGATCTTCATAGTCATGAGATAAATTAGCCAAAAGTTGGAAAATTTTATCTTCAGCTTGTTTCATTAAGGTTGCAGCATCTATGGTGTGAGGTCGATAGATTGCCAATTCATTCCACATGTTTTTCATATTTCCAAGGTGTTAGACAAATGATTTTTCTTCCTAGTGCGAGCATGAAATATCTTTTTTAAGCTGGAACACATGGGCAACATTATTCTGATTTCCATACATCTCTTTGATTGCATCCCATAAATCTGCAGCAGATTCAGAATAGTTGAAGATTTCAGCGATGTGTGGTTCCATAATGTTGAGTAGCCATGACTGAACCATCTGATCGTTAGCAAACCACGATTTGTACTCGGGAGAGTTGACATTAGGAGTAGCATTGCTTTTGTCAATAAATTCGATTCTTGATCTTCCACTAAGCACTAACGACACAGCCCTTGACCAAGGGAGATAATTGAACTCATTCAATTGAACAAAACACAGATGTTGATTTGAATTCATATCAGGAAGATTCAAATCAGAATACAGACGTTGGTTGAATGACGAAGGAGCAATAAAACTTTCCATATTCTCCAATCCACGGGAAGCCATCTAAACAATTACTATATGAGACTAGTAAGTATGAACCAGCTCTGATAACATGAAGAAAAGAAGACTAAAAAAAAATGACAAAGAAAGATTGTATTATATTTCATGTTTTTTGTATTACATTCCATCACATATATATACACGAAGTGCATTGATTACAAGAATGATTCTAGCTACATCCCTGATATTTTTCCTAAGAATAATGCTGGAATCAACTCATAAATGGAAGAAGAATCATGACAGAAAAGGGAAGAAGGATCATATCAGATCATATAGATATATCTGCCAATAGCAACAAACGCCAGCAGCCCCTCTCAACAAGCTGCCACTGTGAGCGGCAAAAATCCTCTTCTTAGCAAGCTGCCATCGTGAGCAGCAGAAGGTTACCTTCTAGACCAGCGATAACAGGTTCTCCTCAGCCGCACTTTCCCCCAGCAAGTGGCAGAACCAGTAGAAGTCTTCATTTCCTTCCAGCAACCGGGAGCTAACACAAGCCAGCAGCTGCAGCAGATGGAACCCTTATGTCCTTTCCTCCCCTCCTAAAGCAGCAGCCACCGGCATCAGTTGCGCACCCCGCATGTCCAGCAGCAGCTTTCTCTTCGGTCCAGCACTTGTAGCAGCACTAGTGTCGCAGTGCAGCAACAACAAATAGCACCAGAAAGCTTTACCATGGTCCTCCTGTTTTCCATTAAAGCGACGTCTGGAAGCCGTCCTTCACGTCTGGAACCACGAGCAGTGCCCGACCGTCTCCCTCAGCTTTGCCTCCAGCCACAGCCACGCCAGGTGAGTTCTCTTCCTCTTTCACTGTTTCACTAAAATTAATTAGCATGTTACTGTTGCTTGCATGCGTGAATTGTTCACGCATGCATGCAACAGTAGTAACACCGGGTCACTGGTTTGGACCAATGACCCGACCCTTTTTTTAGTTTTAAGACGGGCTACATAAATAAAAAGAAAATAAAAAAGAAAAAATAGTTTTTCTTTCTCTTAATTCAAATTTTGCAGATTTTTTCACTGGCACTAGAGTCAGGAATACTGTACTTTTTTCGGTACACTATATTTACTAATGTCAGAGTTGGAAATATTCTTAGGTGAATATTCACCAACGCCAGAGTCATGAATATTATAGGAAGAATATAAGAGCAGAACAAAAACAAACCTTTAGCAATTTAAGACAAAACCAGCAATGTAGCCTGTCTCAGATAGAACGTTAAAGGCATAGGCGGAGGTATGGCAAAGGCTGGGGTGGGCTTTAGCCCAGGTCAAGATTTTGTCAATATTTTTTGACTAGTTTCATGTAATTTTTTTTTATAATTTTCAATTAAATTATTAAAAAATTCTGAAAATTTGCGTGTAGCCTTCTAATATGATGCTTTAGTTTGGGTTAAAATTTCAGAATTTTTGGAGAAATTTAGAAATTTGATGAAAAATCACAATTTGACCAGTTTTACGTTATTGGACGTAATTTTCAATCCGACCATTAGATCGAACTGAAATTTTACGAAGGATCTTAAAATATGTTGAATAAAATCTGGTTAAAATTTTAGAATGAACGGAGCTTGGTAGGGCTAACAAAAAAAAGGACCGTCAAATAAAAGCAAAATGACTCATTAAGAGTAAAATGGTTATTTGCCATTAAAAAATAAAACAAATTAGCTCCTCCTTTCTTTTATATGTTGCTGACTGGGAAGAAGCAGAATAGAAAAATAAAATAAAATAAAAAGGCGAGAGAGAAATAGAAAAAAGTAAGGGAAAAACATAAAAACATGTAAGGAAAAAAATAAAAAAAGTGAAAGAATAACCTCATAAACTTACAAAGTCCAACTTATAAAACACTAATCTAGGGAAGAATAAGTGAAGGAAGGAGGAAATGAAAAGGAAAAAAAATTTAATTACTTTGTTTTTCAGTTGACATGAGATTGTTATTTTATCTCGATTGAGGGGTTGTTACAATATCGATTCAGATTCGATTATAGATAAATTATATTCCACAAAACATCAAAGGATGTAACTTTAATAGTGAGTTTATTTTTACTTTCGCTTTAATTTTATGTACTTTCAAATTTATTTTTTAATATTTTGGGTAGTGTATTTGAATTAAAACTTTACTGTTAACTTCAAAAATTCATGTATATAAGTTAACAATCGATCTTAAAAAATATTTATATATTTATTTAATAGCCCAGGATAAAAAAAATTCTTGGCTCCGCCCTTGGTTAAAGGGGTGATAATATCTTTCCTTTTACATAATTAGTCTCGTACCATAGAATCTCTAGTGACCAGTTAGGGTTCTAGTGACCATAATATTAGGTGGCGACTTCTTGAATAAGACCTTTTCCCCTAAAAGGATAACATGTCGGATATTTGTTCCCTTTTTGTTTTCAAATGAGAGATTAATTTTTAATCGGTTGCCGCGATGTCCGGGTGTGACATAAAGTTCAATTTTTTTTCTCTTTTCTTTAACACTGGTAATTATTTCTTAAAGAAAAACCTTTTCTCAAAGGGATAATTGATCTTTCCATGAACCAATTCTAATTTAATAATCAAAGAGTCCTTAATATAGATAAAATGGAGCCTTTTGCAAGTAATGACGATGATCTATGACTTTACCACAAACCTCATCACGAGGGCAGTATGCCTATATTCATAACACAACTGACATTTTACACTGCGATTATACCCACCAAAGCGATTACCTTGCTACCCAAATTGTCCTGATAGCCGAGAGGGAGATCCAGAAAACTGTCCTGAGGAGAATCGGTATCTCTATTGCCCAAATTGCTGACCTGCGGTATAACTGTTGTTTCCATTATTTCCACAATAAGCATTGTTGTGATTATTATTATTTCTCCAGCCCCTACGAAACCCTGGTCTAGCATTATTAAAGCTCGAGTGATTCTCGAGAAAGAAAGCGGTAGTTCTTTGGGGTGGGGTTGGTAACAAAGGTGCTCATATCGCTGGTTGGAGAGTAGCTTTGTGGAGAAATTCATGTGTAAATAGACTGCTAAGGAGATTAGTGTAGGAGATGGGATCAGCCTTGGTAGACAAGCTGGTGATAAGATCTTTAAATTCGCTACGTAACCCCCGAAACACATATAGGTTGAATTCTGCCAAAGATATTGGTATGCCTGCTGCAGCAAGTTCATCAAACAATGCTTTTGCCTTCTGCAAGTAGGTATTGGCAGAATCATCATGCTGGTGTAGCTCTTGGAAGGAACCGTGAAGTTGCATGATCCTGGAATTTGAAGGAGACACAAGAGTTGTTTCTAGTGTTCTCCAGATATCATAGGAGGTGTTACAATCCATAACTAAATGCAGAACTTCCACTGAGAGAGAGGATAAGAGGGCACTCATGATTAAGTGATCTTGCTGCTTCCATGTCAAGTATGCAGGATTGACAGAGGATGAAAATACTGCAGCAGATTCCAAATGAGAAGGAGGACATGTTGATGTGCCGTCAACAAAAGAGTATACGCCTTGGTCTAAGAGGAACGACTTCATCTACATCCTCCAATATAGAAAGTTAGTATTGGAGAGTTTTAAAGACATTACCTGTTGCGTGTTAGGAAGGGATATGATGGTAGCGGCAGGGGACACACCATAGGTGGTTGTCGGCACCATAATGGAGAAAGAATATTGGGGTGCAGATGCAGCAGAATAATGAAGTTCTTGATTGTCCATAGAAGAAAGAAGTTTGGCGTAACACGTTCTTGATTGTTAGGAAGGGAAGAAATTTGCGGATGACGTTCTTGATATTTGCTTGGAAGAAGAGAACCTGGATGTAAGGGAGAAGTCTGAAAGAAGGTGAAGAAGGTTCTTGCGGGAAAGAAGACTGCCCAGGACGATAGAAGGCTGCTGGATGTTTGTTTTGCTCGATACCAAGTTAAGATTAGAGAGATAGTCTTTTGTATAATTGTGATGAATGATTGATAAACCAACCATCCCTTTGTATTTATACCTTTAGGGTTGTATACAATACAATGGTGGAATATACTACACATTGGCGCACCCTCGCGAGCGGAGCGCGGCGTTGCGGCGACCATCGGTTTATTTCGGGGTCTTTTTTGTGTAAAGGAGTCGCCACCTAGTATTATGGTCACTAGGAAACCTAACTGGTCTTTCAGAGATTCTAAGGCAAGAGACTGGTTGCGTAAAGGGAAGGTATTAGCACCCCTAGTACGCCCTACCTAAGGTAAGCTGCTTGGTGTTTGGTTTGCCTTATAAATGCTATGGTGTTGGTGTTTTCTAATCCCATCAGTTTTCCTAGGTTTTACTCAATTTAAATTTATTAAGATAGAAATCCAAGGAGATTCCATGCGCTTTAAAAGCTCATTTTTCCCTTAGTATTTCAAGAGTTTACGACTCGTAAATCGCAAGGAGGATAGACAAAAATCTAAGGAAATTCGGGGCACTTTAAAAGCCTATTTTTGCCTTAATGTTTCATACTCTCATGGCTCGTAAACCATGGAGTAATAAAAAAAATGAAATGTCCTTGATTATAATCAAGGCTTCTTTCAAGGATGTGTAATGACTTATTATTCCTAGAAAAATATTTTGGATATTAACTACTTTGGGTTTCTTTATCCAAACATTAACAGCGAATAATAACAAATTATTCCCAATAATATTTTGGATATTCATCCCTTTGGGGTTTCTTTATCCAAACATTAACGGTGAATAATAACAAGTTATTCCCAATAATATTTTGGATATTCATCCCTTTGGGGTTTCTTTATCCAAACATTAACGGTGAATAATAGATTAATTCCCCCCCAAAATAAGATTTTTATATTTTTTGGAATATTGGCCAATACCCTTTGGAGTTTTACAAACATGTTGTAAAATCCAGAAATGCAAGAAAATAATTTTTTGTTGTGTTTAAGAAATCCATGCGAAAACACATTTTCGAAACTTCCAATATTTTTTTATATAAAAAGAACGTTCAAAACATGTTAGAGTATTGGCCGTATGCAACACACAAGAAAACTTGTAAATTTTTTTTTATCGAAAACACATAGCATCACAATTAAACACAAAAGAAAATCGCAATAAAAGCTAAACAACCGTCATATATATATTCTAAGATTTATAATAAGCTTTTAAAAAAAAAAATCAAAGCCAACTCAATGCGCAGACAGCAAGAACAAAAATAAAACTGGGAGCAATCACTAAAAAAAGGCCGGCTGATTTCTTCTCCAGCGGGTGTAAGGAAAACAAAAGGAAAATCCCTATATGTAGAAATTTCTAAACATGAAAGACACACCCTTTTTACATGGACAGCAGCTGAACTCAACATCATGAAATCAATAATGGGCAAGCGTTGGCTTTACTAAACAGAAACCAATTATTCAGAGGGAAGAAAACAAATTTACAACTGAATGTCTCGTATAAAAATAACAAAAGAGGAGAGATTGGGACTTATACCTGCAGCTCCTTGTATATTGGTAACTGACGGACGAAAATAGAGATACTGAAGTGGATGAAATAATTCAGCTATGGGGCTGAGTCTCAACATTTTTTTTCGCAAAAAATGAAATGGAAAACCTAGCGCACGTTGCTGTCAAGATTTAGCAGCAAATCTCCCTCTCCATCTTGTCTTTTTGCTCTCCTCTTTCCTCACAATAACACCCGAATGCAATAAAGAAAATCCCTCTATTTACTTGTGTTTTTTTTTCTCTGCCTCTCTTGCATTTTTTTCTTTGGTCTCTCTTTGCTGTGTTTTTTTCTGCCTCTTACTTTCCGGTTTTCTCTTATTTTTCTGCCCTCTCTTTTCTATTTTTCTGCTCTCTTTCTGCCGCCTTTTGCTAGGTCATTAGAGGGGTTTATATATAGTCTAACATATCTCTATTTAGGAAAGATTTAATGCATTAATTCTAGGACGTAAATCCCTACCGATTTGCGGTAAAAAAAAACGCAAAAGGAAGCCGCAATATTCTGATTTTGTGCTTGGTGCTTTACGTTTGATTTCTTTCCAGTTTTAGAGGAGGGTGTGGCTCTTTTCTTTCCTTCCATAGGGCCAGTGCTCCCTTTGAAATGAGGCAACAAAAACGTGGTCTTCGGCTCAAAAAATCAGGCGTGATGAGAAAGGAAAACATCGAGAGAAAAAAAGGAAAGAAGTCACTTTGGAGGGTGCAACCTGCAAGGTCTTATTTTCCTTATTCGGTGTGGTAAAAATCCTGTCATTTATGATGATCCAACCCCCTCTCCAGCTTTCAATGTCCTTCTTCAATTCAATCCCTCAATTTAGCACATTTCGATTCAGTCCTTGGTCCAAAAAAAATCCTTCGAATCAGTCTTGCGAACTTGGGCAAAAATCCTTCTCGCGGTCGGGAATCCCCTGCCTTTCAACACCGATATTCAAACAGGAATATCTTGAGCTTCGATATTGAAATCAAGTGACTCAAAAGCCCAAATTCATCTACACGTCTAGGACTACAACTTTGATGAAGGAGTCAAAGTGAGATAAAATCTTTTTACAAAACAGAATCTGGCAGTAATCTGGTTGGTCAAAAGGTTCTTGATCTGACAAAACTGAGCCATCCAAATCTGACTCAGAATCTGCTCTAAGAAAAATGATCCCTAGGACGTAATAAAGGTGTACGTCAACTTTTCAACATGTAATGAGTGATAGGATATACCTAGGATGGTCATATATCGTACGAAACTGAGTCAGAATCGGAGCCTAAGTTGGAACCAAAAAATTACGACAGCAGTAGAACTATTTTTTTTAGTGCAAATTATGAGGGATTTATTCAACCTTAAAGACCAGATAAAAAAGAACGAATTTAGCATTATGAAGACTCCTGATCAACCTAAGAAAACCCGATGATTTTGGTAGTAAAGGGGAAGGATAAAAAGAGCAGAAAACAGCTCAAACAAGGTTTCAAAACACAAAATATTTCTTTCCCGTGCTTTTGTCAATCTTCCGCGAATATGAGCTAAACTCCTATACTGCTCAAAAGAGGTATACACCGTCTCTAGCATGTGGGGTCCGAAAATGAGTAACAACGATGCCCCCTCTTTACAATGCTTACGAAGCAAAAACTCCTCAATGTTTTGCATAGTAAGCTTGTAAAGAAATAAAAGGTCTTCTTGGCTTGCTAAGTGATCTACTCATCCAAAGACTTCACTTCTTTTCTTTTCTTTTTTAGAAAATTGGTCTATTTTTATGGGCTACCTGCCCTTTTGATTGGATTAACCTAAGATCCCATCTAGCGATCTCTTTTAACCAAAGTTAAACTCTGTGTGTGGTTGGGTTAACTTGAGATCCCATCTGGTGATCTCCTTTAACCAGAACCAATACAAAAATGTGTGTGTAGTCTTATTATGACGGGTGACCTACCCAAAATGAAAGATGGTCTCATTATGACAGGTGACCTATCCAAATGCAAGATGGTCTCATTGTGATGGGTGACCTACCCAAGTGGAGAGAAGGGAAGACTGGTCTCATTCTTATAGGTGACCTACCCAGGGGAAGAATGACCTCATTACAATGGGTGACCTACCCAGGTAAAAAAAAAGATGGAGAATGGTCTCATTCTAATGGGTGACCTAACCAGAAAAAAATAAAAATGGTCTCATTGTGATGGGTGACCTACCCAAGTGGAAAAGGGAAAGAGTGGTCTCATTCTTATGGGTGACCTACCCAGGGGGAAGAATGGCCTCATTATAATGGGTGACCTACCCAGGTAAAAAAAGATGGAGAATGGTCTCATTCTAATGGGTGACCTACCCGAGAAAAATGGTCTCATTATGATGGGTGACCTACCCAAGTGGAAAGGGGGAAGAGTGGTCTCATTCTTATGGGTGACCTACCCAGGGGGAGAATGGCCTCATTATAATGGGTGACCTACCCAAGTAAAAAAAAGATGGAGAATGGTCTCATTCTAATGGGTGACCTACCCAGAAAAAATGGTGTCATTATGATGGGTGACCTATCCAAGTGGAAAGGGGGAAGAGTGGTCTCATTCTTATGGGTGACCTACCCAGGGGAAGAATGACCTCATTATAATGGGTGACCTACCCAGGTAAAAAAAAAGATGGAGAATGGTCTCATTCTAATGGGTGACCTAACCAGAAAAAAATAAAAATGGTGTCATTATGATGGGTGACCTACCCAAGTGGAAAAGGGAAAGAGTGGTCTCATTCTTATGGGTGACCTACCTAGGGGGAAGAATGGCCTCATTATAATGGGTGACCTACCCAGGTAAAAAAAAGATGGAGAATGGTCTCATTCTAATGGGTGACCTACCCGAAAAAATGGTCTCATTGTGATGGGTGACCTACCCAAGTGGAAAATGATGGTCTCATTATGATGGGTGACCTACCCAGATGTAAGAGAAAAGGATTTTAGAAAGGGGTCTCAATATCTGGAGACCTGCCCGTTTTATTTTTTATTTTTATTTTTATTTTTATTAAAAAAAAACTCCACGCTTTTGCTAGGGAATGGTCTCAAAATCGGATGACCTTCCTATTTCAAAAATTTTAGAAAAACTCACGTTGTTTTTTTTTCAAAAAAAATTGGTCTCAATATCGGGTGACCCGCCCGTTTGAACTTCAAAAGAAATCATCTTACCTCGAGGAATGAAGCGGTGCCGCTTCACAATTACTATCCTTTTTCGTAGTTCCGTTGACCTATTTTCGAAATATAGGTCCCTCCTTTCCGTTGTGGACTTCTTCGAGCTCCTGTTTCCATTTGTTTGTTCGACCTATCCTCTTGAACATGAATATGCTCCATGCGCTATATTTCCTATCCTTTTCATGCTTGATGAAGAGATCTCCAGTTCCTCATGGGGCCCTTTCTTGCTCCATTGAACGTTGCTTTGTGTTATACTTTTACCGATGTTTTAATTGTCTTTTCCATTTTTTTGAGAAATTATTTTTAAAAGGAAAACTCAAAAAAATTGGTTTTGTTCATGAAAACTAAAACTTTCAATGCAATCATCATATTTTGTTTTAAGTAACTCTCATAAAAGGTGTTTCAGAAATTCTATGATGATACCACTTTGGGCTTTGGTTCACTATAGACCCCTGCGTGCACTTTTTGCCCCCAGTGTGGTGTGCAATACCTATCAGGTTTAAATTTGGTTTGGATCCCTCGAATTTGAGAATTGATGGAGTCATCTCCTTAGTCATGCGTAAAAACAGTAAAAGATTTTGAATGCTATGAGATCATGCGTTTTATGAAGAAAAGGTTCCTTACAAAGAGAATTCATGGCCAAACTTTATTTTATTGATCGGGAAGCATAGTATTTCTTTATAGAGTCAACATTCACAGGTCTAACTAGATCTTCTCCATTCATTCTAGATAAAAATAAAGCTCCTCCCGAGAACGCTTTCTTTACCACGTAAGGGCCCTCATTGTTTGACACCCATTTACTCTGATCTTCTTATGGTAAAAGACAATATTTTCTTCAAGACAAGATCTCCTTCGTGGAATCCTCGAGGTCGAACCTTCTTGTCGTATGATTTGGCCATCCTTATTTGATAGAGTTGATGATGACAGATTGCGGCTATCCTCTTTTCACTGATCATATTCAACTATTCATATCTAACCTTTGCCCATTCTACCTCTTCTAGCTCAAAGTCTATCAATACTCTCAATGAGGGGATTTCTACTTCTAAAGGCATCACCGCCTCCATTCCAAAATACCAACGTATACGGGGTGGCTCCTATTGAGGTTCGGATCACGGTGCGGTATGTGTGAAGGGCAAATGGCAACATCTCATGTCAATCCTTGTAGGTGACTACCATCTTCTAAATAATCTCCTTGACATTTTCGTTAGCAGCTTCTACCACACCATTCATCTTTAGCCTATATGGCGAGGAATTGGAATGCTTGATTTTCCATTTAGCGCAGAGTTCTATTATCATCTTGGCATTGAAGTTCGGGCATTATTAGTTATAATCTTTTCTAGTTGACCATATCGACAGATCAAATCTCTTTTCATAAATTTCTTCACCACTTTTTGCCTCCAAATCATCCAAACATCTCAACAAAGTTCTCGAGATGATTTCTTATACAAAATTTCCCTATCAAGATAGAAATCCATTGCCAACCTCCTCAAAGTCTTCTTGTTGATTTTGGATGCCCCCATGGGATATGTCTGGTTTTGGATGAAATTTTTAATATCATAGTACCAAGGGTTTTCATCTATTTCTCTTTCAACTGAGCAACAATGAGTCGGGTTATTTCTGGTATCAATGTGTACCGGTTGTACCTTGTGCCCAAAGTCTATTCTAGCCATGAAAGCTAATGTGACCAAAGCATCAGCAAAATGTTTTCCTTCCAGTCCTAAATGGGTGAACTTTATTTCCTCAAATTCTCTAGCCAATTTAGATAGGTATTCTTGGTAAGGTCTCAACTTCTCGTCCTTGGCTTGCCCTTTTCCTTTCACTTGGCAAATAATCAAAATTGAGTCTCCATACACATCTATCTTTCTAATATTCAGCTCCAATGCCACCTCTAAAACGAGAATGCAAGCTTCATACTCCTATGTTGTTATTGCACCCAAACTCGCGACTTAACCGAAACCGTATACTATTTCTTATCGGGAGAGATTAGCACTGCCCCCACTCTGTTACCACAGCACCATCAAAGTACATAATCCACCGATCTAATTTCCCTTCCTTGACTAAAAGCACATCTTTATCAGAAAAATGAAATTTTAACGGCTCATAATCTTCCACAACATGGTCAGCTAGGTGATCGGCGATGACTTTCATGGCTTTTCTTGTCATATATACTATGTCGTACTTAGCTAGTAGAATTTCCATTTTGCAATTCAGCTTGATAGATAGGGGTGGAGTAGGTACTGCTTGATTTTCGCGAAGGCTTCTTCACACTCTTATTCCAAATTCCGAGATTTTTCTTCCTTAACAATTAAAGATGAGGTCATAAGTCGTGGTTAATTGAGATATAAATGGAGCAATGTAATTCAACCTTCCCAAGAACCTCCTTACATCCTTCTCAGTCTTGGGAGTTGGCATAGATTAAATAGCCTTTACTTAACTAGGGTCCACTTCTATCCCTTTGTCACTCATCATAAATCCCAACAACTTCCTAGATTTCACCCCGAATGAACACCTTGCATGGCTAAGCCTTAACTTGTACTTCCTTAGTCTTTCAAATAATTCCTTCAATTTGGACATGATTCTCTCTCTCTCTAGATTTAGCAATCATGTCATCAACGTATACTTTAATCTCTTTTTGCATCATGTCGTGAAATAAAGCCATCATGGCCCTTTGGTAGGTGGCCCCGACATTCTTCAACCTAAATGATATGACCTTGTAGCAAAAGGTTCCCCATAGTGTTACAAAGGTTTCTTCTCCTTATCCTCTTGCGCTATTTTATCTTATTGTAGCCCGAAAACCGGTCCATAAAGGAATATATAGGGTTACGAGTTGCATTGTCAACCAACATATCTAGGAGTGATAGAGGAAAATTGTCTTTAGGGTTAGTCCGGTTTAAGTCCTTAAAGTCCACACAAACTCTAATTTTAACTTCCTCTTCGGGTACTACCATTATGTTGGACACACATTCAGGATACTTGACTATTTCTAGAAAGCCGACATTCCACTGCTTTTCAATTTATGTCTTTACCTTGATCAAGACATTCGATTGGTCCTTCTCAACCTTTGCTTAACCGATTTGCATCCTTCTACTAGTGGTACCTTATACAAACCAGGCATATCCTTGTAGGACCAGGAAAAAAATCTACATAATCTTGGAGTAGTGCAGTCAACTCTTCTCTTTTTTAGGGGTGATCAAAGTCTATATCTTCAACTCTCTCTTGATTTCTTCGTCGCCTACATCTATGGTTTCAAGCTCCTCTCTAGCGGGTTTCCAAGCTTGTTCGTGTTATTAATTTTTGTGAATCCCCTAATGTTATTTTCCTAACATTCTTCCTCTTTTACAACTAATATGTATTCTTTAAAGTCCGGCCATTCATTCTCGGTGTAAAGTGCGGGTGTAGTTATGGAAGATTCGCTTTGAAAAAGGAAAGTGATGTGTAAAAACACCAAGATGAACTTTTGAAAATGCATGATCTTATTAAAGGGAAAAGTTTGGCTAAAAAAACAAGGATAAAATCCCATTGACATTTGAAACCTCGGTTTAAAAAAGTTGAAAAAGGCAAACAACACAATATCATGATCACACAAGCATTGTTGATTAAATTTTGAACACCGATGGAGCTTCTTGGGTCTCCCAATTCGGGAACATCTCTCTCTTGGCTAGCTTTTGAATGAAGGTCTTGAGATTCAAGATGCTTTGAGCTTAGGCTTGTTTGGATGCAAAAAGATATTATGGAGCATACATCCTAAGGATAGGTTCTAGTTCCTTTATGTGAGACATAGGGTTGGTTTACTACTTGGTCTCTAAAGAGGGTCTCTTGCTGTCCTAGTGATCACCCTCGTAAAGGCAATATAGGGGTTCAACATATAGTGGGATGGTACATGTACCAATCACTATCAGTCTAAACACTCAGCAAAGAGTTGGGGTTTACACAAACTTAAGCCTTGACTCAAGTCATATGGCAAGCTGCTATTCCCCCACTTAACTTAAAATTTAATGTCTGTGCTTCCAAAAAGAAAATAATAATAAAGTGATGAATGACTACATTATGTATAACAGAATGTAAAGATGCATGCTAAAGCTTTTAAACAAATTATCATTCATAGTAAAAAAACAACGACACAAACAATTACCAAGCTTAGTCCAAGGGTCCCCAGCGGAGTCGCCATCTTGTCGCACCCTCGCGAGCGGAGCGCGGCGTCGCGGCGATCCTCGATTAATTTCGGAGTCTTTTGTTTTGATTGTGGATAAAGGGAGTCGCCACCTAGTATTATGGTCACTAGGAAACCTAACTGGTCTTTCAGTGATTCTAAGGCAAGGGACTGGTTGCATAAAGGGAAGGTATTAGCACCCCTAGTACGCCCTACCTAAGGTAAGCTGCTTGGTGTTAATTTGGTTTGTCTTATAATTGCTATGGTGTTGGTGTTTTCTAATCCCATCAATTTTCCTAGGTTTGATTCAAACTAAATTTATTAAGATAGAAATCCAAGGAGATTCCATGTGCTTTAAAAGCTCATTTTTCCCTTAGTATTTCATACTCTTACGGCTCGTAAACCGCGGAGTAAAAAAATTGAAATGTCCTCGATTACAATCAAGGCTTCTTTCAAGGATGTGTAATGACTTATTATTCCTAGAAAAATATTTTGGATATTAACCACTTTGGGTTTCTTTATCCAAACATTAACAGCTAATAATAACAAATTATTCCCAATAATATTTTGGATATTCATCCCTTTGGGGTTTCTTTATCCAAACATTAACGGTGAATAATAACAAGTTATTCCCAATAATATTTTGGATATTCATCCCTTTGGGGTTTCTTTATCCAAACATTAACGGTGAATAATAACAAGTTATTCCCAATAATATTTTGGATATTCATCCCTTTGGGGTTTCTTTATCCAAACATTAACAGTGAATAATAGATTAATTCCCCCCAAAATAAGATTTTTATATTTTTTGGAATATTGGCCAATACGCTTTGGAGTTTTACAAATATGTTGTAAAATCCAGAAATGCAAGAAAATAATTTTTTGTTGTGTTTAAGAAATCCATGCGAAAACATATTTTCGAAACTTCCAATATTTTTTTATATAAAAAGAACGTTCAAAACATGTTAGAGTATTGGCCGTATGCAACACATAAAAAAAACATTTTTTTGATATATATGTATATTTGTCACATCGCGTCGAAAAACCGGGTATTTTAATACGGGATTGATATATTTTTTTTACAACAAAAAAAAATCCAGACCTTGAAATAAATATACCGGAAAAATAAATCTCTTTCCCTTTTATTTTTTTATTTTTTTTTAAAAATATAATATAGGTCCGGGTCACTTGCCCAAGCAAGTGACCGGCTGACACATACAAACTTAATGAAAGCTGGTGAGTTCTTGTTCAAGTGAATTAAATTTCACTTGAACAAGAACACATGCAACCAAAAAATGCATGCAGAACCGAATAACGGACACTGGAGAAAAAAGCGAAGGAGCCGCGGCGATGTTGAAGGCGTCTTGGGTGGTCTGTCCATGTTTGTCTGCTTTCAGCTCTTTTCCTTTTTGTTCTCTCGCTTGCGTCGGTCTCCTTTCGGTCGGGCAGCGGGCGGGAGGCGAAGTGGAGGGAGACAACCGGGTTGCCGCTCACGAAAGACGTCCCTCCTCGTTGTTCACGGTGGAGCCGGGTTTGCCGCTGGCCGGGACGTGTTGCGATGCGGTGATGAGGACAAACGGCAAGGTGCAAGGCTATCACGGTAAAGGGCGGCGTCTCTCGAAAAGAGATTCAACGGCCCGGGGGTGCACCTTCTCTTGTTTCTAAACCGAGAACAAATGGAAGATGGCGGTGTGGCTAGTTTAGGCGGTCAGTTCCTGGAGAGAAAAATAAACATGGGCAGGGAGTGGTGGATACTAGTCTAGGTTTCGCCAAGGAAAGGGGTATGTCTGGTTTGTCCTTGGCAAAGAAAGGGAGGCCGGCGAGAGATGGAATGGGGACCAACGAGGAAAGGGAAAAGAAAGGAGCTGAAATGGCTGGCTGGCAAAGGGAAATGAGAGGTGACTTCTGTGTAGAGAAAGGGAGGGGAGAGAGTGCGGCTGAAGGGAGAAGGGAAGCTTGTGTGCGAGGGAAAGTTTTGGCTAAGGAAGGGGCGATGATCACTGTGTGAGAGGGAGAGCGCTGGGTCTCAAAGTTTGCTGGGGAAAGCAGCAGCAAAGGAGGAAGGTAGGAGGTTGTGTAACAGAGGGGGGGAAAATGAGGAAAACAGTGGAGGCCGGTCAGGGCATACTGGTTTTGGCGAGAGAGAAGGAAAAGAGGGCGAGGTGGGGTTTTGGGTGAGAGATGATTCTACGGTTTGTTTTGCAAAGGCAAGGGAGGGGAGGTTCTTGGTTCTGCAGGGAAGATGGAGATGGGAGTGGTGGCTTCGTTTCGGCTGGTATAAAAAATTAGGTTTAGGGTTTTGTTTTTTTTCGTGGTTGCCCTAAAATTTTCTCTTTAAAATTGTTCTATGTAAATTTTCTCCTCCTTATGCATATAGCTGGATGTTCACTTATATAGAAAATCTCTACACATTCTATTTAAGGAAATATTGCAATAATTATTACGAGAGATTGTCTTCTATAACCAGCACCAACAAATCCTATATATATGGTATTTTTTATTGCGGTGATTATTTTCCATAACCAGCACGAATCAAATCATATATCTATGGTATTGCGGTAATTATATATGATTCGGTAATTATTTCCTTGACATATTGCTTCCTTAACCCTGATGCTCTATGGTAACGCCACATGTAAACCCTTATTATTATTATTTTTTTATTTTTATTTATTTAATTTTTATTTGAAAATTTATCAAAATGTAGGTAAAAAATTGGGTAGCAACAGATGCCCCCTCTTTACAATGCTTACGAAGCAAAACTCCTCAATGTTTTGCATAGTAAGCTTGTAAAGAAAAAAAGTATTCCTTGCTTGCTGAGTGATCCACTCATCCAAGGACTTCATTTTTTTAAAAAGAAAATGGTCTCGTTATCATGGGTGACCTGCTATATTTTTTTAAAAAAAGAAAATTGGTCTATTTTCACGGGTGACCTGCCCACGCACACTCTAACCTGGTCTATTTTCGGGGGCGACACTTGCCCACATACTCACGCCGGTCTATTTTCACGGGCGACCGCCTTTGAGGGGGTTAACCTAAGATCCCATCTGGCGATCTCCTTTAACCCGAAGTAAAGTTGGTGTGTAGCTCGGTCAACTCGAAATCCCATCTCGGTGATTCCCTTTAACCAAAGCGAAACTCTGTGTGTGGTTGTGTTAACCTGAGATCCCATCTGGCGATCTCCTTTAATCCGAAGCAAAGTCGGTGTGTAGCTCGATTAACCTGAAATCCCATCTGGCAATTCCCTTTAACCAAAGCTAAACTCTGTGTGTGGTTGACTTAACTTGAGATCCCATCTGGTGATCTCCTTTAACCAAAACCAATACAAAAATGTGTGTGTGGTCTTATTATGACGGGTGACCTACCCAAATGAAAGATGATCTTATTATGACAGGTGACCTACCCAAATGCAAGATGGTCTCATTTTAACGGGTGACCTACCCAAATGCAAGATGGTCTCATTGTGATGGGTGACCTACCCAAGTGGAGAGAAGGGAAGAGTGGTCTCATTCTTATGGGTGACCTACCCGGGGAAGAATGGCCTCATTATAATGGGTGACCTACCCAGGTAAAAAAAGATGGAGAATGGTCTCATTCTAATGGGTGACCTACCCAAAAAATGGTCTCATTGTGATGGGTGACCTACCCAGGTGGAGAAGAGGAAGAGTGGTCTCATTCTTATGGGTGACCTACCCAGGGGGGAAGAATGACCTCATTATAATGGGTGACCTACCCAGGTAAAAAAAAGATGGAGAATGGTCTCATTCTAATGGGTGACCTACCCAGAAAAAATGATGGTCTCATTATGATGGGTGACCTACCAAGGTGGAAAAGGGGAAGAGTGGTCTCATTCTTATGGGTGACCTACCCGGGGGGAAGAATGGCCTCATTATAATGGGTGACCTACCCAAGTAAAAAAAGATGGAGAATGGTCTCATTCTAATGGGTGACCTACCCAGAAAAATGGTCTCATTGTGATGGGTGACCTACCCAAGTGGAAAATGATGGTCTCATTATGATGGGTAACCTACCCAGATGTAAGAGAAAAGGATTTTAGAAAGGGGTCTCAATATCTGGAGACCTGCCCGTTTTATTTTTTATTTTTATTTTTATTTTTATTAAAAAAAAACTCCACGCTTTTGCTAGGGAATGGTCTCAAAATCGGATGACCTTCCTATTTCAAAAATTTTAGAAAAACTCACGTTGTTTTTTTTCAAAAAAAAATGGTCTCAATATCGGGTGACACCCGTTTTGAACTTCAAAAGAAATCATCTTACCTCGAGGAATGAAGCAGCGCCGCTTCATAATTACTATCCTTTTCCGTAGTTCCGTTGACCTATTTTTAGAAATATAGGTCCCTCCTTTCCGTTGTGGACTTCTTCGAGCTCCTGTTTTCATTTGTTTGTTCGACCTATCCTCTTGAACAGGAATATGCTCCACGCGCTATATTTCCTATCCTTTTCATGCTTGATGAAAAGATCTCCAGTTCCTCATGGGGCCCTTTCTTGCTCCATTGAACGTTGCTTTGTGTTATACTTTTACCGATGTTTTAATTGTCTTTTCCATTTTTTTGAGAAATTATTTTTAAAAGGAAAACTCAAAAAAATTGGTTTTGTTCATGAAAACTAAAACTTTCAATGCAATCATCATATTTTGTTTTAAGTAACTCTCATAAAAGGTGTTTCAGAAGTTCTATGATGATACCACTTTGGGCTTTGGTTCACTATAGACCCCTGCGTGCACTTTTTGCCCCGAGTGTGGTGTGCAATACCTATCGGGTTTAAATTTGGTTTGGATCCCTCGATTTTGAGAATTGATGGAGTCATCTCCTTAGTCATGCGTAAAAAACGGTAAAAGATTTTGAATGCTATGAGATCATGCGTTTTATGAAGAAAAGGTTCCTTACGAGAGAGAATTCATGGCCGAACTTTATTTTATTGATCAGGAAGCATAGTATTTGTTTATAGAGTCAGCATTCACAGGTCTAACTAGATCTTCTCCATTCATCCAAAATATCCAAAAAGTCTGGTTCCTGGAATCGATCCAAGGCCAGGGGTGATAGGGCGACCTAGCTACGTGAGTGGTGGATCGAGTCTCGGTTACGTAAAGACTAATCCAAAAATACCTCCAATACTATAAAACATATATATAATCATCTAGTTTCTATAGATTACAACCACAAGCGACCATTATAGTCAATAATATATTATAAAGCTTTAAGAATCTATGAATACAGTTTAGGGAAAGGGGTTACATGGGTCGGATTATTATGCCTAATAGTATTATTGATCTGCTGCATCGCAGCGTAGTTTACTTATTTAAGATATTATTATGACTATAACAAATTGATATTTCACTCTAGATCTGGATAAGCCTCGATAATAGATTCCAAAGTCAGGATCTTGATGATTTTATAGCGAGAGAAGCCTCCTTCCTCTAATAATTTCTTCCATTCTTGCTCAGTTCTCTCCTTCGCACCGGTGGTCGTGCAAACATCACTAAATCCATTACCATTCTTATATCATCAAATTGATCAAAATGATCATCTTGTTGGTAGAACTATATCAACTATGATAAGCTTTCCGGTTTTTCGAGTGCTGCTTTCTTGCAATTTCTCAAAATTTCAACGCATGATTCATCGGTCCAATCATGCAATATCCGTTAAAAAATACAAAAAAGAAGGAATAAGCATATGTAAAATTAATTCTCAAGGAAAGGATATCTATCGTTGTTTTTTTTGATGAATTATCTATCGTTATATTAATTTGAGCCCCAATAAAATGTCTACCGGGACACGACACATGAAAATTGCATCGGCATTAGGAATAGCCTCAAACATATTTCCCGGCAACATGGGAAACTCCTTCATATTTTGGTGCTTCTTTGCGACAACATGTGGCGAATCCAAGTTTATTCCTTTGATGTGCGGGTAGGCCACGACAATCTACGCTACATGTCCTCCAATACCACCAGCAACATCCACCAATGATCTAATATTGTTGAAACTGTCGCGCGTGTGAGGCGTCGCGGCGATCGTCCACCCTCAAATGTATGGATATATATCTGGTAAATATGGGGAGACAAGGAATTCTTTGTCTCTTAGCGGTGAAAAATGGAATGGGAGTCGCCACCTAGTATTTTGGTCACTAGGAACCCTAACTGGTTTCGAGGATTGGGTACGGAGGCTGGTTGCGTAAAGGGAAGGTATTAGCACCCCAAATACGCCCTACCTAAGGTAAGGCTGCATTGTTTTATTGTCGATAAAAAAATCTAAGGTCTTATCATGTTGGTCCGTCTATGGTTCAAGAAAAGCCCTCCTCAGTAAGGAGGTTCTTATCTTATGGAGCGAAACTTAACCGGTCTAATGTCTATAAAAGAACTATCTTTTTAATAACATGATTACGTTTTACGTATAAATTCGTAATCCTAGACATTAAAAAAAAATATTTTTTATTTTTTTGAAATATTGGCCAAAGTTCTCATGACTTTAATAAACTGGTTATTAAAGCCAAAATACATGCTAAAATAATATATATATTTTTTGAATTTTTCTTTGTTGTATAAAAAAATACAATATGACTTTTTTTAGCTTTGAGAGACTTGGCCGTATGCATGAAAACAAAAGTTTTTTTTTTTTTTGAAAACCGGGTATTTTTAATCTTGGATTTGTATTTTTAAGATATAAAAATACAGACCAATATTAGTCGAAATGATGTAGAAAAATCCGTGGGAAAATCACAACTTTCAAAAATATATATAAATAATAAAAAAAACACACAAAACAAAAAGGAGAAAAGAAGAACAAATAAATAAATAAAATGAAATGGACTGGAATGGGACTGTATGGGCCCACCCACAAGGCTGGACTCAGCCCAGTCGCGTGGGTTGGGCTGATGTTTCACCGAGAAAACGGGGGATGGACTTAGCCCGGCCGCGCGGGGCTGGGGCGATGTTCCACCCAAAGCAAAAGGGGCTGGACTCGGCCCTAGCCGAGTGGGCTGGGCTGATGTTCCAGCCCACCGAAGAAACAAAAAACCATGACTGGTTACTGTGCATGAGCACAGTAACCAGTGAATTAATTAGCTTCTTCTTGCATGCAAAACGTGCACAGTGCACGTTCTGCAAGCAAGAAGATGACTAATGACCGGCGGCTATGGAGGAGAAGGGAATTTACCTGAGGTGATGATCTCGGATGGCTGAGCTGACGGTAGTGCTGGCGACGGCTCTCGGTGGCGCCGCGGTGACGGTTACTGAGAAGCCCGATGACAGCGGCGGTTCTTCTTCTCCACGGCGTAGGGACACCAGACCACTCCGGTTCACTCCTTCTGTCCTTTTCTCTTCCTTTTCTCCGTTTGCCTCTCTCGGTCTCTCTGTTGATATCCCCGGTTTTCGGTTTCTCTTTTTCGGTTCCTTCTCTCTCAACACTGTTGGTTTCTCTCTCTCGATTTTCTCTCCCCGTTTGCTGCCGTTCTCCTTCCTTCTTCTTCCTTTCGGGTCACTATTTATAGGGGCATGGGGAGCGGGTCGACCTGCCCCCGTCCCATCGCGCCCATGCATGGGGCGCACGTCTCTGCACTGGCGTGGCGCCGGTCGAGGTGGCCAATGGAGGCGTCGCTTGCGGGGCACGACTTCTCTGTCTGCTCATCATGAGGAGGTGCGGGTGGCATCCGGTTTTGGTTTTAATAGGACACGTGGGGAGCGAGAGAGAGGAAGAAACAAATGGAAAAGAACAAAAACTTCTCTTCCCCTGTTGCGTGTCCGGGGAAGAAGAAGGAAGGAATGCGTCTTGTCTAAAACGACACTTGTTTCGTTTTTCCTTTTTTTTTTGTTTTTTTTTAAAAAGCATGAAACGGCGTCGTTTTGCCTAAAACGCGCCCGTTTCAATTAAATGAAAACGGCGCCAAAGCGCCGGACTACAAGTCACTCCTTCAATTTGCGCGCGTTTTGCATTTTGGTCCTTGGTCTCGGATTTCTTCAATTAAGTCCCTAATTGGCCATCAAACTTCAATATTTATGCAATTAAGCCCCGATTTGACCAAATTAACTCTCAAAAATTATAATTTGACCCCCGAGAACTTTAATTTCTTCCAATTAAAGCCCAAATTAACTCCAAAATCAATTTTTCTTACAATCAAACCCTCCATAAATTCAATTAAACCTTCAATATAATTTAATTGAGTCCACCAACATCTAATTTTGGACTTTTCTTCCTCAAATTGAATTTTCTTTGTCAACGGGGTTATCATCGATCAATAAAATGCTTGCCAAACTTTAATTTTTGTATTTTTAAACCTCCTTAACCAAATTTTGACTATTTTCCGAAGCGTTTTGACATTCTCTTTTAACTGTTATATTTTTTTTGTATTTTTATTTTATTTTATTTTATTTATTTATTTATTTTATTTAAGAGAGAGGAAAAAAATGTGAATTTGAGAATAACCCAAAAATGGGTTATGACAGAAACCATCTTTGTAATGTGATAAAATTGCCCTCATCGTGATATGTGATGTGCATGCCATGGCCTCATTGAAAATCCTATTGACCTCAGGATTTCTAGACGAAAAATCCCACAGTTCACAGCCATGAGCCTTCGAGAAAGCGGTTCCACCTTCTTTGATACATTGGCTCAAGCAATGCCACGCTGCTAGGTACCATGGACTGTGTTGCATGATTATTAAAGAAGCGACGCTTCGTTCAGAGTCATGCATTAGCAATCTTGATTTTTGATTCAGCCCGAAGAGTGTTTCTCCTCCATTTGATGGGGGGTGTGCAGTAAAAATTTCTTTTCTGACCAAATATCTCATGATACGAGCAAGATAAGAAATGTCCGAGCTAGGTGAGTTAATACCTGAAATCATGAAGGATACAAGAAAAAAAAATCTGTATATTGCAACTTATATACAACATATTTCATTTTCGAAATTAATACCAATATAATGTTAAAATATTTCTTCACGTGTTCCTTTAGTTTAAGAAGTTGTATCAAGAACTTATACCATGCATCAAACAACTTGGTGAATCACCTAGCTAGTGGTGGGTATATTGACCAGCTACGATGTTAAAATTCAAGATATATCATGTTAAAAATTAAGCATCCATAATTTTTTTTAAAAAAAATACTTGAAGAAAGAAGGATAATTAAGAATAGTAGCTAGGTAAAGCTGTAAATTAGTAGTTTAATGCAGAGACTATCTCTTATTATTATATGTAAAGACATATTTTATTGATATAAAAGAATAACATTTATAGGTTATATAGTAGTATCTATGTTTTAATTATATACTAATCTTTAGCTAGAATCAAGGTTTATAGTTTACAATTATCTTCAGAACGAGCTTAAAATAAATAGTGATCTTGAACAAAACTATAACTTCGATTTTTTAAAATATTTAAGAAATATTTTGTTATTATTTTTTATGTATGCTTGACAAGTAGGGTCTTCGACAATTCTCATTTAGTGCTTGAAGGTTTTGTTGAGTGATGATAATTTTCATTTCATAAGATGTAATTAACAAATATGTTTTGTTTATTTTTTGAATTTTCTATTAAGTGGGGGCCTCAGACTATTGCCCAAGTGGCCCTTAATTTAAGCTATTTCTGAGTATCTTCAAAATATTAAATTCATATCCCTACAATATTTTATCATGAACTCTTAAAACCTATACTATTTAAATTTACCAAAATGACTTTGTAGTTTTCAACAGTAGAATAATATGCATAGTAATGCTAACAACTTAATTGCAAAGAAAAGGGTTGTAGGAAGAGCTGAAACCTGAAGCTATTTGGGACAGAGAGATTGGACGACCGTGAGAATTTATTATTTCTGGCAGTCTAAGCTCCACCGCACATTTTAAAGCCATAGAATCAACAAAACCAAGCGAGAGTTGCGATATTTCAAATTGGCTTTTGAAAAATGCCTCTGCCTCTTGTGATGCCATTCTCAGCTTCTGTTTTCCCCAACAAGCCTAAGTTCACCCTCCAAAAGTTTGTGAGATAATAGTATAATTTATAGACGGGGCCGGCAGGTAAAATGCAATTTATTTTTTTTGGTTATATTTGTAATAGATAAGTATAATTGTAGTCTTACGTAATGCATTGCTTGTTAGAAGTTGAATTAGGCTGCCATAAATTTGTGGGCATAGGCTATTTGTTGCCTAGCGGTATCTAATTTATTTAGAAAATTAAATGCACAATTAATTTTCAACATGTACTCCGGTATATTAAGTTTTTAAGCTTTAGAATAAAATCAACTATTAGGTTAATAGAATATTAATTAGGAGTTGAATTAGGCTGCCTAAAATTTTGAGTACAAGGTATTTGTTGCCTAACGGTATCAAATTTATATAGAAAATTAATGGTAGATGTTGAGTAGTTCGCATCATGGAAATAAATGTCTTAGAGGAAGGCTAAGTTGGTGCATAACGGTATTTGTTGCCCAACAGTATCAAATTTAAATGCACTACTCCTGTATATTAATGCTACCTATCTTCCTTAAATTTGGCATCTCTTACAAATCTCCATGAACTATTTGATGCAGTTCGCATGAAACTTTATAGAGATCGTGTTGTTTTTAAAACTGATTGATGAAATGGAAGGTTAGGATTGTTGGAACTGAGTAGCATGAACACTTGCACGATACTTTTGGGTACATACAGCTGTTTGTTACCTGACGGAATCAAGTTTATATAGAAAATTAACTAGATAATTAATTTTCAGCATTCGATATGTATATAAAGTTTGTTTAGGTTTATAACAATATCAACTTCTAACAAGTTATTAGAGGAGTTACTAAAGGAAGTAACCGTCTCCTCTAATCATATATAAAGGGACATAACCCATATGAAAAATTATTAATGGTTGAATAATCATTGTCTCTCTCTCTTCTCTCATCTTGAACACTCTGCATTACTTTGACAAGATTTATAAAGACGTTTATACTGTGGAATATCACTTGGTTCTTGTAATTGAAGTGGCACTGAAGTAACAGATTCGGAAATCAAAAAGCGAATTCTAACAGGTAAGTTTTCCTTTCCAATCTATAAATAATGGCAGCCACGATTTTCAACGTGTTTAGCATACTAACTTATTATTGTTATTGACTCTCACCATGCAGCTATGTTAGATGTGGGTAGTTGTTACCGTTTGTTTCCACACATAAAACTCTTAAACTTGACACGACCAAAAAATTGATGTCTTTTCCAAGTGCAGGAGTGTCGAAGTAATAAATAACCCGGCAAAACCGGGGTTGAACCACAGGAAGGTTAATTGTATAAATTATAAGCAACAATAATATAACAACAACAACAACAATAATAATACTAGTAGTAGTAATAGTAGTAATAATAATACTAATAGTAATAGTAATAGTAATAGTAATAGTAATTGTCGCGGGTGCGCGACGTCGCGGCGATCGTCCACCCTCAAATGTGGGTATGGAGGATGGATATATATATCTGGTAAATATGGGGAGACAAGGAATTCTTTGTCTCTTTACCAATGAAAAATAGTGTGGGAGTTGCCACCTAGTATTTTGGTCATTAGGAACCCTAACTGGTCTCAGAGATCGGGCACGGGGACTGGTTGCGTAAAGGGAAGGTATTAGCACCCCAAATACGCCCTACCTAAGGTAAGCTTGCATTGTTTATTTGTCGATAAAATTCAAGGTCTCGTTGTGTTTCCTAGTTGTTGGTCCGTCTATAGTTCAAGAAAAGTCCTCCTCAATAAGGAGGTCCTTATCTTATCGGGTAAAACCTAACCGTTCTAACGTCTATGTAAAAAAATCATATTTTTAATATCAGGAATACGTTTTATGTATAAATTCGTAATCCCAAATACTAAAAGAAGACCAAAAGATTTTTTAGAATTTTTTGAAATATTGGCCTAGTTCTCATGGCTTGAATAAACTGGTTATTAAAGCCAAAATGCATGCTAATACATATATTGTTTTTGAAATTTTCTTTTGTTGTGTGAAAATATGATGTTATAATATTTATATATATATATTGGAGAGACTAGGCCGTATGCATGAAAACAAAACATTTTTTGAAAACTTGACAAAAACCAGGCATTTTAATACCGGACTTGTATCTTTACAGTATAAAAATATAAACCGACATTGATCAAAATACATTAATAAAATTACAGAAAATCACATATTTTTTGATATAATTTTTGAAGAATTTTTGTTCGAACGGGCCAGACCCGGCCCGAAAGAGATTGGGCCGAAATCGGCCCAAAATAAAACAGGCCTACTTTCCATAGGGCCGGATCCGATCCAAACGAAACAACGATGTCGGGTACTTGTACATCGGTACCTGTACACGCATAGTAACCGGGATATCTTGTACATGCACAACAACCCGTTAATTAATTAGCCGGTTCTTGTGCACATGTACGAAGAACCGGCTAATTATTTTCTTGCTTGCGAACGTGCACGGTGCACGTTCGCATGCAAGAAGATGAACAAAAAAACGAGATAAGGGGCGGAGGGCGACTGTGGTGGCTCGGGGGCGGTCTTCTGGCGGTTTCCGACCGGAGAATGGCTTGGACGGTGGTGAGCTTTTCTTCCCTTTCTTCACCGTGTTTTCCCTTACTCGTTCTCCTCTGCTTCTCCTTTCTTCTTCGTTTCTCACGGTGCTCTTCCCTCTCGCGGTGGTTACCGCTATTGTTTGGCGGCTTTGATGGTGTTGGTGGCGGTGGAGACCGGGAGGGTGGTCGGCCTTTCTTCCTTTCTTCTCGCCGTTTTCTTCTTCACTCTGTTCTCCCCTGTTTCCTTTGCTTCTTCATCAACCATGTTCTTCCTTCCACGTAGCGGCTTCGCGGAGGTGCTTGGTGGTGGTGGAGAGGAAACCGACGATGCCTCCCGGTGGTTATGAAGGTGGCGGTGGTTGGGAAGTCCAATGACAGACGGCCCTGTTTTCCTCTTCTTCTCCTGTCGCTCGCGAAGCGGCGCTCCCTTTTTCTTCAAGCGAGCGCCGGGTGGGAGGAAGGAGATGAACTGAGGCGGGATGGTGGTGGCGTTTGGCAATGCTGGTGTGGTTGGCGTGTTACTGCGGCTCCTCCTCCTCCTAGTGTTGCTGCTGCTGCTGGGATGGAGGAGATGATGAGGGTGTTGCGGCGTTGGTGCGGCTCCTGCCGTTGCTTCTGCTGCTTGCTCTTCCTCCCGGTGTTGCTACTGCTGCTGGGATGGAGGAGAAAATGAGGTCGGTCCAGGGGCTCTGTTGACGAGAGAAGGTCGTTTCGGTGCGGGGAAGAAATGGCCGAGAGAGATGGGGACTGTTTTTGGGTGCTCTCTCTCTTTCTCGTTCCAAAAACACTCCTCCCCTTTTAGTTTTCCCAGCCCTCTCCCGTTCAACAAAACTCTCCTTGTTTTAAACTTCTTCCTCTCTCCGTTTCAAAAGTTTCTCCCCCGTTCCCTCTTCTTTCTTTTCTCTTCGTTTTTCATTTTCCTTCCTCCTCCTCTCTCGGTGTTCTTGGGTTCTATTTATAGAGCCAAGGGCGTGGCTTTTTCTTGTTCTCATGGGGAGCAACCGGCTAGTCGGCCATTGGGCGCGACGCCAAGGTTCGGCCCCTCCCCCGGTTTTCCGGCGAGTGCGCAGCGGGTGGTCGGCCATTGTGTTCGGTCGGTGGGCTCCCGGAGGCGAGAGAGAGAGCCCGGCAAAAAATTCGAAAAACAAAAAGCTCCTTTCCCTTCTTCCCGCTGCATGTTCGGGGGGAGAAGAAAGATGAACAGTGTCGTGCCAAACTCCAAATCAGCCCTTAATCATCTTTTTTTTCTTCAATTGCATCCACCGCCAATTTCGGTCTTCGCCCCCATAGTTGGCCGCGTTTTTCACTTTAGTCCTTGGCCTCGATTTATGCAATTGAGCCCTCAATTGATCAAATCACTTCCAATTTCTTCAATTAGGCCCCTGAATCAATTAATTCCAGCCCCCCCTACTTGCGCGCCTTCTCCAATTTGGTCCCTGGTTTCGGATTTCTTCAATTAAGTCCCTAATTGGCGCTTAAACTTCAATATTCATGCAATTAAGCCCCAGAACTTAAATTTCTTCTAATTAAAGCCCAAATTGACTTAAAAATCAATTTTTCTTGCAATCAAATCCCCTATAAATTCATTTAAAAATCCAATTAAGTCCATAAACATCCAAATTTGGGCTTTTCTCCTCAAATTAAATTTTCTCTTTCAACAGGGCTCTCCTCCTTCAAGAATATATTGTCAAAAAATTCACTCCTTGCATTTTTGAACCTCCTTAATCAATTTTTTCTCGATTCTTTCGAGCGCTCCCACCTCTTATTATTTTTCTAATTTTCTTCCGGCTATATATTTTTATTTTTGTGGGGGGACCCAAAAATGGGTTACAACAGTAATAATACCAATAATTCTATTAATAATGATAATAATAAAGATGAAGAAGAAGAAGAAGTTGATGAGAACTTTGAGATGGAAGATTAACGTAAGGATTAAACAATGATAACAACAAATGTCAAGGTTAAAGGATCCACTAATGGTATTTCAAACAAGTATAGTATAAACTCTTATTATTCAATTGAAAACCACATACAAAGAAGGTTCCAATCAGATTATAAATTGTTAAAATGATTACATTAGTTATCTTATTCGAATAATGCTAATACTTGTAAATGTTGTCGGGCATTCATGATTATAACTTATGTTAACAAGAAAACAAGTTCCTTTCATAGCTCGGTGTCGGTTATACCATACGGTATGGGCTATGAAAGTGCCAAGTATTCTTTGTACCAAGTGTTATACAACATAAATCTAGATTAACCATTTAACAAGCAAAGTATTAAAAGTGAACAAGATAATAAATATAAAGCATGTGAGTATCCAACATTAAGGTCCATGTTAAGTTTATATTATACTTATTGTTACACCATTAGTGTACCCTTTTTACCTTGACTTAATTAACTTAGCTACACATAATGAAAGAAAGAAACATAAATAAACAAGATAAGAACATAAATGAGAAAGAAGTTAACTAAGTAAAGAAAAGAAAATGAAAGGCATAAACAAGAGATTAATATAAACAAAACTTAAGTATTACAAATGCGAGGGCTCAAAGTCGCGCTCGACAGGAAGCGAGGGATCAAAAGCACGTTCGAAAGAGGTGAGGGCCTGAAGTGCACTCAAAAGAGAGGTAGGGTTATGAAACGCATTACCTTGGATGGTCAAGGGCTTGAAGGCGCACTTGAAAGGAGATGGGGGCTCGAAGTCGTGCTCGACAGGAAGCGAGGGCTCAAAGGCACGTTCGAAAGAGGTGAGGGCTAGAAGGTGCACTCAAAAGAGAGGTAAGGTTAGGAAATGTACTACCTTGGATGGTCAAGGGCTCAAAAGCGCACTTGAAAGGTGATGAGGGCTCGAAAACGCCCTAAAAATGATGATCGAAGGCTCGAAGGCGCACTCAAAGAAGGTGGAAAAACACAAAGATTTTTCAGGTGGCCTAATTCTCATGGGTGGCCTGCCCAGGTCGAAAAATTCTCAAAAATGAAAAGTTTTCAAAAGCAATTTCAATCTTTGGCCATTTCAAGTTGGCCTTCCACTTGATGGATTCTCGCGGAATTTTCTCTCATGAAATTTGCCAAACTCATAGTTCAATCTCTCAAAGTTTAGATGATATGCATGCATCTTTACTTGATTTGAAATATAGGCCCCCATTTCTTCTTAGTCTTCTTGTTGCTTGACTGATAAGGACTTGCTATCTCCGATTTGGGTCATCTTTGTCGTTTGACTTCTAGCCCACTCGAGTTGGCCCATATAAGTCTATTTCCAGATTTGTTTGCACAACTCAACCTTTGTATTGCCCATCATGACCCACTTGCTTGCTAAAGATTTTCGACTCGTCAAATAATTTGAGAGGACCACTCATTACTCCTCGTTTCAATCGCTAGAAACATTCGGTGTCACTTGCTTTGAAAGGATCAAGCTGTCTTTTGTAAACCAAAATGCCCCCTTGTCTAGTTGAAGGAAATTACCATCTCTTTTTTCTAGAATTTTTCTTCTAAACACAATGTTGCCCCCTTGTATTGGTCATTGCCCCCAAGTGTGCTATGTCAACTACTTAGACAAATAATGGTTTTAAAAGGCTCTTCTCTCATTTCTCTCCTTTTCAGTTTGGTGAAGGATATGGGTCAACAATAAAGCTTGAAATCTTGATCTTGCATTTTGAAAACAAAAATTGTTTCGATGTGAGCCTAAAACAATTTGCTTTTGAAATCTTGCAACTCCTTGGTTATTTTCTTTCTTGTAAAAGAGATTATTTGCTCTTGTGTTTGGGAATGAGAACTTTGGTGGAAATACGTCATGAGATGACATTTTGTTTCAAAGTGAAGGGCTCGAGAAAAAGCTCGAGGTTTTGTATGAGTAAAATTTGTCTCTTTTTAAACATTCATTTTATCAGCATGAATAATAATGAGTAGTTTACTTTTGATGTCATGAATCTTATGAAAAAGTATTCTTTGCATTTTGAGAGCATTGTTTATTGTTCTAGGTTGCTTGCTTGCTTGATTAGAAAGGATTTCTATAGAGACGTAACGTAGGCTGTGGTTCTTGGTTATGAAAGAAAATGATTCATAAGGCTCAAAGAGTGTTTCCGGGTTTCAAAGACCGAGGATCACTATCAACAGTTTGTCTCTTGACGTCATTCACATTTTCTTTTGCCGCTCTTCTTTGATTTGCTGCTTCTTCTTTTTTATTGCTTTGCTAGGGCATACTCACTTTATCTTGGATGTCACTTTTTCTAGTGATTTGGGCATGCCCCCTAGCATTTGAATTTCTTGAGCTCTTATGTCTTTTTGGCTTTCTCATGATTTTTTCTCTTTTCTCATTTAAAATTTTCTCTTGGCCCCTAGTGTGGGGTGTGATCCTAGTCGGGATTTTTTTCATGAAAGAAAAACTATTCAGGCTCAAAAAGGGATCGCAAGGGATGTACTTATTTCAGAACGTGAAAGGAATAACAAAGATGGCCTTTCCTAATTTCAAGCGCAAGCAGTTAAGATCAATAAACTTTGACCTCATCCAGTTTGATGGTTTGGTCTTTGCAAAGATGCATTTCATGGGTCATGAGCAACGAGTTTACTACATACCATTATTCATACATTTAAAAACACATGATTCAAGAGTCATGGGGTAAGGGTTATTCATTTTTTTTCTTTTTTTTAATCCATAATTTAGTCACCTTAATGATGGAGTTGCTTGATTCACTTGTCATTCTACAAGTAGAATGTCAAAAATATGGTTTTTGAATAAACATCAAATTATTTTCGGAATCAAAATGCAAGATCAATTTTTTTCAAAACTCTAATAGGAAAACTGATTTTGGTAAAAGAGATGAATTGCGTCTATGAGATCGCGCAAGGCTTCAAAGATGTGTTTGTGAGTCTTTATAAGAAAACTCTCTTTATAAGAAAACTCTCTCAGAAAAATGAATAATGCTTGGTCGTAAACACGATTGAATGACAAACTCATTATCTTCATTAAAACTTTGGAAAAGAAGTTCAACAACAAAGAACTTATGACAACATCTTGGGCTTTGAATACTGCCATGATAACATATAAAAGGGGCTAAACACTTAGCCATCATTGATTGAAATTTCTAGAATCATTCATTCTCATTGACAAATACATCTTTTCAACAGTCAATTGAAGTCATTTGTAGATCATTCTTGACCTAATATCACTGTAGCTTTATCTTCAAGATAGTTGATTTCTAGGAGTCGGTGTGAAGCAATTAGCTATAGGAACGACAAGTACCTTGGAAACCACCTCCTTCAATGTCCTTTCCTTTTTCGGTGAAACCGTTCTTTTTAGTCGGATCAACAATTTTACCTAACCCAATGGCTTGTTCATACATTTAAAAACACATGATTCAAGAGTCATGGGGTAAGGGTTATTCATTTTTTTTCTTTTTTTAATCCATAATTTAGTCACCTTAATGATGGAGTTGCTTGATTCACTTGTCATTCTACAAGTAAAATGACAAAAATATGGTTTTTGAATAAACATCAAATTATTTTCAGAATCAAAATGCAAGATCAATTTTTTTTCAAAACTCCAATAGGAAAACTGATTTTGGTAAAAGAGATGAATTGCGTCTGTCGCACCCTCCCGAGAGCTCGACGTCGCGGCGACCCTTCCTCCGTAGCGGGGATTGAATGTTGGGGTCTTTCTGTTGTGAAAAAGGGAGTCGCCACCTAGTATTATGGTCACTAGGAAACCTAACGGTCTTTCGGAGATTCTAAGGCAAGGGACTGGTTGCGTAAAGAGAAGGTATTAGCACCCCTAGTACGCCCTACCTAAGGTAAGCTGCTTGGTGTTTGATTTGCCTTATAAATGTTATGGTGTTGATGTTCTCTAATCCCATCGGTTTCCTAGGATAAGTCTCGCTCGATGAACGAAATCTAGGGTGCTTTAAAACCTATTTTTTTTGTCTTAGTATTTTATACTTTCACAACTGGTAAACCGTGGAGTAAAAATATTGAAATGTCCTCGATTATAATCAAGGCTTCTTTCAAGGATGTGTGCGGATTTATTATTCCTAGAAAATTATTTTGGATATTTACCACTCCGGGTTTCTTTATCCAAATATTAACAGTGAATAATAACAAATTACTCCCAATAATATTTTGGATATTCGTCCTTTAAGGATTTCTTTATCCAAACATTAGTGGTGAATAACAGATGAATTCCCCCAAAATAAGATTTTTATATTTTTTGGAATATTGGCCAATACCCTTTGGAGTTTTACAAACATGTTGTAAAATCCAGAAATGCAAGAAAAATGATTTTTGTTGTGTTTAAGAAATCCATGCGAAAACACATTTTTGAAACTTCAAATATTTGTTTTTTTAGATAAAAGACGTAAAAACAATGTTAGGGTATTGGCCGTATGCATGAAAACAAAACATTTTTTTTTATATAAACATTTTTTTGTTGACGAAAACCGGGTATTTTAATACCGGATTTGTATCTTTACAGTATAAAAATACAAACCGATATTGACCAAAATACAGTAATAAAATTACAGAAAAATCACAAATTCTTTGAAATAATTTTTGAAGAATTTTTATTTTTTTATTATTATTGTTTTTTTGGCCTGGACCCAGCTGGGCCCACGTGGCTGGGCTGAACCCAGCAGGCCTCACGTGAACAGTTAAATAACATTTCACTGAATTATTTTTGAAGTGAATAGTGAAATGCAAGGAAATGTACAGCGACGAAGGGGGCAAACCTGGTGGCGGTGGAGAGGAAGTGCTCGTTCTCGGTAGTGTTGGTGTCGCGGCGGCTGGCTGTGTGACGGTGGTCGGTGGCGAGGATGACGGTGTGCTTCCGGTGATTGCAGCGGTGGAGGCCGGCGTTGGAAATAAAGGAAGAAATCTGCAGAAATTGGGCGAAAATGCTGGTTTTTTGGCTGACTTTGGACCCGATTTCCCCCTCCTCCAGGTCTTCAACAGAGATTTTATTTATACGCGGTGTAAGAGGGCCATATTGTCTATATTGGGGAAAATGTTCAGCCCTTGATTCGACTCGAGGAATCCAAACCGTTGGTTCAAAGTGTGCACCTCGAGCTGCCAAATTTCGCAGCTCAAGGGCGTGACGCCCGAGGTGGCCACTTAGAGCCACTCAACGGAGCCGTTTCTAAATTTTTTCGACCCGACCGGACCATTCTCCGGGATAAAGGGGTTTCAGGTGGACATGTTGGTGCATGTTTTGTCGGATTTGAAGGCCGACGAGCCGGAAAATGCGCACTGGAAAGCGGCCACTCGGGCAGCTTTTCGAGGAAGAAAGTGAACGATAATGCGACGTGTCACTTGGTTTCCCCGCGCCGTTTTCAAATCAGTCCTCCAGTTTTCAATTTCTTCAATTTGGCCCCGGATCAATTCTAATACATCCCCTCTGATTTACGCGCCTTTTCCAAATTGGTCCCTGGTTTCGGATTTTCTCAATTAAGTCCCTAATTGGCCATTAAACTTCAATATTTATGCAATTAAGCCCCTGATTGGACCTAATAAATTCCTAAAAATTATAATTTGGCCCCCGAACTTTAATTTCTTCTAATTAAAGCCCAAATTGACTTAAAAATCAATTTTTCTTGCAATCAAATCCTCTATAAATTGAAAAATAAAAATCCAATTAAGTCCATAAACATCCAAATTTGGGCTTTTCTCCTCAAAATTCAAATTTTCCTTCTCAACGGGGCTCTCATCCTTCAAGAATATACTGTCAAAAATCAAATCTTTGTATTTTTAACCTCCTTGACCAATTTTCCGACCATTTTCTGAGCGCTTCTACCTCCTGTTATTTTTCTAACCTCCTTTGGCTTTTTATTTTTATTTTTTGTGGGGACCCAAAAATGGGTTACAACAGCGTCTATGAGATCGCGCAAGGCTTCAAAGATGTGTTTGTGAGTCTTTATAAGAAAACTCTCTTTATAAGAAAACTCTCTTAGAAAAATGAATAATGCTTGGTCGTAAACACGATTGAATGACAAACTCATTATCTTCATTGAAACTTTGGAAAAGAAGTTCAACAACGAAGAACTTATGACAACATCTTGGGCTATGAATACTGCCATGATAACATATAAAAGGGGCTAAACACTTAGCCATCATTGATTGAAATTTCTAGAATCATTCATTCTCATTGACAAATACATCTTTTCAACAGTCAATTGAAGTCATTTGTAGATCATTCTTGACCTAATATCACTGTAGCTATATCTTCAAGATAGTTGATTTCTAGGAATCGGTGTGAAGCAATTAGCTATAGGAAGGACAAGTGCCTTGGAAACCACCTCCTTCAATGTCCTTTCCTTTTTCGGTGAAACCGTTCTTTTTAGTCGGATCAACAATTTTACCTAACCCAATGGCTTGTTCAATCCTTTCAGCTATAACAACCAGATCAGTAAAATGTTGTGCAGAGCTTCTAACCAGGTATTCAAAGTAAAGAGCTTTAAAGGTGTTGGAAAATAAACTGATCATCTCTTTTTCCAACATGGGAGGGTTAACTTGTGCAGCTACCTCACTCCATCTTCTAGCGTATTTTCTTATGGACTCCTTGTTGTCCTTCTCTATAGCTTGCAAGCTTAACCGATCAGGACCCACATCTATATTGAACTTATATTGCCTCATGAAGGCATCAACTAAATCTTTCATTTTTTAACCTTGGTATTATCCAATCGCATATACCAAGTAAAGGCAGTGCCACTTAAGCTGTCTTGAAAGAAATGAATCAACAATTTCTCATCATCAACCATCTCAGCCATTTTGTTGCAGTATGCCTTGAGATGAGTTACAGGGTATTGGGTTCCTGTATATTTAATGAATTCTGGCACCCTAAACTTTTTAGAAGTGACTATGTTAGGTACCAAACGCATATTGACAACTTTCACTAGGTCACACAAATGGTTTCCCTCAACTGCCCTTATCCTCTCTTCTAGGGTAGTCTATTTTTCCAAACCCTCTTCTTTCACCATCTTGCCCTTTTGAGATTCTTTCTCGGTAGAATCAATGGTAGACGAAATTCTTGAGGGGTATCTTTGTTGGAAATGCATAGCTTGTTGAAATTCAGATGACACCCTATTTGCCCCTAGATTTTGTGGATCGAAATGAGTTACATACATATCTTCAGGTTGAGCTACAAGTGTTGCTTTCCGAATTTATCTCTCAAGGCCTGCTCGAGTAGACTAGTAAGCCTTGCGACTTCTTCTTTAAGATTATCCATCTCTTTTTGATGTTGGGCTTCCAACTGGGCTCTTTCTTTGTTTTCCATTTGTCTTTTTCTCGAATGAGTGTTATAGATGAGTTTCAATGGGGAACTTACATTTCAACCTGCTAAATGTAAATCGTGCAATTATGCAAAAATATTGATAAATAATAATAATAATAAATATGTATGAAATGCAAACTTGCCCTTCACGGGGTGACAATCCTAGTAAAAAGATCCTAATTGTTGAGTGCATCAAGGGGTTAGTCATTATCTAGTTTCAAAGGGTCTCTCGCATGCTCAGTGATCGTCCTTGAAAGGTCGATATGAGGCTTATAAGTAGTGTGAAGATAGAGGCCTTGAGTAATATCAGTTCGACATATCAACCACTTCCAAGTAAACAATCAAGCGAGAGTTGGATGATTTCTAGTATGTGAATTTGTGCTCTGAAGACGAGGGCGAATCTGGGGTACGTGGCTTTTTCTACGGTTTTTTCTTCCTCTCCACTGTTTTTTTTTCTCTCCGTCTCTCTCTCTGTTCAGCCTCGGTTTTGCCCCCTTTTTTTTTCCTCTACCCCCCTGCGCTCTCTCATCTTCTTTGGCTTTATAGCCGAGAGAATGCCAAGCATCTCTACAACCGAAACGGCTTCAAAGCCATTACTTGCAGAAACCGTTCTCGTGGAAGGAGACGAAGAAGGTGACGACCGATTTCTAGAAACGGCGCCGTTTGTGTGATGGGAATGGCCACTTGCAATCTAGTCACTGAAGTTCTGAAATCGTGTAATCAAGCCCTTGGATAAATTGTAATTGGACCCCTGTATTTCGGTGCTTTTTACAAACTAATCCTTGGACTTTAATATGTTTGCAATCGTGCCCCCAATTAACCCCAAAGTTTGCTATTTCTTCAATTAAGTCCCTGATTTTATTAATTTAATTAAATCCAAAGTCCAATTAAGTCTAAAACTTATCAATTCTCTAATTAAGCCCCTGATTGGATTAATTAAATTAATTCCAAGCTTAATTAAGTCTCAAAGTTTATCAATTCTCCAATTAAACCCTTGATTGGATTAATTAAATTAATTACAAGCTCAATTAGATTAATTCCAAAGTTTAATTAAACCCCAAAACTTCCAATCTTGTTGCCCTTAACTCAAATTTTAATTCATTCTTCATTTATTTCATTTTACTTGTTTTTTCATTATCATTATTTTTTTCATCATTTGTTTTCTTTTCAGTAAATAAAATAATAATAATAATAATAATTAAAATAAAGTGGTCAAAAATTGGGTTATGACATTGTGGTTGAGATGGAAACTTACCTTTCTTTTGGAAACTGAGAGCAAATGTTAATTTTGCAAGAGTATCTTTAAAATCTGTCATGCTTTGAGCAAGTTGAGTGTTGATTGTCTCTTGCTTTTCAATGAATGCATGTAATGTTTCCTCAAGATTTCTTCTAGGAGGTGGAGCATAAGGAGGTGCATATCCATGAGAATTTTGGAAATTATGGTGTGCTTGACACGGTGGCTGTGAAGTTTGTGCATTAATGTTATCACTCTTCCAATTGAAATTTGGGTGATTTCTCTAATCAGGGTTGTATGTTTGCGAGTATGGGTTATGATTGGGCCTTTGGAAACTGTTTAAAGCATGGGCTTGTTCATGGAGACATTCCTTAAAAGAAGGCAAAGGTGGATAGTCATTGGTTGAATGTTCATTGGTTTCATAGATTTGACACACAATATCTTGAACAGATTTTAATTGACCATTCTTTTTCAATTGTAGTGCTTCGACTTTTCTAGCTAAAGATGCAAACTTAACTTGGAGGTCATGATCTTTTCTAAGGTTGTACATACCTCCACTAGATTTATGAGGTTGGGTTTTACTTGATGCTTCATAAGTTCCTATAGTGTCCTAATTTTGCGTATTTTCAGCTAGCAAGTCTAGGTACTCCATTGCTTCATTAGGATCTTTATCCTTAAAAGTTCCATTGCACATCAATTTAACCATTTGCCTATCTTTATGAGTTAACCCTTCATAAAAATATAAAACCAATCTCCATGTTTCAAAATCATGACGAGGGCAAGTATTAAGCAAGTCTCGATACCTATCCCAACATTGGTAAAATGTTGCTCCTGGTTTTTGAGTGGAAGTGATTATTTGTCTTTTGAAAGAGTTTGTTCTGTGAGATGGAAAAAACTTCTTTAAAAATTATTGTTGCATTTCATTCCAAGCACGAATGGATCCAGGTCTCAAATTTTGTAGCCATGTTTTAGCTTTATCTTTTAATGAAAAAGGAAAAACTTTTAATCTAATAGTGTTCATGCTACAATTTGAGTCATTATAGGTGTTACAGATCTCCTCAAATTCCCTTAAATGCAAGTATGAATTTTCTAAATCTAAGCCATAAAAAGAAGGTAAAAGTTGAATAATGCCTAACTTAAAATTAAAATGAGATGCATCAGGGGGAAAAACTATGCATGAGGGTGCACTTGTTCTTGTGGGATTCATGTGGTCTCTAAGTGTTCTAACCCGAATATTCTCATTATTCTTATTATGAAGCGATTGGTTATCTTCTTCGGCCATATTTTCTGAAAATGATTGTCATAACCCAAATTTTGATAATTTTTATTTTAATTATTATTATTATTTTATTTACTGAAAAGGATAACAAAATGATGATAAAAAAATAATACTAATGAAAAAACAAGTAAAATGAAGAATGAATTAAAATTTGGATTAAGGGCAACATGATTGATAAGTTTTGAGACTTAATTGAGTTTGAAAATTAATTTAATTAATTCAATTAAGGGTTTAATTGGAGAATTGATAAGTTTTGAGACTTAATTGAGTTTGGAATTAATTTATTTAATCAAATTAAGGGTTTAATTGGAGAATTGATAAGTTTTGAGACTTAATTAAGCTTGAAAATTAATTTAATTAATCTAATCAAGGGTTTAATTGGAGAATTGATAAGTTTTTAGACTTAATTAATAATTGGAGAATTGATAAGTTTTTGGACTTAATTAAGCTTAAAATTAATTTAATTAATCTAATTAGGGACTTAATCGAAGAAATATCAAAGTTTAGGGTTTAATTGGGGTCCAAATTGCAAAAATTAAAATCCAAGGACCAACTTGAAAATGGCGCAGAAATGTAAGGATCCAATTATATTTTAACCAGGGGTTGGATTGCAAAATTAGAAGAATTACAAGGACCAAAATCGCAGCCAGCAAAACGGGGTCGTTTTGCAACGACTGTTCACCGTCTCTTTACTCTACAACGGCTCTGCCATTAAAGGCAGAGACGTTTCGTCCGTTGGCAGCCAACGCGGACGTTTTCTTCATTGAAGGCGTTGGTTACGGAGCATTTAGGGGGGGCAGCCGTTACCACCACCAAGGCTGCCGCTGGCTCTGTAAAGGCTGAGCAAAGGCGACCTCGCGAAGAGAAGAGAAAAAACGGAGCAAGACAGAGGGAAGATACCCAGCAAAACAGAGAGAAAGAAATACACAGAGCAAAAAAAAAAAGAAACAGAGAAAACGCAAACAAAGAAACCCAGAAAAACCAACATTAACATCACCGTCTCCTCAATCCCCCCTGCAAATCAGAAAAAAGAAGAACCCAAGCAGCAAGCCGTGACCTTCATCATCACAGAAACAAAAGGAAAACAGAAGGGGGCAGTCATACACAGACGAGAACGAAATCACCGTGCTGCAAGCCTCCTCGCGATCTCCAGAAGCAGGTAAGCCGTTCTCATTCTCTCTTCATTCTTGTTTGGAATTGTGCAAATGTAAGAACTGTGCGAAGGCAATTTAATTACCTTCGCACAGTTGCTGCACGCGTGCAGTTTAATTAACTCTGTCGGGCCACTGGTTTGGGCCAGTGGCCGGGCTGGCTGGGCTCCCTTTTAGGCTGAGCTGGGCCCGGCCCAAAAAAATATAGATAATAAAAAAAAAATGAAAAGTGTAGAAAAAAATTTTATGTCTTAGAAATTTTTTTTTTATCAATGTACTGGTGTAGAAATAAAAATTTCTCATGTTCTAAAAAAAATGTTTTTTTTTATTATTCACTGATATCAGGATTAGGAATAAAAAAAAATATTGTTTTTAAGCTATGAATATTTACCAACGCCGAGTTGGAGTTATTCGTAGTGGAATATTTACCAAAGCCAGAGTTGAAATTATTCGTGGTGGAACTTTTAATTGGAATTATTCGTGGTGGAACTTTTAATTGGAATTATTTGTGGTGAAATATTTACCAACGCCAGAGTTGGAATTATTCGCGACGGAACTTTTAATTGGAATTATTTGTGTTGGAATATTTACCAATGTCAGAGTTGGAATTATTCATGGTGTAATTTTTAATTGGAATTATTTATGGTGGAATATTTACCGACGTCAGAGTTGGAAATATTCGAGATCAAATATTCATTGACGTCAGAGTCATGAATATTATGATTAAACCATCATTTAAAAAAAAATAAAAAAATATACATGCATTGATTTAAATTTATTTCGTAGGTTTATTCATTGAAATTAGAGTCAATAATATCATACGTTCTTACACACAAATCAACAAAAAGTTTTAGCAAGTTAAGATTAAAACAACAATGCAGCTTACCTCAGGTAAGGTGCGTTAGGGGTGCTAATACTTTCCCTAGCCTCAACCAGTCCCGTACCATAGGATCTCTCTTGACCAGTTAGGGTTCCTAGTGACCATAATACTAGGTGGCGACTCCTTAAACAAGACCTTTTTTCTAAAAGAACAAGATGCTAGAAATCTGTTCTTTTTCCCTAATCAAGATTATTTTTAAGGTCGCCGCGATGTTAGGTGTGACAATGATGAGGATACCCTACAAAGTCTACCACTTAATGTACGTGACCAAACTCTCATGCACATGTAAAAAGAGAATAAAAAGAAGAAGAAAACAAAACAAAAAATAAACAAAGTTAGATACAAGAAAAGCGAAAAGAGAAAATAAAATAAATATTATAATTTGTACAAGAATTTACCTCCCCCGGCAACGGTGCCAAAAACTTGACACAACCAAAAGATTGATGTCTTCTCCCAAGTGCGGGAGTGTCGAAGTAATAAATAACCCAGCAAGACCGGAGTCGAACCACAGGGAGGTTAATTGTATAAATTATAAGCAGCAGCAACAACAACAACAACAACAACAATAATACTACTAGTAGTAATAGTAGTAATAATAATAGTAATAGTAATAGTAATAATACCAAGAATACTATTAATAATGATAATAATAAAGATGAAGAAGAAGAAGAAGTTGATGAGAACTTTGAGATGGAAGATTAACGTAAGGATTAAACAATAATAACAACAAATGTCAAGGTTAAAGGATCCACTAATGGTATTTCAAACAAGTATAGTATAAACTCTTATTATTCAATTGAAAACCACACACAAAGAAGGTTCCAATCAAATTATAAATTGTTAACATGATTACATTAGTTATCTTATTCGAATAATGCTAATACTTGTAAATGTTGTCAGGCATTCATGATTATAACTTATGTTAACAAGAAATCAAGTTCCTTTCATAGCTCAGGTGTCGGTTATAACATACAGTATGGGCTATAAAAGTGCCAAGTATTTGTTGTACCAAGTGTTATACAACATAAATCTAGATTAACTATTTAACAAGCAAAGTATTAAAAGTGAACAAGATAACAAATATAAAGCATGTTAGTATCCAACATTAAGGTCCATGTTAAGTTTATATTATACTTATTATTACACCATTAGTGTACCCTTTTTACCTTGACATAATTAACTTAGCTACACATAATGAAAGAAAGAAACATAAATAAACAAGATAAGAACATAAATGAGAAAGAAGTTAACTAAGTAAAGAAAAGAAAATGAAAGGCATAAACAAGAGATTAATATAAACAAAACTTAAGTATTACAAAAGAGAGAGAGCAAGAGCATGATCTTGATCTGAACACCAAGATGCCTAAATACATGGCAAATGCCTCCTTTTATAGGCCAAAATTTGGAACTATTGATTTGTTGACTAATTGATGAGTGGGTGGCCACATCTTGACTTTGTGACAATTCTTATCTTCTTATCTGCCAAAAAATCATTGATAACGTCATAATTTGAACAGACTTAAATCATGAAAGTTCTAGGAAATTGTCTTAGCTTTTCAGGGTAAACGTTTTAGATCATTTGGACTTCTAGAACTCAAGATATGAGCTGAACACTGAACAGTGTATGGGCTGGGAAGACAGATTCGAACTTCTTCGTTGTTGCTACAATTTGGACTTGAAAATGGCCTTGTTAAATCTTGGACTCCTCATGAAAGTTGTAGGCCTATGTCTTACATTTCCATCCATATAAAGTAGAACTAAATCCAAGATCTACAGCTCCAGATATGACCCAATTACCAAACAATGTTCCAGTTTGGACTTCGCCAACATCTATTTTCTAAGTTTGGCCATCTCTTTGTCCTTTTAGTTTCAGTACTTCAACTCATTAATCAATTCTTTCATTCATGTGATAGGCCTGCATTTAAGATGAACATTTACCATAAATTTAAGGTATCTTATATTATTAGATATGTTATTATAAAACATGCTTTAGTTAAGGAGTTATTGATACTTCAAGTGCAAAATGATGATATAAAACCTTGATAAAAATACATTTTTAAGTACTAATCACAAAGAAAGAGGGAAAAATTAGAGTTTGCATAGATTTCCGAAACTTGAACAAAGTTAGCCCCCAAGATGATTTTCCATTACCACAAATAGATGTTTTGGTTGACATTGTTGTACGTAGTTCCACATACTTCTTTATGGATGGTTTCTCAGGATACAACCAGATAAAAATGGCTCGGAAGATAAGGCGAAGACAGACTTTTGTTACACCTTGGGGAACATATTGTTACAAAGTTATGCCATTCGGTCTGAAGAACACAGGGGCAACCTATCAGAGAGCCATGGTGGCTTTGTTTCATGACATGATAAATAAAGAAATTGAGGTGTATGTAGATGATATGATCGCAAAGTCAAAGAAAGGAGAAGATCATGTAAAGGTTTTGAGAAAACTATTTGAGAGGTTGAGGAAATACGAACTAAAGCTCAACCCTGCAAAATGTTCATTTGGGGTTAAGTCCGGAAAGCTACTAGGATTTGTGGTAAGCGTACGAGGTATAGAGGTAGATCCTAACAAAGTAAGGGCCATCCAATCTATGCCATCCCCAAAACCGAGAAGGAGGTAAGAGGATTCTTGGGAAGATTGAACTACATCGCCCGATTTATAGCTCAGTTGACCACAACATGTGAACCTATTTTCCAGCTTTTAGAAAAAAGAATCCTGGGACTTGGAATGAGGAGTGTGAGGTGGCATTCAATAAAATCAAACATTATTTACAAAGTCCACCTTTGCTTGTTCCTCCTATATCGGAAGGCCTTTAATACTGTATCGACGTGGCTGATCGAGGCACTACAGGATGTTTATTGGGTCAACATGATGAAACCGGGAGAAAAGAAAGGGTCATTTATTACTTAAGTAAGAAGTTCATTGAATGCGAGTCTAGATACACGGTGATAGAAAAGTTCTGTTGTGCATTGGTATGAGCGACAAAAAGATTACGACATTATATGTTGTATCACACCACTTGGTTGATTTCAAAAGTGGATCCATTGAGGTATATCTGTAACAAACCCTATCTCTTGAGTCGAATTGCAAGGTGGCAAGTTTTGTTGGTAGAATATGATATAGTGTATATGACAAGGAAAGCCGTGAAGGGAAGTGCGATTGCTAATCACCTAGCTGATAACGCTATTGAAGATTATGAGCCATTAGATTTTGATTTCCCTGATGAAAATGTATTATCAATAGAAGAAGGAGAAGGGATGACAGATTGGTGGACTATGTTTTTTGATGGGGCAGTAAATGTGTATGGTAATAGGGCCGGTGCGGTAATAATCTCTCCCGATAAGAAGTAGTATCCGGTATCAGTTAAATTATATTTTTAATGCACCAATAATATAGCTGAGTACGAGGCTTGTATCCTGGGTTTAGAAGTCGCATTAGAGCTAAAGATTGAAAAAATAGATGTGTATGGTGACTCAATGTTGATTATTTGTCGTGGAAAGGAGAATGGCAAACCAAAGAAGAAAAATTAAGGCCATACCAGGAATATTTATCCACACCTTGTCGAAGAGTTTAAAGAGATAAAGTTCACCCATCTAGGGATAGAAGGAAATCATTTTGTGGACGCTTTGGCTAAATTGGCTACTATGGCTACAATTGATCTTGGGCGTAAAGTACAACCTGTGCATATTTACATCAGAAATAACCCAGCTCATTGTTGCTCGATTGAAGGAGAGATAGATGGAAAGCTTTGGTATTACGATATCAAGAATTTTGTGCAAAATTAGGAATATCCAAAGGGAGCATCAAAGATGGATAAGAAAACCCTAAAAAGATTAGCCAGGGATTTCTATTTAGATGGAGAGATTCTCGTATAAAAGATCATTTGACGAAACCTTGCTAAGGTGTTTGAATGAGACAGATGCTAGAAATGCTTTACGAGAGGTTCATGAAGGGATTTGCTCAACTCATGCTAATGGCCATATGGTAGCAAGGAAAATACAAAGGGCCGGTTATTTCTGGATGACGTTAGAGAAAGACTACATCGACTATGTCAGGAAATGTCACAAGTGTCAAGTGCATAGTGATAAGGTCAATGCACCTCCAACTCCGCCATTTAATCTAGCATCTCCATGGCCATTCTCAATGTGGGGAATTGATGTGATTGGGCCTGTTAACCCAAAAGTCAGCAATGAGCATAGATTCATTCTCGTAGCTATTGACTATTTTATAAAATGGGTCGAAGCCAGTTCATATACCCATGTGACACAAAAGGTGATGAAAAAGTTCATTGAAAAAGACTTGATTTGTCGGTATGGTCCACCTAAAAAAATAGTGACTGATAATGCATATAATTTCAATGGCAAAGCAATAGTGGAGTTCTGTACAAAATGAAAAATCAAGCATTCAAATTCCTCCCCATACAGGCCAAAGATGAATGGTGCTGTGGAAGCTACCAACAAAAACATCAAGAAAATTATTCAGAAAAAGGTAGTTACTTACAAAGACTGGCACGAAATGTTACCATTTACTCTCCATGCATATCGCACTGCAGTAAGAACCTCGACAGCAGCCACTCCCATCATTCACATCCTCTCCACCATCAGTCTGTTTTTAAAACTAAAATTTCTCATCAGAGTTTAAATATATAAATAATCATCTTCTTTCTATTGATTACTACCGCAAGCTACCATAACATGCAAATAACATATTATAAAGTTATAAGGTGGCATACGGTCTAGGGAAAGATATTACATGGATCGGGGTGTAGCCCGATAGTAGTATTCATTGCTGCATTGCAGACTTAGCTAGCTAAATTAAGATATTATTAAGACAACAGCAAATTGATATGTCACTCTGGATAAGCCTCGATAATAGATTGCAAAGCTGGAATCTTGATGATTTTATAGCGAGGGAAGCCTCCTTCCTCTAATAATTTCTTCCATTCTTGCTCAGTTCTCTCCTTCCCACCCGAGGCCTGTGCAATCATTATTAAATCCATTACCATTCTTATATCATCAAATTGATCACGATAATCATCTGTTTGTAGAACTATATCAACTATGATAAGCTTTCCAGTTTTTTCAGGTATTGCTTTCTTGCAATTTCTCAAAATTTCAACGCCTGATTCATCGGTAAAACCATGCATTGTCCGCTGTAGAAATACAAAAGAAGAAAAGGAAAAATTAATGCTCAAGAAAAGGATATCTATCGTTGTTTTTTTGATGAATTATCTATCGTTGTATTAATATGAGCCCCAATAAAATTTCTAATAGGGCACTGACCTGCATGAAAATAGCATCAGCATTAGGAATAGCCTCAAACATATTTCCTGCAACATGGGAAACTCCTTCATATTTTGGTGCTGTTGCTACAACATGTGGCAGATCGAAGTTTATTCCTTTGATGTGTGGGTAGGCCCTGACAATCTCTGCTACATGTCCTCCAATACCACCAGCAACATCCACCAATGATCTAATATTGTTGAAACCATCTTTGTATTGTGATAAAATTTCCCTCATCACGATCTTTGATGTGCATGCCATGGCCTCATTGAAAATCCTATTGACCTCAGGATTTCGAGACGCAAGATCCCACATTTCACAGCCATGAGCCTTCGAGAAAGCGGTTCCACCTTCTTTCACACATTGGCTCAAGCAATGCCACGGTGCTAGGAACCATGGATTGTTTTGCATGATTATTAAAGAAGCGAGGCTTCGTTCAGAGTCATGCATTAGCAATCTTGATTTTTGATTCAAGCCAAAGAGTGTTTCTCCTCCATCTGATGGGTGGTGTGCAGTAAATATTTCTTTTCTGACCAAATATCTCATGATACGAGCAAGATAAGACATGTCCGAGCTCGGTGAGTTAATACCTGAAATCATGAAGGATACAAGAAAAAAAAATCTGTATATTGCAACTTATATACAACAGATTTCTTTCTCGAAATTAATACTATATATGTTGTGCTTTGGTGAGGCTAGGGATACCAATATAATGTTAAAATATTTGTTCATGTGTTCCTTTAGTTTAAGAAGTTGTATCAAGAACTTACACCATGCATCAAACAACAACTTAGGGGAATCACCTTGTGGTGGGTGTATTGACTAGCTACTAAGTCAAAATGCAAGATATATGTCCTGATATCATGTTAAAAATTAAGGATCCAGATTTAAAAAAAAAAACATGATGAAAGAAGGATAATTAAGAATAGTAGCTAGGTAAAGCTGTAAATTAATTAGTAGTTTAATGTAGAGACTATATCTTATTATTGTATGTAAAGACCTATTTTATTGATATAAAAGAATAACATTTATAGGTTATATAATAGCATCTATGTTTTAATTATATACTAATCTTTAGGCTAGAATCAAGGTTTATAGTTCACTAGTATCTTCAGAGTGGGATTAAAGTACTAAATAGTGATTTTGGACAAAACTATAACTTAGATTTTTAAAAGTATTTAAGAAATATTTTATTATTATTTTTTATGTATGTTTGACAAGTAGGGCTTTCGACAATTCTCATTTAATACTTGAAGATTTTGTTAAGTGATGGTACGTAATTTTCATTTCAAAAGACGTAATTAACAAATATACTTTACTTATTTTTTAGATTTTTTGTTAAGTGGAGTCCTCGGATTATTGCCCAAGTGGCCTTTAGTTTAAGCTATTTTTGAGTATATATCTTCAAAATATGAAATTCATATCCCTACAATCTTTAACATCTCATTCTTATATAAAAAAAATTCAAAACATATTATGAAACATATGTACAAAGAGAGTAAACTATAGTATACTTTGGAAACATTTATATGAAGTCCTAGGATAATCTTAGGAAAAATTAATCAATTTTATCGTTTATGTATTTAACATAAAAGATTTGGGTTATAACGGAGAGATTCGGATTTGACATTTCTTTGAAAAGGGAGAAAAATAATTTTCACTTGAGCTACATTTTAATGGTCAAAATAAAACGTCTAAATGTAAAACTACTTGACCAATACTTTATCATGAACTCTTAAAACCTATACTATTTAAATTTACCAAAATGGCTTTGTAGTTTTCAACAGTAGAATAATATGCATAGTAATGCTAATAATTTAATTGCTATACTTATGTAAGCAAAGAAAAGGATTGAAGGAAGAGTTGAAACCTGAAGCTATTTGGGACAGAGAGATTGGACGACCGTGAGAATTTATTATATCTGCCAGTCTAAGCTCCACCGCACACTTTAAAGCCATAGAATCAACAAAACCAAGCGAGAGTTGCGATATTTCAAATTGGCTTTTGAAAAATGCCTCTGCCTCTTGTGATGCCATTCTCAGCTTCTGTTTTCCCCAACAAGCCTAAGTTCACCCTCCAAAAGTTTGTGAGATAATAGTATAATTTATAGACGGGGCCGGCAGGTAAAATGCAATTTAGTTTTTTTGGTTATGTTTGTAATAGATAAGTATAATTGTAGTCTTGCGTAATGCATTGATTGTTAAGAGAGAGAGAGAGAGAGAGAGAGAGAGAGAGAGAGAGAGAGAGAGAGATGAAGAGAATTAATTTTCTACTATGAGGTTAATCAAAGATTAGAAGTTGAATTAGGCTGCCATAAATTTGTGGGCACAGGCTATTCGTTGCCTAGCGGTATCCAATTTATTTAGAAAATTAAATGGACAATTAATTTCAACATGTACTCCGGTATATTAAGTTTTAAGCTTTAGAATAAAAATCAACTATTAGGTTAATAGATATTAGGAGTTGAATTAGGCTGCCAAAAATTTGTGAGTACAGGCTATTTGTTGGCTAACGGTATCAAATTTATATAGAAAATTAATGTTAGATGTTGAGAAGTTCCTTGAATTCAGCATCTCTAGCAAATCTCAATAAACTATACGATAATGTTTGTGTCGTATGTGAGTAGTGTTACGATGATCATCCTCCCATATTGGGATTTGGATGCGGGAAGAACAAGAAATTATTGTCTTTTTTATTATAATTTATGAAAAAATTACAAAAGACCAACTTGTATATTTTAGGGGAGAAAAGAGAGAAGAAGAAGAAAAAAAGCTCTACTAGTGACAAATCAGCTCCGCCACCGACACACCGACCCACAACCACCGACACACGCCGTAACAGCAAGAAGATGATGCAATTATTCTTTTAATAACATGGTGGAAGAACATTTTTCCACTAGAAGATGCCGCACACACCTAACAAAACGTGTGAGTACCTCCCAAACGCCGGCGTGTACGCCACTAGCAATGTTTTTCATTTAAATAATAATTAACCCTTAGTAAGAGATCAAAATTCCCTCAATGAACCTGGCAATTAAAAAACACAGTGAAAAGACCAAACGTACCCTAGATGCATGGTTTAATTATTTTTTTTATTCCAAGGGTAAACTTGTTATTTTAATGTATTTTAAAAAATACCCTTTGATACTCCATAGTTCAGCCTTTATAGCGTCTTATTTTTCATCCCAAAGGCTTTTATTGTGGGCTCAAGCCCAACCATTCTACAAAAGTCTTCAAAAAAGGGCAAGAGTGTCCACCTATTGGGATGTAGTTGGCCCAAGCTTAGTTGATTGTAGATAAACACATCCCTCACAAATCCCTAGAGAGAGAAATAATACCCTTTCATGTACATGTAATGGGGGTAGTGATCTCGAAGAGACTCTTAGAGGTTCTAAGTGTCATTTTGCTGATATGCTCATTAGGGAGAGGCATCTGGGCAACGTACTCACCAAGTTATTGGCGAACCACGAATTCCACGTCCGCGACGCAAATGTTGCTAGGGACATCATCCTTAGAGGTCTGAGGCAACCCCCCTCTCTCTTATGTCGGTCTCTGGTAAGGACAGGGGAGGGACTTTTACGAGACCCCTTCTTTTGAGCACCTTTAGTAGGACAAGCAAATGGATCCCTACAAGAGGATCTTCTCTTCTCTGCACTAGAAAACAATGCCAATACGGCATCCCTTTGAGAACCTGAACTCTTTGTCAAGAGCCGGAGCATTTCTTTTTCTTGAATTAGGTCCCGTGTTTCTAGACTTCATTAATTCTGGTTGAACATGAAAGATCATTTAAAAAATTTTTGAGGATGATTCATACAAGTTTTTCTTTGGTCAAGGAAGACATAACTTGAGGTCTTATCCACGAGAGTAGTTTTTTTCTCCTTCTTTACTGATGAGACGAAGTAAAAGTAAAGGCAAAAGTAAAAACAACTAAGGTTATAAATAAAAGATTTTTTTTGTGCTACACCCTTACTATTGGATGAAATATTTTTTTGTGTCATGAAATATCTCGAGAAGGCTTCATAAGTGCTATTGAGTGCTAGTCATCGAGAAGGCTACATGAGTGCTACATTGAGTACTAGTCGTCGTTTCGTTCCCCAAGGGGAACCTCTTACCCATAGAAAGAATCCACCTAGACTTGAGGATCCCAAAGGTGCTAGTAGGGATGCATAAAGATCTTATGGGAAAGATAAAAAGGTTCTGACCTTCAACGTGCAAAGGCTTTTGAAAATTTTCGCGTATAATATCCAAAGATTTGGGAGGCTATTGATAGATCATCATTTATTGCTTTTTTTTTATTTGTTTGAAACTGGCTAGCCATAGAAGGGTTATGATCCATTGTCCTTGGGCTTAGCCAAACGCTAAGCCCAAATGCCTGTGAGTTTGGCGAGTTGCCAAACCCATCGTCCCTAGGTTCATCCAAGCGCTGAGCTTAGAGGTAATTTGATGAAATAAAGATATTTTATCCTGATAGGATTGTAGGTTATAGATATTTTTATCTTGATTGGAACGTAGATTAAAGATATTTTATCCTAATGGATTAGAGATATTTTATCCCGATGGGACCGTAGATCGAGACTCGTAGATCGTAGATATTTTATCATGATAGGACAAAGTTATTTTATCATGATGGGACATAGATATTTTGTGGACAAGCCAAACTTTTCCCTACAAGGAAGAAAAGCATACAAGGAGCTATAAAAGGAGGAAAAAGAGATGACCGTGCAAGGTTCAATGTTTTTCTCTTTTCTTTAACAATGAAAATTATTTCTTAAAGAAAAAACCTTTTCTCAAAGGGATAATTTATCTTTCACTAAACCGATTCTAATTTACTCATCAAAGTGTCCTTAAACAAATAAAATGAAGCCTTTTGCAGGTAACGACGATGATCTATTTGTTCTTTTACGATGGAAGGTCAAGTTAAATTGTCGAATCGGGATATTAATGACTTTACCACAAACTCGGGCCCAACCTTCAAGCCTAAGAGAAAAATAGGACCTCAAGTTAAGATTAGAGAGACAGTCTTTTGTATAATTGTGATGAATGATTGATAAACCAACCATCCCATTGTATTTATACCTTGAGGGTTGTATACAATACAATGGTGGAATGTACTACACATGATAACTATCCCTATATATAATGTATTTACATATATGTAGACTCTTTCCTTAATACACCTCGTCAAGCTGAAGGTGGAGATTCCACCCGAAGCTTGGATCTAAAATAAGCAAATGAGACTGGAGGGAGAGGCTTGGTAAGAACATCCGCGAGTTGATCCTTTGAAGAGATGAACCGTATCTGAATTTCTCTCTTAGCAACGTGATCACGGACAAAATGATAATCAACTTCAACATGTTTAGTACGAGCGTGGAACATCGGATTGGCAGATAAGAAAGTGGCCCTAAGTTATCACACCATAACGTAGTCATGGATGGAGTGGAAATTCGAAGTTTTGCCAATAAGAACGAATCCATAAAATTTCAGCAGTACCATCAGCCAAGGCTTTGTATTCTGCTTCTGTAGAAGATCTAGCAACAGCGCATTGTTTCCCGTATTTCCATAAGATAGGTGTAGAACCAAGGTACACAAGATAACCACCTGTTGATTTTCAATCGTCAATACTACCTGCCCAATCAGCATCTATGAAACCATGAAGAGTCAAAAGAGAGTCTCGAGTAATGTGCAGAACATAGGTTGCTGTAGCCTGCAGGTAATGTAGGATATGTTTAACAACAGCCCAATGATCATCAGTAAGGGCATGCATAAATTGACATACTTTGTTGATCGCATAACAAATATCAAGTCGAGTGAAAGTAAGATATTGTAGTGCTCCAACAATCTGACGATACCATGTCGGATCAGAGTGAAGAGTACCAGGCACAATTCCTAGTTTAGAGGAGATAGATAGAGGAGTATCAACCGGTTTGCAGGAAGCCATACCTGCTCGTTGGATATTATCGAGTGCATACTTGTGTTGACTTAACAAGATACCCGTAGCTGTAGGTTTAACTTCAATGCCCAAGAAGAAATGAACATAACCCAAATCCCGAAGCTTAAATTCTATTTGCAGTAAAGTAATCAATCTATGAAGCAAGGCTGAGTTACTCCCGGTTAGTAAAATATCATCCACATACACAAACAAATAAATAATGGCACCATTAAGAGAGAGAATAAACAGAGAAGTATCAACCTTGGATGCCTGAAATCCAATGGAAAGGAGGTGCTTGTTTCAAGCCATACAAAGATTTATGAAGACGACACACATGAGATGACATAGCAGAATCAGCAAACCCCGGTGGTTGTGCCATGTATACCTCCTCTTGAAGAATGCAACCATATGAGACAGCAATAGTGAGCACAAGATATACCATTATAGGCTTAACCACCGGGCTAATCATCTCCAAATAATCAATCCCTTCTTGCTAAGAGAAGCCATGGGCAACCAACCGTGCTTTATATCGGTCAATCCGACCATCGGCGTGGCGTTTAATCTTATAAACCCACCTACTACCAATCACATTTATAGACGGATGAGAGGGCACTAATGACCAAGTATGATTAGAGTGAAGTGCCCGGATTTCCTCCTGCATGGCATTATGCCAAACCAAATACATGTTGGCATCCTTAAAAGACAGAGGCTCCTGTTGAGGTAACGTTACAACTCGTGAGGAAGTTGCAACACTGAAGTTAGCATCCTTTGATGGACGTGGTGGAAGCATCATAGGATGGAGGCGGGCCGACTGGGAGGAGTTGTTATCAACACTAGCCGGTATCTCATTGAAGCTGGAATTTTGACAGATCAACACATAGATTAATTCTATGAGAGGAATCAGAGGAAGAACCTGATGAGGAGCTCAATATATGTGCAGGCTGTGGGGTAGAACCAGCTGTAGAATTTGCTGGAGTCACCGCTAGAACAGGGGAACCAGCAGGGGAAGAACTAGGGGAGCTGGCAGGAGTGATCTGAACCTGTACTGCATGCGAGGGTGGCGAATCTAAACCTGTACCTACAACATGATCATGATAATAACATGCAGATAATGGTAAAGAGCCAAATGAGATGTAAGTGGTGTGTGGGGTAACGGTGGAAGGGTCGAAGATGGTGGTTTTGGATGATATAAAGTAACTGGTATAGTGGCGGCAGGATTTGTAGGTGGGACCGCAACTGTTCGATTTACCAAGAGGAAAAACATGTTCATGAAACTGTACATGACGAGCAAGATAAATATGTTTGGATGTCAAGTCAAGATATCGATAACCTAAATGAGATTTACTATATCCTTGAAAAACACAAGCATATGAACAAAAATCCAACTTATGAGTATTGTATGGACGGAGGAATGGAAAACAAAGACACCCAAACATACGAAGAAAAGCATAATTAGGAGATGATTTTAAAAGACATTCAAAGTAAATAGAGCTTTCAAAGGCATAACTCTAATATTTAAGGGGAGCATGACATTGCCCAAGAAGGGTAAGTCCAGTTTTGACAATATGTCTATGACGACGTTCAACCATGCCATTTTGATCATGGGTGTGCGGGCAGATCACACGGTGATGAATACCAATTGTTTTAAAATATGTATTGAGTTTTCGATATTCACCACCCAAATCTATTTGAATAGATTTTATTTTAAAAGAAAATTGGCGCTCAACGAGCGCTTGAAACTGATGAAAAATATTAAAAACATCAAACTTAGCAATCATTGGATAAAACCAGATAAACTTTATATGGGCATCCATAAAAATAACAAAATAGTGAAAACCGTCTGATGACAACATAGGGGAGGGAACCTAGACATCACTAAAAATTAAATCAAGAGGTTTGATGACCCGTACTTTTTAGAGTCAGGTGACACGACTTGCCCAAAGGACATGCAGGACAATTAAAATTAAAACATTTTGTCGTACATGACACTTTTTTATTTTTCACCAACAAATGCGTAATGCTTGGGCTTGGATGCCCAAGTCGATGATGCCACATATCAGCGGAAGTAGAGAGACATGTAGATGAGAAAGCCTGAGGCAATGACATGGCAGACGACTCAAACAAAACATATAGACCATCTCTACTCTAACCGGAAAGAAGCACTTCCTTTGTCATGAGGTCCTTAATATAAAATAAACAGGAATGAAATTCAAAAAACACTTTATTCTCAAGGCAAAATTTTTGAACAGATAGTAGAGGTTTTTTAATGGCAGAAACATGTAAAATATTGGATAAAGTAAAGGTGTGTTTTGGGGAATGAATTTTAGAGTGAGCAATATTAGAAATAACAAGGCCTTTACCATCACCAACATGCAGATGATCATTACCAAGGTAAGGTTCTGAACTAGTCATACTAGCAATATCTAGCGTTACATGATGATTTGCACCAGTATCAAGAAACCATGTGATAGGAGATGTTGCAGGAGCATTATTAAATGTGAGATTGGCAGTGGCTTGGAAAGGATGATTAGCCAATTGAGAGCATTGTTGGGCGGTATGCCTATATTCATAACACAACTGACATTTTACACTGCGATTATACCCACCAAAGCGATTACCTTGCTACCCAAATTGTCTTGATAGCCGAGAGGGAGATCCAGAAAACTGTCTTGAGGATAATCGGTATTTCTATTGCCCAAATTGCTGACCTGCGGTATAACTGTTGTTTCCATTATTTCCACAATAAGCATTGTTGTGATTATTATTATTTCTCCAAATTTCCCATGAAACCCCGCCTCGTCTAGCATTATTAAAGCTCGAGTGATTCTACAAAGAAAGCAAACGGTTGTCTGCGGTGGGGTTGGTAACAAAGGTGTCATATTATCTGCTGGTTGGAGAGTAGCTTTGTGGAGAAATTCATGTGTAAATAGACTGCTAAGGAGATCAGTGTAGGAGATGGGATCAGCCTTGGTAGACAAGCTGGTGATAAGATCTTTAAATTCGCTACGTAACCCCTGAAACACATATAGGTTGAATTCTGCCAAAGATATTGGTAAGCCAGCCACAGCAAGTTCATCAAACAATGCTTTTGCCTTCTGCAAGTAGGTACTAGCAGAATCATCATGCTGGCGCAGCTCTTGGAAGGAACCGTGAAGTTGCATGATCCTGGAATTTGAAGGAGACACAAGAGTTGTTTCCAGTGTTCTCCAAATATCATAGGAGGTGTTACAATCCACAACTAAATGCAGAACTTCCACTGAGAGAGAGGATAAGAGGGCACTCATGATTAAGTGATCTTGCTGCTTCCATGTCAAGTATGCGGGATTGACAGAGGATGAAAATACTGCAGCAGATTCCAAATGAGAAGGAGGACATGTTGATGTGTCGTCAACAAAAGAGTATACGCCTTGGCCTAAGAGGAACGGCTTCATCTACATCCTCCAATACAGAAAGTTAGTATTGGAGAGTTTTAAAGACATTACCTGTTGCGTGTTAGGAAGGGATATGATGGCAGCAGCAGGGGACACACCATAGGTGGTTGTCGGCACCATAATGGAGAAAGAAGATTGGGGTGTAGATGCAGCAGAATAATGAAGTTCTTGATTGTCTATAGAAGAAAGAAGTTTGGCAGAACACATTCTTGATTGTTAGGAAGGGTAGAAATTTGCAGATGACGTTCTTGATATTTGCTAGAAGAAGAGAACCGGATGTAAGGGAGAAGTCTGAAAGAAGGTGAAGAAGGCTGCTTGGAAAGAAGACCGCCGGACGATAGAAGGTCGCTGGATGTTTGTTTTGCTCGATACCAAGTTAAGATTAGAGAGATAGTCTTTTGTATAATTGTGATGAATGATTGATAAACCAACCATCCCTTTGTATTTATACCGTTAGGGTTGTATACAATACAATGGTCACTACCAGAAAACCGATAAATACAAACGGAAATACCGAGGGAATATTTCCGTCGGTAAATTTTCGAGGGATTTTACCAATGGACATATTCCCTCGGTATATACCGAGGGAATTATGGAGGGACAAAAAAATTAAAACAAAGCAAAAAAAAATGATGACGTGTTAGGATTTACCAACGGAATTACCAACAGAATTTATTCCGTCGGTAAAATCCGTCGATAAACTTGTTTACACTATTCATCATGTCAATTACAAAGGAAATCATCGACGAACAAAATCCGTCGGTATTTTCCAGGGAGCTCCAGAACTGTTTACTTTCCAATTGCACTGTTAATTGTTGTTCTTTACGGACAACATCACCGACGGATTGAAAAGTCGTCGGTGTTATTTGGCGGTTTTTTGAAAAAATTCAATGGATTTAAAATTTTCATTTAAATATTACAGACGGAATCACCGACGGACTGAAAAATCGTCGGTAATTGTTGGCGGTTTCTGAAAACTTTTTACGAAATTGAAAATTTAAATTAAATATTACCGACGGAATTACCGACGGAATAATTAAAAAATATTAATATTCAATTATCCGTCGGTAAATCCGTAGCTAACGCGCCCTAATAAAAAGCCCGAATCCCTTATTTCTCAAGAGATAGACTTATTTCTTCTTCTTCTTCTACTTCTTCTTCTTATTCTTCTACTTCTACTTCTTCTTCTTCTTCTTCTTCTTCACTATATATAAAAAACATCAATATCTAGTTCTTTCTCTTCTTTTCTCTCCTCATCTCCTTCTCTTTTTCTTCATGCTCGGGTATGTCTTCTTCTTCTTTCTTCTTTTATCCTCTTAGTTTTTTTTAATTAATATGCTTTACAAAAAAAAAATTCTCTCCTTAGCTTCACTTGCAACTACATTAAGGTAAGATTTTTCTTCTTTTTTCATGATTTTTTAACCCTTTATATTTGTTTTTTATTTTATTTTTAATTGTTTTTGTTCTTAATAATTGTGTAAATGTTGTTGTGAGATTTGTTTTTTCATATGAGATTAATTTTTAGTTGATTTATTTGTAGGATTTTTAAATTTTTAGCAATTGCAACTTCATTTTTTTCATATGAATTTTTTTAGTTGAATTTATTTTTTCATTTTATTTATTTGTTGCAAATTTGTTTGAGTTGATTTTCTTATTTTTTTTCAAGCATTTTGAGTATATATTATACAGTGTTGATTTATGTTAATTTAATTATTTTATAATTTCATAAAATTATTTTTTTTTTACTTTTTTTAAATAATTACCGATGGAATTGCCATCGGGAATTCCGTCGGTAAATCCGTTTGTAATAAAAAATATTATTACCGAGGGATATACCGACGAAATGAAGCGGGTAATTTTATTTTTTTATTTCCGACGGATTTACCGACAGATAAAAAATTATCGATGAAGGATTCACCGACGGAGCATTTCCGTCGGTGATGTCGTCGGTAAATTAATTACCGACGGAATATGTGTCTTACGCCGACGGAAAAATTCCGTCGATAAAACTGTTAAATCTTGCAGTGGGTGGAATATACTACACATGATAACTATTTGTATATATAATGTATTTACATATACGTGGACTCTTTCCTTAATACCTCATCACGAGGGAAACCTCTTTCCTCTAATAAATTCTTCCATTCTTGATCAGGTCTCTCCTTCCCACCTGTGGAGTGTGCAAACATCACTAAATCCATTACCGTTGTTATCATTATATTATTTTCTACCATCGAAGATTGTGGTGGAGCAATATAGGAGAATGTGCTTCTAACTCATTAACTTAGAAGTTCAATTCTCACCATCGAAAATGTTCATTTTCTTCGTGTAATATTGCATATTGATTGTTAATAGATTCAAAGTGTCTGGTTCTTGGAATCGATCCAAGGCCAGGGGTGATAGGGCGCTGACCTAGCTCTGTGAGTGGTGGATCGAGTCTCAGTTACGTAAAGACTAATCCAAAAATATCTCCAATACTATAAAACATATATATATAATCATCTAGTTTCTATAGATTACAACCACAAGCGACCATCATAATCAATAATATATTATAAAGCTTTAAGAATCTATGAATACAGTTTAGGGAAAGGCGTTACATGGGTCGGATTATTATGCCTAATATTATTATTGACTGCTGCATCGCAGGCGTAGTTTACTTATTTAAGATATTATCATGACAATAACAAATTGATATTTCACTCTGGATAAGCCTCGATAATAGATTCCAAAGCTGGCATCTTGATGATTTTATAGCGAGAGAAGCCTCCTTCCTCTAATAATTTCTTCCATTCTTGCTCAGTTCTCTCCTTCCCACCAGTGGTCATTGCAAACATCACTAAATCCATCACCATTCTTATATCATCAAATTGATCACAATGATCATCTGTTGGTAGAACTATATCAACTATGATAAGCTTTCCAGTTTTTTCAGGTATTGCTTTCTTGCAATTTCTCAAAATTTCAACGCATGATTCATCTGTCCAATTATGCAATATCCGCTGTAAAAATACAAAAAAAAAGAAAAGGAATAAGCATATGTAAAATTAATGCTCAAGGAAAGGATATCTATCGTTGTTTTTTTGATGAATTATCTATCGTCATATTAATTTGAGCCCCAGTAAAATCTCTACCAGGGCACTGACCTGTATGAAAATAGCATCAGCATTAGGAATAGCCTCAAACATATTTCCTGCAACATGGGAAACTCCTTCATATTTTGGTGCTGTTGCTACAACATGTGGCAGATCGAAGTTTATTCCTTCAATGTGTGGGTAGGCCCTCACAATCTCTGCTACATGTCCTCCAATACCACCAGCAACATCCACCAATGATCTAATATTGTTGAAACCATCTTTGTAATGTGATAAAATTGCCCTCATCGTGATATTTGATGTGCATGCCATGGCCTCATTGAAAATCCTATTGACCTCAGGATTTCGAGACGAAAAATCCCACAGTTCACAGCCATGAGCCTTCGAGAAAGCGGTTCCACCTTCTTTGATACATTGGCTCAAGCAATGCCACGCTGCTAGGAACCATGAACTGTGTGGCATGATTATTATAGAAACGAGGCTTCGTTCAGAGTCATGCATTAGCATTCTTGATTTTTGATTCAGCTCAAAGAGTGTTTCTCCTCCATCTGACGGGGGGTGTGCAGTAAAAATTTCTTTTCTGACCAAATATCTCATGATACGAGCAAGATAAGAAATGTCCGTGCTAGGTGAGTTGATACCTGAAATCATGATGGATACAAGAAGAAAAATCTGTATATTGCAACTTATATACAGCATATTTCATTTTCGAAATTAATACTATATATGTTGTGCTTTGGTGTGGCTAGGGATACCAATATAATGTTAAAATATTTCTTCACGTGTTCCTTTAGTTTAAAAAGTTGTATCTAGAACTTATACCATGCATCAAACAACAACTTGGGCGAATCACCTAGTGTTGGGTATACTGACCAGCTACGATGTTAAAATTCAAGACATATGCCTTGATATCATGTTAAAAATTAAGCATCCATGATTTAAAAAAAAATACTTGAAGAAAGAATTGGATAATTAAGAATAGTAGCTAGGTAAAGCTGTAAATTAGTAGTTTAATGCAGAGACTATGTCTTATTATTATATGTAAAGACATATTTTATTGATATAAAAGAATAACATTTATGGGTTGTATAGTAGTATCTATGTTTTAATTATATACTAATCTTTAGGCTAGAATCAAGGTTTATAGTTTACTGGTATCTTCGGAACGAGCTTAAAATAAATAGTGATCTTGGACAAAACTATAACTTATATTTTTTAAAATATATAAGAAATATTTTGTTATTATTTTTTATGCATGCTTGACAAGTAGGGTCTTCGACAATTCTTATTTAGTAATTGAAGGTTTTGTTAGATGATAATTTTCATAAGACGTAATTAACAAATATACTTTGTTTATTTTTTTGAATTTTCTATTAAGTGGGAGAATCCGACTATTGTCCAAGTAGCCTTTAATTTAAGCTATTTCTGAGTATTTTTAAAATATAAAATTCATATATATATATCCCTACCATCTTTAACATCTCATTCTAACATATGGAAAAGAAAATCGAAACATGTTTAACATCTCATTCTAACATATAGAAAAGAAAATCGAAACATGTTATGAAACATATATACAAAGAGATTTAACTATATTATACTTTGGAAACATTTATATGAGGTCCTAGGATAATCTTAGGAACAATTACACAATTTTATCGTTTATGTATTTAACATAAAAGATTTGGGTTAAAACGGAGAGATTCGGATTTGACATTTCTTTGAAAAGGGAGAAAAATAATTTTCACTTGAGCTACATTTTAATGGTCAAAATAAAACGTCTAAATGCAAAACTACTTAACCAATATTTTATGAACTCTTAAACCTATACTATTTAAATTTACCAAAATGACTTTGTAGTTTTCAACAGTAGAATAATACGCATAGTAATGCTAATTAATAATTTAATAGCAAAGAAAAGGATTGAAGGAAGAGTTGAAACCTGAAGCTATTTGGGACAGAGAGATTGGACGACCGTGAGAATTTATTATTTCTGGCAGTCTAAGCTCCACCGCACACTTTAAAGCCATAGAATCAACAAAACCAAGCGAGAGTTGGAATATTTCAAATTGGCTTTTGAAAAATGCTTCTGCCTCTTGTGATGCCATTCTCAGCTTCTGTTTTCCCCAACAAGCCTAAGTTCACCCTCCAAAAGTTTCTGAGATAATAGTATAATTTATAGACGGGGCCGGCAGGTAAAAAGCAATTTTTTTTTTCTTTTTGGTTATGTAATTGTAGTCTTGCGTAATACATTGCTTGTTAGGAAACAGAGAGAGAGAGAGAGAGAGAGCGATGAAGAGAATTAATTTTCTACTATGAGGTTAATTAAAGATTAGAAGTTGGATTAGGCTGCCATAAATTTGTGGGCATAGGCTATTTGTTGCGTAGCGGTATCCAATTTATTTAGAAAATTAAATGGACAATTAATTTTCAACATGTACTCCAGTATATTAAGTTTTTTAGCTTTACAATAAAATCAGCTATTAGGTTAATTGAATATTAGGAGTTGAATTAGGCTGCCTAAAATTTGTGAGTACAGGCTATTTGTTGCCTAACGGTATCAAATTTATATAGAAAATTAATGGTAGATGTTGAGAAGTTCGCATCATGTAAATAAATGTCTTAGAGGAAGGCTAAGTTGTTGCCTAACAGTATCAAATTTATATGCACTACTCCGGTATATTAATGCTAACTATCTTCCTCAAATTTGGCATCTCTTACAAATCTCCATGAACTATTTGATTAAGTTCGCATGAAACTTTATAGAGATCATGTTGTTTTTAAAACTGATAGATGAAATGGAAGGTTAGGATTGTTGGAATCGAGTAGCACGAACACTTGCACGAAACTTTTGGGTACATACTGTTTGTCACCTGACGGAATCAAGTTTATATAGAAAATTAACTAGTTAATTAATTTGCAACGTTCGATATGTATATGAAGTTTGTTTAGGTTTATAATAATATCAACTGTGAGGTTAATTGAAGATTAGGAGCTGAATTAGGCTGCCTAAAATTTACACTTGTAGACTATTTGTTGCCGGTAGGTATTAAATTTATTTAGAAAATTAATGTTAGATGTTGAGAAGTTGCTAACTAACTTCCTTGAATTCAGCATCTCTAGCAAATCTCAATAAACTATATGATACTGTTTGTGTCGTACGTGAGTAGTATTACGGTGATCATCCCCCCATATCAGGATTTGGATGCGAGAAGAATAAGAAATTATTGTCCTTTTTATGATTTATAAAAAATTTACAAAAGGACCAACATGTATATTTTAGAGGAGAAAAGAGATAAAAAGAAGAAAAAAAGCTCTACAGTGACAAATCAGCCCACCACCACCGACACACCAGCCCATAACCACCGCCACACGCCGTAACAACATGAAGATGATGCAATTATGCTTTCAACAATACGGTGGAAGAACATTTTTCCACTAGAAAATGCCGCACACCTACCAAAATGTGTGAGCACCTTCCAAACGCTGGTGTGTGCACCACACACACTAGCAATTTGTTTTATTTAAATAATAATTAACCCTTAGTAAGAGATCAAATTTCCCTTGATGAACTTGGTAATAAAAAAACAGAGTGAAAAGACCAAACGTCCCCTAGATGCATTGTTTAATTTTTTTTTTTATTCCAAGAGTAAACTTGTTATTTTACTATATTTAAAAAAATAAAAAATAAATACTTCTACCCTTGATCAATTCTTTAATAATAATGGGTCGTGAGAAATGACTGAAATACCCTTAATACCAAGGCCTTTGACTTTTTTTTGAAATAACAAAAACATAATTACACTATTACATTGAATAATAAATTATACGTGTAGAGTAAAAATGCCTTCAACTTTACCTTTTTTAGTTGTGGGGCAACAAACCTCTCCAATTCAATTAATAATATTGGTTATTAGGTTAAGCCTGGTCCATTTATGATGGATTGGCCTGATCCAAGTTATTAGATGAGTTACTAAAGGAAATTGTTGCACCCGACATCGCAGCGACCTTAAAAATAATCTCGATTAGGGAAAAAGAACAGATTTCTTGCATCTTATTCTTTTTAGGAAAAAGGTCTTGTTCAAGGAGTCGCCACCTAGTATTATGATCACTAGGAACCCTAACTGGTCAACAGAGATTCTATGGCTCGAGATTGGTTACGTAAAAAGAAAGATATTATCACCCCTTAAACGTTCTGCCTGAGGCATGCATTGTTGGTTTTATCTTAAATTGCTAAACATTTATTCACTTATGCTATGATGATTTGTTTATAATATTCCTGACTCTGGTGCCAGTGAATATTCGAGCTCGAATAATTCCAACTCTAGCGTTGGTAAAAATTCGTAGCTACGAAAAAAAAAATTTGATCAATATTTTTTATTCCTTATTCTAGCGCCTAGTGAATAAATAAATAAAAATAAATTTATTTCTACGCATGCACATATTTTTTTATTTTCCTAGCTAAATAAAATAAAATACAATAAATAAAAATAATATAAATTTAAACCGGTATTTTTATTCCTGACTCTGGCGTTAGTGAATAAACCAATAAATTTACATTATTTTTATTCATGCATACACATTTTTTTTTCTAATTTTTTTTTTCTTTTTTTCTATTTTTTATTTTTTTTATTTTTTGGGCTGGGCTGGGCCGGACCCAGCCTAGCATAATTTCTTTGGGGCTGGGTCCAGCTCAGCCCATATGAGCTGGGCTGGACCCAGACAGCCCGGCCCGGTCACTGGCCCAAGCCAGTGGCCCGGCCGAGCAAAAGCCAACAAGAAGCACGCGTGCTGTGTAATGTGCGAGGTAATTAACAAACTTATTTGATCTGTGAAGGCGAAAGAGAATTATTCTATGAAAGCTAAAGAAAGCTTACCTGTTCTGCTAGAGTGCTACTGTTTCGGGCGAAGATCAGTGAACACGCTCCTCGCTGGGAAACTGGAATTCCTCCTTCTACCTTTGCTTTCCTGCCCTCTGCTTCTTCTTCTCTCGGTCGTTTGTCTCCTCTCTGCTTCTGTTTTTTTTTTTAAATGAAGGAACGAGGATGATGATGATGCCGGTTCTCCCCGATGGTTTTGGTTCTGGGTCCTTCTTTTTTTCTGCTATCTTTCCGTTTTCTTGCCTTCTTGTTGCTGCCTCCGGTTCTGGGTTTTTTTCTGGGTTCTGTGTGCGCTTTTTTTTCCTCCCCTGTTGCTGGGGTTTTTCTCTGGTTTTTCGTCCCAAAATCCCCCTTGGTTCCGTCTCCTCCTTTCGTCTTCGGTGCCCAAAATCCTCCTCTGTTCTGGGTTTTTTTTTTCGTCAGCTCCCCCGTTGTGTTCCTGTTTCCAGTGTTCTTTCCCCTGCTTTTTAGTCTTCCTGTGTTATTTGTCTTCCCCCTCTTTCGGTTTGTTCGGTGCCCTCCTGTCTTCGTCTGTCTCCTGTGTTGTGTGGTCCCGCACCATGTGATGGGGACCATCACATTAATTAAGGAGGTAGCTAGCTGCCTCTTTGATTTAAAATTAATTGAAACGGGTACTGTAGATGGCAGTAGCTATTTTGAACAAGAGAGGAGAAGAAAACCGAGAGAAAGAAAGAAGAAGAGGCAAAGAGAGCAGCCTGCATTCTTTCTTCGATTTCCAGCTCGTTCACCGTTGGATCGGGCTGAGATTTTGACAGCAGCTTCTAGACACATTCCTCTTCATTCGGACGGTTGGATCAAAGATTGGTGGTGTGGAAGCTGGCCGTTTGACAGAAAACGGGGCTGTCAGTTTTGTGAGTTTTTCTCAAATAATTCTCCTTTAATCTTGTTGTAATCCGAGAATAAGTAGTTCTTGATGATATATATGTTGTATCCCTTAGTTGAATCCGAGGAAGAACAGGTTGTGAACCCATTATTTGTGATAGTGGAAGTTTTTAGGTGGACTCGGTCCCCGTGGTTTTTCCCGCATCGGGGGTTTTCCACGTAAAAATCTTGGTGTTGATTTGTGTGATTGTTGCATTATATTTGTTCATTGTTTGATTCTGTTTTTTACCGCACAAAGAGGGAAAAAGGATTGGGACTTGTGAATTGTGAATTGTATTCCGTCGAATTGATCCGGTTAGTTGTCCCGAGTTTTCCCAACAAAGTGGCATCGAGCATTTGGTTGTGTAGATTGAATTCTTGTGCGCTAAAATGGAAAAGGAAGATTCGGGCATGATAAAGCTCACTTCCTCAAATTATTTTCTGTGGAAAACAATGATGGAGGATCACTTATATTGCAATGATTTGGCTTTGCCGATTGAATGTAAAGGAATAAAGCCTGGTGATATGGATGATGCAAAATGGAATGGACTAAATAGAAAGGCTACCGCTAATGTTAGAAAATGGGTATCTTCTAAGTCCATTAATCACATTTCTCAAGAACATGACTATACGGTTTGGAAGATGTTGGAAGAAACCTTTGCCAAGGAGAGTGCACAAAACAAGGTTTTTGTAATTAGAGACCTTGTGAATTTGAAGTATAGAGATGGTGAAGATGCTTCAAAGGCATATAAATGTATTCCAAGGGTTCTTGAATCACCAGTCATTGATGAACCTTGAGTTAGCCGATGAAATGCAAGCATTAATCCTATTGAGTTCATTGCTTGGGATAGTTGGGAGACTTTGGTAGTGTCACTTAGCAATTCTACTCCGAATGGAAAGCTCACTTTGAAAACAAGAAGGATTGCATCCTCAATGAAGAGAAGAGGAGGAAAGGGACAAGCATTTCGAGTCTCATGCACTTGTTACGAAAGTCGAGGGAGAAGTCAAAGTAGGTTCTCTCACGGTAAACAAGATACAGAATCTAGCAATAGAAAAGGCAAATGGAAGCCAAGAGGAAGATCTCAGTCAAGGAAGGGTTTTAAGTGTTATTATTGTGACAAGCCTGGGCATATGCAAAAGGATTGCGAAAAGTATAAAAGAGATAAAAAGGGTAGAGATGAAGACAAGAATGAAGAGAATGGTACAAACTGCAATTGTGTTTGATGGTGATGTTGCCATTGTGTGTGATGATGGTTGTGTTAATCTTGCATGTCAAGATACCACCCGGGTTGCGTGATTCAAACTTCTTACCATGTTACACCCCGACATGATTTTTACACATCCTACACCGTCGGTGACTTTGGTCACGTTAGGATGGGAAATCAAGGGATGCTAGTGTTGTGGGCATTGGAGATATTTGGTTGGAAACCAATACGGGTGCAAGTTGCTACTCAAAGATGTTAGGCATGTGCCCCGATATGCGCCTACATTTGATCTCTACTTGGTACTCTTGATGAAGAAGGCTATCATAGTTACTTTGGAGATGGTAAATGGAAGCTCTCCGAAATTCCCTAATTGTTGCTAAAGGGAAGAAGATGGGTCTCTACATGTCACAAGCCAAGGTGATCAAAGGGGAGGTGAATGCAATTGAAGATTGCTCTACCGATCTATGGCATAAGCGGCTTGGACATTTGAGTGAGAAAGGCCTTGGCATCCTTGCCAAGAAGAACTACCTTCCTTTAAAAGGTATGAACCCGAACACATGTACTCATTGTTTAGTTGGTAAACAACATAGAGTTGCATTTCAAAGATCACCTTCACATAGAAGGTCACATGTTCTTGATTTAGTTCATACCGATGTTTGCTCTATGATTGATAAGTCTCTTGGAGGTGCATTGTACTTTGTTAGTTTTATTGATGATCACTCCAGGAAGATTTGGGCCACTTGTTTGAAATCCAAAGATCAGGTGCTTGATGTCTTTAAGGATTTTCATGCCGAGTTGAAAGAGAAACTGGTAGAAAGGCGAAATGTGTTCGAGCGACAATGGTGGTGAATACAGAGGTCCTTTTGAAAAGTACTTGCGGGAACATGGTATCAAGTTGGAGAAGATAGTTCCTAAGACTCCACAACAAAATGGAATGGCTGAGAGGATGAACAGAACCATTGTTGAAAGAATTAGATGTATGCTCTCTCATGCAAAGCTGCCTAAGTCCTTTTGGGGTGAGGCAATGAAGACCTAGCTAGTTGCCATGATCAACCTTTCTCCATCAGTTCCTCTTGAGTTTGATGTTTCGATAGAGTTTGGAAAGGAAAGGATGTTTCCTATGCACACTTGAGAGTGTTTGGATGCGAGCATTTGTACATGTTCCAAGGGATGAAAGGTCCAAGCTTGACAAGAAAGACAAAGCGGTGTATTTTCTTGGGATCCGAAGATGATGAGTTTGGCTATAGGTTGTGGGATCCAAAGGAGAAGAAAATTATGAGAAGCGAGAGATGTTATCTTCTTTGAAGATCAAACCATTGAAGACTTTGAACCGAAGGAGAAAACAGAGTCTACTACTTTTATTCCATCTAATTCAAATCTAAGACCTACTCCACGCTTACCTTTAATGCCTGCTAATCATGGGGGAGACTTGCAAAATGATGAAAATGGTGGTTTTCTTATTGAGCCATTAGTTGGTGATCATGAATCAACTAATGATGATATTGATGTTATTCCCGAACGGGGTATGCGGAAGCTCCGGATGAGCCACAATTGAGGAGGTCAACCGGACCTCGCCAACCTTCCACCAAATACTCTCCTCATGAGTATGTCTTTGATTCTTGACGGGGAGAGCCGAATGCTTTGATGAAGCTATGTCACATGAGAAGAAAAGTGAGTGGTTGCAAGCAATGCAAGAAGAGATGAAATCCTTGCATGAAAACCATACCTTTGAGTTAGTGAAGCTTCCTAAAGGTAAGAGAGCACTCAAGAACAAATGGGTGTTCGAGTTGAAAATTGATGAACATTGCTCACAACCAAGGTACAAGGCAAGATTGGTTGTGAAAGGTTTTGATCGAAGAAGGGTATTGATTTTGAAGAAATCTTTTCACCAAAGGGTCAAGATGTCTTCAATCCGAGTTGTGCTTGGCTTAGCTGCTAGTTTGAATCTTGAAGTTGAACAACTTGATGTGAAAACTGCCTTTCTCCATGGTGATTTAGATGAGGAGATCTACATGGAGCAGCCTGAAGGGTTTGAAGCAAAAGGTAAAGAGCAGTTAGTTTGCAAGTTGAAAAAGAGCCTATATGGGTTAAAACAAGCTCCAAGACAATGGTATAAGAAGTTTGATTCTTTCATGGTGGATCATGGTTATGACAGGACCACTTCTGATCATTGTGTATTTATGAAAAGGTTTCTAGATGGAAACTTTATTATTCTCTTGTTGTATGTGGATGATATGTTGATTGTTGGCCATGATGCTAAGAAGATTCAGATGTTGAAGGAAGAGTTAAGCAAGTCTTTTGCAATGAAAGACTTAGGACCGGCAAAACAGATTCTTGGCATGAAGATCACACGTGACAGAAGAAGGAGAAACTTTGGCTATCTCGGGAGAGATATGTCCAAAAGGTACTTGAGAGATTCAACATGAGCAACTCCAAACCGGTTTGTTCTCCACTTGCAAGCCACTTTAAACTAAGTTCTAAGCAAGTGTCCTTCAAGTGATGAAGAAAGAGATGAGATGAAAAAGGTTCCTTATGCATCCGCAGTTGGTAGCTTAATGTATGCCATGGTTTGCACAAGGCCGGATATAGCTCATGCGGTTGGTGTGGTTAGTCGGTTCCTCTCCAATCCTGGTAAAGAACACCGGTCTGCAGTGAAATGGATACTCGGGTATCTCAAAGGTACTTCTAGTTTCAACTTATGTTTTGGTAATGATAAACCCGTGTTGGATGGATACACGATGCAGATATGGCTGGTGATGTTGATTCTAGAAAGTCCACATCGGATACTTGATGAAGTTTGCGGGGAGCAGTCTCATGGCAATCAAGGTTGCAAAAATGTGTGGCATTATCCACTACGAGGCCGAATATATTGCTCTTATTGAAGGGGGCAAAGAGTTGTTATGGATGAAGAAGTTCCTACATGAACTTGGCCTAGTTCAAGAGAACTTTGTGTTGCACCGTGATAGTCAAAGTGCAATCCATCTCGCTAAGCATCCTACTTTTCACTCTCGGTCAAAGCACATTGAGGTTAGATATCAATGGATTCGAGATGCTATGGAGATGAAGTCATTTGTTGTTGAGAAGATCCATACTGATGACAACGTGTCAGATATGATGACCAAACCTCTATCGAGAGAGAAGTTTGAGTTTTGCGGAAGGGAGGCAGGCTTGTCGAGCCTCCTAAATTGAAGCTTACATGTTGATCGCCAGTATGGCGAATTCCTCACATGGTGCGCGAGGGGGAGATTTGTTGTGTGGTCCCGCACCATGTGATGGGGGGACCATCACATTAATTAAGGAGGCAGCTGGCTGCCTCTTTGATTTAAAATTAATTGAAACGGGTACCGTAGATGGCGTAGCTATTTTGAACAAGAGAGGAGAAGAAAACCGAGAGAAAGAAAGAAGAAGAGGCAGCAGAGCAGCCTGCGTTCTTTCTTCGATTTCCAGCTCGTTCACCGTTGGATCGGGCTGAGATTTTGACAGAAGCTTCTAGACACATTCCTCTTCATTCTGGACGGTTGGATCAAAGATTGGTGGTGTGGAAGCTGGCCGTTTTGACAGAAAACGGGGCTGTCAGTTTTGTGAGTTTTTCTCAAATAATTCTCCTTTAATCTTGTTGTAATCCGAGAATAAGTAGTTCTTGATGATATATATGTTGTATCCCTTAGTTGAATCTGAGGAAGAACAGTTGTGAACCCATTATTTGTGATAGTGGAAGTTTTTAGGTGGACTCCGGTCCGTGGTTTTTCCCGCATCGGGTTTTCCACGTAAAAATCTTGGTGTTGATTTGTGTGATTGTTGCATTATATTTGTTCATTGTTTGATTCCGTTTTTTACTGCACAAAGAGGGAAAAAGGATTGGGACTTGTGAATTGTGAATTGTATTCCGCTGAATTGATCCGGTTAGTTGTCCCGAGTTTTCCCAACATCCTGCTCTGGTTTTCGGGTCCCCGTTTTATCTTTGGGTTTTCCTTCTGTTTTTCCGGGTTTTTCTTCCTTGTTTTTGCTTGCGTTCCTCTCTTCCCCTTCGTTTTCTTCCCCGGTTCTTGGCCTGTTCGTCCCTCTCTGTTTTCCGGGTTTTCCTCTCGGGTTTTACTTGAGTTTTTCCCTGTTTTTCTCGTCCAAAATCCCACTGTTTTCCCCCCTTTCAGTCCCCGGTTTTTCTTCCTTTTTTTTCTTCCTTGGTTTTTCACCAGTTTTTTTTCTTTTTTCTCCGGGTCCCGTGCTATCTTTCTCGGCTTCTTATAGCCGAGAGAAAGCCATGCCGTGTTACACGATAATAAAGTGACCGTTATTGCGGGAGTCATGGCGATGCATCGTTGGACATCCGTTTTTCGGTTTGGTGAACGGAAGAAGATGATGGGTTCTCTTTGAAACGACGCCATTCGATTGTTAATGGCCATTTGTGTTTTGGTCCTTGAAGTTTTGCAATTTTCGTAAGCAAGCCCCTGGATAAACTTTAATTGGACCCTCGCAGTTCGAGCTTTTTACAAAACAGTCTTTGGACTCTAATCTGATGCAATTGTGCTCCCAATTAACCCCAAACTTTGATAATTCTTCAATTAAGTCCCTGATTTCATTAATTAAATTAAATTCAAGTCCAATTAAGTCTCAAAACTTATCAATTCTTCAATTAAATCCCTAATTGGATTCTGACTGAAGTAATCGCCTCCTTTAATCATATATACAGGGATATAACCCATATGGATAATTATTAATGATTGAATAATCATTCTCTCTTTCTCTCTCTCTCTCTCCTCTCATCTTGGACACTCTGCATATTACTTTGACAAGATTTATAAAGACGTTCATACTGTAAAATATCACTTTGATTTCTAGACTGTTAGCCCTTCACGCTTAACACATTACCGAGCCCAAAGACGATGGGTCTGGCAGTTCGCTAGATCCATGCTCAATTGGGTTTAGCACACAATCAAGCCCAAGAGCATTAGGTCTGGTAGTTCACCAAACTCATATCCATTTAGGTTTGACACAATGCCAAACTCACAGGTTGTGGGTCTGGTAGCATGTTAGCACTATGTTTGCTTGGACTTAATATGTAGTTGAACCTAATAATGTTTGGTCATTCATGTAACAACCCCAATTTAATTTTACAATACTCTATGTACAATTAATATGTAAACGCAATAAATGCATGAATTATATATATATACCGAAAATTTGACACAGTTTCCCTTAAAATTTCATTTTCAAGTTATCGACTCAACTTCTTCTTTTTTTCATAACCTGCAAGTGAAGACTATCAAAAGCTTACACTATTTTAGTGTTTTATCGTCCAAGACTCCAAACAATCTCGGCATCATTCAATAATAATTTCTAGCATTTTAATTAATGATATGATTTAAAAGAAAATATCTATTGTTGATATTTTTTATGGTTATTATCACTACATATAATTTAAGCATGAATTATGGCAATATTGTATCTAAGGATTTAAAGTAAAATTAAAATTAAAACCTAATTTAAATCATCCAGATTTCAAACTAATTAAAATTACAGTATATATAATAATTTATAACATTTCAAAATAAGTCAAAAAATATCATCTTACAAAAGTAAAATTACTAAAAATAAACTATGGATCAATGTATTGTTGCGAGTTACCTAAAAATTATTTTATATAAAGTTATTCACTTAAATATAACATGAGATAAAATATATATTAAGTAAAAATTTCTTAATTCAACTTAAATAAGTCAACCATTTATAGACATCACAACTCTAAATCATTAATAATTTCAGTCCCCTCTTATACAACTTTTCATTTTCATAATGAATTTTTTTAACATCGTACATAGACGTTTATCCAAATTATTTGCCATACCCAGACATAAATCTCAAATCTAGAATAACTAACCAAACATGTCTAATTAAGGTGTTAGCTCCTATGGGATAACTAGCTCGACATCCCCAAATCAAGCGCTAACCCTTAATCTGAAATAACTAGCTCGACATGTCTAAACCAGGCACTACTTCTTATTTTAGAACACCTTGCTCAATATATTACAAGATACTATAAATTATAACTTAACCAAAATCTCATTATCATGCTTAACTTTAAATAAATAATAAAAAGTCATGGTGTCTAATATCAACTTAGAACATGAGCTTTACTAGTCCCCCTCTTGTTGAGTTGTACCTACGATCTGATATGTAACAACACGTGCATTTTATAAATTTTGAATCTTTATCCATACATAGTCTAAATTTCAATTTCCACATCTCAAACAAATTTTCCAATTAAAAAAAAATAGAAACACATAAATTTCTTGTTTTCTTTTTCCTAGCCAAAAACTTATGCATAAATGTGGAATAATATTTCATTTCAAAATTTTCTAAATACAAATCTCTTATTCATCCATCAATAGTTTAATTTACACATTAATAATCACACACCATATTAAATTAACCATCTTAATTAATTTTGTCTTGGCTGAAATTGTCTCCTTCCATAGGCATTTTTTTTTCAATCACTTCACCCTACATTTTTCATTCAAACACACAATTCTACTCAATAAGTCTATCATTTGTATTAAATAATTCAAACACCAGTTTTTTTTTCTATTTGGCTGAAAGCTTTGCCTAAGAGGAGGAATAAAATTTCTTCAATTCTTTCAAATTTAGTTGTTACCCAATTATTTTTCACATTATTAAATTTTAATTAATAATCAAAGCACATCATCTAACACTCTAACGTTCAATTTCAAGAATCCTTATACCCTTAAACTTCTCACTCAACATTGCACACAAAAACCATTTAAATCAATTGTTTTTTTTGGAGAGTTTCTTAAATCCCCACTCAAAGAAAAGAAAGGTTGAAAGCTTGAAAATACCTCATTTTCTTCACTTTTCTTTCTTCCCTCCAAAAACCCTTAACCAAATTATTTTGCTCAATACTCTCCCTAACACACTTTGATTTCTTAATCTACCTCTCTTGTGTTTTTATGATGAGTTTTACTCATAATTTTTCTCTCTTCATTTTCCATTGTTCTCTTTTTTCCTTTTTTTATCCTTCCTTTCACGTTCCTAACTCTAGTATCAGTGAACAATTCTTATGGATATTTCCAACTCTAACGTTGGTAAATATCGTGCAAATCCAAAAACAATGTGATACTCCTAACTCTAACGTCAATGAATGCTTTTGCAAAAAAATGAATTTGAAGAAGAAATTTTCTATGTGACTTTTCTTGTTTATCCTTTATTTTTATTGACCCTTTTCAGATAAAAATAAAAAAAACCTTACACAACATATTTGCATTCAACAGTAATGGTCCACAGATTCAACACATGGCTAAAAAAAATATAAGCACAAAGAAAAAAATAAAATAAAGTGCGAGGGGCCCACAAATAAATTAAACTGAATTAAAGTTTAATTGAAACCCCATACTTGTTAATTCTTTTGATTTCTTTCAAAATTAACTTCCAAATTCATAAACCCAACATGATTAACCCCTCAAAGCTTCCAATTTGTGTTGTCTTGATCCAAACCTCAATTTTTCATTTCATTTTTTTGAATTTTATTTTGCCCAAAATTGGGTTATGACAGTTGCCCCTTCTTTACAATACTTACGGTGCAAAGGTATTGGAAATTAATTTTCTTCTGACTTTGTATAGTGAGTTTTGTTAAGAAAATAAGCGTAAAAACTCTTACCCTTTTTTTATTTTTTTTTAAATGGTCTAATTTTTCCAGGCGACCTGCTCGATAAAGAATAAAATGCAAAAAGAATTTTATGAGTGGTCTAATTGTTCCAGGCAACCTGCTCGATGAAGAATAAAATGTGAAAAGGGTTTCACGAGTGGTCTAATTGTTCCAAGTGACCTGCTCGATAGGAAGAAAAAACGCAAAGGATTCGCGAGTGGTCTCATTTTTCCAGGAGACCTCCCCGATGAAGAATAAAACGCGAAAAGGGTTTCGCGAGTGGTCTAATTGTTCCAGGTGACTTGCCTGATAGGAAGAAGCAACACGAAGGATTTCGCGAGTGGTCTCATTTTTCTAGGTGACCTACCCGATGAAGAATAAAACGCGAAAAGGGTTTCGCGAGTGGTCTAATTGTTCCAGGCAACCTGCTCGATAGGAAGAAGCACGCGAAGGATTTTGTGAGTGGTCTCATTTTTCCAGGTGACCTGCCCAATGAAGAATAAAATGTGAAAAGGGTTTCGTGAGTGGCCTAATTGTTCTAGGCGACCTACCCAATAGGAAGAAGCAACGCTAAGGATTTCGCAAGTGGTCTCATTTTTTCAGGTGACCTACCCGATGAAGAATAAAACATGAAAAGGATTTCGCGAGTGATGTAATTGTTCCAGGCGATCGACCCGATAGGAAGAAGAAACACAAAGGATTTCACGAGTGGTCTCTCTTTTCTAGGCAACCTACCTGATGAAGAATAAAATGTGAAAAAGATTTCGCGAGTGATCTAATTGTTCCAGGCGACCGACTCGATAGGAAGAAAAAATGCGAAGGATTTCGCGAGTGGTCTCATTTTTCTAAGCAACCTGCCCGATGGTGAAAACTACAAAGAGAAATTTCATCATCATTTTTTTAAGAAGTGGTCTCATTATAATGGGTGACCTACACAGGAAAAAGAAAGGAAAGGGTCTCATTGTAATAAGTGACCTGCCCAAGAAAGGGTCTTATTGTAATGGGTGACCTACCCAAGAAAGAAAAGAAACATCTTAAAGGGACGTCATGATGAGGCTCAAAAGCGCACTTGAAAAAAAAGGTGAGGGCTCAGAGGTGCACTCGAAAGTGGTAGGGTTAGGAAACGCATTATCTTCAATGCTCGAGGGCTCAAAGGCGCACTCGAAAGGAGGTGAGGTCTCGGAGGCGCACTCAAAAGTGGTAGGGTTAGGAAACGCACTATCTTGAATGCTCGAGGGCTCAAAGGCGCACTCGAAAGGAGATAAGGGCTCGAAGGCGCACTTGAAAGAAGATAGGGTTAGGAAACGCACTACCTTAGTGATGGGAAATGAAAGGTGGTGGAAAAATACAAAGTTTTTTTTTTTGCAGCCTAATTCTCATGTGTGGCCTGCCCAGGTTAAAATTTCTCAAAAGTGAAATTTTTCCAAAAGCAATTTCAATCTTAGCCATTTCAAGGTGGCCTTCCATTTGATGGATCTCGTCACAGATTTCTCTTGTGAACTTTGCAAAACTCATTTTTCAATGTCTCAAAGGTTAGATGATATACATGCATCTTTACTTGATTTGAAATGTAGGCCCCCATTATTTCTTGATCTTCTCGCTGCTTGATTGATGAGGACTTGTTATCTCAGATTTAGGTCATATTTGTCGTTTGACTTCTAGCCCACTCGAGTTGGCCCATGTAAGTCTTTTCCCATATTTGTTTACACAACTCAGCCTTCATGGAGCCCATCGTGACCCATTTGCTTGCTAGAGATTTTCTGTCTCGTCATATAATTTGAGAGGATCATTCATTAAACACTTGATGTCACTTATTGGAGGGATCAAACTACCCTTTGTATATCAAAATATCCTCTTGTCTTGTTATAGGAGATGTTCTTCTTCTTTTTCTAGAAGGGATTGATTTTCCTTCTAAACACAATGTTACCCCCTTGTACTGGCCATTACCCCTAAGTGTGCTTTGTCAGCATCAGACAAATGATGATTTTAAGTGACCATTCTCTCATTTCTCTTATTTTCAATTTGGTAGAGGAATATTTATCTAAAATGAATCTTGAAATCTTGATCTTGCATTTTGAAAACAAAAATTGTTTTGATGTAAGCTTAAAAAAATTTGCTTTTGAAATCTTGCAACTCTCTGGTTTTTTCTTGGAAAAGAAATGATTTGCTCCTGTGTTGGCAATATTTGTCATTTGGTGAAGGTACGTCAAGAGGTGACCTTCTATTTTTAATTATGGGTTTCAAAGTGAAGGGCTCGAGCAAAAACATGAGGTTTTGTTTGAAAAAAATTTGTTTCTTCTTGAACAGTTATTTTATCAGCATAAATAAAAATGATTAGTTTGTTCTCAATGTCATGATTCCTATGAAAAAGTACCTTTTGCATTTTGAGAGCATTGTTTATTGTCCCTAGTTGCTTGCTTTCTTAATTAGAAAGGACTTCTACAAGCACGTAATGCAGGCTGTGGTTTTTGGTTATAAAAGAAAATGATTCATAAGGCTCAAAGATTCAAGACTAAGGATCACTATCAGCAGTTTGACTCTTTGTGTCATTCATCTTTTCTTTTGTCGCTCTTCTTTCATTTGTTTTTCATTGCTTTGCTAAGGCATATTCACTTTATCTTGATTATTGCTTTTTCTTGTGACTTGGGCATGCCCCCTAGTATTTGGGTTTCTTGGGCTATTTTACCTTTTTGGCTTTCTCACGGCTTTTTCATCTTTTCTCATTGAATTTTTCACTTGCCCCCAGTGTACGGTGTGATCCTAGTCGGGATTTTTCATGAAAGAAACATTATTCAAGCTCAAAAGAAGGACCGCAAGGGATATACTCTTTTTAGAATGTGAAAGAAATAACAAAGATGGTCTTTCCTCATTTCAAGCGCAAGCATTTAAGATAAATAAACTTTGACCTCGTTCAGTGTGATGATTTGGAATTTTGCAAAGAAATGCATTTCGTGAGTCTATGAACAACAAGTCCACTACATACCATTATGCATGCATTAAAAGCACAAGGCTCAAGGGTCCTGATGTCAAGGTGAAATTTTATTTTTTATTCGTGCACTTTTTTTCAGAGTTTAGTCACCTCAATGAAGGAGTTGCTTGATTGATTTGTCATTCTACAAGTAGAATGTCAAAAATATCGTTCTAAGTAAACATCAAATTATTTTTGAAATCAAAATGCAAGTTCAATTTTCAAAATTTCAATAGGGAAACTGATTTTGGTAAAAGAGATGAATTAAGTCTATGAGATCATGCAAGGCTTCAAAAGTGTATTTGTGAGTTCTTAGAAAGAATCCCTTTCACGATATTTTGGTTGTAAATCAAAGGAAGAGACACAATTGAAGGACGAATTCATTATTTCATTGAAATCCTAAAGAAAAGCAACAAAGACCTTATACTAGCAAGGTGACACATAAAAGGGCTAAACATTTAGCAATCATCAATTGGAATTTCTGGAATCTTCCAACCATCCCTCTCCTATGAATTCCTTGACAGGGGCACCTTTCCAATAGTCAGTTAAGGTTACAGATAAACTAGTCTTGGCCTAATGACACTGTGGCTTCGTATTCAAGACAAGTGACCTCTAGATGTCTTTGTTTTGGTAGCTTTCTCTCACCTTTGTAATCACCTTCGATATTGTGAACCTCAATTTCTTTCCTTTCTCAAGTGAAACTTTTCTCCTCAGTCGAGTTAACAATCTTTCCTAAACGGATGGCTTGTTCAATCCTCTCGGCTACAGCAACCAAGTCAAAAAAATGTTGTGTAGAGCTTCCAACCAGGTATTCAAAGTACAGGGCCTTGAAAGTGTTGACAAACAAATTGATCATCTTCTTTTCCAATAAAGAAGGATAAACTTGTGCGGCAGTCTTAGAGCACCTTTGAGTGTATTCTCTTATGGACTCCTTGTTGTTCTTTTCCATAGCTTGCAAGTATGACCTATCAAGGCCCACATCCATATTGAACTTATATTGTCTAATAAAGCCATCTACTAAGTCCTTCCATTTTTTATCTTGGTATTGTCCAACCGCATATACCAAGTAAGGGCAATGTCACTCAAACTATCTTGAAAGAAGTGAATCAATAGTTTCTCATCATGGACCACCTCAGCCATTTTGTTGTAGTACCCCTTGAGATGCATTACAGGGAATTGAGTTCATGAATATTTGATGAACTCTAGCACCATAAACTTCTTAGGAATGACTACGTTAGGTACCAAACACATCTCAACAGCTTTGATATGGTCATGTAGGCTAGATCCCTCGAATGCCATCAGCCTTTGTTTCAGGGCAGCCCATTTATCCAGGCCATCTTCTTTTACCATCTTGTTCTTTTGAGATTCCTTTATTGTATGGTCAATGGTAGATGACATTCTTATGGGATATGCTGGTTGAGCAAATTGGGAATACATGGCCTGTTGAGACACCTTATTTGCCCCCAGATTCTGTGGATTTGCGAGCATAAGTTCAGGCTGAGCTGTAAATTTTGCTTCTTTAGATCTCAAGGCTTGTTCGAGTAAGCTAGTAAGCCTTGCGACTTCTTATCTAAGACTTTCCATCTCTTTTTGGTGTTGGGCTTCCAACTAGGTTTTTTCTTCGTTTTCTATTTGTCTTTTTTGCAGTCGAGTTTTATAAGTGTGTTTCAATAGGGTACCTATATTTCACCTGGAATCCTGTATTATGACGTTCATAGTGTATGTTCAAACATGTATGTAGATGAATGCAGCATATTGTGTATGGATTCACTTTTTAAGGGGTGACATAATGATCGCTATTCTCTGGATATGCTGTCAGATTCGAATCAGATATCATTATTGCAATGCCGAGGGGAGATCTATTTAGCCTTTTGTCATATGAGCTTTCAGCCACATTCTTGGTGTCTTTCATTATGCATCTAATATCTTTGAATAGCGGTATCTCATCGACATTCAGTCTAAGGCAGTGTCCCTCGATCATTTGCAAGGATTCAGACTCGAGTCCATACTCAACAGTTGTTATCTTAGGAATAGCGGTCATTATATCACCCGATAGCCTTGTAATAAGGATGCTTACACGTTTAAGCTTATCTTAGAGAAATTACGCAGGGATCAACATAAAGGATATGTTCTAGTCATTAAATGCATTAGGGTAATTTGGCTATCTAGTCTTAATGGTCTTTCACATGCTCAATAATCGTCCTTGAAAGGTTGCTATGAGGTTTACAAGCAGTGTGAAGATAGAGGCCCTGAGTAATATCAATTCAGTATATCAACCACTATCGAGCAAACAATCATGTGAGTGTTGGATAGTTTCGCGAGCCTTACCTAGGCTAAAGCCATTGGGGTGCCATTACTCCTCTACTTATCTTAAAGTTGATACCACATGTATTAAAAATGAGATGAGTGATGTGTGAAGGTCGTAGATCCATATCCAATATATATGCATGATAAACATGAATAACTATGCATGCTAAAACAGTAAAAAGAGCAAAAATTAAAGCTTGATAAACACAACATGGCAACAATAAAGAAAAGCAAGTACAACAAAATATTATTTAGCAATAAAAAGACATAGCAAAGCTTAGTCCTAAAAGTCCCCAATGGAGTTGTCATTCTGTCACACCCAAACATCGCAAAGACCAATTAAAAGTTATCTCTCGACTGGAAAAAAAATAGATATCAGGCATCTTCTTCTTTTAAAGGAAAAGGTCTTGTTCAAGGAGTCGCCACCCAGTATTATGGTCACTAGGAACCATAAACTGGTCAACAAAGATTCTATGGTACTGGTTTGGGTCTTATGCTATGATAGCATAAATATACACTTGACATCCTCACTCGGGCTGGTATGATATCTTGCAAACCAGTTGATACTCTTATCTCTACATCCAAAGTTATCATGCTACCAGATCCTTTTTTTTTTTTTATGCTACATGCTTTCGTCAAATTATGAGTGCTCTTCAATATCTCACTTTTACGAGACCAGATATTTACTTTGTTGTTAATAGAGTTTGTCAGTTTATGCATGCTCTTACATATTCTCTTTGGGCTGCCGTTAAACGCATTTTGCGTTATCTTAAGAGTACGACAACACATGACCTACATATTACTCGTAGTTCTTCATTTGCATTACATGGCTTTACAGATGCAGATGGGACAAGTAGTATTGATGATAGAAAATCTACGAGTGATTATCTTGTGTTTTTTTATCAGACACTGATTTCGTGGAAATCAGGTAAGCAACATACAATTACTCGCTCCTCTCTTCGAACCTCGAGTGCAAAGCCTTAGCATATGACACTGCTCAGGTTATCTAGCTTTAGTGTTTATTAACAAATCTTTAGATTCTGTCTGTTTCTGCTCCTAACATTCGGTGTAATAATTTTGGTGCCACTTATTTGTCTGAGAATCCTATTTTTCATGCTCGCACAAAACATGTTGAGGTTGATTATCATTTTGTCCGAGATAGAGTTGCGAAGAAAGAGATTCAGATTCACTTATTTCCTCTTAGGATTAACTTACAAATGTCTTTACTAAGTCACTTCTTACTGCTTCGTTTATTGCCTTTTGTTTCAAGCTTCGAGTCGATCCTCCACCCTCGGCTTGAGGGGGCATAAAATAGAATGTATACTGTATAGAAAATATTATAGGCACTACTCTAGTATTGTATTCTCTATCTTAACTATTGTATATTGCCTTGCACATATAAATAGAAAAGGATTGGGTAAACCAAAGGTCAAGCCTCCTAATTATTCTCAACTGGGCCTCATATGAGGGACCCATTTCCATTATTGCTCTTTTCAGGTTCTGGCTGAAACCTGAACTCTTTGTCAAGAGATGGAGCGCTTCTTTTTCTTGAAATAGGTTTGGTGTTTCTAGGCTCCATTAATTCTGGTTGAAAATGAAAGATCATTTAATTTTATTTTAAGATGATTCATACAAGTTTGTCTCGGATCAAAGAAGACATAACTTGAGGTCTTTTCAACGAGAGTATTTTTTTTCTCTTTTTTTACTGATGATACGAAGTAAAATTAAAGGCAAAAGTAAAAACAAATAAGGTTATAAATAAAAGAGTTTTTTTTTTGTCCTACACCCTTATTGTTGGATGAAACATTTTTTTGTGTCATCACACATCTCGAGAAGGTTACATAAGTGTTACATTGAGTGCTAGTCGTCGAGAAGGCTATATGAGTGCTACATTGAGTACTAGTTGTCGTTTCACTCCCCAAGGCGAACCTCTTACCCATAGAAAGAATCCACCTAGACTTGAGGATCACAAAGGTGCTAGGAGGAAAAAGAGATGACCGTCTAAGGTTCAATTTTTTTTTCTCTTCTCTTAAACAATGACAATTATTTCTTAAAGAAAGAACCTTTTCTCAAAGGGATAATTAATCTTTCCATGAACCGATTCTAATTTAATCATTAAAGAGTCCTTAAATAGATAAAATGGAGCCTTTTGCAAGTAACGATGATGATCTACCTATTCTTTTACCATGGAAGGCTGGATTAAATTGTCAAAACTAGGATATTAATGACTTTACCACAAACCTCATCACGAGGGAAACCTCTTTCCTCTAATAATTTCTTCCATTCTTGATCAGTTCTCTCCTTCCCACCTGTGGAGTGTGCAAACATCACTAAATCCATTACCATTGTTATCATTATATTATTTTCTACCATCAAAGATTGTGGTGGAGCAATATAGGAGAATGTGCTTCTAACTCATTAACTTAGAAGTTCAATTCTCACCATCGAAAATGTTCTTTTTCTTCGTGTAATATTGCATATTGATTGTTAATAGATTCAAAGAGTCTGGTTCTTGGAATCGATCCAAGGCCAGGGGGGATAGGGCACTGACCTAGCTCTGTGAGTGGTGGATCGAGTTTCAGTTACGTAAAGACTAATCCAAAAATACCTCGTTTACTATAAAAGATATATATAATCATCTAGTTTCTATAGATTACAACCACAAGCGACAATCATAATCAATAATATATTATAAAGCTTTAAGAATCTATGAATACAGTTTAGGGAAAGGCGTTACATGGGTCGGATTATTATGCCTAATATTATTATTGACTGCTGCATCGCAGGCGTAGTTTACTTATTTAAGATATTATTATGACTATAACAAATTGATATTTCACTCTGGATCTGGATAAGCCTCGATAATAGATTCCAAAGCTGGGATCTTGATGATTTTATAGCGAGAGAAGCCTCCTTCCTCTAATAATTTCTTCCATTCTTGCTCAGTTCTCTCCTTCCCACCAGTGGTCAGTGCAAACATCACTAAATCCATCACCATTCTTATATCATCAAATTGATCACAATGATAATCTGTTGGTAGAACTATATCAACTATGATAAGCTTTCCAGTTTTTTCAGGTATTGCTTTCTTGCAATTTCTCAAAATTTCAACGCATGATTCATCGGTCCAATCATGCAATATCCGCTGTACAAATAGAAAAAAAGAAGGAATAAGCATATGTCAAATTAATGCTCAAGCAAAGGATATCTATCGTTGTTTTTTTGATGAATTATCTATCGTTATATTAATTTGAGCCCCAATAAAATTTCTACCAGGGCACTGACCTGTATGAAAATTGCATCAGCATTAGGAATAGCCTCAAACATATTTCCTGCAACATGGGAAACTCCTTCATATTTTGGTGCTGTTGCTACAACATGTGGCAGATCGAAGTTTATTCCTTCAATGTGTGGGTAGGCCCTGACAATCTCTGCTACATGTCCTCCAATACCACCAGCAACATCCACCAATGATCTAATATTGTTGAAACCATCTTTGTATTGTGATAAAATTGCCCTCATCGTGATATTTGATGTGCATGCCATGGCCTCATTGAAAATCCTATTGACCTCAGGATTTCGAGACGAAAAATCCCACAGTTCACAGCCATGAGCCTTCGAGAAAGCGGTTCCACCTTCTTTGATACATTGGCTCAAGCAATGCCACGCTGCTAGGAACCATGAACTGTGTTGCATGATTATTATAGAAACGAGGCTTCGTTCAGAGTCATGCATTAGCATTCTTGATTTTTGATTCAGCCCAAAGAGTGTTTCTCCTCCATCTGACGGGAGGTGTGCAGTAAAAATTTCTTTTCTGACCAAATATCTCATGATACGAGCAAGATAAGAAATGTCCGAGCTAGGTGAGTTAATACCTGAAATCATGAAGGATACAAGAAAAAAATCTGTATATTGCAACTTATATACAACACATTTCATTTTCGAAATTAATACTATATATGTTGTGCTTTGGTGAGGCTAGGGATACCAATATAATGTTAAAATATTTCTTCACTTGTTCCTTTAGTTTAAGAAGTTGTATCAAGAACTTATACCATGCATCAAACAACTTGGGCGAACCACCTAGTGGTGGGTATATTGACTAGCTACGGTGTTAAAATTCAAGATATATGCCCTGATATCATGTTAAAAATTAAGCATCCATAATTTTTTTTAAAAAAAAAAACTTGAAGAAAGAAGGACAATTAAGAATAGTAGCTAGGTAAAGCTGTAAATTAGTAGTTTAATGCAGAGACTATATCTTATTATTATATGTAAAGACATATTTTATTGATATAAAAGAATAACATTTATAGGTTATATAGTAGTATCTATGTTTTAATTATATACTAATCTTTAGGCTAGAATCAAGGTTTATAGTTTACTATTATCTTCAGAACGAGCTTAAAATAAATAGTGATCTTGAACAAAACTATATCTTGGATTTTTTAAAATATTTAAGAAATATTTTGTTATTATTTTTTATGTATGCTTGACAAGTAGGGTCTTCGACAATTCTCATTTAGTACTTGAAGGTTTTGTTAAGAGATGATAATTTTCATTTCATAAGATGTAATTAACAAATATGTTTTGTTTATTTTTTGAATTTTCTATTAAGTGGGGGCCTCAGACTATTGCCCAAGTGGCCCTTAATTTAAGCTATTTCTGAGTTTCTTCAAAATATAAAATTCATATATATATCCCTACCATCTTTAACATCTCATTCTAACATATGGAAAAGAAAATCGAAACATGTTTAACATCTCATTCTAACATATAGAAAAGAAAATCGAAACATGTTATGAAACATATGTACAAAGAGATTTAACTATATTATACTTTGGAAACATTTATATGAGGTCCTAGGACAATCTTAGGAACAATTACACAATTTTATCGTTTATGTATTTAACATAAAAGATTTGGGTTATAACGGAGAGATTCGGATTTGACATTTCTTTGAAAAGGGAGAAAAATAATTTTCACTTGAGCTACATTTTAATGGTCAAAATAAAACGTCTAAATGCAAAACTACTTAACCAATATTTTATGAGCTCTTAAACCTATACTATTTAAATTTACCAAAATGACTTTGTAGTTTTCAACAGTAGAATAATACGCATAGTAATGCTAATAATTTAATAGCAAAGAAAAGGATTGAAGGAAGAGTTGAAACCTGAAGCTATTTGGGACAGAGAGATTGGACGACCGTGAGAATTTATTATTTCTGGCAGTCTAAGCTCCACCGCACACTTTAAAGCCATAGAATCAGCAAAACCAAGCGAGAGTTGGAATATTTCAAATAGGCTTTTGAAAAACGCTTCTGCCTCTTGTGATGCCATTCTCAGCTTCTGTTTTCCCCAACAAGCCTAAGTTCACCCTCCAAAAGTTTCTGAGATAATAGTATAATTTATAGACGGGGCCGGCAGGTAAAAAGCAATTTTTTTTTCTTTTTGGTTATGTAATTGTAGTCTTGCGTAATACATTGCTTGTTAGGAAACAGAGAGAGAGAGAGAGAGAGAGCGATGAAGAGAATTAATTTTCTACTATGAGGTTAATTAAAGATTAGAAGTTGGATTAGGCTGCCATAAATTTGTGGGCATAGGCTATTTGTTGCGTAGCGGTATCCAATTTATTTAGAAAATTAAATGGACAATTAATTTTCAACATGTACTCCAGTATATTAAGTTTTTTAGCTTTACAATAAAATCAGCTATTAGGTTAATTGAATATTAGGAGTTGAATTAGGCTGCCTAAAATTTGTGAGTACAGGCTATTTGTTGCCTAACGGTATCAAATTTATATAGAAAATTAATGGTAGATGTTGAGAAGTTCGCATCATGTAAATAAATGTCTTAGAGGAAGGCTAAGTTGTTGCCTAACAGTATCAAATTTATATGCACTACTCCGGTATATTAATGCTAACTATCTTCCTCAAATTTGGCATCTCTTACAAATCTCCATGAACTATTTGATTAAGTTCGCATGAAACTTTATAGAGATCATGTTGTTTTTAAAACTGATAGATGAAATGGAAGGTTAGGATTGTTGGAACCGAGTAGCACGAACACTTGCACGAAACTTTTGGGTACATACTGTTTGTCACCTGACGGAATCAAGTATATATAGAAAATTAACTAGTTAATTAATTTGCAACGTTCGATATGTATATGATGTTTGTTTAGGTTTATAATAATATCAACTGTGAGGTTAATTGAAGATTAGGAGCTGAATTAGGCTGCCTAAAATTTACACTTGTAGACTATTTGTTGCCGGTAGGTATTAAATTTATTTAGAAAATTAATGTTAGATGTTGAGAAGTTGCTAACTAACTTCCTTGAATTCAGCATCTCTAGCAAATCTCAATAAACTATATGATACTGTTTGTGTAGCATGTGAGTACGTTACGGTGATCATCCTTCCATATCGGGATTTGGATGCGGGAAGAACAAGAAATTATTGTTTTTTTTAATGATTAATGAAAAATTTACAAAAGGATCAACAAGTATATTTTAGGGGAGAAAAGAGAAAAGAAGAAGAAAAAAAGCTCGTGTGTTTTATGTCAAGGATCTCATCACCAAGGAAGTTTCTCATTTCCAGTCAGAGTAATGATGGTCTCTATATCCTATCCGAGTCTTCTGTCAGGCCAATTCCTCAAGCTTTTTGGTCTCTCTGCCTCTCTGTGACTGTCGATCTGTGGCATCGTTGTTTGGGTCATACATCCCCTCGCATTTTAAATTTGTTAGTTTCCAACAATAAAATAGTATGTACTTCTAGATGTTTTCTTGCTCATTGTCAACCTTACCCATTAGGCAAGTCGTCGTGTCTGTCGTTGTGACCTTCGGGTTACAAAACTACTACCCCACTTGATTTAATATTTAGTGATGTCTAGGGTTATGCCCTTATTTTTTCTTCTGATGTCTTCCGTTACATTGTTATATTTATCTATGCGCATACCAAACATTTATGGTGTTACCCTATTGTTTCCAAATCCGATGTGTTTTCCATCTTTCATCATTTTCAAACACTTGTTGAGCGTTGGTTTTCACGTAAGATTAAATCTGTTAAAACTGATTGGGGTGGTGAATATTGTAAGTTAAATCAATTATTTCAGACCATTGATATTCATCACTGGTTAATCTGTCTCCCTACTCATGAACAAAATGGCATCGTTGGGCATCGTCATCGGCATATTGTCAAACATGATCTCACTCTTTTAGGCCGATGTAGTGCACCATTACAATTTTGGAACTATGCTTTTGAATCATCGGTATATCTTATTAATCGCCTGCCTACTCTTGTTCTCCAAAATAAATCTTCGTTTGAGTGTCTGTTTCGTCGCACTCTTGATTTTAATTTTCTACGTACTTTTGGGTGTCTTTGTTTTCCTCTTTTGCATCCTTATCATGCTCACAAATTAGATTTTCGTTCCTCTCCATGTGTGTTCTTAAGGTATAGCTCATCTCATCTTGGTTATCACTGTCTTGATTTAGCATCTCAACGTATTTATGTCTCCCGTTATGTTCGTTTTCATGAAGATGTCTTTTCTTTTGCGAATTCTGAACAGATAACACATACACCAATACCCTCCACACAACCTACACACCTCCCACCCTTGAAACCTCCCCAAGATTTTCACCCTACTACTTCACAATCTTGCCAAACCAGCACCCATGTCTTGCCATCAGCCGCACCCCAACAAACCCTCGTACTTTCCCACAAATTCTACAACCACTTCCTCGCCGCCCAGCCTTTCTATAGTGTCACCATCTACTTGTTTTTCCAATGATCATTATGCAGGAACATTTTCTCAATCAACGAGATATTCATGTTTCTAGGTCTCCTTGCCGTGCAACGAGACCGATTCTATAGCAAGCTCTCCGGTGTCTACTGTGCCGACCAGTCCCTCCACAAACTCTTCAGCCGGCCTACAACTCTTTGTGGATCTCTCTGTGTATCCTCTCCAACAACTTCCAGGTACAAGCTCGTCTCCTCCACGACTAGCTACTCGTTAACATCACATGGTGCTCCGTCCTAGGCAACCAAAGACATCACTGTCCACAACAACTACCGCCTCTGCTGCTTCCATCAATCGGGCAGTATCTCCTCCTACTCATGAACTGATTGTTTTTAATGATGTTAACAGGTATGAGGTGTGGCATAGTGCTATATGCGAGGAAATTCATGCCTTACGTGCTAACAAAACTCGGACTTTGGTGTCGTTTCACCCTTTGCTGAATGTTGTTGGTAGTCGGTGGGTGCACAAGATTAAACGCAAAGTTGATAGCAGCATAGAGAGGTACAAGGCGCACCTAGTTGCTAAAGGTTTCACTCAGCAAGAAGGTATTGATTACTTTGAAACCTTTAGTCTTGTTATCAAGCAGGCGACCGTCAGATTAGTCTTCTTCATTGCGGTTTCGTGTGATTGGCAAATTCATTAGCTTGATATCCACAATGCTTTTCTCAATAGCGTTCTTGACGAAGAAATCTACATGAAACAACCTACAGGTTTTGTTGATTCTGCTCTCCCCTCTCATGTGTGTAGATTGCATTAGTCTCGATATGGTTTAAAACAGGCTCTACGGGCTTGGTACACTCGTCTGAATGATTTTTTGCTATCAATTGGTTTTTACGTCTCTAAGGTGGATACCTTATTATTTATCTTCTCTATTGGTATTGATATTTGTTATCTTCTAGTCTATGTTGATGATATTCTGCTTACGGGTAGCAACTCTCTTCTGTTTAAGCGCCTCATACAGTTGTCGAGCTTAGAATTTAAGCTTCGTGACTTGGGTACTATTCATTATTTTTTTTGGTATTGATGTTTAGTCTACTAGTATGGGTCTTATGCTACGATTGCATAAATATACACTTGACATCCTCACTCGGGCTGGTATGATATCTTACAAACCTGTTGATACTCCTATCTCTACATCCAAAGTTATCATACAACCAGATCCTTTATTTTCTGATGCTACATGCCTTCGTCAAATTATGGGTGCTCTTTAATATCGCACTCTAACGAGACCAGATATTTACTTTGTTGTTAATAGAGTCTGTCAGTTTATGCATGCTCCTACAAATTCTCTTAATGCGTTATCTTAAGGGTACAACAACACATGACCTACATATTACTTGTAGTTCTTCCTTTGCATTACATGGCTTTACAGATGCAGATGGGACAAATAGTATTGATGATAGAAAATCTATGAGTGATTATCTTGTGTTTTTTTATAAGACGCCGATTTCGTGGAAAACAAGTAAGCAACATATAATTGCTCGCTCCTCTACTGAACCTCAGTCCAAAACCTTAACAGATGACAATGCTAAGGTTATCTGGCTTTAGTATTTATTAACAGATCTTTAGCTTTTTTCTGTTTTTGCTCCTAACATTCGGTGTGAGAATTTTGGTGCCGCTTATTTATCTGCAAATCCTATTTTTCATACTTGCACAAAACATGTTGAGGTTGTTTATCATTTTGTCCAAGATAGAATTGCAAAGAAGGAGATTCATATTCATTTTATTTCCTTTTAGGATCAACTTGCAAATGTCTTTACTAAGCCACTTCCTACTGCTTCGTTTATTGCTTTTTGTTTCAAGCTTCGGGTCGATCCTCCACCCTCAGCTTGAGGGGGCATATTATAGAATGTATACTATATAGAAAATATTATAGGCACTACTTTAGTATTGTATTCTCTATCTTAACTATTGTATATTGCCCAACACATATAAATAGAAAAGGATTGGCTAAACCAAAGGTTAAGCCTCCTAATTATTCTTAACTAGGCCTAATATGAGGGACCCATTTCCATTATTGCTCTTTTCATGTTTCGGCTGAAACCTAAACTCTTTGTCAAGAGCTGGAGCACTTCTTTTTCTTGAAATAGGTCTGGTGTTCTAGGCTCCATTAATTCTGGTTGAAAATGAAAGATCATTTAAATTTTTTTAGGATGATTCATACAAGTTTGTCTGGGTCAAAGAAGACATAACTTGAGGTCTTTTCCGCGAGAGTAGTTTTTTTTCTCTTTTTTTTTCTGATGATACGAAGTAAAAGTAAAGGCAAAAGTAAAAACAATTAAGGTTATAAATAAAAGATTTTTTTTTGCGCTACACCCTTACTGTTGGATGAAACATTTTTTTGTGTCATCACATATCTCGAGAAGGCTACATAAGTGCTACATTGATTGCTAGTCATCAAGAAGGCTGCATGAGTGCTACATTGAGTACTAGTCGTCGTTTTGTTCCCCAAGGCGAACCTCTTACCCATAGAAAGAATCCACCTAGACTTGAGGATCCTAAAGGTGCTAGGAGGGATGCATAAAGATCTTATGGGAAAGATAAAAAGGTTCTCACCTGCTACGTGCAAAGACTTTTGAAAATCTTTGCGTATAATATCCAAAGATTTAAGGGGCTACTGATAGATCATCATTTATTTCTTTTTTTCATTTGTTTGAAACTGCTCTCCAAATGGCTGACCATAAAAGGGTTATGATCCATTGTCCCTGGGCTTAGCCAAGCGCTAAACCAAGATGCCTGTCAGTTTGGCGAGTTGCCAAACCCATCGTCTCTAGGTTCAACCAAGTATTGAGCCTAGAGGCCCTTTGATGGAACAAAGATATTTTTTCCTTATAGGACTGTAGGTCATAGATATTTTATCTTGATTGGAACATAGGTTAAAGATATTTTATACTAATGGATTAGAGATATTTTATCATTATAGGACAAAGTTATTTTATCATGATGGGACATGGATATTTTATGGACAAGCCAACCTTTTCCCTACAAGGAAGAAAAGCATTCGGGGGGCTATGAAAGGAGGAAAAGGAGATGATCGTGTAAGGTTTAATTTTTTTCTCTTTTCTTTAACAATGACAATTATATCTTAAAGAAAAAACCTTTTCTTAAAGAGATAATTGATCTTTCCCTGAACCGATTTTAATTTAATCATCAAAGAGTCGTTAATATAGATAAAATGGAGCCTTTTGCAGGTAACGACGATGATCTACCTCGTCCTTTACTATGGAAGGATGGGTTAAATTGTCAGAACTAGAATATTAATGACTTTACCACAAACTCGGGCCCAAACTTCAAGCCCAAGGGAAAAAATAGGACCTCATCACAAGGGAAACCTCTTTCCTCTAATAATTTCTTCCATTCTTGATCAGCTCTCTCCTTCCCACCTGTGGAGTGTGCAAACATCACTAAATCCATTACCATTGTTATCATTATATTATTTTCCACCATCAAAGATTGTGGTGGAGCAATGTAGGAGAATGTGCTTCTAACTCATTAAGTTAGAAGTTCAATTCTCACCATCGAAAATGTTCTTTTTCTTCGTGTAATATTGCATATTGATTGTTAATAGATTCAAAGAGTCTGGTTCTTTGAATCGATCCAAAGTCAGGGGTGATCGGGCGCTGACCTAGCTCTGTGAGTGGTGGACCAAGTCTCAGTTACGTAAAGACTAATCCAAAAATACCTCCTTTACTATAAAACATATATATAATCATCTATTTTCTATAGATTACAACCACAAGCGACAATCATAATCAATAATATATTATAAAGCTTTAAGAATCTATGAATACAGTTTAGGGAAAGGCGTTACATGGGTCGGATTATTATGCCTAATATTATTATTGACTGCTACATCGCAGGCGTAGTTTACTTATTTAAGATATTATTATGACTATAACAAATTGATATTTCACTCTGGATCTGGATAAGCCTCGATAATAGATTCCAAAGCTGGGATCTTGATGATTTTATAGCGAGAGAAGCCTCCTTCCTCTAATAATTTCTTCCATTCTTGCTCTGTTCTCTCCTTCCCACCAATGGTCATTGCAAACATCACTAAATCCAATACCATTCTTATATCATCAAATTGATCACAATGATCATCTGTTTGTAGAACTATATCAACTATGATAAGCTTTCCAGTTTTTTCAGGTATTGCTTTCTTGCAATTTCTCAAAATTTCAACGCATGATTCATCGGTCCAATCATGCATTATCCGCTGTAAAAATAAAAAAAGAAGAAGGAATAAGCATATGTAAAATTAATGCTCAAGAAAAGGATATCTATCGTTGTTTTTTTGATGAATTATCTATCGTTATATTAATTTGAGCCCCAATAAAATTTCTACCAGGGCACTGACCTTTAAGAAAATTGCATCAGCATTAGGAATAGCCTCAAACATATTTCCTGCAACATGGGAAACTCCTTCATATTTTGGTCCTGTTGCTACAACATGTGGCAGATCGAAGTTTATTCCTTCAATGTGTGGGTAGGCCCTGACAATCTCTGCTACATGTCCTCCAATACCACCAGCAACATCCACCAATGATCTAATATTGTTGAAACCATCTTTTGTAGTGCATACTGGACCGAAAGCAAACACAAATAAAACACAAAACAAGCAGATTTACGTGGTTCCCCAAAACCGGGTACGTCCACGGAGACAGCAGATTATATATTATTGGAGGAATGATACAAACACTCAACTCAACCCAGTACAATCCCACAAAACCCAGTGTTTCACTCTTCACTCGGTGTTTCTCTCAAATCTACACTTGCACTCTCTCTCAAAGTTGCACCGTCTTCTTCTCTCTCGCACTTCACTACACACACCGCACTCTCTTGCACTCTCTTTATAGGTGAATGGAGAAGCATTGGCAGCAACCCATGTGCAGAACCAACTACTACAATGACAAAAGTCATGGTGGTTGGAGAAAAGTTGACAAAAATGTTGACAATTGCTACAAATCTCCACCTTGGCAAGATTTTTCCATGCAATCCTCGTGATCAATCAATGCTGCCTCTAACGCGCCGTATGGCGTTGCACCCCGAAGGTGCTCAACACCGAGAGATGTTGACCAAGTCCAAACAATGTTGGAACTTGATCCCTGAGACACATTTTGTGAGCATGTCACTTGGATTATCTCGCGGTACCAATCTTCAGAAGCGAATATCCCCTTCATCCACAATTTCTCGAACAAAATGAAATCGAACATCAATGTGCTTGGTGCGGGAATGATGAACCTGATTCTTTGCAAGACAAATAGCACTTTGACTATCACAATGGACATCCACGTGCTCTTGAACAATTCCCAAATCTTCAATCAACCCATGTAACCAAATAGCTTCCTTGAAAGCTTCCGTTATCGCCATGTACTCGCCTCGCTTGTTGACAAAGCTACCGTTGATTGTAACGTTGACCTCCAACTTACAGGCCCTTTAGCAAGTGTAAACACGTAGCCTGTTGTGGAACGACGCTTGTCTAAGTCACCAAAGATAATCCGAGTCCACATAACCAACTAAATTTTGTCCGAGTCTATCATCCCTCTCAAACTTCAAACCAATATCAGTTGTGCCATGAATGTATCGTAGAATCCACTTAACCGCCGCTGACCCTTTCCCGGATCATGCATATACCGCTCACCATACCGACAAAGATGTGAAATATCCGGTCTCGTACAAACCATTGCATACATTAATGCACCAACCGCATTTGCATATGGAATTTGAGCCATATGTTTGCGCTCTTCCTCTCGTGCGTGGAGACATTGAAGCACTTAGCTTAAAATGAGGAGCTAAAGGTGTGCTTACAGTGCTTGGTCTTACCATCTACCCCAAATCTCTGTAGAATTTTCTTCAAGTATTGGGTCCGTGTCAAACAGATCAGGTGCCTTTTCTTCTGCTCTCTCGAATCTCCATGCCAAGAATCTTCTTAGCTTCTCCAAGGTCCTTCATTTCAAACTCGGTTCTCGCTGAGCTTTCGCTCTATCAATCTCCACCTTGCTCTTCGATGCGATCAACATATCATCGACATATAAGAGCAAATAGATGAAAGAACCATCAAGAAGTTTGCGAAAATATACACAAGTGATCAAACCGACTCCGTGTGTATCCATGTTCTCGCCATGAACTTATCAAATCGCTTATACCATTGGCGAGGAGATTGTTTCAATCCATACAATGACTTCTTCAGTTTACAAGCCCAATTCTCTTTCCCAGTGACTTTGAAACCATCCGGTCGAGACATGTAAATTTCCTCTTCCAAATCTCCATGTAGGAAGGCGCTTTCACATCAAGTTGGGCTAACTCCAAATCAAACCGTGCAACCAAGGCTAACGGAATACGGATTGATGAATGCTTAACAACCGGAGAGAATACCTCATTATAATCTATCCCCTCCTTCTCGAGCATAGCCTTTTGCTACCAATCTTGCTTTGAAACGAATGTTGTCTTTTCCAGGATTACCTTCCTTCTTAGCATATACCCACTTGCGCCAATTGTCTTCTTTCCCTTAGGGAGTTGTACCAAATCCCAAGTCTCGATTCTTGTGGAGAGATTTCATCTCTTCATCCATTGCCTCTTTCCATTTTGCACTTTCTACACTTTGTACTTTGCTTCTTTGTAGGTGTAGGGATTCCATCATCAATCACCTGAAGTGCATAAGCCACCATATTACAATACCGAGCAGGTTTCTTGATAACCCTTTTTGGTTTACTCGTTGCAATGGATTCTTGTTGTGTGGTTGCTGGAGTTGTTGCATCCTCTTCATCTGAACTTTCATCTGAATCTCCTTCAGTAGGGATTGTCTGAACAGTCTTTTATAGGGATGATGAAGTCTCCAACTCCACCTGTTGTGCATCACCGACTGTTTTTCCTTCTCCCGTGATTTCTCTTGTCGTAACATGCCGTACTCATCAAAAGTGACATCTCTACTCAAAATCACTTTCTTCGATTCGAACACCGTAGTCCGTAGCCTTTTACTCCTCCACTAAAGCCCAAAAATATAGCTTTCTTGGCTCTAGGATCTAACTTGGACTCGAAAACATGATAATATGCCGAGCAACCAAATATACGCATAGAGTCATAATCATTTGCAGGAGAGCCCGACCATACCTCTAAGGGGGTTCTTCCATTTAATGCCTGCCGAAGGTAACCGGGTTAACAATATGACGAGCATAGCTTAATGCCTCGCCCCGAACACTTTGCTTAGTCCCGAATGTGATAGCATACATCGGACTTTCTCCACCAATGTGCGGTTCATGCGTTCTGCTACTCCATTCTGTTGTGGTGTTTTGCGAACAAGAAATGTCGCTTGATCCCTTCATTCCGACAAACTTCAAAGAAAGGATCTCAAGTGTACTCGCCACCATTATCTCGACCGAAGAGTCTTAACTCTCCTTCCAGTTTGAGTCTCCATCATTTTCTTCCATTTCGAAAGATATCAAGGACCTCATCCTTGTGTTTCATCATGTACACCCATACTCGTCTTGAGAAATCATCAATAAAAGTAACAAACCAATGATTACCTCCAATAGATTCATTCTTTGAAGGTCCCCATACATCTGTGTGAACATGATCTAGGATCCCTTTTGTGTTGTGTACCGAGTGCCAAACTTGACCCTTGTCTGTTTTCCAAGAACACAATGCTCACGTAACCCATGCTTCCCGGCCTTGCGCCTTTTAATAGACCTTGCTTGACTAATCCTTGCAAAGCCTTTTCACCAAAGATGCCCTAAACGCATGTGCCAAAGTCCCGAATTATCCGCTTCATCATCTTCTATACTTTTGGAAACAACCTGCCAAAGAATCGTAGATCCATCCAGGAAATATAAGTTTCCTTTCCTCGTGCCTCTTAAGACAACTAATGCACCACGGATTGCTCTCAAGACTCCACCATGCATGATAATCTTATAACCATTGGATTCTAGGACTCCAAGTGAGAAGAGATTTTTCTTCAAATCAGGTACATACCGTACATCTGTTAGTGTCTTGACTACTCCATTATGCATCTTCGGATGGATAGTCCCAATCCCTTTGATCTCACAAACATCATCATTACCCATCAACACAACTCCTCCATCGAACTCCTCGAGTCTCGAGAATAAGTGCTTGTTAGGGCACATGTGATAGGAACATGCGTAATCAAGAATCCATTCACCGAATGGTTTTCTGGTGATGAGACCATGAATGCGAGTCTCGTTCATCCTCATCTCGTGCAACGTTCACGCTTGGTTCATCTTTTCCTTGTTGCCCTTAATTGGACAATCTTTCTTCCAAGTGCCCTTTTTTGTGACAAAAGGCACACTCATCTTTTGCAAGATATCGTCTGTTTGATGATTCTCCTCTGGATTTTGAGCGAGATCTCCTCGCCCTCGAAATCTTCTCGGGGTTTGTTCGCCTCTAACCGTCAATGCTTCGACGTTGACTCCTTGTGAACAATCTGGTCCTTCTTCCGCACTCATTGTTCACCAAAGCATTGGACACATCAATGAATTTAATCTTTTCTTTACCATACAAGAAAGTGGTGACAAGATGTTCATATGTGTCAGGCAGGAATTCAATAACAAGAGAGCTTTATCTTCATCATCAATTTCCACATCTAAATTCTTCAAATCAGCTATCATTTTATTAAAATCATTTAGATGCTCATTCATAGAAGTACCTTTCTTGTCTTGAAAACGGAAGATCCTTTTCTTCAAGTAGAGACGATTCTCTATACTCTTCTTCATAAACTTGTCCTCCAGTGCTTGCCATAATTCCTTTGCGAGTTTTGTTCTCAAAAGGCGTACTTCGATCCTTTACAAGACAAAGTCGGATGGAACCGCAAGCCAACCGATTTATCCTTTCCCAGCTTTTTATCATCTAGATCCTCCGGTTTTTCTTCTAGAGTGAAATCCAAATTCATTTGGACAAGCATATCCATGACTTCACATTTCCACATGCCAAAATTACCTTTCCCATCAAACTTCTCCACCTCAAATTTGGTATTCGATACCGGGATGTATTGTGGAGGTATACTAGCATTCCCCACTCGATTTTTCTTCGGGAATATCAGCCATTAGGACGTCTTTGGATTACAAATGGAATCCCGAACTTGTTAAAACACGCACTTTTATGCTCAAAAGTGCCAAAAAAAGAACTTTGGTATGCCGTTTAACAAAACGGACACCACGGTTGCGTCCGGAATGGTTGAAAATGCTAGGAACCAACTTGACTCACCCAAAAACGGGTCAAAAAATCACCGAGTTGGCCAAAAAACCAATCCGACCGAGTTGACTCAGGGAAGGAATATTCTGTCTCGATAAAGAATATTCTCACACGGAATATTCTCTTCTGGTAACGGAATATTCTTATTCTGTCAAGAGAATATTCTCACTGTTGGATGACGTGCTCGATGACGTGGCCGATGACATGGCGTGTGGACCCTCTCGTTGATGACGTGGATGATGACTCGCGCCTACGTGTCGGATGACGTGGCTGTCTTCTCAAGCGAGAATTCCGGCACCGATCGGTTTTTCCGCAGCTTTTCGGTGAAACTTCGGCGAGCTCTCACGGGCTCGTTTCAACTCCGATTTCGACGATCTTTATATCACCGGACTCGTATCGACGAGAGGAATCTCCGCAGCTGGTTAAAATCAAGATCCGAGAACTTTGAAAATTCTGCAACTTTGAACAGAGAGCTGAAAAACGTGTTTTTCTCGTGTTTAAGCTTCCCTAATGCTCGATACCAATTTGTAGTGCATACTTTGGACCGAAAGCAAACACAAATAAAACACAAAACAAGCGATTTACGTGGTTCCCCAAAACCGGGTACGTCCACGAGAGACAAGATTATATATTATTGGAGGAATGATACAAACACTCAACTCAACCCAAGACAATCCCACAAAACCCGTTGTTTCACTCTTCACTCGGTGTTTCTCTCAAATCTACACTTGCACTCTCTCTCAAAGTTGCACTGTCTTCTTCTCTCGCACTTCACTACACACACCGCACTCTCTTGCACTCTCTTTATAGGTGAATGGAGAAGCATTGGCAGCAACCCATGTGCAGAACCAACTACTACAATGACAAAAGTCATGGTGGTTGGAGAAAAGTTGACAAAAATGTTGACAATTGCTACATCTTTGTATTGTGATAAAATTGCCCTCATCGTAATATTTGATGTGCATGCCATGGCCTCATTGAAAATCCTATTGACCTCAGGATTTCGAGACGAAAAATCCCACTGTTCACAGCCATGAGCCTTCGAGAAAGCGGTTCCACCTTCTTTGATACATTGGCTCAAGCAATGCCACGCTGCTAGGAACCATGGACTGTGTTGCATGATTATTAAAGAAGCGACGCTTCGTTCGGAGTCATGCATTAGCAATCTTGATTTTTGATTCTGCCCAAAGAGTGTTTCTCCTCCATCTGACGGGGGGTGTGCAGTAAAAATTTCTTTTCTGACCAAATATCTCATGATACGAGCAAGATAAGAAATGTCCGAGCTAGGTGAGTTAATACCTGAAATCATGAAGGATACAAGAAGAAAAATCTGTATATTGCAACTTATATACAGCATATTTCATTTTCGAAATTAATACTATATAATGTTGTGCTTTGGTGAGGCTAGGGATACCAATATAATGTTAAAATATTTCTTCACGTGTTCCTTTAGTTTAGGAAGTTGTATCAAGAACTTATACCATGCATCAAACAACAACTTGGGAGAATCACCTAGTGGTGGGTATACTGACCAGCTACGATGTTAAAATTCAAGACATATGCCTTGATATCATGTTAAAATTTAAGCATCCATAATTTAAAAAAAAATACTTGAAGAAAGAATTGGATAATTAAGAATAGTAGCTAGGTAAAGCTGTAAATTAGTAGTTTAATGCAGAGACTATGTCTTATTATTATATGTAAAGACATATTTTATTGATATAAAAGAATAACATTTATGGGTTATATAGTAGTATCTATGTTTTAATTATATACTACTTTAGGCTAGAATCAAGTTTTATAGTTTACTGGTATCTTCGGAACGAGCTTAAAATAAATAGTGATCTTGGACAAAACTATAACTTATATTTTTTAAAATATTTTGTTATTATTTTTTATGCATGCTTGACAAGTAGGGTCTTCGACAATTCTTATTTAGTACTTGAAGGTTTTGTTAAGAGATGATAATTTTCATAAGACGTAATTAACAAATATATATACTTTGTTTATTTTTTGAATTTGCTATTAAGTGGGAGCCTCCGACTATTGTCCAAGTAGCCTTTAATTTAAGCTATTTCGGAGTATTTTTAAAATATAAAACTCATATATATATATACATATATATATATATATATATATATATATATATATATATATATATATATATATCCCTACCATCTTTAACATCTCATTCTAACATATGGAAAAGAAAATCGAAACATGTTTAACATCTCATTCTAACATATAGAAAAGAAAATCGAAACATGTTATGAAACATATGCATAAAGAGATTTAACTATATTATACTTTGGAAACATTTATATGAGGTCCTAGGATAATCTTAGGAACAATTACACAATTTTATCGTTTATGTATTTAACATAAAAGATTTGGGTTATAACGGAGAAATTCAGATTTGACATTTCTTTGAAAAGGGAGAAAAATAATTTTCACTTGAGCTACAGTTTAATGGTCAAAATAAGGAATTCTTGTCTTTTATGGTGAAAAAATGGAATGGGAGTCGCCACCTAATATTTTGATCAGTAGGAACCCTAACTGGTCTCAGAGATCGGGTACAGGGACTTGTTGCGTAAATGGAAGTTATTAGCACCTCAAAAACGCCTTACCTAAGGTAAACTGTATTGTTTGATTGTCTAATAAAAAAGTTAAGGTGTTATTGTATTTCTAATTGTTGGTCCGTCTATGGTTTAAGAAAAGCCCTCCTTAGTAAGGAGGTCTTAATCTTATCGGGTAAAAAACTTAACCGTTCTAACGTCTATAAAAAAAAACTACATTTTTAATATCAAAAATATGTTTTACATATAAATTCATAATCTCATATACTAAAAGCAAACAAAATATTTTTTTTAGAATTTTTGAAATCTTGGCCTAGTTATCATGGCTCTAACAAACTTGTTATTAAAGCCAAAATGCATGCTAAAACATATCTTTGAATTTTTTTGTGTTTTATGTATAAAAAAACAATATGATTTTTTTTTTTTGTTGTATGAACAATGTGATGATTTTTCTTATCTTTGATAGACTTGGCCGTATGCATGGAAATAAAATAGTTTTTTTTTTGTTTTATAATCTTTTTTGCAATGTTTTTAATGAAAACCGGGTATTTTAATGTCGGATTTGTATTTTTACGGTATAAAAATACAAACTAATATTAATCAAAATTGATATAAAAAATATGCGAGAAAATCACAAACTTTTGAAAAGATGTTTTAGAATTTTGGAAATATATTTTTAATATATAATACATAATATTATAAAATATGTGGGCTGGGTCGGCCCAACTAACTAGGCCGGACTCAGCCTAAAGGGGTTGGGCCAATCTTAGCCCAACGGTTCTCTCTTCTTCTTTGGTCTGGGCTGGGCCTGGCCCAAACATCAAGGCTGGGCCAGAACATGCCCAACCCAAAAAAGGAAAGGGGGGAATTATTTCCCCCTCCCATCCTTCTGCATGCAGGAAGAGATGAAGACGAACACGAAGGAGATGTTGGAGAGGAAAGAAGAGTTACTTGGCGTGGAGGAGGCGTTGCCCTTGCTGGTCTGGCTGAGGATGGCGGCTTTGGCCGGTCTTGCAGTGGAGGCCGGTGGTAGAGAGAGAGAGAGGAGGGTGAAGATAGCAGACCGTTAGGGAGGCTGCCTTTTTGGCTATCTTTGGACCTAGATTTCTCTCCCCTTTGACCATGAAAATCACATCTATTTATAGGTGGTCGAAGAGAGACACTTCGTCTCTTCTAGTGCCAAGTGTCGGCCCTTGGTTCGACCCAAAAGCACTCCAACCACTGCTTCAAAGAAGCATTGATTAACCGCGCTTTGTGCGGGAAAATGACCGGGTCGGGTTGGCTTGTTTGGGGCGGTGCCGCCGCATTTGCAGCCTCGATAAACCCGAACAGTTTATACTAACGTGTAGTGATGTATCACAGGATTGTTTTCGTGGAGGTTTCATCTAATTTGGGGAAGAAACATGGCGTTAAACACCTTGGGAATGAGGCCCCTCGGGCAACCTCACTGAAGAAGAAGATGAATAGTAACTTTTCTGCCAATTACGCTTTAGTCCTTCAATTTGTGACTTATTTCTAATTACACCCCTGATGAACTTCAACTCAAACCCCAGATTTCAGCGCCCTTTTCCCTTTGGTCCCTGGTTCTTAATTTATATAGAAAATTAATGGTAGATGTTGAGAAGTTTGCATCATGTAAATAAATGTCTTAGAGGAAGGCTAAGTTGTTGCCTAACGGTATTTGTTGCCTAACAGTATCAAATTTATATGCACTACTCCGGTATATTAATGCTAACTATCTTCCTTAAATTTGTCATCTCTTACAAATCTCCATAAACTATTTGATGAAGTTCGCATGAAACTTTATAGAGATCATGTTGTTTTTTAAAATGATAAATGAATTGGAAGGTTAGGATTGTTGGAACTGAGTAGCACGAATTTATTTAGAAAATTAATGTTAGATGTTGCACTACTAGAAAATCAATAAATACAAATGGAAATACCGAGGGAATATTTTCGTCGGTAAATTTCCAAAGGATTTACCGATGGACAAAAATTACCAATGAAAGATTCATTGACGGAGCATTTTCGTCGGTGATTTTATTGGTAAATTAATTACCGACGGAATATTTGTCTTACGTCGAAGGAAAAATTTCGTTTGTAAAACTGTTAAATGTTGTAGTGTTGAGAAGTTGTTAACTAACTTCCTTGAATTCAGCATCTCTAGCAAATCTCAATAAACTATTTGATAATGTTAGTGTCGCATATGAGTAGTGTAACGGTGATCATCCTCCCGTATCGGGATTTGGATGTAGGAAGAACAAGAAATTATTGTTTTCTTCATGATTTATAAAAAATTTACAAAAGGACCAAAATGTATATTTTAGAGGAGAAGAGAGAAAAGAAAAAAAAAAGCTCTACTAGTGACAAATCAGCCCCCTACTACTGACACACCAGCCCACCACCACCGACACCTGCCGTAACAACAAGAAAATGACGTAATTATGCTTTCAACATCCACTAGAAGATGCCGCACACACCTACCAAAATGTGCGAGCACCTCCCAAACAGTGGTGTGTGCGCCACACACACTAGCAACTTTTTTCATTTAAATAAAAATTAACCCTTAATAAGAGATCAAATTACCCTCGATGAACCTGGTAATAAAAAAAACATAGTGAAAAGACCAAAAAAGACACTTATACCCTTGATCAATTCTTTAATAACTAATGGGTTGTGAGAAATGATTGAAATACCCTTAATGCCAAGGCCTTTGACTTATTTTTGAAAATAACAAAAACATAAGTACACTATTACACTAAATAATAGATTATATGTGTAGAGTAAAAATGCTTTCAACTTTAGCTTGTTTAGTTGTGGGGCAACAAACCTCTCCAATTCAATTAATAATGTTAATTATTGGGTTAGGCCTGGTCTGCCCATGATGGATTGGCCTGATCCAAGTTATCAGAGGAGTTACTAAAAGAAATAATCGCCTCCTCTAATCATATATAAAGGGACATAACCCATATGGAAAATTATTAATGGTTGAATAATCACTCTCTCTCTCTCTCTCTCTCTCTCTCTACACTCTGCATTACTTTAACAAGATTTATAAAGATGTTCGTATCTTGTGAAATATCACTTTGGTCTCTAGACTATTAGCCCTTCACGCTTGACAAATTATCAAGCCCAAGGGCGATGGGTCTCGGAAGTTCGCTAGACCCATGCTCAATTGGGCTTAGCATGCAGTCAAGCCCAAAAGCGTTAGGTCTGATAGTTCACCAAACCCATACCCATTTAGGTTTGGCACAATGCCAAGCTCACAAGTTGTGGGTCTAGTAGCATGTCAACCCCATGTTTGCTTGGCTCAACGTATAGTTGAACCCAAGAATTTTGCGTCTAGTAGCTTGACGGACCCATGTTTACTTGGGTTCAGCATATAATTGAATCCAATAATGTTTGGTCATACATGTAACAACCCCAATTTAATTTCACAATACTCCATGTACAATTAATAAATAAACGCAATAAATGCAATAAATGCATGAATTCTATATATATATATATAGTTTACCGAAAATTTGACACAGTTTCCCTTCAAATATCATTTTCAAGTTATCGACTCAACAACTTTTTTTTTTTCATAACATGCAAGTGAAGACTATCAAAAGCTTACACTATTTTAGTGTTTTATCATCCAAGACTCCAACAATCTCGGCATCATTCAATAATAATTTCTAGCATTTTAATTAAAAATATGATTTAAGAGAAAATATATATTGTTGATATTTTTTATGGTTATTATCACTACATATAATTTAAGCATGAATTATGGCAATATTTTATCTAAGGATTTAAAGTAAAATTAAAATAAAAAACTAATTTAAATCATCCAGATTTCAAACTAATTAAAATTATTTCATATAAAGTTATTCACTTAAATATAACATGAGATAAAATATATATTAAGTAAAAATTTCTTAATTCAACTTAAATAAGTCAACTATTTATAGACTTCACAACTCTAAGTCATTAATAATTTTAATCCCCTCTTATACAACTTTTCATTTTCATAATGAATTTTTTTAACATCATACATGGACCCTTATCCAAATTATTCGCAATTTTCAAACCCAGACATAAATCTCAAATCTAGAATAACTAACCAAACATGTCTAATTAAGGTGCTAGCTCCTATTATGGGATAACTAGCTCGACATGTCCAAATCGGTTGCTAGTTCCTATTCCAGAATTACTAGCTCGACATCCCCTAATCGAGCGTCGGTCCCTATTCCAGAATAACTAGCTCGACGTGTCTAAACCAAACGCTAGTTCTTATTCCAGAACACCTAGCTCAACATATTACAAGATACTATAAATTATAACTTAACCAAAATCTTATTATCATGTTTAACTTTAAAAAAATAATAAAAGTCATGGTGTTTATTACCAACTTAGAACACGTGCATTTTATAAATTTTAAATTTTTATCCATACATAATCTAAATTTCAATTTCCACATCTCAAACAAATTTTCCAATTTTAAAAAAATAAGAACTCATAAATTTCTTGTTTTCTTTTTCCTAGCCAAAAACTTATGCATAAATGCATAATAATATTTCATTTCAAATTTTCTAAATACAAATCTCTTATTCATCCATTAATAGTTTAATTTACACATTAATAATCACACACCATAGTAAATTAACCATCTTAATTAATTTTGTCTTGGCTGAAATTGTCTCTTTCCATAGGCATTTTTTTTTTCAATCACTTCACCCTACATTTTTAATTCAAACACACAATTCTACACAATAAGTCTATCATTTATATTAAATAATTCAAACACCAGTTTTTTTTTCTATGTGGCTGAAAGTTTTGCCTTAGAGGAGGAATAAAATTTCTTCAATTCTTTCAAATTTAGTTGTTACCCAATTATTTTTCACATTATTAAACTTTAATTAATAATTGAAACACATCATCTAACACTCTAACATTCAATTTCAAGAATCCTTATACCCTTAAACTTCTCACTCAACATTACACACAAAAACCATTTAAATCAATTGTTTTTTGGAGAGTTTCTTAAATCCCAACTCAAAGAATAGAAAGGTTGAAAGCTTGAAAATACCTCATTTTCTTCACTTTTCCTTCTTCCCTCCAAAAACCCTTAACCAATTTTTTTTGCTCAATTCTCTCCCTACCACACTTTGATTTCTTAATCTACCTCTTGTGTTTTTATGATGAGTTTTCCTCATAATGTTTCTCTCTTCATTTTCCATTTCTTTGGTCGGCAGCTATGGTGTTTAAAAGAACACTATTCATACTTATATATATACAAATTTTCTTTATTTACCCATATGGCCCAATATTTCTTTTATTTATACAAGAAACCCCACATTTTTCTTTTAGTTTAATTTGTGTTATTAGCTTTCCACTCTTTCAATTTCATCCCTATCTTAAATTTAATTTCCCAAAAAGTTATTCATTTACATTAAATGATTTTTTATTCCAAAAAAATCTCAAAAATTATAATTGGGCTTTACCTTCTCCCCTCCTAATATAAATTTCATCGTCAAAATTTAAGTTCTTTATTTTTACCTGTATTAGAGAATAGTTTGGGATATTTTCTTCTAATTTCTGACTCTCATTCCCAAGTCTCCTCTTTCATTTGAGAACTTCTCCATAAAACTTAAATTATAGGTATCTTCTTAGTCTTTAACTCTCTCTCATCGCGATCCAACACTATTACAAGTTTCACTTTCAAGGTTAAGTCCTCAATCTCTGTGGGGACTTACGACAACACTCGTGAAGGATCTATCTCGACCTTGCGTATCAATGAGACATGAAAGACATCATGGATCTTAGCCAAATATGGGAGCAAAGTCAACTGATTTGCTACAAGCCCAATTCTCTTCACAATCGTAAAAGGCCTCATGTATCTCAGTGTTAGCTTTCCTTTCATGCCAAAACATAACATATGCTTCTAAGGTGAATCTTTCAAGTATACCTTATCTCATACATTAAAATTAAGGGGTCTCCTCCTAATATTTGCATAGATCTTTTGCCTATACTAAGCTACTTTCATTCTATCTTATATAATTTTCACCTTCTTTAAGGTAATCTAAACCAATTATGGCCCAATCAATTTCCTATCACCCACTTCTTCCGAACAAACAAGGGTCCGATATTTTCTACCATATAAGGCTTTGTAAGGAGCAATTCCTACTTGTAGCTTTATAATTGTTATTGTAAGTAAAGTCTACCAGTGGCGAGATGATCTTCCAAGTTGCCCCCAAAATTCCAAATGCCGGCTCTTAACAATTCTTTCTGGGTTTGAATTATTCTTCTAGACAGTCCATCAGTTTGAGAATGAAAAGTTGTGCTCAGATTCAATCTCATCTCTAGAACACATTGAATACTTGGCCATAATTAAGATGTGAATCTAGGATCTCGATCTAACACCATCGATATTGGTACTCTGTGTAACCTTACCATTTTGTTTACATACAATTTAGCCAATTTTTCAATTGAATCTATCATCTTCATGGGCAAAAAAAAGCTTCATTGCCTCTCTTTCTTCTGGCAATCCAAACATGAAGTTCATAATAATATCCTCCACTTCCATTCGGGTATCAATAGTGACTGTAGTGGCCCCACTGGCTTATGATGTTCCACTTTTACCTGTTGACATACATTACATTTAGCCACATACTTTGTTATTTCTCTTTTCATATTTAGCCACCATAGATATCCTTCGAGTCTCTTACATCTTGGTATGTCTAAGGTGTACAACAAATCTCAACTTGTTGGCTTCTTTTAATACTTCATTCTTCACTAACTTATTTTTTTGGCAGATATATATGTCTTCCAATCTCAATCATCTCATCCTCTAGAATTTGAAAAGGTGTTTCGACCCCCAACCTAATCCTATTCATCACTTTTTCCACTTCAACATCACCTTGCTAGGCCTCCAGTACTTTGTCTCTAAATATAGATCGTACTCTAAGTTGTGTCAATAAGGATCCTTTTGGGTCCAATTTCTAATAAAGCATCAAGTTTCTTCAACTCCATTATATTTCCTTTATCCCAATGCCCCGAGTCTTACATCACATCCTTTCCTTTTCGGCTAAGGGCATATGCAACTACATTTTCCCTTCCTAGATGATAATTTATAACACAATCATAATCTTTAATCAATTTTATCCATCTCCTCTATCACATTTGTCGCACCATCACGGCGGAGCGTGGTGTCGCGGCGACCCTCGATTGATTTCGGGGTTTTTTTTAATAAAAGAGTCGCCACTTAGTATTTTGGTCACTATGAACCCTAACTGGTCTTTTAGAGATTCTAAGGCAAGGGACTAGTTGCGTAAAGGGAAGGTATTAGCACCCCTAGTACGCCCTACCTAAGGTAAGCTGCTTGGTGTTTGGTTTGCTTTATAATTGCTATGGTGTTGGTGTTTTCTAATCTCATCAATTTTTCTAGGTTTGATTCAAACTAAATTTATTAAGATAGAAATCCAAGGAGATTCCATGTGCTTTAAAAGCTTATTTTTCCCTTAGTATTTCAAGAGTTTGTGACTCATAAATCGCAAGGAGGAGGGACAAAAATTTTAGAAATCCAGGGCGCTTTAAAAGCCTATTTTTGCCTCAGTGTTTTATACTATCATGACTCGTAAACCGAGTACAAAAAAAATTGAAATGTCCTCGATTATAATCAAGGCTTCTTTCAACGATGTGTGATGACTTATTATCCCTAGAAAATTATTTGGGATATTTACCACTTAGGGTTTCTTTATCCAAATATTAACAGTGAATAATAACAAGTTATTCCCATTAAATATTTTGGATATTCATCCCTTTAGGATTTCTTTATCCAAACATTAACGGTGAATAATAGATGAATTTCCCCCCAAAATAAGATTTTTTTATTTTTTTAGAATATTGGCTAATACCCTTTGGAGTTTTACAAACATGTTGTAAAATCCAGAAATGCAAGAAAAAATTTTTTGTTGTGTTTAAGAAATCCATGCGAAAACACCTTTTCAAAACTTCCAATATTTTTTGTATAAAAAAGAGCATTCAAAACATGTTAGGATATTGGCCGAATGCAACATACAAGAAAATTATTTTTTTTTTTATCGAAACACAACCATCACAATTACACAAAAAACGCAATAAAAGCTAACCAGCCGTCACATATATTCTTTTTTTGTTACTAAGATTTATAATAAACTTAAAGCAAACTAAAAAAAATTCAAAGCCAACTCACCCCACGCAGACAGCAAGGAAAAAATAAAACTGGGAGCAATCACTAAGAAAACCAAAACAATGGTCGGTTGATTTCTTATCCAGCGGGTGTAAGGAAAACAAAAGGAAAGTCTCTAAATTAAGACAAACCATTTTTACATGGACAGCAGCTAAACTCAAACATCATGGAAGAAAATGAAAAAACGCTAGTTTTGTCTAAACAGAAATCAATTATTCAAAGGAAAAAAAGTTTTACAACCAAATAACCAACGAATGCCTAGTATAAAAAAAAATAACAAAGGAGGAGAGATTGGGGCTTATACCTGCAGATCTTGTTTGGAGCAAATAATAACCAAAGACCAAAAGACAGCTCATGTGTGCCTCCTTAGCTACTGGTAAATGACAGATGAAGCAAAGACGCTGAAGCTGTGTTGATGAATTAAACGTTCTTCCTTCTACTTCTCTTGCTTTTACTGGTTTCCCTGTCGCCTGCCTCTCCTTTCTCCTCTCATTTTTTTTTCACAGTGACGAAAGGATCAAAGAAAGAAACCCCTATGTTCACCTGTTATTTGCGGTTTTTTAAACTCCCTGCCTCTCTTGTGTTTTGCTTCTTTCTTTTGCTATTTTTTTCTGCTCCTCTTCCCCCGGTTTTCTCTTCTTTTTATGCTCTTTTTTTTCTGCCCTTTGCTAGGTCATTAGAGGGGTTTATATATAGTCTAACATATCTCTATTTAGGAAAGATTCAATGCATTAATTCTAGGATGCAAATCCCTGCTGATGTGCAGTAAAAAAACGCAAAAAGGAAACTGAAATATTCTTATTCCTATTCTGATTTTCAGCACTTAATTTCCATTGATCAAAGGGTGGTATAACTCCTTTCTTTCCTTCCATAGCTGGGACCATGAGGCACCAGCTGTTTCCTTTGAAATGAATCAATAAAAACGTGGTCTGCAGCTCTCCAATCAGCAAGACAAACATGGAAACCAGGTGTAGAGAAAAAAAAAGGAAAGAAATCATATGGGTAAGGGTGCATGCTGCAAAGTCTTATTTTCCTTATTCGGTGTGGTAAAAAAATCCTGTCATTTATGATGATCCAACCCCCCCTCCAGCTTTCAATGTCCTTCTTCAATTCAGTCACTCATTTTAGCACTTTTTGATTCAGTTCTTGGTCCCAAAAAAATCCTTCGAATCAGGCCAGCGAACTTGGGCAAAAATCCTTCTTGCGGCAGAATCCTTTCCACACTAGATATTCAAACGGGAATATCTTGAGCTTCTGATATCGAAATCAAGCAATTCAAAAGCCCAAATTCATCTATGTGTCCCAGACTACAACTTTGACGAAGGATTCAAATTGAGATAAAATCGTTTTAAAGAACAGAATCTAGTAGTAATCTGGTTGATCAAAAAGGGTCTTCTGATCTAATTCAGAAACTGACAATGCCGAGAATCCCGATATGACTGAGAGTATGACCTAAGAACAAATCATCAAAATTTATGACGAAAATAGAGTTTTTTTTTAGTGCAAAACTCGAGTCAGGATTCTTCTCGCGACAGGAATCCTACTTTCACACTAGATATTCAAATGGGAATATTTTGAGCTTCTGATATCGAAATCGAGTAATTCAAAAGCCCAAATTTATCTACGCATCCAGGACTACAACTTTGATGAAGGAGTTGAATTGAGATAAAAAAAAATTTAAAGAACAGAATCTGGCAGTAATTTAGTTGGTCACAAAGGTTCTTGATCTGACAATGCCGAGCATCCAAATCTAACTGAGAGTCTGCCCTAAGATCAGTGATCCCTAGGACCAATAAAGATGTAGGTCAATTTTTCAACATGTCATGAGTGACAGAACATAGCTAGGATGGTCAGATATCATACGGAACCAAGTCAAAATCGGAGCCTAATTTGGAACAAATAATTGCAACAGCAGCAGAACCATTTTTTTAGTGCAAATTCTTAGGGATTTATCCAACCTTAAAGACAAGTTAAAGGAGGAACGAAATTAGCATTATGAAGACTCCTGATTAATCTAAGAAAACCCGATGATTTTGGCAGCAAAGGGAAAGGATAAAGAGAGCAGAAAATAGCTCAAACAGGGTTCGAAAAAAATATTTCTTTCTCCTCTGCTTTTGTCAACTTTCTAGCAAACATGAGCTACACTCCTACACTCAGTTCAAAACGAGTATACACCATCTCCAGCATGTGGGGTCCAAAATTGAGTAACAACAACATATTCAACTCCTTTTGAGTCATCAAATATTTTAAACTCTTATGATCGGTGTAAATGTGTACTTAAGACCCATAGAGGTAATGTTCTTATACCTACAATGCAAATACCACGACAGCTAGTTCTACGTCATGAATTGGATAATTTATTTTGTGTGGCTCCAGTTGCCTCGATGCATAAGCTATAACCTTCCCATATTGTATCAAGACATATCCCAATCTTTCTTTGATCCATCATTGTAAATCATATATCCATTAGACCTCGAGGGAAGTGTTAGTACTAGAGCGGTGGTGAGTCTTCTTTTTAGTTCCTGGAAACTCTCCTCCGACAATTCCCATTTGACTTCCTTCTATGTCAATCAAGTAAGAGGAGTTACTGTTGTAGAAAACCCCTCAATAAATCTCATATAATACCTTGCAAACCTGAGGAAGCTACGAATTTCTGTTACACTTGTCGTACGTGTGAGGCGTCGCAAAGAATCACCTCCTAGAATTTGTGAATGGGATGGGGAAATGGACATGACAAGGAATTCTTGTCCTTTATCAGTGGGAATAGGGAATGGAAGTCGTCACCTACTATTTTGGTTACTAGGAACCCTAACTGGTCTTAGAGATTAGACACGGGAACTGGTTGTGTAGAGGGAAGGTATTTAATACGCTTTACCTAAGTTAAGCTACATTATTTAATTGTTTGATATAAACTAAGTTATTGTTGTGTTTTCTAATAGTTGGTCTATCTAAGGTTTAAGAAAATTTCTCTTCAGTAAGAAGATCCTTATCTTGTTAGGTAAAAACCTAATTGTTCTAATGTCTATGTAAAAGAAAAAAATACTTTTTTATATAAATTCAAGAATACATCTTACGTATAAGTTCATCATCTAAAATACTAAAACATAAAATATTTTTTTTAGTATTTTTGAAATATATATGGGCTGAGCTCATCCTGGTTGGGCCAAGACTAACCCAAAAGAAATTGGGACGAGTTCGACCCAAAAAAGTGGTTGGGTTGATGTCAGCCCAACAATCTCTTTTCTAATGATACTGGGTCAAATCCGACCCAGACATTTTGGTCTGGGTCGGCATTGGTCCAGCCCAAGAACAATGGGCTCTATTGTTCACTAGTAGAACAATAGAGATGGGGGGTGAAAAAGAAGAAAGGGAAGTTGACCTGACTATGGCTCACGGCGGCTGTAGTTCTAGGCGTAGCAACGAAGCCGACATAAGAAAGAAGATGGTGAGAGGCTGGGGAGTTTGTCTTCCTCTTCTCTCTTTCTTATTTCTTTATGTTTTCGTTCCTTTCTTCTATCTTTCTTTTCTATTTCTTCCATTTCCTTTCCTTTCTTTTTTTTTCTCTCGTTTTCCCCGTTCCTCTATTTTTTTTTCTCTTCCGTTTTTGTTCTTCTTCCTCTCTTATTTCTGATGTAGGCCATGAGAGGGGTGCGGGTTGTGTCGAGGTTTTTAGGTAAGTGAGTGAGTGAGTGAGTGAGAGAGAGAGAGAGAGAGAGCCGTAAAGAAGGGGATGAAAAACCTTATTCCCTTACTTGCAACGTGTAAAGGGGAAGAAGATGGCAAACAGTGCCATCAAAACAACACTATTTTGTTCTGTCTTTTTTTTTAATAACAGTGAATGAAATGACATCATTTTGTACAAAACACATTGTTTCATTTAAAAGAAATCGCCAAAGAAAGCTCTATTTCAAAATCAGTCCTCAATTTTTTATTTATTCAATCAAGTCTTCAATTGAGATTTTGTTTTTAAGAATCAATTCAATTGCATCCTTGCCAAATTCAATTACCAACCCTAAAGTTGGCACCCTTTTTCACTTTGGTTCTTGGTTTTGAATTTGTGCTTTTTGACCCTCAATTGGTCAACAAACTTTCAATTTCTTCAATTTGGCCCCCTGATTCGGTCAATTTCTGCCCCTGTATTAGCGTGCCTTTTCTAGTTTTGTCATTGGTTTTAGCTTTATGTGATCAAGTCCCTAACTGCCCATCAAACTTTAATTTTTATGCAATTAAGCCCCTGATTTGACCAAATTAACTCTTACAAATTACAATTCGACCCCTAAACTTTAATTTCTTCCCATTAAAGCCCAAATTGACATAAAAAATCAATTTTCTTGCAATTAAACGCTTTATAAATTCAATTAAACCTTCAGTAAAATCTAACTGGGTCCTTAAACATCCAATTTTGAATTTCTCTTTCTTAAATTGAATTTTCTTTGCCAACAAGGCTTGCATCAGTAGAAAATATACTATCAAATTTCAATCTTTTTATTTTTTTTAACCTTCTTAACCAAAGTTTGGTCATTTTCTGGATACCCCGGTGTCCTCTTCTCACTGATTTTTTTTTGGTTTTCTTCTGACAATGTTTTTTATTTGTTTGTATTTTCTCTTTTTTGTATGGGGATCCCCGAAAATGGGTAACAACAACACTCATAAGACTCTTCCATTTCAAAACAACTTCCACTTTCTTCAGGTCCATAAATATGGCTTCCCCTGAAATAACATGTCTTAGAAAGATCACCTCATTTAGCGAAAAATTCACACTTGCTAAACTTAACATATAGCTGGTGATCTCTCAAGGTTTGCAATACATGTCTCAAGTGTTGTTCATGTTCTAACTGGGAACTAGAATATACCAAAATATCATACCATAAACTTACCTAAGTAGGCTGAAAAACCGTGTTCATCAATTCCATGAATATCGTTGGAGCATTCTTCAGTCCAAATGGCATTAGAATAAATTCAAGATGTCCATAGCGAGTCCTGAATGTAGTCTTTTGAATATCTTGCTCATTAATCTTTAACTAGTAGTATCTTGACCTTAAGTCCATCTTTGAAAACATTTTAGCACCTTCCAATTGATCAAACAAGTCATCTATCCTTGGCAGCGAATACTTATTCTTCATCGTCACCCTATTTAGCTTCCTATAATCAATACGAATTCTAAGGGTGCAATCCTTCTTTTTAACAAATAATATTAGGGCTCCATAAGGTGAATTTCTCGAGCGTATCAACCCTTTATCTAACAAATCATGTAGTAAAATGTTCAATTCGGCTAACTCCATAGGAGCCATTCAAATCCTTAATCAGTAGTGGACTACTAGTTAACACACTACTAAAGCAGAGTACCCAGATATGACAGTTGTGTTATTGGTGTGGTATAGGGTAATACATCAATAACGACTTATACTTCTCTCTCTAGAGGCAATCTCGGTAGCTCCTCTGAAAATTCTCTCACTATTAGGACGTTTGATAGTTCAACATTACTTTTCTTTGAGTCGATTACATAAGCAAGATTTGTCATACACCTTTTTTTCATCAATTTTCTAGTGGTTAGAATTGAAATCATACAATCTGATATGACATTTCTTTCGCATCTAAAAATCACCATCCTACCATTTGGTCCCTATAGAGTCACTGTTTTTTCAAAACAATCTAATTATGCTCTATATGTGCCTATTCAATCCATACCCAGGATGACATCAAAGTCATGCAATTCCAGCGGTATTAAGTCTACACTCATTTCACACCCTTTAATGTCAACTTTAATTCCCCTATACAAATGATCAATATCAACATTTTCACCTGGAGGAATACTTATAGAAAACCCTTTTTGTGCCCTACATGAATTTTTCCCTAATTTTAAGGTTATGAGTTTTATTTGTCAAAAAGTGTGTAGCCTAGAGGGAATTTAAGAGGCTGTTTGGGAGTGCTTTTCAAAAGCGCTTCTGAAAAAATTTGAATTTTTTTTTTTTTTGCTTTAAAGTAATATGTTTTTTATGTTTTCAAATCATTTTGATGTGCTGATCTCAAAAATGATTTTTAAAAAATAAAAAAATATTATTGGCACACTTTTCTGAGTGAAAAGCACTTTGAAATGCAACCGCAACCACACTCCCAAACACCCTCTAAATGCAATGTACCTGCCACAAAAGGGGCAACTTTAGCATCATCCTGTATCATATGAAATACTATGCCCTAAGTCTTGTCACCTAAAGCTCAAGGTCTTCCTCTAGTACCACTGATCCCGGACTGTGTTTGTCACGACCCGAATCCCGGGTCCGTGACCGGCAACGCAGAGCGGTGTCGAAAGGACACCCCACCTACGCTAAGCCTCAAAAAGACATATCAAAAGAACAATTTATTCAAAAATACGCAAAGATTTCATAATCTTCGAAAATATTATATTATTCAAAACCGATGAAACCAAAAGATAGTTTAAAACTCCTCATCGAGTAATTAAAATAAAAACAATAATCCATAATACTCATTACATTGTTAAAATCCAAACTTAATTAAAACAAGGTAATAGTGGAGCGTCTAAGACATCAAATCAAAACTAAAAGGAAAGCCTCGCAAAACAAGCAAGGCATACCGACCAAAATTGAAGAAGCAGAACACTCTACAAAGTCCAACCGCTATCGAAACTAAGAACCCGAAATAATATTAAGAATGAGGGGTGAGTTCAACCAACTCGAGTGAGGGAATAATATTTAATATACATTTTAGATATTAATAGTTTGCAAGATTATTTATCTTGATATACATATACATATACGTACTAAACATATTATCATAACGTAGTGGAAAACATGTCAGAGATCAGATGACACCCGAAGGTGACCGATGACACCCAAAGGTGACCGAGATGACACTCAAAGGTGACCGATGACACCCGAAGGTGACCACGTGGGATGATCGGTCGCCACAGTCGATGCCTCTCTCACCGCCTAGGTATACGTAATACTATGTGCACATAGGCTAACTACTCTCCGTTAGCATGGAGTTACCGACAAGTCCCATATCAAGGCATAATAGATATTAACGTAATCATCAAAGAAACATATATCATATCAAATAGAATTTAGTTCGACAGATTGCGAGTGCAAATTGAAGAATAAATGAGTACTCAAAAAATAGAGCAATATATATAAATATTCAAGAAATTTACTGGTTGTACTCATCGTATAATCAACATACATATTTATTTATATTATATGCATATTAAAGATTATCCCACTCACCCGGAAAATATAGAACTAAAAGGAATGTCAGATGAAAGACCCAAAATCCTATTGAGGATCGTTAGGAGAACCTACAACAATATATGAAATATACTCAAAAACAACTCAAACAAAAGATCCCAATGCATAAAATAAAATCAGGTTTAGTCTCCTAAGTTTATGGACTAAAACAATACTTTTCCAAAACAGGGACCAAAACGTAATTTTACCAAAATTGGAGGACTAATCTGGAAATACATAACCATACCGAATATTCACCCATAAACCATCCTAAATTCTGTATAGAACGTACCAGGGGACCGAATTGTAATTTTCATAAAGTTCGGGGACTAAAATGTAAATTCCTAAAATTGAGGGACCGACTAAAAATATTCCAAATCAATTATCAAACTGAGATTCATCATCCTTAATTTCATAATAACACTGTCTAGAATCTCAAAATACATTTAGGGGTCAAATTATAATTTCCCAAAGTTTAGGGACTAAATTGTAATTTTCATAAATCAAGGACCAAAATAAAATTTGGTCATCTTCAACCTCAAGACCATTCTGTCCAGATTTTACAAAGCAAGGTAAAATTGAATTTCTTAACCCATAAAAATTAATTTAAATAAATCAACTCATAAATTCTTATTTTCAACAACATACTAATTAATCACCTAACATTAAACCCTTAATAATCATAAATCAATCTTAACAATATAAACCTTCAATCCTTATAAACCCTAATCTCTTCTTTAATCATTCCATAAACAAACTATAATCGAAACTAATATGAAAAAGAACCACTTACTTGTTACTTCCACCTTTCTTGAACCGAAAACTCAAGATCAAAAACTAAAATCTTAGGTTTGAGGAGGGGAGGGTCACGGCGGCTACAGGAATTAGAAGAGAGGAAAGAAATTCTCTTGCAACTCTTCCTTAAATACCTAGGTTAACTTAGGTTGGGTTTGGGCTGACTTGGGCTTAGGTTTGGGCCAAAAGTTTGGGTCTTACAACACTTCCCCCGTTAAACAAAAATTCGTCCTCGAATTTAAACTTTAAGAATCAATGTCTTACCATCAAGTTCAAACAAGTATGGATACTTGTTAAGCATTTCCTCCTCAAGCTCCCACGTCGCTTCTTCGTGTGGGTGTCCTCTCCACACAACCTTAATCGATGCGATTTCCTTCGACCGAAGTTTTCTAACTTGTCGATCCATTATTTCCACCGGTTGAACTTCGTATGACATATCTTCTCTCAGCTCAACCGGTTGAACTTCCAGCACATGAGATGAATCAGACAAATACTTCCTTAACATCGAAACATGGAACACTGGATGTATGGAGGATAGATTAGGCGGCAAGGCAAGCCGATATGCCACTACCCCTACCCTTTCCAGGATCTCAAAGGGCCCTATAAACCTAGGGCTCAACTTTCCTTTCTTCCCAAATCTGAATATTCCTTTTGTCGGGAGACTTTTAGGAACACGTTGTCACCCACCGAAAATTCTAGATTACGCCTCCTCTTATCCGCATAATTCTTTTGCCTACTCTGAGCTGTTTGAAGCTTATCTCGGATCACCTTAATCTTATCCGAAGTAATCTGTATTAACTCGAGACCCATTAATCTCCTCTCACCAACCTCATACCAACATACAGGTGATCTACACTTCCGGCCATACAAAGCCTCATATGGAGCCATATCAATGCTCGCTTGATAACTATTATTATACGCAAACTCCACCAAAGACAAGTACTTGCTCCATCCGACACCAAAGTCAATCACACAAGCTCTCAACATATCCTCTAAAATTTGTATAGTCCTCTCAGATTGTCCATCTGTCTCGAGGATGAAAAGCGATTAACCGAACATTAGTCCCCAAAGCTTCTTGAAACTTCACCCAAAACCGAGAAGTGAATTGTGGACCTCTGTCGGACACAATTGAGATCGGCACACCATGCAACCTTACGATCTCGTTAACATAGATTTCTCGCGGTTTGCAAACCCATATGTCACCTTTACTAGCAAGAAATGAGCCGACTTGGTCAAACGATCAACTATTACCCAAACCGAATCATAACCCTCCCGGCTTCGAGGCAAACCCGACACAAAGTCCATGGTGATCCTCTCCCATTTCCATTCGGGAATTAACAATGGCCGCAAAAGCCCTCGGTGGTTTCGATGCTCACCTTTAACCCTCCGACAGTCAAGCATCGAGATACAAATTCAGCCGGTAACACTCTCTCAAGTCTCTATACATCTTGTTAGAACCAGGATGTATAGTATAGGCAGTTTGGTGTGCTTCTGTTGTCGCACGTCAAAAAAATTCAGCGCGGCATCTGCTGGCGATTTTTCATTAAGTTGATTTGATTTGTTCGTTGGAGTCGCCACCTAGTAATTTATTGAGGGCTACTAGGAAACCTGATGTACTGGTCTTGTTAGAGATTCACGGGAAAGGGACTGGTTGTGGTTAGGGAAGGTATTAGCACCCCTAACGCACCCTACCTGAGGTAAGCTGCTTCGTGAACTTGATGTGTTTTTAAAAATAAAATTTTAGCCCAATTCTAAGGCTTTGATAAATCGGTTATTAGTTCCCAAAATATATGTAGATACATGTTCTACATTTTCATGGGAAATACAACATGATTTTATCTATCCTTTAGATATTTGTGCATTAAAATATTAAATTCATTTTTAAAATTAAATAACATACGTAAAAAAGAATACAAATACACATACACTTTCACTATATTTTTCTTTTTTCTTTTTTCTTTTCTTTTCTTTTCTTTTTCTTTTTCTTTCTTTTTTTGTTACATCAACATTACACATTATAAAAAGTCAACTAAACAAAAAATACATTAAACAATTTTTACAATTACAAAAATTAGCCCTAAAACAATGCGAAATTACAGGATAGCCCTCTACAGGTCGGAACAAAGGTCAAGGAAGTTTTCTGGCGCGGAACAGTGGCGGCGCGTGGGCCTCACGCGCCACCGCCGGTGAAGACCGTAAAGCCGGGTAGATCGGGATCGTCTCCTTCTTCTCTTCTCGTCCGTACCGGCGGTGTATCTCCCGTCCACCGCAAAGTAAACCAACAACACAACCAATTCCGCTCTCCTTTTTTCGGATCTCGCCACGGCCTCTTTTGGGTCTCGCTTCATTGCAGATCACCGCTCGCTTGCTCATCCTCTTCTCCCTTGTTCCATGTACGGGCAAAGAAGGAGTGCCGGAGGCCGGCGACCGGCGGTGAAGGAGATCGGGCCGCCGTGCCGGTGGCCGGTCTCGTGGGCACCGCCGAAGCCGGGTTGGCCGAGAGAGGGAGGATGGCGGGCCGGCGGTGCGATTTTTTTACCGGCCGCCGGAGCCGGGGGAACGGCTAGAGGAGGGCCGTCCTTTGCCGCGTCGTGTTCGGGGGCTTCGGTGTGGAGGAGCCCGGCCGCGTGTGGCTTGGTGGAGGGCGACTTATGAGGGAGGAGCCGGAGAAGGAAGGCTCCGCTGGGTGCCGCCGGATGAAGAAGGCGCCGCCGCGGGAGAAGGGAGCACCGAGAGAGGATCCGTGGAAGGGGGAGCTAATTCGTGGCTCGTTATTGGTCTATGGCCGGTTGATGAGTGAAGATCGGAGTAAGAGAGAGGAGGTGAGGGGCCGTCTTGTGTGGGCGTAAAACTGGAGATGGAAGGATGGTTTTGGGTGAAGAAGCCGGAGGGAGACGAAGGGGCCGGGTCTTCGGGTGGCCGGTTTGTGGGGGATGGGGAATCAACCCCCGTGAGTCTCACCCGGGCGAGGGAGAAGAAGGCAAAAAAATTCCAGCCAAGGGAGGGTCAGGCCTCTGGCGAAGATGCAGCAGAGCTCTCGCCTCTCTTTCCTCCCCCTTTTTTTCATACGTTAGGTCCGCCTTATATGAAGGAAAAGGGAGCAAAGGGAAGGAAGAGGGACCGGGGACCAGGACCCGTTGCTACCGTGTGGGGAAGAAGAAAAGCCAAAGGGAGGAGCCTCCCGTCGACTGGAAAATGAAAACAAGGTGTGGTCAGCGTGCTAGGCTCCTCCCCTCATTTTCACCGAAAGAGAGGGATCAAAAATGGTCTTGGACCCGGGGAGCGGCTCTTCGGCGCGGTGGGTGCGGGGGAGAAGAAAAGATGTTAAGTTTTTTTTTTAGGGTTTCCCTTTTGTTGCCCCCCTTTAATTGCAAAATTGCTTCCCCTCTTTTTTGTTTGAGTTGTGGACCGCATTTATAGGTAAAATGTTGCATGGATCTCAAAATTGGTCCCTCAACTTTCTTTCTTTTTTTGTAAATTTGATTTTTCTTAATTTTTTTGTATTTTTTAAAAACGAGGAATATCAACGTCGACTCAATGAAGAAAATCAATAATTTTTAAAAATAACGCGTTAAAAGTTGAACGCGTTCCAAATGTCTTTGAAAATTTAAATTCTTTTGAGACGATGCTAAAAATGCTAAAAACGATGCAAATGTATTAAAAATGTATTTTTTGGATTTTCAATGTTTTTCGCTATTTTTGGATTTTTCTGAAAATTTATCAAAACATGGGTCAAAGATTGGGTAGCAACAGATGCCCCCTCTTTACAATGCTTACGAAGCAAAACTCCTCAATGTTTCGCAGAGTAAGCTTTGTAAAGAAAAACTCTAAATGTTTCTTTCTTTTTTTCCTTCTCCTTTCCTTCTTTCTCTCTTCTTCTTTCTTTCTCTCTTTTTTTTTTTCGTTAACCCGAGATCCCATCCGGCGACCTCCTTGAACCAAAACCAAAATCTGCGTGGTTGGGCTAACTCCGAGATCCCGTCCGGCGATCCTCTTTAACCGTAACCAATATCCTGTGTGGTTGGGCTAACCTGAGATCCCGTCCGGCGATCCCCTTTAACCAGAACCAATATCTTGTGTGTGGTTGGGCTAACCTGAGATCCCGTCCGGCGATCCCCTTTAACCAGAACCAATATCCCGTGTGTGGTTGGGCTAACCCGAGATCCCGTCCGGCAATCCCCTTTAACCGTAACCAAAATCTGCGTGGTTGGGCTAACCCGAGATCCCGTCCGGCGATCCCCTTTAACCGTAACCAAAATCCCGTGTGTGGTTGGGCTAACTCGAGATCCCGTTCGGCGATCCCCTTTAACCGTAACCAAAATCCCGTGTGGTTGGGCTAACCCGAGATCCCGTCCGGCGATCCCCTTTAACCGTAACCAAAATCCCGTGTGGTTGGGCTAACCCGAGATCCCGTCCGGCGATCCCCTTTAACCGTAACCAATATCCCGTGTGGTTGGGCTAACTTGAGATCCCGTCCGGCGATCCCCTTTAACCGTAACCAATATCCCGCGTGGTTGGGCTAACCCGAGATCCCGTCCGGCGATCCCCTTTAACCAAAACCAACATCTCGTGTGGTTGGGCTAACCCGAGATCCCATCCCAAGTGATCCCCTTTAACCGTAACCAACATGAGATCCCATCTCGGCGACCTCATTAAACCAAAACTAAAAAAATGTGTGTAGCTCGGCCAACCCGAAATCCCATCCGGCGATTCCCTTTAACCAAAGCTACATGAGATCCCATCCGGCGACCTCATTAAAGTGGAACTAAAAAAATGTGTAGCTCGGCCAACTCCGAAATCCCATCTCGGCGATTCCCTTTAACCAAAGCTACATGAGATCCCATCTCGCGACCTCATTAAATTGGAACTAAAAAATGTGTGCAAAATCGGCCAACTCCGAAATCCCATCCGGCGATTCCCTTTAACCAAAGCTACACGAGATCCCATCCGGCGACCTCATTCAACCGGAACTAAAAAAAATGTGTAGCTCGGTTAACCCGAAATCCCATCCGGCGATTCCCTTTAACCAAAGCTATATGAGATCCCATCTCGCGACCTCAATCAACCGGAACTAAAAAATATGTAGCTCGGTCAACTCCGAAATCCCATCCGGCGATTCCCTTTAACCAAAGCTACATGAGATCCCATCTGGCAACCTCATTAAAGTGGAATTAAAAAATGTGTGTAGCTCGGTCAACCTGAAATCCCATCTGGCGATTCCCTTTAACCAAAGCTACATGAGATCCCATCTGGCGACCTCTTTAAATCAAAACAAAGAATATGTGTAACAAATGGTCTCATTGTAATGGGTAATCTACCCGGTGGAAAGAATGTGGAAAACGGTCTCATTATGATGGGTGACCTACCCAAATGGAAAGAATGTGAAGTGCGGTCTCATTATAATGGGTGACCTACCCAGATGGAAGATAGAAAAAATATGAAGTGGTCTCATTGTTATGGGTGACCTACCCAGATGGAAAAAATGTGATGTGCGGTCTCATTATAATGGGTGACCTACCCGAGATGGAAGATAGAAAAAAATATGAAATGGTCTCATTGTTATGGGTGACCTACCTAGGTGGAGGATAGAAAAAATGTGAAATGGTTTCATTGTTATGGGTGACCTACCCAAGTGGAGGATAGAAAAAATATGAAGTGGTCTCATTGTAATGGGTGACCTACCCAGATGGAGGATAGAAAAAATATAAAGTGGTCTCATTGTTATGGGTGACCTACCCGGTGGAGGATAGAAAAAATGTGAAATGGTCTCATTGTTATGGGCGACCTACCCAAGTGGAGGATAGAAAAAATATGGAGTGGTCTCATTGTAATGGGTGACCTACCCAGGTGGATGATAGAAAAAATGTGAAGTGGTCGCGTTATAATGGGTGACCTACCCAGGTGGAAGATGGTGATCTCATTATGATGGGTGACCTACCCAGAAAAAATGATGTTTTTTTTTATAAAAAAATGGTCTCATTGTTATGGGTGACCTACCCAAAGATAGAATGTGACTTACCCGGTAAAAAGACTTGGTTGGAGCAAACTCCCGGGCAGATAAGGCCGACAAACTTGGCGCTTTCTGGTTGCGGTTGACTTGAAGACTCCTTTTGATGACGGGGTTAATCTCCTCGTTTCTTTGAGATTCTCCTACCGGGCAGTGGTTCATCTCATTCTCTTTTCGTTCCAGATCTAAACCGATTCTCGCTCATCATCAACTCAATGATTCTTTCTTTGTCCACAATCTTGCTTGGACTTCATCGAGGATCTTTCTCGTAACAAATCATAAGTATATGCAATGCTTTGAGGTTAGATGACATGCATGCATCATTACCCGATTTGAAATATAGGTCCCCCTCTTTGATGTTCCATCGTCACAGGTGCCTTTGTTTGCATTCCCAAGCTTTCTTTGTTCTTTTGATGCATTGGCTCATTCATGTGCTAGCCATCCACTCACTGTAAGTGCGGTGCTCATCCCGGGTCAGTCCACGATGATTATCGCTCTTGTTGTTTATCAAGCTTGACCATGCCCCCAAGTGTGGTGTTGCTTGATTCATCATAAAGGATTTTCTCTTTTGGATTCTTCTGAGAATTATCCTCTGATTGATTGTGTGCCTCATGCCAACACCCATCAAGATTGTCAACCAGACATAAACTTGCCTCAAGTTGAAACAATACTCTTCAAGTATATGTTATCACCACCTCTTCATGGAAATCATCTAATCATCCATACATGCATCTCATAGCTTGCAGACAAAGGCTCATGGTTGTATGCTCGTTGTTATTCTCAATAGATTCGCCTTAGCTCTTCTAATCGAGATTGTGAAAAGAAATGCAAAGTGGCATCATCAATGATGTTCATTTTATCACCCATATTCATGCGATGAAGTGCGCCTTCGAGCTTCAAAACAAGATGGTCCCACAAATCGGTCTTGGTGAGTGCATCCTTCCAATATTCATTCAAAATACAACTATGCGATAACATCGTTCAAAAGTCATAGCCATGTTGGAGATGATAATATGACGTTATCCTTCAAGTACAAAGATTGTTCCACAATCAATCTTGGTGATGTGCATCTTTTCACCATTCAATTACATTTATTCATGTATCCTCATCGATTGCTAGCCATGTTTCAAAAGATGATGCTATGAAGATGTCCTTCAGGCACATCTTTGATCCACCGTCGATCTTGGTGGTGTGCATATGTTAGATGTTCATTCAACCGCACTCACTTGATAACATCTCGTCAGAGTCATGGCCATGTTTTAAAGGGTAACCCAAGTTGACGATAATAAAATGCCTCTTCAAGTGCGACATTGCTCATCAATTGCCTCTTGAAGTTCACTAAATCACTGATCGTATTTGAACAACATTGCCCCCATGAATGATCCGAATGCTTGTTCTCGATTAGCTTTCTTTAAACACCATTGTCCTCAATGCATTGATTCATCATTTGATCATCTTTAATTGCCCCCACTGATCCGAATGCCTTTTGGTTTTCCTTCTCGGGGTCCACCGTATTGCCCGCAGGTGGTTAACTTTTCAAGGAGTGTCAAGAAGTGATGTCATTCTTGTCAAGGATTTTGCAAACTCGATCGATATTCTTCTTGTTTGACAATCTTTCTATTCTGGAATCAACTCTCATACTTCAAAGATCATGTCTATTCAAAGTCTAGTTGTTGAAATGAAATCGAGAGATGTCGGTTTTTGAAAATCAAGTTTCTTCGGTCAAAGATCCAACACACGTTATTCGAAATATACAAATCCTTTGATTGTCATGTATTTTGAAAATGCAAATTGACCCGTTGTAAGACTAAAATGGTTCCTTTTTTTTTCATGGTTCTTTGTATCCATTTTAGACTCTGATTTCGGGTATATCTTTTGATGGTCTATGATGAGGTGACCTTCTGTGAATTTCAAAAAAACAAAAGACTCAAGTTAAAACTTGAGGATTCATCAAAAAAAGATTGTTTTTTTTTTACACCAATTTTATTAGCATGCATAATAACCAAATAGCTTAATCCATGAACCTATGACTCTTATGGAAAACTCTTCAAGTTTTGAGATCGCCATTTATCGGTTCGGATTGCTTACTTGATTAAAAAAGGGCTTTTTAAAGCACGTAATGCAGTGCTATGGTTCATGGCTATGAAAGAAAGGAATTTCAAAAGCTCAAAAGGTGTTTGAGGGTTTCAAAGCCCTAGGATCACTATCAACTATTCATCAACTTTTTCTTATTGTCATTGTAGAGAAAGTGACATATAACCTTGTTAATATCAAATTCAAATTCTCTTAACATAGGTCATAATGCTAATCCAACTTTTTCTCCGATGAATAATGAATCTAAAAAATTTTGAAGACACTAAAGGCTTTATCCTAGACACACCAAAAGACATGAAACTTGATTTTTTTGGTGTTGACTTTTGGCATTTGTTGTGTCTTTCTTCCATTGAAACCTCTTTTGCCCCTCTTAGAATTGATAGGCATTCTCCTTCATTTCCACTTTTTTTGCTTTTATATAGCCTTCCTCAAAGTTTTCTTGGATGCCCTTCACTCCTTGGTTTCTTTTTTTTTTTTTTTTTTCATTGTTGGGCTTCCAATCTTACCCTTCTTTTTATCCATTAATTCTATCATCGTCTTCAAAATTATCTCTCATTTGCCCCCGGTCGAGGGTGTGATCCTAGTCGGGTTTTCTTGAAAAATATTCTATCAAGCTCAAATGGGGACCGCAAGGGATAATATTTCAAGAAATGTGAAAGGATAACAAAGATGGCCTTTTCTCATTTCAAGTGTCGGTTAGAATCGATAAATTTTGACCTCATCCAATGTAATGATTTGGACTTGTAAGAATCATGATTCACGAGTCCATGACTACTGAATCCACTACATGTCATTATGCATACTTAAAATTTAGCTACATGATGTGTGGCTCAGTTTCAGGAGGTATGAGTTCAAAATTGTTTCGTCACCTCATGTCATTTTCAAGCATCGAGTTATTTCTGCAATCAAAATACTTTTAATCTTTATGATTGATTAATCTTAATCGCATGTTGGAGCTTGATCAAAATATTTTGTAAAAATACCCTTTGAAAGAAGCATCTCTTGATTTCAAAACAACAGAAGGCAAAGGAAAAACATGTTTCGCTCAAGGATGAGATGTGACCCCAAAACAAAATGCAAGATGGCAAAATTCATAACAAAAATGATTGACGCTTTAACCCCTTCTTAGATCAGCCTCTTTGGCAATATCTCTCGTTTTGCCAAGCAATTCCGATCACTCGTCATTCTGAGGATGTTCTGGCGACAAAATGATCGATGACAAGCTCCTTCACAGATTCTTCTCGTCCGTTGCTCACCAACTTCCGGACTCGATTCTTGCAATTGTTCAATTGAAATGGCTGAGGACCCCACCATGACATCACGTCTCTTGTCTCGGATTATACCACCTAGAAAACGGTGGTTGCATGGGATCCGTCGTAGTCGTGCAAAAGTCCGGAATCTGCGGATGTTGGTAAATAAACCCACATGGCAAAGGAATGTCTATCTTTGGCAAAGACATTAGAGTAGTTGATGCTTGAGCGAGACTTGACTAGGCAAAATAACCGAGGTTTCTCAATTGAGAGTCATCTTCTCGATTCAACTCTCTTCACAGCTTCGGAATCCATGGCAAAACCTTCAATCCTTCACTTCTTCATAGCTCGCTCAATTCTTTCGATGATCTTCACAACATCATGTCATTCTTCCAATGTTGTTGTGGTTGGTTGAGGGTTGTTGGAAAACTTCCACCAGCCTAGGTAATCTTGGTACAACACCACCGCTACCGACACGTGGAATCACGCATTGTCTCAACCGGAAGAGAACTTGATGAATCTAAAACTCTTCCGTCTCATCTTCGATTGCTCACGACAGGCAAAACAAATAGACACATGTAGAGGGAGTTCTCGCTTTGTTGAAGTTTCGGCTCTTCTTCCTTTTTTTTTCAATCCAAGTCCGTCTCTTCTCCCTACTTCCGCGTTCTAATGTTGACACCGGTAGGAGAAACTTGTAGGTGATCTCGAAACTACTTCATTCCTTCTTGGATTCTCCACTTGCGTAGCAACAAACAAATTTCTCGCGGAGAGAGCTCGCCACGGTGAAGTTCTATATCTCGCTCCCGTTTTCTAGCTCAGTCCGGCTTTTTCGCCTACTACGGTGTTTCAAAGCGGAAACTAGTGGCATAAATTTTCACATTGTCTCGAAACTACTACATCCCCTCTTGCATTCCCCACTTGCGGAGCCACAAACAGCTTTTTATAGAGAGAGCTCGCCACGTCAAAGTTCGATGATCGTCTCCTTTTTTCGACTAGGTCTGACTCTTTGGCCTACTCCAGTGTTTCAGTGCTGAAACTGATGAGATAAATTTTTGTGACGTGTGAAATTACTGCATCCCCTTTTGCATGCCCCACTAGCAGATCTCCAAACAAATCTCTACAGAGAGAGCTCTGCAACATAGAAATTTGATGTCTCTGCTCATGTTTTTTCAAACCAGGTTTGGCTCTTCCACCTACCACGTTGTCTTTGTGCTGAAACCGATGAGAGATTTTTATAGCATATGCAACTAATAAATCCCCTCTTGCATTCCCAACTTGCAGAGCCATAAACGGATTTTTGTAGAGAGAGCTCGCCACATTGAAGTTTGATGACCGCTAACATTTTCGCACCATGTCTAACTCTTCCGCCTACTACAATGTTTTGCCGGTGCCACCGGTGAGAGGAAGTTTTAAAGCATATGAAACTACTACACCCCTCTTGCGTTCCTCACCGGAAGATCCACAAATAAATCTCTACGAGAGAGCTCGCAACGTAGAAGTTCGGTGTCTAATCATGGGTTTTTTTTTTTTTTTTTTTACATCTTGTGCCGCCGAACCGGAATTGAGCTAACAATTGGGGTACCGTCAAAGAAGGCTAACGCACCATGCACGTAAGGCTAGCGCTTATTTGGTGCCATTGAAAGATGTGGAGGCGATGAACAATTAACAGGCGGTGACCAAGAACAAAAGTTGTCATTAGTTGATGACCGAAGGCATTGTTGTCGTTGTTCATGACCGAAAAGGGAGTGTAACTTAAATGGGACATGGACAAGCGGTGTTCCCACGTAAGACTCGTAGACATTCCCTTTCCCTTTGATGCTCTACACTTGTTCAAGCGAGATCCGATTCTAGCTACTTCACCTCCGATGCTCTCAACTTCCTTTTGACAATGAGCCTCTCTCCGACAACTTTCTTTGCTTCTATCATCTTTCTTCATTCGCGTGTAGCACAGCTTGTGTGGGAGAACCTATCTTTCAACCCGGTACATACATGATAAATGTATGAACATGTAAACTATATGATGAACTCGCCCTTCGAGAGGTGACATATGGTCATAACTCTTGTATGATGAAACAAGAATCTTGATTCTTGCCCAAACTCTACAATGAAAATTTTCCCGAGTGACGCGCTATTGGGTCACCCAAAAGTCTTGAGTTCAAGATGCTTCAAGAAGGGTTTGCCCTGATGCAAAACAACTATTTACGAAGCATACATCCTAACGGCAGGTTCTAATCTTTTCACGTGAGACAAAGGGTAAGTTTACTACTTGGTCTCTAAAAAAAGGTCTCTTGTTGTCCCAGTGATTGCCCTCGTGGAGGCAATATGGGGGCTTGTAGGCAATGAGATGGCACGTGTCCAACTATTACCGCCTAAGCACTCAACGAAGAGTTGGGGTTTACACAAACTTAAACCTTGACTAAAAGTCGTAAGGTAAGTCGTTAGTCCCCCTCCTAACCCGAAGCTTGTGTGTGCTTTAAAAATCAAAATATGTGATGCATGAAACAATTCTATACAATGCATGAATAAAACAAAAATAAAATAAGACAAAAATGCAAAAACATAAACACATCAAATACACGAAGCTTAGTCCAATAATGTTGAAAACAATACCTTCCCCAGTGGAGTCGCCATTCGTCGCACGTCAAAAAATTCAGCGCGCATCCGCCGGCGATTTTTCATTAAGTTGATTTGATTTGTTCGTTGGAGTCGCCACCTAGTAATTTATTGAGGGCTACTAGGAAACCCGATGTACCGGTCTTGTTAGAGATTCACGGAAAGGGACCGGTTGTGGTTAGGGAAGGTATTAGCACCCCTAACGCACCCTACCCGAGGTAAGCCGCTTCGTGAACTTGATGTGTTTTTAAAAATAAAATTTTAGCCCAATTCTAAGGCTTTGATAAATCAGCTTATTAGTTCCCAAAATATATGTAGATACATGTTCTACATTTTCATGGGAAATACAACATGATTTTATCTATCCTTTAGATATTTGTGCATTAAAATATTAAATTCATTTTTAAAATTAAATAACATACGTAAAAAAGAATACAAATACACATACACTTTCACTATATTTTTCTTTTTTCTTTTTTCTTTTCTTTTCTTTTCTTTTTCTTTTTCTTTCTTTTTTTGTTACATCAACATTACACATTATAAAAAGTCAACTAAACAAAAAATACATTAAACAATTTTTACAATTACAAAAATTAGCCCTAAAACAATCTGAAATTACAGGATAGCCCTCTACGGTCGGAACAAGTGTCAAGGAAGTTTTCCGGGCGCGGAATGCTGGCGGCGCGTGGGCCTCACGCGCCACCGCCGTGAAGACCGTAAAGCCGGTAGATCGGGATCGTCTCCTTCTTCTCTTCTCGTCCGTACCGGCGGTGTATCTCCCAAATACCGCAAAGTAAACCAACAACACAACCAATTCCGGCTCTCCTTTTTTCGGATCCGCCACGGCCTCTTTTGGGTCCGCTTCATTGCAGATCACCGCCGCCGCTCATCCTCTTCTCCCTTGTTCCATGTACCGGGCAAAGAAGGAGGCCGGAGGCCGGCGACCGGCGGTGAAGGAGATCGGCCGCCGCCGCGGGTGGCCGGTGCCCGTGGGCACCGCCGGAGCCGGGTTGGCCGAGAGAGGGGAGGATGGCGCCCGCCGGAGCCGGGGGAACGGCTAGAGGAGGGCCGTCCTTTGCCGCCGTTGTGTTCGGGGCTTCGGTGTGGAGGAGCCCGCCGCCGTGTGGCTTGGTGGAGGGCGATTTATGAGGGAGGAGCCGGAGAAGGAAGGCTCCGCTGGGTGCCGCCGGATGAAGAAGGCGCGCCGCGGGCCGGAGAAGGGAGAAGGAGCTCGAGAGAGGATCTCGGGAAGGGGGAGCTAATTCGTGGTCATTATTGGTCTATGGCCGGTTGATGAGTGAAGATCGGAGTAAGAGAGAGGAGGTGAGGGGCCGTCTTCTGTGTGGGCGGAAAACCGGAGATGGAAGGATGGTTTTGGGTGAAGAAGCCGGAGGGAGACGAAGGGGCCGGTCTTCGGGTGGCCGGTTTGTGGGGGATGGGGAATCAACCCCGTGAGTCTCACCGGGCGAGGGAGAAGAAGGCAAAAAAATTCCAGCCAAGGGAGGGCCATGGCGGCTGGCGAAGATGCAAAGAGCTCTCGCTCTCTTTCCTCCCCCTTTTTTTCATACGTTAGGTCTCGCTATATGAAGGAAAAGGGAGCAACTGGGAAGGAAGAGGGACCGGGGACCGGGGACCCGTTGCCGCCGCCGTGGGGAAGAAGAAAAGCCAAAAGGGAGGAGCCTCCTGTCTACCGGAAAATGAAAACAAGGTGTGGTCAGCTTGTCTAGGCTCCTCCCCTCATTTTCACCGAAAGAGAGGGATCAAAAATGGTCTTGGACCCGGGGGAGCGGCTCTTCGGCGCAGTGGGTGCGGGGAGAAGAAAAGATGTTAAGTTTTTTTTTTAGGGTTTCCCTTTTTGTTGCCCCCCCTTTAATTGCAAAATTGCTTCCCCTCTTTTTGTTTGAGTTGTGGACCGCATTTATAGGTAAAATGTTGCATGGATCTCAAAATTGGTCCCTCAACTTTCTTTCTTTTTTTGTAAATTTGATTTTTCTTAATTTTTTTGTATTTTTTAAAAACGAGGAATATCAACGTCGACTCAATGAAGAAAATCAATAATTTTTAAAAATAACGCGTTAAAAGTTGAACGCGTTCCAAATGTCTTTGAAAATTTAAATTCTTTTGAGACGATGCTAAAAATGCTAAAAACGATGCAAATGTATTAAAAATGTATTTTTTGGATTTTCAATGTTTTTCGCTATTTTTGGATTTTTCTGAAAATTTATCAAAACATGGGTCAAAGATTGGGTAGCAACATCTGTCATCACATCTCTTTTCAAATCATCCACCTCAGGCACACACAACCTGGAACCAAATCTCAACACACCATCTTCATGGATAACAAAACCCGGAGCTCTCCCTAACTCCAACTCATCTCGAATCTTGCAAAGTTGCTCATCCTTCATTTGAGCTACTTTAATCTGGTCTACCAAGTCTGACTTAGCCTGAAAGTGAGCCAACAATGCTCCCGATTCACAAATCTCAAAACTGACCCTCTCATCTAACAATCCGTGTAACTCTTTAATCAAGGGTCTCCTCACCTCCTGAATATGAGCCAAACTACCCATAGATTTTCTGCTTAAGGCATCGGCAACAACATTTGCCTTGCCCGGTGATACTGAATCGTGCAATCATAATCACTTAACAGTTCCATCCACCTTCTTTGTCTCAAATTCAGATCCTTCTGCTGGAAGATATATTGAAGACTCTTATGATCTGAAAATATCTCACATGTCTCCCCATACAAGTAGTGTCTCCAAATCTTAAGGGCAAACACTACCGCAGCCATCTCCAAATCATGTGTGGGGTAATTTTGCTCGTGCTTCTTCAACTTTCTCGATGCATAAGCAATCACATTACCATTCTGCATCAAAACACAACCCAAACCAATCCTGGATGCATCACAGTACACGGTAAAACCACCAGACCCTGAAGGTACTGACAAAATTAGAGCCGTAATTAACCTTTCCTTCAACTCCAGGAAACTCTTCTCACATTCTTCCGACCATTGAAACTTGACACTTTTCTCGTGTCAACTTCATCAACGGAGCGACGATTCGGGAAAAATTCTCCACGAATCTCCCGTAGTATCCCGCTAAACCCGGAAACTCCTAATCTCGATACCGTGACCGGTCTAGGCCATCGTTTAACCGCCTCCACTTTCCGTGGATCAACCTCTATCCCATTTTTGGACACCACATGTCCCAAAAACCCAACACTCTCTAACCAAAACTCACTCTTCGAGAACTTTCCATACAACTGATGATCTCTTAGAGTTTGAAGCACCAATCTCAAATGCTCTTCATGTTCCTCTTCACTTCTTGAATACACCAAGATGTCATCAATGAACACAATAACAAACTTATCAATAAACGGCCTAAAAACCCTGTTCATCATATCCATAAAGGCCGCTGGTGCATTCGTTAACCCAAAAGACAACACTAGGAACTCGTAATGCCCATAACGAGTCCTAAAGGCAGTTTTAGGAATATCCTCATTCCTAATCCTCACTGGTGGTACCCCGATCGCAAATCAATCTTTGAGAAACATTGAGCTCCTTGTATCGATCAAAAAGATCATCAATGCGAGGGAGTGGGTATCTATTCTTAACAAGACCTTGTTCAACCGCCTATAGTCTATACACATCCTCATTGATCCATCCTTCTTCTTTACAAATAAAACAGGTGCTCCCCATGGAGACACACTCGGACGGATAAACCCCTTATCTAACAAATCTTGAATCTGCTCCTTCAACTCTTTTAATTCTGCTGGCGCCATCCTGTAAGGAGCCATAGAGATTGGTTTCGTTCCCGAAACTAGATCAATACAGAATTCGATCTCCCTATTGGGAGGTAGTCCAGGTAATTCATCAGGAAAAACATCGATGAATTCCTTAACTATCGAAACCTGTTCCATCCTCGGGACCTCCATCTTCACATCATGCACATAAGCCAAAAACCCTTGCATACCCTTTCGTACCATCCTTCTCGTGATGGCCGAGAGAATACTAGATGGAGATGATAACCCATCTCCATGAAAAGCAAACTCCGTCTCCTCATCAGGCTTGAAAGTCACTATCTTATTCCAACAGTCAACTGAGGCATGGTGCCTTGACAACCAATCCATACCTAGTATCACATCAAAGCCTACTATTTCTAAAATTACCAAATCACCCAATAGGTTTCTACCTTGCACTTTAACCTCACAATCAACATAAACATATTCCCCAAACATAACCTCATTCGAAGGGGTAGCCACACATAAAGGACTCTCTAACAAAATAGGTGGTTTAGTAAACCTTAAAGCAAAATATGACAACACAAAAGAATGAGTTGCCCCAGTGTCAAATAAAACTCTAGCCTCGAAAGAACATATTAATAGTGTACCTGAGACAACAGTATTGGATGTTTGGGCATCTTGCTGAGTAATGGCAAAAACTCGTGCTTGTCTCTGACTCGTTGGTGCAAAACCTCTACCGCCTACTCCACGGCCCCGTTGGCCACGCCCACCAGCTCCACGACCACCCTGAAACACAGAATGGCTAGCTGATTGAGTCTGAGTAGGAGATGCAACTGGTACCGAAGCACCAAGCGTGGACAACCGCTTGTTCGGACAATCCCTCAATAAGTGACCAGTTTGTCCGCAACCGAAACAAGCTCCTATCTGCCTATAACAAACTGTGCCATAATGCCTAGACCCACAAGACTGACATTGAGGCCTCCCATCTGAACCTTGTGGTGTTAACTGAACAATATTTTGACTCCGAGTCGAACCACCTCCACTCATGTCATGTCTACTGTTTCCCCTGATAGTAGACCTCGGCGGGAAATTCCTCGACTGACTTAATTGGCCTTGCCGGCCTCCCTGTCCCCTGTTAGGACCTGTATCAAACCGCTCCTGAAAAGAGAACCGATTCGCCACCTTGGGCCTCTTGAACGAACCCACTGATAATTCATCCTCTAACTCTCGTGCCTCAATAGCTCGGGCACGATCCACTATAGCTGAGTACGTCTTAAACTCATGAGCCCCAATAGCTTTGAATAGGTAGCTATTAAGACCCCGAACAAACCTCTTGATCTTCCTCTCCTCGCCGGTACCAAATACCCAAAGAACTGGACAACCGCGTGAATTCCACTTCATACTGTCATCACGGCAACTCACCCCGAACCAACTTCTCAAACTCATATGATCTGGCTTCCCTCACACTTTCAGGTAGAAAACGCTCCAAAAACATCTCAGAAAAGTCCTTCCACGCCATCGGTGGAGAACTAACTGCCCTTTCTCCCCTCTTGGACTCATACCAGTTCACGGCCACCTCGCCTTCTAGCCTGAAAGATGCTAAAGTCACTGCACGATGATCCGTGCACCCCATGGCCTCACATCTACGCCACACTGCATCTAAAAACTGTTGTGGGTCCTCAGAGTTATCAACACCCTTAAATGTAGGAGGTGTCAGCTTAAAGAACTCTAACAATGGCACTTTTACCCCATGCACAGTATGGGAAGTTGAAGATGCATTCTTATCTCTCTCCTTCTCTCTCTCAGCTAAAAGGTTAGCCAAGGTCTGCATGGCCTGTCCAATCTTATCCAAAGCACTATCAGTATAAGACACCCTATCATGGGATTCCTGCTCCTGGTTCTGACCAACATCCAGACCATAGTCTCCCTCAAATTCAACCTCATCCCGAACTTCTGCTTCCATTGGTTGAGGCGAAGGGGTTCTAACCCTCTTTTTGCGCCTCTCATTCCTAAGTTGAGCGATAGGAATGTCCTCTTGATCATTACCGACATGATCGGTATTAACTACATGTCTAGCTCTCGGCATATTTCCTAAAAGAATGCATTTATATATATTTATCAACATAACTATAAAGAAGCTTTAAGGACGACATACCAAACACTAGATTGAAGAATTATAAGAGGAATGACATCAAGACAGATAGATCCTAAGCTCCACATATTACGAGGGTTTTAACAAAAACAATAGATTATGAGGTTTTAATAAAACCGGGCTCTGATACCACCTTTGTCACGACCCGAATCCCGGGTCCGTGACCGGCAACGCAGGAGCGGTGTCGAAAGGACACCCCACCTACGCTAAGCCTCAAAACAGACATATCAAAAGAACAATTTATTCAAAAATACGCAGCATTTCATAATCTTCAGAAATATTATATTATTCAAAACTGATGAAACCAAAAGATAGTTTAAAACTCCTCATCGGTAATTAAAACAAAAACAATAATCCATAATACTCATTACATTGTTAAAATCCAAACTTAATTAAAACAAGGTAATAGTGGAGCGTCTAAGACATCAAATCAAAACTAAAAGGAAAGCCTCGCAAAACAAGCAAGGCATACCGACCAAAATTGAAGAAGCGGAACACTCTACAAAGTCCAACCGCTATCGAAACTAAGAACTCCGAAATAATATTAAGAATGAGGGGTGAGTTCAACCAACTCGGTGAGGGAATAATATTTAATATACATTTTAGATATTAATAGTTTGCAAGATTATTTATCTTGATATACATATACATATACGTACTAAACATATTATCATAACATAGTGGAATACATGTCAGAGATCAGATGACACCCGAAGGTGACCAGATGACACCCAAAGGTGACCAGATGACACTCAAAGGTGACAGATGACACCCGAAGGTGACCACTGTGGGATGATCGGTCGCCACAGGCCGATGCCTCTCTCACCGCCTAGGTATACGAATACTATGTGCACATAGGCTAACTACTCTCCGTTAGCATGGAGTTACTGACAAGTCCCATATCAAGGCATAATAGATATTAACAGAATCATCAAAGAAACGTATATCATATCAAATAGAATTTAGTTCGACAGATTGCGAGTGCAAATTGAAGAATAAATGAGTACTCAAAAAATAGAGCAATATATATAAATATTCAAGAAATTTACTGGTTGTACTCATCGTATAATCAACATACATATTTATTTATATTATATGCATATTAAAGATTATCTCACTCACTCGGAAAATATAGAACTAAAAGGAATGTCAGATGAAAGACCCAAAATCCTATTGAGGATCGTTAGGAGAACCTACAACAATATATGAAATATACTCAAAAACAACTCAAACAAAAGATCCCAATGCATAAAATAAAATCGGGTTTAGTCTCCTAAGTTTATGGACTAAAACGATACTTTTCCAAAACAGGGACCAAAACGTAATTTTACCAAAATTGGAGGACTAATCTGGAAATACATAACCATACTGAATATTCACCCATAAACCATCCTAAATTCTGTCTTGAACGTACCAGGGACCGAATTGTAATTTTCATAAAGTTCGGGGACTAAAATGTAAATTCCTAAAATTGAGGGACCAAACTAAAAATATTCCAAATAAATTATCAAACTGAGATTCATCATCCTTAATCTCATAATAACACTGTCTAGAATCTCAAAATACATTTAGGGGTCAAATTATAATTTCCCAAAGTTTAGGGACTAAATTGTAATTTTCATAAATCAAGGACCAAAATAAAATTTGGTCATCTTCAACCTCAAGACCATTCTGTCCAGATTTTACAGCAAGGTAAAATTGAATTTCTTAACCCATAAAAATTAATTTAAACAAATCAACTCATAAATTCTTATTTTCAACAACATACTAATTAATCACCTAACATTAAACCCTTAATAATCATAAATCAATCTTAACAATATAAACCTTCAATCCTTATAAACCCTAATCTCTTCTTTAATCATTCCATAAACAAACTATAATCGAAACTAATATGAAAAAGAACCACTTACTTGTTACTTCCACCTTTCTTGAACCGAAAACTCAAGATTAAAAACTAAAATCTTAGGTTTGAGGAGGGGAGGGTCACTACGCTACAGGAATTAGAAGAGAGGAAAGAAATTCTCTTGCAACTCTTCCTTAAATACCTAGGTTAACTTAGGTTGGGTTTGGGCTGACTTGGGCTTAGGTTTGGGCCAAAAGTTTGGGTCTTACAGTGTTTTTCTAGCTAGTTGGTCTACAGTGAGAGACTATTATTGACTTCAGACCAGCTATCTTTGTCCACATGTAAACTCAGTCCTCCTAGGGTAGGTCCTCTAGAAATGATCCTATCCTCCACAATAAAAGCACTCTTTACCTAAATATGGATATTCTTTCCATATGTGCTCCCCTCTACAAACATAACACAATTTCGGTGTAGTGTAACAGTCTTCTAGGTGCCTCCCTCCAAACCTATCCTAGTAGGGGGTATGTGATAGTCTTCTACTCTATAGTCCCTTGAGTAGGGACACCCTACTGATTCGACTACCCTTCATTCGATCCAATACCTATACTCTAACGTTGGTAAATATCGTGCAAATCCAAAAAAATACAATACTCATGACTCTGGCGTCAGTGAATACTTTTGCAAAAATGAATTTGAAGAATAAGTTTTCTATGCCACTTTTCTTGTTTATCCTTTATTTTTATTGACCCTTTTCATATGGAAATAAAAAAAACCTTGCACGACATATTGCATTCAACAGTAATGGTTCACAAATTAAGCACATGGCTAAAAAAAATACAAGCACAAAGAAAAAAAATAAAGTGCGAGAGGTCCACAAATAAATCAACGAAAACCCCCAAATATTTTTGTAATTTTCTGATATCAAAAAGGGGGCTCGTTTGGCCAACATCAAACTAAAATGGGCATAAAAATTATGGTCAAGGCATATGGGTATGTTTTGCCAAACACACCCTTAGCAAACACACTTTGGGTCGGCTGGGCCTAAAGCCCAGACCCGGCCCACTCCTTTTTTTGGGGGGCTGAGTCCAGCCCAGCCCGCATGGGCTGGGTTAGACTCAGTCGGCCCAGCCCGGTCACTGGCCCAAGCCAGTGACCCGGTTGGCGACAGCACGCGTGGTTCAAACCACGTGTGCGCCGCACATGGCGAAGGTAATTTTATTACCTTCGCCTTGTTTTCTTCTTTTGCAACAAGAGATGCGAAAACAAAGGGAAAAGGAAGGCCTTAGCTGGCGATGACGAAGGCGAAGGTGGAGACGAAGATGAAAGTGATGGTCTTGTCTCGGAGAATGTTCTTCTTTCCTTTGCTCTTGTGTTTTTTTTTTTTTGTTATGGATTCTCCCTTTTTTTGGTTTTTTTAAATTTTTTGTTCCCCCGTTTTCTCGCTCTTTTTTTCTCGATCTCTCCTCTTTTTCCCCTCCTCTCCTCCGGCAACTCACTGGACCTTTATAGGGGCAGAATCAACTAGTTGTTTCCCGTGTTGCTACCCAATTTTTTACCCATGTTTTGATAAAAAAAAATTAAAATTTTTTTAAAAATAAAAATAAAAATAAAAAATAAGGATTTACATGTGGCGATAACATAGAACATCGGGGTTAAGAAAGCAATATGTCAAGGAGATAATTACTGAATCATATATAATTACCGCAATATAAAATACCATGGATATATGATTTGATTTGTGCTGGTTATGGAAAATAATCACTGTAGTAAAAAATACCATATATATAGGATTTGTTGGTGCTGGTTATAGAAGACAATCTCTGCAATAATTATTGCAATATTTTCTTAAATAAAACGTGTAGATATTTTCTATATAAGTGAATATCCAACCATATACACAAGGGGGAAGAAAAATTGACATAGAACAATTTTTAAAGAGATAAATTTAGAGCAACCATGAAAAAACCTAAACCTAATTTTTTGTATTCGGCCGAAACCAAGCCGCGCCCCCACCCGTGGCCTTTGATTTTTTTTACACGGAGACCAACCCCTCTCTCCTTCATCTAGCTGACTCTCCCTCACGAGCTCTCCTCTCTTTAGCCAAACTAGAGAAAACTCTGCTTTGGCCTTGGAGAATTTTTGGTTTCCCTCTTCAACCAGCCATAGATCAATAGTCTCCTCTCAACCGACCCGAGCCCCCATCACTCTACTCTCTCGGCCTTTCTTCCCTCTCTCATTCGTCCTCATCTTCCCCCACGAGACCACCCAAACCAGCCCTCTCTCGTCTTCACCGATCTTGTCATCCTCCACTCCTTTAACAAACAAGAGCTACCATTTCCCATCTCTCACTCACTGCTTCTCCTTGACCATCACCACGCAGCTCGTGAAGACCCGGCCACCCCCGTTCTTTCCTTCATCTACTTCAACCGGCCCGGAACCACCTAAAGGACAGCGGCCCCACGGGCCATTCAACCCGATCCACTCATTTCCCTCCAACCAAAGGGGAGCAGTCTGCAGCCGTCGTCTTCGCCAAGACACGAACCGGCCACCGACAGCTGCACAGACCGGACGGATACCCAAAGCCTAGCAGCTGGCGACCCCCTGTGGTCTTGCCGCCACCTGAGACAGAGAAGAATGGGAAAGGAAAAGAAAAGAGCAGATCTGTAGAGAGAAGCAGATCCAAAACGGAGAAGAAGAGAAAGAAAACAGATCCGTGAATAAGAAATTAAAAAAAACTTAAATCAACTGTTGTTTTGTGTGTTTTACTCTTGTTGCAGGTGACGGTGATCTTCACCGCCGGCGAGGAAGGGAAGAGGAGAAGAAGCCAGGCTAGATCCACCCGTTTCGAGACGTTCCCTGCAAAGGCGCGTGGAGGAGACGCGCCGCCACTGTTCAGGTGGTACTGAAGGCCTTCCCTGGAATTCCAGATTGTTTTGGGGCTATTTTATAATTTTTTATTTGTGTGATGTGTTGTTTGTTTTATTTTAAAGTTTTGTTATTTGTAATTACATATGGGTGTATGAGAAAAAACATAATAAAAAGGGATGTGTGTATTGTTTGTATTTTTTTTATGTATGTTATTGGATTAAAAAATAAAATAAAAAAAAATGAATTTGATGTTTTAATCTGCATATGATCAAGTATCTGAAGGACAAATAAAATTATGTTGTATTTCTTGTGAAAATGTAAGAACATGTTTCTACATATATTCTGATCAAAGCCTTAAGAATTTGATTAATATGTTTAACTGCGATTAACTGTAATGTGTGTTTTTTTATAAAGAAAAATATAAAAAGTATTTTTGTGTGTTGCATACGGCCAATACCTTAATATATTTTGAATGTTCTTTTAAAAAAAAATTATTTGAAGTTTTAAAAATGTGTTTTTGCATGGATTTCTTAAACACAACAAAAATTATTTTCTTGCATTTTCAGATTTTACAACATGTTTGTAAAACTCCAAAGGGTATTGGCCAATATTCCAAAAAATACAAAAATCTTATTTTGGGAGAATTCATCTATTATTCATCGTTAATGTTTGGATAAAGAAATCCTAAAAGGATGAATATTCAAAATATTATTGGGAATAACTTCTTATTATTCATTATTAATGTTTGGATAAAGAAATCCTAAAGAGATGAATATTCAAAATATTATTAGGAATAATTTGTTATTATTCACTGTTAATGTTTGGATAAAGAAACCCTAAGTGGTAAATATCCAAAATATTTTCTATGAATAATAAGTCATCACACATCCTTGAAAGAAGCCTCGATTAGAATCGAGGGCTTTTCAATTTTTGACTCCACGGTTTACGAGCCGTAAAAGTATGAAACACTAAGGCAAAAGGAGGCTTTTAAAGCGCTCTGAATTTCCTTAGATTTCTGAATTTTTGTCCCTCCTCCTTGTGATTTTCGAGTCGTAAAACTCTTGAAATACTAAGGGGAAAATGAGTTTTTAAAGCACATGGAATCTCCTTGGATTTCTATCTTAATAAATTTAGTTTGAATCAAACCTAGGAAAATTGATGGGATTATAAGACACCAACACCATAGCAATTATAAGGCAAACCAAACACCAAGCAGTTTACCTTAGGTAGGGCGTACTAGGGGTGCTAATACCTTCCCTTTACACAACCAGTCTCTTGCCTTAGAATCTCTGAAAGACCAGTTAGGTTTCCTAGTAACCATAATACTAAGTGATGACTCCCTTATTCACAAAAACAAGCAAAGACCCCGAAATCAATCGAGGCTCGCCGCGACGACACGCTCCGCTCGCGAGGGTGAGACACCCAGTACGCCTCTTATTTCCTTGGCAGAGGATAAGTCCTGCGGGGACTTAGATATGGGATTCAATCCTTATCTTCTCTGGGATCGTCATCCTGTGTAGAGTGAATCGGCTCCGTGTTTGGATGGAACGGAAACACCAACAGTCCTGCCATTGTTGGACTATTGGTGGCAGACTTCGACTCGGACTCCGCGCCTGTTCGGAGGGGAGCCTGATTGGATTGGGGACCTTAGCAGACCAAAATCAATTTGTCCCTGCTTGTGTTGAGTTATCTACCTAAGCAGGATTTCTTTTTTTCTTTGCAGGTTGTTTCCTCTATTTCCAGAGGAAGAAGACGATGGCCATAAATGAAAAATGGCGTCGTTTCTAGACTAGGCAGCTGTTTTTCATTCTGGTCCTCCAAGTTTCAAAAACCCTTAATCTGATCCCTGGGAAGAAATGCAGTTCCTTTTAGAAGATGGTCCCTGAACCTTAATCACTTGTAATTTCAACCTTAAATAGCTCGGAAATTTAATATTTATTCAATTATACCCCTGATTTCATTAATTAAACTAAATCTAAGCTTAATTAAATCTTCAAACTTATTTGTTTTTCAATCGAACTCCCGATATCATTAATTAAACCGAATTAAAGTTTAATTGAAACCCCATACTTGTTAATTCTTTCGATTTCTTTCAAAATTAACTTCCAAAGTCATAAACGCAACATGATTAACCCCTCAAAGCTTCCAATTTGTGTTGTCTTGATCCAAACCTCAATTTTTCATTAATTTCATTTTTTTGAATTTTATGTTGTCCAAAATTGGTTTATGACAAATATCATATAAGGTCAAGGGCACTTAGGTCTTTTGATAAATTGAATAAAAAATAGAGAAATTTTATGGCACTGCAGCGCCTCCCGACATCAAAAAGGCTAATTGTTGTCTCTACCGACGATCACGTGAAGGTGCATCTAATGGGGCTACGCATGTAATACGTATCGTAGTAGTTAGGCGGCAGTAAGATTTTTTTCTCCTCCTTTCTTTTCTCTCTCTTCCTATCGAAAAATATGCCAGCCTAGCTAAAATTAAAGGTTATCCTCAATTTTCTTGTTATTTCGATTGTGGCTCTTAATCTTTATTTGTTTTTATTTTTATTTTTTTTCAATTTTATCCCTTTGTATTTTCAATTATTTGGTATTTATATCAAATTTGATCCTCATTCTTTTTATTATAATTTTTTTTAATGTTGTTTTTAATGTCAAATTAAGCCCTTATTTTTTAATTTTTTTATTTTTGCCTTGGTTCCTTGTTTTAAAATTGATTTCTTTTTTTAATTTCATCCTTTAATTTTTTTTTCTTTAGAATTGGGCTTCGTTATAATTGAAATATAAATTTAAAACTTATTTTAAAAAACATATAAAAATATTATTTAAAAAAAAAAGTCAAAATTAGAAGAAAATAAAGAAAGAAAGAAAGAAGAAAGAGATCAGGCTCTGCTAGGCCAGCCAAGCTTGGCCCATTTAGAATGGGTCCACGTGTCAGTCCTTAATTGTTTTTTTAAAAAAAGGCATGTTGTCTACCCTAAATTTCTTAAAAAGTCAGATGACATGTCATCAACTAATTTTCCTAGATTTCAACTACTATGATGATTGGAAAATCATTGTTTTTTTTTTTTGCTTAGAAACTAATTTTAAATTCAGTTTTGACCCAAAATACCTAGAAAAAAGCCTAAATACCTTGTCAAACTCATAAATGGCTTTAAAATACCTAAAAAAACACACACACAAAAACTCAAACTCAACTCGAAACCAAAAATCTTCTTGAGTTTAGATCTGTTTTTTAGGTATTTTCAAGGTGAAAAAACACCTAAATAAAACTTTCCTTATCAAATGAAACTCATGAACTTCAAGATCAACCATTTTAGTACCCAAAATAGGTGTCAATACCAATTTTTTCTCTCTACCACTGGAATTCAGTGATCTGTCTTTCTCAACTCTTTCAAACTAGGGACTAAAAAATATAAAAGAAAATAAATTTTTATACCAAAACTGAATTGCAAAAATATTGAGGGATCGAATAGGTATATTTTAAAAAGTTGGAGGACTAACTTAAACTCTTTGTGATAACTTTGAAACCATCACCTATTTATGGAGTCTTTTCTACTTTTATTCTCTATCTTTTAATTTTGTTTTTATTTAACAAATTTAATTCAATTATCCTTTAATCTAGCCTAAAAAAATGCAATTGTGGGAAAAAAATTTGAAAACCAAAAAAATTAAACAATAAGTCCATAGTAAAATATAAAAGGATGAACAATATTGTTGTATATTATGTTTTACTCACAATGTTTAGATTTTTGTTAATTAGTTCAATGATGTGATGATTCTAAACTTCCGCTCCCCGCCTGAATTTAAAGAGTACACAGAATTCTTTTCCAAGAACTTTTGCAAAAATTTATGGATTTGCCTAACATCCAGTACTTAATGTACGAGAGTTCTAATGTTTTCTTCAGTCATATTTTAATTATTAAGATTCAAATTTCATGTCATGTAAAGTTACAATGAGTAAAATATTTCTTATGCCAGCAAAGGTTTCAGAATTGAGCTGCCACCAGAAAAATAGCACATCGTCATGGGAATTTGATTTTAAAAAGTTGCAAATTACAATAAGTTCATACATTCTTCAAATCAAGTTTGCGTATGCAGGTGCCTGCATGCATGTCTCCATCGTCTATACAATGTGCCATCCTAATCCTCTCAAACCTCTTTCCTCTGACTCAAAAGTGGAAACCATGGGAAACAGGAATACTGTTGGACACAGGGAAAACCCCCTCTGTCCTGGATACAACATTGCTTGTCATCAGTCGACTGCTGGAGGCCATAAATATTAATAAACATAAAAGAACCATGTATGTTAGGAATTAGAAGCAGTCCACCTACGTTGACACTAGTTAATTTTAGCCGCGAACAGCAGTTCATCAGATGGTTACACGGTTCATTATCAGACTCAGCCTCAGCACCATTAACTTGTGAGAAGCTCATTGTATAGCATTAAGCATAGCTATAACATCTTCAAAAATGGTTTCTACAGTTCAGCAGTTCGACACGTGAATTTATATCTAAACCTTTGGGTTCTCCGAAATGTTCTACTGGACCTAGCAAGTACTTCGGGGCATTTTAAGAGGACCTCACTATAAATTGCTATTGATACAAAAGGTTGTATGCTGGTAAATCTTTTATTCGATGAACATCTTCCAAAGATAGTTCCCTCTCCAATTGTGTCCTTGTTACTTGTAAAACCTCCTGCAGGAATGAAAAAACATATCAAGCAGAAGTCAATGGAGCGCCTCTATATCAAAGGCATGCAAATGACCCAATGTATGTAGGCAAATGGAAAATTTATAGATTCACTAGTGTTGAAAATAATGCTACTTTCAAATCATGGTAAATAAACACCAAAGTTCAAGAATCTAGTACTTTGCTGAGATAGAGGGTATACATTGAACTCCATGTAAGAAGCACGCATAGCAAGCCACTGAGCATCCATCATTTCGAAAGCTATACAGAATAGTACATCAAAGGCAGATTCATCTTCTGTGATTATAAACATGCTATTATGAGTGTATATCTTGGACAAAGAAGAAGCTTAAAAACCAGATTCATTTGCGTATATCAAAGATCACTTGAGCATAATATAGTTGGAGCTGTAATCTCAATACCTCCTAGTAATTTAACAAAAGTGACTCCTGGAAGACATCTTGGTTTTTCTGCAAAAGAGATGATGGGAGAGATAAGTGGGAAACAAACGATACCGTTGCATCAAAAAAACTATGTGCTTATTTAAACTAGATGGAACTATTCATGCCCACAAAAGGAGACAATGAGCTTAAAATATGGTGCTGTTTCCATCATCATTGTCTTTAAAATTCTAAGCTCGAAATAAGGAAAATCTTGTGATGAAAAGAATTTTGGATACCCCATTGATTTTAAAACTAAGACCCGGTTGTCCTTAAGCAGATAACATTCATTTTGTTAAGACATTGATGAAGGGGGGAAATAAGAGATTAGGAGAGAATGAAATGAAAAGGTGTTCCTAGATCCCACAGTGAAACAAAGCTCGGGGAAAGTAAGGTTTCACGAAAACTGTAAAAAATGTGTCAATTCACGCATGACTTACAAATATAAAATATTTTACCTTCACTTGATAGTCAAACCCCTATGCAGCAGTTTTTACTTTTTCTATTTTTGGTTAATACTGAAGAAAAAGAATCACATTTGCAAATGATAATTGAACATTTCTGCATACCTGACCGTAAATCCAACATCTGGATCAACATAAAAGAAACATTAATGCCAGCAACAGCAAATGGGTATTCCCAAGTAGCTCGCTGCCCACCCTGCTTGAACAATAACCTATGAAAAGATGCCTTCATTTTGTATTTTCATAATCAGTAAAAATCACAGCTCACTCTGTGCAAATTCGTACTTTAGGGAAACTGGAACGAAGAGAAGCATGAACAGGCTCTGATAGGAATAAATAAAGCAATGCTTGCAAAAGTTTTGGCAGTAGTTTAAAAGTCATACCGGATAAGTCCTTGAAAAAAACAGCAAGTTCTCAAGAGAAATGAAACCACAGCCCCTAAGGAAAAAGTTGGAAAAGATGAGAGGCATAAACAATAGTTTAAGGAGGATTTCTAAATGAAATTATGGATTAAACCTCTATATTGATTCAGTTCTTTCTACATGACAGAATTCACTCCTTATCAGCAAAGGACATGAAAAGAAGCCACTGAAAAAACTTTACCTGAAGTCAGTTGATGGATTAGCACCTTGCCACCCCATGTCTTTCCACTGCTCAGAGATCAAGCCTTTCAGAGGAATATCTGGAAAAGCTGCATTCCACAATGATCTGAGAGCTTCCTGACAATGACAAAGGATAATGAGATCTGGTAGTTATATTATCAAAGATTAATGATGGTGACATGCATGAAAGATGATAGTGTATGATCACCAAGCAATAGCTTATGTATGACAAAACCAAAGTCAAAGATAAAGTTCAAGAAAAATGTTTTGACAGAAATCATATCATATCAAGAAAGTACTTGATGATCAGGGCGTGTCTCGTCAAAAGGTGTTCTCATTCGTTCTTGAAGCTTTTGTAGTCTTTGTTCCTGGTAAGAATTAAAGAATAAAGTACAAGTTTAGTGAAGATGAGCATGGCATATTAAAATCATATTTAAGAATATTATGGCATAGCCATCCTGCAACAATCACAAATTTAAATTCTGAAAATTGAAACATAAATTCCCTGAACTGAAGCCCTAGAACAAAAGGCAATGGCTGGGACTATTGGTAACTTTGAAAAACCAGCTAACTGCAACAGTTGGTGCCACTACATGAATTCCACGATCAATTTTGACTACATACACATGCTGACACACACATAATTTAGAAGTAGGTGGGGGTTGTGCAAGTGTGTGTCCATCCTTCTATACAGGATTAGAGAGAAATGGCTCATTTATTTACTTAATACTTCTACTTACAAAATGAGGAGTCAAGCAGAAGTCAAGAACTTTGTCGTTACGTTTATATGGTGAGCGAGTAAAGAGCCCTGCTATCCATGAACGTGGTCCAACCATAGCATTAGCTACAACCATCAGGAACTGATCAGCGAAAATCAAAAAAGTATCCAATGAAATGTTTCAAGCTGGAAGAATCATATGGTAATGTTGGGCAGTCTTATAGATATGTCACTGACTTATATAACACATCATACATCCATGTTATAAAGCTATGGTAGTATTAGTCCATAGATTCTAAGATAGGGGACATGAGTATGAAAGAAGGAATGTAATTCGGATTAACATAATGCTTCTAACAACAAATTGCAAAGCACTTTCAATGCAAAGAAAATACATGTTTTTACATCATGAAGTTGTATCATGAAGAATGCTAAAACCGCTAGCCATGGTAAACGCAAATGGATATTGCCTTCTGACATGAATGAAAGAAAGCTAGACAAGGCACCTATCCTTTCCCAGAAAACTGAAACTTAGACAATGAAAAAACAGAACACTCTTTAAATCCAAAACGGTTTAAGCATTAAAATATTATTTATCTACTAACCTACAAACTACTATATTGTAGTCAAATATTTTCAGCAGCTTGCTAAGAGACCTAAGATGTCTGATAAAACATTTATGGAGCATAATGTAATATGACAGAAGAAGAGAATGGTAGCAGTTTTGTTCTTGCATATTGCATCATGCTGAACTCCACATTGCCAAATGTGCTCTGTGAGATTGAGAATTCAAGGCAGTGCCAGTAATTTTGGAGAAAAGAGCCCTTCCTAGTTGTTAAGCTATGTAAAGGTAATCATTATCAGCCCAGAGAATAACAAATTAATTGAATTGAAATACAGCACAATAATAATGCTGTGAATGTTCATACATAAAAATTAACCTGGCATATGACAGCACAAACTAAAGCTAGCGAATTGTTTAGATATAACAACAACAGTGAGTATTCAGAAGAGAGTAAAGAAACTGTACTCACCAAAACATTGAGTTAACTGCGAAATAACGTGAGTGGAATTATGTGACCATTCCAACTCTTCACTACTCTTCTTTCGTTTCCAATAAACATCATCCTCATCAACCTACATTTCATTTTGAAAATGCGTTTCAGTATCAAATATTTGGTATGGATCATACACATCAGTGAGTTTCCAAAACAATAACAAGATCAAACTCGCTATGTTCAGGATTTAACTGTCTGATTTTCTTCACAAATTCAAGAGACGGGTATTATCAAACAAATGTATTCAATGCAGAGCATAGAGACACTCCTCAAACAGGCTACGAAGTGAAGATAAGCTCACAAACATAAAAGAGAGCTTCAACTCATGAAAATAAGGTTTTGAAATTCAAAATTCTACACTCTTGAGAGGACACATGCTATCTTGATGTCAACACAGGAACTCAGAGTCTAATTACAAATAGTTAATTCACCTATAGATGCAAACGAAAGGCATATTGCGCATTATTAGTAGACTCTTGATATCAATTAAGAATTCTAAAAAAGACTACAAAAATGTCTTGAGACTGAAATGGATACGCAGGAGGTAATCAATGGCAAAAAAAAAAAAAACCCTCCAATTATGACAACGTAGTTTATCAATCAGCTGCAACAGGCATTACAAAATACCAACCAAAAAAAAAAACCAAATCTTTACCAAATGAGCATTTCCTAAAGTCTCTAAAATATCAAACAGAAGTGAGGATTTTTACTCTGTGACGAGAAGAACAAGAGGGAAAGCATTGTCTACTCTTTCTCAATCTCATGAGGAGACCATAAAAATTAAAGCTTTAGTTCTTTACTCATTCTAACCAAAAGCAAAAGGCCAAGAGACAAAAAAAGAGATGGCATTGAAAAAAAAAAGTGACATGATTGCAACCAAACCATGCTCTCCTCATAATATTCAACCACGCATCATTTTCTCTCATTAAGTCGAGGAATGCAATGATGGTATAAACACAGAGATGCTCAGAAGCTAACTTTTTGGAGAGGCAGAGATTTAACAAGCGCAATTAATGGGATCTTTATGCATCAACTTTTGCAATACAAAAAAGTTTGAAACTTTGTAAAAAGTGGTGGCATATGTCTCTGTATATGCAATAAAAACAGCAAACTAGACAAATTTTGCATATCCCCAATAAAACAAATAAGCACACAAAGCTATGAAGACAATAAAAAAGGATCAAACCTTTTATGGGGTTCGAGAGGATGGCATTGTGGTGGTGGTGGTGGTGGTGTAAGAATGTCCACAGAAGGGAGGTCAAGGGGAGACAAAAACTTGATTTTTCAATGAAGGGAAGGAGATAGAAAGAGAAGATAGAGAATGGCATTCTGTTTCGGATGGATTTTGGGATTCAAACAAAGTAATGTTTTTTAGGAAAGTTAAGAGTCATCTGAGGGTTTTTTTGTCTGTGCATCACTGCATTGTCTGTCTTTGGCTTTGTATACCAGCCAATTTCCTACAAACTTGGCTACATCGTAGGACTCGGGTCTTTCAGTCTGGCTTTATTCCTTATTGGTTGGACGTGGGTTTGGAACTTCAACTTTCCTCTAGGTTTTCATTAGGCTTAAACTTTAGTTGATTACAACTTAATTACAAGTCTAATCATGTCTCACTACACAAGTTTGATTTATGTTAATGGTGAAAAAAAACGAGACAACTTTCCTCTAGGATGCAGTTGTCTCTCATTATACAAATTTACATGTATTAGATTCCACCAGATATTTTATTGGCATTTCGTCGCGGGTCAAGAAAACTTTTCTTATATTAAAAAAAATGCTATGCTAAAAAGAATCTAAGTCTTGAATCATCCGTTCAAGTAATAATTTAAATAATATAAAAAAAATAACAACAAAAAATAAACTGATAAAAAATAATAAAACAAAATCATACCTAAACCTGTTTGGATTATCAAACAATTCAATAATAAACTAATATTAGAAAACTGCAAAAAGTAAAAAGGTAAACTTCAAGGAAAAAAAAAATATCAGCTTAAAAACCAAGAAAAGTCAGGCAAACCTCATAAACCTGATCTAATCTTAAGAACATGTAGCTTATTGAATCATAGATCCGAATTTAATTAAAAAACTTAATTGTCAACCAATTTAATTTTAAAGGATGAAATCGTTGAAAAATATTAATAAAAAAACTTGCAAAAGCAAAAAAAAGGAATAAAGATAAAATTTGAGAGAAAAATAGCTAGGGATGATGAAATTTGAAAAATAAAATAAATAGCAATTAAAAGAATGGGTACCAAATTTAAAAGATTAAGAAATCATAAGGGATGAAATTGAAAAATATTTATAATTTGATAAATTATTTATAGATTGAAAAATGATATGGGATGAAATTGAAAAATAATTATAGATGACTAACCCAATAGAATCATACCCAAAAAATAAGAAAACAAAACCCAAAAAAAAATTAAAAATAAGAAAAATAAACTCAAAAAAGGGGAAAAGAAACCAAACAAGTCTGAAAAGAACCTTTTAAACCTACTCTAATCTTTAAAACCTGCAACTTGTGAAATCTTGGACATGTGTTCTATCAAGAAACTTAACTCTCAAGATATTTAATTTTGAGGGACGAAATCGTATAAAAATATTAATAAAAAAACTTTCAAAAGAAAAAAACAACAACAACAAGAATGTCGATAAAATTGATATAAAAAAAACCCGAAGAAGATGAAATTTAAAAAAATAATAATTAAAAATGATCCTAAACAAAATAAATTACAATTAAAAGAATGAGAATCAAATTTTAGAGATTAAAAAATCATAAGGGGTGAAATTGAAAAACATTTATAATTTGATAGATTATTTATATATTAAATAAATAGTGGGGTGAAATAGAAAGAAATTGTTGAGGGCTGACCTAATAGAATCAAAAGGCAAAAACTAAAAAAACAAAACCCAAAAGAAAGAGGATAAAAAATAAGAAAATATCAATTTAGAAAAAAGAAAAAAGAAACCTCACAAACTCAGAAAACCTTTTAAATCTGTTCTAATCTCTAAAAGTCATAACTTGTGAAATCTTTGACCCAGATTCAATTAAAAAGCCTAATTTCTCGACCACTTCAATAAAAAATAGTGAGGATAAGATTTAATAGAAAAAACCCAAGGAGGATGCAATTTTAAAAAAAAAATAAAAAATGATGCCAAATAAAATAAATAGCAATTAAAAGAATAGGGACCAAATTTTAAAGATGAAAAAAATCTTAGGGGTAAAATTAAAAAATATTTATAAGAACCAAGTAAACCCGGGCAAATATCTTAAACCTGCTCAAATTTAAAAAAACTCGTAACCCGTGAAACCACGGATTCAGGTTCAATCAAGAAGTTTATTATGCTCCAATATAAAAATATAAATTTTAAAAACTTTTCAAAGCAAAAGGAAATTAGCAATTAAAAGAATATGGATTAAATTTGATAGAAAAAAAAAACAAAGGAGAGTGAAATTATAAAATAAATCATTTTATGATTTATTAAATTTGATAGGGAAAAAAAAGCAAATGAGGGTGAAATCGTAATACTAAATCAATTGAAAAAATGGTTACCAATAAAAAAAATAACAAACAAAAGAATTGAGACCAAATTCAATAAATTATTCAAGATTAAAAAAAATCATAATAAAAAGAACATGGATAAAATCTGAAGAACCAACAAATTGAAGGGTTGTTCTTAAAATTTTAAAGAGCTGACACAAAAATCAAAGTGGGGTTAAAGAGAAGAAGTGGGGAAGAAATGGTCGTTAATGCTAAACCATCGTGAATCTTGGCACACACACCTCCTCATCTGGTCTGCGGTGCCAGGCCCTTTCAAATATCATCTTGGAAGACGAAGTTTAGTGGTTGGACGGCCCCCGCACTAACAAATTTTTTAAAAATTATATTTAATAAATTTAATTTACAAAAATATCTTTGAGCACCCTTGGAATTTACAATGAAAACAATGTAAAATGAAAAAAAAAAAAAACCTTTGAGTTTTCAATTGATTTTGTCTTTAAAGGCATCAAAGTAATTATATTATTCTAAAAAATTAAAAATATAAAAATATTCCTGAGTAGTAGATATAAAATTATTTTATTCTAGGATTAAATTAATAATTTTACTGTACAAAATAAAATAAAATTATTAATCTAACCTCATAAAATTATAAAAAAATTAATTGTGTTACGATGAAAAGACAATCTTACTCCAAATCTTAGTGCATTGCCTTTTCTTTTTAAGAGCAAATTTATAGTTATACTATTATAATAAATAGTAATTTGTATCTTTATACACATATAATTTCCTTATAGAAATTAGTTTGTTTTGTTAATTGAGGCATATCAATTACATGCTGTGGATTCAAATTCAGTTTTATACATGTTATTATCGTTTAAAAATTTTATTTCATCCAATATTTTTTTTATAATTTTAAAATTTAGATTGTAGATCGATAAATTAATCCAAATCAACCAAACTTTTATTTAAAATTTTTGAAACGATCAAGTTATAGAATATTATATTGATTTACCAAACTCAAAACTATAATTTTGATGTTGATGCATCAAATTAAATATTTCCAATTAAAATTTAGATTTGAATACCAGAGGAATGCTTTTAATAAGGATTGACGCTGGCAAGAGATGATCGTATACAGTCATTACATGAACAAGCATGCATTAACAATTGTCAATAGTTTATCACAAAACATGAACTTATGCTCATATGATGCTTTCATTAAATTTATATCATACTTTATTTGTCACAAAACATGAACATATAAATCTTGGCAGTGAGTTTGTTAATTACCGCAAAACCAATTATATATCTTTTCTGTAAATTCTTTTAGAAATTAATTAGTTGCGCTATCTTTGAGTTGAACTTAAAAAAATTAAATATAAAAAAATAATATTTAAGTTGTGGGAACTCTTTGGCATTATCATTAAACTTAGACTTTTTGCCAAGTTCAAATTTCATATTAAATCGTATAAAAATTATTTTGATATGATTCAGTTAACTTGAAAAATCCAAAAAAAAAAATTAAAGAACAAAAAAATAAAGACCAGACACATATGTTCAAAAGCAACCTGAATGATTTATAAAAAAAGGGTTGAATTTTTTTTTAAAAAAAAAACTAATATTTTAAAAAAAAACATTGAGACAATATGATGTATTGGATTGCAGGTTCAATAATATTTTTTATTTTAGATTTCTTCATAATGTCATAAATTTTCCAAGGACTTAATTTATTTTTTTGGAGAATTAGTTTTAGTTGAATCTAAAGTTATTATATCATTTTCCCATAAGTAACTCCAAACATTAATATATATCTTCATAGCAAAGTTGTGGCTGCCAATTAATTAGACCAAGCAGCTAGCAACAAAAAAAAAACACCAAAAACCTCATAATGATAAAGGGAACTAACTCTCTGGTTACACAAAAGAAAGGCATGTCTACAATAGAAAGGTAAAATTGGAGAAAAAAATGATACAAAAAAACAGTTCTAAATCTACTAGTTAGGCTAAGTTAATTAAACATGTAGAGAGTTGAGTCAAGGGGAATGAACATTCTCTCTCAAAAAAAAAGAAAAAGAAAAAGGGGGATGACCATCATGGGACAGGGTAAGACTTGTTATTACACATGCACTTATAAGCCATGGGACAAGTCTCAGCCTCTTCAAGTGAAGCACAAATAAAACTGACCATTACTAGTCTACACGGTGAGCATGACCCACATGCATGAGAACAATCTGGCAAACTTGATCCTGCAATTTGGACAGTATCAGCACCCCTTCTCTTTTCTGGCCACCTTTCCCTGTATAAAAAATTGGGTTTTGCCCCATCTTTAATTCGAGGCTGTGTCGAATGGTGGTGCCCATGGTCTGTTCAGCATTAAATGGAAAAAAAAGAAACGAAAGTTAGTCGCAATAGAAACCCTGGCAAAAGGTAAGAAAAGAGTACATCTAATACCACACTAAATTGAATTATATTGGCCATATATTTCCTCTCTTTTGAAAAAGTTTTGGGTTTCAACCATTTCCTTATAATTCCCTTTTAAAAAAACTAAGGAATTTGAAGTAGAAGGAGTAAACGAGAGGGGTTCATACGTGTTCGTGACCTGCCTATATGCCTCGCTGATACGGCCATTGGAAGAAGAAAGAGAGCAATGATGACTAATGCTGCAACAAAAATCTTCATGGCTTCGGTTTTTCTCATTTGTGTTAAGTAGTTGGAGTGCGTATATATGCGTTAAAAGAAAATTTGAGACAAAGGTTTGAGAGAGGTAGTGTAGACGCACTGGAATATATAAACTGGTAGGCAGGAGGAGATAGAATTGAAGCAAATCACAGGCAAGAGTGTGTGCCCAAGTAGTGTGACAAGAGAGGGTCACATGAAAAGGGATACACAAGCCAGGTTTGCTTACGAGAGTCACAGGACTCAAGCCTTGACATGGGTGTGGTTCCATGGAAGAAAGGTGAAATATATAGAATGAAAGAATTAACTGAATTCAAGTGCTTTCTTTACGTGACTTTCTGACTAAGTATATAAATGTTAGGAGGGATTTTCAAATTTATTGAATTTTTGAAGCTTAAAGGCATTATAGGAGCTAATAAATTAGACACTGTAGATTTAATGTGATTGCCATTAATGCCTTCTGCTTCTATAGTAGATGTGTATATGCTTCAGTTCGGACCCCCTTGAAGCTATTTAATTCCAGGAAAATAAGATACCTACTTCTGTTCAAATCTTACCCTGTCCACTTTGGTGTTTCTCCTATCCAGTAGTCTACATGTAGTTAACTAGCTATTTCACCCGTGTTACACGTTGCGGGTTGTAATTAAAAAAATATATATTGGGTGTATAAGTTATTTCGATGTGATTTTTACATAAAAAAATTCAAAATATAAATAAAAAACTTTATACATGTATATAATTAAATGAATTGATAACCATCTATATAAATAAATGAAAAAAATCATTAATAACAACCAAAAGAGAAATTAATGTAGATCAAAATATTTAAATCCGTAAAATTAGACATCTACTTAATTAGGTTTAATGAATTTATTTATTAAAATCAATAAGAGATAATAGAAATAGAAACACACATGAAACTTATTTAAGAAAAAAAATATCACACAAGACTGAACATATTACAAATATTATTTAAAAATAAACATTTTTATTTTTAAAAATAGATTTTATATGTATAAAACAATAAAAAATCATAGATGAAACAAAATAATATCTTCAAATATAAAATACAAACAAAGATTAAAAAAAAACTTTATTAAAAAAAGGCCTTCAAAGCTCGTAACTTACATCATGAGATTGGGATAAACCAATAGAAAAGAAATTGAAGAAAATCACAAAACCAATCTTTTTTAAAAAAAGAAATAAATATAGAAAAATAAAATTATAAAAGAAAATGAGCTAAAAAAAGATGTTGAAATGCATTATAACTTTCAAAATTGTGATCATGTTCATTAGATTAAAAGCATTACAAATGGAAAAACCACGTAATTCAATTCCCATCAAATCAAACGTCAAAAGATAAAACTAAAAAAAACAAATTGCACAAAAGAATCTAAAACAAAAAACTATATTTAAAATAATGAAGGTGAAAATTGAAATAAAATATAAATTAGAGGACAATAAAAAAAAGTTCAATTGGAGGGTTAAATTGAAAATAAAAATAACTTTAACAAAAGGAAAAACAAATAAAAAAATGAGGGTCAAATTGAAAAAAATAAAACAACATAAACTTTGATTGAATGATGAAACTGAAAACCAATAAAATTTTAACAAAAGGGGCAAGAGAAAAAATATAAATAAAAAAATTAAGGACTAAAATGAAAAAGATAATATATGAAAAATTGTAATTGAAAGACTAAATTGAGAACAAACAAAACTTTTATAAAAGGAATAAAAAAATAAGAAATCAAAAGAATAAGGAATGATTTCTTAAATTGAGAACAAACAAAACTTTTATAAAAGGAATAAAAAAATAACAAACAAAACTCTTATTGTATTCTAATAAACAAAAAGACAAAAAAAAATATTGGTCAACACTTCTAATGTTTTTATCTTGGGACTAAATAAGAAATTTTACTATTTAATTTTTTTTTAAAGATGAATATATATACCTCTAACAATCCTTTGATGATCAATAAACCATTTGAAAAAATAAAATTGCCCCCAACAATACCAAGACTTCCAATTTTTAAATTGAAAAATAGAAAGATAATTTTATTATAGCAATCCATAATAATTTACACAATAATTTATATATAGTATTACATTGAAAAACCCACACCCTATATATTTTCTATTAATAATTTATAAGATCAGTAGTTAATTATCACAGGTTTGTAATTGATGGCCAGATTTTGCTCAATTAATTTGGTTTGAACATGATTGGTTACAAGTATATGGTACCATTAAAACTCAATCATTTCCCCTTTTCTGCAGCAAGCTACGCCCTCAATGAGGTGATCCCCAGCTACACAAATAATTAAGTTGTAAGACTGGAAAGGGAGGCCAAAAATAATGTAGTAGAAGTTAATCAGTGTCCTCTCTTTTTGGCCAAAAATGAACTTTATGCATGCATTATGATCGTTTCTCCTATTCATAAGAGATCATCATCACCTGTTGCAATTACAATTTCCAAAAAAAAAAAAAAAAAGAGTAGCTCAGCCTTTTATTGTCCACGTATCATGTTTCATTGTGGATTTGTAAGTCTTTTTGTATTTTAAATTAACAATATTATAACTAAAATATCCTTAGAAATAAAAATAAAATAAAATAAAAGTAAAATTAATATTTCACCCTTGAAAAAAAACTCATTTAACTTGATTTTAGGGGTAGGAAGATCTTTTTCATGGAATCCATTAGTCATTGTTTTGAAAAGAGGCAGGTAAATCTTTTTGTATTTTAAATAAATAATATTATAACTAAAATATCCTTAGAAATAAAAATAAAATAAAAGTAGGGAGAAAAGTTTTATAGTTTTTTTGTACTTTGAATGCACAATAAAATGATCATATTATCTTTAAAATAAATAAGAAATTACGTTTGGGAGCAATTAGTTCTTTTCAACACGATTACTTTGTAATTATGTATTTAAATGGGGCAATTAAGTGTTTGATCATATATATATATATATATATATATATATATGATCCTTCCACATTTTTTTCTTTCTTTTTATCTTTTTAATAAAATTCTCTTTAAATACAATTATTATTATAATATTTGAAAATGATTTGATTATGCCATAGTTTTCAAATAAATTTAGATTTTTTTGTGTTATTAACAAACACTTTATGAATATTTATATATGAAATTTAAATTTTTTATTTTCTTACATAGTTACATAAAAATAATCAAGATCATGATAAGTTTTTATATAAATAATTAGGTTATGATAAAAAAAAAAGCATTGTTCCTTAAAATAAAAATAAAATGAGTAAATAATTCAGGTAGCGTAAATATGTTTTAAAGAAGGAAAAAAAACATGTGACTCCACCAGATTGGATTAAATAAATTGGTTTTATTTTAATTAAATGGAAAAGAAAATAGTAATGATAGAAAATAAATCAAATTAAAAAAAATGATGATGATAACCTATAAAAAAAACATTTTTGTAAAAGATGATAAATAATGTAACTCAATTCTTAGCCTATTAAATAAAGAATGACAAAATAGGGTAAAAATGGACAAAAAAACTAAACTTGAGTTAATCCGAGTTAGCATAATAAACTTATAATTCGGGAAATAAAGGGCGAGTCAACTCAGGTTAACCTAGAAAACTCATGGCTCAAGTCACAAGATTGAGACAACCCAGTAGAAAAGAAAACATAAAAAATCACAAAGTTGAAAAGAAAATAAAAAAATATCAATATGCATTAATTTTGTAAACTCGTGACCCTGGATATTAGACTAGAAATACCATATCTAGAAAAACCATGAAATTAAATGTTAGAAGATTAACTTGGAAAAAGAATATCAAGGTTTCAAAATAAAAATTGACAATTAAAAGAACAAGAATCAAAATTGAAATACAAATAAATTTTATTTTTGATTGAAGGGTGAAATTAAAAAGAAAAATCAATTTGACAACGGCAAAAAATAATAATTAAAATAATGAGTACCAAATTGAAAAAAATAATATTTGGAAAGTTGGGATTGAAGAATGAAATTAAATACAAATAAAACTTCTACAAAATGGCCAAAACAAATTCTAGAAATGAAAAATAAGAACTAAAGTTGAAATATTAACAACAATGAAGGTCACGCTATAATTTTCGGGCAGGGGAAAGACCCACCGACAACAAATTGGACCACCACCGCCTACACATACCGCAATACAAGGAAGAGGACGCCACATGGCTTTAAAAGATGTGACAAAAAAATATTTTTGGATGTTGGAAGATGCCGATGCTTTAAAAAGTGTGCCACTTACGCACCCAACCTTCTTTTTATTTCTTTTATATTTTGTCAAATATCAAATTACCTCTAAGCTGATATAATAATAACAAAAAAAAAACTATTGCAAAAGATGAAAAAACCCCTTGATACTAATTTTAATTTTGTTTTTGTTTTTAAAGATATTTTGATTGTTTCACTATATATATATATATATATATATATATATATATATAGATCAAATACTAAATTGCCCCTTAGCTAAATTGATAATAATAAAAAAAATCATTGTGAAGAATACTAAATTACCCTTTGATGCTAGTTTTGATTTTTTTTTAATATTATTTTGGTTGTGTTACTGTCAATTTGAAATGATAAAAGACTTCCTTATCCTTGATAATTGGATAATAATTAATAAACTTTGTGAAAAGATGTAAATGTCCCCAATAACTAATATAAGGATTTTTCACGGGAAGGAAAAAAAATCACCATTTCACTATTTTATTGAACAATGTCGAGTCTGTGTCTGCAATGTTTTTCCAATCACATTTAGCTCTTGTTAATATCATTTAAATTACTTATCATTCAATTTTTAAAATAAGATAAAAAATACATTTAATAAAATTATTGTGTAAAATTTTCTATTATCAATTTTAAAATAATAAAATAGTTTTCTTTCCCAAAAAATTTATCATATTATACCTCGTTAATTTTGTTTACTGACACACTAGTCTCCAATGCTATAGTGCTGATGCTAGATATATTAGTATATTGATTTGTTTAATTTATTTTATGAATAATATTTTAATAATGCCTTTTTAATCAAAATTAAAAAAAATATTTTAATAATTCTATTGTTTATTTTTCAAAATTAAAAAAAATACAATGATATAAAATTTATTCAAATCAAATCCTTCCTAAATTCTATATTTTGAATGAATCAATTTTTCTCATATATATATATGAATATTAAAAAAATAAAAAAACTTCCTTTTGTCATATCAAGATATAAATCTATTAATATATGCGTCTATATATTTTAAATGTCCATAATTATTCGAATTTAAATGTTAAGATAAATAAATACCATATGGTGAGAAGTTCATTGGTGATGATAATGGATTTCTCTCTCACTTGCAAAATAAAAAAAATAAAATTCATAATCAATCTTTTTCTTGTGGAAAGACATGTCGTCTACCAACAATATTGGTGTTATCGCTGCCTTCCATATTAGATAGCAACCGCCCAGTGACGGTTGCAACTACCAACGACAAACAAAAAGGGATTTTCTTTTTTTGGACGGAGAATACAAGGACCCAAAGCAAAAGCTCTCTCTCTCTCTTAAATCCCAGCATCATACCATTTCATCAAACACAAAGCCTGCATTTTTCATCACTGAATTCTCTCACTACAGTTGGGTCTGTACTTATCTTTCTCTCTTTCAAGCTTACTTACATTTTTCTTGTTTATATGTGTGTGAAAATAATGATGTTATGGGTTTTTGGTGTTTGTTAAAATGCCAATGTGAACTTTCAAGGTTAAAACCTTTTCGGTTTTTGTTATTTGATTTCTGTAAAAAATTGAAAAGTGTGCAGTGTAGTTTGATTGTGGTGATGGGTTTTGAATACTTTGGTGATAAATTTGGTATTAGTCTCATTGTTAGATTCCTGGAGTTTTTTAAGTTTTAAGCTTGGTATACTGTATCTTTGAATTTGATGATGCATTGGTGGCACTTGTTTCATTTCTAATTGTGAAAGTTTATGGTCTTTGTTTTTGTTGGATTCTTTGAGAAAATACTATGGACCAATATGAAACAAAATCAACAAACAACATAGAACTATCATCTATGAAGATTTCAAATAGTGTGTAGCTAGTAAAACCTCTGTGTTGTGCTAGAATCACTGGTTCTATAATTCTATGATTTCCTCCTGCAGAGGTGCGGTGATTAATGGAGTTGAGTTGCAGGATATGTGTGCTATAAATGTTTATCTTCTGTTAATTTTCTTTTTTCATGCATGTCTTCATATCTTATGGAGTTTTCTTTCTCATTTTCTTAATTTATGCTCTGTTCATCTGTGAGTCGACAATGCATCTTTCATTGTCTTGATAGATGATGTGCTTGGTGGCAGATTGAATTAAAGGCGTTAGGGTGGAACAATTTTGCTGAAAGTTGTGAATGAATATTGTAAATCTGCTGTAGCAGAACAATTGGATGGAATTCTGATCTATGCCAATATCTTCTGAGTGGACACAGGAACAGTTGGTCGACAGGATTTAGATACAGCTGCAGCTACTCAGTTGAATAAACCAAAAGAAAGGAGGCCTTTTTATGTTCATTTTGAGTCAGTGAATAACCCAGAAGATAAAATGATAGAGCAATCCCTTTCAAAACCTTCATTCTCATTGTCAATTCCTATTCCTCAACCCCCTAAATCCAAATCCTCCTTTTTATGCTCCTATTCAAAAATTCGATGTGAATCGGTTGATTATCCCTCTTCATCAAAAATTGATGCAAAACACCCACAAATTTCCTCCATTAACAGCAATGGTTCTTCACCATCAGCATCTGTGGATTCGAACAACAAGGAGAAGGGTCCATACCCATATCCAGGAGGTGGCAAGATGGGGCCATATACCGGGAGGGATCCCAATGTGAAGAAGCCAGAGTGGTTGAGGCAGAAAGCTCCTCAAGGTGAACGGTATGATGAGGTAAAAGAATCTCTGTCTCGCTTGAAGCTCAACACTGTTTGCCAAGAAGCTCAATGCCCCAACATCGGAGAGTGTTGGAATGGTGGTGGTGATGGTATTGCAACAGCGACTATTATGGTTTTAGGTGATACTTGTACCCGAGGCTGTAGATTTTGTGCTGTTAAAACCAGCAGAAACCCTCCTCCTCCTGATCCCATGGAGCCCCTTAACACTGCTTTGGCCATTGCAAGTTGGGGGTAAGTTTGTTTCTTATAATTAACAATGAAAAGATTGTTTATGTACTGTTTGCAAGTGTTTTTTTTTAGAATATCAAATAAAAGCTTGCTTTTTCATTGCTTCTCAATACCATTGCCTTTAATATGTAAGAAGAAATAAAAAGATGGACCATATTTCAGCATATAGTGTTCCACTCAGTTTAAGCATCAAACTAATCTAGTATTTTGTTTGTTTCCTGATTTTGTAGTGTGGATTACATTGTTATTACTAGTGTGGATCGTGATGATCTGCCAGATGGAGGAAGTGGGCATTTTGCTCAAACTGTCAGAGCTATGAAGGTTTGCATATTATCTGGATTGCTCTATGGCGGTCATGCTCCTATGTTACTGCGCAGAACAGTTACACAATAAATGAATCACAAATTGGATCCTATACACCTTTCCTGCAGGAACTAAAGCCAGAGATCATGGTTGAATGCTTAACTTCTGATTTTCGTGGTGACCTAAAGGCTGTAGATACTCTGGTACATTCAGGATTGGATGTGTTTGCCCACAACGTTGAGACTGTTAAAAGCCTCCAACGAATTGTTAGAGATCCTCGGGCTGGGTGAGTAGCATGTTATTGCTTTTGAGCAAGAGTTCAACATCGGTCTGTGCCAGAGCAGTTGCTTTGCTTTTGAAGCTAACCAGCCATGGTTGTACTTTGATAGTCAGTTCATAACATTTGAATACAAAAATTGGACCAAAATCATCAAAACTTTTCTGGTTGGTATCTTGTTCTACGCTAGCTCTGACTTTACAGATGACGGAAAACATAAACAATATTTAGTTTATAAAATTCATGATTATCTCCATTTAAAGCATACATATACAGATAATGCATAAAGGTATTCTATTATTTGTTGAGAACAGGTCAAAAATTGCATGAATAAACCATATCTAGTGGGTTGGTGTACTTATAGTAAGAAAGCTTATGCAGACTGGTTGTTCTTTCAAGAGAATTTGATGTGGATGCTAATTTTGATTCTAAGTTGTGGTTTGGAAAATTCAGGTATGAACAGAGTTTATCAGTTTTGAAACATGCAAAAATCAGTAAGAAGGGAATGATAACAAAAACCTCTATAATGTTGGGTCTGGGAGAATCTGATAATGAGGTGAAGGAAGCCATGGCTGATTTAAGGGCTATAGGTGTTGATATTCTGACATTTGGACAATACTTACAGGTAAAATGATATACCAATACACTTTGATGCCATTTGGTTTGAGTACTTTACATGTAGTATTATGCCTAGAATTGGGCTTTTTGCTTTCTTAAATATATTACACTTCTAAAGCTGGCCGTAGTCTAGCGTTGTTGCCTGGGTATTCTCATGCTGTCATAAGATGGTTTCAGTTCAACACGGCTTAGACATTTGTTAGGCTGTCGTGTTATATATCACGCTACTATATTTACCTGCCTGCTATAGCCGGCTCTCAACATGGAACTGCTTGTCTCTTGCAGCCCACTCCGTTACATTTAACTGTCAAGGAGTATGTTACACCTGAGAAGTTTGCTTTTTGGAAAGAATATGGAGAGTCTATTGGATTCCGTTATGTGGCCAGTGGACCTCTGGTAAGTTCTTTGAGTAACTATATATTTTGGTGATTATATATGTTAAAATTTGTGTTCTTAAACAAATTAACAGATAGGAAAACAGGCTTATTGTCAGAATCAAAATTCGTAAATGCATCAAGTTCCCTGTTCAAGTCCAGTTGTGTTCCTCTAAAATCCTGACTGGTCAAACTTTTAGTCTGCTACTATAACAAAAGCTTGCAAACTTATGTATGGTTTTGCTTCATATCCAATATTTATTATCTGTGTGCTTGAATTCATTTGGTAATATTCAAAACACCCTTTATCAACATTTTTTAATATTTAAACCGCATTTATTTTCTTACAAGAGCTTTAAATTTTGATTTTTCCAGGTTCGATCCTCGTACAGAGCAGGGGAACTCTTTGTTAAGACAATGGTGAAAGAAAGTGTTAAAGAAGCTGCTGCCATATCCTAATCACCTTTCGTAATCCTTTTTATTATTCCATCTTGATGGCCATGCAAGTACTAGAGCAACAACAGCTTGGCGCCTCGGGCAGCTGGCTTTGGGACAAGTGGCGTAAGATATAGCAGTTTGAGTTTTTCTTTCTCTTGGTTTTTATCTTGCCAGCGGTAAATTTTACTCACAAATGGAAATATCATGAATGGATCTATTTTTTTTTCATTGCCATCCTTCTTGTAACCTCTCTTGCTACATTTTTCTTCCATATATATATAATGAAAATAAAGACAAAATTTTAAAGACTGTACTTGTGTGGGATTTCACAGCGTTTTTTGTTTTTCAAATGTCATGTAGCTCACGCAATCATTCTTTCCTGAAGATATAGGGGCATAATGTAAAACCCCACTAATCTTAGGTCAGGATCGACTTCCATGTGATCATTCAGTTTGATTGGTTGAGATGATTCATCTGGATGGAGTCAATTTTATTTTATTTTTTTTATAAAATCAAAATGATGTTTTGACTAAAAATTTAAAAGAAGAGTCAAAGAGTTGATAGTTAGGTTTTGACCGGTTGAGACCTAGGTTAACCCGGGTTTTTGACCTAGTTAGCCGAGTTTTTTTTATTTTTTATTTTTCTTTAATCTGAAACAATCCAAGCCTTGGGTCTGCTTAGTTCTTGGTTAATCTACTGGGATGATCTAGGTTTTAAAACAATGTTTTGATGTTGCACATGCTAATTATCTCAGTTCAAATAATAATGAATATCAGTTGATTGGTGTTGAATAGAAAATAAATATAGAGAAATCCAGGACTGAGATCACTTTTAGTAAAATAATTTCTTCTGCAAAATGCCCAAATTGCTACCTGTTGGATATTCTCCTCCATTTTTGTAGAAATTTTGGTAGCTATTAAATGCAATATCTTTGAATTTTCTCAAGCAAAATTCTTGAATGGCTCTTACTATAAGGTTAAGAAATTCAGGGTAGATATTCTCCAAATTGAGATTTTTCCACAAAAATATTATCACAATTTATTGTTTTCTTAATATAGATGCAGTCAAAGATGGAAGGTCATAAAAAACATGGCATAAAATATTTAGCTTGGATGTGGCAGTTCTTGGCTTCTTGCTTAACAGGGTTGAAATTCTATAGGATAAGACAATCCAAACTATAATAAATTAAGACATAAAGAATTATAAAACATCAACTTGAATATGAACATTGTGAAGATACTTGCAAAAAATATATATTATTAGCTAATCAACTGGCAGGTTTAGTGTGTGCCTGAGCTTGAGATGGCTTTGGGGAATGACAGGTTGTTGAGATTTGAATTTGCCTTTTTTGCTCCTCAATTAATGTTTAAATCATCGTCATAGTTATGTCAGTTTAAGATATCTAGCACCAGGTGATAAAAAAGCTCCATTTTTAATAATTTTAAATTTATTTTTACTTAAAATAATTTTTTTTTTATGTTTTCAGATCGTTTTGATGTGCTGATATCAAAAATATTTTTTAAAAAATAAAAGAACTTTATTTTGATGCATTTCTAAACAAAAAACACTTTGAACCGCCATTACTATCACAATCTCAAACATGCATATCCATGCTAAGCCTAGATTATGAAAAGCTTTGTGCTCCATAAAACATCAAAATATTTTGTTCGTAAGATATTAAAAACCTCCACATTTTGCCTAAGATAATAAAACCATTGTTTTAAAACTTGCACGGTCCAACAGGTAAATCCAGAACTTAAACTGATTCGATTAAAATAAAAATATAGAAAAAAAAACGTGGATAATTCGGTGACAAGGGCATGACCGAGTAAAACCCGGTCAGAACCCAATCATCAACATTGATTTTTTTAAAATAATATTATTTTGATTTTTTAGCATTAATTTAGATCAACCCTCCCAAGTTATTACTCCAACTTCTATATATATATATATATATATATATATATATATATATATATATATATATATATATATATATATAACCAACTATGCATATTCATGTCACCCAGTAGGAAACTTGGATGTTTCGTGTGAAGAAATATTTTCAAATTCAGGCTTACTCTGAATATCCATGTTACCTTGGTGGTCAATGGTCAAAATAGGAAACTTAATGAACAAATTCATTGCCCATTTAACATCCAAGACAAGGTTGACTTGCTATAGATATAGTAGTAGTTTATGTACGGCCGCCAAGGAATGAAAACATGAAATTTATGGTAAGAAAGAGAACAATATTTAATAAAATCAAACATTAAACTTAGTTTTTATGGTCTATATATGAGTACAACTAACCCCATGATCAAGGTCTTGTGATCTTGTCTACTATCTCTCAGCTTATACAGCGATGAACACCACCAGCAGCCTTGTCCATGACACCATAACAAAAAACTTTAGCCGTAGAATGAATGGTTATCAGCCTCTGGATCGATATGATTCTATGCATAGCAATGATCCTCATGACATGGGGTATAGAACTGCAAGGGCTAAGCACAGGCAGGTTTTTGTGAAGTCTTACAGTTTAGCATCAAGAACCAAACTGAGAAGAAGGTCAAGATCATTGAAGCTAAAGAAGGTGGTGGCTAAGGTTAGGATGATTGTGTTGTCAGTAGTTTCATTTACGAGAGGAAATGCTTTAAAATCTTGTAATTCTAGGTCATCAATCTGTGCTTCCTCTCCTATGAAACTCAACAAGTCTTGTTAGTTTTTGTTATTTATTTATTCATTCTTTTGAACTAAATTCTTCATTAATAAAGCATCTTCTGTTGCTGCAATTCTTTGAGTTAGATATCTGCATCTGTATCTGTATAATCCGTTTTAAGTAGACAGATTAGCAAAGATTCAACACTCTGGTTTTCATCAAGATATATGACTTGAACTGTGCATAAGATAGAGGCTTATTGCTTGTCTGATATATTCCTTAACAATCTTCTCCTCTCTCCCTCTGTCCTATCGGAGGAGATTGAACAGATACTTTTGTATGTTTGAAGTTGCCATGTTCAGTCTCGTGTACCAAACACCGCCTATGACTTTCGTTATTGATTTCATATATGCATGTGTGCATTAGGGTTATGGCTCATCATGTAATGTGGTTCTCATTCATAGTTCCTAGGGTTTCAACTAGTTCTGTGTAGGTATAGCGCAAAATAGCTGGCCTAATCTGTAGTGCCAAGACTGATTTTTTTTGCCCCGCTAAATATATTCAGCTTGTGACGCTGACGAAACAAATACAAGCCCTGTTTTTGTGTTTTAAAATTGGTTTTGAAAAAAAATATTTTTTTTTTATTTTTTTTTGTTTTAAATTAATTTTTTTGATATTTTTATATTATTTTGATATGCTGATGTCAAAAATAATTTTTTAAAATAATAAAAAATATCATTTTGATGTATTTCAATGAAAAATACTTTAAAAAATAACCGTTACCGCATTCTTAAACACCACTAAAAACATCAAGCAATAAAAAAAATGATTTTGACTATCAAGGGTTTTCTTCATAAGAATTTTATTTTGTATTTTATTATTGAATAAATAGTTTTTTTTATAATCTGGTTGGTTTATATTTTTTTTAAAATAGGTTATAAACCAATAAGGTAAGAAAATCAAAATCTGAAATTAAATAAAAAAACAATATAAAATTTAAAATTAAACTTAAAATCTGAAAATAAAAAAAATAACAAAATTAACTCAAATAATATTTTCTAAACCTAATTTGAAATTCTTCCAAGTTCATCAAGTTACAATTAACCGACCCTCTATAAAACTAGACCTAATAAAATTATCTAATAAAATGTGAGCCGTCTAAAGTTTAGAACATGAACTTTTCTTATCAAGCTAGTGCAAATACATCTTTTTTAGACTTAGTCCTACCCAACTGATAGATAAAGGAGTCTACTGGTGGAAGATGACTATTTAGAATTATTAGATTCTTCAAACCTGCTACTTCAACTTGACAAACTGGCCTTTTCTTTTGGGTGGCCTTACAAATTTTATGTGTTGGCTATATTTATAGGCTGATTATTTACCATTTAGTACCATGTATATCAGGCTGCAATTTGCCATTGCTAGCTAGCATCTGCTTTGATCAATTGATTTTAATTGTGTATGTAATCCATGCTTTTTCAGAGTGATATGAAAAAAATATTTTTAGATTTTCCTAAATTGGCTCCTCCTTGGATGGTCTTGGCAAATATCAGCAGAGTTTGTCTGCCAAGAATAGAAGAATCAAGAGTTGTGTAACAACCATGCCATTTACGAAAATCTTCCATGTCCACACATTATGGAACAATACCCTAAACTAATGGAGAAAAACTCCCCAAAAAAGGCTCTCTCTCTCTCTCCTCTCCACCTCCAAGTTCAAGATTCTTGGATGAGAAAGGAAAGGGCTTTTCTTTCTTCTTCTCCTTTCTTGTATGGACTATGCTCATAGGGTTCATCCATCGACGTTAGGCAGCAATGGGCACTGCTCCTGAATACCAACTAAATTATGTTATGCTAAACTATAATAATTCTTCAAGCGTAAGACCTCCTCCTCAAAGGCGTAACATTCCTAGGTACCAATCAAACCATCATCATTCACATGGTGGTTGTTTAAAGTGTGTATGCTTTTGCTTTTGCTTCTTGATTGTTATGATCATCCTTCTTGCTAGTGTTATTGCCTTCATTTACATGACACTTAACCCCAAAATGCCTGAATATAATGTCGCAAGTTTCGATGTCAATGCTTTCAACATGGCTCCAGATTTTAGCCTCTATACAGAATTTGCCGTCACTGTGAAAGCTAACAATCCTAACACAGGCATTTCTTTCATCTACGGCAAGGAAAGCTCTGTCGTTGTAGCCTATTCAGACTCGACTCTTTGTTCGGGCAAGCTTCCTGCCTTTCACCAACCTGGCGTGAACACAACAATGATCCAAGTTGTTTTGAAAGGAAAAAGTGAGTTCGGTTCAGGACTTCAAGAAGTTCTTATGGACAACAGGGAAACAGGAAAGATCCCTTTGCTTGTAATGGTAAACGCACCTGTTTCTGTGGTGCTTAAAAGTTTTCCATTGAGAGAAGTTATAGTTAATGTCAACTGTTCTTTGGTTGTTGATAACTTGTCACCCAACAAGAGAGTTCGGATTTTATCAAGTGAATATGCCTATGCCGTTAATGGTATGAAGCTCCAAATGTAACTGACTCACATTTTTTCATTTTCCTTCTTCATTAACATCTTCGATTCCAGCTAGAAGGGAAAGGAGGAGCAGAATGGGCTAATAGCATCCATGCCATTTGTCTTCTCTCAGAGATGAAACCAGAAGAGTTTTGTTCTGCATGCTATATTAATTGTGTTGATTGCTGATTATAAAGCAAGTTTATGTTATGCAGTTTTAGCTTGTTCTGTGCAGGCTTTTGTTGGAATTTATTCTTAACTATATGATTTTGCCAGCAGTATTGTAATTCTGTAATGTATATGTCACCCAGAACCTGTTATTGTTTTCACTACTTTAGAAAGCTTAATCCATGTTTGGTTCATTCCTTCTCAATTTCTTTTCCAATGACAGATTTTCTTAAATCGCAATCTCAGATATTGTTATTTCCACTTCTCTATTTTCTCTGCAACCAAACACATGGTGTCAAAATATAATGATAGAAGACCTGCTAGATATTATTGGTAGAAAACCACTGCAGTAGAATCAGCCGAAGCTAAATCCATGAGGGTTCGCATAAGTGGTTAAGACTTGGCTAAGGATCCATGATATCTTGGGTTTAAGTCTTGTTGTTTGGATAGCTTGTAAATTTCCAACTCTTAAGGTGAACAAGCATGTTGACACGGCTAGTTCCAAGCAGTACTGGAGATGTCTCTACTGCTTGTAAATATCAAAGCTCAGATCATGCAGTCCTTCTTGTCGATCATCCTGTATGTGCAGCAGGCATCTTATTTATTTAGCCGTTGATCAATAGGAGGGAAAAGCTGAGAAGTAGAGATTAGGATACAATTATGTGACAAAAACCTTGATCACCAAGATTTCCTTAGTTTTATTTGTCTTTGTATTTCGTTATAAGACAGCAGTAAGTTTGAGCAAGTTTGGAAAGCAATGAAACAAGAGATGCGCAAGAACGAAATTCTCATTCGTGAATGTATTCAGGGTGTTCATGGTCTGTCTAAAACTCGGCGCGCGAAAGCTGACTTGATGGTATGTTAACAAAAAACAAGAAAAAGGAGAAGAAAAACGGAAAGAACAAACACTATTTAACCACACAAATCTAGCGAAATAATTTAAATTTTTAAATTGAGATAATTTTTTAATATAATATTAAAATTTCAATAATTAAATAATCAAGAATTTAAATCTTATCATCTTAAAAATAATATAAAATTATTTTTAAAATCTTATTTAATAACTTAAAATGTTAGATTATTTGCAATATTATAATCCCATTTTTGTTACTATCATGGCATCCATTATTGAAATCTTTTTTAATACCAAATGTTTCTAATGACAATTTACATATAAGCAAATGTTTGTGTATAATACAAATATATATATTTCGAGTTATATTTTGGTCAGATTTAATAATATTTATGTTTTATTTATTATTTATTAAGTAAAATAACTATTAAAAAAACTCATTAATTCAAAACGGTTCGTATCAATATCCATTCGAATTGAAATCAAATGAAATTGTCATGGTAAAGAGGATATCCTTTATCATATCTTAAAAAGCTTAATCAGAAGGGCATGATTGCAAAGGTTCTTCCCTCAACTCCTATTTAAAAATTGGAGCAAGTTCATCCACCTAGCCCATTAGACTCGGCCTCTCCCACAGTTTGGGCCTCTAAGGTAAATGGGCTGCCTTGTTATGGCAAGCCAATCTTTTGCCAATCATCATAGTGGATAGCCCATTAAGCATTTCAATTTCAATGTGCATTGTTATTTCACCTCCTAGCCCTAATAAAGTGTGAGAATTGTGACCATTTCTAAGAACATTTCAAGCTTTTCCAAAATCAACATGATCAATCCTATCTCCATTTTCACATCCCCTGTTACGAATCCCAGCAATGGATCATGTTCTACCAACATCTTAGATAAATGCTCACAACTAATAATCTAAAAAAAGAAACCACAACATAAAAATTCGATGAAAATCATAAAATTTATGTTTAGTGTTGTGGTGCAGAATATTTTTAAAAAATGTTATTTGTTTGAAAATTTATTAAATGATTTTGTTTTAATTTGAACATTAAAAACTATCACAAAAAATTATCAAAAAAAAAATCAATTTAATACATGTTTTTTTGAAGATAAATACACTAATGGTAGTTGAGAACTTAATGCCAAGCCAAAAGAAATGGATTCATTGTACAAACAAAACCCTTTAAAATTGAATGATGGTTAGATTATAGTGCACTAATCATCATGAACATTCTCTTTAGCTCCTCGAAAAAGCAATCGTAAAAAACAATGTGAGAGCTCTGGTCTCCATCATTACAGACCCCCAAGCTTTCTTATCATGCCCAGACAAGGAACCACCTCTTGCACTTGCATGCCATGCCATGCCATGAGTTGGCCACCAGCCCAAAACTAGAAAAACATTTTAGTACGAGAGAGAGAGAGGGCGCGGGTTTGATCACCTGTTTCTTTGACTCCTGTGCTGACAACAACAACAGCAAAATTCTTTTGTTTCTGTCTGTTTGCTACAAGTCTAAGCTCTCACAAGACAAGAACCAATCATGAGCAGGCGGCAGCCTTGCTGCGTGTGAATTAAGGATGAGGTCTTGTGTCAGGCTGGCAGAAATGACCTGCAGCACTCCACTCCACACTTTGTTTCTTTAGCTGCCTCAAGCTTTTTTCTTCCCGTCTTTTTGATATATATATTCTTCACCTTTTGCTCTCTCATTTGATCACACTACCTCTACAGCCGTGCTCAGGGCTTTTCTTCTTCTTCTTTTTTTCTTTTTTTAATTTTTAGAACTTCTTGTTGTTTTCTAAATTATAATCCATGATGGATAAATTCAATATTCTCTCAGGTAAGGTGAGTTTGGAATGCTAATCTCTGATAAATTGTTATATTTGAATTAAAAAAATAAAAACCATAACATAATTTAACATAAAGTTAATTTCATGATTAATATACACACACACATACTGTATATGGTTAATTTGGGCGATTTGTCATACAATAATGACCAAAATATCATTGTTGTCAATTCTTTATTTATTTATTATTATTTTAACAGTAAAGAAGAATTAAAAATAAACTAAGTTGAAGATTTCAAACATGATGAAATAAATTGAAATTATGTTTAAAACTTAAATACTAAAGAATAATTTATACTAGATAAATCATTTGTAACAAATTTGTTAGGCTTTGAGATCCTGCACCTAATCAATTGTGACACTTTCCCTTGAAAATATCAACCATGAACTTATATTAAAGAATATTTATAAGACCCTACCTAAGATTTGGATAGTGGATTTCTGGGGATAACCTAGAATAATCTAAATCTATTTTAAAAGAATATTATTTTTTAAAAAAAAAATAGCATCTACAAAAAAATAAAATAAAAATTCTTAAAATTAATCCATTTAGATCTCATTTAGGACCAACTAAATTATTGAATGATATATGAAAATATCCCAAAAGAAGCTCAATCCAATCTAGAATCTAAATCAAGAAGTCACCCAAAAAACCTATCATGCAAAATAAGTTCAATAACTAGGCTTTTCCATCATGATTAAAATGCGAATTAGTCTTCTAAAAGTTCTAATTAAAAAGACTAATGATCCAATTAGCAGAACGCATGTTCAAGATATTTTCATATTCTCTCTCCCGTGATGGCTGACTTATTCTCCCCCTATTACCCACTATCTTATCTCAATTCGGGAGGTGGGTTTGCTTGCCCCTGAAATTGCCAAATCAAACGAAAGTAGCCAACTTGCCTAAACCCAATTAAACACGGAAATTAATCAATCACACAGTGATTTCAAAATAAATAAATAAATAAATAATGAGACGGACAGGAACCTTAACCATAGTAACCAAAAATCCTCCATAATCTGCTTTTCTTCAGTGGAGGTCCCTATAATTCTACCACTGAGTCACATGCAAACTTTGGGTTTAAGAAAAATGCAATTAGGTCCTTAATAAGTGATTTTCAGGACAAAAAGTAAGTCCCTCAATTTAATTGTGTGACCGATTTCTGCCAAATTAACACTTAGTGGTCAAACTTTGATCAAAATCCAACCAATAAGCATGTGTCACGTGTCCTATTTAAGCTAATAATTTTAACATTATTGGAGATTTCTAACAAAATTGAAGAGAGAGACTAAGGTTGTCATGAATCTTACATGTCAAGGATCTAATTGCTCATTTTGAAACTAGATGGTTCAATGTGACCGAATGATTGAACCATAGGGACCTCTACCGCGGCAGAACCGTGATAATCTGATATTGTTTTGTACATTGGTAAGAAGAAAAAAAGTCTTCATTAATTTGGGATTTCTCTTGGGCTTATGGGGGCGCATCAAGACAAGTGTTTCAAAATCAGACGTGGAGCAGTTTTTGGAAGGAGTGACAACGAAGCACAATGTTTTCTATGTGGTTCTTGTCAAACCCACTCCTCCTTGAAACTGACTCCCACACCACGTAAACTCCACAAACTGACGCTGTCATGTTGGTTCAGGTCGCTCTAACTTTCCCCCACTACACACAATCATCCAAACTGTCAATACCAGCTTTTTTCTATACTCCTAACAAGACTTAACATTAGTATTATGTTGTTGTTGTTGTTGTGTTTCTATAGTAGGATCAGAAAGAACCCATCAAGAAGACAGAAGCTTTGAAACATGTTTTTTACCTTGTTTGGGTGGAGAAAAGCTTCCAAGTGGTAAGTGACTAAGCTGCTTCGTGGGTTTATAGCTTCCATGATGGTTCTTTTTTGGTTTTTTTTAAAAGGGTTTCTGTTATCTTGGGTTGCAGCAAGAGGCTGATGAAGCAAGTTCAATACCGGATTAACCTCTTGAAGACGAAGAGGCATTCAATTGTTAGGCAGTTAAGGGAAGATGTTGCTCAGCTCATTAAGGCCGGCTATGAAAATATTGCATTTAATAGGGTAAGCATAAGCGATTTCTTTGCTGATATAGTAACATGTCATGTTAACTTGGAATCTCTTCTCTGTTTTCTCCTCTGCCCATTGTCCTGCTGCTCTCTGTTGTTTCAAGTTCTATGAACTTTTTGAATGTTCGAGTCCTAGCACCTTTTTCTTGTTTAATAAATAAATAAGCTTTATTTTTTCATCAACATGATATGTGAAATGAAAGAGTCTTAATTTTGATAGCATTGATCATCTAAGCTTTACTGTTAAGTCTTAGCAGTATGCCATTGAAATTTGATGGAATAGAAGATATTGTTAGCATGAGAATTTGCAGAATGATCAAATGGGATTTTAACATATGATTATTATTGTGATTTTCAGGCTGAGCTTCTTTTCAAAGATGAAAATATTGTAGCGATTTATGAATTATTGGATGGTTTCTGCGAATTCATCGTTGCCAACCTGTCATATATCCGCTGGAACAAGTACGTATATAACTGAAAAAGAGTTTGTATTCACATCTAGATTACTCCATGTTAACCTGTTCCGTCTTCGGAATTTTGTGGCTTCAGGGATTGTCCTAATGATGTCAATGAAGCAGTTTCAACTCTTATATTTGCCTCTGCAAGATGTGGGGATATACCAGAGCTTCGTGCTGTTCGGAAGATCTTTGGACAGCATTATGGCCAAAGATTTGAAAAGACAGCTCTTGAACTATTGCCTGGGAACCTTGTTAATTTTCAGGTTCTTATATCTTGCTTATAAGTTATAACAAATATTTATAAGAAGTTTCTGCCATAATTCGTATGATTTCGTCAGTATACATATGTTAATGCACTGGAAAATTGTAACCACAGGTAAAAGAGAGACTTTCTATTCTGTCAGTTCCTGATGATGTGAAGCAAAGATTGGTGGATAAGATTGCTAAAGATTACTGCCTCCGACCAGAGATTTTGGCACTTGAATACGCTTCCGAGCTGCAGCAGCAGGTCATTTTTTATACTTCTGTCAATCTGTCTAAACTAATGTTTGCCTATTCTAATAAGAAATACTGAAGATCTTTGTTCCATGTAACCACAGGAAGAGGAACATAGAGATGTTCAAAATGATGGCAGTAAAATAGAAGAATCTAAGAGGGAAGTTTTAGATGGCAACGATCTAGAAGGGAAGGCTATATACATTGATTCAAGGTCGACAAGCCGAAGTTCAACAACATCAACTCACTCTTGTCAGAACAGTCATACAAGCAGTGGTTCCATTAATTCTTCTATAGCTCAGCAATCTTCACCTGATACACTGGAATCTCCGATGTGCAACAAAGCAGAGAAAGCGGACAATTTTGCAGGACTGCATTCACCATCAAAATTTAAAGTGGTTGCTTTAAGCACTGAAGAAAGTCAGGTGGCTAGTAGTGATTACTCTACCACCTCAAAACACAAGGAAGAGAGAAAGATGGCAGGAACTTCTTCAGAGAGTCTGCCTCAGTTGCCAGAGGAGATGATAGTCTATCTTGATGATGTAGAGGAGGTTCAATCCATCACAAAAGAAGGTAGCTGCCAGGACAAGAGAATTTTCAAGTTCAAATCATCTCGGTTCCTGCCTAAAAAAGAAAAAGTTGAAGACAGTTGCGATGTAAAACATATGGATCAGTATGAATCAGGGAGTGAGAAGTCAAGTTCAAGTAGCTCTAGAAGGAATACAAATGTTAAAAGATCAAGAAGGAGATCGATATCTCAAGAACATTCAAGTGCTGAGGATATCCAATGCATGCTTTATTACAACAAACCAAGCAAAAGATACACACCTGATCCCAAGCACAAATCACAGCTTCCCAGTAAGCATCAAAAGAATACTGCAATAGGAAAGAGTGAAGAAACATGTGATGCAGAGAAGAGGCAAAAACAACCTCACTACTCCAACCACTGCTGCTTAAACCATCCCTGTTACTTCTGCACCAATGATGGCAGAGTTGCTCATGAGGTTCCACCTTGGAACCAAAAGAGACTCCTCACTGTTGTTCATCATTGCCACTGTCCCACAATTGGAGAATCAGATGCAGAAATGGAACGGTATGCCTTCCCTCATCAGCCGCGGAGAAAAAGCTGTGAATTTGGTGCTTCCGCGTGTGATTTTTTTACCAGCCAAGATTGGCAGCCTGATCAGCAAAGGAAACGAAATTCTACATGCAGCAACGTTTCTTCTGCATATCCATGCCCCAAACCAACTAGTTCATTGACAGGAAAAGAACCAAAGGCTCCTTATCTAAGAGCCATGACAATGCCCCAAGAAAGGTCCAAGTACAGTAACAGAGAAAATGTTGAAAGGTGCAGTTCATTTCCCATTGAATCTCCCATTCATGTCCACCCTAAGTTGCCAGATTGTGATGATATAGCAGCTAAGTTCACAGCTCTCAAGAGAGAACATGCAAAGAACACACACGCATAGACAGATTGAACTAGGTTGTAACAACAATGCACTTGTTTTGAGTTATTTGAAGGATTTTCTATTTCTACCCCAGATCAAGACTAGAATGATTTGATTTGTTTTATAATAGCAATTGATTGAAATATAGAAATTTGTTTGTCATACTCATGGCTCTTTATCGAAAGAAACTACATACTTTTTCATGTTAAAAGAAATTCCAATTTAGTTTAAGCTCTCCAACCAGATCAAACTAATCACATAAAGCAACATGATGAACCGCCAAACAACATCCTTTTTCCCGTAGTTATAAAACTCATTTGGAGTTTTGCTAAAGTTGGATCTCATTTCGATTTTTTTATCAAAATAATGTCATTTTAATTAGAAAATCCTATTATGCATCATTTACATAAATAAATTAAAAATATATATAAAAAAGAATTGAATTGACTTATCGACTTGCTGATTAACTCAATCAATTCACGATTTAGACTTTGAATAGGTTAGTCTCTAAATTATATCTTATAATTATCATTTTTTCATAGTAAAAATAAATTATCACTCATTTAAAAAGTAAATTCCTTTCCATAGAACAAAACTACTAAAAGAATCCGAGTTTATTACAGTGCTTCACTATTCATATAAATAATGAAACACCTCCCCTTCTTTTTTTTTTCATCCTTTTTTTAAATCTCATTCTTAGATTTTTTTTTTTTTTCCTTTTTGACTTGATACTTTTGACGCCTAATGCTATGAGATAAAATTTTTAATTAAATTAAAAAGATAAAATTACAAGTGAGCAGACCATATGTAAAATATGGAGAAAATGCATAATCATTCTTAAGGTTTCTATAATTTATATTTTGATCTAGAATTTTTATTTTAATTTTTCAGTTTTTAAGTTAGAGAGAGGAGTGAGAAACTCGTTGAATAATGACAAAGTTGTTATTTGACCACAATCTAGTCATAAAAAAGAATGATATTTGTGTCAATGAGTTTCTTTTCTCGAGAAAAGTTTAATTAATGAAAGTAGTTTTTTTTTTAAACATGGCAGAAAAAATAGATTGAATTTAATTTTGATTTTTCTCATTCAATTTATATATATATATATATATATATATATATATATATTATTGATTTAGAATATTTTGAGGTTGTTAGGTAGTTTTATAATTTTTTATAGTATTTTTGCAAGAAAATAGATTTTTAGGAAACCTCCTTGATTTTTCATTTTGGATAGCAACCCAACAAGTAACTTGTCATCTGCTTAATAAAGAAATGGAGCAGAGGATGCATTGTCCACTCTTGAGGCAAAAGAAAAAAAAAACTAGGTGCGATTCATCTTTTTATTCCTTTAATTTAATTTTTTTTCTAAATTAATTAATTTAAAATATTATAATTATATTAATTTATTAAGATTTTAAATTAATCAAAATTATTCATTACATATATTTTTTTATTAAATATCATTCAATTTTTACTTTTTTTTTTTTGAACAAGTGTGTTGTAGTTTTTTTTATAATATTAGCCATTGTTTGACCCATCATTATCTTTTTTAAAAAAAAAAATTATCCGGTTGCATTCTTGATAGCATGTATTTTTATTATCATGTGATTAAATAATGTTTTCTAGAAAAATGATGTTATTAACCTCAATAGGATCCATGACCCAAGTTGCTGGTTTAATAGGTTAACTTGGATAAGTCTTGGTCTATTGAAGATGTCATCATCTTGATATTTTTTAAAAAAAACAATTATTTCGTATACCATGGTATAAGAAAAAATAGGTTTTTTATAAAAGTAAAATAGTAGCCCTTTTGGGTAGCAATCTAAATGGATTACACTTTCCACTTCTCGATGTGAGCTGACATGATTAAGGTCGATAAATATCTTGGGTCACTAGGTAAACGAGAAAAGGATAATTTTCTCAAACTCAAAATATTCTCTTAATTCTCTCGCATATTATGTTTGTCACACATTTACTAACTTAAATATTATAGAGTCTCTTGTTTTATAAGGGATTTATTTTTTTTAGAAACGATCAAGCCCATAACCAATGCCAAAGATCATGCCCTTAATCAATTACACATATATTGGTCCAAGATATAAGCATGTAGAAAGTTGGGTTTTTGTATGAAATCTTTTTACGAATTCATTAATATACATTAAATTTTGATTTTATAATCAAAATTTTACTTGCAAATAGAAAATATATTAGCAACACCTAGACAAATTTTTTTTTACATTTTAAAAAGATATTAGTCCAATCCGAAATAAAGTGCAAAAAAATTACTCAATTCTAGTACATAATTATATTGCACATTGGCAATTAATTCACATATTATTAACAAAAGCTAATTAGAGAAGCAAAAAATTTGGTTATTGTTAGAGGATTCATTATTCAGTAAAATAGTATAATGATCATTTTACCTTTTCTTAAAAAATGATGAACTGATTATTAGGTGTAATACAATCTTTTTAGAAGATTCATTACTCATTATGAGATTGATATGGTACTAGGTAGTCCTTTTGTATTTTAAAGGCACAGTGAAATGATTAAATTATTTTTAAAAGCACTTTTTTTTATTTAACTAACATTCTTGGACTTCTTTTTTATTGTTTTTTTAATCAAGTTGAATAAGAAAAATTTGATATTTTAATAAATATAAAAGATAAAATTTGTATGCACACGAGTATCTCAGCCACTTTGTCATATTTAAGTGGTGCTTACAGCAAATTAAGCGGCAACAATTCATTGATTTTTATGCATAACCCATCAATTTTTTTATAGCAACCATTCATTGTTTTTCCTTTAAATTCTTTTTATTTTTATTTTGATTATTATTTATTTTATTTAAAATTATTTATAAAATTGATTTTTTTTAATTTTATTCTTCTTTATTTTTTTTCATCTGTCAGATTTGTTCATATTTTTTTTATTGCTATTTTTTTTTTGTTACTATCATCCTCTTTCAATTTTGTTAATAGCAATAAAATAAATAGCAAAAAAAAAGAATATGAACAAAAAATTCTATTAATTCATTTAATTGGAGATCATGAAGTCCTTTTAAAAAATATTAGGAGAATATCTTTTTATTATATTAATAGTTCATTTTTTATAGTTAATTATTGCTTCGTTTCCTATTTTTATCATATTATAAAATTAACCGAGTTTATTGGATGCAATCAAGTTAAAGATGTAAATCTTAATATATTTTATTTAAAAAAAACTACCATCACCTAAGTATCTTTTTTATTTAGAAAAAATTTGGTTTGCCCACAATATAGCGCGGTACACTCATCTAGTTTATTCTAAGCATTTCCCTTGAATTGAATGTAAATTAGAAACTCAAAAGTTCTAATAGCTTCATTTTTTTTTATACAGGGAAGTAGCTTCATTAAGTCCTCCTATTGTAAAACAATACGCTAATAAACATATAAATTGTATGAAAACAATGGCTGGTAAGGCTTGTACATGTTGATGGACTCATAAAGCTACTTTGAGGGGAACCTGTCATGGGCTCACCATTCTATTTCGGACTGGTGTGTCTTTCCCTGACTTTAGGGCTCCTCCCTTCTTTTCCTTTTCCTTTTCGTTTTACTTTCTTCACAAAGAAAGAAACAAGTTAAATAGTTTCTCTAGATTTAAAAATCAATTAATTAATTTCAATATTTTTAAGTTTTATTTTTAAAACTTTTTTTTCTTTTTTTTTTAGAAATAAAAGAAGGTAGATAATATGGAAAGATTGCTGAGACAATTAGCATGCACATCGTCATTCCCATCCCCCGTTAAACTCCAGGCTCGAATTTCTATAAACCAAGAAAGAAATTTATGAACAACTATGAGCACCAGTTCTCTCACGGCAGCGTATAATTCTAGATGTTAATACAATCATCTTAACATTGCAGTGGATACGTAGCATTAATTTCTTCATTCATGTTCATGATTGCTTGACAAATCATTTTAATGGTGGAGAGCACTTGCTTGGGCTAAGGGGCATCACTCAGTCTTGGCTGCATAGAAAATAACATGGAATATGGTCCCATCAATCTACTGCTATAAGCCTATAACTATATGTACAGAATTTTCCTTCTTGCAACTTGCAGACAGAATTTGCTGGAAAGGAGTTCAAGAGTTTTCCTTCTTGATTGGTCTGTGTCTAGTTTAATTTCAACTAGAAAACGCCCGATCATTTATAGCTTGCTTCACTTGGAGGTCAGTTCCAGCCTCTAGGTCATTTTGCTTAGTTTCTAAACAAATCAATGGATGCTGTAGCAGCAACTTCATGAACATGCATGTGGGACATTGATTTTCTTCTGATTTTTTGCTTAATCCATTGACCTAGCCAATACAGTCTATAGATATTTATATATAGTTGGAGGAATTGGAGTATTTTTCCACCATAGATGCCACTGATTAGTACCTCTGTGGCATAAATACAACCTTGATAATTTCCTAAACGTAACATATTTGGCATGCGAATGTAGATGAAGAATAAAAGAAAAGGTTACAAACAGATTACAAGTGTTGTCCGGCTGTGTTTCGATGATCTAACTGAAGCGTGCATCATTTTTTAATGGAGAAACACTATGCTTTTCCATGGTGACTCAGAGGCATGTTGATATATATCTCCATAAACATGCGTAAAAGTTGATAATTCTTAGCTATAAAAAATTTGGTTTCGAAAACGACGCATGCAACCTGAAAAAAATCTCCGATCTCTATGAACTGAAGCATATAGCAAGTAGATTATGCTTCGATAAATTATGATAATCATCTTATAATGGTTTGAGTTTGAGTGTGTTAATATATATTTTGTGTTATAATATATATATATATATATATATATATATATATATATATATCTTAAATTATCGGTGTTAAAATTTATATTACTAGAATTAGGAAAAGTTAAAGATCATACCTTTGTATAAATAATAATCATAAATGTTTTCTTTCTTCCATGGCCATCGTATCACTCTCTTTTTCTTTCTCTCTTCCTCGCCGGCCACCAAAAAACTTTATAATCACTAACCACCGCCACAATAAACAAGCTCAAAACTGATATCAACACCCAATGCCACAACCAAAACAAATCTAAAACCTCCATTAACAACCATCGATGCCTAAAGTTGGAGATGGAAACCTTCATTTGTCTATAGATATCGATCATTAAGCAACTAAGCATAGAAAATCGACATAAGTTTTGTTTTTTTTTTATGTGTTAAATCTATGTCTGTGAGTTGTTTTGTTAGATGGTATAGAAAAAAGATTAAGCGAATTTGAAAGATTGAATTATGGGGCTCGTGAGATACATGGAGAAGCCTAAAAAAGAGAAAACTCAAAAAAGCTGATTGGAAGTCTGCAAAATGTATGAATCGAAGAACAAAATGTTATCCAAAGAATCAATATACATTATTCAATATGTCAGGTTCTTTTTCAAATAATTAGACTCAACTTTTATATTTTTGTTTTTTTATATGTATTTTTTGTGAATTTCATGACGAATTTGTGCTTTTTTTTTATTATTAATGAATCATATTTCTGATAAAAAAAATAAAAAAACTTCAATAATTACCAACCTGTTTGAAAACTTTTTGGAATTTCAATTACTTTCTTATTATCTCAAACTCATATTGTATAGCATCTACCACCTCCAAATATATTTCTCAAACCAATTAATTATTTATCAATTAAATTGAAAAAGAAACATGACAAGAGCAAGAATAAAAAAGGAAAAAAATAGTAGATAATAAAAATATTTATTATCCAAAAATACCATGTATTAATTTTTTTTTAAAAAAAAAAGTTTGAGTACCTAAGTGTAGAAAAACTATAATAGAAAATTAAATTATACTATAATAAAATTTTTAACAACTTAAATGATCCCCAAATATATTCAAGTTAAATATTCTTAAGAAAAAACAATACATATTAGATTGAAGTTTAGAAAAAACAATCAACAACATTAACAGAAATTAATTTACATTCAAAGTTTATGTTCAGACAAATCTCTTTTACTTTAATTCTTTTCTTTTATCAATTTTCCTTCAAACTTAACTCTAGAAATAACTCTATATTTATTAGGCTCTGCAATGGACTTTTCTAATAATCCTACATGGCATTCAAGTTTTTTATGTTATAAGTGTGTTCAATAAAATTAATTAAAAATTATATATGTTAATAAATAATAATAAATTTATTAATTTAAATTAAAAATTAAATTAAAAAAATTGAAATAAAGATACATATTAAAATATATGATTTTATATCATATATAACTCTTCAAATTTCTTTATTTAATTATGGAACAATAGCTTCTTTTCTTTTTGTTAAAAAAGTAAGCCATTTAAAATAATATAAAACAAATATTTTTCAAGTTTAAAATCAATTTTTTTTTATTAATGTATCTTTTATTTATCTTAGTAAAACCGTGTTTTTTAACTGGAATTCTTGGTTTTTTTAAATAAAAAAATTCATGATTTTATATATATATATATATATATATATATATATATATATTACGTTGGCATGAAACTTAATAAATAATTCATTTGTGCACGAATTACGCAAATCATCTTATTCCTAATCCACCATAAATAAAAATAATAATAAAAAAAAAACATCCGGCCACTTCATGAAGTTTAGCACACCAAATTATGGAAATCATCCTAGAACTTGCACTTATCATTAACCGTTTACTTTCGGCAGCATGACTAGTAGTCTAATAGATAACATATTATATACACACACACACCTAGGCGGAGGGGTGTGCAAGGCTGAGGTGTGCTGTAATCCAGGTCAAAAAAATAAATCCTAACTTTTAGTGTTTAAAACTCTAATTTACACACAAATACAGTAATTAATAAGTTCTGAAAAAAGTTTTTTAGTGCTCTAATAGGTCTAAATTAAATTTTCCTAAATGTATTCTCGTAAAAAAAAAACTCTCATTTGGCATTAGTATTCCCATCTAATATTATTTAGAATTGCAAAATGATTCTTATCAAACAACCAAAATGCATAACTCAGTAAAAACCTAGTTGAAATATAGAATTTTTTTTATTATGTTTTATCCAACAAATTAATAAGAATAACTTCATGAAAAAATAATTAAATTATATTCTTTCCTTTATCTTTAATATTTTTAAAAATATAAATTTATTTTGGATTTCACATACATAGACTAAAAGATTTTAGTCGATATATATTACGGTATTAAAAGCAAGATATTATTAAATATATTAATCTTGGTTCGGTTAAAATTTAAAAAACTAACTAGTTTTCTCGTGACATCCATTAACTAAATCTTGTTAATACATTTATTAAAATTTAATTATTTTATACGGTAATTTATGAGCTTTTACAATAAATTCTCTTACAAACTAGGAATAGGAAAGATAAATATTAGTAGGGAAGATAAAATTATTATTAGCAAATAACCTAAATAAGATACTAGTGAAATCCTAATTAATAAAATTGAATATTTTTCATTAAGTTTAGATATGAATAGTCTATCTTTTATTAAATAAAAAGAAAATAATGTCTTCTTGAAAAAGATGGAGAACTCCTACTTGTGAACTTGAAAATTGATTTAATTATATCTTATTTTTTATCAACTAATAAAGCATTGCTTCGAATTTGAGAGATGCCGAATTTGATTTTCTCTTTGTATATGTGCAATCTGTTTGCACATAATATGAGATTGACATACCACATATAAATGTTTCGTATAAAAAGACTATAGGTCATTTATGTCAATAACAAAAACCAGTGACAGTTTACCAATATTATCATTATGATATATTTAACTCAATAATAGATTTTTAGTTGGGATAATTAAATTCTAGATTCAGTGATGGGACAGTGAAACTCCTTGTACTTAGCTCTGTTTTAGAACCTAAGGACAACTTTAAATCATTTAAAGTTGATGCTATTTGCAAGTTTGCTAAGAAATTTTATCATGAAGATTTCAATGAATAGGAGATGTATTATTTGAGATCTCGGATATAGCATTATTTTCATTGTCACTATAAAGCGAGCATTTTCAGCAATAAAACATGTTAAAATTATGTTTCGTAATAAAATGAAAGATGAGTTTTTAGCATATTTTATGATGATTTACATTGAACGAGATCTTGCTGAAAATATTGATTCGGATTTGATTATAGATGAATTTTATTCCACAAAATATGGAAGGGTGCAACTTCGATAGTGTAATTTATTTTTATATTTTTTTAATTTTATATACTTTAAATTTGAATTAAACCTTTATTATTAACTTGAAAAATTTATATATATATAAGTTAATGATTAATCTTAAAAAATAATTTATATATATCTGCTTGACAGCCCAGGGCAGGAAATATATATATATATATATATATATATATATATATCGTCCTAGCTACAAATTCTTTAACGTAGGGATGATATTTGATTTTCTTGGAGAAATCTGTGAAATGAGGGGGTTATATAAAATTGGGCTGCTACAGCATTCACCATGAAAAGAATATAATATCTGTTGACCATGAGCACCGGGAGAAAGGTGGCATGGACTTTGTGCACAGCCACTCCCAATAAAACCTTTCGTGCACTCTCAAACTCTTGTAAAGAAGAAGGCATGGCCCACCATTTCATGGTCTCAATGCATGAGGACCATACACAGAAATTGCGAGAGAGTGGAAAGCAAAGAAAAAAGAAGGATTTCTTTTGTGGAGCCATTACCAAAATGGGCCAATAAGGAAGTGTTTGATAACACTATTTCCATTACTCCCACTTGAAATCCTCAACCAAAATATTAGGGTTGACTTTGCCATCCATTATTTTACTCCACCAATATGAAATATTCTATTAATATTTATCTTCCTAATTCGATCCATTTCGAGGAAAACTACGTTGTGGCAACCAATGGCCAATCGAAAAGTCACCCACCTGGCCTCTTGTAATTAGTAATAAGCAATTACTTAAGCACTTCCTTCACTATTTTAAGAGCTATATATATATATGATTAATGGGTTAAGTACTCTCACGATTAGAGCTATGTGTTAATCTCCACTTTGCATTTGAATTAAAGTGCTTTACCTAATATATTGGAAATGATCTAATTAGATAATCACTTTACCATTATAGCTAACGTATGATGTGAAATATTTGCCGTGTGTCACCCACTAGTCTTTACAAATTGATTAAAAAAACAGATTTTAGATTTTTTTTATTCTATTTTTCTCTTGAGAAAGGAAATTAAAGCATGTAAAAGTTTTTAATTTTAAAATATAAAAATATTGTTGTAAAACCTGACTTGGTTTGAATCACAATAATTCCAGAGTTTAGAATAATCCGAGTTGCGGAAACAAATAGAAAAAAAAACTCAACATATTCAAAAAAAATAAAATAAAGGTTGACTTGATGACTCGATCTACCTAGGTTTGATTCGATTAAATTCACTTTTCAACTAATTGATTTTTTTAATTAAAATGATATCATTTTAATTTTTAAAAAAATTAATCCAGGTTGATTTTTCCTACCAGTGACATAGGCCTTATTCCGAGTTAACCATTGAATTGGATTTTAACTATGAAAAAAAAAAAAGCATGCATTAGTTTAAACATACATAGACGAAGAGGCTGCTGAAGCAGAGTCTCTTAGCTATAAATTAATTTACATGTCTATGAAAGAAATTAATAGTTCTTCCAATTTTATAACTATTGAACCCTTCTCTGATTTCTCCATTACAGAGGTGATATTTCAAATCTTGAGTCTTGCACTTGAAATTAAATTGATTTTGTTTCGATACATCATGTCCAATTTTTTTTTCTTTTATAATTTAGGGATTAATTTCTAGTCTGGTGTGCAGTCCCTTTCTGGTAACAACCAAGATTTTTTTGAGTCGGGGATTCCAGCTCCCAAACAAAGAGGGAGGCAGGAACCAATGAAAATACGTGTTGACTACATGAAATAAAAATTATTTAGTGAAGAATCAGCTTTGGATGACCTCCATTTAGATTCAATTAAATGATTAATAAAGAATTTGATGACAAAAATACATGACTGGTTCAGATCGATGCCAAGGTTTGAACATACAAAGCACCTCTTCAAACTTGATTGAACTCAACTAGTTAGATGTTATAATAAATTTTTTTTGTGAATATAATGCTATAAAATATCTTTAATCAACCAATCATTATATGAATTGGGATTAGTAACATTTATTTATCTATTAATTTGTTTTCTTTTATTCTATTATGACCCTCCATGATGATGATGAATGTGCTTGCTATAAAATAGATAATCAAGAATATAATTTATTTTCATGGTTTAACCTGTTTTTTAAATTATTTTTTACTTAAAAAAATTAAATTAATATTTTTTAAGTATTTTTTATATAATTTTGATATTTTAATGTTGAAAAATAAAAAATAAATATATAGAAAACATGAATTGGTATGGATATAAACTTTAAAGTAATGCTTTAAAATGAATTAGAGGGAGCATGGTTGCCTTCGTGTCAGCCAAAGTATGATGGTGCCATGGAAATATGCATGTGTGAAAGGAGTCCGTAATTTGGAAGATAGTCATGCATGTTTCCCTTTGTCACCAAATGTCAAAAGGTTCGATCACAAACTCCATGACATATTCATGCATGTGTCCCTGAAATTGAGTAGAGAGAGCGAGAAGATAGAGATTTCAAAATTGTCTCCATGTTCTTGAATGGCTCTAAGAGCTCCTGAAGATTTTTTTATTATTATTTTTCTATATTTTTAGTTCTCGAGATAGATATTGATGTAGCCACAATCATGGAATGGGAACCACGTGTTCATCACTTGAGTCACCAACTTCAAAAGAAAGCTTTTCCTGTCTTGGTCACTAAGCGAGGGTGGCTTGATATTTTTCCATCTTTATAGTTTATTTTAAAGAGCAATTTCTTAATAATCAGGTGCTGCTATCTTGGAATTGACTATATATATATATATATCAAGCAACAAAAAACTCATTTACATTCTTAACAAAAACATTCTTTCTTTTAATCGTCTACAGTAATATAAAATTATTATTATGATCTTATGTAATAATTTAAATTTTTAATTTATAATGATTATTACGAATCTCGTGTAGATGATTAAATTAATAAAATTAAGTATAAGTTAAATGTTAATTTATAAAGTTTCAAGTCTAAAAGACTTTTACTTGAGATGGTGTATTAAAATAATATAACATCATTCTTGAAGTTTTATTTAATAATTTAAATTTTTAAATTAAAATGATTTTTTATATTAAAAATCATAACATCAAAAATCCATTTATTCTAGTCAATCTCAAAAACTATTCTTTCAAGAACCTGAGGAAAACTTAGGTTCCATTTAGAAATGCAGTAGTTTTGAATTTTCAAGGCTTTTTAAAAATATATTTGCATTAAAAAAATCAAACAAATAAATAAATATAGTGTTTTTTAATGCATTGATTTTAAAAATAAAAGAATATTTTAATATATTTTTAAATAAAAAATATTTAAAAAAATACACGCAATTAGTTTTCTCTTTCTAATGTGTCGAACTTGGAGAAATACAAAGAGACAGAAAGAAAAAAGAAAATGATGATGATGAGGTAGGTGGGTGGGTGGGTGGACCGCCGACACGTGCCGAATTACACCGACTTTACAAAGAAACCGTTGTAATGTTGACTTTAGAAAGACAAAAAAACAGAGGAAGGATCTTATAGAAAATTTCTTTATTTCATATTCTTGAATGATTCCCTCTCACCGAAAGTGATGAGCCTTTAAAAACAGTGGATGGATTATCATTTATTTTTATTTTTATTTTTATTTTTTAAAAAAGTTTTTGGTGGCACAAGACAAGACCTTCAATATTCCTAATGTTTCACTCTCGTACGCAAATTTATTATGCACCCTATAATGGAGTGTAAGATTTAGGGTCTATTTATTTTTTAATTTTAAAAATGTTTTTAAAAAAATTTAAATTTTTTTATTTTAAATTTAAATTTTTTGATGTTTTCAAATCATTTTGATATGTTGATGATGTCAAAAATATTTTTTAAAAAATAAAAAAATATTATTTTGATATATTTATGAGTGAAAATTAATTACTTTGAAAAACAACCGCAACCATACTTTGATATATTTGTGAGTGAAAAGTATTTTGAAAAACAAGATAAGTATATAGCTATTGTTCGTGGTGAATATTAGTTTAAATAGTTTGATGTGGATTTAAAAAAAAATCAAATTAGTTTTTCAGAAAATCTTAAACTGAATAGAATTGAAAGAAAGAATTAGAGCGGTTTATTAAAACTTTTAATTTGATATACTTTTAATTGGTTCAATTTGAGAAGTTATCAAAAAAATGGGGCTGAGTTTTTTTAGTTTTGTTTGGTTAAATTCGTTTTATATGGTTCAATTTGATTCCATGCATTTTTTTTGTTTCTAAAATATAAAACCAAAATCAATATAAATTGAATTAAAAAAAATAATTAAAATTATACAACAAATTCAAAAGATCATTTAATTCGGTTGATTTTGGGTCGATTTTTATAGATATTTGGTTTAATTTGTTAATTAATTTGCTCACCCTTAGCTACTGTAATATTTTTTTTTTATTTTTCTATAAAAGAGAGATTCAAACTTTAAATCTTAAAAAAAAGAAGATATTAATGTCAAATGAATTACAATTTATTGACAAAAATGCATTATTGACTGTGTTAACCCACAAAAATTATTGAGCACAAGTTACTTTAAACTTGTGTTGATCATGGATGATTCGTAAATATACAATACTTTAATATAATTGATTATGTTAAAACACGTTCCTTCAAGACTTGATCTTTTCTCTTGTTGCTTTAAAACCTTTGCAATTTAATTACAATTTAGTGAAGACTAAATACATTTTTGGGATTATTAATTAAGATTCTTTAGTTTTAGGGATAAAATTAAATTTAAAAACTTATGTTTAAGTGATAAGAAATAAAAAAAAATCCAAAAGAAAGTTTTTTCAAATCTAATAAAATCATAGTCATTCATTTAGATTAAAGGTGTGGGATTTTATTAACACCATATTTGAAATTTTCTGAATTAAATTTAAAAGTTTTAATAAAATTTTATGTTTGGAACTCTTTTAGAGTGTTAAGAATTGAGTTCAATCTTTAAAAGTGCTACAAATATAAATAATAAATTAACCAAGAAATTTAATATTAAAATACTTTTAAAAAATATTTACCTAGCTTCTTTTTAAAAAAAGATTTTTGAAGAAATAAGATGAAGGTAATGAAAATAATATATATAAAAAAATAATTTAAATTTTATATTTTTTAAATATATAAATTCAATTTATTAATTAATTAATTAATAAGACAAAGGTAATGAAAATAATTTATAAAACAAAATAATATTGTTTGTATAGGCTTGAATGGTGGATGTATTCATGTAAATGACGGAGTGGTCACTGTCCTTGCCACGTGTAGTTTTGGATTACTCGGAGAAAATGCATAGAGTGATGACGAGCCTTTACTAAAGTTGTATGAGTTATAGGTTTTATGGACTGTGTACTATTAATGATGATAAATGATTAATTTCCAAGGGACATGTTATTAGAAGAAGTCTCTTCATTTAATACATTTATATTTTATCTTCGTAGTTTATGATGAGAATACCAAATTTAACCATGAGTAATGCATCAAAATCAAATAGTTGGCTTTGAGGTGTATTTAACTGATCAAGGTTTAAATCTACAGAAAATCACGAGTATTTTACCTAGAAATATTTATATATTTGACTTTATAAATATTTCAAGTTCAACTCGCAAATAAGTATGTGAATATGTTGGTTAAATAAGATTTTTAAAGGGCTAAATTTTATTTAAAGTCTAGTTAAATATCATATGATATACTCGAACTTGAAAGAATGTAATTTACATTTGATCTCTAGATACCTATATGAGCCTCAGGAGCATTAAAAATTTAGATGTATAAATTTTTTTCTCATAGAAACTATGAATTTTTTTTTTCTGATTAAATTCCAACATGCTATAAAATGAACATATGCAATTTTTAATTTTTTTTTAAACTTTTTGGAATGCTCATCCATTAAAATATGAACGTATTCGCATAGCTACATTCATAAAGAATTTCGTTACCGTGACTTCCTATTACCGGAAATTCTGGTGGAAGCACCGCTTTCTGGCCGGAGCAAGTGTACATGTGTTTTCTGAGATCTTATCAATCATTAGGCAACATACTCAATAACGCCACTTGAAAACAATACAATATTCTCTTTTATCATTGCACGGCCATTGAAATTTAAGTTGCAAGAGCAACTTATTCCGCCAACCCTCCATATCTTTTATAGGCATCTAATTGGCTATTCAATTTTAATATTTTTCTTAATATTATCTTATTTATTTTTAAATTATTTTTTATTTGAAAATATATTAAATTAAATATTTTTTTATTTTTAAAAATTTATTTTTGATACTAGTACATTAAAATGATTCAAAATTATAAAAAAAATAATTTAAAATAAAAAAATTTTAAATTTTTTTTTAAACATAAAAACAATGACTATGAGTTGAAATATTTGGAGAAAGAAAAATGTCACCAATCTCCGAAGATTTTAGCCAGGTGGTAGGTCTGTAATATCTTCTCAGAAGTGCTTGAATCTGAATTTCTCTGAGTAGATGGAGGAAGAAAGACCTTTCTTTGTGTATTTTAAACTTGTCCTCCCATGGCAGGAGGAGGTATGCCCCCACCTCAAGAACTTACTTTTAGCCATTGAGTTTGTTCGGTATTGTAAAAGTTTTCTAAAAAATAAATTTAAAAAAATTATATATTTTTGTACAATTTAAAAAAATATATTTTAGATTAAAACTATTGTGAAATAAACTTGTGTATGTAAATTAAATAAAAAACATGTCTTCATGAATGAAAAGTAAATTATTATAGTTTTTACAAAATTAAAATTTAAAATACAATTATATATGAAGTTTAACAAAAAAAACATAAATTATTTAATTAACCAAACGGTGTTTTTTCTCTGGCTAAAATATCAAACAGTCTCTTAATTTATCATGTTGGGTTTATAAGTTAAATAATTATCCATTTATTTATTTATTTAAATAAGTAGTTTAACTCAAAAAAAATAATTAAAAAATAGTCACGAGAAAATATATTTATTCTCGTCACTCTCTTATAAACAGTTAAAGAAGGTATTTTACTGTTAATATAGCATGGTCAATTAGACTTTTAATATGCGTGTGATATTGCAATACTGATTTGAAAAATAACTCCAGCACAAACTCTTAACGTAAAGCATGTATTAATAATATTTTTTTTATTAAAATTTAATATGATTTATATATTTTGGATCGTTTTGATGTACTGATATCAAAAATAATTTTTAAAAAATAAAAAAAATATTATTAACATATATTTTAATATAAAATATTATTTAAAAAACAATCATAACCATAGTATTAAACATACTAAAAAAAAATTATGTACTTATAAATTATTAATAGGTTTTATCTGTAAATAAAATATTAATATCAAAAAATGCAAACTGCGGGTGTCTATTGCCATCTCTGTCAGAGAGCATAGGCAAATAAGAGTTGAACAACTAAAACGTGTGGGTCCCAAACTGAGCTAACCAACCACGAGGCTTCAACAAATTCTCTACTCTCTCTCTACACGTCCCAAAAGTTTTTGCTTGAAAATCTTTTCCTGCTCGCATATAAACCCACGTCCTCTGCTTCTCCCCTTCTCAAAACTAAAAAATAAACTCTCCCCTGCTCTCTCTCTGTTTTCGAGCTCTCCAAAATTCACTCCACAAATACCAAAAGACAAGATTTCTTCATCACTACAAGCAGAAACACCAATAAACGAACAACAACAACAGCCCTTTTGGATTTCTTTTACCTCTCTTCGTTGCGCTCTCTCTCTCTCTCTCTCTTTAGTATTCATTTTCTAGAGATGGATTGCTCAAGATTTGATATGTCTGGTATCCGATTCTGTTTTTACTTCAATCGGATTAGCCATTAAATCCCATACAAGATTCTCAAATCTCTTTTTACCAAATTTGGATCTTGGTATTGTTGCTTGTCATTTTTCTTCTTTTGAGAATTGCTTTCTTGTTTTCGGTACATTTGATTCCAATCTTCTTTACCACATTTTCTTTGGTATCTTGTCCTCTCTCAAAAATTCTCTTATATCCCTTTGCATATATTATAATATTTTCAGAGAGAGCGAGCGAGAAGGTAATTATCAATGGCTGCAGCTAAGAATAATTTTGGAAAATCCAAGAAGGGTGTTGTTGATGAAACTCGAAAGATGATGATGGAACAAGATTGGCAGCTTGATAGAGGCAAAAAAGAAGCTGATGTTAGCTTCGAGAGGAGGCAATGGAAACCAGTTTTTGGTGAAGCTTCCTTGATGGACAGGCCTTTGAAGAAAATCTGTAGCCCTGAACGTCAAGAACAGATACAATCCTCTGCATCTTTAGCTCATCAATTACCAACTTGTTTCTCTGTCTCTTCTAGCTCTGCCTCGAATCTGTCTCTGTATCCGCCTTCTTCGTCGCCTTCACCTATGTCATCTTCAAGTTCAAGACTTGTGTTTCCTTTTGCCTTTGAAGGGTCTAGTCAACCTATTCAGTGCCCTCAACAATTTAGAACAAACCCTTCATTTCCAATTTTCCATCCACTGTCTCAAGTTGCACAGAATCAACAGCAAATGATTTCTTTTGGTCAAAACCAGCAACATGGCATTGCATATCCTCCGTTTTTTGCTGGAGGATTACCAATGGCTGACCACCACCAGCAGCAGCAGCAGCAGCAGCTGTTTCAGTACTGGAGTGATGCATTGAACTTAAGTCCGAGAGGAAGGATGATGATGATGAACAAGCTGGGGCCGGACGGGAGGCCATTGTTTAGGCCTCCGATTCAGCCTATAAACACAAGAAAGCTTTACAGGGGAGTGAGACAAAGGCATTGGGGAAAATGGGTTGCCGAGATTCGTCTCCCTCGAAATAGGACTCGCCTTTGGCTAGGCACATTTGATACTGCCGAAGATGCTGCCTTAGCTTATGATCGCGAGGCCTTCAAGTTAAGAGGAGAGAATGCTAGGCTGAATTTCCCTGAACTTTTCCTCAACAAAGAAAAAGCAACTTCCACAGCTCCAAGTTCAACAGTTTCTTCTCCGCCGACTTCCAATCAAAGTTTAAAGCCAAAACAAGCCCAAGAAGGCCTTAACTTGCAGGCAGAAACCATGTCACCACCAATATTACCACCACAACCACCACCAGAACAACCCCCAGGAGACCATCCTGATGATGATTCCGGGATGGGTTCGAGTGGGGCTACTGTGAGTGATGAGATTCAGGCAGTGGCAGAGGGGTCTAGTGCAGGGGAAGGCATTTCGGGGTCTCAAGAATTGGAGTGGGGAGACATGGCAGAAGCTTGGTATAATGCTATTCAAGCAGGTTGGGGTCCAGGGAGTCCTGTGTGGGACGATTTGGACTCCACTAACAATCTTTTATTACAATCTCACCTTCCTTTTGTTAATCCAAATCAACAGCAGTTTAATGATTCTTGTTGTGTTCTCCAAGACAACATGGGCTCAGCTTCTTCTTCTTCCTCCTCTTTCTTCCCAATGAAGTCATACTTTTTGAAGGATCAAGATTGATTGACACAGTCAAACATAAGTCTAGTTTCGCACTGGTATAGCATAGTAGCCTCTCTCTCTCTCTTACTTTTCTCTCTCAAATTTTAGTCTTTTCTAGGAGGTTTAGGACCATCCCCTTAGATTTTATTTTCCTCCACTGGTTGCTGATTTTTTTAATAAACCAATTTATGACTTTTGACCTGCCATGCTTAGGAAACTATGATCTCTAGACTCACCTTTTTCTTTACTCACTGGTTGCAGATTTTTCACAAACAACCTGTGATTCCCTTGGAGCCTTACTTCCTTTTCTTATCAGGATTCCAAAAGCTTCAAACCACTCATCCCTTTTTCTCCTTTCGAAACCTCCTTCACACATTTTCTTGTTCCTATCAATCCTTTTCCATTGCATCTATTGCACAAAGGCTGCATATTTCAGGCCTCTATGCAATGAAAATCTAGCTTTATAGCTCATGCATTTTCTTTCCTGCTGATTTATCAATCCAGTCTCTAGGTAGTCTCCCTCATCCTGCATTCACAGTCTTGGTTTTACATATTTTTTTCTTAGCTGTTTCAGTACGGGAGAGATGCATTGAACTTCCGAGATCAGGACCAGCATAGAAGGAGACAGTTTGGTGATCTCCCTCTTCATTGGTCTATCCATCACAAGCTTAGTTTTTCTGCTTGGAGGATGGAATCAGACATTTGTAATTTTTGTACATTTTGGAGTTCGTTATGATCTTTATTAACGTTGTAATGATATGTCTCCTCTTTTATGAACAATAGTTGTAATGACAGATATTAAGTAATTTGCAGCACTATCATCTTTCATTATCATGTTCTATTTTCATTCCATTTTAACCCTTCTTTTACATTTATCTTTGCTGGCAACTAGTTTTTTTGACATTTGATGAAACCTATGTCATGGTAAAATAATTCTTGTGTGGATTGATTGTAGTTATAATCAATTTAGCCTGCAACAAGGCATTACTCTGTCAAAAACTTCCATGCAATTTTTGTTTTTTAAAAACCTACAGCAGTTATTCATGAATATTATAATAAAAAAAAAAACTAGAAAGAACACAAGATTTAACTTAGTTTGATAATATATCTACATTCACATAAACGAGCAGCTTTTACTTTTTACTATGTCGAAATAGGGTTACGTGATATATATTTATAGTAGATCATAAACCGCTCAAGGAAATCTAGCCGCCCAAAAAAACCTAGCCATTCAAGAAGTACTAATATTTTTTTCTAATACCAATTTACCATACCGTTTCCATTAGCCACAAACTACAACAATTTTGTTGTCCAATAAAGGATCTTGGAGTTCTTTGCTAGCTAGGGCATTTCGTCAAAATCCTTCATATTTAGAGTTCTTTGAAAGATATGAGGTTTGTGAATCTGTCCCAGACATGAAATCAACAGAGAGATTCAAATGTACAGGCCAGTAACATACAAAATATACTAATTTGCATGGCTCGAAATGATTTTTATGCATTATTTCGTAATGGTTTAATGAACAAATTAAGAAGATGGGACAAAGAAAATTAAGAACCACAGAGTACTGAAGTCATTGTCAAGATGCATGCTGGAATGCGTATACCATTATTAGTTTCTGTAGTTTCGTAATGGTTTACATGCTTGGTTGGGATGGCAAGTAGGTTTGTTCTCTATTTTGTCATCTTGAATCCATATGTAATAGAAATATTGAGAGTTTTTTAAGGAAATATGGCCGGTCTAAGACCTACTGTCGAGAGAGACTTCATTGAAAGTTCAGGTGACGATATCGCAAGCCATAAAAGAAAGATTTAGCTGCTAGAAGAAGAAGAAGAAGAAGAAGTCATCTTGAGCAAAGAGAATACGCCTATATGACAATGAGTGGAACCATAAAAATTTACACAACTTATGGAATTCAAAGCTGAATTGGCATATTCTGCTAAAGGGAATCTGAAATCTGAAAATGTGAACAAAACATGGATTTTTTATTTTATTTTATCTTGAATGTAGAAAATATTTCTTATATGGGAATCTCACCCAATTCAAGAACTGTTTATCACATCATCACACGTCTATAAAATTCTAGAATTTTAGGGATTTATATAAACCATAATTGTTAAACTAAACTTAAAGCATGACCCGACCAAGATCTTTGATTACCGAGTTGGTTTATTGGTGTGTGTGTGTGTGTGTGTGTGTGTGTGTGTGTGTGTGTATAACATGCATATCTATAGGGTTTATATGAAGAGAGTAGATGTCACAAGTTTATATTTCGTAAGTCATTTGTATATTTTTCATTTTCTTTAATTTAAAAAACTATATGAGTTGGCATAGTAAATTAGTAAAACATTTCATTTATGTGTTTGATATTTTAGAGTCGGGTGATTTTTAATTGCAAATATACCAATATAATTTTTTTTATTTTTTATTTTTGGTATTAGCACATTAAAATCATATAAAAATATTTTAAAAATATCAATTTGATATTTTAAAAAAAAATAATTAAAAAAACAATTTATAACTATATAAAAAAAACACAGAAGAAACTTTCATACTTCGAGTTTGAGTGTCAGCAGTTTTGTTTGAAATCAATATTTTACTGGATTAAATTTAATTAGATTATTTTTATATATATAATTTAACTTTAAATTTGATCCAATTATATCGTAATCATGGAGTTTTCGAATTAATCACTGAATTAAATAGGGTTTGACAAATACCGTCCAAACAACTTTACTTATTATTTATGGCATTATACCTTTAAGATTAAGTTATTGCATTGAGGGTGTTCATGATAATGAGATTGTGGGGGCCATTTTTGCCGTCCTATGAGATCATCTACATCTCTTATTTTCAACCAGCAGGATGAGGATGGATTAGTAATGAGAAGATGCTAAATCATGAAAACGATGTCGTTGATAAAATATTATTTAGTTACTAATCATGAGGTTAATAAGGAATTAATTGGGAATATCTAGCAATAGTGGAGAGGCAGCTACGGCTTAAGATGTTGATGTTCCTTTCTGCACACCAAATCCAACATTTTGATGTCAAGGTGTGGCTTCTGTCATTGTCTATGAAGAACAAGCATTATTATTCTTTTTTTAATATATAATAATTTTGGCTTTGTTTGTGCATGAAGCCTCCATTATTGTATTTATTAACAAGTAAAGACAAATTTGGAATTGGTATGGATGCATGAATAGGACTACATGTATATCTAGTTTAATTATATTGTATTGTATGTAATTTTAACCGGTTAGTTAACTTGGTGATTAAGTAACTGTTTGTTTTTGCGTTTCTACTTGTTTTTTGAAATATTTATAAATTGTTTTTCATTAGAATAAGTATTAAATTAAAGATTTTTAAAGTATTTTATGATTATTTTGATATGCTGGTGTTAAAAATAAATTAAAAAAAATCTAAAAAAACATAATTTCAATGTAATTTTAATTAAAAAAACACTTTTGAAAAACACTCTACAATACTCAAGATGTGTTCTCTTATTGATTTTACCAGGTCAGACTAATATCTAAAAATAATAATTTTTTAATATACTAGATTAATATGAGAAATGTATTTTTAAAATTACTCTAAAAAGAGATATGATCATTAACGATCTAGTTTGAGAATATCTTTATCGTGGAATAAGAAAAACTATATTTTATGTTTTAGTCGGTTCTAGAAATTGTGGGAGAATTCACTACTAAAAAATTGATAAATACAAATAAAAATACTGGTGAAAATAATCTGTCGGTAAATTGCAATGAATTTTACCAACAGAAATATTCTCTTAGTATATACCGAGAGAATTACAATGGAAATAACTAATTAAAACAAATCCAAAAAATACGATGACGTGTTATTTATACCAACGAAATTACCAAGGGAATCAATTTTGTTGGTAAAATTGTTGGGAAATTGTTAACACTGTTCATCATGTCAATTACAAAGAGAATCACCAATGAAAAATTTCGTCGGTATTTTCCAAAGAGTTCTGAAATTGTTCAGTTCTCAATTGCACTATTAATTATTTTTCTTTACAAACAAAATCACTAACGAATTGAAAAGTCGTCGGTGATATTTGACGGTTTCTGAAAATTTAAATTAAATATTACAGACTGAATCACTGACTGAATGATTAAAAATATTAATATTTAATTATTCATCTGTAAATGCACTAAAAAAATTCTTAGAATCTCTAATTTCACAAGAGACGGACCTCCTTTCTTCTTCTTCTTCCCCATATGTAAAAAAAATCAACATCCCTTTCTTTCTCTTCTCTTCTCTCCTCAACTCCTTCTTTTCCCTCCATGTTCAGGTATGTCTTCTTCTCCTTTCTTCTTTTCTCTTCTTAGTTTTTTTTAATTAATATACTTTATGATTTTTTTTTCTCTTTTCAGCTTCACTTGCAACTACATTAAGGCTCCGTTTGTTTCCTGGAAAGTGGTTTTCGGGAAACCACTTTCCAAACTTTCCTGTATTTGTTTGTCATTAGAAAAGTTGGTTAACGGAGAACACTTTCCGGTCAACGGAGAACACTTTCCAGTCAAATAAAAATTTGGCTTGATTTCTAAGAAAGTGTTTTCCTTTTATTTTGGGTAGAAAACACTTTTCGAAAGTTGTGAAAAATTTAGAAATGTCATATTATCTGCTGATTATATCATATTTGGTCCTCAAACTTTTGATTGCTATATATATTTTGTTTTGAATATTTATTTTTCAATTTCATCCTTTCAAAAATTTTGGTTCTTATTTTTATAATTGTTATTTACTTTTCCCTTATCATTTTTTAGTTGAAATTTTTTATCTATCAAATTTGATCCTCATTCTTTTAATTGTTACTTATTTTATTTGAAATAATTTATGAAATATTAATTATTATTATTTTAATTTCTTCATGTTTCAATTGTTTTTTATTTTTTAGATTTGATCTCTATTATTTTAATTATTATTTATTTTATTTGAGATAATTTATGAAATTATATATATTTTTTTCAATTTCATTTTCATTCAACTTTTTAATTTGTAAGATTTGTTCATCATTATTTTAATAAACTTGAAAAAATAAAACATTAATAAGTTATTTTCCAGCTTATTTTTCATTATATAACCAAACACTGGAAAGTGTTTTCCAATTTATTTTTCATTACACTACCAAACATCGAAAAATAATTCACTTTCTCGGAATTCACTTTCCAAAAGGAAACTACTTTCCAATGAACAAACGGGGTCTGAGGTAAGATTTTTCTTTTTTCTTCTTTTTTATCACTATATTTTTTTTATTTTTAAATTTTTTTGTACTTAATAATTGTATGAATGTTGTTGTAGGATTGTTTTCTCATATGAGATCAATTTTTAGCAATCGCAACTTCATTTTTTTCATATGATTTTTTTAGTTGAATTTATTTTTTTGTGTTATTTATTTGTTGCAAATTTATTTGAGTTGATTTTCTTCTTCCTTTTTTCCAAGCAACTCAGTTTTGAGTATTATAAAGTGTTGATTTATATTAATTTAATTATTTTATAGTTTTGAAAAATAAATCTTTTTTAAATAATCACCGACGCAATTACATACGGTATTTTTTTAAGGAAAATACCGATAGAATAAAGTGGGTAATTTTTGTGTGTTTTTTTTTGTCAATAAATCCATTAGTAATAATATTTTATTATTACCAACGAATAAAAAATTACCAATGAAAGATTCACCAACGAAACATTTTTATCTGTGATTCCATCGGTAAATTAATTACCGACAGAATGATAGTACAAATACCGACAAAAAATTCCATTAGTAAATATAAAGATTTTGGTAGTGATCATTTAGATAATTGAGCAATTATTTCCGAAAGCAAAGTGTAGAAAATTAGAGATGAGTTTAATAAATAAAAGTTGACTTTTTGGTCAACATTTGGTAATTTTAGAAAAAGGTGACTGATCCCTTCTCTTTTGTTTCTGAATGCTCTTAATTCGTTTTTATTTGGGAGGCAAGGTAGGACTTAATATATTTTTTCAAATATCAATTAATATTAAGATAAAATCCATTTTATGTTTGAAGATAAATGGTGTTTTATGTGTGTTTTGATGAGTTGTTTTCAATAAACATAGGTTTAATCTTATTGATTATTAAGGATTGCAATAGCTGACCATGAAAGAATCTTCTGGTTTCTTTTTTTTTCAAAAATTAGTTTCTTACAATTGCATTTTGTCCATTCATGTGATCAAAATCTTCAAGCTTAATAATGGGTCTAGAATAGTTTCTCTGCTCCGTTCTCTTCCAAAGGGGAAAAGGTATGCTTAGAGTTGGATCTTGCTGAAGTTAATTGGTTGCAAATGGGCTGGGCCATGATGCATTATGGCTTTGTTCAATGTGGGCTGCTAAATGGATCAAAACCTTACCTTAAATTTCAGAAAAATTTCAACTTGCAAGCCCATATCTAAATGGATCAAGTCTCCACTTCTAGATTATGGTCCCAACCCATCATGGGTGCCCTAACAATGCTCTCTCGTTTTGTTTTCAAACACAAAATGTTGTAAAATAAAAAATCACCAATTTATTGTATTTGAAAGGAAAAAAAATAGTTATTAAATTTGGGATTTACCTAGTGCAAGTGATTGGTTGATTCGAGAAAATAAAAAATTAAAATAATATTGTTTTTTAAAAAAACAAATCAAACTAGATTTTGATTAAACCAACCAAATTACTAGTTAATCTCCTCTAATTAAATAAATTAATTTTAAGTTGATTTTTTCTATAATCAACCCAAGTCAAGAATAAATTAAGCATGTTTTAGGTTAATTTACCAAATCCAACAAAACTAAATATCATTTAGAAAAATAATGTTAAAAGCGTTTTCTCTATAGTTTATGCAAATTGTCCCATTAATTGTACACGAAGGGAAGTAGCATTCCAATTTCCAAGTATCAACACCCCATGATATTTTTATAGGATACATCCCATACATTTTTATAAATATGTTTGAAATTATAATAATAATTATTTTTTAAAGTATTTTTTATTTAGAAATGAATTAAATAATAATTGTTTTTAAAAAATATTAGTATATTAAAATAATCTGAAAATATTAAAAAAATTAATTTAAAACAAATAAAAATTAAATTAGTTTTTTTCAAAATCATTTTTAAAAAACAAAAATATACGTTATCTAGTACAATAATCCATAACCATGCCGAAATTGCATTGTCAAATTGGACATCTATGTGATAGAAAATCTGAAACTCAAAACCTGATTGGACAAGAGAAATCCACGTGGCAAAATTTGTCCCCGGCTCAAGACAGTCTTATCTCCCTCCACAACATTAACAGAAACAAAATCCTTCAACTTAGCCTTCTAAGAACAGTGAAACTGATCCACTCATCACAAAATATAACTTCAAGAAAGCTTCACCAAATTACCCTATCACTCTCTCATGGCTCTTCAAGCAGCCTCTATACTCCCTTCTACTGTCTCCATCTACAAAGAGGTCAGCACTTTCCTTTAAGCAAAATATTATTTGGGTTCTTTCAATACATTTATAAATGGCTTTTTTTTAATATAATTATTATCTTTTGATTCATTTGATGTGGTCTGTTGACAGGGAAAGTCCAATGCTTCTCTTAAGGAGACAGGCTTTTTTGGAGTTTCAGTTCCAAATAATCACCTCAAAGCTGAATTCGACTGTTCTCTAATAAAAAGCAAGGTAAGTCAAATATCTTACTTGCTCAATTTAATCTTCGAAAACTATAGATGAAGAACTGCTTAAGATTTGGTTGAGGATGACAAATCCTAACACTATTGCATGGCACAACATGAGCTTCTGTGAAAAGGGTTTAATGGCATAAAAGAAATGTTCAGATTTTTCCACTTTCTCTGCACTGGTGTGATGAACTGAATGTATAATGTTGAATGTGTTGAATGCAACCTTAAGAAAACAAGAAGGAATTTAATAGCTAGAAACTTATTTGAGATTCTAAATCCCTCTTTGGCCACCAGGGTTCAATTAATCTCCATGCGAGTAAAATTCCCATGGGTATGCTAGTTTTGGCATGGTCTTGTATAGTCTCGATGCATGAAAGCTAGCCCAAGTTGGATTCTGTTTATGTAAAGGAGGGACATAGAAATTAAATAGGGGTTTATCTTGTAGGATAATAATAGATCACCATTCATGCAAAGAAATAGTGAAAACATTTTGAGAGTCTGTCAACGAAAAACTTAGTCAGATTCATGGCTAAAAGTGGTGTCAGAAACACCTTTTGAATGCCACGTGCTAATAGCTAATGGTATTCGACAAAAACATTGAGCTTTTTTGTGAAATCATGAACCTCAACAATATTGTGCTTCTGTAATTTGGTATACATGAGACTTGTATTGTATGTGTATAGTGAATGTTAATCATTTGCATGCAGGAATTCAGGAAAAGGGAATTACCAGTGAGAACAATTAGGGCTCAAACAGCTACTACAACTCCAGCAATCACTGAGGCAGCACCAGAAGCAAAGAAAACTTTAAGAAAGTGTGTTGTGGTAATTACCGGAACATCATCAGGTTTGGGTTTGGCCACGGCCAAAGCTTTGTCTGAGACAGGGCAATGTCATGTGATTATGGCATGTAGGAACTTTCTTAAGGCAGAGAGGGCAGCTAAAACAGCTGGCATTCCAAAAGAGAACTACACTGTCATGCATCTTGACCTTGCGTCTCTTGAAAGTGTCCGTCAATTTGTGGATACGTTTCGTCGTTCAGGTATGCCACTTGATGTGCTGGTGTGCAATGCTGCAGTCTACTTACCCACTGCCAAGGAGCCCACTTATACTGCTGAAGGATTTGAGCTCAGTGTTGGGACAAACCATCTTGGTCACTTCTTGCTTGCACGGCTGCTGCTTGATGACTTGAAGAAATCAGATTATCCAACCAAACGTCTCATCATCGTTGGCTCCATAACAGGTACTGATTAACTTTAGGAAGGAAAAAAAGGTGTTCATGCTAGTGCCACTTGGCTTTTCCAGCAGTTTTGCAAGTATCAGAATGCATAAACAATATCATGAACCAATGAACAACATCTTAGAAGCTCAGAAAATTGATTTTGATGGTATAGCTTTCCAGGAATCTGGAACTTACAAAGGAATTGGTGTAAACAAACTAGTCATGATGAAGATCGGTAATCTGACAGAATATTTTCATATTTATGATTCTAGGAAACACAAACACATTGGCTGGGAATGTGCCTCCAAAGGCTAACCTTGGAGATTTGCGAGGTCTTGTGGGTGGGTTGAATGACCTAAACAGCTCACCCATGATAGATGGAGGAGAATTTGATGGTGCCAAGGCCTATAAAGACAGCAAAGTCTGCAACATGCTCACAATGCAAGAATTACACAGGCGGTACCATGAAGAGACGGGCATCACCTTTGCTTCCCTCTACCCTGGCTGCATAGCCGAAACAGGCTTATTCAGGAACCATATTCCTTTGTTCAGGACTCTGTTCCCACCCTTCCAGAAGTACATTACTAAAGGCTATGTTTCAGAAGAGGAAGCAGGAAAAAGACTTGCACAGGTCTGTTACTACAGGATTGCTATTGTCTATGCAGTGCATCCATACACAAGTTTGCATCACATACAATAGCCTAAAATTCTACTTTCTGTGATTCAGGTTGTGAGTGATCCGAGCCTGACGAAATCTGGTGTTTACTGGAGCTGGAATAAGAACTCATCTTCATTCGAAAACCAGCTCTCTAAAGAAGCCAGCAACGCAGAGAAGGCATTGAAGTTGTGGGAGATAAGTGAAAAGCTAGTTGGCCTGGCTTGATTGAGCCCTAAAACTGGCCGAGTAGAACGCAAACTTCTTAAACAAGGCAATACTGTGAACAATTAGTCCTGGAGATAATGAACTCCTTGAATGTTCTAGTTACCTCTTTTTGGTAAATGCAGATGCCATATACTTTGAATGAGATGAGGCAATTGTAATGTATCCATTTGAACAGCCTGACGAAAGAAGATCCTATAAGCATATCAAGACACACAAACATCCAAACGAACCCAAACCACCTAGTATGTATAATTGATAAGATCAGAACTACGCTCTCAGAATGCAGTGCGCAAATAGGTACTTTCTCCTGCGCTTTCAGACAAATCTAAAGGCTTTGGCCTTTAAATGGCCTCTCTCAAACGAGTCTATGGAACAGTTTCGATATTGCTACATGCATGGTACATGATACGTCACGGCCGGATCAAAAGTTTTTTTTAATGCTAAAAAAATATTTGTACATTATTCTCGTGTTTAAAAAAGTAAAAAGAAAATTTGTTTCTTGGGTTATAGATACAATTAAATTTTTATATAATAAAAAAATTTAACAATAAATATACTAGCTATATCTTTATAAAAAAATCCATCATAACAACATGTACAAAAAAACAAAACTTACTAAAAAAAAAATATAATGAAGTTCAATTTACAAACAACTCATTGTTGAATAATAAAATTAAAGAAACAAAATTATAGAAAGGACAACAAAAGTGTCTGATGTCGATCGAAGATGGCATGTCAAACTCGTGATCCAGGTTGTGAGGTCAGGATGCTTGCGAAATCCCATGGGCTCGATCATGCAAAAAGAATAGCCTAATAGAAGGGAAAAAAAAATTTATGAAGCTCAATTCTCAAACCAACCAAGTGGTGAAGGATGAAATTAAAAAAAAAACGATCAAAATATACCTGAGTCAACTTTAGGCAACCCACCAAACCCTCAACCTAGGTCATGAGACCAGATTAACCTTATAAAAAAGAAAAACAAATAAAATCATGAAGCTCAATTTTTAAAAAATATAAATTTAAATGATGAAATAAAAAAAGAAAATTAGTGTAGAAAAAAGATTAAAAAAAAAAACAAAGACCAACGTCAACTTAGATTAATCTTCCAAACTCGTGATTTGGGTCATGAGGCCGGGATCAACCCAAGGTAAAAAATCACAAAGCTCAATTCTAAATAAACCTAATATTGAAGGACAAAATTAAAAAAAAAACAATTTTAAAAAAACCCAAAACAAAAAAAAAATTAAAAAAATATGAATTAAAATTGACAAAAAACAAAATAACAAGACACCTTTAAATTTTAGCTGGGCCAACACAATTCGTGAGTAATAGAGAGAGAAAATAGGAGAAAAGGAAGAAAAAAATATATTATCTTCATCTACTAGCTAACTATTAGCCCATTGGATAGAGTTCAGTGCGGCGCTCTAAATGATTTAATGAACGGTCATTTTTTACCTTGAATGCGAAGAGCCTCCTCGACACCCTAGCACTTGTGGTCTACATGTTTGCACAGTTTACTTGCTCGTCCATCTTAGTCCATTATTTTTTTCAGTTTAAATTTTAGTCCTCTATAACTTAATTGTTTTACATCAACATAATTTTATTTTACTTTGTCAAACCGAGCATCAATAGAGTGCTAGAGTTTTCCCAAGACTTTGCGATAACTCCATATTTAGACAAACAAAACAAATTACAAAGTCAAATCATAAATAAAATCAGAGTAAATGGATCGAATTGGAAAAAAAATATTGAATGACAAAAAAACAAAACTAACTATTCCCCTTAGCATACAAATAAGTCCTTGATATTAGCAAAAAAAAGGGATTGGATATTTGTCCAAGTCTCAAATCCACTCCCCTAAACTTTAATTTTTTTAAATCAATGAAATTAAATTTTAGTTTGCAACACCGAGTATCAACCAAGTGACATAACATTTCCCAACACCTCAAGATCCTAATATGCAGGCAAGAAAAATAAATCACGAAGACCATCACAAATCAAAGCAATGTTAAAGGACCAAATAAAAAGAAAAAGAAATTGAGGGACTAAAATGTAAAATATCCCAAGGACCAAAAAAGAGAGAACCATTGTTCCAATGAATAGTATTTCTTCTCACATGCTACGGTGAAATACTTTGTACATTTAAGTTTTTGTCAATTTTGAACAATCTATATCAGAGGTTAACAAGTTCCCGTTTTATGAAATTCTTTGTTCTTTTACTTTCTCCTTTAGTGGACACTATATTTTATTGATTTTAATAAATAAATTCTGTAGAAACAAATGTGTAGGAATGGTTAAAATCAACATTGTTGCATGTAGAATCATAATTTGGAGTACTGAACCAGTAACAAAAGGTTATAAATACCGCAGATGGAATGAAGAAAAGCCAGAAGCATAGCTTAAATCACAATAAATATTGGACCCTTGAGGCATAGTGTCTTGTTAATGCCCATTCAGCTATCCCATGTACAAGCTTACCAAATAAAAGCATTTCAGTATCAAGATAACTGCAAATTTGTCACCACAGAGCACCACAGGAAAGAAATGAAATCAAAGAATTGTGTCAGGCTTCAACTCTCAAAAGCTCTTTTATTATTATTATTATTATTGAGCCATGAAGGGAAAAGGAACAGTACAGAAGCTGCAGCAACAGCCCAGAAACATCATGTATCAGCAGCCGGGAACAAAATTCATCCCAAAAAGAGGCCAGCAGCAGCCAAATAGAAAAGGTAAGCCACCTGGGCTAAAATACCGAAAAGACAACCACAATTGCATCCCACGCAGCAAGAGCAGATCCAGTCACAATGAGCAATTCGCCACAGCAGCAGCAGCAGCAGCGTACACATCCCTTGAGGTCTGAGGGTCAAAAGGGCAACCAAACAACACATAACAAGAGGATAATAGTTTATGAAACAAACAGCAAGCGAAAGTCTTGAAGGTGCCAGTATAAGAAAATAGTTCCAGCAGATGATCAAGAACCAATGAGAGATATCTGGACTGAATACATGCCATCTGCAGCAGAAGCCAAATTTTTGACAAATTAGCACAGAACTATTAATGAGTTATTAAAAAAAATTAAAAAACGATGACTTGAAATAAATAAATCACACGGGAAGATCCATCTGAGCACCAGCAGCACCAGAAGCTTGTAATTACAAAATAGCAGCAGTACAGGCAGACCACGGATAATATAGAGATTTTTTGGGCAATGGCATTCAGCACTCAAAAGCTGAAACATTAATTCCATCTAATGGAGTTGCTGCCAAAAGGTTTGGGTATAAAGATTCAAGATAATCACATAATGGACAGACTCCAATATCCACTGGCAACATACCATTCCAAAGTTTTTCCATCTTCAACCTTCGACACTCAACTGAACTCGTTCACTTTAGACAAATCAGCATCCTACTACTTCCTATCCCTCTAATGCCAGATCCAGGACTCGTGTGATTCCTGAACTTGTTGCAGCTTCCAGGCATAATTTTGTACACATGCTAGTCTAACCATTTAAAATAATAATAAAAATAATAAACATGAAATGACTTCAAATGATTATCAGAGGAAAAAAAAACATAAACAAAAAATATAAATATTGCATCTGAAACAGAGGAAAGAATACAAATATGTTAGCACAAGAGAATACTGAGCCACTTTATCCAATCATGAGCGTCCACTGCTCAAATTAGATTTCATTAACATCCAATCATCATACAGTAAGCAGAAACTTCAAATGATGGAATTTTAATGTCTAAAATTTAGGGCTAAAAGTTGAGGAAAATGCTGAGATTAGCACAGCTAGGTAGGAAATTCACAGGTCCTGTAAATTAAGAGCAGAGGGCTAGCAATTTGAGTAACAAACAGATTTAAAAGAAACTCCATTCCTTTCCTATATTACTTGAAAGTGAAATCACAACTGAACATCAATTAATTAACTGAGAATTGCAAAAGTGAGATTGGCCAAAGAAAGCATCGAGGACAGGAACGTGACATAATAAAACATTAAAATAATACTTCGTAAAAGTTCTGTCACGATGCTTCAGCAAGTCAAATGGGCACTTAAACATCTACTTGTTCTTCACACGCATTTAAAAAAAGACATGTAAAGGAATAGGTGACTAAAACACTACAACGACACTTGAAAAGGCTAAATGCTCATCGTCTACCAAACAACCAAAACACAAATAATTTCAAGGTACGGGCTTACAAGGAACTAATGGTCATTATTTTCGGAAGCACTCTCTTCCTTCCCAAGAACAACCACCACTTTCTTCAAGATGGCTTCAGTAGGCTGGTGAGAGTTCTCCACAGCCTTTGAAATCGTTTGCCATTTTTCACCATGCTTTGGTTCTGCAGCAATGCACCTCTTCAAGACATCCTTCTGGTCTTCCTCAGTTCCATGCTGAAGTTCAAATTTGTAGTAATACGCCCAGAAATCTCCAATATCTGGGGCAAGGGTAACTGCCCTGTTCAGCCAACTCCTAGCTTTGTCAACCTTCCTTTCCCGCCAGAACAACTTGGCCACAGCAGTTGTAACATGTGGATCATGAGGACTACATTTCTTAATTGCATCCGCGCTCTTGCTTTTATGTTGAGCACGAGGAGCCATCTCAATAGATGCTGCCCAAAGTATGCCACTGGTGGGACATTCCTGCAATGCTTTTGCCATCAAGTTATCAGCTTCCTTATTATTCCCATGCCTTGATTCAGCACGGATTGCAGCAAGCCAAAGTTCAGGGTTCTTAGGATTCTTCTTCCTTGCCATGGTAAGCACTGCTCGAGCTTTACTGAGCCCATTTGTTTTCTCCTCGAGGTTAGCAAGAGAAAGCCAAAGAGGCACATGACTTGGGCAGGACTTCAAACCCGCCTCATAAATTTCCTTGGCTTTATCCAAATTACCAAGACGTTCCTCGAGCTGCCCGAGCATCAACCACAGTTTGAAGAATGAAGAGAAACGCTGCAACCCTTCATCCAGCAGTTTCCTCTCCTCCTCGATATTGCCTAATTCTCTTTCTACAATTGCAGACTTCATCCAGACTCTTTCTGTACCACCTCTTTCTCTTGCCTTAGCTAGCAACATTCTAGCTCTTTCTGGCTCATGATTCTCAAATTCAAGCTTAAATGCTGCAAGCCAAATCTCCTCAGAGTTCGGTATAGCAGCATAAGCTTCTTGAAGAATGGCTCGGGCAGAAGGTACATCTCCAGCAAGCCACTTCTCTTTAGCGCCCATAAGCCATAGAACTTCAGCCTGTGGCCTGTAAGTAACTGCCTTCCGTAGCAATGCATCGAGGGATTCTCTTGTGCCATGACTCTTCTCAAGCTGTGCTGCCTTAAGCCAAATACTCTTCTTAGTCAAAAACACCGTCAATGCATGCGCATAAATTGCTCTAGCAGTCTCAATAGACCCTCTCTTCTTACACTCCTCTGCATCCGCCACCCATGTTCGCTTTCTATCCTCTTCTTCGACTCCAATTCCAATTGTGTTCTTAATAATCGCTTGACAAGTTGCCACAGAACCAGCCCTCTCCGCTGCCTCAGCCTCCTTCATCCATTCCTCCCTATCAATCACCACCCCTTCTCTCTGCAAAGCCCTAATACCTCTCTCAATAAGCTTCCCAACCATTGGTGTATTCCCATTTGCCTCCTCCAACTTGGCAGCAGTAATCCATATAGCTGGCTCCTTGGGCAACTTTTCTCTCGCCCTATTCAACACCTTCCTCGCATTTTCATACGTCTCCAACCTTGCAAATGCTAACCACAACTCAACATGCAAAGGACAGCATTCCACTGCCCTACCAAGTAAAGTCCTAGCATCCTCCTCATTACACAACTCCACCGCTGCTTTCCACAGCCTCACAGAATCCGGGATATGCTCTAAACCCTTCAACAAAACCTTCCGCTTAGTAAAATCATCATTCTCCAATTTCGCAGCCTGCATCCACAACTTGACGGAATTGGGAATCCTCTTAACTCCCTTAGCAATAACCCCCTTCGCTTCATCAGGATTCGACAACCTGCAAGCCTCCAACCAGACATCCTCATTCGTAGGACATTCCTCGCACCCTTTTTGTATCAACAGCCTAGCCGCCTGAATCTTCCCTGCCACCTCTTCTAACCTTGCCGCAGCAATCCAACCAGGGGGATGTTTTGGATTCGTCTGTGTAACACTCTTCAACAACAACCTAGCCTTCTTAATATCCGAAATCTCTGCATCACTAGTAATCTTCATACTCTTCAAATCAGTCAAATACCCTTTAGGATCAACAACAGTCAACCCAGAAACCGAATCTGACAACCTATCCAACTTCAATGACAAAACAGTCCCTCTTCCTTCTCCAACAGCAGTCAAATCTGTGACTGGCGTCTGCCCCCATGGCGTCTCAGCTCCGCCAGCCGCCCTACTTTTAGGATCCAATGCAGTAACATGTTCCTGCTCCTGTCTAGCTTTCTCCAACAAAGTATCCGGAACCGGCACAAAACTCTCAAACCTCTTCTTCTTATTCCTCAATGAATAATCCCCGATATCTGGAATAGTCTCCCACTCTTCAGCAGACAATGTTACTAACTTCCTCTTCAAATCAGCAAACTGCTCAGTAATCTTCGGATTCGAAGCCCTATACTTTTCAATTTCCTCCTTTAACCTAGCTTCCCTTCTATCCTTCCTCCTCGAATCCATCCTCTTATCAATCTCCTCCCATACAGCATCTGCCTCCCTATCGTCCTCATCATACTCCGCAGAAGCAAACAACCCCACATCATTTCCTTCAAACTCATCAAACTTCTGATTCTCATCATAACCTTTTTCCTCACTCTCGTCCTCATCCTCGTCCTCCCCTCCTTTCCCCCTTTCCCCCGCCCCGCACCACCCCCTGGCCCCGCAGCTGCCGCCCCGGCATTCCTATCAGGCAAATCCGGTGCAGCCCGTGCCGGACCAATATCAGAACGAGTAGTAAAACCAGTAGCACCACGCCCTAACCCCGCAACATAATTAGCTGGAGGCTTTGAATTTAAAAAATCCAGTCGGGATTTCGGGGCGACCGGAGCTTGCATCCCCCCAAGTAAAGGGATGTGAAGGGTTAGGGTTGTGTTATTGGTAATGTCAAGTTGAGACAGCAAAAGGGTGTTTGGATTTTGGAAAATCTTCGGAAGAAGAAGGTTTTGTTGAGAGATTGGGATTTGGGTTTGGAGTAGAATTTGGTGTTTGAGGGCATGAAGGGTTGTGCTGGTAGGGTTTGTGTGAATGTATAGGGTTTTGTTGGTGCTTGTTGGGGTTCTTATGAAAACCATTTTGATGGGGGTTTTTTTTCCCCTTTACTAGGATTTCTAGGGTTTGATTTTGTGAAGGTAACAGAAATAGCTTTAATGGAGGACGGTCTGCTTTCGAAGACGATGGAGAGATTTTTCTCGCATTTCCTTTTCTTTTATTTTTACACAAAGTCGGTTTATTTTCTTAGAAAAACTCAATTTAGTCCCACATGTATATCTTGTTTTTCAATTACATCTCACACTTATAGTTCATTTCAATTAGGTTCCAAATAGTTTCTACATTTTTTTGTTTTGAGAATAATAGTTCCTACATTTCCAATTGCTTTCTTTTGTGAATTTTTTTAATTTTAATTTTAACATAATTGATGAAAAAATTGACAATATTTTTTTAAATTGATGAAAATTAGAAAATGAAAAAACTGAATTGAGAATCTTTGAAACCTTTGTAATCAATTTGACAAAATTTGTGGATTTGGGACTCAATTAAAAATGAGTATATAGATTTGGAACTAAATTTAGGTTTTTTAAAGTTTTTTAATTAATAGTCCTGATAAATTGGGCTGACACCGACTAACCTCCGGCCCAATAAAATCTTTTCCTATGATGTATCATAGAATTGGGCTTAGCCATTTTATTTTTCGTGTTAATGTTTTTGTAGGACAGGTCACGGGTGTAATGTAACAATGAACTATTATTGGGCCGTTAGCCCTCAATTATAGAATGAAAATTTTCAAGTTTCGGATATAGTTATAAAATCCAACCGAAATTATGGATTGAGACCTTTAAAAGAAATTAAAATGTTTTTTTTAAATAATAAAAATAATTTTATTTTGATAAAAAAATATATTTCTTTGTAAAAAAACCAATGAATTAAAAGTCGAGTTTTATCTTGGTTCAACTAGGAATCAAGTCGACTTGGTTTTTGAGGGGGTTTGGCCAGGTCATTTTTTTTCTTCTTCAACCTAGATTGATCCAATCCTTAAATCAGTAGCATCACAAATTAATTTATCGGGTTAATGCAGGTTTTATAATTAGAATTTGATATATTCTAGAAGTTTTTTTTCAAAATTTTATGAAAGAAAATTACATTTGTGTAATTATTTTCCATATAATATTTTTTAATGACATGATTTCTTCAATTTTTTGTTTTGAATGAGTTAAGGAAAAATATTTTCAAGATCAACCTTAAAAATTATTTATTCTAGAAAAATCAATTTTCACTAAACTACCACCGTTTTGGAATATTGCAGCTACTAAAACTAGTATATCATTCATTGTATAACTAATTTATTTATTTATTTATTAACGTGGATGTCCGGGTTAGTTTGTGCGCATCTCGACTAATCCTACAGGTCCTGAAGTTAATGACCATGTAAGCCTCCAGTGGCCCTGAGGTTTGTGAGACTCAAACTGATGATCTCTAGGGAGTAAACCTAGAGCCTGACCAGTTAAGCTATACCCATCGTGTTAACTAATTTATTTTTTTAATATCATAACTGCTGTTACTATTATTATTATTATTATTACTACTATTATTATTACTACTAGTACTTCTGCTACGCTTGATTATTATAATTAATTCTAAATATTTATAAGTTTTAGGTTATTAATTAAAGCTCATTAAAATAATCAAATTAAAGACTCATTAATTTAAATTGGACTCATATGATTTTAATACATGTAAAACCAAATTGAACTGAATTAAAACCATTTAAAATTTTGGAAAATAAATTCAGTTTGATTGATTTTTTTTCTATCCAAACCAAATCATTTAAATCAATATTCATCTCTGTGGAGTTATGCCCAAGGGTCCAATAACCTATCACAACTCTTATCGGTGGGGGGTTAGGAGAGTGGGTTTAACACTTTAGCTTTCACACTCGAAACTAACTTATCTTCCATCCGATTGGTGTGCTGTGGAAATTCCATCGTCGCAAATCTAGCATTGATTGGTTGGTAGTTAATTCCAACGCAGTGTTCATGCGCGATTATGGCTGCCCAAGTTCAGACAAAATCTTGTACTATTTCCAATAAATTTAGTAAAAGCTTTTGCCATGTCATTTAGTAAAAACGTTTGTGTAAGAAATTTAATTATCCTTTGCATCATCCATTCTTTATTCTTTAATCAATCTCAGGGATTCAAAAAAGGAAAACACAAAGTATGGGACTTGAGAAAAACATTTTCTTTACTTGAACAAAAATAGTGGGAATAAAAAAGCTTGTAGCTGTAGTGTTACCTTGAAATTGCCATTAATCCCTATTTTAAAGTAGGGAGTCAATGGCTTGTGATGCTTGCCGCCATTTAATGTAAAGAATAATTTACATCACCTTCAAGTGGTTTCCTACTTTCCTTGCTTGGCAAAAAGTAAGGCCCACTTGCTCAGGACATGTCTTCCTCTCTTTAAAGTTTCAGATCTAAAGCCTAAGTTCAGCTTGAGTCTGACATCTTTTCCTGTTAGAGAACTTCTGGGTCTGTGTAGTTTTTGTGTTACTTTGACTCAGAAGAGGTAAAGAAAAAAGAGATGGGATTGGTTGGTGTCCAAGAAAATGGGAATGGAGAGGTTGGTTTGTCTATTGGAACCAAGAATAAGTACAGGAGAATGGATTCTGAAGTTACAGAGGATTTTGATGATGGTTCACATCATCATCATCAAGAAAAGAGGAGTAGCAGTACTAGAAAATATGTTCTTGCTTGTGCCATTTTTGCATCCCTCAATTCTGTTCTTCTTGGCTATGGTAATCAAGCTCTCATTTTTTTTTCTTCCCATTTGAGATGGTAGTGCTGTTGTTGCTGTTTTTGTTTCTGTTGTCTTAGTTCATTTTGTTTGGCTGATATTTGTTCTTGATTATTTGGTTCGACCAGTCCTCCATGTTTAATTAGTAGGAAAAAAAAATACTGTTTTGTTTCATTTTTTGGAAAGCTCATAAAATCTTGTGGAAGTCAATCTATTAAATTTCCTTTTTTTTTTTCTTCAATTTATGATGCATTAATGGTAATCAAAATATATGAATCACATGGAACTGACAAAGCTAATGTTGTTTTTTGAGTGTCTTTGTTCATGATTGAAGAATAGTTAATACTTTTAATCATTGAATCAAGGGTGATCTAGAATTTCCAATAGGGTGAGTGGTAGGTTGATATGTTTGGATTAAGATTCTTGTAACACTTTATCTTTGATCATTATAATGGAAAACTAATTTATTATTTATGATTATGTTTTTCAATCTGCAGATGTCGGTGTCATGAGTGGAGCAATCATATTCATTCAAGAAGATCTAAAGATAACTGAGGTACAGGAAGAAGTACTTATTGGGTGTTTAAGCATTCTTTCACTTTTTGGTAGTTTAGCTGGTGGAAGAACATCGGATATTATTGGTAGGAAATGGACAATGGCTTTAGCAGCCATTATCTTTCAAACAGGTGCAGCTACAATGACACTTGCTCCTTCTTTCGAAGTGTTAATAATAGGAAGATTTTTGGCTGGTATTGGAATAGGGTTTGGTGTCATGATTGCCCCAATCTATATTGCTGAGATATCACCAAGTGTTACTAGAGGTTCCCTTACCTCCTTCCCAGAGATTTTCATAAACCTCGGGATATTACTCGGTTATGTCTCGAACTTTGCATTTCAAGGTCTTCCAGAACATATAAGCTGGAGGGTAATGCTTGGCGTCGGAATTCTCCCCTCATTCTTCATTGGAGCTGCACTCTTCATAATCCCTGAGTCACCAAGGTGGTTGGTCATGAAAAACCGAGTTGAAGAAGCAAGAACAGTGCTGTTAAAGACAATTGACAATGAGGCAGAAGTGGAGGAGAGACTTGCAGAAATCTTACTAGCTGCTGGAACTGGTTCAGCTGAGAAGTATGAAGAGAAAGCTGTGTGGCGTGAAATGTTGAGCCCTTCACCTTCTTTTCGCCGAATGCTGATCACTGGTATTGGAATCCAGTGCTTCCAACAGATCACCGGAATAGATGCAACTGTTTACTATAGCCCTGAAATCTTCCAAGGAGCTGGTATTCAGGATAAGTCAAAGCTTCTTGCTGCAACCGTTGCTGTAGGTGTTTCGAAAACCGCTTTCATATTGGTTGCCATATTTCTCATTGACAAACTTGGGAGAAAACCTTTGCTCTATGTAAGTACAATTGGGATGACTATTTGTTTGTTCAGCATTGGTGTTACTCTCACTTTTATTGGGCAAGGGCAGGTTGGGATTGCAATGGCAATTCTTTTTGTTTGTTCAAATGTTGCATTCTTTTCGGTGGGAATTGGCCCTGTTTGCTGGGTCTTGACATCAGAAATTTTCCCTCTAAGGCTACGTGCTCAAGCGGCTGCACTTGGTGCAGTAGGGAATAGGGTGTGCAGTGGCTTGGTTGCCATGTCTTTCCTCTCCGTTACCCGTGCAATTTCTGTTGGTGGAACATTCTTTGTCTTTTCTGTAATTTCAGCTATTTCAGTCCTTTTTGTTTACGCACTTGTTCCAGAGACGAAAGGGAAGTCATTGGAGCAGATTGAACTGCTATTTAAGGATGAGCATGAACGGCAAGGAAGTGAAGTAGAGCTTGGAGATGTCGTGCATCTCGTGCAGAAACAATGACTTACTGAAAGGTTGTTTTAATGAGCCTAATCACCCAACTTTCGCAGCTCAACAACTATGATTGCAGGTGGATTTGTGCTCAAGACTCAGCAACTAGGTTATGATTGCTGGTGGATTTGTGCTTGATCCAATTCAAACGATTTGGACTGACACCTATGGTTATTTGCAACCAGAACTACCTGTAAATTTGTGGCTAAGGTAGCAAAACTGACATTTCTACCAGTCACATTCTTGGTTTAGCTTGAAATCTATGAGAAAGTTGTATTTCTTAGAGAATTGTAGAAAAAAAGGTTTCTTTGCTGACTTACTATCTGAAATATACTCATACCAATTTTAATGAACTCTTGTGGATTCATAACTTCAAATCTCTCCCTGGTTCTGCATTCAACAATTACATATGTTTACAAATGTATTCTTGATGTGGGCTTAAATTACCTAAAAAAATAAAAAGCATTTTGTGGGTTGCATGGCATGACTTGTGGAAATGAGGTCTAAGGTATTTTGGATCTGCTCTGAGATGTGACTTTTGTCATCATTTCTGGGTCCTGGAAATAAACCTAAGCTAACCAAATTGATATACTTGCCTGCTGTACTGCATTTTTCTAATCTTTTCACCATTCCAACCACAAAAAACCAAATGAACAGTAATATTTACCAGCTGGCTTGCATCATCCTACCTTTTCATCATTGTTCTCGATGGATAAAACTACAAAACATCTGTGATCAGTTTTCGAGGCCATTGATGAGGGAAAAAACCATGCGTTATTTTTATATAATGAACCTTTTTGAGATCCAAAAGATTCCTTAGGGATGCCTTTTGTATCCAGGACAAGAAACATGAACAATAATTTAGAAACAAGTTTTTGGCATTGGAGAGATAAGATTCTACAGGTATATATCCTATTCAGGTTAAAGTGAGTAAATCTTGTCCGTCCATCATCGTATTTTAGTCCTCGGATAATTGGTAATTGATCACTCATTAACTGGCTATATAAGTCAAATCATCTTGTTTGATTCCCACAAATATGGTACACATGGAGGTATCAAATGATTGCTGCTGCAAAAGCTGGATATAGAGCAATAGCCTATGATTTTAGGGGCTATGGACTCTCAGATCTTCCTGCTGAACCTGAGAAAGGGGGCTTCATTGACCTTGTTGAGGATACGATTGCCCTTCTTGACACTCTTGGCATCAGTAAGGTAATGGCATTTCTTAATCTTTATTGCTTTTTAAGCACCTGGGATCATTTCCAGCATACATGATAGCTGTTCTTTACCCGGAGAGGGTTACCAGTTTAGTATCACTTGGTGTTCCATTCAGGCTACCAGGGCCCAGTGATGACATTGATCTGATGCCCGAAGGTTTCTACTGCAAAAGGTGGCAGGTATATTGTCATTGTCATCGAAGTCTTACATTTGATAATTTCCTTAAAACTATTTGAGTTTTAAGTTGGTTGAAATTGAACTTCAATTATATATCAATCATGCCTGCAATGTCTAAATATTCTCAGGAGCCAGGCAGAGCTGAAGCAGATTTCGGGCGCTTTGATGTTAAGACAGTGATAAAAAACATCTACATTCTCTTCTCTGGAACTAAACCACCAACAGCGAGAGAGGACCAGGAGATCATGGACATGGTTGACCCGTCTACTCCTCTACCACCATGGCTCTCTGAAGAAGATCTTGCAGTCTATGCATCCTTGTACGAGAAGTCTGGATTTCGCTATCCATTGCAGGTTCCATACAGGTAACCATACAACTCCCTGTTAAAGAAAATTAACCTCCAATGGCTAGAACGATGGAAAAACATAAAAAATTTCGCTATTTAATTACGTTGTCATCAAACTATTCTAGGCAATGATAAAAAAAATTCCATTTTTCTTGCTAATTGCACACTCCTGGGACTGAAAACCAAAGCATTTAGCTCTAGAGAGTAATAACAGTGAACGTTAATGGTTAAAGTTTCTGTGCAGGACTTTAGGCATAGATTGCTGTGGAATAACTAATCCAAAAGTTGTAGCACCAACGTTGCTGATTATGGGGGAGAAGGACTATGCTCTTAGTTTCCCGGGCATTGCAGACTACATAAAGAGTGACATACTAAAGCATAGAGTTCCAGATTTGGAAACCGTCTTTGTAGAAGAAGGGAACAATTTTGTTCATGAGAAACTTCCAGAGCAGGTGAATGAGTTAATAATCAACTTCCTCAACAAACATAGTAACTAAAGAGGCCTATCTATGAGCATCAGAAGAGATGCAATGATATCCATTCACAATAATAAATTGGCTTTCCTGTAGTGTGCTAATTTCCGAGACTTGATGTGTGTTCATAAATAAGAATTTTTTTGGTACCCATTTTGTCATTTGAGTGAGTGATGAATCTAACTGGAAAAAAACCAAGTCAAGAATCCAAAGAAATCTAGAGATAAGGACACTGACTGAAGCTTAAAGAACAAAGCTGAAATATATATTTCCTTTTTCCCTTTCAGCATGTTTTCTGATCATCTGGCAAGGGAAATAAATTTTTTCAAACAATTGAATCCAACAAGTCCAGTGCAAAACAGAGAAAGGTGGCATCATCCTGTTCCATGCGAGGTACAATACAGAATGAGTTGCATTTGGCTTTATAGGACTTCCACTCAAATAGAAGAATAAATGGCTTTTATATCATGGTGTCCAAACCATGTTGTCACGACATAAAATCTGGATCCGCACATAGAAAAAGTTTCTTTTTAAGTTTTCATACATGTGCGAACCTCAACACATATACAAATTTTTTCTCTATAACTTAATTAGAGTTGTATGCAACACTAATAACAAAATTAATTTTGTAATATAAACTAATTATCTTAGTAGATTTTCAGTAATTTTTGGAGTACTAACTAGGTATAAAAAAATAACATTAATTACACCAACAAACAAAAAATGGTTCTGAAAGCTTAATAAAAATAACATACTAACTAAGCTATAAGTTAAAAATAAAATAAAATAAGAGGATGAGTTCAATAACTCATAGAGTATATAATGTTCAATATACACATATAAGATAATAAAATAAAGAGAAACATATACAAATTTAACTTTAGACTCTTATAAGAAAGTTTTACAAACAAGACATAACAAAAGATATCATAAGATAAGGCTCATCAGAAAATCAAAGTGCAATGAACACGTGGCTCCAGATTATGGGATGATTAATCAGCACATATTGGTGACTCTTAGCTACTACAAGATGAAGTTTGCTGGGATTCTTCATAGCGATGGAGATAATGCTCAAAGAATAAAGTATATAAGGTCTTGAATTTGTGATGTAGATTAAAAATCCAACAAGGCTTTTGAAATACTTTAAATCAATTTTTGTTGCATCATCATCCAACAATAATTTCTCATTTGCTAATGTTAGAGATATTATAGGTTTACACTTTGATATGTTGAATTTTTTTAAGAGATTTGTAACGTACTTTTCTTGTGAAATAAATTTTTTTTCTAGAGATTGCTTTACTTAAATGCCAAAAAAATATCTTATTAAGCTAAGATTTGACATTTCAAATTATTTCATCATAACACTCTTGAATTTTGCAATCATATCTTTACTTGTTCTTGCATAAATCATATTATCAACATAGAGACATACCATTAGAAAATCTTCTCCCTTCTACGGGAATATCTTTTGTATTGAAGGCAAGCAACCAGCATAATAAAGTTAGGAACTAGTTTTTGATATTGGAAAGATCGAATTCAATTTATCAGCAGGCTTATAAATTATTTATATTTCGTGCTGTAATGTATGGATTAAATTGAATAATAAAGCGGCTTGAATTGATTGAATGATTTAATTAAGTAAATAAAATTAGAATACATTGTTTCATACCCATAAAAACACTTAACATAATTTATGCTAATATATATTTTCCAAGTGCAACAAGTGGTGTTTTTCAAGGTAGGAGTCACAATGGTAATAGTAGCAGCTTAGCGTGATATTTAAGTCAACCCATCTTGTTTGTTTGCCTAATGTTCTTAATAATTCAAGGCCATTAATCATTGAACTAATTTCTGTACTCTCTCACATATCTTCTGTGAAACATGGAACATATCAACCACACACATGTGGAAGTAAATGGGCTAAAACTACATGTGGCAGAGATTGGCACTGGTACTGCAAACCATCACTAGAACTTCTTCTTTGATTTCGTTTCTTCATTTATTGATCACAGTTATAAGTAATTTTAGTGGTGGAATCTTGTTTGCAGGTCCTAAGGTTGTGTTGTTCCTGCATGGATTCCCACAAATATGGTACACATGGAGGTATCAAATGATTGCTGTTGCGAAAGCTGGATATAGAGCAATAGCGTATGATTTTAGGGGCTATGGACTCTCGGAGCTTCCAGCTGAACCTGAGAAAGGGGGCTTCATTGATCTTGTTGAGGATACCATTGCCCTTCTTGACACTCTTGGCATCAGTAAGGTAATGTCATTTCTTAATCTTTTTTACTTTTTAAGCACCCCTTGCCTTGATTCAAATTAATGACAAATATTAACTTGTCCTTTAAATTTTAGTGAACATGTTCAGTCCTGCTTGCTGTGGGATGGTACCTGAAAAATTCAGTCAGTTTTTAAAGCTTGCTCGTGAGCATAATTAAACTGAAATGTAAGATATACTTGACTTCGGTTATTGATAGCAGGCTTTTCTCATCGGGACGGACTTGGGATCAGTTCCAGCATACATGGTAGCTGTTCTCTACCCGGAAAGGGTTTCCGGTGTGGTATCTCTAGGTATTCCTTTCATGCTACCAGGTCCAAGTAGTGTCCGAACTGATCTGATGTCTGAAGGTTTCTACTGCAATAGGTGGAAGGTATGTCAATAAAGTCTTGTATTTTAATAAATTCCTTCGCAATCTTTAGTAACAAGTTGGTGTCAATGGGACTTCCATTCTATGTCAATTATACCTGTAAGTACTAAACATTCTCAGGAGCCAGGCAGAGCTGAAGCAGATTTCGGGCGCTTCGATATTAAGACAGTGGTAAGAAACATTTACGTTCTTTTCTCTGCAAAGGAACCACCAACAGCTAAAGAGAACCAAGAGATCATGGACTTGGTTGACCCATCAACTCCTCTACCACCATGGTTCTCTGAAGAAGATCTTGCAGTTTATGCATCCTTGTACGAGAAGTCTGGATTTCGGTATCCATTGCAGGTTCCATATAGGTAACCATTCAAGTCCCCTTTGGGGAATAATTTACAGAAAGATACTAGGATAGAAAAACTTGTATGTTTATCCACTTTGATTTCCACTATTTTGGTCCTAGATAAAGATAGGCCATCGCTCTCATCAATGTAAGAGTTTCTGTGCAGGACTATAGGCATAGATTGCTGTGGAATAACTAATCCAAAAGTTTTGGCACCAACATTGCTGATTATGGGTGAGAAGGACTATGTGCTTGGTTTCCAGGGTATGGCAGACTACATAAAGAGTGACCTTCTGAAGCATATAGTTCCAGATTTGGACAGTGTCTTTCTGGAAGAAGGGAACCATTTTGTTCATGAGAAACTTCCAGAGCAGGTGAATGAGATAATGATCAACTTCCTCAACAAACATAGCAAGTGAAGACAAGTATCGATGAGCAGCTGAAGTTATGCAATGTTATCCTTTCACGATAATAAAAAGGTCTTTCCTGAAGTATGCTTATATAGCAAGACTTGATGCTGTGAACTGAAATAAGAATTTTCTTGTTTATTTTCCAATTTTATTGCATTTCAGTGAGCAACGGATGTAACTGGATACATCTGATCCAAGAATCCAAAGGATTCTGAAGATAAATCCCTACCTCGTAAGAGATCAGGATAGTGATTGTAGCTTAATTAAGGAACAAAGCTGAAGGATCTGTTTTCAGCTCTCCTTTCATCGTGTTTTCTCATCTGACAAGGGAACTTGCTTTTTGGGAACATTAATTTGAACCCAAGAAGTCCTTGGAAATCCACTCAAAACACAGAAAGATTAGGAAACCAGAATGGCATCATTCCGTTCCCTTCCTCGGTACAAAACAGAAAGTATAAAGGGGTTCCCAATATCATACATAGCCACGATATTTATCCATAAATCTTAACCCCAACAGTATGCAAGTTTTCTTTCCTACTTTTCAACCACAAAATTCTGACTGTTCTTGGCTTGCCGAGCTACCGTAGAACATCCAAGTGCTTAAAGGGCACATCCATAAAATATAGTCAGATGCGAAAGTTCATAAAGAAGAAATTAATCTATACAACAAATCTATTACTTTTTCTAAAGGAACCCACTTTTTCATTGTCTCCCACCACTATTGGTTGCACTAGAAGAGGAAGAAGTGTAACAGGTGACAATGGAGTAGGAGTTGAAGTTGAATGGTAATAAAGATGGAGATGGAAAGGGAATAAGAAACATTTCATCTTTACTTGGAGCATGTCATAAAAATTGTGTTGGGGGTATAATTGTATTTTTAACTTTTTCCAAGTAGAGTGGAATAACCTTATTATCCTCTAGATCAGAGATTTTAAAACCGGCTTAGAAGGCTATTTTGATCCTTTTCTTTTTTAAAATACAGTAAAATATCAAATTTATCCCCTCAATAAAAAAGATTAACCCATGCATAAAGGGGTATTTTAATCTTTTCATTTAGTTTTTTTGTGAATTGTTTTTTATCTATCTAACTTGCCTTGCCTTGGGGATGATGCGCAATTAAGCATTATCTCAAACTCAGACCCCGCATGGTTATCTTGCCATTGCCATGCTTATTAAATGTAAAGGTTTCTGTGAATTCTTTTTATTACTCACTTGATTGGTAATTTAGCATGAGTAGTTATATGTGAAGATAAATTTATTTTGTCTTTGTCTTCATCTTACCCAACAAAAATACACACTTTTGTTACTTATACATTTGTTCCTTGACACTGAACAAACACAATCCTCTAAGAAAGTGATGAAAAAGAAAAAAACCCTTAACATTAATGTATCCTCTCGAATTGAAACTGAGCCACGAGTTGCATAAATCATATCTTTTGTGCTCAAACTCTTCTAATAAGCATTTATACTCATAATTTTTAATTTTCTTCAAATCTGTTATTATATTAAGAAAATCTAATTTTTTTTATGCTTTTATTTTTTGATCTTGATTCTGCATGTATGTACTCTAGCGTGAGTATAAATCTTGTCTGTCCGTCCTGTTAGACAGCTTCGCATGCCTGTAATTAGGAGTTGATGGGGTGTGTAAATGAATTGTCTTCTTGTGGTGTATTTCCTCAGGAACCTTTCGTTGGAGGGTTGAGTGCAGATGCCATCGAGAAAACACATTTGGCCAATGTTCTGTAATAGTTTTAACTATTCATCTCGAAACTTTGATGGTTTGCAACAATACTAGTCGTGTGATGACGTAGGACTACATGTCTCCGTGAGCGGCAGTTTAGCATAAAGAAATTTTAATTTCACGACCCGGATTTAGATATGTAACTGACAATATTGAAGCGGTGCTACGAGGTTTCAGATTATGATGTTATATTAAAAAATTATTTTAATTTAATAATTTTAATTTAATAAATCATAATATATAATTTATATTATTTTCTAATATAAATAACATTTAATATAATATCTTAGATATTATAAATTGTAAGTTATACACACACATACATACATCCATATATATGCATTAAGCATATTAGCATATGGTAATGAAACACATATCAGATCAGATAACATATGAAACCATAAGATTTCCAAAACAAAGTATTGTGAGATGATCAATCGTGTATGGGTTGATGTCTCTTTCACCAGCTAGGTATACAAATATAATGTGCATAAAGACAAACTATTCTTTTTTATTATAGAGTTTCTGACAAGTCCGATATCAAGACATAATAGATATTTATGTAATTATCTAAGCTAACTAAATGTTATATCGAATAAAATTTAATTTAATAGAATACGAATACATATTCAAGAAACTGATGAGTACTTGGAAATAAATCAACATATATAGATATCAAGAATGTTATTCGTACTTATCATATATTCAATATATATAATTTATTTATATTGCATGCATATTAAAGATTATCTCACTCACCTGGAAAATAAAAGCAAAAGATAAACAAATGTAGAATTGAAGGTTACTGAAGATTATTAGGTGTAATGTCAACAAAACTTATAACAAATATAGAAAATACTAAAAAACCGATGCATGCAGAAGCTAAAGACAATAACAAACAAAGAAAGAACATATGAATTTTAATGAGCGAAATGAGCGGCATATGTGAACCCCAAGTTCAAAGGTTTTATTTTCTCTAGAATAATGATCCTTTAGGAGGTTTACAAAGTTTTAAATAGGCTAAAAACCCTACCTCAACTAAAAAACAAAATAAAAAAACCAAAATTACAAAGGAAAGAAGCATGAAATCCGAAAATAACAAGGAAAATCATAAAAACTGTCAAAATCAGGGCCCTGGTGAGAGATTTTCAAAATCTAAAGATCTGACAGTCCAAGTAGCGATTTCATGACTTCTCTAGGGAAAATGGCCTTCGGAACTCTTGTAAAAATTTTAGCATAATCTAGCGGTTAGATCAAAGGTTATGATCTTTTTTAGCTGTTATTCTGGTCTGGTGCGACCAGATCTCCTCTTGGACTTACACCTATCCAACTGGTCTACAAATGTATCTGCTAGATCATCCACATAATTTTTTTAAAGCAGATCTTAATCTAGTTGTTACAGATTCACATCTAACTTTCCAAAATCACATGTTAATACAAGCCCAACTACATTAAAAATGATTTCTTCCCATGTTATCGATATCAATTATTTTTTTAATTTAGGACATGTATGGAATTGTAGTAGCGGTGACGGTTCAAAGTATTTTTTGCTTAAAAATGCATTAAAATAAAGTTTTTTTAGTTTTTTTTTAAATTATAATTTTTGAAAATCCAGTTTGTACCACATTTTCAAATACACCCTTAATCTATTTGTTGTCATTATTTTTTTTTATCATTTAATTAAAATGCAAAATGACTTATTTCTTCTAGTCCGGTCAATTACTTTAGTCACAGGTTTTTTTTTCTTTTGTACATGTACATTTTTAAAATATATATAAACACTGCCGCCTAGCGCGGTACACTGCTAGTCTTTCCTTACACGTAAGGTTGGATTTACAAGCTCAAGGAGACTGATATAAGACTCTTTGGAAGGTCCATGATTGGGAGATTGATATCAGTTTTCTTTTGTTGTGGTTTTTTTTTTTGAAGGATAATTAAAAAAATTAAAAAATTAATCAAATCAAGAAGTAAAAAAAATCTGTTTAAACTGATTAAAATTTTAAAAAAACCGACCAGTTCGGTTTTGGTTTTATAAGCCTAAAACTGAAAAAACTGAACCGAACCGAACCCAAACCGAAAAAACTGAGCCAAACCAAAAAAATCAAGCCAAAACCGAGTCAAACCATGTCAAACCGGTTTGAACCGGTTTTTATCCTAAAAAACCGAACCGAAATAAGTTGGTTTGAACCGGTTTCGGTTTTTTTTTCAAAAAAATTTCAGTTTGGTTACTTTTTTTTGATAAAAACCAAACCGAACCGAAAATAACCACCCTAATTTTTCTTATTGCCAAACTGAACCAGACCAGCCCGCAAGTAGAAAAGTTGTTCGGTCATTTATCCCATTTTGTTATCGACTCCTTGTCGGTTTCACCGACACCATCAACAGTTTACTGGTCACTCACGTATTTAATGATCATCTCTTTTATCCCAAGTCATTGAAACACCCATCTCTCTCACACATACAAACACTCTCTCTCCCAATCATGGATCTGATCAAGCACACCCTTGTAGAAGTAAGAGGGCTAAAACTGCATGTGGCAGAGATTGGCACCGGTATTAGTCAAATACCAAATGTTTCCTCTCATATTGTAACTTATTTCTTCATGGCTGATCATGTTCATTTATTAACAGGTCTCAAGGTGGTGTTGTTCTTACATGGATTCCCTGAAATATGGTACACATGGAGGTACCAGATGAATGCTGTTGCAGCTGCTGGTTATAGAGCAATAGCTATTGATTTTAGGGGCTATGGGCTATCTGAACAGCCAGCTGAACCAGAGAAAGGGAACTTCATGGACCTTGTTGATGATGTTGTTGCCCTTCTTGATACACTTGGCATCAACAAGGTTATAATCAGAGTTTTTCTCTGGTTTTTAATGATGCGAACTTGGCATTTTTCTATTAACTGCATATTATAGGTCTCTTTTTGGCCTGTTTCCTAGGGAATCTTTTGTGGGGGTCATTGAGCAGAAATGTTTTTTTTAAAAAAAAAATTGCCTTGAGGATGATGCGCAAATTAACCATTATCTCAAATTCAGACCCCGCATGTTTATCTTGCCATGCTTATTAAAAATGGATTCTTCATTGTAAAGGTTTCTGTTAATTCTTTTTATTACTCACTTGATTGGTAATTTAGCACGAGTTATATGTGAAAATATCAAGAATAAATCAAGTTCAATAGCATCACAGCAAATTTTAACATTAGAAAGGGCAAGTCCTGCAGACACGCAGATATATATGAATAGAAAATGTGTTTTTCTCTAAATGTTGGATATCTGTTGCCGTTCATCATGAAGGCCTAGTAATTGCTCGCGAAGTACTTGGAAGAAAAACAGAAAGTGAAAAAAAAACCCTCCTAAGAATCTCAATTAGAAACAAAGAGTCGAAAACCATAAAAAAAACTTCCAATTTTGATGTGCATATATACATAAATGTAATGCTTTGATGTTGGCACCAGGTTTTTCTTATTGGGAAGGATTTTGGATCTATAACAGCATATCTAGTCGCTGTTGTGCACCCTGAGAGGGTTTCAGGTCTTGTGTCCCTCGGTATTCCTTTCTTGCTACCAGGTCCTAATTGTATTCGAAATGATCTCATGCCATCAGGTTTCTACATAACAAGGTGGCAGGTACGATTCATTTATCTCCAGTATTCGATACTTGCCTTTCAGATCCTAGAGTGAGTTGTTGGTGATAATGATAATTACAATTCATTGTTGATCTTGCCTGTTTTCTCTAAATAAACACAGGAACCAGGTAGAGCTGAAGCAGATTTCGGACGCTTAGATGTCAAGACAGTGGTAAGAAATATATACATTCTCTTTTCTGGAACTGAACCACCAACAGCTAGAGATGACCAGGAAATCATGGACTTGGTTGACCCATCTACTCCTCTGCCACCGTGGTTCTCCGAAGAAGATCTTGCAGCTTATGCATCATTATACGAGAAGTCTGGATTTCGTTTTGCATTACAGGTTCCTTACAGGTAACCAGTAAAGTCGTTTAGGATGCTGTATTCTTATGTAAACAAAACTACGCTAAGAGGGATATGGCATGGAATTCATGCAGGTCTTTAGGCATAGATTGTGGAATTACCGATCCAAAAGTTACAGCACCAACATTACTGATCAATGGCCAGAAGGACTATCTCCTAAAGTTTGCAGGTATGGAGGACTACACAAAAAGTGAGCAACTGAAGCATTTTGTGCCGGATTTGGACAACGTGTTCCTTGATGAAGGGAACCATTTTGTTCATGAGAATCTCCCGAAGCAGGTGAATGAGCTGATCATTAACTTCCTAAGCAAACATTGTGACTGAAGATTATATTCTATGACCATTTCAATTGTTACGATGGTTTCCAGCTAGGATATAAAGTGCCTTGCAACTTGTGGTTTGCTGATATGTTGTATAGAACTATGTTTGAAATAAGATTTTTTTCATCTTTAAGATCTGATTCTGGTTAATTTCCCTTTTTTCCTATTTTTATTTGCAATGAGCAATTGTTGAATTAAACGAGAAGAAACAGAAATTAAAGATTACAAAGGATCTAAACCAATTTTAAAATGTCACGTCACCTGATAAAAAAATTCTGAACTTTGTTAATCTCTTTTAATCTGATAAAAAACAATGTACAAAATTGTTTAAAAATGAGCTAAAACTAACCTAGTAAATAAAACTTGATTAAAAAAATTCAAAAATAATTAAAAAAATAAATTGAAATAGCTTTTTCTAGATCCAATTTAAACATGATCCCGACCTTAACCGGAACTAACATGCTAATCTCTTCATATGGAGATGAGCTTATAAAATGCATGCCCTCCCTCATAAAATTTCAGTCCAGTTCAATTATAAAATGCCCTCATAATATTAAAAGCTATTACTATTTTTTGTTAAAAACATCATGTGACTCATTTGAGCTTTTCTTGAGCTTGGATTTTTGATACATAAGTTGATATTTTGAGACAATAGAAACTTGTTTTTCTATACTGTGTAAAACTAACTGAAGATAAATTTATTTTGTCTGTCTTCATCTACCCAACAAAACACACTTTTGTTACTTATACATTAATTTGTTCCTTGACAGTACTGAACAAACACAATCCTCTAAGAAAGTGATGAAAAAGAAAAAAACCCTTAACATAAATGTTTCCTCTCGAATTGAAACTGAGCCACGAGTTGCTAGGGAGGAGATAGTGATTACACCAAGACAATTTTCGTTTTATTATGCAAAACGTTTTTCGAGATCCTAAAAATGGGATTATATTGAATAATAAGATGACTTGAATTGATGAAATAATTTAATTAAATAAATAAAATTAGAATACATGCTTCACACCCATAAAAACCTCTGATAATTTAATTAAAATAATACAGCCCTATAACGAAACAGAGACGTCAAATTAGTTATTTTCCAAATATTTTTCAACGTAGAAGTTAACCATTGTAATAGTAGGAATGATATTTTTTTTATTAATGAGTTTTTATCTTATCTTTTGTGCTCAAACTCTTCTAAGAAGTATATATACTCATAATTTTTAATTTTCTTCAAATCTGATATTATATTAAGAAAATCTATATTTGTTTTTAGGTTTTTGTTTTTTGATCTTGATTCTGCATGTATGTACTCTAGCGTGAGTAAATCTTGTCCGCCCGTCCTAATAATTAGACAGCTTCGATGTCTCTAAGGAGTTGTTGGGGTGTGTAAATGAATCGTCTTCTTGTGGTGTATTTCCTCAGGAACCTTTTGTTGGATGGTTGAGTGCAGATGATGCCATCTAGAAAGGGACGGAGTTATGATTATTTGTTACGGATGACCAAAAATAATATAACAAGATATAATATTTGTTTTAATATATTGTACATGAATTGTAAAAAAACCCAGCATGATTTAGTTTTATTCGAATAACTTATTACAAACATATAATGAGCTTTGTATAATATAAAAGGTTTGGATCAATACTAAATTAAATCAAAGTAATAAAGTTAATTTTATTTTCATGATGTATCTATTACTTTAATGTTGTTAATCTTTATACTTATCAAATATAAACATACAAAGTATATAAGAAACATTAGCTAAAGCGAAGCATTATTTTATGTTTGATAAACTTTGAAATAAAGTAAAAAATAATAAAGAATAATTCTTACATATTTATTTTAATTGTGCTCGTCGTTCTTTTATAGAATAGAAATAATTGATTATTATATCAATTGTGAATCTTTTAGCAATTTCTTTTACTATATAGACAATCAAATAACTTGCAAGAAAATCATCCTCCATCCGATTGCGAAGTATTGTTTTAACAATCTTCATCGCTGAGAAAGTTCGTTCAGTTGTTGCTGTCGAAACAATAAAAGTCAAAATAAGCCGAATCAACCTGTCAACTAGCGGGTAAATATTTTTTCTTTTTTTCAAAAAAAATCAATTCTTCTTATTTTGTTCATGGTTCAACCTAAAATCAAAACATATATCGTGAGAAAAAATTGATAATTTTGATGGCTCTGCTAAAAACAAAACATAAAAAAAAATCCAAGTATAATCAAAACAAATCAATAAAATATATTTAATTAATTAGAAAAAAATCACTATCAAGAATTCAAAAAACAATTGTTAGAACTAGCAGATTTGAAAAAAAAAAAAGCAAAAATAATAAAATTATAAAAAACCATCATCAAATTCTTAATAAATATCTCAAAACAAAATAAAAAAATATATTTTAAATTTAAATTTATTTTATTTTGTTTAATAAAAGATGTTCCCTGCTTCAATTTTTTTTCAGAAAAATTTTGTTTGCAATTTGTATCGACCCGCTGCGTTGAAGACGTTTATATTAAGGCTGTAGGGAGAGAAAAAATAGCAACACATTGATAACTTTACATTTTTTTTCTTTCCACGTAGGCATGTTGGTACCATAAAATTAAGGCAAAGTCAAAGGAATTCAAAACTAAAGCAAAGGATAACAAATATATTTCCTGTAAGAAGGACCCTCTCATTAAAAAATGTTACAGCTCCTCACATTTAATTACCAAATAAATAAAAAAATCTTGCCCCGGGCCCCTGCTTGCCACCCCTTCATTCCGCCCCTGCATCTAGAAAACACATTCGGCCAATGTTCTGTAAAAGTTTTAATGATTCATCTCAATACTTGATGTTTTGCAACAATACTAGTCGTGTGATGATGTAGGACTACATGTCTCCGTGAGCGGCGGTTGAATGTCAGTAGCCAGGTAGAGCTGATCCAGATTTTTGGGCGAATTCTTTGATATTAAGACAGTGATAGAAAGAGTCTCTACATTCTCTTATCTGGAACTGAACCAACAGCAGCTGAAGAGTACCAAGTGATCATGGACTTGATTGATCTGTATACTTCTTCACCACCATCCTTCTATGAAGGTTTTTGCTGTTTATGTGGTGTCTGAGCCAGGGTGATTTGAAGCAGATTTTGGGCTCTTAGATTTTTGTGAGACAGTAACAAGAAGTAACATATAAATCCTATTCTTTGGCGCTGAGATAATATTTTGCTCCATTTTGTTAGAGGAGGAGAAGTACTAATATATTCAGTGGTTGCTAGAATAATTTCTGAAATACATTTTGCTCCATTCTATTTGGTTGATATCTAGTGATTTCCATTATTTCAGAATGCAAAAGTTCTACAGTAAAATGATCATATATACTTGGTATATGTAATTCGAGAATCTGTTATTAATATCATTTGATCACCCGTCCATTATGTAAAGCAAAAGTGGCTCTTTGCCTGATGGGAGATCAAACCCCACACTAGTAATACCATAGTCTACTGTAAAATAATGCATGATTGTCGAGGCTGAAGGCGGACTTCTATCATTGCATTTTCATATACAACTCAAATGACAGCACTGAACTACCCTAGTATTCAACTCAACCACTGTGACCTACTATTCATTGAAAAATTTTAGAGTTCATAAGCAGGGAATCTAGCCTTGGATGGGTCGATCATATCTAGAAAAAGATAAGCCATACCTCCCATTCCTTCAAACATTGAGTAGGGGCTATCACCTCCATGCATCTCTCCGGCCGATATAAGTTTGTGAGCTCTATCCAGCAGAAAGCAAGTAAACGCTTTGGCCTTGTATAAGAACTCTATGTTGCCTGTTAGCTGGTACAGTGAGAGAAACACATACGCATTCCCACTGATGCCATGGCAAATTCCAACTCGCTTGAGCAGCCCACGGTTCCACACTACCTCTGCAGCATTTATAGCTGCTTCCAGAAACTCTTTATCTCCAAAAACCTGAGCATTGCACATTTCAATTTTGTAAAAAGCTGCAGTAAAGTAGTTTCCAGAAGGACAAAGGGCTCCTACCTATAATTTTACATGATCTGGGAAAAAATATTGCTATCTAGTTAGTTTCAGTCTTTAAGTATCCAGCCTGATATGTGTGAACAGAGCTATCAAAAGAAGGAATAAACTTTGCTACTACAGAAGTTACAGTTTCAAGTAAACCTATGTATACTGTTCCTACACAAAACATTCTTAACAAAAATGAAGGCTCCACTCGGTTGGAAAACCTACTCAGATTCAGACCAAAAATAAAGATCTAATTCAAAGATTTAACATTTATTTCATGTATTCAGCCATATCGGATACCTCAGAGATCAAGACATACACATGCAATAAATGCCATTGCCATTTGCCAATGAATTTGCAAATTTAATGCTATCATTAACATGACTAAAGGAGAAAGGTCAAAATCTGAATCATTCATAAATATCAAGTTCTTGCTCCAGTGGGGCTTAAATTAGCTTACAATGAACTAGATAACTGGAGAAATTTACCTTAACTGCCTTGACAAGTGTAAGAGCAATTCCAGGTGCTCCATGACACCAATGCACAAGAACATCCCTCTTGCGATCTTCTTCACTTGTAGAGTAGTTGCCGCTGGGAAAGCAGTTATTGATCATGTATTTAAGGGTGCCCTTGACATCCTCAAACTCATCAGGTTTCAGCTCTACATCCAATAAAACATTCATAATACCTGCCAATCCATGGGCAGCACCCCAATACCTCTCACCATACCATTCATACATTAATGGGGAACCTCCTTTCTTCGCCAATGCTCTTCCATTTTTTATAATTTCATTCGCAACAGCACGCTACAATAATTTTACCGTGAGACTATTACATCCTGCTTAACTAATTCAAAACCAAAGTAGCAAAATAGGTAATAGCAGAAATCTCACAATGGTCGTATCAGGGACAGTCCCCTGCCCCATGTGTTTATTTAGGAACAAACAAGCCCATAAGAATCCACTTCTTCCATATAACAACTCATCAGGGTGATTTCTCAACAGCTTAATCTGTTTCATAAACAATCAATAAATACTCACCGACAACCAATTTGCTTTTTACAAAATTATGAAAAATAACACAAAATTGAGCAAAAAGGCCACCTCTCCTAATTGACTCAGATAGTAACTCTGTAATGCTTCATCATTAGCATGCTTTGCTGCTACAGCCCCAAGTGCACAAACACCAGCTCGTCCACATATAAATGTCACATCCCTAGATTATAAAACACATTCAATAACATTACCAGATGTCCAAACCGAATCCACCCCTCTTTAGTAGCTTTAAATTTGCGTTTTACACAAGTTATAATCAAAACCCAAAATCATATCCAATTGGCTCATACCATAAATTTAATCACCAAAACAAACTATACAGTGAAACAACATGACATCTTCACCAAGAAAGGGAGACTCTACCTTGAAGCCCGAGAAGCAGAATCACAGGCCTTAACAATCTCTAAAAAGAGAAAGAGATCATTTTCATTACCAGTAACTTGATAGCTCTTATAAAGCAACAAAGCAGTGCCAAGATTTCCACTGTAAAGAGTAAAATCATGCACAACTTGCCCACCTAACCCCCATGTCTCCATCACTATCTGTAGAACACAAAAATCCCACTAAACACGCACAGTGCCAACATTACCAAACAAAGCAAAAACAACCCAAGAAATGAAAACAAAAGAAAGAGAAGTTCTTGTTACTGTTTCTTTAAGATCCAAACCAGAACGTTGAAACTGCTTGGAAAGTGAGGTGTAGGGCATTGAGAGAAGCTTCATGAGAGAATCCTCATCGGTTACTTTATCTTCTTCTTGTATATCTTCTGTTACAAAGCTTGGCATTACGTTGGGAAAGAATCGATCAGCCATTGCTGCCTCTGGTTCTGAGCGAGATTTTTTTTTTCTCTGCTTTAGGCTGTCGTCAAAGGTTTAGAGCTTAGTAGCTGCTACCTAGTACTGAGCGTTGGAAATTGGCTAATGTAAACGTGGCAGATGCACCGTCTGCTTAAACTACTTTGTTAAATAGTGTAAATTGCATCATTGGCCCCTAAAGTCTTAGAGAATTGAAAGAATTGCTAATTTAGACTCGCTACTTTCAAAACTCCAAAAACAAGCTTTTTCTTTTTCTTTTTAGTACCGTATAACCTTGATAAATTAATATTTTTCATTAAATAATATTTTTATAGTATCGAATTGAAACCAAGATGGTAAATTAATAATTTGGTGAATTTATAAAATTTATTTAAAAAGAAAATATATAGATCCCATTTGATATATAAATTAATAATCTTATTATATATATATATATATATCAAAATTATATATACATGATTTTATAACATCTTTGTAAAATTGATTTAAATTATACTTAATTTTACAATGTTAAAAATAGTTTGTAATTGTACTTCCTCGAACATCTATTGTCGAAGCCGAAATTGCTATATTCATTACATCTATAACATTAATCTTCCCTGGATCAAGGATTCCAATTTCGTATGATCCTGATATGAATCTTTAATATGGTGTTGGGGCAGTAAGAAAAACAATTTAATTTTTTATTGATGTGCGTGGCAGCTTCTCCGTCACATTTTTTCTCCTGAGTTTTTGGAAACTTGCAGCTTATCAAATAGCTTCTTCATCTTCCCTTTTTTTTTTTTTTTGTTTTCTGAAACAATTAGGCAAGAAAAGAGCAAAGGGGGGGAGGTCACGTTGAAGAAGATGAAGATTTCTTATGTTCTTCTTGGGGGGTTCGCTCTGTGGTTTTCTCCTAATCAAGATTGATTTCCATTTGTTGTTAAGGTATTGTAATTCCTTTTGTTATGATTGATTTTAAGGTTGATTAAAAAGGCACTTGATACTAGCATCTTCAGTTTGGAACTAAACACTTTCAAGCACAATCCACAGAGAAAAATGACACCAGATGTCTCAAGATTTGCCTTCTATATGTAAGTTTAACTATAGCACTTTTGCGATCCCTGTTTGGATATGGTTCGTGCTTTTTTTAGGTTAATTTTTGTTACCTTTCAATTTTAATGTTTGCTTCTGAGGATTAGAGTCAGGTTTTTTTTATGTGTTGTTCATCTCCTTTGCTTTATTGGTGTTGCATCCCTCCCCTGCCTCTTCTGTAATGGGATTTTCTCCATCCACTTGCGGATGAGGTTGGATGCTTGGAATATGGTTTGCTTTCTTCCGTGCTTTTTTTTTTTATATATTTTTTTTAATGTTTGCTGGCTACGGGTTTAGGTTAATCTGTTCACTGTTGATCTATGATTTTCTCTTGGAAAATCTCAACCTCTTCAACTGCTTGCTTGAACCATGTCAAGAAGATTTTTATTTGGCCCAACCAGATCAAACCCAAAATGTCAGTTTGTGTTGGACTGTATATATTGAGAAAGCTTGGCCAATACAATAGTGATTGTTATTTCCTGACAGAAGTATAGATGAATTGTATGAAGTTGTAATTAATATAATTCGTTGTTATATGATTCATGGGCATAATGTGAAGGTGCATAATGATCTGAAGGAAGGAGGAGATAGAAAATGATGTCACATTGATGGTGATTTGATTGTCTCTCGGTATTTTAGTTGAAAAGCGGGCTTATATATTTTATATATTTTAAGTTGATTGAGAATATAATAATAGTTGTTTTTTAAAATGATTTTTGTTTAAATAATTTTTTAAAAAAATTATTTTTAATATTAGCATATTAAAATAATTTAAAAATACATATTATTTTTTATTTTTGGCATGGATTTTGTTAGAAACATGATGAAACACCAAATTCTTTGCCTAAACACCACTGTCATCCTTTTTTATTCAATTTTTTTTTTCGTTTTTTTATGAAACATCTAGCAAATCTCTTTGAAAACTAGAATGAAATGCTCTTTTTTATATATATAAAAATATATATTTAAAAATCCAAAATTCAAAATTATTTTTGGAACACGAGAAGATAAACCTTCAAGCTACAAAAAATCAAAAATATTAGAAAAATAACTAGATTAAAAGATTTGACAAGATGAGAGGAAGGAAAAAAGAAAATGAGTATTAATAGTATTGATAGCACTCATCTTTATGGTTATTGGTGCTTCAATTAATGACTTTCAATATTGTTATCCTCTAATTAATATTAATAACACTCATCTTTATGGTAAATACAAAGTTAAAATGTTGGTTGCAATTGCTTATGACACGAATAATGAAATTGACTATTATGCTTTTTTTTTTTGTTATGGAATAAGAGACAAACAAACCTGGTTGCATTTCCCGAGATGTTCATGTAATTCGATGCAATATGCCTCTAATATCTGAGAAAGAATTGATTGGTATGCAATATAGTTTTATATTTATTAAATACTAGAATAGTTTTTTTGTGGATGATGACTACTAATTAGTTTTTAATATATGTATATAGATTAATTACTTGGTACAGGAAGCTTGGAAAACAGCAACAATTATCTGTAAAGGTGTCGATAAGATGGAACATAATGTGGCCAACATCACCCTAAATTTATGTTGTGACGGACTTCAAGAGGTTGAGGAGGTACAATGTCTTGAAGCAACATTAGTAGAAGATAAGATTGCTATTGTGAAAGTGTTAAGGATGTTGGCCCGTCCATGATCATCTCAAGTTCATACACGTACTAGGATGATATTGGTCCTCCTCAAACCTACATGGATATTTCAAATCCGACCTCGAATTGAATGACCTGGGAGATTATTAGATATAATTATATGTTGTAATAATTATGAATAGATGTATAATTAGTTTAATTTTTAATAAAATGTTATATTATCTTAATCATTAGTGTATATTTATTATTTGTGATTTAATATATTATATGTTGCTTATATAAATTGTGTTTTAATAATAAAAAACTGGCTATTTTTTTTGTGAAAATTAAGGGCAAAATAGATTACTCCCAGATGTCTCTATTAAATGAGTCATATATGACATATGGAAAAATGATCTTCCCAAGCTAAGATATCCCGAGTTGCAGCACCACTTTTGCTACCTCGTGCTCCTTCTGAGGACTCTATCGCAGGTGGATACAAGATGCCACGGGGCATGATTGTGATGGTCAGTGTATGGGCTTTACATAGGGATCCAAAGTTGTGGGAAGAGGATGAGAGCTTCGAGCTAGAGAGATCTAAAAATATACCAACTAGTGAATTTTAAATCTTTGCTATTATTATCGAGCATTGATGTTAATATTGATGTATAGTGTGACTCAGTGAGCTAATTAAGATTATTAGGGATAAAATTAAAAAAAAACAAAAGTTGTCATCTGATAATTAGTGACCATAACTAAATTTTGAAGGTTCTAAATAATATATATAAAAGTATATTATTATATAAATAAATAAATAAATAAATAAATAAATAAATAAATAAAAGTATTTACAAAATCAAATATCTTCATCCCATCCCTCCTCTAATTTGAATCAATAAGGTTCACATGTTCAAGATCAAATATCTTTACAATATCCCTCCCTCCTATAATTTGAACCTTCACAGGCTCAAGGCATTTGCTTTAGATTTGTGATAATATTAAAAAAAAAATTAAAATTATTCTAATGTATTTGTAATAATATTAAAAATTAAAAAAATTATTTAAATATATTTTCAAATAAAAAATATTTTTAAAAAAATCACATATTTTACTTTAAATTACCCCATTAATAATCTATTTGACCAATAGAATTTTGAGGGGTGTAACTCAACTCGTCAGATTTTAAGTTTGTTTTCTAGAGGTTACCAGTTTGAGGACCACTAGAAGTTTATATGGTCATTAACTTTATGATTTTAAAGGATTAGTCGAAATGTATATCTATTAAAAAAAAAAAAAAAAAAAAAAGAGAGGCAAAGGAGAAGAGAACATCTGCTTTTCTTCCTGACCCATTATTACAGTGTTCGGGTAAGTTAGTATATTTTTAAAAAATATCGCTTATGGTCTGCACAATCATCAATCAAAATAAGTTCTACGTACACTTTAAAAATTATGAATAAATATCGACCACACCTTCATTTGACATCACATGAAATGGACAACGAAATTATGGAAGAAAATCAAACACGTACAGACCGAGTCCGTAAAAGACTTAAGACTAGCAAGTTGCATAGACTAAGACTTTTTTTTTTCTGTTTTCTTATTTTTATTTTTCCAAACGAAAGCGATTTCATCCAATAATACTTCGCTAGCATTGTCTGAAAATATAAAAGGCAGACTCGCGCGTAGGTAATTTAATTTACCCAAAGCAGCTTTGGTAAAAGAAACACTAAACACTACCAGTAGATTTTTAATTGAGAAAATTAGAGGTTACGGTTTATATTATCAATAACCCATTGAAATGCTTAAGAATAAAAGTGGTTATTTTTTTTATTGTACAAATTATTGTTTTTTTTTTCTTTTGAAAATCAAGGGCAAAATAGATTACTCCCAATGTCTCTATTAAATGAGTCATAGATTACATATGAAAAAATGATCTTCCCAAGCTCAGATATCCCGAGTTGCAGCACCGTTTTTGCTGCCTCGTACTCCTTCTGAGGACTACTACATCGTAGGTGGATACAAGATACCACGGGGCATGATTGTGATGGTCAATGTATGGGCTTTACATAGGGATCCAAAGTTGTGGGAAGAGGATGAGAGCTTCGAGCTAGAGAGATCTAAAAATATACCAACTAGTGAATTTCAAATCTTTGCTACTGATATCGAGCATTGATATTAATATTGATGCATAGTGCGACTCAGTGAGCTAATTAAGATTACTTGGGATAAAATTAAAAATAAAAAAAAGTTTTCATATGATAATTAGTGACCATAACTAATTTTGGAAGGTTCTAATATATATATATATATATATATATAATAATTTTTATTATTATATAATTAAATAAATAAATAATTAAAAGTACATGCGAGATCAAATATCTTCATCCCATCCCTCCTCTAATTTGAATCAATAAGGTTTCCAGGTTCAAGATCAAATATTTTCGTTTCATCCCTCTTTTAATTTAAATCAATAAGATTCACAGGTTCAAGATCAAACATCTTCATCCCATCCCTCTTTTAATTTGAATCAATAAGATTCACAGGTTCAACATCAAATATCTTCACAATATTCTTCCTCTAATTTGAATTAATAAGGTTCACAGGTTCAAGGTATTTGTATTAGATTTGTGATAATGTCAAAAAGAAGAAGAAGTAAGATTCACGATACTTCAGATTCATTGACATGCAGTCTGGTCTATTTAAATTAGAAGTCCAGCTGTCTGATATGTATAGCTGATTCAAAAAACACAATATTTTCTTTAGCCATGTCTAGCGTAGCAATAAACATTGATGAAAACTCGATCCGGGGAGATCACATGGCAAATGCAATGATAGATAGTCAGTTATATGAGTATGTGAACCACGACAATATTGAGGAATTTAAAAGCCGTGTCGAGCAACATTTAACAGAGAAGCCAGTGACACCCTGCGGGAATACACTACTTCACGTAGCTGTAAGCTATGGAAGTGACAATATTACATCTTATCTGGCTCAAACGTTTCCTTCTCTAATCACCATCCAAAACAGCCAGAAGGACACAATCCTTCATCTTGCTGCCAGAGAAGGAAAGGCCAGTCATACAATTAAATCTCTCGTGGAATCGAATCCGAGCTTGATCAGGAAGACAAATACAAAGGGAAACACTCCTTTGCATGACGCAGTGATCACCGGTAACAAAGACCTTGCCAAACTCCTGGTTTCCACGGATCCAGAAGTGGCCTATTACAACAACAATAATGGCAAGTCTCCTTTATATCTGGCTGTTGAGAATGGCAATAAGAACGGGATACTTGATGATCTCTTGAAATTGGGAGCTTCAATTCCTAAAAATAGAAAAGATGGTGATTCCCCACCAGAAGGAAAGTAGTCATCTGTTCATGCTGCCATCGAGCAACGTAACAGAGGTGATCACAATGTCTATACTCAGTAGAAAATGTTTTACATACAGACAGGTGTTGCAAACCTATCATCTTCATATTCATTTGAAACAATTTCTTTTGTTTTTCAGATATATTGGAGAAAATTGAAAAAGCAAAGCCAGAGCTGTTACGTCTCACCGAGGAAGAGTTGGGAAATTCACTGCATTATGCTTCATCCATAGGTTTTCTCGAAGGAGTTCGATTCCTGTTAAAGAAGTTTCACGATGGTGCTTACGAAACAAACCTTGAAGGCAACTATCCTATCCATGTAGCATGCAAAATTCACTCTTTTGATGTAGTGAAGGAATTTCTTGATATATTCCCATATCCAAAAGAATTCCTCAATAAGAAAGGGCAGAACATTCTTCATGTAGCGGCCAAATATGGAAATGGCAGTGTGGTTAGGTACATACTCAAACAGGACCAGAAGCTCGTCGCACCGCTGCTAAATGCGATAGATGACGATGGAAATACACCTTTGCATTTGGCAGCACGTTATGGCCAATGCATGGCTACATTTCATCTTGTGCGTGACAAACGCGTTGAACATTTCATTGTATAGATATCTTTTTTTATCTTTATTGCAATAAAATCATGAAAATTTTTGTCGAAATTTATTTTAATTGCTTTTAATTTTTATGCAATAAAAACATAGCTAAAAAAATATTTATTTTGTTCAAGAATATTTTATTTTTTAATTAAAACTTATTTGTAAGATTATGATAGGTTGTTATTAAAAAAACAAAACAATTTTATAAAAACATTAGTAAAAAAAATGGAACGTATTAATAAGGAAAATGGTTTTGTTTAAAAAAATGTAGATACCTTCTTCTTTTTTTCAAATCAATTTAAATTAATTTTTTTATCCTATGAATTTGAAATTATTTATGAAAATCAATTTTTATTATTATATAATTAAATAAAAAAAATTAAAAGTATCTCACAGCATGAAATCAAATATATATATCCTCAATATATATATATTCATGATCGTCGTCATGAGAATCTTAACAGCACTTATGAGATTCTTCTGCATCGTTATTTGTTTTTCGATGTGGGGGCTTTATCTATCTCTCTGATGGCAGCTCTATTCCTTCTTTTGCCAATCGTTCGTTATCCCAAATTTCAAATCTCTGCAGTTGGGTTTTCAATATTTTGATGTTCGTGGCATTCCTTTTATCTGCTACAATAGCATTAACAGGATCCCATCGTTCGTTGTTAAAAATCTTCATTACAGTGGTGGCCGCTCTTATTCCTTTGCTTATTTCGCTACTTTTCAACCAACTTTTTCTACAGGTTCTCTTGCACCGTTTCTACTACAGCCTTTTTTTAGTGTTTATCTACAGTAGCTGGTGGCTGCCTAATAAACTCTCTGATCTCAAGAGAAAGCACAATCTTTAGTACGACCAGGGTTTTGGGTTGTGTCTGTTTAGCGATTCTGGTAATGATTTGAAATTGTAATAACTCTTGAGTTTCCAATTGACTGTATGCGCAATTCTACATTTTTTTTAAGCATGCATTTACTAGACTCCTTTTGTTGTTGTTGGATTGAGTAAAAAAAAATAAAAATCAAATATTCAAATTAAGATATGAATGTTAATTAAAGATATCAACTTGGTTGGTCTTAACAGTATTAAAATGGCCGTCCCAAAATCGTGGACACGTTGCATTACGATAAAATCAACAAACATCCATCCCATCCCTCCTCTAATTTGAATCAATAAGGTTCATAGGTTCAAGGCATTTGCTTTAGATTTGACATCACCCTTGTTGAGTAGATTTGGTCCAAGAGCTAGAACTGCAGGATTGTTTTTCTAGGTAAAAGAACGAGCAATTTCAAAAAAGGTTTTGTTCTAAGAAATACAGCCAGCACTACTAACCCCACCATCAATAGCGAAGAGAACAAATGTAATGCAGATTGTGTCCCACGTAGTCATTTCATGATAAGTTTTTTTTTTTTCAAGGTTTGGAATTGCACGTTTTATAAAAATTAATTTGATGTGTTTATGTGAGGTTAAAAATAATTTTTGAAAAATAAAAAAATATTTTAATGTATTTGTGATAATGTTAAAAATTAAAAAAAAATATATTTTAGTATATTTTCAAATAAAAAATACTTTAAAAAACAATCATTGTTTTACTTTAAATTATCCCATTAATAATTTCTCTAACCATCAATCTTGGTAAAAAGACAAAAAAAAAATTATAAAAGGTATAACTTAACTCGTCAGACTTTGAGTTTGTTTCTTAGAAGTTACTAATTCGAGAATTACTAGAGACTTATATGGTTATTAAGTTCAAAATCTTAAAGGATTAGTCGATATACACTTAAGATGACCTGAATAACTACTATTAAAAAAAAAAAAAAAAAGGATAAGGAGAAGAGAACTTCTGCTTTTCTTCCTGCCCCATGATTACGAGTGTTCGGGTAAGTTGGTATATTTTTAAAAAATATCGCTTATGTTCTGCACAATCAATCAAAATAAGTTCTAAACTTTAAAAATTGGCAAAAGCAAGAGGGGATTAGCTCTTGGAAAGCGAAACTTGACAAATATTCTCTTCTCTTGTCCCGACTTTGGAAATGAAAGATCCGAGTCTGGAAGAAGTCCCTTCCTAGCATCTAAGAGAACATCCATCTGCATAAATATGGACCGAATCAAACGCAGACTTTTTTTTTTCTAGACTTAAGACTAGCAAGTTGCATAGACTAAGACTTTTTTTTTTCTAGACTTAAGACTAGCAACTATTCTCTTGTCAAGTACCTTCCTAGCATCTAAGAGAACATCCATCTGCATAACTATGGACCGAATCAAACGCAGACTTTTTTTTTTCTAGACTTAAGACTAGCAAGTTGCATAGACTAAGACTTTTTTTTCCTGTTTTTTTTTTTTTCCAAACGAAGGCGATTTCATCCAATAATACTTCGCTGGCATTCCCTGAAAATTCAGCATCAGTGGCTTCTTTGACGACTGGTCAGACAATAGCTAAAAATATAAAAGGCAGACTCGCGCGTAGCCGTAGGTAATTTAATTTACCCAAAACAGCTTTGGTAAAAGAAACATTAAACACTACCAGTAGATTTTCAATTGAGAAAATTAGAGGTTACGGTTTATATTATCAATAACCCATTGAAATGCTTAAGAATAAATACTAATATTTAACAATTTAATTACAGCTTATCATCATCCTGATAGCATTCCAGCACAGATCCCTCTACTTCTTAAAATCGTTTTGTATGTTGTCAGCTTAAAAAAATTAATTTAATAAACATCTAAGTTATTTTCCTCTTTTCATTCACTGAGGTTACTAAAAAAAATAAAAAATTTTATTATTTTAATATATTTTTAAATAAAAAATATTTAAAAAAGAATTTGTACATGCTCTATTAACTCTAGGAAAAAAACAAAAAGAAGACGCCCTTACATGTCACAAAATCATTTTCTGACATATTGTTAGGAGTGCTCGACACGTTTGTTTACAAAGTCATATTTTGTTATGAGGACACTATCGTTCGACTTGATTTTAAATCTTATTTAGAAGTGTTATATATTTGTTTTTTAAAATATTTTTTATTTAAAAATATATTAAAATAATTTATTTTAAATTACTTTAAACATAACACATTAAAACAATTTAAAAATATTAAAAAAATTAAAAAAAATTAATTTTTTTAAAATATTTTTAAAATATAAAAGCAAATATTATTTTTTTATAATCATGGGTGTCAGAACCAGTTTACACAAATCCCTCAAAGTCCTAAAGTTAACGAACATTCTAGTTGGAAACACTAACTAATACTAATTTAATATTAATAAAATAAAATAAAACTATTTTTTTTATATACTTCCTCTAGTTTCATAATCATATAAATATCTTTTCAACACAATTTAAGTCTGAAAAGATCTTGGAGACCATCAAAACTTACACAACTTAAGTTTGAAAAAATCTTGGAGACCATCAAAACTTAAAAGCCAATATCTTTTAGGAAATAGATTCTTATTTGAAAAGTATATAACCGCATTGAAAAGCTAACAGTAACCCGTCGATTTGAAATTCATTGGTATAGTTTCCAATCCCAATCACAAATGGCCGTCAGATTTGACTTGAAGCCTGATACAATAAAGTAAGGTACTGAATTTCTGGATTAACTTGGTGCCTCGGGCATGTGCCAATCACAAATGGTATTTGGAGAAGTTAGGATATATATAAATACTGGATTTACTTGGTGTCTGCTTGAATTAGAAGTCCAGCTGTCTGATATGTATAGCTGATTCAAAAAACGCAATATTTTCTTTTGCCATGTCTCGCGTAGCAATAAACATTGATGAAAACTGGATCCCGGGAGATCACATGGCAAATGCAATGATAGATAGTCAGTTATATGAGTATGTGAAGCACGACAATGTTGAGGAATTTAAAAGCCGCGTCGAGCAACATTTAACAGAGAAGCTAGTGACTCCCTGTGGGAATTCATTACTTCATGTAGCCGTATGCTATGGAAGTGACAGGATTACAGCTTATCTGGCTGAAACGTTTCCTTCTCTAATCACCATCCAAAACAGCCAGAAGGACACAATCCTTCATCTTGCTGCCAAGGCCAGTCATACAATTAAATCTCTTGTGGAATCGAATCCGACTTTGATCACGAAGAAAAATACAAAGGGAAACACTCCTTTGCATGACGCAGTGATCACCGGTAACAAAGACCTTGCCAAACTCCTGGTTTCCACGGATCCAGAAGTGGCCTATTACAACAACAATAATGGCAAGTCTCCTTTATATCTGGCTGTTGAGAATGGCAATAAGAACGGGATACTTGATGATCTCTTGAAATTGGGAGCTTCAATTCCTAAAAATAGAAAAGATGGTGATTCCCCACCAGAAGGAAAGTCCCCTGTTCATGCTGCCATCAAGCAACGTAACAGAGGTGATCACAATTTCATTACTCACTAGAAAATGAATTACATACAAACAATTGTTGCAAAGCTATCATCTTTATATTCATTTGAAACATTTTCTTTTGATTTTCAGATATTTTGGAGAAAATTGAAAAGGCAAAGCCGGAGCTATTACGTCTCACCGAGGAAGAGTTGGGAAATTCACTGCATTATGCATCATCCATAGGTTTTCTCGAAGGAGTTCAATTCCTATTAAAGAAGTTTCACGATGGTGCTTATGAAACAAACCTTGAAGGCAACTATCCTATCCATGTAGCATGCAAAAGTCACTCTGTAGATGTAGTGAAGGAATTTCTTGATAGATTCCCATATCCAAAAGAATTCCTCAATAAGAAAGGGCAGAACATTCTTCATGTAGCGGCCAAATATGGAAATGACAGTGTGGTTTGGTACATACTCAAACAGGACCAGAAGCTCGTCGCACCGCTGCTAAATGCGATAGATGAGGATGGAAATACACCTTTGCATTTGGCAGCAAGTTATGGCCATTGCATGGCTACATTTCTTCTTGTGCGTGACAATCGCGTTGAACATTTCATTGTTAACAATAGAAACTGGACACCATTTGAGTTGGCTGAAGAAGTTTCCAAAAGAACTGAAGAGATATACATAAAAACAGATGAAATGGTATGCTATTAATTTGATCATCATTTATCGAGCTACAAAATTCTATATATTTTAGGAGTATTACTGTTTTAATATTTTGGTACCTGGGCTTCCTCTTTGTTGCCAGCGTGCCCAGGAACGAAGGCAGTTTGATTCAAAGAACAGTACCCCTGCGCACGAGATCAAGGTATTTACGTTTAGGATTATGATAAGTTTTTTTATTTAAGAAACAATATTTTTTATAAAATACTATCCAAAAAAAAAAGAGGATGGATTAATAAAAAAAAATTTTTTTTTTTATAAAATAGATATCTTTTATATCTTTATTTCAATAAAATCATGAAAAGTTTTGTCCATATTTATTACTTTAATTGCTTTTAGTTTTTATGGAATATTTTAATTGATTTAACAAGTCTATAAATATTTATTTTTTTTCAAGAAAATCATCAATTCATTATTCTTTTATTTTTTAATTAAAACTTATTTATAAGATTATGATAGGTTGTTATTAAAAAAAACAAAACAATTTTATAAAAACATTAGTAAAAAAAATGGAACGTATTAATAAGGAAAATGGTTTTGATTAAAAAAAAATATAGATACCTTTTTTTTTTATTTCAAATCAATTTAAATTATTTGTTTTATCCTATAGAATTTAAATTATTTATGAAAATCAATTTTTATTGTCATGTAATGAAATAAAAAAAAATAAAAGTATCTCGCAGCACAAAATAAAAAATCTTCAAATATATATATATATATATATATATATTAGCTTCTGTTTCTGTGTTAGTTAACACTATCAATTACTCTTTCTCTATATTTTATAGGATTATATAATTTTCAATTTATTCTATATATTAAATACACACATCAATTTCTAAGTTTCCATATAAATTTTTTTATGATGTTCATGATTCATGCACATTCTTTTTTATATTAACAATTAACTTAGAATTCTACTGTTGGTACTTGGCTTGTATTCGCAAAATTTGTGAGCCTAAACTGTACTTTAGCTTAATTATCTCATCTAATCTCAAATGACTAGCTTTTTCTCAAACATGAACTGATCGCCAGTTTCAGTTGCTTAGATTGTTGTCAAGAGAGAGAGAGAACAACACTGCATATTAATATAATATATATATATATATATATTTTTTTTTGACAGGGAAAAGAAGTTGATACAAATAAGATAGATAAAAAAGAGCCATCACCAAAGGACGAAATAGTGATTGGGTATTTTCACTTGGTATTAATGCTTTTCTTCTTTCCTTTTTTTTTCCCCTTTCCATCCCTAATCTTTTAAACTTCTAGTTCAAGCCCAATTGATTTAATTTACTTGTTCTGGGAAAGGCATTTGAAGGTCAATGCTTTTGGATGCAATTGAGGAAGTGCCAAGAACTCATTAAACAATTAAGTTTTTAATTTCCCCCGTGCTATATATGCAGGTGATAACATTATCGATCTTATTCTTCAATGCCTGCCCTAAGAAATCCCTCAAGGAGCTTTTCCCTGTTACTCGACTACCCATGTCACGAGCAAGAGAGGAAACAAAGACCATGACAGGGAATCTTCTAGTGGTAGCAGTGCTTGTTGCTGGTGTAACCTTTGCGGGTGTTATAGAAATACCGCCACAATTAAGGGATAACAATAACTCAAGTGATCGTCGTCATGAATTTCACAGCACTTATACTGCCTCCCATTACAGCACTTATGAGACTATTCTTCTGCTTTGTTATTTATTTCTCGATGCGGGGGCTTTATCTATCTCTCTGGTGGCAGCTCTATTCCTTCTTTTGCCACTCGTTCATTATCCCACATTTCAAATCTCTGCAGTTGGGTTTTCAATATTCATGGTTTGTTCGGCTATTTACATGATGTTCGGGGCATTCCTTGTTTCTGTGAGCATAGCATTCACAGGATCCCATCTTTGGTTGTTAACAATCATCATTACAGGGGTGGCCGTTGCTTTTCCTTCGATTATTTCGCTATATTTCAACAAAGTTCGTCTACAGGTTCTCTTGCACTATTTCTACTACAGCCTTTTTTTATTGTTTATCTACATTAGGCGCTGGTGGCTGCCTAATAAACTCTCTGATCTCAAGAGAAAGCACAATCTTTAGTAAGATCAGAGGTCCGGATTTTGGGATCGATAACATCTTGGATTGTGTCTGTCTAGCGATTGTGCATGGTAATAATTTGAACTTGTAATAACTCTCGAGTTTCCTATTGAATGTATGCGCACTTCTACTTTTTTGTTTTTTTTTAAGCATGCATTTACGATATTGATTCTTGAATTAAATCAAATATTCAAATTAAGATATCAACAGCTTGGTTGGTCTTAACAGTATTAAAATGGCCGTCCCAAAATCATTGACACGTTGCATTACGATAAAATCAACAAGCATCATCCCATCCCTGCTTTAGTTTGAATCAATAAGGTTCACAGGTTCAAGGCATTTGCTTTAGATTTTCACCCTTGAGTAGATAAAAAGAGAACTGCAGGATTTTTTTTCAAGGTAAAAGAACAAGCAATTTCAAAAAAGGTTTTGTTCTAAGAAATACAGCCGACACTACTAATCCCATCATCCATAGTTTTAAAACCCGGCTCAGCCCGGCGGGTTGACCCGGGACCCGGCCGACCCGGGGCTGGAACCGGGCCGGGATGAAAAAAAATAGGGGAAGGAAAAACCTAGTGCAACCCGGTTGACGCGGCAAGATCTGGTCAAAAACCTGGTTGCAACTCGTTGACTTTTGTTTTTTTACTAAAACGATGTCGTTTTGATTTTTTTTTTAAAAGAATTGACCGGGGCGACTCAGTGACCCGGTCAAAACTTGAAACCCGGGCCTTGGACCGGGACGGGTCTAAAAACTATGCCACCATCAATAGCGAAGAGAACAATATAATGCCGCATGTTTTATAAAAATTAATTTAATATATTTATAATGTTAAATAATATATTTATCTTATTTTATTAATTAAGAGTAGAATAATATTCTTCGCTTGGTCTATATATAATATTTTTGTATTTAGGTTAAACAATGTATTTTTAGCATAAACAAATTAAGAAGAATTCTAATATTTAGGTTAATTGAATTACTTTAACATATATAATATAAAAATTAATTTTTAAAAAATAAATACTAATAATTAGCAATTTAATTACAGCTTATCATCATCCTGATGGCATCCCAGTACAGATCCCTCTGAGTCTCAAAATCCTTTTGTATGTTGTCAGTTTTAAAAAGTTAATTTTATAAACACCTAGGTTATTATATATCCTCTTTTCATTTTTCTCTTCATTCACCAAGGTTACTATAAACTTTTGCATGAAATTCTTAAATCATGTCATATAATAATGCAGCCACTAAAATACTGTCATGTTATCACATAATATTATAAGTGTGGTAGTAATTGTTTTCAAATTATTTTTTACTTTGAAATGCATTAAAATAATATTTTATTATTTTAAAAAATTATTTTTAATATTAGCACATCAAAATAATATGAAAACACTCAAAATATTAACTTAAAACAAAAAAATTTATATATTTTTTTAAATATTTTTAAAACACAAAAAAATAAACAACTTCGTAGTAGAGCGCTCGACAACCTCTAGTCATACCTAAATTGCCTCCATATAAATTAGTTTATTTACCAAAAATAAATTCTTAAAAAGGTTATTTGCACGCACCCTTTCTGTCTATTGACATAGTTTTTTTTTTTTTTTAATTTCTTGTGTGTGTTAAATATCTAAGTTGTCCAAACACTGAAACCTAATACCACCATACTGAATAGAGGTTTTTTTCTTCGATTAGAGATCATTAGAATACGTCAATTTAACATTGAAAAAAATAATAATATCTCAATTACTTTTTTATGAAAAAATAAATATCTCAATTCCTTTAGGACCCTTAACAATTAGGAATTTTTAGTTTGTGAAACTATAAACCTTGTTACGATTAAGTGTGTATTTAACAATGCAGTATATGATATTTTTGTAAATATATATTTTAATTAAAAATACATTAAAATTATATATTTTTTTAATTTTTTAACATCAACATAGCCATTTAAAAAATACTATAAAAAAACATTGATTTAATATATTTTTACATAAAAAAACAATTTAAAAAGTATTTTAAAAAATGAGTGCAACAACATTACTAAATTATAAATAGCTAAAAGGAATCACTGTTTTACTATGGATTGCACGGTCGGTCCACAGTAAAACACTGATTTCTTAGGCGTTTTTTTTTTAAGTTGTCTAAGTTTTTTTAGCTGTTTTTTTATGCTTTTTGGGATTTTTTTTGCTTCTTTCTTTGTTTTTTTTTTAATTAATTTTTTTCGTTTAGTTTAGTTTGTTAATGTTAAATTTTTTTCTATTTAGTTATTAGACTTTCATGACACATATCCCGAGTTTCACGGGTTAACCTGGTTTCACGGGTGAACCTAGTTAATTCCGGGTTGACCCCTCAATTTTTGTGTAGTCCACAGTAAAACACTGATTCCTTAGGCGGTTTTTTTTTTAAGTTGTCTAAGTTTTTTTTAACTATTTTTTATGTTTTTTGGGATTTTTTTGCTTCTTTCTTTGTTTTTTTTAATTAATTTTTTTTATTTAGTTTAGTTTGTTAATGTTAAATTTCTTTTTATTTAGTTATTAGACTTTCATGACATATATCCCGAGTTTCACGGGTTAACCTGGTTTCACGGGTGAACCCGGTTAATTGCAGGTTGACCCGTCAATTTTTTTTTTAATTATTTTCATAAATATTTTTGTTTAATTTAGTTTGTTAATGTTAAAATTTTTTTTATTTAGTTATAAGACTTTCATGACACAAATACTGAGTTTAACAGGTTAATATGGTTTGACGAGTTAACTAGGATTTTTTTTTCTTTTTAATTAATTTTTTTGGTTTAGTTCAGTTTGTTAATGTTCATTTTTTTTATTTAGTTACCTGACATTCATGACACGCATCACGGGTTTAACGGGTTAACTTGATTTGACGAGTTAACCTGAATTTTATTTTATTTTTTGCTTTTTTTTCTTTTTAATTATTTTTTTCGTTTAGTTTAGTTTGTTAATGTTAAATTTTTTTCTATTTAGTTTTTTTTCTTCTTAGATGTTTTTTTCTTTTATTTTTTCTTTTTAATTTTATTTATTTAATTAATTTAGTTTATTAATATTAAATTTTTTTCTAAGTAGTTCTCGGCTGATGCCTTTAGTTTTTTTTTTATGCCTTTGACTGTGAACTGCACAGTGCAGTCCACAGTGAAAAGGTTGATGCCTTTTGTTTTTTTTTCTTTTTAATTAATTTTTTTCGTTTAATTTAAATTGTTAATGTTAAATTTTTTTCTATTTAGTTATCAAACTTTCATTACACGGATTCCAAGTTTGATAGGTTAACCTAGTTTGACGAGTTAACCCAGTTAATTCTAGGTTAACCCATTAATTTGTTTTTTCTTTTTAATTATCAAACTTTCACGATGCGAATTCAAGGTATGACGGGTTAACCTGGTTTGAAGGGTTAACCCAATTAATTCATATTTTTTTCTTTTTTTCATTAGTTTTTTTCTTCTTGTTGGTTTTTTTTCTTTTTAACTAATCTATTTAATTATCACACTTTTATGACATGACATTGCAGCTAGATCCACGTCCAATGCTATTGGGTCTGGTATTGCAGTCGAGACACTTTTATGCTAAGGGTTAACCCAAGTTTAATGTTATTATTAATATTATAAACATTACTCTTGGGTCAGGCGTTGCAACCAAACCTAAGACTTTTGGGTATAACTTTGTAAAAAAACCTAACACTTTTAGATCTTGACTATTTTTAAAATGCAAAAAATAATTGACCCGCGGCATCGCACGGGGCATGTAACTAGTGAAAGCTAAATGGGCTTCGAATTTGGTCATTTGATTCATGCATGACGCTGATTGATTTCCAAAATTTGTAATTTTTTGTTATTTTCTTAAAATCAACAGAGAAATTTTGGACAAAATCTGTCAAAAGTTAGTGATTAATTTGAGTTAACTGAGAAATTAGAAGGGTTTTTTCTTTTATTTTTGTAGTATATGAACTGATGTTATAATTGGTAATTGATTAGTATCATAAAATCATGCGGACCAATTGGATTTGGGGTATGTATCTGCTTCAAACGTTGATCTTGAGATTACTGGATTTACTTGACCAGTTGAACCCAATTAAATAATATAAGATAAAAACATAGTGCATGAGTATTGAATTACTTGGTGCCTACAACATGTACCAATCACAAATGACCGTCAGATTTGACTTAGAAGCCTGATACAATAAAGTAGGATAGTACTGAATTACTGGATTTACTTTGTGCCTCGGGCATGTGCCAATCACAAATGGTATTCGGAGAAGTTGGGATATATATATATATTAAATAATAAATAATAGTAAGATAATAAATGAGTAGATATTGAAATCAATAATATAACATTTTCATCTCTACGCGAGTTGCAAGTCATGGCGTGCTATCATGATGCTCCATTTTTCTTCTATAAAATGCCTTTTTTTAGTATATCATCACTCCAAATCTATCATCAGCAACAAACTAAGCAATCAACAATGGCCTTGTTAGACCAGAGTTTCTTTCATTACAGCCTCCTATCTTACTACCTCCTAGGACTCCCTACCTTCATTGCCCTAAGGTTCTTTCAATTCCCACATGGCAAGCACAACCGTCTAGGATGGGGCCCTACAATTCCTCCACCTTTGGCTTGGTTTATCATGGAAAGCCCCTCCATTTTGCTCCCCCTCATCCTCTTTCCCTTTGGCCAACACTTCACAAATCCCAAAGCTCTAGTTCTCATGTCTCCTTATCTCCTCCACTACTTCCACCGCACTTTCATCTACCCGCTTCGCATTTACCAGAGTACCTCTCACCAGAACACCAAAACCACTATTGGTTTCCCGTTGATTTTGACCTTCAACGGATTTTTGACTCAAGCATTGAATACTTACATACAGGCTAGGTGGGTTTCTCATTATAAAAGTGATTATGATAGTGATGGAGGTTTGTTTTGGTGGAAATTCTTTGGTGGATTGGTGGTTTTTCTGTGGGGCATGAGGATTAATATGTGGGCTGATACGGCTTTGTTGGTTTTGAAGAGGGAAAGTGGAGGATATAAGGTGCCAAGAGGAGGGTGGTTTGAGCTGGTAACTTGTCCTAACTACTTTGGAGAGATTGTGGAGTGGCTTGGATGGGCAGTGATGACTTGGTCATGGGCTGGGTTTGGTTTTTTCCTCTATACATGTTCTAACTTGGTGCCTAGGGCATGTGCCAATCACAAATGGTATTTGCAGAAGTTTGGAGAGGATTATCCCAAGAATAGAAAAGCAGTGATCCCTTTCCTCGTTTAGTTATTGATAGAATTGCGTAGAAGGAAGAATTTGAAGAAGAAGAAGAAGATATTATTAGCTGTTATGTTAATATCTATATATATGTTTGTATGTATGAACAATATAATTCAGTGATATAATGTTTCTAGTATTCCAATACCTGAGGAGCTTTTAATTAATTTAACTATTACAAAATATCAAAGGGGATCCTAGAAAAACAGAGGGAAAGTCTCCAAATAATCTCCATTAATCCAAAAATATTAGAGAAACACAAAATTTTGCATCAAATCATCAACAATGGCATCCTCCTTTGATTCATTCAACCCTGAAGGATATCAAAATGACCCCACAAAGCAGCATGTCCAACATGATTATGATGGCTGCATAGGTGATGACACATCATTCCCTGGGGCAACAGAACCATTGGCTCAAGAAAATTTCTCCAATGACAACAACATGCATTCTTCTGAGGTGTATGGGTTTGGTATGCCTTCTCCAAGTCCTGAATTTGCCTCAACTTTTGAGTCTGAGGTGTTTGAGACTAATGGTGGTGATGGTGGGGGTGATGATGGTTTTTTTGTTTCTGATGGGCCGCTTCTGCCTGAACTAGATGAAATGTTTGAGACTAAAATCTTGTTCTTGAGACATTGCCAATTTACTGAATCCCAAGTTTTTAGTTAGAACTGAAAGGGGTTTGAACTATCAAATTAAGTCTTCTTTTTTTTCACTGAAGAATTGATTGGTATAGAAAGCTGTCATTCAAAGGCTTTTTGAATGTCTTCTCGTAAAACAGTTAGAGTTCATCTTTCCATCAGTTCTTTTATTGTTCCCTGATTTTGGTTGATATGAAGCAACGAGAGTACTAAAACCTCTTTGATTTTTACATGCTGCTAATTTTGCATTACACCATACTTGTATTGCACCATGGCCAATTCAAAATCGTAATGTGAAAGAGGGCTTCTAATTGTTATAGGTTCATCGGAATATTGGCGAAATCTTCCAGACTAATGTTTGTTTTTTCTTGATCATCTATACTGTATTTCTCTAATTGTCTTTTTGACATCTTAGAGATGCTTTCAGCCTTCTTTTACGATCCTTTCTGATGAAAATGAACTAGAACAGACTATAATTTGCTGCAACAGATAGCTTTCTTTGATATGGTGAATTGTCAGTGCAGAGTTGCATGGTTTTTGTTTTGGCTGATCACATACATATATGAAGTGGAAGTTCAAAATCTTCTTATGTGTAGGGGATGATAAGCAAGGCATCATATGGATAAAAATTTGACATCTTATGCTAATGAAGATTTCACATACGTATTTTGCAGGCAGAATGCCCTCCATCTAGAGGAAAAGGAGAAAATAGAGAAGGAGATGATAAACCAGATTATCAATGAAGCTGAAGAGTATATACGGGCTGTTTATGAGAGAAGGCAGCAGAATTGTGAAACCAACAAAGCTCAGAACAGAGAAAGAGAGAAGGTAAAATTTCTGTAAAGACACTTTTCCAATGTTTCCTCCCTATTTCTTTCGACGTGCAGATCCGCACTCAAGTTTTCTACATTCCTTCCAGCTTTATTATGAGGTTAAACATATGGATGTGCTTTTCTGCAGCTGTACTTGGCAAACCAAGAGAAGTTTCACAAAGAGGCAGATAAACATTACTGGAAAGCCATTGCAGAGATCATTCCCCGAGAGGTGCCAAGTATTGATAAAAGAAGGGGTAGAAAAGCTGATGAAAAGAAACCTTCCATTGCTGTAATTCAGGGTCCAAATCCTTGAAAACCCACTGATATCTTAAGGATGAGGCAACTTTTCTTGAAACTGAAACAGAACCCTCCACCTCACATGTTGCATGCCTCCCCCTCCCACATCTGCCAAAGATGGAAAGGATGCGAAGGATGAAAAGAATGGGAAAGATGCCAAGGATGTGAAAGGTGAGAAAGATGGAAAGAGTGAAAATGAAGGGAAAGATGCCAAGAATGGAAAAAGTCCTACACAAATTGCTGCTGCTGCAACTGCCGACGAAAACAAGCCTGCTTCACCTTCTAAAGACATTGCCAAGAGCAGTTCACTTGACTCATCAAAATTAGATGCTCTTGTTGCTGCGGTTGCTGAAGGTGAGCAAGCTGCTGAAATTGAACCATCCACTGCTCGTGATGGCACCCCATAATTCTTTCTATCAATTCCTATTTGCCTTTTAAGCTCTCATTATGTTGAATGCGAACTAGCTCAGCTCTGTACATATGTTATCGAGCTTGTGGCATGGACTGTGGAGAGTTTCTTCCTACCTACAGGATGTATTAGGGTTCATATGCAAACTGAGGTGAAAATACTTCTTATTCTTAAAAATAAATAAATAAATATAATTTCATCATTTTGATGCTGGTGGCGTAAGTAATTTTTAATATTTATTTTTATGAATGTCATTTTGAACTTCAAATTTTTAATCCCTCTAACTTGATTTCTTATGGGCCAAGCATGAAAGCCCATGGACCATTGTCTGATTAAAACGGGCCTTGACTACAGCTTACAAAGTCCCGTCTAAGAATGAAAAAGCCCATGAATATTCATTGTAAGAGTAAGATGGTCCTTGAATAAAATCCGATGGATCATTGTAAGATTAAAATGGGCCAAGTGAGACAACAACCTGCAAAGGAGGCTTTAGATATTTTTAATTGGTCCCTCTACTTGTAAGAAATATTTAATTAGGTCCTTCAATTAATATACGGTTGCATTGTGTCCTTCTATAGCACTTAATATACGATTCGACAACAACTCCACTTAACAATGTTAAGGTGTCTTTTATCTTGCAAGAAAAAATAAATAAGAGTTGAGAAATAATTTTTTTCACGGTTTAATTTATGTTTCTGCAGGATGTATTTAGGATTATTTTGAATTGATATATTAATTATTAATATTATAAGGATGTTCATTAAAAATAAATAAAATTTTAGATCTAAAAACTCTATATAATTTTTTTATCATCATTGTGGTCTTGGTTGAAAACTAGCCTTGTAGATTTAAATGAGTGGATTTTTTTTTTTAAATTAAGCCAAGCGTGGTTGGCCACTTAGATCCAGATACCTAGTCTTTTTTTTACTTTAATATTTTTTCTTTGATTTAAATTTAATTGAGTTAAAATAGATTAATCAAATATATGTGTGAGATTTCTCTTTAATTATTCCTTGACTTCTCGTAATCGATGATACAAATATTTTTCTTTAATGTTTTCCAAATATTGACGGTTAAATATAAGGATCATTTCCTAGTGATGTAGTTCTAACCATGCTTGTTAGGAAGAGCACAATATTGACAATAGAACAAGCTTCTTTTGCTTGATAGAGTTAATTTCAAGCAAAATTATAGCAGGACAAAAAAGTGACCTATCTGTGTAACTAATTGTTTTTTTATAATGTTATTTATTTGTATTAAGGTATTTTAAGTTTTGCAATTACATGAAAATAGCTTGCTTAAAGTGATTTTTAGATTTGCCAATATTGAAGTTGCTCGTTACATCACCTCTACTATGTATATGATAAATGCTTATTGCCTAATGAAAAAAGTTTAAAGATTAGATAAATAATTTATAATTTGAGTTACTAGTGTTTTAAATTTGAAAATTAATCCATGTATAAAACCAATTAAATAGCAACAATGTTGTGGTGAAGAGAGTATGAGAAAATCACAGTGCAACTAGATAAGTTTAAATTAATTAATGTTATATTATTGTAAGCTTGTATTCTTTTATTTCCTTATTTAATTTCTATTTAACAAATTCTTGTACAAGATTGCATGATTTTTTGTATGATGCCTATAAATAGGCAATTAAAAAGGCCACCTCGGATGACCAAAAGAAGTGGAAAAACTATAAACCGAGGCTAGTAATTGGGCATTGTATCAACAATTTATGGTTTCAAAAACTTTTACAAAGCGTTCAAGATATATTAGGTACACAAAATAAAAATAAAGAAACTCATAGTTTGATGAGCAAGCACACCAGAGAAGCAATTCTACCATGCAAAGTGCCAAGTAAGAGTTCGTTGTTATAAATTTTATTATTTTTCTTGAAGTTTTAATTATGTATTTATTTGTGAGATCTTTAACAAAATACTTAGTTTAAAAAAAATAGCTTGGGCAAGAACTAACTCCATGAAGTTATACGAGAAAACTCATATTAAAAAAAGAGATATATGAAAAGGTAGAAAAAAATTGTTGATACAAAAGAGAATATTTGTTGTAAGTGTTTGATAGTTATCATTAGTTTAAAATTGTTTATTTGCGTGAATAATATGAAATTTAATTGAATTTAGGAATTTGTTTTATTTTTATTTTTATTTTGTATGAGATAAATAATCTAACATGATTGTGAAATTTGATGAAAACACTTTCACCCATGCTTCTCACGATTCTTAATTTGGCGAAAAACTCTAACTATAGGCACTAAGATGTAATTTTTTGTGCCTATTGAAAATAGTGCTGCATTTTTTTAGTTGTGTCAATTTTAGTCCTTATTGTTTCAATTTATTAAAATTGATAAAATAAAATCTTATTTTGCAAAATCAAATAGCAATCTAATATAGTTGTCTTTTTTTTTTTTTTTACATCCTGAATAAAATGTTGCACTCAAATTGAAAACAATTACATGTGTTAACACCATTGAAATAAAAAAGAATGAGGGACTAAAATGAATAACTTTTGCAGGGATGCAAAAAAGAGAGAGGCATTATTGAAGTCCCAAATAAACCTTAAATTTTAGTGCCATAGTGAAATGAATGATAAAAAAAGGTTTTGTTTTAGTTTATGTTATAATTGTTGTCGCACCCGACATCGACGACCTTTAAATTTTATGGGAAAAGAACAGATTCTGGCATCTTGTTCTTAGAGGAAAAAGGTCTGGTTTAAGAAGTCGCTACCTAGTATTATGGTTACTAAAAACCTTAACTGGTTAACAGAGATTCTAAGATATAAAACTGATTACGCAAAATAAAAGATACCTAGTAGATTGCATTGCTAGTTTTATTTTAAATTATTAAGGATTTATTGTATTATGCTTTTGATAGTCTGCTTATAATATTTCTGACTCTGGTGCCAGTGAATATTCAACTACAAATATGACGTTAGTAAATATTATATAAAAAATGTATGATATCCCTGACTTTGATGTCAGTAAATATTGAGGGATCATAATAACTCTCAATTATAGTATCAATATTCATAACTCTGATTTTAATGAATATATACCAAGATTACTCTTAATTTTAGCATTAGTAAATATAAATATTTATGGCTCTTACGTCAGTACATAAATAAATAAAATTTAAAATAGATTTTGTAAGATTATCTAATTGCTTCAAGTACGACACTTGGAATAGGATTTTGAAGTCCAAGTAAGTTCTTAGTGAAAGCTGGATGCTGTAAAAACGGGACACTACACAAGACATTAACCCAATCAACCTGTGTTAATTTTCAATCCAGATTTAATAACTATGATTATAAGGATACCAACCTCATATGTAACAGCTAAGGTAGTTGAAGACTGTTAGCTAAGGCATTACGTATGTCTGGTGGAGATCATATTCACTCTGGTACCGTAGTAGGTAAACTTGAAGGGGAAAGAGACATAACTTTGGGTTTTGTTGATTTACTGTGTGATGATTTTGTTGAAAAAGATCGAAGTCGCGGTATTTATTTCACTCAAGATTGGGTTTCTCTACCGGGTGTTCTGCCTGTGGCTTCGGGGGGTATTCACGTTTGGCATATGCCTGCTCTAACCGAGATCTTTGGAGATGATTCCGTACTACAATTCGGTGGAGGAACTTTAGGGCACCCTTGGGGAAATGCACCTGGTGCCGTTGCTAATTGAGTAGCTCTAGAAGCATGTGTACAAGCTCGTAATGAGGGACGTGATAACTATGATTATAAGGAATAAATAAAAACTAAATCTTCTTCATAAAAAAAACAAAAAAACGGGTCATGGTAACTGTTAGCTGATCATGAATGCCCTACAAAGTTTTTTTTTTTTTTTAATGGAATCAAATAGGTGATATAAATGGATAAGCTTCAATTTTATATAATTTTATTAATTATTTAGTAATACTATTTTATTTACTTTTATCACGCCTGCTTCCTTGCTTTTTATTTTTTAACTTTTCATTAATTAACTATAAATTAAAAAAAGAAGAGAATTTTACTGTACCTATTCCCACTCATCACTATTCATTGAATAGTGATTTGCTTTGCTTTGCCTTTTTTTTTTTTGGCAATCAATGGGGTTTTTTTTTTATTTTATTCTTTAATATTAAATTAATTTTTTTTATTGAGTTATAAACACATGCAATAAATGCCATTTGCCAATGAATTTGCAAATTTAATGCTCTCATTAACATGACTAAAGGAGAAAGGTCAAAATCTGAATCATTCATAAATATCAAGTTCTTGCTCCAGTGGGGCTTAAATTGGCTTACAATGAACTAGATAACTGGAGAAATTTACCTTAACTGCCTTGACAAGTGTAAGAGCAATCCCAGGTGCTCCATGACACCAATGCACAAGAACATCCCTCTTGCGATCTTCTTCACTAGTAGAGTAGTTGCCGCTGGGAAAGCAGTTATTGATCATGTATTTAAGGGTGCCCTTGACATCCTCAAACTCATCAGGTTTCAGCTCTACATCCAATGAAACATTCATAATACCTGCCAATCCATGGTTTACTAATCAAACATTTAAAAAAATATTTTAATATATTCTCAAATATAAAACACTTTAAAAAACAACCATGGTCTTACTTTAAATTACCCCGTTAATAATCTCTATGACCATCAATCTTGGTAAAAAAGCAAAAGAGAATTCTAAGGGGTGTAACTCAACTCGTCAGATCTTGAGTTTGTTTCCTAAATGTCACCAGTTCGAGGATCACTAAAGATTTATATGGTCGTTAACTTAAAGATTTTAAATGATTAGTCGAAATGCACGTACCTGATCCGGATATCTATTAAAAAAAAAGGCAAAGGAGAAGAGAACATCTGCTTTTTCTTCCTGCCCCATGATTACGAGTGTTCGGGAAAGTTAGTATATTTTTAAAAAATGTCGCTTATGTTCTGCACAATCAATCAAAATAAGTTCTACACTTTAAAAATTGGCTAAAGCAAGAGGGGATTAGCTCCTGGAAAGCGAAACTTGACACCTATTCTCTTCTCTTGTCCCGACTTCGGAAATGAAAGATCCGAGTCTGGACGAAGTACCTTTCTAGACTTGAGACTAGCAAGTTGCGTAGACTTAAGACTTTTTTTTCTGTTTTTTTTTCCAAACGAAAGCGATTTCATCCAATAATACTTCGCTAGCATTGCCTGAAAATTCAGCATCGGTGGCTTCTTTGACGACTGGTCAGACAATAGCTAAGAATATAAAAGGCAGACTCGTAGGTAATTTAATTTACCCAAAACAGCTTTGGTAAAAGAAACATTAAACACTACCAGTAGATTTTTAATTGAGAAAATTAGAGGTTACCAGTAGATTTTTCCTCGTAGCTAACAAATATTTATTTTTATTTTTCAAGAAAATCATCAATTCATTATTATTTTATTTTTTAATTAAAACTTGCTTGTAAAATTATGAGAAGTTGTAATTAAAAAAAACAATGATTTTTATAAAAACATTTGTCAAAAATAAAAAAAACGGTTTTTTTTTAAATATGTAGATAACTTTTGTTATTTTTATTTTAAATCAATTTAAATAAATGTTTTAATCCTATAAATTTTTTTTTATGAAAATAAGTTTTATAGTTATATAATTAAATTAAAAAATTAAAACTGTCTTGGCAACGAGATCAAATATCTTCATGTGTATATATCTTTCAATTTTCTACTTTAGCTTTTATTTAACACTAACAACTCTTTTTATATTTTATTAAATCATATAATTTTTAATTTATTCTATTAAATACACCCATTAACCTTCAAATTTCCATTTAATATTTTTATGACACATTCATGGTACATGTTTATTAATGTTTTTAATATATTAAAAAGTAATTTAAAATCCTATCCACAATATAGCGCGAGTGACTTCGCCCAAAAAAAAATATATTAACATATAATTATTATTTTTTGGGAGAAAGTAGTTGATTCAAATAAGATAGATACAAAAAAAGGATCACCAAGGGACGAAATAAAGGTTGTGTATTTACTATTGGTATTATTGCTTCTTCTTTTTTTCTTGCCATCCCTAATCTTTTAAACTTCTAGTTCAAGCCCAATTGATTCAACTTGTTGTGGGAAAGGCATTTGAAGGCCAATGCTTTAATTTGGATGCAATTGAGGAAATGCCAAGAACTCATTAAAACAATGAAGTTTTTTTTCCCCTTTCTATGCAGGTGATAACATCATCCATCTTATATATACTTCAATGCCCGCCCTAAGAAATCCCTATTTGAGCTTTTCCCCGTTACTCTACAGCCAATGTCACGAGCAAAAGAGGAAATAAAGAGCATGGTAGGGAGTCTTCTGGTGGTAACAGTTCTTGTTGCTGGTGTAACCTTTGCAGGTGCTATACAATTGCCACAATTAAGGGATAACAATAACTCTAGTGAATTCAACACCACTTATGAGAATCTTCTGTGTGGTTATTTATTTCTTGATGGGGGGGCTTTATCTACCTCTCTGGTGGCAGCTATAATCCTTCTCTGGTCAAACTTTAATTATCCCAAATTTCAAATCTCTGCAGCTGAGTTCTCAATCTCCATGGTTTGTTCGGCAATTGTCATGATATTCGGAGCATTCTTTTTTTCTGTGAAAATAGCATTGCTAGGACATGGTGGGTTGTTAACAATCATCATCAGGCATTCCTAGTTTTTCCTTGGATTATCCCGCTATATTTCAACAAAGTTCTTCTACATGTTCTCTTGCACTATTTCTACTACAGCCTTTTTTAAGTGTTTATCTACAGTAGCTGGCGGCTGCCTAATAAACTCTCTGATCTCAAGAGAAAGCACCATTAGTAAGATCAGAGGTCAGGATTTTGGGATCGATAACATCTTGGATTGTGTCTGTCTACCGATTGTGGTAAAAATTTGAACCTGTAATAACTCTCGAGTTTCCAATTGAATGTATGCGCACTTCTACTCTTTTTTTAAGCTTGCATTCACTAGACTCCTTTTGTTGTTGTTGGATTCAGTTAAAAAAATTAAATCAAATATTCAAATTAAAATATTGTTATTTGTGGAAGTTTGAGAATAATTGGGTGGCTTAACTTATTGGTTAATTAAAATTTTATATATATATATATATATATATATATATATATAATATGCCTATAATGTTTCTTATATAAATACATTAAAAAGCTCCTTCAAGTTATGGATTGAGAATCAACTTGAAACTTGAATCGAAAAATAATAAACGAAGCAGTAAAAAACAACTTAGTAAAAATATCTTCAAATTAATCGTGAGAAGGGATAAAACAAATCTGAATTAAAACACCTCACCCAGTTAAAATCTGAATTAATAGTAAAATCAACAAACATCATCCCATCCCTGCTCTAATTTGAATCAATAAGGTTAATAGGTTCAATTAGGCATTTGCTATAGATTTGACATCACCCTTGAGTAGATTAAAAGAGAACTGCAGGATTTTTTTCAAGGTAAAAGAACGTGCAATTTCAAAAAAGGTTTTGTTATAAGAAATACAGCCAACACTACTACCCCACCATCAACAGAAGAGAACACAATAATGCAGATTGTTTTCAAGCTTTGAGACTATCATAGAAGTGGTTTTTTAAAGGGGCTTTAAATGATGACCACCTTGCCACACCGTCTTGTCATTAGTACTGATCGCGGGGCTTCTTTCATCACGAGGCTTCTCTCTTTATTGAATGGCCATTTCGGCCTCGTTCTTGTCTGATATTGATAATACAGAGGAAATAAAAGAAGCCAAGCTAGAGTAGAAAAGGCATGCATGATAGGATAAGAATAAAATATCTTTTGGAGATGATTCCATGAACAGTAATGACAAGACGGTTCAACAAGGTGGTCATCATTATCTAAAAGAACCACTTCTATGATAGCCTCAAAGCTTGCAAAAAGTTGCAAAAGATAGGGTGAAAGGTCGCAACAGGAACAGTCTGAAATGCAAGCTTGAAAATGATGTCAAATCCTGAGCAAATGTCATGAACCTTGAAACATTATTGCATCAAATTAGAGCAAGGGGGGACGATGTTTGTTGACTTTAGCGTATATGCAACGTATCAATGCTTGGCGATATCCTTTTTCTTGTTTTAAGGGGTGATTTTGGGACGGCCATTTTAACACTGTTAAGACCAACCAAGTTGATATCTTTAATTATTCAAATTAAAGACATTGTTGGCCTAAATTGTTTCATTTATGGACGAAGGACAACAATATTAAAGCTAGGATATCATTTGGTTCTGGAACTTGTATCGGTTCCATCTAATCTAAGACTTCTTTCACTTCATCCCTTGTAAAATCTTCATATAAGTGAGAATTCATATCATTTGTGGCTCGCCCTAAACATTCTCAATCACCTTATCAACTCGATCCTGCTACTTGAGAATAAAACACAACTCTGGATTTGTCTTTGGTGCTTATCAAACCTGGCTCCTTGTGATTATTTCAACCATATTGTCCACCTTTCTGATTTTGTTTGTCCCAAAACCGTTGTTCATTATCAAGATTTCTAATTATTAATTTTGTTTCTGTGTTAGTTAACACTATCAACTCTTTCTCTATATTTTATAGGATTATATAATTTTCAATTTATTATATATATTAAATACACACATCAATTTCTAAGTTCCCATTTAAATTTATTTATGATGTTCTTTTTTATATTAACAATTAACTTAGAATCCTACCGTTGGTACTTGGCTTGTGTTCGCAAAATTTGTGAGCCTAAAACTGTACTTTAACTTAATTATCTCATCTAATCTTAAATGACTAGCTTTTTCTCAAACATGAACTGATCACCAGTTTCAGTTGTTTAGATTGTTGTCTAGCCATAGCACAGAGAGAGAGAACAGCACTACATATTAACATATAATATTTTTTTTTACAAGGAAAAGAAGTTGATACAAATAATTAAGATGAATGAAAAAGAGGCACCACCAAAAAACGAAATAGTGGTTGAGTGTTTTCACTTGGTATTATTGCTTTTCTTCTTTCCTTTTTTTTTCCCCTTGCCATCCCTAATCTTTTAAACTTCTAGTTCAAGCCCAATTGATTTAACTTGTATACCATTATATTAAAAAAATCTAAATCATTCCAGAAAATTACTTGTTCTGGGAAAGGCATTTGAAGGTCAACGCTTTTGGATGTAATTGAGGAAGTGCCAAGAACTCATTAAACAATTAAGTTTTTTTTTTCCGTGCTATATATGCAGGTGATAATATATTCTCAAATAAAAAACACTTTAAAAAATAACATTGTTTTACTTTAAATTACCCCATTAATAATCTCTTTGACCATCAATCTTGGTAAAAAAACAAAAAAAAAATTCTGAGGGGTGTAACTCAACTCGTCAGATTTTGAATTTATTTTTTAAATATCACCAGTTCAAGAATCATTAGAGGTTTATATAGTCGTTAACTTTAAGGTTTTAAATGATTAGTTGAGATATTCGGATATCTGTTAAAAAAAACAAAAAGGCAAAGGAGAAGAGAACATCTGCTTTTTCTTCCTGCCCCATGATTACGAGTGTTCGGGTAAGTTAGTATATTTTTAAAAAATGTCGCTTATGTTCTGCACAATCAATCAAAATAAGTTCTACACTTTAAAAATTGGCTAAAGCAAGAGGGGATTAGCTCCTGGAAAGCGAAACTTGACACCTATTCTCTTCTCTTGTCCCGACTTCGGAAATGAAAGATCCGAGTCTGGACGAAGTACCTTTCTAGACTTGAGACTAGCAAGTTGCGTAGACTTAAGACTTTTTTTTCTGTTTTTTTTTCCAAACGAAAGCGATTTCATCCAATAATACTTCGCTAGCATTGCCTGAAAATTCAGCATCGGTGGCTTCTTTGACGACTGGTCAGACAATAGCTAAGAATATAAAAGGCAGACTCGTAGGTAATTTAATTTACCCAAAACAGCTTTGGTAAAAGAAACATTAAACACTACCAGTAGATTTTTAATTGAGAAAATTAGAGGTTACCAGTAGATTTTTACTCGTAGCTAAGAAATATTTATTTTTAATTTTCAAGAAAATCATCAATTCATTATTATTTTATTTTTTAATTAAAACTTGCTTGTAAGATTATGAGAAGTTGTTATTAAAAAAAAACAATGATTTTTATAAACAAATTTGTCAAAAAAAAAAAGAAAATGGTTTTTTTTTTAAATATGTAGGTAGATACCTTTTGTTATTTTTATTTTAAATCAATTTAAATAAATGTTTTAATCCTATAAATTTTTTTTTATGAAAATAATTTTTATAGTTATATAATTAAATAAAAATATTAAAACTGTCTCGGCAACGAGATCAAATATCTTCATGTGTATGTATTTTTCAACTTTCAACTTTAGCTTTTATTTAACACTAACAACTCTTTTTATATTTTATTAAATCATATAATTTTTAATTTATTCTATTAAATACACCCATTAACCTTCAAATTTCCATTTAATATTTTTATGATACATTCATGGTACATGTTTATTAATTTTTTTATATATTAAAAACTAATTTAAAATCCTACCCACAATATAGCATGAGTGACTTCGCAAAAAAAAAAAAAAAAACAACAACTGCATATTAACATATAATTATTAATTTTTTTTTAGGAGAAAGTAGTTGATTCAAATAAGATAGATACAAAAGAGGCATCACCAAGGGACGAAATAAAGGTTGTGTATTTACTATTGGTATTATTGCTTCTTCTTTTTTCCTTGCCATCCCTAATCTTTTAAACTTCTAGTTCAAGCCCAATTGATTCAACTTGTTCTGGGAAAGGCATTTGAAGGCCAATGCTTTACTTTGGATGCAATTGAGGAAGTGCCAAGAACTCATTAAAACAATGCAGTTGAGTTCTCAATCTCCATGGTTTGTTCGGCAATTGTCATGATGTTCGGGGCATTCTTTTGTTCTGTGAGAATAGCATTGCTAGGATCCCATGGTGGGTTGTTAACAATCATGGTTGAAGTGGTGGCCGTTATGTTTTTCCTTGCTCAGGCATTCCTTGTTTTTCCTTGGATTATCCCGCTATATTTCAACGAAGTTCTTCTACGGGTTCTCTTGCACTATTTCTACTACAGCCTTTTTTTAGTGTTTAATAAACTCTCTGATCTCAAGAGAAAGCACAATCTTTAGTAAGATCAGAGGTCGGGATATTGGGATCGATAACATCTTGGATTGTGTCTGCCTACCGATTGTGCATGGTAATAATTTGAACTTGTAATAACTCTTGAGTTCCCGATTGAATGTATGCGCACTTCTAATTTATTTTTTTTTCTTAAGCATGCATTTACTAGACTCCTTTTGATGTTGTTGGATTGAGTAAAAAAAAATTAAATCAAATATTTAAATTAAAATATTGTTATTTGTGGAAGTTGAGAATAATTGGGTGGCTTAACTTATTGGTTAGTTAAAATTTTCTATATATATTTGTAGAGCAATATACAATAGTAATGATGGAGTTTACAACACAAGAATATGACTATATTATTTTTTATATAATATGCCTACAATATTTTTTATATAAATATATTAATATATCTCCTCAACCTAAAAATGGAGGATCAATCTGAAGTTTGTATGGAAAAACAATAAATGAAAGTTTATATCGAAAAGCAGTAAATGAAACAATTGAAAAAATATTTATAAATTGATAATGAAAAGGGGTAAACAAATCTGAATTAAAACACCTCATCCAGTTAAAATCTGAATTAATATTGGAGAATTAAAGATATCAACCTGGTTAAAATCAACAAACATCATCCCATCCCTGCTCTAATTTGAATCAATAAGGTTATTAATAGGTTCAAGGCATTTGCTATAGATTTGACATCACCCTTGAGTAGATTAAAAGAGAACTGCAGGATTTTTTCAAGGTAAAAGAACGTGCAATTTCAAAAAGGGTTTGTTCTAAGAAATACAGCCAACACCACCCCACCATCAAAAGAAGAGAACACAATAATGCAGATTGTGTCCCACGTAGTCATTTGATGATTAGTTTTTTTGTCGTCTATACACTACCCCACCATCAAAAGAAGAGAACACAATAATGCAGATTGTGTCCCACGTAGCAGATTGTGTCCCACGTTGTCATTTGATGATTAGTTTTTTTGTTGTCTATACACTACCCCACCATCAACAGAAGAGAACACAATAATGCAGATTGTGTCCCACGTTGTCATTTGATGATTAGTTTTTTTGTTGTCTATACACTACCCCACCATCAACAGAAGAGAACACAATAATGCAGATTGTGTCCCACGTTGTCATTTGATGATTAGTTTTTTTGTTGTCTATAGTTATTCCCATTGCGTTATAAACAGTATCTTATAAGAATTAATTGAACACTAAGCAAAAACAACCCAGGGATGATACAACGACGGCAGGAATAATTATAAATGAATACAAAACTAAGTAACAAAGAGTGACATTTAAAAAAAAAAAACAAAAGAGACTGAATATTATTATGCCGAAATCATATGGTTCAAATTATAATTTTCTTGATTGAAATAATTATATGGCTATATATGTGCGTACAATACCTATAATTAATATAATGTCTGTTAAAAGGTATAATATCAATGAAAAAAAATATAATACTGCTTTTAAAAAACTAATAAAAGATTCTACTCGTTCACCATTAATTAATAATTGCTTTTAGAATAAGTCTCCTGTCACTTTACACCATCAACTTTGCAATTAAATGCATACTTTACTGGCTCATATTCGTTGAAACTAATAATACTCTAATCACCTGTTAGAGAACAAGAGGTAATAATTAATTGGTTTTTGGATTGAGATGCAACGTTACTTAATTTTTAATCAATTGGTTGTATGTGCTTTGTTGAAAATATAAAAACAAACATTGTTTTTGGGTACCCGTGAATTTCCAAGCTAACTTACATAAATCTCAACTAATTTCTCATAACTTTAAGGTTAACGATCAAATAAATCTTTATTAGCTCTGTAATTTATGACACTTGAATTGATAATTTTTAAAAAATATATTCAGGGTCTGACCAGTTTAGCCTCTCAATATCAAATAATATAAGATACAAACATGCTAATATAATTCATATGTTCCTCTTTTCCTTTTCCTTGTCTAGATGCTGCTTTAACCATGGCCAAGGCTGCTCTCTCCTTCTGGTCTATTTGAATTGGAAGTCCAGCTGTCTGATATGTATAGCTGATTCAACCAACACCATATTTTCTTTTGCCATGTCTAGCGTAGTAATAAACATTGATTAAAACTCGATCCGGGGAGATCACATGGCAAATGCAATGATAGATAGTCAGTTATATGAGTATGTGAAGCAAGACAATATTGAGGAATTTAAAAGCCGTGTCGAGCAACATTTAACAGAGAAGCCAGTGACACCCTGCGGGAATACACTACTTCACGTAGCTGTAAGCTATGGAAGTGACAATATTACATCTTATCTGGTTAAAGAGTTTCCTTCTCTAATCACCATGGCAAACAGCCAGAACGACACAGTCCTTCATCTTGCTGCCAGAGAAGGAAAGGCCAGTCATACAATTAAATCTCTTGTAGAATCGAATCCTAGCTTGATGAGGAAGACAAATACAAAGGGAAACACTCCTTTGCATGATGCAGTGATCACCGATAACAAAGAATTTGCCGAACTCCTAGTTTCCAGAGATCCAGAAGTGGCCTATTACAACAACAATAATGGCAAGTCTCCATTATATCTGGCAGTTGAGAACGGCAATAAGAAAGAGATACTTGATGATCTCTTGAAAACGAAAGCTTCGTTCCCTATAAAAAGTGAAGATAGTGATTCCCCACCGGAAGGAAAGTCCCCTGTTCATGCTGCTATCAAGCAAAATAGAAAGAAAAAATAAAAAGAAATTTAATATTAACAAACTAAACTAAATAAAAAAAAGAATTGACGGGTTAACCCAGTATTAACTGGGTTAATCCGTGAAATCAGGTTAACCCGTAAAACTTGAGATATATGTCATAAAAGCCCGATAACAAAATAGAAAGAAATTTAACATTAACAAACTAAACTAAATGAAAAAAATTAATTAAAAAAGAAAAAAGAAAAAAAAAACTTCGGGTTAACTCATCAAACCAGGTTAAACTGTTAAACCCGAAATCCGTGTCATGAAAGTCTGATAACTAAATAAAAAAAATTAACATTAACAAACTAAATGAAATAAAAATTTTTTATTAAAAGAAACAAAACAAAAAAAATAAACGGGTTAACCTAGAATTAATGGGTTAACCAGTGAAACTAGGTTAACCCGTCAAACCTGAGATATGTGTCATGAAAGTCTGATAACTAAATAGAAAGAAATTTAACATTAACAAACTAAAGTAAACAAAAGAAATTAATTAAAAACAAAAAAAAATCTGGGTTAACTTGTCAAACCAAGCTAACCTGTTAAACCTGGAATCCGTGTCATGAAAGTCTAATAACTAAATAAAAATAATTTAACATTAATAAACTAAATTAAACAAAAAAAAATTATTAAAAGAAAGAAACAAAGAAAGAAGTAAAAAAAAAAACCTGAAAGGCATAAAAAAAAAAGACATCTCAAAAAATAAAAGGGAAAAAAAATAGCTCAGTTTAAACAAAAAAAAACAGAAACTGCTCATTATTTTACTATGTAATTAAATAGTGAAATACCAAACAGTTTTAGTGTATTGTTAATTAATATAAAAGGCAGACTCGTAGGTAATTTAATTTACCCAAAACAGCTTTGGTAAAAGAAACATTAAACACTACCAGTAGATTTTTAATTGAGAAAATTATAGGTTGCGGTTTATATTATCAATAACCCATTGAAATGCTTAAGAATAAATACTAATAATTAACAATTTAATTACAGCTTATCATCATGCATCCTGATGTACAGATCCCTCTACTTCTCAAAATCCTTTTGTATGTTGTCAGCTTTAAAAAGTTAATTTAATAAACACCTAAGTTATTTTCCTCTTTTCATTTTTCTCTTCATTCACCGAGGTTACTATAAAAAATAAAAAAATATATTATTTTAATATAATTTCAAATAAAAAATATTTAAAAAACAATTTTTAAAAAACAATTTTTACATAATCTATTAACTCTACAGAGAAAAAACAAAAAGAAGACGCCCTTACATTTATCACAAAACCAGTTTTTGACATATTGTTAGAAGTGCTCGACACGTTTGTTTAGATAATTTACAAAGTCATGGTTTGTTATTTGACACTATCGTTTGACTTGATTTTAAATGTTATTTGAAAGTGTTGTATATTTGTTTTTTAAATTATTTTCTATTTAAAAATATATTAAAATAATTTATTTTATTTATTTTAAACATAACACATTAAAACAATTTAAAAATTTTAAAGAAAATTAAAGAAAAAAATTAATTTTTTAAAAAATATTTTTAAAATATAAAAACAAACTTTTTTTTATAACCGTGAGTTTCTAAGCTAGTTTACACAGATCTCGACTAATTTTTCAAGACTCTGAAGTTAAAGACCAAGACAAATCTTCATTAGCTCTGCGATTTGTGACACTCAAACCAGTAATATCTAGACAATATAAGATACAAACATGGTAATATAATTTATATTTTCCTCTTTTCCTTTTCCTTTTCTAGATGCTGCTTTAACCATGGCCAAGGCTGCTCTCTCCTTCTGGTCTCTTTAAATTAGAAGTCCAGCTGTCTGATATGTATAGCTGATTCAGGTAAAATAACATTTTCTTTCGCTATGTCTAGCGTAGCAATAAACATAGTTGAAAACACGAACCCGAGAGATGACATGGCAAATACAAAGATAGATAGTAAGTTATATGAGTGTGTGAAGCAGGACAATATTGAGGAATTTAAAAGGCGTTTCCAGCAACATTTAACAGAGAAGCTTGTGACTCCCTGTGGGAATTCAGTACTTCACGTAGCTGTAAGCTATGGAAGTGACAATATTACATCGTATCTGGCTGGAACGTTTCCTTCTCTAATCACCATCCAAAACAGCCAGAAGGACACAATCCTTCATCTTGCAGCCAGAGAAGGAAAGGCCAGTCATACAATTAAATCTCTTGTGGAATCGAATCCGAGCTTGATGAGGAAGACAAATACAAAGGGAAACACTCCTTTGCATGATGCAGTGATCACCGAAAACAAAGAAGTTGCCAAACTCCTAGTTTCCAGAGATCCAGAAGTGGCCTATTACAACAACAATAATGGCAAGTCTCCTTTATATCTGGCTGTTGAGAATGGCAATAAGAACGGGATACTTGATGATCTCTTGAATTTGGGAGCTTCGTTCCCTATAAAAAGTGAAGATGGTAATGCCCTACCAGAAGGAAAGTCCCCTGTTCATGTTGCCATCAAGCAACGTAACAGAGGTGATCACAATTTCATTACTCACTAGAAAATGAATTACAAACAAACAATTGTTGCAAAGCTATCATCTTTATATTCATTTGAAACATTTTCTTTTGATTTTCAGATATTTTGGAGAAAATTCAAATGGAACAGCCAGAGCTATTACGTCTCACCGAGGAAGAGTTGGGAAATTCACTGCATTATGCATCATCCATAGGTTTTCTCAAAGGAGTTCAATTCCTATTAGAGAAGTTTCACGATGGTGCTTATGAAACAAACCTTGAAGGCAACTATCCTATCCATCTAGCATGCAAAAGTCACTCTGTAGATGTAGTGAAGGAATTTCTTGATAAATTCCCATATCCAAAAGAATTCCTCAATAAGAAAGGGCAGAACATTCTTCATGTAGCGGCCAAATATGGAAATGGCAGTGTGGTTAGGTACATACTTAAACAGGACCAGAAGCTCGTCGCACCGCTGGTAAATGCGATAGATGAGGATGGAAATACACCTTTGCACTTGGCAGCAAGTTATGGCCGTTGCATGGCTACATTTCTTCTTGTGCGTGACAATCGCGTTGAACATTTCATTGTTAACAATAGAAACTGGACACCATATGAGTTGGCTGAAGAAGTTTCCAAAAGAACTGAAGAGATATACATAAAAACAGATGAAATGGTATGCTATTAATTTGATCATCATTTATCGAGCTACAAAATTCTATATATTTTAGGAGTATTACTGTTTTAATATTTTGGTACCTGGGCTTCCTCTTTGTTGCCAGCGTGCCGAGGAAGGAAAGCAGTTTGATTCAAAGAACAGTACCCCTGCGCACGAGATCAAGGTATATGATAAGTTTTTTTATTTAAGAAACAGTATTTTTTATAAAATACTATCCAAAAAAAGAGAGGATGGATTAATAAAAAAAAGTTTTTTTTATTAAATAGATATCTTTTATATCTTTATTTCAATAAAATCATGAAAATTTTTGTCCGTATTTATTATTTTGATTGCTTTTAGTTTTTATGGAATAAAAACATAGCTAAAAAATGTTTATTTTTTTTCAAGAAAATCATCAATTCGTTATTCTTTTATTTTTTAATTAAAACTTATTTATAAGATTATGATAGGTTGTTATTAAAAAAAAACAATTTTATAAAAACATTAGTAAAAAAAAACGGAACGTATTAATTTGGAAAATGGTTTTGATTAAAAAAAATATAGATATCTTTTTTATTTTTATTTCAAATCAATTTAAATTATTTTTTTTATCCTATAGAATTTAAATTATTTATGAAAATTAATTTTTATTATCATGTAATTAAATAAAAATAATTAAAAGTATCTTGCAACACGAAATAATTTATATATATATATATATATATATATATATATATATATAAAAGCTTCTGTTTTTGTGTTAGTTAACACTAACAACTCTATCTCTATATTTTATTTGATTATATAATTTTCAATTTATTCTATATATTAAATACACATCAATTTCTAAGTTCCCATATAAATTTTTTATGATGTTCATGATTCATGCACATTCTTTTTTATATTAACAATTAACTTAGAATCCTAGTAGTGTTGGTACTTGGCTTGTATTCGCTAAATTGGTGAGCCCTAAAACTGTACTTTAGCTTAATTATCTCATCTAATCTCAAATGATTTTTTCTCAAACATGAACTAGTTTCATTCGCTTAGATTGTTGTCTAGCCATAACACACAGAAAGAACACTGCATTTTAACATGTATTTTTTTTTTTTTGACAGGGCAAAGAAGTTGATTCAGATAAGATGGATACAAAAGAGGCATCATCAAAGGATGCTATAGCGGTTGAGTATTTTCACTTGGTATTAATATTGCTTTTCTTATTTTCTTTTTTTTTTTCCTAATTTTTTTTTCTGGACAGGGCAAAGAAGGTGATTCAAATAAGATGGATACAAAAGAGGCATCACCGAAGGACGCAATAACGGTTGAGTATTTTCACTTGGTATTAATATTGCTTTTCTTATTTTCTTTTTTTTTTTCCTAATTTTTTTTTCTGGACAGGGCAAAGAAGTTGATTCAAATAAGATGGATACAAAAGAGGCATCACCGAAGGACGCAATAACGGTTGAGTATTTTCACTTGGTATTAATATTGCTTTTCTTATTTTCTTTTTTTTTTTCCTAATTTTTTTTGGATAGGGCAAAGAAGTTGATTCAAATAAAATGGATGCAAAAGAGGCACCATCAAAGGACAAGATAGCGGTTGGGTATTTTCACTTGGTATTATTGCTTTTCTTCTTTCCTTTTTATTTTTCCCCCTTGCCATCCCTAATCTTTTAAACTTCTAGTTCAAGCCCAATTGATTTAACTTGTATACCATTATATTAAAAAATTTCTATACCATTCCAGTAAATTACTTGTTCTGGGAAAGGCATTTGAAGGTCAACGCTTTTGTGCCAAGAACTCATTAAACAATTAAGTTTTTAATTTCCCCCGTGCTATATATGCAGGTGATGACATTATCGATCTTATTCGTCAATGCCCGCCCTAAGAAATCCCTCAAGGAGCTTTTCCCTGTTACTCGACTACCCATGTCACGAGCAAGAGAGGAAACAAAGACCATGATAGGGAATCTTCTAGTGGTAGCAGTGCTTGTTGCCGGTGTAACCTTTGCGGGTGTTATACAATTGCCACAATTAAGGGATAACAAGAACTCAAGTGATCATCGTCATGAGAATCTTAACAGCACTACTTATACTACCTCCCATTACAGCAGTTATGAGAATCTTCTGCATCATTATTTGTTTTTCGATGTGGGGGCTTTATCTATCTCTCTGATGGCAGCTCTATTCCTTCTTTTGCCAAGCGTTAATCATCCCAAATTTCAAATCTCTGCAGTTGGGTTTTCAATTATCATGGTTTGTTTGGCTATTTTCATGATGTTCGGGGCATTCCTTTTTTCTGTGAAAATAGCATTAATAGGATACCATGGCTGGTTGTTAACAATCTTCATTACAGGGGTGGCCGTTGTTTTTCCTTCGATTATTCTGCTATTTGTCACCCAAGTTCTTCTAAAAGTGCCCTTGCATTATATCTACTACGGCCTTTTTTTCTTGTTTATCTACGGTAGCTGGTGGCTGCCTAATATACTCTCTGATCTCAAGAGAAAGCTCTCTGATCACAAGAGAAAGCTCTCTGATCACAAGAGAAAGCACAATCTTTAGTAAGATCAGAGGTCGGGATTTTGGGATCGATAACATCTTGGATTGTGTCTGTCTAGCGATTGTGCATGTTAATAATTTGAACTTGTAATAACTCTTGAGTTTCCAATTGAATGTATGCGCACTTCTACTTTTTTTTTTTTTTTAAGCATGCATTTACTAGACTCCTTTTGTTGTTGTTGGATTGAGTAAAAAAAAAATAAATCAAATAATCAAATTAAGATATCAATGTTAATTAAAGATATCAACTTCGTTGGTCTTAACAGTATTAAAATGGCCGTCCCAAAATCATTGACACGTTGCATTACGATAAAATCAATAAACATCCATCCCATCCCTTCTCTAATTTGAATCAATAAGGTTCACAGGTTCAAGGCATTTGCTTTAGATTTGATATCACCCTTGTTGCGTAGATAAAAAGAGAACTGCAGGATTTTTTTTCAAAAAAGGTTTTGTTCTAACCCCACCATCAATAGCGAAGAGAACAATGTAATGCCGATTGTGTCCCACGTAGTCATTTCATGATAAGGTTTTTTTTTTTTTTATTTCTTGTGTGTGTTAAATATCTAAGTTGTCCTTACACCTAAAAAGTTAATCAATCGCTACTTTTATTTTATTTATTTATGTTTATTATTACTGCTCCAAACACTGAAACCTAATACCACCATACTGAATAGAGGCTTTTTTCTTCGATTAGAGATCATTAGAATACGTCAATTTAACATCGAAAAAAAAAAACAAAATAATATCTCAATTACTTTTTTATGAAAAAATAAATCAGAAATTGAAATTCAAATCTTGTAATTTTAACAGCGTCTACAAAAATATATATATATATATATATATATATATATATATATATATATATATATATATATATATATATATAAACAAAATGGGATCATTGTTTAAGAGCTTACCTCAAAGCATTTTAATGAGAAAAAAATTTTGTTAAGAGTATTCCAAGCCATAACAAACGGATTCAAGGATAAATGAATGTTACGATTAAGTGTGTATTTAATAATGCAGTATATGATATTTTTATAAATATATATTTTAATTGAAAATACATTAAAATTATATTTTTTTTAATTTTTTAACACCAGCATAGCTATTTAAAAAATACTATAAAAAACATTGATTTAATATATTTTTACATAAAAAAAAACATTTTAAAAAGTATTTTAAAAAATGAGTGCAACAACATTACTAAATGAAAGCTAAATGGGCTTCGAATTTGGTCATTCGATTCGTGCATGACGCTGATTGATTTCCAAAATTTGTAATTTTTTGTTATTTTCTTAAAATCAACAGAGAAAATTTGGACAAAATCTGTCAAAAGTTAGTGATTAATTTGAGTTAATTGAGAAATTAGAAGGGTTTTTTCTTTTATTTTTGTAGTATATGAACTGTTGTTATAATTGGTAATTGATTACTATCATAAAATCATGCAGACCAATTGGATTTGGGGTATGTATCTGCTTCAAACGTTGATCTTGGATTGTACCTGTAATCCTATAGCGATATTTTGTTTTTTTTTTTTTAGCATTGAATTTTTAATTAATTATTTTAGTGTTTTTAAATTATTTTAATATGTTGATATAAAAAATATTTTTTTAAAAAATATATATATATTTTTTTAATATATTTTTAAATAAAAAATATTTAAAAAACAATTTTCAGGAATCTATTAACTCTACAGAAAAAAAAGAAGACGTTCTTACATGTCACAAAATCAGTTTGTGACATATTGTTAGGAGTGGTCGACAAGTTTGTTTAGATAGTTTACAAAGTCATTGTTTGTTATTATGATACTATCGTCTGACTTGATTTTAAATCTTATTTGAAAGTGTTATATATTTTTTTTTAAAATTATTTTTTATTTATAAATATATTTAAATTATTTATTTTAAATTATTTTAAACATAGCACATTAAAACAATTTAAAAAAATTTAAAAAAATTAATTTTTTTAAAATATAAAAAAACATTTTTTTAACCATGTATATTCAGGCTAATTTATGCGCGCACCTCAACTAATCTGTTGAGATCTTAAAATTAATAATCAAGTAATTTTTAGTAGTTTTGAGATTTTTAATTCTTAAATTGATACCATTTAAAAAATAAATACTTGTGAATGTAATTGAAAGATTAGAACAAATAAAAGCTGACAGAAGATGAAGAAATTATATTCTCTACATACTTAATGTTTTACAGTGTGTGTGTGTCTATATATATATATATATATATGTATATGCGTACAATCTTGAAAATAAGATAAGTGCAGGTATTTGAATTTTAAACTATAACAGATTATCTTTATTCATCTTCTTCTGATCTTCCTCTGATCTTTCTCCCATGCTTGATTCTATTCCTGATTTTGTTGAGGTTGTTATGCTATTCAATACTTTAACACCCCCCCTTAAACTGTGGGGAAGAAGACAGACACACAGTTTGTCTCTGAGAAAGCAAAATTGATTTGTAGTATGGCTTTTTGTAAAGACATCGACAATTTGGTCTTGTGTGGAGGTATGCTGAATTTGAATATCATGAATAACAAAACTCGATAGTACGTTTGAGATAGCGTAAGACACGCTTAACAGCTATCCAATGAAGTTCACGCGAAGAGTGCATAAACTGACATAATTGGTTTACTGGGTAGGAAATATCTGGTCTTGTGATTGTGCGGTATTGAAGAGCCCCTACAACTCGTCGATATTAAGTTGGATTCTCTAACAGTTCACCGCGGTAGATGAGAGTTTGGAGCCGAGAAGATGATGGACAACGAAGAGGCCTTGCACCAAGCATATACGTATTGTTGAGCAAGTCAGTGATATACTTTGTCTGTCGCAAATGTAAACCAGCTTGGTTCCTAATTGCTTCAACACCGAGAAAGAAGCTTAATTCACCCAAGTCTTTAATTGGAAACACATTCTGTAGTTGATCAATAAAATAATGAACTGCTTGACTGTCGGAACCTGTGATTATTATATCATCAATGTATACTAACACAAAAACACGTAAAGTGTCAGAATTGTATGTAAACAATGAATAGTCCATCTTGGATTCTGAAAAACCAAAGTCAATCGATTCTTTGTGAGAGACGTTTGAACCAAGCTCGAGGAGCTTGTTTGAGGCCATAAATAGACTTGTGTAGATAGCATACATGATCAGGAAAGGTGTGATCTTCATAACCTTTTGGTTGCTCCATGTATACGACTTCATCGAGAATACCATGCAGAAAGGCATTGGAAACATCCAATTGCTGAATATTCCATTTGAACGAGACTGCAAAAGAGAGAATTAATCTGATGGTAGTAGGCTTTACTACTGGTGAAAAGGTATCAAAGTAATCAATACCAGGAATTTGTTTAAACCCCTTAGCTACAAGTCTTGCTTTGTAGCGATCAATGCTGTCATCAGGATGTCTCTTTAGCTTATACACCCATTTATTCCTGACAACATGTGTATGTGAAGGTCTAGGACAGAGAGACCATGTGTTATTTGCCAGTAACGCATCAAATTCACGTCCCATTGCTGCTTTACAATATGGATTGGATACTGCCTTTGTGAAATAAGTAGGTTCAGATTCAATGACTATACTGGATAAAACTCGTAAAGGATGTCGGGTAAAATAAAAGGTTTTAAAGCTAGGGAACTCTTTAGGCTTAAGACTTCCTGTTTGGGATCTGGTAACCATCTGTCTAGGCAGTATAGGGGACATTGCAGGAGAGGAACCAGGATAAGTTAACGACACATGATTTGTGGAAGAAGGCAGTATTGGGGAAGGCAGTACTGGGGATATGGCAGGACAAAAACTAGGATCAGATAATGACACATGATTTGTGAAAGAAGGTGTAAGAATTGAAGTTGCAATTACAGAAGGTTGCAAGGGTGGACTTTCAGTGTAAGGAGGACTTTCGGTAGCAGAAGAGTTTCTAATTATAACAGGTGGAGTAAAATTGAAATGTTGTGCATGAGAAATTAAAGGAACTATATTGGAAGAAAGAGTAGTACCTGAAGACTGGTTGCTCGCAGGAATGGTAGAAGAGTGACTTTTATCCAAGTGAGGGAAAGTGTCTTCATCAAAAACAACATGCCTGGAAATAAACACCCTACCTGTAGCAAAATCTAAACACCGATAACCTTTTTGTTGACTTGAATACCCTAAGAAAATACATTGCTTGCTTCTAAAAGCTAACTTATGTTTTTCATATGGTCTGAGATAAGGATATCATGCACAACCAAATGTGCGCAGGTCAGAGTAGCGAGGCATAGTTTTGTGGAGTACAAAGTAAGGTGTTATATTATTAAGGACTTTGGTTGGTAAATGATTGATCAGGTATATTGAAGTGAAGAAGGCATCTAACCAATAACAGTTTGGAAGACAGGCTTGTGCTAATAGGGTCAATTCCATTTCTTGAATATGTCGATGTTTACGTTTAACAATCCTATTTTCTGGGGATGTATAGGGACATGTCAAGCGATGAAATATTCCATGTTCAGCTAAAAAATTTTGAAACTCTGTTGATAAGTATTCTCCACCATTATCAGATTGTAGTTGTTGAATTGTACAGGAGAATAGATTTTCAACAAGAATTTTATATTGTTGAAATATGGAAAAGACATCACTTTTGAAACGCATAGGATACATCCATGTAAAACGACTAAAATCATCAATGAATAAAACGTAATATCAACATCCCCCTACTGAAGTAACAGGAGATATCCAGACATTAGTGTGAATCAAGGCTAAAGGTCTAGCCGATTGTTTTTGAGAATCACTAAAAGGTAGCTTTTTAGCTTTCCCTAATGCGGGAAGAACAAACACTTGGTTTGCTAGGTGAATCTTTTATTTGCGGAAAGAAGATAAATAATTTAGAGTGGAGTTGGAAGGATGACCAAGGCGTTTATGCCATTGATCCCAAGTGGCTTTTGTCCCTAATTTAGAAGTAAAACAACGAAATTGCTTGGTGCAATTCTTATTCCCATTGATTTGGATAAAGGCCATTCTCAACCAGCCCTTGGAACAGCAGTCGTCTGGTCTTGTTTTCCTTGACAAAAAAAGTAGTTCCAGTAAGTATGAAGTAACAATTATTGTCTAGGCGAGAATTGATTAATGGACAACAAATTAGATGCAGCTTGAGGACAATACAAGACATTATTCAAACGAAAGGAATTATGTGATGTATTTAACAAGGAGGAACCAGTGTTGTGAATCATCAAACTTGAACCATTCCCGACTTGGACAGTATCCATACCATTATAAGGCTGCAGAGTTGTTAAATCTGCTGCATTAGCAGTAATGTGAGCGTTAGCCCCACTATCAGCATACCAAGTATCGCACGTCCCCCGCGGCGATTTTTCATTAGTTTGCTTGATTGGTTCTTTAGGAGTCGCCACCTAGTATTTCATTGAGGGTTACTAGGAAACCCGGATTTACTGGTCGTTGTCAAAGATTCAAAAGTTAGGGACTGGTTGTGACTAGAGAAGGTATTAGCACCCCTGGCGCACCCTACCTGAGGTAAGCTGCTTTGCGATTTGATGTGATTTGAAAATTCAAAATATTAATTAAATTCTAAGGTTTTAATAAATCAGTTATTAAATCCCCGAATATGTGTAGAAACATGTTCTTACACTCTCATGGAAAATATAACATGATTTTATTTATCCTTGAGATATTTAATCATATTCAAATTAAACAATTAATTCTTTTTGTCTTTTTGATTTTATAATTCAATGACATAAATAAATAAAAATACAAACACACACATCTCCTTTACTATTTTCTCACCCATACTTACATGTTTACTGTTTACAATGTCAACAGAAATCAAAATTAACCAAACAAAACCTTAACAATTCCAAAATTACAAAATACATTTCCGAAACATAACAGTAATTGCGGGAAGGCATGCTGGAATTTGTGGGAACACGCGGCGCGTGGATCCACGTGTCGTCGGCGCGAAGACCAAGAACCGGTGGATCGGGATCGTCTCCTTCTTCTCTTCCCGTTCGTACCGGCGGTGCATCTCCCAGTCACCTGCAAAGCAACCCAACAACACAAGCAGTATCTCACTTTCGTTTTCCTTTTTTCTTTTAAATCTGCCATCATCTCCCTTCGTTAATGCTTTCTTCTTCTGGGTTCAACGCCGCCGTTGCTGGTTGCTGTTTGCTGTCTGGGTGGTTGAAGATCGCAGAAGAAGCTGTAGTGGCTGCTGACCGCCTTGCTGCTGTCCTTCGTTGGGGCTCTTGCGGTGGCCTTCTTGGCCGCGAGGGAGAGCAACGGCCAGTGGATGGGCGTGGCCAGCTGGTTTTGGGTCACGAAGCAGGGTCCAGCAGCCGGGAGAGGGAAGCCGATGGGTCGGCTGTTGCACGGTGACGGAGAGGGAGGGTCTGGGAGTCCGTTGATGACAAAACAGATGGCGTTCCTAGCCGGGGCTTCGGTCGGCTGAAATGGGGAAAGAGGGGAGACCAAATGGAGCTGGAAAATCAAAAGAAGCGCGGCGGCGCCGGGTTCTTTCTTTTCCAAGGAGCGGCGGCCTGCTCCTCTTTTTTTCAAAAAGAGAGGCCAACGTTGTGGCTCGGGAAGAAAATCATCGGGGGCGGCTCTCGGGGAGAAAAAGGGTTTTTTTTTCTTACAAAGGGAGCCTTGGTTGGGCCAAAGGAGAAGGAAGGCTGGCGTTGGGGATGGGGTTCTCCTCTCTCTCTCGTTTTTGGCCAACGGAAGGGACGTGTTGGCGGCTCCGGAAAAAGCCTTAGGTTTTTAGGGTTTTCCTTTTTTAAGCTCTCCCTTCTTTTTTTCATTCCTCTCCCCGTGAATAAATTTTTCTCCCCTTTCTTTTTACTGTAGACTAGTATTTATAGGCAAAAAAATGTTATATTTTCAAACTAGTCCCTTAACTTTTTTTCTTTTCCTTTTGTAAATTTCAATTTTTGATATTTTTTGTACTTTTTTTTTTAAACGAGCAATATCAAAGTCGACTCAATAAGAAAAATCAGTGATTGTAAAATTGACGCGTTAACAGTTGAACGCGTTCCAAATAGCTTTGAAAATTTAAATTTTTCTGAGATGACGTCGAAAATGCTAAAAATGATGCAAATATATCAAAAATCAAAATTTTGGGTTTTTCATTGTTTTTTGCCTTTTTTTGATTTTTTCTGAAAATTTATCAAAAATATGGGTCAAAAATTGGGTAGCAACAGATGCCCCCTCTTTACAATGCTTACGAAGCAAAAATTCCTCAATGTTTTGCATAGTAAGCTTGTAAAGAAAACAAAAGGTCTTCCTGGCTTATTGAGTGATCCACTCAGCCACGGACTTTGCTTTTCAAAAGAAAGTGGTCTCATTATCTTGGGTGACCTACCCATTTTGAAGAAAAGTGGTCTATTTTCAAGGGCGACCTGCCCACACATACTCACATTGGTCTATTTTCAGGGGCGACCTGCCCACACATACTCACATTGGTCTATTTTCCCGGCGACCTGCCCACACATACTCATTGTGGTCTGTTTTTCGGGAGCGACCTGCCCACACACACTCACACTGGTCTGTTTTCACGGGTGACCTGCCCACACATACTCATTGTGGTCTGTTTTCACGGGCGACCTGCCCACACATACTCATTATGGTCTGTTTTCACGGGCGACCTGCCCACACATACTCACGCTGGTCTATTTTCAGGGGCGACCTGCCCATACATATACACACGCTGGTCTATTTTCACGGGCGACCTGCCCACACATTCTCACGCTGGTCTCTTTTCAGGGGTGACCTGCCCACACATACTCAAGCTGGTCTATTTTCACGGGCGACCTGCCCACACATACTCATTGTGGTCTATTTTCACGGGCGACCTGCCCACACATACTCACACTAGTCTATTTTCACGGGCGACCTGCCCACACACGCTCACACTGGTCTATTTTCAGGGGTGACTTGCCCACACATACTTACGCTGGTCTATTTTCATGGGCGACCTGCCCTTTTGATTAGGTTAACCTGAGATCCCATCTGGCGATCTCCTTTAACCAGAACCAAAATCGGTGTGTAACTCGGTCAACCAGAAATCCCATCTGGCGATTCCTTTTAACCAAAGCTAAAACTATGTGTGTGGTTGGGTTAACCTGAGATCCCATCTGGCGATCTCCTTTAACCAGAACCGATACAAAGATGTGTGTGTGGTCTCATTATAATGGGCGACCTACCCAAATGCAAGATGGTCTCATTGATGGGTGACCTACCCAGAAAAGATGATGGTCTCATTATAATGGGTGACCTACCCAGATGGAAAAAATGATGGTCTCATTGTGATGGGTGACCTACCCAGAAAAGATGATGGTCTCATTATGATGGGTGACCTACCCAGATGGTGATGGTCTCATTATGATGGGTGACCTACCCAGATGGTGATGGTCTCATTATGATGGGTGACCTACCCAAGAAACATGATGATCTCATTATGATGGGTGACTTACCCAGAAAAATGATGGTCTCATTATGATAGGTGACCTACCCAAAGAAAGATGGTCTCATTATGATGGGTGACCTACCCAAATGAAGATGATGGTCTCATTATGATGGGTGACCTACCCAGAAAAATGATGGTCTCATCATGATGGGTGACCTACCCAAATGCAAGATGGTCTCATTATGATGGGTGACCTACCCAAAGAAAGATGGTCTCATTATAATGGGTGACCTACCCAAATGAAGATGATGGTCTCATTATGATGGGTGACCTACCCAGATGGAAAAAATGATGAAAGGTGGTCTCATTATAATAGGCGACCTACCCAAATGAAAGATGGTCTTATTATGATGAGTGACCTACCCAAATGAAAAATGAAAGGTGGAAAAAATATGAAATGGTCTCATTGTTATGGGTGACCTACCCAAGTAAGAACATGGAGAATGGTCTCATTGTAATGGGTGACCTACCCGGAAAAAAATAAAAAGCGGTCTCATTATAATGGGTGACCTACCCAGGTAAAAACATGGAGAATGGTCTCATTGTAATGGGTGACCTGCCCAGAAAAAAAATGAAAAGCGGTCTCATTATAATGGGTGACCTACCCAGATGAATGATGATGGCTCAAAGGCGCACTTGAAATGAGGTAGGGTTAGAAAACGCACTACCTAAGAGATGGTGGCTCAAAGGCGCACTCGGAATGAGGTAGGGTTAGAAAACGCGCTACCTGAGAAGTGAGGGCTCAAAGGCGCACTTAAAATGAGGTAGGGTTAGAAAATGCACTACCTGAGATATGGTGGCTCAAAGGCGCACTCGAAAGAAGTGAGGGCACAAAGGCACACTCGAAATGAGGTAGGGTTAAAAACGCACTACCCAAAAGGTGATGATGAAACATCGATCTGACAATGCTAAAAATAATGCATTATGATTAATATGCATGTACACGTACCTGAGAAATATAGGTCCCCCCTCTTTGATGATCCATCGTCATAGGGTGCCTTTGTTTGCATTCTAAAGCCTTCTTCGTTCTTTCCATGCATTGGCTCATTCATATGCTAGCCATCATTCGGTTGTAAATGCAGTGCCTATCTTAGGCTGTCTTTGACGGTTACTGCTCTCGTTGTTTATCAAGCTTGACTCTGCCCCCAAGTGTGGTGTTACTTGATTCATCATGAAGGGTTTTCTCTCCTAGATTCTCTTGAGAATTATCCTCTGATTGGTTGTGTGCATCACGCCAACACCCATCAAGATTGTCAACCAGTCATGAACTTGTCTTCAGTTGAAACAATACTTTTCAAGTATATGTTATCATCAACCTTCTTGGAAACTGCCAAGTCATCCAGACATGGATCGCATAGCTTGCCGTAAAAGCCTCATCATTGTATGCTCAATGTTCTTCTCAATAAGTTCTTTTCAGCCCGACTAATCAGATCGTGCAAAGAAATGTATGGGAATTATCAATGATGTTCCTTTGTCACCCATATTCATGCGGTGAAGTGCACCTTTGGGTTTCAAAACAGATGATCCCACAGTCTGTCTTCAGGGTGGGTGCATCCTTCTGGCATTCATTCAAATGCAACTGCATATAACATTTATCGGGAATCATAGTTATGTTTCAAAGGATAACCCCAGATGAAGATGTCCTTCAGATGCAACGTTGCTCATCAAATATTGCTGAAATTCACTAGATCACAGACTGTCTTTGAACAACATTGCCCCCAGCAATGATCTGAATGCTTGTTCATCTGTTGACGCTCAACAAGTTTTTTTCTTTATCATTGCCAGATGCTAAACATAACCTTGATGGACTTTGACGACTCATCATCCGATTCTTTCTTTGCCCCCACTAATCTGAATCTTGCTTGTTTTCCTTCTCGGGATCCACCGTATTACCCCAAGTGGTCAGCTTTTCAAGGAATGTCAAGAAGTGTTGATGTCATCTCTGTCCAGGATTTTGCAAGCTCGGTCAATGTTTTTGTTTGATAATCTTTCTTGTTTTGGAATCAAAGCTCATATTTCAACGGTCATGTCTATTCAAGTCTAATCGTTGAAATGAAATCAAAGAGATATCAGTTTTGGAAAAAATCTTTTGAAAATCAAGCTTTTTGGTCAAAGACCCAACACACGTCATTCAAAATATGCAATCCTTTGATTGTCTTGTATTTTGAAAACAAAAATGACCCGTTGTAAGATTAAAATGACTTTTTTCATGGTTCTTTGTGTCAGTTTTAACCTTTGATCTTGGGTATCTCATTTGATGGTCTGCGATGAGGTGACCTTCGTGAATTACAAGAAACAAAAGGCTCAAGTCAAAACTTGAGGATTCATCAAGAAAGATGGTTTTCTTTTTTAGCACCAATTTTATCGGCATGCATAATAACCAGGTAGCTTAATTCATGAAGCCACGACTCTTATGGAAAAGCTCTTCAAGTTTTGAGATCGTCATTTATCGGTTCAGATTGCTTACTTGATCAAAAAGGGCTTTTAAAAGCACGTAATGCAGGTTATGGTTCATGGCTATGAAAGAAAGGAAATTCACGGGCTCAAAAGGTGTTTGAGGGTTTCAAAGACCTAGGATCAACATCAACTATTCATCAAATCTCTTTCTCTTGTTGTCATAGTAGAGAAAGTGACATATAACCTTGTTATTCTCGAATATCAGAATTCTCTTAACATAGGTCATAATGCAAATCCAACTTTTAATTTGATGAATAATCAATCTAATCTTTTTGAAGACATCAGAGGCTTTATCCTAGACACACCAAAAGATATAAAACTTGATTTCTTTTTTTTTTTTACTTTTGGCATTTGTTGTGTTTTTCTTCAATTGAAACCTCTTTTGCCCATCTTAGAAATGATAGGCATTCTCCTTCCATTCCACTCTTTTTTTTTTTTACATAGCCTTCCTCAAAGTTTTCTTGGATGGCCCTCAATCTATGGCTTTTCTTCTTCTAGCCCTTTCTCAATCATTGGACTTTTGTTCTAAGCCTTTCTTTTATCCATTAGTCCTATCGTGTCTTCAAAATATCTCTCATTTACCCCCAGTGTAGGGAGTGATCCTGGTCAGGGTTTCTTGAAAAATATTCTGTCAGGCTCAAATGGGGACCACAAGGGATAATATTTCAAGAAATGTGAAAGGATAACAAAGATGGCCTTTTCTCATTTCAAGCAAGGTCGATCGAACCGATAAATTTTGACCTCGTCCAGTGTAATGATTTGGACTTGTAAGAATCATAATTCGCGAGTCCATAACTACTGAAACCACTACATGTCATTATGCATACTGCTAAAACTTAGCTACAATATGTGTGGTTCAGTTTCAGGAGGTATGAGTTCAAAATTGTTTGGTCACCTCATGTCATTTTCAAGCATCGAGTCATTTCTGCAATCAAAATACTTTTAATCTTCAAGATTGATTAATCTTAATCGCATGTTGGAGCTTGATCAAAATATTTTGTCAAAATAACCTTTGAAAGGAACATCTCATGCTTTCAGAATAATAAAGAGACAATGAAAAGACACGTTTCGTTAAAGGATGAGATGTGATCCCAAAACAAAATGCAAGATGACAACCATAACAAACATGATTTGACAGGTCAACCCCTTCTTAGATCAGCTACTCTGGCAATATCTATGTTTTGCCAAGCAATTCCGATCACTCGTCATTCTGAGGATGTTACGCGACAAAATGATCGATGACATCATCTTTCACAAACTTAGCTCAATTCTTGAAACTCTTGCATCTTTTCAATTGAAATGGCTGAGGACCCCAATATGACATCACATCTCTTGTCTGGATTATACCACTTAGGAAACAGTGGCTGCATGAGATTTCGGAGCAACAAGTCTGGAATCTGGTAGATGCGGGTAGACAAACTCAAATGGCAGAGGAATGTCAATCTTGACAAAGACATTTGAGCAGTTGATGTTATGGCAAGACCTGACTAGGCAAAATAACTGAGGTTTCTCAATTGAGAGTCATCTTCTGATTCAACTCTTTTCACAGTTCTGGAATCCACGGTAGAGCCTTCAATCTCTCTCATCTTGATAGCTAGCTCAATTCTTTTGGCAATCCATAACTTCATGTAAGTATTCCAATGTTGTTGTGGTTGGTTGAGGGTTGTTGGAAACCTTTCAACAGCTTGGTAATCTTGGCAGCGCCCGAAAAATACAGCACTGCCACTACCGATGTGTGAATTGACGCATTGTCTTTATTGGAGGAGAAACTGATGAGTCTGAAATTCCTCTATTTCCTCTTTGATTCACCACTGACGGTGCAGGAAACAGCCACCTGTAGAGGGAGTTCTGCTCTATTGAAGTTTCAGTCTTCTTCTTGTTTTTCAGCCCAGGTCTGTCTCTTCTGCCTACTCAAGTGTTTCGGTGCTGAAACTGATGGGGGAAAGTTTCACAGCATATGAAACTACTACATTCCCTCTTGCATTCTCCACTGGCAGATCCACAAACAAATCTCTACAGAGAGAGCTCTGCCACGTAGTAGTTCAGTGTCTAAACATGTGCGGCTAAACTGGAATTGAACTCACAGTGGAGGAAACTTCAAAGAAGGCTAATGCACCATTCACGGAAGGTTAGTAGCTATTGGGTGCCATTGAAAAATGTAGAGGCTATGAACGACTAACAGTGCAACTGACCAAGAACCAAGGTTGTCATTAGCTGATGACTGGAGGCGTTGCTGCCATTGTTCATGACTGAAAAAGAAAGGTGCAGCTTCAATGGGACGTGGACAAGCAGTGTTCCCACAGAAGACTGTGCAGACATTCACTTTTCCATTTGATGCTCAACTCTTGTTCAGGCAAATCTGAGTGTAGCTACTTCACCTTTGATGCTCTCAACTTCCTTTTGACAATGAGCCTCTCTCTGACCTCTTTCTTCATTCCCAATCATCTTTTTTTCAATCAGGTGTAGCAAAGCTTATTTGGGGAACCTATTTTCATCACGGTACATGCATGATAAATGCATGACATGTAATTTATAAGATGAACTTGCCCTTCGAGGGGTGACATATGGTCATAACTCTTGCATGATGAAGCAAAAATTTTTATTCTTGCTCAAACTCTACAATAGAAATTTCTTGAGCGATGACCATTATATCCCCCGTAAGTCCTAAATTCAAGATGCTTCAAGAAAGGCTTGCTCAGATGCAAAACAAATATGTACGGAGCATACATCCTAAAGGCAGGTTCTAATCTCTTTACGTGAGACAAAAGGTAGGTTTACTACTTGGTCTCTAAAAAGGGTCTCTTGTTGTCCCAGTGATCACCCTCGTGAAGGCAATATGGGGGCCCAGTAGGTAATGGGTTGGCACGTGTACCAATTATTACCGGTCTAAGCGCTCAACGAAGAGTTGGGGTTTACACAAACTTAAACCTTGACTCAAGTCATAAGGCAAGCTGTTAGTCCCCCACCTAACCTGAAGCTTATGTGTGCTTTCAAAAATTAAAGCTTGTGATGCATGAGAGAATTCTATACAATGCATGAATAAAACAGAAATAAAATAAGACAAAAGGCAAAAAAATTTAAACACATTAAAAACACAAAGCTTAGTCCAATAATGTTGAAAACATTACCTTTCCCCAGTGGAGTCGCCATTCTGTCGCACGTCCCCCGCGACGATTTTTCATTAGTTTGCTTGATTGGTTCTTTAGGAGTCGCCACCTAGTATTCAATTGAGGGTTACTAGGAAACCCGGATTTACTGGTCGTTGTCAAAGATTCAAAAGTTAGGGACTGGTTGTGACTAGGGAAGGTATTAGCACCCGGCGCACCCTACCCGAGGTAAGCCGCTTTGCGATTTGATGTGATTTGAAAATTCAAAATATTAATTAAATTCTAAGGTTTTAATAAATCAGGTTATTAAATCCCCGAATATGTGTAGAAACATGTTCTTACACTCTCATGGAAAATATAACATGATTTTATTTATCCTTGAGATATTTAATCATATTCAAATTAAACAATTAATTCTTTTTGTCTTTTTGATTTTATAATTCAATGACATAAATAAATAAAAATACAAACACACACATCTCCTTTACTATTTTCTCACCCATACTTACATGTTTACTTGTTTACAATGTCAACAGAAATCAAAATTAACCAAACAAAACCTTAACAATTCCAAAATTACAAAATACATTTCTGAAACATAACAGTAATTGCAGGGAAGCTGTCTGGAATTTGCGGGAACACTGGCGGCGCGTGGATCCACGTGCCGTCGCCGGCGAAGACCAGCAAACTGGTGGATCGGGATCGTCTCCTTCTTCTCTTCCCGTTCGTACCGGCGGTGCATCTCCCGATCCCGCAAAGCAACCCAACAACACAAGCAGTATCTCACTTTCGTTTTCCTTTTTTCTTTTAAATCTGCCATCATCTCCCTTCGTTAATGCTTTCTTCTTCGGGTTCAACGCCGCCGTTCTTGGTTCTTTGTCTGGGTGGTTGAAGATCGCAGAAAAAGCTGTAGTGGCTGCTGACCGCCTTGCTGCTGTCCTCCATTGGGGCTCTTGCGGTGGCCTTCTTGGCCGCGAGGGAGAGCAACGGCCAGTGGAGGGGCGTGGCCAGCTGGTTTTGGGTCACGAAGCAGGGTCCAGCAGCCGGGAGAGGGAAGCCGATGGGTCGGCTGTTGCACGGTGACGAGGGAGGGTCTGGAGTCCGTGATGACAAAACAGATGGCATTCTTGGTCAGGGCTTCAGTCGGCTGAAATGGGGAAAGAGGGGAGACCAAATGGAGCTGGAAAATCAAAAGAAGGCAGGCGGCGCTGGGTTCTTTCTTTTCCAAGGGAGCGGCAGCCTGCTCCTCCTTTTTTCAAAAAGAGAGGCCAACGTTGTGGCTTAGGAAGAAAATCATCAGGGGCGGCTCTCGGGGAGAAAAAGGGTTTTTTTTCTTACAAAGGGAGCCTTGGTTGGGCCAAAGGAGAAGGAAGCTGGCGTTGGGGATGGGGTTCTCCTCTCTCTCTGTTTTTGGCCAACGGAAGGGACTGTGGCTGGCGGCTCCGGGAAAAAGCCTTAGGTTTTTAGGGTTTTCCTTTTTTAAGCTCTCCCTTCTTTTTTTCATTCCTCTCCCCGTGAATAAATTTTTCTCCCCTTTCTTTTTACTGTAGACTAGTATTTATAGGCAAAAAAATGTTATATTTTCAAACTAGTCCCTTAACTTTTTTTTTTCTTTTCCTTTTGTAAATTTCAATTTTTGATATTTTTTGTACTTTTTTTTTTTAAAACGAGCAATATCAAAGTCGACTCAATAAGAAAAATCGGTGATTGTAAAATTGACGCGTTAACGCTTGAACGCGTTCCAAATAGCTTTGAAAATTTAAATTTTTCTGAGATGACGTCGAAAATGCTAAAAATGATGCAAATATATCAAAAATCAAAATTTTGGGGTTTTCATTGTTTTTTGCCTTTTTTTGATTTTTTCTGAAAATTTATCAAAAATATGGGTCAAAAATTGGGTAGCAACACCAAGTATGTTGCTCAAAAGTATTATTGGCTTCAGCAGTCATTGCTGCCAATTCAGAAGGAGGTCGTCTGCCTTGAAAAGAAAATTAAACCGCTGAAAACAATCCAACGCAGCATGACCATATTTGTCATAGATTTGACATTGTGGTCTGTCATATGAAAGAACACGATCACTATGAGGCTGAATTCTGGAAGTGCCTCGAGATTGTGGTAATGCAGAAGTTGGCTGGAATTTGGCAAGAATAATTGCAGGTTTCCTCTTTGGATAATGAGATGTTTTTGCAGCAAAGGCAAAATTATGAGTTTGGATTGTAGTGGAAGCTTCAAGTAATGTTTCAAAACTAAGAAGTTCAGATTGAAAATCATCCAAAGACAGATCCTTATCTCTGCAAGCAAAATTATAGGACGTGATAAAGGGTGTAAAGTTGGGACGAAGTCCTCCAATTAAAAATGTAATGAAGTCTTGATCATCTACAGGTTTGCCTGCAACAACAAGTTGGTCAGCCAACTGTTTAGCATCTTCAAGAAATGCAGAACATGGTTGATTGCCTTGAACAAGAGTCTAAAGTTGTCTCTTAAGAAGAGCAATGCGGGATCTTGAGGTAGATGAGAATCTTGCCTGAAGAGAGTCTCAAACTTGTTTGGAAGTCTTTAAATTAAAGACAAGTAGAAACTAACTTCTCGAAATGGAAGCTAGTAGCCACCTGTGAACACAATTATCCTTTTTGAACCAAATTACGTAGGCTGGATTAGAAGAATTATCTGGAAGAGTTCTTGTTGGTGGTTCTTCAGAACCATCAATCATACCATTTAGATCATGACTACGAAGAAAAACTTGAAATTGAACACTCCATGGCGGTAATTATGTCCTTCAAGTCTTTGGCTGATCGGTTGTGAATTGGATTGAATCTTTTGGGGTGAAGAGAACAGGGGAAGCGTTGTGGAATCGAGATGAAGTCATGGTTGAGAATAGAGAAAGAGTGGATTTGTGTTTAATGTGCGGAAGCTGTGGCAAATCAGGTGTTAACCTATTTTTGCTCTGATACCATGAAAGATTAGAACAAATAAAATCTGACAGAAGATAAAGAAATTATATTCTCCACATACTTAATGTTTTACAGTGTACATATATATATACGTACAATCTTGAAAATAAAATAAGTGCAGGTATTTGAATTTTAAACTATAACAAATTATCTTTATTCATCTTCTTCTGATCTTTCTCTCCTACTTGATTCTGTTCCTGATTTTGTTGAGGTGGTTATGCTATTCAATACTATAACAGTAATTAAATAGTATAAGATAGAAACATGCTAATATAACATGTGTATTGAATTACTGGATTTACTTGGTGCCTACGACATGTACCAATCACAAATGACCGTCAGATTTGACTTAGAAGCATGATACAATAAAGTAGGATAGTACTGAATTACTGGATTTACTTTATGCCTAGGGCATGTGCCAATCACGAATGGTATTTGGAGAAGTTGGGATAGATATATAATTTTTTATTAAATCTTGTTCTTGAGACATTGCCAATTTACTGAATACCAAGTTTTTAGTTAGAATTGAAAGGGGTTTGAACTATCAAATTAAAGTCTTTTTTTTTTTCACTGAAGAATTGATTGGTATAGAAAGCTGTCATTCAAAGGCTGTTTGAATGTCTTCTAGTAAAACAGTTAGAGTTCATCTTTCCATCAGTTCTTTTATTGTTCCCTGATTTTGGTTGATATGAAGCAACGAGAGTACTAAAACCTCTTTGATTTTTACATGCTGCTAATTTTGCATTACACCATACTTGTATTGCACCATGGCCAATTCAAAATCGTAATGTGAAAGAGGGCTTCTAATTGTTATAGGTTCATCGGAATATTGGCGAAATCTTCCAGACTAATCTTTGTTTTTTCTTGATCATCTATACTGTATTTCTCTAATTGTCTTTTTGACATCTTAGAGATGCTTTCAGCCTTCTTTTACGATCCTTTCTGATGAAAATGAACTAGAACAGACTATAATTTGCTGCAACAGATAGCTTTCTTTGATATGGTGAACTATCATTGCAGAGTTGCATGGTTTTTGTTTTGGCTGATCACATACATATATGAAGTGGAAGTTCAAAATCTTATTATGTGTAGGGGATGATAAGCAAGGCATCATATGGATAAAAATTTGACATCTTATGCTAATGAAGATTCACATACGTATTTTGCAGGCAGAATGCCCTCCATCTAGAGGAAAAGGAGAAAATAGAGAAGGAGATGCTAAACCAGATTATCAATGAAGCTGAAGAGTATATACGGGCTTTTTATGAGAAAAGGCAGCAGAATTGTGAAACCAACAAAGCTCAGAACAGAGAAAGAGAGAAGGTAAAATTTATGTAAAGAGACTTTTCCATTGTTTCCTCCCTATTTCTTTCGACGTGCAGATCCGCACTCAAATTTTCTACATTCCTTCCAGCTTTATTATGAGGTTAAACATATGGATGTGCTTTTCTGCAGCTGTACTTGGCAAACCAAGAGAAGTTTCACAAAGAGGCAGATAAACATTACTGGAAAGCCATTGCAGAGATCATTCCTCGAGAGGTGCCAAGTATTGATAAAAGAAGGGGTAGAAAAGATGATGAAAAGAAACCTTCCAATGCTGTAATTCAGGGTCCAAAGCCTGGAAAACCCACTGATCTCTTAAGGATGAGGCAATTTTTCGTGAAACTGAAACAGAACCCTCCACCTCACATGATGCCTCCCCCTCCCACATCTGCCAAAGATGGAAAGGATGCGAAGGATGAAAATAATGGGAAAGATGCCAAGGATGTGAAAGTTGAGAAAGATGGAAAGAGTGAAAATGAAGGGAAAGATGCCAAGAATGGAAAACCTCCTACACAAATTGTTGCTACTGCAGCTGCCGACGAAAACAAGCCTGCTTCACCTTCTAAAGCCATTGCCAAGAGCAATTCACTTGACTCATCAAAATTAGATGCTCTTGTTGCTGCGGTTGCTGAAGGTGAGCAAGCTGCTGAAATTGAACCAGACACTGCTCGTGATGGCACCCGATAATTCTTTCTATCAATTCCTATTTGCCTTTTAAGCTCTCATTATGTTGAATGCGAACAAGCTTAGCTCTCTACTGATGTTATCGAGCTTGTGGCATGGACTGTGGAGAGTTTCTTCCTACCTATAGGATGTATTAGGCTTCATATGCAAACTGAGGTCAAAATACTTCTTATTCTTAAAAATAAATAAATAAATAAATATAATTTCATCATTTTGTTGCTGGAGGCGTAAGTAATTTTTAATATATTTTTTTTATGAATGTCATTTTGAACTTCAAATTTTTAACCCCTCTAAACTTGATTTCTTATGGGCCAAGCATGCAAGCCCATGGACCATTATCTGATTAAAACGGGCCTTGACTACAGCTTATAAAGTTTCGTCTAAGAATGAAAAAGCCCATGAACATTCATTGTAAGATTAAGATTGTCCTTGAATAAAATCCCATGGATCATTGTAAGATTAAAATGGGCCAAGTGAGACAACAACCTGCAAAGGAGGCTTTAGATATTTTAATTGGTCCCTCTACTGGTAAGAAATATTTAATTATGTCCTTCTATTAATATACTGTTGCATTGTGTCCACCAAGCATTGAAATTCGTTGCAGAAGGAGTTTTCAATACCATCACCAACCCGCATTTTCAAAAATTTAATTTGTTTATGTTAGAAATTAATTTGTTTTTATATGTTTTGGATTGTTTTAATGCGCTGATCTAAAAAATAATTTTTTAAAAAATAAAAAATAATAATTTTAATGTATTTCAGTATGAAAAACACTTTCAAAAACAACCGCAACCACATTCCCAAACAGACCCGAAACTTATTTTTTTAATGTTGTTGCGATGATATAAACTGAAGATACAGTAGTTTCGAAGTTTTTTTTTAATGTTTTAGTTTCTATTTTTTTTGAAATATATTAAAAATATATATTTTTTTATTTTTAAAAATTTATTTCAACATATCAAAACAGTGTAAAAATATAAAATAAATAATTTTTTAAAAATGTTTTTTAAATTTTTAAAAAACTTAGTTTGGAATCAATACCAAACAGCGCTCTGGCTTAGGTGTTAGGTTTTTCCTCATTGTAACATATACTAAAATATATCAGTGTTTTATTGTGGACTGCACAGTGCAGTCCACAGTAAAACACTTTTTAGATTATTTTTTTTGAGTTGTTTTTTTTTATTTTTTTAACTGTCTTGTTTTTTGTTTTTTGTTTTTTATGCATTTCAGGTTTTGTTTTTTTTCTTCTTTCTTTGTTTTTTTCTTTTAATAATTTTTTTATTTAATTTAGTTTGTTAATGTTAAATTTTTTTTATTTACTTATTGTAACATATACTAAAACGTATCAGCGTTTTACTGTGGACTGCACAGTGCAGTCCACAGTAAAACACTTTTTAGTTTGTTTTTTAGTTGTTTTTTTGCAGTCCACAGTAAAACACTTTTTAGTTTGTTTTTTAGTTGTTTTTTTTTCATTTTTTTAGCTGTTTTGTTTTTTATTTTTTATGCATTTCAGGTTTTGTTTTTTTTCTTCTTTCTTTGTTTTTTTTTTCATAAATTTTTTATTTAATTTAGTTTGTTAATGTTAAATTTTTTTTATTTAGTTATCAGACTTTCATGATACGAATTCCGGGTTTAACAGGTTAACCTGATTTGACGAGTTAACCCGGAATTTTTTTTTAATTAATTTTTTTCGTTTACTTTAGTTTGTTAATGTTAAATTTCTTTCTATTTAGTTATCAGACTTTCATGACATATATCTCAGGTTTGACGGGTTAACCCAATTAATTATGGTTAACCCGTCAATTTTTTTTGTTTTTTTGTTTTAATAATTTTTTTATTTAATTTAGTTTGTAAACGTTAATTTTTTTATTTAGTTATCAGACTTTCATGACACGGATCCCTAGTTTAACGGATTAACCAGGTTTGACGAGTTAGCCATAATTCTTTTCTTTTTAATTAATTTTTTTTCGTTTAGTTTAGTTTGTTAATGTTAAATTTTTTTCTATTTAGTTATCAAACTTTCATGACACGGATCCCGGGTTTGACGGGTTAGCCCAGTTAATTTTGGGTTAACACATTAATTTTTTTTTCTATTCAGTTATCAAAGTTTCACGACACGAATCTTAGTTTTGACGGGTTAACCTGGTTTGAAGGGTTAACCCAGTTAATTCATATTTTTTTATTTTTCTTCATTAGTTTTTTTTTTCATGTTGGTTTTTTTTTTAATTAATCCATTTAATTATTACACTTTTATTACACGATCTTGCAGCCAAACCCACAACCAAAGCTACTGGGTCTAGTATTGCAGCCAGACCCACTTAAACTTGGGTCATGCAAGTTTAATGTTATTAATAATATTATAAATATTGCTCTTGAGTCAGGTGTTCCAGCCAAATCCAAGACTTTTAAGTATAATTATACAAAAAGACCTAACACTCTTAGATCTTAATTTTTTTTGATATTTTTTATATATAAAAAATTAACCTGCGGGTCAATATCACTAGGACGAGCTATACCGTGTATGTATTACCAAAACGACAGAGAGAGGTCTCAAAGAAGACCTGCGCTCAAAACATACATGGTACGGAGTACTTGATGCCCTCAAAGACTTACATGTGAGCTTGGTGTCCTGACTAATACTTTTACTTATTACTAATACTATTATTACTTTATTAATTATTAAATAAACTAAAATATGTGGTGAATACTGTGTAGGCACAGTTTTCACCTCTCATATATTATTCATGGACTATATTGTTCACTATTTTTTTTCAATGGTTTGCTCTAAATTTAAAGGAAAAAAAAAACTGAACTTTATTAAGTTTATGATTCTAGTTCACCCCGTATATTTTACAATGAACGGTATTATTCACTTTATTGTTTTCTGCTTAAGATTTGCTATAAAGTTTTTTTTTTTTTAAATATTGAATCTGTTTGATTTCATGGTTCGAGATCGTAAATTGTTTTAAGGGTTAAATTAAAAATTAAAAAAAATATTAAACCAGTTCACAGTCTGAGTTACATGTTTAACGAGTTAAGTCATAACAATAGAATAAATATTTTTTTATTTTTTTTATTGGTATCTTTTTTTAATATTTTTTAAATTTATATTTCAATTAATATCTTTTATTTGTTTTGCTGATTTAATATTTTTTGGATGAAGATTTTTTTTTTTTTTTGTATGATGTTGTGTGTTTTTAATTTTTGATTTTTTTAAAAGGTTAAATATAAATTTAAAAGAAAAACTTTATTCAATCTATATCTGAGGCTCCACGCACACCCTCCATTAATCTCATTCTCAAGTTAAACAAAGCCTTGTGAAAATGATGACATATTTTCTTCTTTTCTGTTTGCTACTTTCCCACACAGAAGCAAAATCTATACCTCATCCTCCTCCAGCTCCTTCTCCCCACCATTTTCCGCTTGACTTATGGCCTAAGGACTCCCTTTTACCTCGACGTCCTTGTCCTCCTCTACCTCCCGATCATTTTTGGCTTGTCCACACATGGCCTAAGGGCTTTTGCTCAAATTCCTCAGTACATTGTCCACAACCTAATAACCTCCCACTCGAGCTAACAATTCATGGCTGGTGGCCTGTCGACAGAAAAGATAGTACTTTGAATAACAATCGGCAAGTAGGGCCAATTAATTATCTGGTAATTACTCATTCTCATGTAATTTGTTATTTTTAATATATAGTTTTTGTCTTATGATTTGTGTGTTTTAGTGTTATAATCTTCCAACACATCTTTGATTTCATTTTGTGCAGTTCACTGGAGAAGCTGGTGAAGAGCTTTACACTGAAATGAAAAATAATTGGCCCAACCTGACATCCCCCATCGAGTACCGTTACGGGCACATAGCTTTCTGGGAGAAGGAGTGGGCTCGTCATGGCATTTGTTCCTGCTTCGAACCCCGACTGTACTTTGAAACAGCTTTGGCATTGAAGAGAACCATTAACGTATCTCAAGCTTTGAGAGCTAATGGGATAAAACCTGGGATTGAATACACAAGACGGCGTTTCGTGAAAGCCTTAAGAAGAAAAATACCCCGTTTATCCTTTGCTATGAGATGCGGCGACAAGAATGGAACCAAAATTCTCATCGAAATCAGGGTTTGCACCAACGAAACCCATGCAATTTCATGTTCTCGACGGTTGAATGACAACTGTGGGTCTTGTTACATAAAACTTGTATCCGAAATTGAACCCTTTTAATATTTGTACTTGGACAGCAGCAGTTGTCAGCTAAAAAAAAAGGTACGAATTGGTGCACTGGTTTATATTATATTAGATATTGTGTTCGATTATTAAGCAAGGATTGTATCGCATTACTATAAACAGCTTTCTTGAAAGAATATCTTAATCCATAATTTAACTTCAATTTATATTATTCTATAATATACAAGTTTATATAATACTTAATTTTTATCAAATAAATAAAAATTATAAATTTTAAAATTATAACCACTTAATTATCAAAACTCTAATATTATGTTAAATAAATATTTTAATTCAATAACTTAATTTATTAAAAAAAAATTCAAAATATGATTTATATTATTATTTAAAGATTACTAAATTTTTCATATCTCTTTAATTAAACTTATAGATGAAGGCATCTGTCCTAAATCAGATTGTTTTTGCTACTCCTAATTTTTACTAAAATTTTTGTACTTCTTCTTCTTAACGCCAGCCACTGCTTTGTAATGGCACCCTATAATTCTTACTATTTTCCTTTCAGCTTAGTCATTCGTTATGCTGAATAAGTGCAGCTCTCTACAGACGTTATCGAGCTTGTGGCATGAGTTATGGAGAGTTATTTTTATTGTATATTATTTTCAATTAATTTTATTAAATATATACATCAATATTATTATTAACATTTAATGTTTTTGAATGTCAAAAAAACATGTTGGAACCTCTGTATATAAATAAACTGACATGGCCTCCATTCGATCCCTGCTCTGATTACACCATAAGCCTGACATGGAACGACTAATCATTCTTTAAACCAGGAATGGGCATTGATCAGCAACGGCACCACGCTTCAACGGTGATAAAAAAAAATCTCCAAGGATTCAGACTGTAAAAGCTTTGATGATTTAGTAACCAATCTCTCTTGATTCGTTGCCAAGTCTATATAATCTAGCCAGTAGGTAATAAGCAATAATCGAACTACATACAAAACAATGAACAAGGTCCCATAAGAAAATATGATCCTCAAATTATTAACAAATACATTAAAAAAACTCGGATGAGTAATATTCATATAAAAAACCTAATTTAGAGATCCTACCTTAAACTAGAAGAAGAAGAGATGGAAGGAATAGCTGAATAGAAGCAAAAGCATTCAACATATTTAAAGTATGGAAGTTATTGAAGTTTGAAGGAGAGACTTGAAAGGAAAAGAATAAGTAGCTGCGGTGAGGAAAAAGAAAAATATAAAAACATTTTAGAATTACTTATATTTAGCAAGTTATACTGGTTATGTTGGGTTAAATGGATTTTAAATATTTAAATTGATCTATGATATGTATTTATTAAATTATTTGATATACTATTATTTATAGTATCTATATATATAATTAACTTTAATGAGTTGGTAGAGTTGAATAATTTAAATTTTACAGATACCCATTATTTTTTAACAGCCTTAGTATTTCTAGTACAAATTCATCAATAATCCAAAGGGCATAAAAACTTACACAAAAGCATAGCGAACATATTACACGCTCTCTCCTTTGGAAAGGGCTACATTGATGATCTAAATTTAAAACACTTTCACACTACAAAAGTAGGAAAAAATATATTAAAAGACACAAATAAAAGTTAAAAGAAAGAAAGAAAGAGCACTGGTGGATGCCATTAATTGTGCAATCCAACGGCTAATTAATCTCTTCTAAAATAAAAAAACGCCAGTCAACGGCTACTTTTGCGTCAACTGAACAAGAGGAACTTCAGAAAAATGGGTTTGTTTCTCTCACGTGGATTCACACCAAGAAAAGCTTGAAGCTTGAAGCTTTGCATTTTAATGGAAGAAATTCAGCCTAGAGGTGTAAGTAGCTTTTGGGACCCAATTTCTTGGAATCACATCTCTTGCAGACAGTGTTCTTCCTGTTGATAGTGTTGTTAACTTCACTGATAATGGTCCTTTCAAGGGTCCCCTAATAACACACCAATTTGCACCCCACAGGTGATTCATCTCTAGCCATTCTGTGCCACCCGCCTGCCAATACAAATGTAAAAACAGTGAGAAAATCGTCGAATTTCTATTTTGCATATTGAGATCTATAGCTTCATTCCTTCACCATTTAGGTCACCTTTTCAGACACTAGAATCCAGTTTTGTCCTTAGATTCTTTTTTTCAGATACTCGAATTTCAATGCCTCCCAATGGTCATTTTAAGAGTGGCCCATTTGTCACATGCAACGAGTCAAGAAAATAGCTGGATAGAAAGGATAAAAACAAAGCAGGAAACAAAGTGTGCTTTGGGGTCATTTGAGCACAAAGGCACCATTGGCAAGCATGGCTGGAAAAATAAAGCAAATGTGTGTATATTTCTTTCTTTCATTAACTACTTAAGAAAGTGCAAAGTTTACTTAATAAAGATGTGTTGATGTTGGACAATGCCATTTGATTATTGGAAATGTCTTCCCCTCAGCAAATTAAAGGTCTAAGATCATGAAAAGGGCACTACTTTGATGATCTAAAGTAGCACGTTTAGGCAGTTCTTTTTAGTTAAATGCGAGAGTGCACACTTTAGAAGATGTAAAGATGAGAGAGTCTTTGCACTTTGTGAGTCAAGGAGTAAATGCAATCTCACTTTTGCTTCACAAAGTTGGAGGACATAACCAAGTTTTCCGGAGCCTAAGAGCATGGTGCTTTTTTTTATTCTGCTTTGCAGCTTTACATCTGTATCTGGGTGTTAGAAGTCCAAAAAGTAATGCACAAAAATTGAAATTAAGGAAGGAGAAGGTTACTTCTCTGATATGCATGGATCCAACATCACCATCGCCATCTTCAAATTCCACTAGAAGGGATAGCCAATAATCTGTTGAACCTTCATTGACATGGAAGGCAATGTTCTTCCCAGGGTACTTGCATGGGGTCCTACAAAAAAGGGTGATTTAGGTCATTTCGAGATTATTAAGGGCAGTGGCAAAATAAACAAGACAAAGCACAGACAGTTAAACAGTTGAGCTTAAACTAGAAAGAGGGAACAGAAAGACCTGCTGCAAATAACACACAGATAAAAACACGAGCCCTCCATACCTGCGATATATGACTGGGATTTCACCTCGGTTCCTGAGCTGACCATTCTCACCAGAAATAGCCATATGACCAAAGGCTGCACCACTGAGGTCAAAGTGGGTGTTACCATTTGAACAATACCCACCTGGACACTCATCTGTAACAATTATGGTCACTGCCCTTTCTGAGCATATGCTCTTGTCTAGGCACCTAACTTTGTAACATGCCCCACATCCTTCTCCATTCTTGAAGAGTATGGGGCTCACTGCACCAACTCTGGCTCTCAATGGCTTCACATCCACTAATGACCCGTACCCACACGCCCCTCCTGCACATTGATATAACCTGCTGTCACATACCTTGGTGATGCAGATATTGGGTTCTGGGTGTGTTTGTTTCTGCGAAGGTATTGTTTTTTGTTTTTTGAAAAAAATTGTTTGTTTTTGAATTAATTTTTTGTTATGTTTTTTTTATTTTAATATGTTGATGTTAAAAATAAATTTTAAAAAATAAAAATTTTAATATATTTCTAAATAAAAAATATATTAAAATATATTCATCCATCATACCAAACACTATTTAAGAATTTTAAAAACATAATGTCAAATTTGCTAAGCTTAGAATATGCCATATAGGTCCAGATTTTTTGTACTATAAATTGGGTAATTTGAACCAAACTAAACTCAAAAAATCAACTTGGTTTTATGCAATTGCAAGGAAAATAGTAGAAATTGAGCTTAGAAGAAGAGCATTTCTTCCAAAAAGCCAATTTATTGGCTTAATTGTGAACAAAGGGAAGACGCCAAAAATAATGAACTTTTAGACTAATGTGCTCTTCGTTATAAAAGAAAACGTGGACTGTAAAGAGAACTTGTTCCATTAAGTACCTTATGAGTTTGACCGAGAAAACCGAGAAAACGAGATCTAAAATTCTGACACTACCAAAAATATAGCACGAAAGAAAATTGCAAATGATAAAACTCATAGCGGGTATAGTAAGCTCTTACCATTACTACCATCACCGTCAGGACTGCCGTACCAGGTGGCAGTGGCCGGTTTCCAGTGTAAGTCAGCCACATCATGGTGAGTTTGATATTGCTGTCCAAAAACTACTAAAAAACACTTCAAGAGCACCACAACATGTAACCCCAAGAGCTGCATTGTGGGCCAAAAGGTTCTCTCTAAGAAATACACGGCACCACCAATCACCACCCACCGCAACACCACCCGCACACCTCCACAACCTCTACTTGACAATGTCACATTCACGGCGCAGAACGCAAGAAAAATAGTCAAAGAACAGTCTTCTTACAACCTTTGACGACAGTTTTCTGGAAACAAAAACACTAAACTTGCTTACGATGTAGTGAAGTATTGTTGCTCAATGGAGTTCTCTGTGTCAGGTTCTTATATAGAACAAATCTGAGGCTTCTTGTATTTTTTTTATTAACTTTTTTATGACAATGTGGTTTATTGGTTTTGGTGTTATTCACAGGTCTGCCACTTGGATTTTGGGTCCCATCGGCGGTTAAGGCGTTAAATTCAGATTTCAGCCTAACCGAATGTGTCGGCTGGAGAGAGATTGAGAAGTTTGATAGGGGTGTTAAATAGAGTTAATTTGTAAATATATACCCGAGTAAATAAGTATAAAGATAGACTATTTTAAATTTTCCTTAGTGATTATTTTTTAAAATATAAATTTTATTAAATAGTAAATAACATTAAGAAATTAACATAAAAAAAACCTATAAAAGGAAGAACTAGAGCATGCATGACAGTTTTTTTAAATAATTTTTATATTTTTTTGTATGTTTAATATTGTGGTTTGCATTTAAAAATATATTAACATAATTAATTTTTAATATTACATATTAAAACCATTATAAAATATTTAAAAAAAATTATTTAATATTTTTAGTCAAATATATTTTTAAAATGTACTTAAATACACTTACAAACACAAAAATAAACTGTGATGTGATTTCTTTTGTCAAATGAAATTCTATCAAAATCTCAAGAAACATAAGAGTACTTGAGAAGAAATGGCTAAAGAGTTGCCAATAATTGAACTATTCGTAACCCATGTGGAGGCAAGATTTTGTCTAGCATTTGTACCTTATCTAATCAATAAATGGACCACCCAATTGGATTTTAGGATAGACCCAATAAAAGAGTTTTAATTATTTTTGTAATACTCCATGATGTAAGACATGACTCGAATTCGGGCAACTAAATTAAATTCCAGTTTATAAAGTTACAAACATGCACGGCCTGCAAAATCATATTATTAATTTTTTTTCATATCAACTAAGAGAAATCAGTTATGACATTATCTCCACCAATATAATATTGTTGTTAATTAACCTTAATAGTTGTAACTTAACTGGTATTCTTGAATTTGCTTTTTAGAGTTTATTAGTTCAAGTCTCACAAATCTCAGGACCATTGAAGACTTACATAGTTATTAATTTTAGGATGTATGTGATTAATCGAGATATGTGTAAATTGATTCGGACACTCACATTAATTTAAAAATTATATTCTACTAATTAGTGGATTATGCAACAATAGTTAAAAAAATCAATAGAAACAAAGGGCGTGGCCTTGTGGGTGACGAGAGAGGCAGCTTCCATCAAAATTAAAAAAAAAAATTGTTTCTTTTTTGTTCGTTCTTTTGAGTAATGGGAATCTGTGACATGATCCAATGCCCAAAAATTCTGGAAGATGATGCTGGCTATGAGGGAAACTCCAAATTTTATCAAAAAAAATAAAAAATAAAAAAGGTTGGAAGAGTTTCATCTCCACAGATTTCAAAGAGGGATTTTATATAAAAAAATGTTGTTTGTCCACAAGCTTGAACACCGCATGTGACAACTTGTTAGCAGGCTGATTTATAATCTATTTTAACAACATTAATTGCATAGAGTTTGATAATGTTATGTAAGCAGTTTTAATTGGAGGAGACAAGAAGTACTACGTTAATTAGCAGATATTTTAATGTAGAATTTGGCAAAGAGTCTTAATTTGAAGAGAAAAAAACCCTAATAATTTCTCCTCAACGAGGATGGCTGACAATTTAATTTATACAGCCACAATTCCTTCATCATTTTAATTATCTCTAAAAAAAACCCATGATTGTCAATAATTAGGGATTTATAAAACCATCATGCACATGATTTATTTTAAAATTAATGAATGACGCATATGACTTAATCACTACCATTAAACAAAATGGGATGAAGGTGGAAAATATAATACATTAATTACAGTCATAATTAATATTAGATAAATAATTCATCCTCCTATATTTGCATACAGGATATAGATGATGGCACATGCCTAAATTCTCATGATAATATATTTAAACATAGATGATCCTGTCTGTCAAGAATAGTTGGAAGTGGGCATCCAAACTCATGCATTATAAGGCCTTGAAAAGGTGCATCGAACAAATCAAAGGTTTCGTGCTCTTAAAAGACGATCTGATGAATAATCTTTTACTATAAAAACCATTCTTTCACCCATTTTGTCATACACAAAGCACATGGATTCCCTTATATAAAAAGGAGAAGGAAAAAAAAAATTTGTACACACCCCTTCTTTCTTTGTTGAATCCATATATATATATATATATATATATATATATATATATATATATATATATATATATATATATATATATATGTATATAGATGCATGGATGAGGAAAAAAAAGAAGAAAAAACGTTCATGAATACAAGCTTAGCATTTTTTAAGTTTTAAAAAATGATTGAATATTAATTTATAGCGTGACCACATAATTGTGGCTCACGAGCCATGTTACAAAGTTTTAAAAGAAAAATAAACAATGAACCCTATTTTATTTTGCATGATTTGTTGGAGCCGAGTATACAGTTTGTTCAAATAAAATATTACTTTTAATAATATTAATAAAAATTTGTTTTGCAATTCATTACTTCTAATAAAAACCTGAGGAACCCATTGGGGCATCGGTTAATGATGGTCATGTACCTTGTTATATGCAAAAATTGTATCATAAATTGTCTAGAAAATAGTATACAGTAAAACACACTAACACCCACGACAGCATGTTAAGGGATCGGAGTGCTTCGAAGTTGACTGAAGATACTTGGCAGTTGAGAAAAATCTCTTGTGAATCCTTAATTTCAGCTCATAGCACAAACTGTCATTGATTAATATATTGTGACCAGTTAGCACATTGAATATTGATATAGCAGCGGTGTCCATGATACAAGTATCCAGGGAGGGAAAAAGGCTTGTGGAAGAAAAGCTTATTCTACTTTCTTTATTTTGTTTTCGGCTTTTCACTTGTGTTTTGGTGAAGTTGTAAAGGCTACTTGTGTTTTGGTTAAGTTGTAAAGGCTTTCTATGGGTTGTATGAGCTCCATGCTAGGGTGTTCTCAGGTTAAAGTTGAGGTTTTTTTGATGAGTTGGTCGGCACATGATACTCTGACATAAACGCTCCATTATTAGCCTGTTCTTGGTCTTCATTTAGAATTAATGTAAAGATTTGTGATCGAACAAGAACATGGCTTTCTGATGATTAAGATGTGATTAAAAATATCTTTGATGCACTGTCACACCTGCAAGTTCGTAAGCAGTAGTGGGAAATAGTGCTTAGCTGATTTGATTAATCAATGCTTCAGAAAATTAGAAATCACACTTGATAGGAGATTGATGATTGCGAAAGACTACTTCCAATTCTTTCAAGGGAAAAGTTAATGGCTCTTTTAACAAGGAAAAGATATGATATTATTGTTCAATCTATGAGATATGGTTGTAGTGCTAGCACATCAGTTTCCAACTCTTCTGGGAATTGTTTGACAGCACCAGCAACATCATGAGGTGCATGCTATTAAACAAGAAGGAATTCATCAATTGAAGGTGAGTTTTTGTTACATTCAATGGTGTTAATGCTACAAGGTTGGGTACAAAAGTAGACAAAATCCCATATGTACTGACTGCACATCCAAAAACACTGAACTGCTAAGAAGCCCTTCTCCATCTTGAAACCTTTAGCACTTGTACGAGCTCTTGGACATCAGATGATATAAGATGGTTGTGACCAGTGACATTTCACTTCCTGATCCTTCCAAATGCAAGGTCCTGGCCTTGTGGAAAGCTATCACCTGCTTGCCTGATTCATCTGATCTCGGAGGGGAAAGAACACAAACCATTAATAAAAAAGATAATACAGAGATTGCTGATAAAATTTCAGTCCATTCATTTTTTAGAACTTCTTCTTCATGCATGTGTCTAAACATTTAATAACAGAAAAAGAATGACCTGACACCAAAGGATAAGACATTAGAAAATAAAAAATATATATACAATATTGAATGGCAAACCCAAGGAAGGAATTGTGTGTGTGTGTGTGTGTATTATTTCAAGAGAATTATGCAGCCACCTGATCAATAATGAGCAGCCAGCAGCTGTGTTATGTTTAACTAACTGATAAATATCAAATTGTAAGCAGAAGTTTCACGGTCAGGAATCCACATGATTTTGAGGAGAAAATTAATATCTAGAAGTTGACCCAAAAAATAAGGGAAACAAGGAAAATAGTAGCTTAAATATTCTTCTTAACTAATATTTTTTTTTTATTAGCTGGAAACAATTTGTGATTAAACTCATCAACTGGACCAGAAAAAAGAGAGGTAGAGATGAAAAGGGTCTGTAAGCAAATTTGAAGGAAACATGATGGAGCAGATGAAGTTTATATATATAGCAGAGGTCAGCCAGTACGCATGAACAGGGTTTTGTGTAACCACAAACACTACTTGAATTACTAGCCAAGAGACAGTAGAGTTTTGGCAGGATTACTATGACTTTATAGCCAATATATGCTAAAAATTAAATGAACTTTGCTGAGATGAGTTTCTTATTTGCAATGCAGACTAATAACCATCCTAGTATGAACAAGAGACCAATTAAGTTGGAGGAACAAAAGGACTGTGAATGGGGAGAATGGTACATAAAGGAGGTTGACAATAGTGAGAATATGAATGCTGGAATTATAAGTTATCCCTACCTTCTCGGTAACCCTTATACTCCATGCATTATTTCTGGATTCCATGACAGGGTTACCAACAACATAGGGAGGTGGATGAACAACATCCTTCAGAAGTGGAGCCCTATCTGAAGCATAATCATCATCACTGTCATAAGATGGATGGGGCCCAATAGCCTTGAGTAACATTGCTACTAGAAAAGACAATCCCTGCAAATTTGAAGGCATTGGTGATTCACAAATTGATAACGACAAAAAGACTTCCAAACGAAACTTCCATCGTAAGTCCTATGTGAATACAAGGAAAAATAATAAACCAAGACTTGCAAACCCTAAAGTGTATCCACATGTTAAATTTTCATTTTTAATATGGAAAACAATATTGCTGCTTAATTTAAAAACTTGAGTCATCCAGGGAATTGTTAAAACAGAGTACAGTGAGATACCAATCAAACACATGAACCAAGAGGAAACACATCACTATGCAATTTGATCAAGCCGATGGACTCTTGGAACAGCTAACAGTGGTTTTGTAAACAGGGGACTGATTGATGGTCTACAATTAATTTATCTGCAACCTTACATGTAAATGGAATCATATGTAATACTCAAATGAGTTAATTATCACACCTCACTCTCACCACCTTGTCAATGAGATGCAGGGAAAATGAGGGAGAGGGAGAGGGAGAGGGAGAGAGACACCTGAACAAACACAATTGATATGCCTATCCATTTGCAGAGCTCAAAGTTTGATCTAACGAAACCTTTGAACTGATCAAAACTCCCACTTGGGTCTTTTGGGAAGTCCTGGTGCCAAGTCAGATAAAATAGAACGATAACCATATAAATTGTCAGTAAGGATTTGTGGTAACTTGTAATCTAAAAACCATAAGATGAGAATCAAATAATGAGTTTTTGGTCAAAGAACATGCCTCTTCCCAGTCACGGTTTAAAACTACATCAGCAGTAACTCCAGCTTCCAGCATGAGGAGTAAGAATATAAATAACATATACTGAATCCTGGTTAAGGTCAAAATTAGCCAAAAAACTCATGCATTCTAAGAAACTAAAGCTCCATGGAACTAAAACTCATGTTTCTCAAGAAGTAATGAAAAATCATAAAAACAGAACTGGTTTTTCTGAGTTCATAATATTATTCACCACAGGTAAAATTAAATCTAAGAGGGAGTTCAATTAATGTCAAACTGAAATTAAGATGCTGATCAAATGCTAAAATGTAATATATGGGACTATAAACCAATATTTATTAGCATAATCAAATTAGGAGAATAATAAACCAGGGAATATAGAAACTCATTTAATTGATTCGATACGAGGATACTAGATAAAGGCAGCAACCATTTGCAGTTTCAGCAGCAATATGACCAAAGCATGTGATCACGGACAAAGTGACACCTAGGCCAAGAAATGTGTAAATGAACCTGCAATTTATGGATATATTGCTTTAAGGACATCAACAACCACACACCATTCATATACTGAGTATGAGTTAATAAGCTCTAATTAGCTAACCACCGACAATTACTTTAAAATCAAAAGCGAAAACAGCCCTTGTATCTCTCATTTTAACTATCATCACAAATTAATAATCCATTGCCAACCAAAATCAATTATTATATTTCCATTCAAAGAAACAGCTCCATCAACAACACAATTTTGTCATTTTTAATAGTCATATAATACAAATCAGAGCATGGACTTAACTTTAGAATTACAAAATTTGTAAGAACTCTATAAAAGCCATGAAAAGAAAGCTCTTCTTGATTGTCCATAACATAGTGGGAAAAGTAGTGAAAAAAAATTTTGCAGTATCAATTTGGCAATTAAGAATTAAGAACCTCCACTATAATGAGTACTTAACTAAAGAGATGCAAGTTTCCTGCTATAACAAGCAAAATAGGATAAAATCTTCCAAATTTCAATACCATCCTTTTCCTTGGTTGTCAGCAACTTAATGAAAATGTAAAAAGCAAATAGAAAAGGTACAAGAATGACAATCCAAAAGGTTGTAAAGATATTTGACCCACTTGAAAAGATCAGCACCCATCCTCCATTAACTAGAAGCAAACTTCCTTTTCAAATTTAATACACATATGCACTTCAAAAATCGGGTGAGTAAAGAAGCGGCAAATATTAACAGAATTCTGCCTTGATGATGTTTCACTCACAACTCACAAGCAAAACCGATGAGGCTCCACCACCCCCCCCCCTCTCAAAAGTTTACTAATAATAAAAGAAAATCAAAGCCAGGCTCCTCTCTTTCCAAAAACAACAGAAATTCAGTCCTCAACTTTCTAAAGCTCCCCTTTTTCCAGCCTTCCCTCCACCCAAACAGTATCCAATTAACACAAAATCCACCAATCAAACATACAAGTAAGGCTAAAACATACAATAACAACACCCATCAAAACATCAAACAAACCAATCCTAAAATTCAAATCCTTTTTTCCAATTCTAACACTAACCCACAAGCCAATTTTTTTAAAAAAAGAAACATGAAAGAAAAGCTTACCATGGAGTAAAGTCATCATCATCTTCAAAAAATGGAAAACCACCCATTTCTCTTTCCCACACTCTAATAAGCCAAATACTCTAATACAACACCATTGCTATACCAACCATTCCTATCAAACAATTCACTAACTTCAATATTGACTGAATGCAACTCCTCATTACACTCACCATTTTTCCTTTCCTTTATTCAATTACAGCTAAAACCCCAAAACAAACTGACTAATTTCACCAAATTAAAAAGGAAAATAAGAAAGCCCCGAGATTTTTTAAATCTTGGGGGCTTCAAATACTTGATAAATCAAATAATTTTCGTTTTTTTTTTTTTTTGTGTGTCTTCAGCTAAGGTTTCTTTCCGTGTTTTAAGGAGTCGTTTGCTAAAAATCTCACAATGTGTTACGAATATATAAACCCATCTTACTGTTGTGATCGCAAAGTTGCTGTGGTGTAGTGGTTATCACGTTAGTCTTACACACTAAAGGTCCCCAGTTCGATCCTGGGCAGCAACATTTTATAATGTTTTCCTCTACACAATCTAATTTTTTGTGGCGTAGGCTTGAAAAATTTAGGTAAAAAATACAAGTGACAGGGTTAAATTATAAAGCCATGTATACCACAAGACTTTCTTATTTTGTCAAAATGAGGGGTTTGTAAGAGTTTGATTTGTATTGCAGAATTTAATCCGCAATTTCTTATTTTCTTTTGTGTCTTTCACTTAATTTTGTTAAAATTAGAGGTTTGTAAGAGTTTGATTTGTGTTGTAGAATTTAATCCATGTTATTTTTATGCTTAACTTGGTTTAAAATAATCAGCATAGGCATAGGAGTTGTCTTGTCATGATATGACAGGTTCAAAAACTATCCAAATAACTTGTAAAAAATATAGTTCAACTTTAATTTTTTTTAAGAAATATCTTTTTAATATTGAGACAATAACATATTAAATCAAATTGGGTTTCACGACTTAACCTGTCAAACCTGCAACCTGAATCATGGATTCCATTAGATTTAACAACATTTTTTTTTGCGACTATTTTTTTATTTAATGATATGATAATAAAAATAAATATTTACAAAATTAAGCACTAACCAAATATCAAAATGTTTGTTTGAGACTGTAATAACCTTATAAAAAAAACTGAAATAAATTATTAAGATCAATTCAAAATTAATATAATATTAAAGGATAAAATTAAATAAAAAAACTAGAAAGAATTTAATCAAAAGATAGAAATAAAAAATATCTCCTTCAGTATTTATATTTACATGAACAATATTTATATTTACATAAAGAAAGTTCTTTTAGTAGAGTTAGTAATATGATTATAAAAAAACAAAAAAAACAAAAAAAAAATGACTAATAAAAAAAATTTAAGGCTTGTCAATATTATAAAAAATACTCTTTAAATATTCTTAAAAAATATCAATAATCTTATTCGATAACAAAATAAAAATTAAATGAGAATGAAATAACTTCATAAAAAATAAAAAAAAAATGAAGCTCAATTATTAGCAAATCAAATGCTGAAGGACGAATTGAAAAAAAATCAATTTTAAAAATGATAAAAATCCTGACTCTATTTAGCATGACAAACTCATGACCTGCTTGTGAGGTTGAAATAACCCCATATAAAATTTTTTAAATAAAACAAGTTAACTCTCAAGCAAACTAAATAATGAAAGACGAAACTGAACATAAATCAAGAAAAAATGTCAAGAAAAACCCAAGTAAACTTGGATTAACTCGACTGACCTATGGCTCGAGATATGAGATTTGGATAACCCATAGAAAAAAAGTGACAAAAATCACGAAGCTAAAGGCTTGATAACCTAATGTCGAATGATGAAATTAAAAAAAATATATTATTTTTTAAAAAAAGAACCTAAGAAAACATCAAAGTCAAATTGAGCTAATTTTCAAAACTCGTGACCCGGGTCACGAGACCAGGTTACCCTAATAATACAAACCTAAAAAAATCATGAAGAAAAATTTTCAATCATCCAAAATTAAAAAACAAAAACAAATAGAAATCAAAAGAATGAGGATGAAATCTGGTATAAACATTAAATGAAATAAAACAATGATTTTGAGTGCATTAATTTCTTCGTTGGAAGCAATTGGATCAACTTATTTTAAGTGCATTAATTTCTTCTATTTCGATGGATGTACTGCATCTTGTTGTCGATTGTTAGACCTCTTATTGTGTTTGGCGTACTATTAAGCAAGCTCTCGCTTCCCCATATAATTCTTGCATTATGCAACTTCTTGGTCCTTTCAAGATCTTCAGCAAGGTGATGCTTCGGTTGCTATATATATGCAGAAGGAAAAATCATTATTTGATGAGTTGGCCGCTACTAGTCGACGAATCTCTCTTGAAGATTTCAATTTATATGTGTTTCGTGGTCTTCATGGTGAGTTCAAAGACTTGGTAACCAGCCTTATGACCAAGACAAAACCTCTTTCGTATGCAGATATCCATAGCCATCTCCTTACTCATGAGTTCCTTCACAAGACCTCCCTTTAATCCATGGCTATCAATCCTCCTTTGCTGCCCACGCCACCTCTGCCACCCTCAGCGAATGTTGCCTAGTATCAATCCTCTGCCACCTATAACAACAATCCAATTTCAGCCGTAACAGAGGACGTTTTCATGGCAGCTGGCGTTCCAATAGCAACCACAATAACCACCAACACAAGTCTGATATTCATGGCTTTTAGAGGTCTACTAACAATGACTAGAAGCAGGGCAACTGATAACAAAACAGAAGGAATACTAGTCCTTCATAGTTGTCCCCTAACTGCTCCTTTGAGAATCATGTCAAGTGCCAGCTCTACTTCTCCTTTGGCCATACAACCCCTCAATGCTCTCAGCTTCGTAGCCATGGACAACAGTCAACCACCAATCTTGTTCTTGGTAATGGCTCTTCTCCTAACATTGTGGATTGGTTCCCGGACACTAAAGTGAATCAACATGTTACATTTGATCTTGCGACTTTGATTGGGTTTGAACCCTATATTAGTAATGATCATTTACATGTTGGTGATGATAAATGCCTTTTCATATCCAATATTAGACATACCATGTTACATACCCCAAAACACACTTTTACATTATCTATTGTTCTTCATGTGCCTCATACTACAAAACCTTTATTTTCTGTTCAGAAATTTTATCATGATTATAATGCCTATTTTGAATTTCATGCTTCTGTGTTTTATGTAAAAGATCTCACCACCAAGGCAATACTCCTTTCTGGTCAGAGTAACAATGGTCTCTATGTTCTGTTTGAGTCTTCTACCATGCAATCCCTCAGGCTTACTGGTCTTCTTGCGTCTCTACATTTGCTGATATCTCGCATCGTCGATTGGGTCATCCTACTTCCCGTGTTTTTAATTTTTTAGTTTCCAAAAATAAAATAGCTTGTACCTTTAGATGTTCTCTTGTTCAATGTCAAGCTTATCCGTTTAGCAAGTTGTCATGTCTGTTGTTGAAACCTACGAGTCACAAAACTACTGCTTCACTTGATTTAATCTTTAGTGATGTTTGGAGCCCTGCTCCTATTTTTTCCTCTGATGGTTTTCATTAATTTTTTATTTTTATCAATACAACATATATGGTATTATCCTCTTATTGTGAAATCTGATGTATTTTTTACTTTCCACCTTTTTCAAGTTCTTGTTGAGCGTCAGTTTTCATGAAAAATTAAATATATTCAAACTGATTGAGGTGATGAATATCACAAGTTAAACAGTTTCTTTCAAACTATCAGTATTCATCACCATTTAATTTATCGTCATTCTCATGAGCAAAATGGCACTGTTGAACGTCACCATTGATATATTGTCAAAACTGGCTTTACCCTCATAGGATAATGTAATGTCCTATTACAGTTTTGGAATTATACGTTTGAATCCTTGGTGTATCTTATCAATCGTATGCCTATTCTTGTTCTTCAAAATCAATCCCCATTTAAGTGTTTATTTAATCGTACTCCTGATTATGATTTCTTGTGTACCTTTAGGTGTCTTTGCTTTCTATTTTTGCGTCCATATCATGCTTATAAGTTGGATTTTCATTCATCTCCATGTGTGTTTTTAGGTTATAGCTCCTCTTGTAAAACCCGAGAATAAATATTTACAAAAAATAGTAGAGATGGTTAAATGTGTGGAGAAAATCAAATAAATTAAATTCCTAAGGGGGGGATTTAAAAAAAAGAAAAGAGGTATAACTCAATTGTAAGAAAATAGAAAAGAATAGGCCAAAGTATAATTAAAAAAGAATGGGACTATAAATACCCCATTCTCTCCTCCATATAGGTGGACATTTGAGACAAAAAAAGGGGGAAGATTTCAGATTTTCCCTTCACCAAATTTGAGAGAAAAACACCTAAATTGTTAAGTTTACACAAGTTTTAGATTACTAGGTAGAGAAAACATCTTTTGGCAAGAAATTAACAAGAAATAAAGTGAAGAAATTATGAAGGAAAAAAAAGAGAGGGGTCGACTACATGCAAGGAGGGAGGAGTTAAAAATCTTCAATCAAATTAGAATTGAAATCCAAATTTCCTCCACATAAGGAGCCCTTAACCAATTATGAAAACCAAATTAAATTCAGTTAAGAATTGTGCACCAATTTTGAAGTTTGAAAATTAGGGTTATTGAGTGAAATTTAGGGGTATTATAGATATGATTGAAATTAAGTTAATTAAAGTATTATAAGTTGCCTTAAACATGAAACCATGCAAAAATACTAAAGAAAAATCAATGGTAAAAAAGACAAGAGTGGCCGGCCATTGAGGGTTGATTGGGCTGGAGGAAAAGAAATTCTGAATTTTGCTTGATTAAAACCTTGTGCTATGTTGCTATAATGTGAACAATGATTAAATGAGATAAATAAATGCATGAAAAGAGGAAGGGTATCGCACGTGTGCGGCGTCGTAGCAATCGTCCACTCTCAAGTGTATGTAAGTCTATTTGGAAAATATGAAAAGACAAGAAATTCTTGTCTTTTATCAGTGGAAAATTAGAATGGGAGTCGCCACCTAGTATTCTGGTCACTAGGAACCCTAACTAGTCTCAGAGATCGGGTACGAAGACTGGTTGCGTAAAAGAAAGGTATTAACACCTAACTACGCCCTACCTAAGGTAAGCTGCATTATTTTGTTGCTGATAAAATCTAAGGTCTTGTTTGTGGTTTCTAATTGTCGGTCTGTCTACGGTTTAAGAAAAGTCCTCCTCTATAAAGAGATCTTTATATTATCGGGTAAAAACCTAATTGTTCTATTTCATTAAAAGAAATACCTTTTAATATCTGGAATACGTTTTACATATAAATTCATAATCCTTGATACTAAAACAAAATGAAATATTTTTTTGGAATTTTTGAAATATTGGCCAAGTTCTCGTGACTTCAATTAACTGGTTATTAAAGCCGAAATGCATGCTAAAACATGTTCTTGAAGTTTTCTTTATTGTATGAAAATACAATATGAGTTTTTAGCTTTAAGAGATTTGGCTGTATGTATGAAACAAAAATATATTTTTTTTATGTTTTGACGAAAACCGGGTATTTTAATACTAGGTTTGTATCTTTATGGTATAAAAATACAATCCAATATTAAGCAAACTTTACTAGAAAAAAACATGGAAAAATTACAATTTTCAAAAAGAATTTTTATTTGAATTGGCCCGGACCCAGCTATTCAAGCTGAGCCTAGCCATGAACAGTGGCTCTCCACTGTTCACATGCTACGTAAACAGTGGAGGTTGGGGGTGAGACGAAGCTGGAGAAGAAAAGGAAGAGGAGAAGGGCTGACTTGTGGTGGCTGCTGTCGTTGGCGAGCCGCTTTGTAGGCGACAGGCAGCGGTCTTGGTGGTTCGCGGTGATTCTTCTCCCTTTTCCTCTCTGTTTTTTCGTCCGTAAACCTCCCTTGTTTTTTCTTTTCTTTTTTCTTTTTCTTTCGGTCCCTCGACCTCTCCTTCTTTTCTTTTTCCTTCGGTCTTCAGAGCCTCTCCTCTGTATTTATAGGAAAAACAGGGGAGAGAGAGGCAGGGGTGGCCACTGTGCAGTCACCCTAAAAACTGCCAGAGGGGCACGTCCCCTTGTTTTTTCCACACCGTGGTCGGCCACGGGTCAGAGCTTAGGCAAGTGGGGGCTTTGGGTTAGCGTCTTTTTGAGTTCTAGGAGAGAGAGGGAGAGGGGAAGGCTGCTGCTTCTTCTTCCCCTGCCTTGCGCGTCTAGGGGAAGAAGAAGACCCATAGTGCCGTTCAAAACAACACTGTTTCGGGCTTTTTTTTTAATGAACAGTGGATTAAACGGTGTCGTTTTGGACAAAACCCGTCGTTTCATTTAAAAGGAAATGGTGGCAAAATTGTGTCGAAGTCCAAATCAGTCTTCAATTTGTAATTTGTTCAATCAAGTCCTAAATTGCAATTTTGATTTTAAAAATCAATTCAATTGTATACTTACCAAATTCAATCGTCACCCTGAAGTTGGTCGCCTTTTTCACTTTAGTCCTTGGTCTCTGATTTATGCAATTTGACCCTCAATTGATCAATAAACTTCTAATTTCTTTAATTTGACCCCTGATTCCGTCAATTACAGCCCCTCTATTTACGCGCCTTTTCTAGTTTAGTCCTTGATTTTAGATTTCTTCAATTAAGTCCCTAAGTGGCCATCAAACTTTAATATTTATGCAATTAAGTCCCTAATTTGACCAAATCAACTCTAAAACATTATAATTTAACCCCAGAACTTTAATTTCTCCCAATTAAAGCTCAAATTGACTTCAAAATCAATTTTTCTTACAATCAAACCCTCCATAAATTCAATTAAACCTTCAATAAAATTTAATTGAGTCCATAAACATCTGATTTTGGACTTTTCTTTCTCAAATTGAATTTTCTTTGTCAACAAGGCTCTCATTAGTCAACGATATACTATCAAATTTCAATCCTTGTATTTTTGAACCTCCTCAACTAATTTTTAGTCATTTTCTAGGCGCTCTGACATTCTCTTTTCACTGCTATTATTTTTTCATTTTCTTCTGAATATATTTTTTATTTTTTTGGCATTTTTTTCTTTTTTGTGCGGGGACTAAAAAATGGGTTACAACAAACAGAACCCATGGTAGGAGGAGTTTTGGGATGTCATATGTTAATGATGAATGAATTGGGGGTGGTAGGAAGTTTACTAACAGGGGAAGCATGATAACTTGATAGTAGAAAACTTCGTGAATCAAATGCATGTGTTATGTGAGGTGGAAACGAATTTATTAACCACAGATATAGCCTATGGTTTTTCTTAGGAGGAGTTACAAAATATAGGAAAAACGTAGAAATAGTTGTCTTAAGAGAAAAAGGGAAATAAGGATAATTGAAAGTTCATCTAAAACCATTAACAAAAACTGGACAGAGTCGTCACATCGATTCCAGAAAGGATTCGAACCTAGAAATAATAAAATTCAGGGATGGTTTCTTCATAGAAGTTATAGCTAAGGATGTTAGCTTTCCAATGAATTTGACCTTAGTGGTATTAGGGGTAGAATCTGGTTTCCTTCACTTCAAAAAATGTGTAATGATGTGTCTTAGGGTTCAAAAGGAAATAAGCCATATTTGAAACCAAATTTGTGATGATAGTTATGATTTAATAAAGAATAATGATCTTAAGAGGTGTAATGGGAAACACAAATGTAAAGGAAGCAATTGTTAAAAAGAAGTCAACATTGTCGTTATTATTATTATCATCATTTTTATGAGAAATGTAACTTAAGTAAGAAATGATGTGGTATACTTGTGGAACCAGGAGGGACCGTAAGAGGGGTATAACAACAACAAGGGAGTGCGAGCTAAGGTTCTGCAGCAGGTAGGTGTTCTATACCTATACTTTCTTAAAGAACAATAATTTTGGTAATTTGTTCAATTCTTGGATTTTATATCTATAGGTGAAGCCATAAAGAGAAAAGATAAGGTGAAATCAGCGAGAAATGAAAGTAGACTTGATTAATTGATTTGATAAAAAACATGAGCTATATTAATAGACTTCATTGATGATCGCTTCTTGAATTTGATTAGTCGGTCTCGAGCATGGGAGGCTAATGATGTTAGTAAAGTTTACTAACATTGACATGATCATTCCAGAAAATAAGAGATACTGAACTTGATTAACTATTCGGGTTAAGAATAGTTAATGATATTGACAGGTGACGTTGATATCGACAATCACATGAAACTTGATTAGCTGATGTGGAAGCTAATGATGTCAAGAATCTTTGACATCAACATTCCCATAAATACTCCAAGGTGTTATGAAAAATTGATTAACTATTTTGGGTTGGAAATAGTTAATGACATTAATTGGTCGCGTTTATGTCGACATTTACAATGAACTTGATTAGTCCCGGTAAGGGCGACTAATGACACTAATGAGATTCATTAGTGTCGGCATTACCTTCCAAGTTTTGGGAAGAAATGTTATGATTGCATTATCAATGAAGAATGATTGAGGGTGTTAATGAAATGGGGATTGACATTTTGAAAGAATTAGTTCTCCGACCTTAAAAATATGGATATTGGTTAAAATTTGTGTAATGAAAAAAAAGAGGAAGGAAATGTTTAGTGATTCCTAGAACAATAAATTCAGAAGTATTAGATGGAAATTATGTAAACCCCCGTAAATAAAATAAAAAACATAGGATCGAAGTAATAAGGTCTCGATGAGTAATGGAGATTCAGTATGAAATAAAAGAATAAATAGTAGGAATGATAATAAATGTGTCATGTGAGAGAGAGAATAATCTCCATAAACAAATTTAAAGGTATCATTGAAGTCGAAATGAGAGTCATGATTTTTAGTTTAAAACTCTTAATGTTGGCGAAAACAGTGACGAGTTTCATTAGATAAAAGAATAAGAAAAAACGAGAAGATATGTAAACCCTGATAAAAAAAAAACTTATTTCAACAAATTAGTGATAAATGTGGTAATATTGAATTTATTAAGTATAAATTAAGGGAAATGTCATGAGAATCTAAGTAAATAAAGTAATGCATGAAATTCAGATTTTAGCGTAAAAGACACTATTTGTCTAGTTTTACGGTATTGATAATATATCTCAATTCGACCGTTGGATCGGGCTGAAATTTTATAAAAAATCTCCAGACTTATTGGTTTATCTTAGGTTACAAAAATTTCATGTCAATCGGAGTTTGGGAAGGCTCTATAAGAGTACTCAAAATCGGGTAAATTGAAGAAAATGACACAAAGGGCAATAATAATGGCATTTTGGTAATTTTATATAAAACAATATCCCCCTTTCCTCCTTTAAACACAACTCATGTTCTCTGCAAAAGGAGAAAATAGGAGGGAGACCAGTTTTCTCCCATTTTCTTCATCTCCTCTCCATTTCTTCAAGTTAAATCAAGAGGGAGTGTTCTTGGGAGGATTATATCTAAGAAAACAAATCAAGTGACCATACTAAAAGAGTTATAAAGCTTGAGAAAAAGAAAGAGTAGGAGCTGGAACTTGAAATATGAGGACATGAGTTTTCTAGATTTTTGCAAGAATTCATTGAAATAAGTTAAGGTAGCAAAGGTAAACAACATACCCTTTAGTAATTTTGTTTTTCTCTCTTGTTCTTGCATGAGAAGAAGAAAACCTCCAATTTTAAAATTCTAGGGTTCATGTAAATATTTTGGGGGAATAGTTGTTCTTGTGAATCTTGAGATTAATTGCATGATAATGGCTTGATTTGCAGAAAAAAAAATAGAAGGAATAAGTTGATTTGAAACTATGGGTTTTGGGATGGCAACAGGGCAAGAACTTTGGCAGCCATATCTTGGCTTTCCACCGTTGCATTAGGTTGATTTTTGGATATGTTGTTATGCTCAATGCCACCTACTTTCTGACCGGAAGGATTGTCAATAACAGACTTCGTTTTAGGGCTGTTGCCAGAGGAACATTTTTGGAAAATCACCCTTCAAGACAGCCTTGTTCGTCAACCGTTATATCATCTTTTCACCGTTGGATTGGTTTGGCTTTTGGATATTTTGTTTGTCCAGATGTTGTATAAATTCTGAACGGTTAAGATCGGAAACAAACACTCCTACCAGAAATTGTACTTCCCAAACAGTAGGTCTCCAATTTCAAGGTTAGTTCAGTATTGTTCTGATATAGGGAGATTTAACCATTGGATGCATGTTAATTTTGGATATGTTATTCTAATGATGATGATGTATAATTGAACCGTTTGGATTTATTGAATTCTAAATTTACAGAATTATGTTTTAAATTTGGTTTGAGAAATATTAAATGAGAATATGATGTTCAGCATAAAAAGTATGTTTTGGGACTAAGGATAATTGTAATGGGTTTAATGATGATGGAAGTGTTTGAGAATTGTTTGTGTTGTGTTTGAGTCATGTTTGATGTGTTGATAAGTGATGGTATAGTTAAATTCTATAAAAAAAATAGTGGTGGATTAATACTTTGGTTGTATTGGAATGGGAAACATGATATGGGAAAGTAGGTTGGGATGAATTGAAACTAACTTTGAAAAATTAACCTTTATTGTGGCTAGCCATGTTAGTTAAATAAGCGCTGGAATGTTTGGTAAATTACATGTCTTGATGAAGAAATGAATGGGAAATCATGGTAAGGGATGTTGTAAATTGAATTATGATATAAAGAATCATTTTGAGTATGCTTTGGAGAAAAAAAAACAAAATGGCATGTTTAGTCATTGCTGGAATTTAAGTTAAATTACATTGTTTGGTGATAGGTTAAATGTCTTGGGACATTAGAAAAATATCGGTAACGAAAAGTCATGTCCTTTGGACATTGAAAATCATTGATGAAGAATTGAATTAATTGGACTTTTAATATTAGTGTAAATAAATTCTAATGTAAATGAATTTAAATGAAAAGTAAGAAAATAAGATACATCCATGGAAATTGTTTACAGAAGTATTTGATTTTGAGAATTTATGAATATTATGAATAAATCTGGAAGATTCAAATATTGATTCAGGATGTTATATTGAAATGTAGGAGAAACATTCACTCAACTTCTCAGGAGCTCGTATAGTAGGAGCTTAAGGAGGGATTGTAGGAGGGGCACAATAACAACAAGGGAGCATAAGTCGAGCTTCAGCAGCTGGTAGGTGTTCTATACTTTCAGTCTTTACGTAGCGTTAATTTACTAACTTATTAAATTCTTGGTCCTTGCATTTATGGGTGAAACTACAAAGAGAAAGTATACAGTGAAATAAATGAGAAATTAAAATGGATTTGAGTACTTGATTGGGTTAAGAATATGGATTACATTAATAGACTTCATTGATGATCGTTCCTCAAACTTGATTAGCGGGTCCCGAATACGGAGGCTAATGATGTTAGTAAGGTTTACTAACATCGGCATAATCATCCCTGGAAATGAGAGATTCTGAACTTGATTAACTATTCGAGTGAAAATAGTTAATGATATCAGCCGGTGTTGTCGATATCGGCAATCACACGAAACTTGATTAGCTATTCTTGAAGTGAAAGCTAATGATGTCAAGAATCTTGACATTAACATTTCCAGAAAAATTCCAAGGTATTATGGAAAGAAAAATCTGATTGGCTATATCGGGTTAGAAATAGTCAATGATATCAATCGGTGGCATTGATTTTGGCATTTACAATAAACTTGATTAGTCGGTTTTGATATCCTGATATGGGCAACTAATGACACTAATGAAAATTCATTTGTGTCGGCATTTCCTTCCAAGTTTTGGGGGAGAGGTATTATAATGATATTTCTGATAGGGAATAATTAAAAGTGTTAATGAAATGGGGATTAACATCTTGATAGGATTATTCATTCAGCCTTGAAGATGCGGATATTGATTAAAAATTATGGAATAAGATGGGCGGAGGAACTAGTTACCCGGTAATGGGCTAGTGGCATCAATTTTTTTCTAATGACCGGAATATGCAACTTGAGTTAAACTTGTGTGGTGTTATTATTGTCAGGATGACTAACTTGTCAGATTATAAATGGAATGGTGGATGATACTTTACTGTTAAACAAAAAGGGTAAATTGTGTTTATGTTATGGATTATTGAAGGAATAAATAAAAGAAAAAAATAAGTAAAATTGATGAAGAACTAATCCTTGTGAAGGATGGAGGCAAATATCGTATCGCTTAGGACGTGAGAATAGAAGTTCATTAACCATGGTAAGTGATTCGTCACCTTAATTTATAATTATTAGTTTTCCCTAAATAACTATGTTGTTTCTTTAATTGATGTTAAAAGAATGAAGCAAATAAATAAATTGAGTGATTATTACAAATGAGAATTATTGGTAATTTATGTGAAATTACCTGGATTATTATTTGGCTAATAAAAAAGGTTAGCCGGATGCTGGGTAATTTGTATGGAATTACCGGATCGATTTTGGCAACCAAAATGGGTTAGCCGGATTTCTTGGGTAATTAAGAGAATTACCGGGTTTATTGGTTAATAAAGAGGTTAACCAGATATGGGGTAATTCGTATGGAATTACAGGATTGATTGGCTAACAAAAGAGGTTAGCCGGATGCTGGGTAATTCATATGGAATTACCGCATTGATTTTGGCAACCAAAATGGGTTAGCCGGATTTCTTGGGTAATTAAGAGAAGTATCGGGTTTATTGGTTAACAAAGAGGGTAACTGAATATGGAGTAATTCCTATGGAATTACTAAATTGATTGGCTAACAAAAAAAAGAAGGGATTAGTCGGATGATGGGTAATTCAGATGGAATTACCGGATTTATTGGTAACCGAGGAAGGAAAACCAAATTTGTGAGTAATTATATGAAAGTGTTAGAATTATTTGGTAATCGAAATGAGTTAACTGGATATTTAATTTTTGAAAAGATTATGTAAATTAATTGATTGAAGTTAGAAGTATTAAATTTCAAAGGTTAAGAGTAAAATAATTAATATTTGACTAAGATATTGAGTAAATTGATTAATATGGTTATTATTGAAATAGATACACCGCGAGGTGATGCAAATCGTTAGATGTAGGATTCTTCTGTTTATGAATTATCATTTTGGAATGTAATATTTATGTCTTTATTTTCTTTGAAAACCTTTATGTTATAAAAATTAAGTAGAAGATGTGTAAGATGTAATAGTACTCCTTTTACATTAAGTGTCGGGACATAAAAATATATTATTTTGTATTTGTAATCTTAATGTTTGTTTACTTCCAATTATTATGAATTATGTGTGTTAATGGAAAAGAAATGAAAATGCAAAATGTTATGCATGCACAATGAATGATGTGTCGTTGAGGTTCTACATGATTATAATATGATTGAGAAATGAGTATAATTGTACAAGATAATTGTCGATAAATTTCAGCGGGAATTTCGGCAAGTCTCAGATAAGTTCGATGGAAGAAAAAAAATACCCATTTTCTTTAAGTTAAGACTCAAATTTCTTTTATGAATGCATTAAATTACAAGGTGTTACAAATTAGATGGGGAATTGTAAGGAATTATGATAGTACATAGCATTGAATATCTATACATGTGTTGTTCGATTATTTTTTTTTACGATATTATTGCCTTTAATTTAATTATTTTCCAAATATTATGTTGTTGCAGGTTCATCATATTCATGATAAGAGTAATATCTTAGATCCTCTATTTTGTGTTATTTAAAACTAAATAAATGTTGATGTATTTTGTATTTTAAGGAACTATATGACTTGAATTGTAATGACATCCTTTAAATCAAATGTCTGAACGTAAGCTGTATTACTATGTACTTGTAATCTTAATGTTTGTTGTTTCTATTATCTAAGTATTAATCTATGTCCAACTTTAAAATGTGGATGTTTGGGATATTGTGGTTGTACCTTTGAATATTATGATGTTTGAGACTTAGAATGTTTGGGATGTGATTGAACAATGAATAATAGATGTGTACAAGTTGTTTGTCGATAACTTGGGAACTCCTGACATAGGGGAAACTCTGCTGAAATTTCAATGAACCTTATATGAACTCGGCCAAAAAAAAAATCATCATGTTTTTCCCTTTTTATGACTGATGTGTTGGTCCTAGAAATGGGGACGTTACACCTCTCATCTTGGTTATCATTGTCTTGATTTAGCATCTCAACGTGTTTATGTCTCGCGTAATGTTTGTTTTCATGAAGTTGCGTTTCCATTTGTGAAATCTGAACAAATAGTACAACCACAAAACACATCCTCCTATCCTATACCTACTACCCTCTAGCCAAACTTGTTTGCTTCACCAATTTTCTCCCCCACTATACCTCCGGACCACCAAACAGCCACCCACTCAATTGTTTTTGACACCATCCAATGACACCTCAACCGTGACTTTATGTCTCCATCTGTTTGTTTATCTAATGGTCATTCTCTAGGTACATGTTTCCCTCTTTTAAAGCTACAACTTTCCAGGTCTGCTACTATAGATCCTCGTGGATCTGCTGCCATCTCACTGGGTTTTGTTACCGACAAACATACAAATCAGTCTGATTCTCCAGCATATTTGAACTTGGTTGTTGACCTCTCCTCTTATCCTCTCCAGCAGTATACAGTTTCAGGTTCTCCTCCCTCTCGTCCTGTAGTTCATTAGCATCCTATGGTACTTTGTTCATGGCTGCCAAAAACAGCCCATTTGACAACATTTGCTGCTATGTCTGCCAGCCCTCTCTCTCGGGTACTCTCTCCTCCTACTTATAAAATAATTAGATTTTTTTGATGCTGACAGGTATGAGGCTTGGCATGGTGCTATAAAGGATGAAATTCAGGTGTTGTGTTCTAGCAACACTTGGTCATTGATTTCTTTTCATCCTTCAATGAATATTGTTGGCAGTCGTTGGGTGTACAAGATAAAGTATCATGCATATGACAACATTGAGCGTTATAAGGCTCGATTAGTTGCTAAAGGCTTTACTTAACAAGAAGGTATTGATTATTCTAAGACCTTTAGTCTTGTCATTAAGCAAGTGACTGTCAGATTGGTTTTCTCCATTGTGGTTTCACATGGTTGGATGATTCATCAACTCAATATACATAATGTCTTTCTCAATGGAGTACTTTTCAAGAGGTCTACATGTAAAAACCTCCAGGTTTTGTTGATTTTACTCTTTCTTCTCATGTGTACCGGTTACATAAGTCTTTATATGGTTTGAAACAAGCTCTGCGGGTATGGTACACTCATCTGAGTGATTATCTGTTCTCTTTTGGCTTCCATGCTTCGAAGTTTGACACTTCATTATTTATCTTGTTTGATGATGTTGATCTCTATTACCTTCTAGTTTATGTCGATGATATCCTGCTTATGGGCAGCAACTTCGTTCTGCTTCAAAAAATAATATAGTTACTGAGTTTAGAGTTTAAGTTTCGAGACTTAGGAGCTCTTCATTATTTTTTGGGAAATAAGGTTCAATTCACTAGTATGAGTCTATGCTACGATAGAATAAGTATATTCTTGACATACTTACTTGAGTTGGTATGACATCATTCAAACCTGTTGATACTCCTATTTCTACCTTTAAAGTTGCAGTGATACTCGATTGCTTATTTTCTGATCCTAAACAGTTTTGTCAAATCATTGGTGCTCTTCAATATCTTATTTTTATGAGACCAAACATTTATTTACTGTTAACAAAGTCTATTAGTTTATGGATACTCCTACAGATTCCCATTGGGTTGTCGTTAAACACATTCTGCGTTATATTCGGGGTATGGTTTTTCATGGCTTACATATCACTCATAGTTACTCCGTTGTTTTACATGATTTTACGGATGCAAACTGGGTTGGTAGTATTGATGATCGCAAGTCTATGGGTGGTTACCTTGTCTTTTTTTGTCATATATTGATTTCATAGAAATCAAGTAAGCAACGCATGATTGCTTGTTCTTCTACCAAGGCCAAGTATAAAGCCTTAGCAGATAGCATTGCTGATGTTATATGGCTTCGATATTTATTGGCAGATCTGCAGATTAGTTATAGTTCTGCTCCTGCACTTTGATGTGATAATCTCAGTGCTACTTATTTGCCTACGAATCCTATCTTTCATGCTCGTAATAAACATGTTGAGGTTGATTATCATTTTGTACGTGATAGGGTTGCCAAGAAGGAAATTCAGATTCATTTTATCTCTTCTCAGGATCAACTTGTAAATGTTTTTCCTAAGTCACTTCCTACTGCTTCTTTGACTGCTTTTCGGTTCAATCTTCAAGTCGATTCTTCACCTTTATCTTGAGGGGGCATATTATAGGATGTATATATCAAGGAAATATTAATAGGCTTAATCACTATTGTATAAAGTTGGCTAACTAATAAGTTAATACATAATTCCATTCAAAACATGAACGCGATCTTCGCATTATAGTTTGACTATTTGTTTTTCATTTTTTTTCCTTTTAATATAAGAACTTATATAGCATATCATTAAAAAATAAATTAATTAAATTTGCTTTAATGGAGTCATTTTAAATTTGCTTTAACTCAACTTATTGACAATTTTCTCTTAAAATTTATTCATTTATGATAACATATTGATAGAACACATTCAATTCATTTTTTCAACTGGAAACTCAAAAGATATTACAAGTTCAAATTATTATTACAACATCTAGACACACAATATTCGAAGATGTTTTTTCATCCCAAACCTTTTAAAAAAAAGGCGATCCCACAAAATCATGACATCTGTTGATGAAGATCAACCTGGATTGTTACTTGTGCTTTGTCCACAGATCACGAAGTTTATGAAGATGTGGAAGACTATAAGTCAGGCACCTCCAATTGTAGACAAGCATGAAAAACGAGATGTAGTAGACATAATGCGAGAGCTTTCCTTCAATAATTTGGTTGACGGATGGCGGAAGAATCCATTGAATATAAAGCAATGTTTGAGCAAGGAAAAACACGATCCCCACCACTATAAGGATGATAGCGAACACCCCATAAGTGGATCCACCCCATAATGCTATGGTCACAGCAAAAAAGAATGACAAGCACATCATGTAAATAGACCCACCCACCATTAACGATGAAAACCAAAGTGCAAATGGTGCAAACTTGACATCATTCAAGTTTGTCCAAAGAAGGATTATAGCTGCCACCACAGAGGTATTTAAAGCCCACACATCAAGACATAAATAACCATCGAAAAGAGATGAAACAGTAGGACTGTCCAAGGCAGTGCTGTTAGTAATACTGTTAAATTCAGTGCGGTTCCGGGAGGCAGTAGTAGTGGTGTTAAATGCACTGCTGTTATCTTTATCCCTTAGTTGTGGCATCTGTATAGCACCCGCAAAGGTTACACCAGCAACAAGCACCGCTACAACAAGAAGATTCTGTATCCTGATCTTTGTTTCCTGTTTCCTTGGCGGCTTGCCTTGAGTACTAGTGAAACGCTCATATAGGGATTTCTTAGGGCGGGCATGGAAGTATAAGATAGATAATGTTGTCATCTACATAGCAAGGGGAAACAAACTTCATAATAATGAGTTTCTGGCACTTCCTCAATCGCATGCAAAAGCGATGGCCTTGAAATCCATTTTATTTTTTTTAAGAACAAGCACGATTCTGGAATGATTTCTGAATTTTGAAAATAATTATATAGAATCTAAATTAATCGGCCTTCAAGTAGATGTTCAAAAGAATAGGGATGACTAGAAAAAATATAGGAAAGAAGATGTGTAATATTACCGTTCCATAATAATCAAGCAGCTTGTAGTGCTTTGAATCAACAGCTTTATCCTGTAAAAAAACATAATTTTAAGTTAATGAATAGAGCTACCTCTTTTTTCTTTCTTTCCTTCTTTCCTTTTGTGCTATGGCTAGCCAACAATATAAGCCACTGAAACTGATGATCAGCCCATGTTTGGAAAGTAGTTCTTTGAGCTTAGAAGAGATAATTAACCTCAAGTGCAGTTTTAGGCTGACCAATTTTGTGTAGTCAATGTAAACTTGTACCTTTCGTTGAGAACCAGTCGAAGCGGTCGCCTTTTCTGTTGTAGAATTCTTCTTTCCATCCTTCACATCTTCTGAATTAACTTCGATCTGAGGAATGAAGACAGAAATCATGAAGCAACGCAGAGCAGATAATTGTTCAAATTACATGACATGAGCTCTTCTGACAAAGGATGATTGAGTATATCAAAGAACCACTCAACTCAAAAGCTTTAACAGCTAATTGAGGTTTAAGGATACGATTTTATATTATATCTTTAGTCCTGAATTTCAGTCAGCTTCTAAGAGTGTTAAGTTATATACTCTGTTTCCATTTTTTCATGACATCATCCTTTATTATGTAAAATATGATATCCTTTAGTGAAATGGAATCCTTGTCTACTTAAAATGTAACAACATTGTTTTTCAACAGAACTCTCATACCTGGATCTCGTCCGCAGGAATACTGTTCTTTGAGTCAAACTGCTCTCGTTCCTTAGCAAGCTGGCAACAAAGAGGAAGCCCAGAAACCAAAATATTAAATAAATAATACTCTTAAAATATGCACTTTTGTAGCCTCGATAAATGATGATCAAATAGCATACCATTTCATCTGTTTTGTCATATTGGTCTTCAGCCATTTTAGATTGTTGTTTCGCAACATCATATGGTGTCAAATTTTCGTTGTTAACAATTGAATTTTCAACGCGTTTGTCACGCACAAGAACAAATGCAGCCATGGATTGACCATGTCGTGCTGCCAAATGCAAAGGTGTATTCCCATCCTCATCCATCTCATTTAGCAGTGGTTCTACGATCTCCTGATCGTTTTCGAGTATGTACCTTACCACATTGCCCTGTCCATTTTCAGCCGCTACATGAAGAATATTCTGCCCTTTTTTATTGAGGAATTCTTTAGGATATGGGAAAATATCAAGAAATTCCATCACTAAATCAACAGATTCATTTTTGCATGCAACATGGATAGGATAGTTGCCTTCACTGTTTGTTTTATAAGCACCATTGAGAAAATTCTTTAATAGGAATCGAACTCCTTCCAGATAACATATGGATGATGCATAATGCAGTGCATTTCCCAACTCTTCGTCAGTGAGACATAATAGCTCTGGCTTTGCTTCTGCAATTTTCTTCAATAGATCTGAAAATCAAAAGAAAATGTTTCAAATGAATATAAAGATGATAGGTTTGCAACAATTGTTTGTATGTAAATCATTTTCTAGTGAGTATTGACATTGTGATCACCTATGTTACGTTGCTCGATGGCAGCATGAACAGGGGATTTTCGTTTTGGTAGGGCATCACCATCTTCACTTTCTATAGGGAACGAAGCTTCAGTTTTCAAGAGATCATCAAGTATCTCTTTCTTATTGCCGTTCTCAACAGCCAGATATAAAGGAGAACTGCCATTCTTGTTGCTGTAATAGGCCACTTCTGGATCTCTGGAAACCAGGAGTTTGGCAAATTCTTTGTTGCCCTTGATCACTGCATCATGCAAAGGAGTGTTTCCCTTTGTATTTTTCTTCCTCATCAAGCTCGGATTCGATTCCACGAGAGATTTAATTGTATGAATAGCCGTTCTTTCTCTGGCAGCAAGATGAAGGACTGTGTCGTTCTGGCTGTTTCGCATGGTGATTAGAGAAGGAAACTCTTTAACCAGATAAGCTATAATATTGTCACTTCCATAGCTTACAGCTACGTGAAGCAGTGTATTCCCGCAGGGAGTCACTAGCTTCTCTGTTGAATAATATTGCTGGACACGTTTTCTCAAGGCCTCAGTATTGTCCTGCTTCACATACTCATGTAACTGTCTATCTATCATTGCATTTCCCAAGTGATCTCTCGGAATCGAGTTTTCATCTATGTTTATCTCTACGGCACTAGACATAGCAAAAGAAAATATTGGGTTACTTGAATCAGCTATACCTATCACTTATCAGGACTTCTAATTCAAATAGGCTAGACTGCATGTCAATGGAATCGGACTAAAGTTATAAGTTTAACAAGTTAATCTAATTTAAATCATGTTATTTTTTTTATTTTTTTCCTATGAAGTTATGTTGGTTTCAAGACTTGGGTTATGAATTTAATAAATTGACTTGGTTTGTTTTTTTATGTTTTTTATTTGACTTCTTCTTCTAATCAAGTCCTTCAACATCAGGTTTATTAGGGATTGAAATTCATGATTTATTTTGATTTGTTTTTCATTAGATTATTTTGGCCTTATTACCTGAGTGGGTTTGACTGGTTAACTAGGATCACTTTTTTTGGTCTTTTTTTAATTGATTTTTTTTTTCAATATTATCTTTTAACATTGGGTTAATTGGAAAGTAGACTTCATAATTTATTTTGATTTGCTTTCTATTGGGTTATTATAATCGCATAATACAGATTGTAAATTTGATATGTTAACCCAAGTTGACTCAAGTCAATCCAATATGTTGTTATTTTAATATTAAAAAAATTATCATCTTGAATTTTTTTAGTCAAACTATGTTCTTACATGTCTTATAGATTGTTTTTAGATCCAGAAAGTCAATCAAGTACATTGGGTCAACACTTACATGGTTTTAATTTTTTTATTTTACAAATATGTAAAAATAACATTATTTTGGTCAAAAGTTTACAAAAAAAAAAATTCAATGGGTTTTCGGACAGGTTTTTTAAAATATTAAAAAGAATTTAACAAAAAAAAAATTAGGTCCTACAAATTCTAAATAATAAAGAAATATCGTGATTAATTAATAACATTGAATGATTTTTAATAAATACCCTTTTATGAAATATCCCTAAAAATCTGATACGTTTGGCATTGCCTTTTAAACAGGAGTTGGATAAAGAATAAGCAAGGTGTAAAATTAGAGGTTAAAGAATGTTTTGATAAGTAGCTTCAAGGCATCCAAAACTTATTTAATTAACACCATATAAACTTAGAGCAAAGGGAAAAAAAAAAAAAACCCATGCTGAAGTCAGAGGTGGGATATCCCATCAATATATGCATTTTGGTAAAAAAATTAGGAAAGAAGTGGATTTATGATTTGTTATGGGTATGTAAAATTTGACAAAAAGCTAATGTAATGACAATTGAGAATAATAGAAGATTTAACCTATTAGTTAGTTAACTTGTCTATTTATATATATATATATATATATATATATATATAGTATAATATATAATAATAAAAGTAAAGATTACTATCCTAAAAGTAACTTATAATATTTTCTATAGACACACATTCCATAACAAGGACATAGTTAAAGGTAAATGACCCTACCAGCATGCATGATTTATGGCAGAGGTGGGATATACGAAGCGATAAGAGTCAGAAAGCAACCCTTCAGAACGTAGGGCTCGGGTGGAGGAAGTCTCGATACCTGTTTAATATTTTATTTACTTTTATCACGCATGCTTCCTTGCTTTTTATTTTTTAACTTTTCATTAATTAACTATAAATTAAAAAAGAAGAGAATTTTACTGTACCTGTTCCCACTCATTACTATTCATTGAATAGTGATTTGGTATGCTTTGCTTTCTTCTTTTTTTTACAATCAATGGGTTTTTTTTATTATTATTTTATTCTTTAATATTAAATTAATTTTTTTTATTGATTTATCACACTCTTCTGATATAGATTATATGTTTGGCGGGTTAATCTGATTGACTCAGTTTTTTTTTAATTTTTTTTTAATTTCATCATTTTATATTGGTTTAATTGAGAATTAGACTTTATGATTTGTATTGTTTACTTTCTATTATGTTATTTTAAATTCATGATCCGGGAATAATGCTTAACGAGTTAACTCGAATTGACTCGGGTTGTTTTTTTTGTTTTTTTTATTGATTTTTTTCAATTTTATCATTCAACACTAAAATCGGTTGAAAATTGAGTTTTATAATATGTTTTGATTTGTTTTCTACATGGATATCTTTGTCTTAAGATCAAAGTTGTGAGTTTAGACGTTTTAACCTCTGTTAAATCAGGTCGTTTTTTTATTTTTTTTATAAGAGGTTATCAAGGTCTCCCAACCCGAATCACAAGTCCTTTAACATTGGAATTTTTTTATTGGGTTGTTCTCCGTCTCATGACCTGGTTTCCAGGTTTGGCGGGTTAATCCAATTGACTTTATTTTTATTTTCTTTTTTTAATTGATTTTTTATTCAATTTCATCATTTAATATTGTGTTTGATGGGGAACTAAACTTCATGATTTGTTTTGGTTTGCTTTTTAATAGGTTATCCTGGCGTTATTGGCCAAGAATAGTGTTTAACGTGTTAACTCGTGTTGACATAACTCAATTTTTTTTTATTAAAAGTTTTATAAATTTCATCATTCAACATTGAGCCTAACATGAGTGAATGTGAATTGAGCCTCATAATTTGTTTTGATTTTATCTCTATAGGATTATCTCAGTCTCATTATCATAGTCGTGAGTTTGACAGGTTAACATAGGTTAAATCAAGTCATTTTTTATTTATTTTTTTCTATGAGGTTATCTTGATCTGAAAACCTGGGTCATGAGTTTGACATATTAACTCTATTTGTTTTTTTATGTTTTTTAATTGATTTCTTTTTTTAATCTCGTCCTTCAACATTATGTTTATTGGTGATTGAAATTTATAATTTATTTTGATTTGTTTTTCATTGGGTTATGTTGGTCTTACGACCCAGGATCATGAGTTTGACTTGTTAACTATAGCCGCTTTTTTAGGTTCTTTTTTAATTTATTTTTTTCAATATCATCCTTTAAAATTGAGTTAATTGGAAATTAAACTTCATAATTTATTTTGATTTGATTTTTATTGGGTTATCATAATATCATAATTCAGGTTTCAAATTAGACATGTTAACCAGAGTTGACCCAAGTCAATCCAATATGTTGTTATCTTAATATTAAAAAAAAAACAAGATGTCATCTTGAATTTTTTTAGTCAAACTATGTTTTTACATGTCTTATGGGTTGTTTTTGGATCTACAAAGTGAATTAGGTTACATCGGTTCAACATTCACATAGTTTAAATTATTTATTTTACAAATATGTAAAAGTGAAATTATTTTGGTAAACATTTTACAAAAAAAAATCAATGGGTTTTAAGACAGGTTTAAAAAAACTAAAAAAAAATTACAAAAAATTGGGTCTCTATTTTTTTATCATGGTTTTTAAACTCGGCTCATGGGATGACCCCAAACAGCTCCTGGTTTCCAGATTGAGTAAGTTGATCAAGGTTACACAGATCGACTAAATTTTTTTTATTTTGCAAGAATGTCTGAATTACATTGTTTGATAAAGATTTAACAAATAAAATCAACGAGTTTTTTTTAAATAACAAAAAAAATTAGTTTTCATTCATTTGATCGTGATTTTTAATTAATTTCTTTTCTTGGCTTGATCCCTTGATTTTTAGTTTATTGAGGATTTTGCTTCTTGATTTTTTTTATATTTGCCTTTTATAATATGGTGTCGGTCTTATAATAAGGGTCATGAATTTAAAAGATTAGCTTTTGTGGACTTCTATTTTTTTAGCATATATTTTTAAATTTTATTTTTTAATATTTGATTAATTACATATTAAATTTTTTTTATTTTTATTTTAATCTTATATTTTGAATTGTAGATTAATAATTCGCTCGAGTTTACTTTAATTTTTTTTTGTTGTGATCGATATTGGTTTTTTACACTGTGGATGTTAACTTTAATAAAAAAAACAAGCATTATTCACATGCATGAATTGCATCTGAATAAATTTCAGACATCTTGTCACGTCATTTGAAAGGTTCATGATACATGACAAAGCAGTGCAGTTATGAAAACAAAAGATTCCTAGATCATGGAAATTAGAAATAGAAAAAGAAAAAAGAACCATGTCATCTCGCTCTGTCCCTTTCAAAATTGATCATGAAATATCTCCTCGAGGCCCCGTCAAAATGAACATTGAATTATAAATTATCCATCCACTGCTATTTCCACTAGAAAACAGTTCTAACTTGAAATTATTGGTTGTACTGTGGAAGCATTACAGACCCCGAAAAACATGCATGAAGACAATTAGATGATGTAAAACTCCTGGGACCCGAAATAGTAGAGATGACGATTGAAGAGGACAATCAGATAAAAAATAAAGAAAGTTCGAGATAAATAGAAAAGTTACGTGGACAATCAAAGAAAATCTTTGAAATTTCAAACAAAAAATAAAGTGTTTTTGAATGCAACACATTAGTATCATTTTCATTTAGTTGGAAATGCAAGACAAACTAGTTTAATTTTTCATATTCTAGATTTATTTTTTAGAAATTACTAGTTTGAGTTTTACAAATTTCAATATTATTAGAGGTTTACATGTTCGTTTACTTTAGGGTTCATGAGATTAATCAAAATATACGTAAATTGGTCTGAACACTAATGCACATTAAAAAAATCATGAAATATCTGATGAGGCATATAAAATTATTTGAATAACACTACCAGAAAATTGATAAATACAAACTGAAATACCAAGAGAATATTTCCATCGGTAAATTTCCGAGGGATTTTACCGACGGAAAATTCCCTCGGTATATACCGAGGGAATTACCGTGGGAAAAAAAATTAAAACAAAGCAAAAAAAAATAATGACGTGTCATTTTTACCAACGGATTTACCGACGGAATTACCGACGGAAAAAATTCCGTCGGTAAATTTCTTGGTAAATTGTGAACACTGTTCATCATGTTAATTACAAAGGGAATCACCGACGGAAAATTCCGTCGGTATTTTCCGAGAGTAAATCACCGACGGATTGAAAAGTCGTCGGTGTTATTTGGCGGTTTTCTGAAAAAATTCAATTAATTTAAAATTTTCATTTAAATATTACAGACGGAATCACCGACGGATTGAAAAATCATTGGTAATTTTTTGGCGGTTTCTGAAAAAATTTTACAAATTTGAAAATTTAAATTAAATATTACCGATGGAGTTACCGACGGAATAATTAAAAAATATTAATATTTAATTATCTGTCGGTAAATCCGTCGGTAAATCGTCACAATAAAAGCCTGAATGCCCTTATTTCACAAGAGACAGAGCCGTTTCTTCTTCTTCTTCTTCTTCTTGTTCTTCTACTTCTTGTTCTTCTTCTTCTTCTTCTTCACTATATGTAAAAAACATCATTAAGGTATGTCTTCTTCTTCTTCTTCTTCACTTTATGTATGTAAAAAACATCATTTCTTATCTATTTCTTTCTCTTCTTTTCTCTCCTCATCTCCTTCTCTTTTCCTCCATGCTTGGGTATGTCTTCTTCTTCTTTCTTCTTTTATCCTCTTAGTTTTTTTTTTAATTAATATGCTTAATGAAATTTTTTTTCTCTCCTTAGCTTCACTTGCAACTACATTAAGGTAAGATTTTTCTTTTTCTTCCTTTTTCATGATTTTTTTCACTATATTTGTTTTTTTTTTATTTTTAATTGTTTTTGTTCTTAATAATTGTATAAATGTTGTTGTGAGATTTTTTTTTTCATATGAGATCAATTTTTAGTAGATTTATTTATAGGATTTTTAATTTTTTAGCAATTGCAACTTCATTTTTTTCATATGAATTAATTTTTTAGTTGAATTTATTTTTTTATTTTATTTATTTATTTGTTGCAAATTTGTTTGAATTGATTTTCTTATTCTTTTTTCCAAGCATTTTGAGTATATATTATACAGTGTTAATTTATGTTAATTTAATTATTTTATAATTTTATAAAATGAATTTTTTTTTAAATGTTTTTCAATAATTACCGACGGAATTTCCGTCGGTAACTCCGTCGGTAATTCCGTTGGTAATAAAAAAATTATTACCGACGTGTCTGTTCCGTCAGTAAATCCGTCGGTAATTCTATTACCAACGGATTTACCGACGGACAAAACATTATCGACGAACGATTCACCGACGGATCATTTCCGTCTTTGATTCCGTCGGTAATATAATTACCGATGGAATATGTGTCTTACACCGACGGAAAAATTCCGTTGGTAAAACTGTTAAATCTAATAATGTAATAATGTATGGTATCTCCTCGAGGCCCTGTCAAAATGAACATTGAATTGTAAATTATTCATCCACTGCTATTTCCAATAGAAAACAGTTCTCTCACTTGAAATTATTGGCTGTACTGTGGAAGCATTATTGACCCCGAGAAACATGCATGGAGACAATTAGATGATGTAAAACTGAACCGAAATAGTAGAGATAAAGTGTTTTTTTAATGAAAAAAAAAAATATAGGGCGGCTAGTTGCTTATTGATTGGAGCTACCTATATATTTGAATAAGATTCATAATGTATTCCATGTGTTCTTATTATAAAAAATAAAGATAAATTTCTCGTGAGTGTAAACACTCCCGATTCCTATTAAAGTAACAAAGCATTTGATATTAGAGACAAAACTAGTCAAAATCATGGATTGAGACAAAAAAAAGCATTAAGAAATAAAAGAGTTTTCTTGGAGAGTATTATGGAGGAACTTGTAAATAGAAGAAAAGATGTGGGAGAGGGAAACCAAAATTAAAGAGAAATATCCACATCTATTCTCCAATGCAAGTATGGAACTTAAATTTTAGGGAGAATATGTAAGCTCCGAGAATAAACTTTTATAAAAAAAAACCTTAAATTAATCTCGTGATGAAGAATGTGAGGTTAAATATATGAAAAATCAAATAAATTCAGTTCTTAAGGGGAAGATTTTAAAAGATAAAAAGAAGTACAACTCAAATTGTAAAAAAGAAAAAGAAAAAATGGGGGCCAAAGTATAATTAAAAAAATTAAGACTACAAATACCCCATTCTCCCCTCCAAGAGGTCGGCAACATGGAGACAAATAAGAGGGGAAGGATTTCAGATTTTTCCATAAAAAATTAAGAGAAAAACACCAAAATTGTTAAGTTTTTACAAGTTCTAGATTGTTAGGTAAATAAAACATCCTTTGACAAGGGAATTAGCAAGAAAACAATTGAAGAAATTATGAGGGAAAGAGAGGGAGAGGGTCGCCTGCATGCAAGAAGGGAGGAGTTGAAAACTTTTAACCGATTAAGAATCGAAATCCAAATTACCTCTAGGTAAGGAGACCTAATCATAATTGTGAAAACCAATTTAAATTTGATTAGGAATTATACACCAATTTTGAATTGAAAATTAGAGTTCCTGAGTGAAATTTAAGAGAATTGTAAAAATTATTGAAATTAAATTAATTGAAGTATTGTAAATTACCTTAAATATAAAATCATGTAAAAATATCAAAGAAAAATCAATGGCTAAAGCAACAAGAGTAGCCAACCATTTAAGGGTGAATGGGAGGAAAATAAATTTTGATTTCCTTGATAAAAGTCTCGAAAAATAAAAGAAAAGCAAGCCGTTAATCAATACTAATGAATTACTTTCACATGCTGATTTGCACTCCATAACTAAAAATCTTCCATTTGCTTTTTCTTGTCATTAATCAAGAGAAGGAGGCGTCTCATGCATTGTTTTCTTGATCAAGAATAAATTCAAAAAACTTATTTAATTTAAATTAGATTTTAGATTGAAATAGTTTTCTTTTCATTTCTAATTGGTCATTTTTCATTATTTAATTACACAAGGGAGCAAGTTATAAAACAATATACTAAATATTGTCAATAGTATTTTTATATAATTTATAGATAGAAAAAATTACTTATTTTAATTGACAGCTATCAAACTTTATATAAAATTATTCAAATCTCGAATGTTAAAAAATAAATTTAATTGAATAAATATTTAAATTAAAATAATTTAGTAAGTTATTAATTAAGGAATTAAACAGTACACGTGCCCTATAAATACCTGCCATGTGCCTTCACACCTCCATCAGCCTCATTCTCATCGTTGTAATCCTCTAGCATGTATTTCTTTTTCTTTTTTTTCCTTCAGGCCTGTAGAAAAATACGTGTCAGCCCACACAACCTGCAGCTCTATCAAACGGATAGATGCGCATCACAAAACTATTAGAAAGATAGATAGAGAAGGACGTTCTAGCTACTTTTCTCTTCATTTTGGAGAAAACTACATGTTCACTCGCTAATATAGTCCTTTATGTTATCAAAGATGTTTAATTTACCCTTCTGCATACTTTGATTGACTGATGAAATTCCAACATTTAATTACTTCTTTTTTTTTTTTTTGTTAAGAATACCCAACAATGACTCTTTAAGTAAAACAAATTGAGCATAAATCTCTAAAATAAGCAATAGAACACAAATCATAATCACTAACAAAAACAGATACACTCGATTTTATAGAGACCAAATCAAGAAAGACATGCTCAATCTTGTAATTAAAGCATGTGGTGATTAACACAGTAAAAAAAAACTAAATATTTCATTAAACACAGGAATCAAATTATAATTAAATCTCTAAGCATAATTCTAAGCACCTGAAATTAAATAAACATAGTGTACAAATATATGACCAAGTACAATCCTTATCTAAAGTATTCTTTTAAAAGAATAAAACAATCCTTTGATTCTCCCCTTGGATTTGATATATGGTGACTTAATTTATTTGTGAAATCAAATCAAGATTTGTACTTTGCAAGAAACTCAAATTTAGGCGTGTATTGTGAATCGAGATTTGATGATTTGATGCTTTAAGATTACCTTTAATTTGTCTTCAAAGTGTTGTTGAAGAACTTTTATAGGGCACTTAGGCTTGATCCAACAGAGCTTTGTTCTTTGTAGACTTTAAGTGTAGATGAAGGAGGCTTGAGAGTTTTTGAGATGACTTCCTTACTTGAAGAGCTTGTCTTGAATAAAATTTATATCTCAAAGAATCCTCCTTTTTCTTTTTTCTAGGGTGAGGACATTTATTTATAGAGGTTTGTAATTGCCAAAACCAGGAGTTCTCTGCGAGATTTTTTTAAAATATCTAAAGATTTAATGGTTCTCATAGATCGCGATCCAATGGCTAGATCAAAAGTTATAGTCTTTTTATGCCATTATTCTATAAATGCATATATTAAGTCATCTAAGAAATTTGTTTGTTGTAGATCTCCTCTAGTGTTGACAGACCCACAATTAATTGTTTAGACATTACTAGAAATTCAACAAATACAAATGGCATTACGAATATTTTTTTCTCTCATTATTTTGCTATGATATTTGCCAACATATATTTTTCTATCACTAAATCCGTCAGTATATACTAACAGAAATAATCTATCGATAAATACCGAGAGAATCCCAGACGCAAATATGAAGAAGAAAAAAACAAGTTGTGCGATGACGTGTAAGTTTTTGTGGATGGAATTATAGTCGGATTCAAACTGGGTTTTCCATACAGTGACGTGTAAAAAACAACGACAGAATTACCTGTCGCACGTCAAAAAATCCGCGCGGCATCGGCTAGCGATTTTATCGTTGATGTTGTTTTGATTGATTGGTTCGTTGGAGTCGCCACCTAGTAATTTATTAAGGGCTACTAGGAAACCGGATATACTGGTCTTGTCAGAGATTCGCGGGTAAGGGACTGGTTGTGGTTAGGGAAGGTATTAGCACCCCTAACACACCCTACCTGAGGTAAGCTGCTTCGTGACTTTGATGTGTTAAAGAAGTTTTAATAATTGTCTTTTCATCGGATATTAGAAATACAACTTACATGTAAGTTAATAAATCTTGACCGTGATCCAATCAAAATATTAAATTCTTCTTTAATCTTTGCAATTTTATTTATAAAAAATAATACATAAAACAAATACAAACAACACACATACACTTTCACTATATCTTTTCTTTTCTTTTCGTTTTTTCCCTTTTTCTTTTCTTTTTTCTTTTACATCCACAATACAATATACAAATAAAAATTCAAACTAAACAAATATTACATTAATCAATTTGAAAATTACAAAATAACCCCTCAAAAATCCATAACAAGGTCTTTGGGAAGCCCTTCTGGAATAGCATGAACAGCGGTGGCGCGTCTTCCCACGCGCCACCGCCACTGGCGGCGCGTGGGTTCACGCGCCGCCGCACAAAAACTTGGCAGCCGGGTGGATCTGGCTCAGTTTCATCTCCTCTTCCCTTCCCTGCCGGCGGTGAGGGTCTTTGTCACCTGCAAAAAATAAAACACCCAAGCCAGTTGATTTTAATTTTTTTTTTTCGGATCTGTTTCGGTCTTCTCTCTCTCGGTGGTTGCTCCTTCGCCGATGGCGAATCCGATGGTGGAGCGAGGAACGGCTGGGTCGGCCGAGAGAGGGAAGAAGGACGGCGCCGTTCCGGGGTTCGGTTGTCGCCGTGGAGGAGAAGAGGCTGGATCTGCAGGCGCCACCGGAGGGAGAAGGGGACTGCTCGGCGCCCGTGGGCGATGCTTTCGCCTTGCCACCACCGCTGGGGAGGAGCCGGAGACGGCGCCGCTGTGATGAGGAGACGCCGCTGCAGCTTGTCGTCTGTCGGGCTGGCTTCGTTGTGGAGAAGAGAGCAACCGTGAGCAGCAAGGCCGAGGGAGGAGGGGGACGATGGAGAGGTGAGGACCAGTGTGGGCTTTCCTTTTTTGTAAAGGCTGGGGCTGCCGGCTGGGAGAAGAAAATGAGGGGGAGGCGACTGGTTTAGGAGAAGAAGCTGGAAATAAAGGCTGTGTTTGTGTGGGTTGTCGGGTGGAAGGTCCGGCTGGAAAAGGGGATGGGTTCCTTGGTTGATGAAGATGACCAGGGGGAGTGGCCAAGCTGGGGCTGTTGTTTGGGCTGAGGGAGAAGAGAACCAAATCCGGAGGGGGATTCGCTGTTTTGGGTGAAGCGGGCGGTGTGGAAAAATCAAAGGCAAAGGGTGGGGCGTGTGCGAGAAAGAAAAAAATGTGGCCAGCCGGAGGGTGGCCGTCCGATTGCGGGAGAAGAGAAAACAATTCGGGGGGGGGCGGCTGCCTAGGGTGCAGGAGATAAAAAAATGTTCAGCCCTAGGGTTTTTTTGGTTGCCTTCTTTAATTGCAAAATTGCCCCCCCCTGAAAATTCAGTATAGCATGGTATTTATAGGAAAAGTTTTGCTAGGTTTTCAAACTAGTCCCTCAACTTTCCTTTCCTTCTCTTTTCCTCTTTTTTTTGTAAATTTTGATTTTTCTTATTTTTTTTGTATTTTTTAAAGCGAGCAAATATCAACGTTGACTCAATGAGGAAAATCAATGATTTTAAAATTAACGCATTAAAAGTTGAACGCATTCGAAAGACCTTTGAAAATTTTAATTCTTTTTAGACGACGCTGAAAATGCTAAAAACGATGCAAATGTATTAAAAAATGTATTTTTTGGGTTTTCAATGCTTTTCGCTATTTTTGGATTTTTTCTGAAAATTTATTTAAACATGGGTCAAAAATTGGGTAGCAACAGATGCCCCCTCTTTACAATGCTTACGAAACAAAACTCCTCAATGTTTTGCGTAGTAAGTTTTGTAAAGAAAAACTCTAACTGTTTCTTTCTCTCTCTCTTTTTTTCCTTTTTTTTTTTTTGTTAACTCGAGATCCCATCGCGATCTCCTTGAACCAAAACCAAAATCTGCGTGGTTGGGCTAACACTGAGATCCCGTCCGGCGATCCCCTTTAACTAGAAACCAACATGAGATCCCATCTCGCGACCTCATTCAACTGGAACTTAAAAAATGTGTAGCTCGGTCAACCTGAAATCCCATCCGCGATTCCCTTTAACCAAAGCTAGATGAGATCCCATCCGGCGACCTCATTAACTGGAATTTTTTTTTTTTTTTTTTTTTTAAAATGTGGTAGCTCGGTCAACCTGAAATCTCATCTGGCGATTCCCTTTAACCAAAGCTACATGAGATCCCATCTGGCGACCTCATTTACTCAAAACTAAAAAACTGTGCAAAAAGTGGGCTCATTGTAATGGGTGACCTACCCAGGGGGAAGATTGGCCTCATTATAATGGGTGACCTACCCAGGTAAAAAAATGATGGTCTCATTGTATGGGTGACCTACCCAAGAAAAATGATGGTCTCATTGTATGGGTGACGAACCCAAGAAAAATGATGGTCTCATTGTATGGGTGACTAACCCAAGAAAAATGATGGTCTCATTGTATGGGTGACGAACCCAAAAAAATGATGGTCTCATTGTATGGGTGACGAACCCAAGAAAATGATGGTCTCATTGTATGGGTGACGAACCCAAGAAAAATGATGGTCTCATTGTATGGGTGACTAACCCAAGAAAAATGATGGTCTCATTGTATGGGTGACTAACCCAAGAAAAATGATGGTCTCATTGTATGGGTGACGAGCCCAAGAAAAATGATGGTCTCATTGTATGGGTGACGAACCCAAGAAAAATGATGGTCTCATTGTATGGGTGACTAACCCAAGAAAAATGATGGTCTCATTGTATGGGTGACGAACCCAAATGAAAGATGATGGTCTCATTGTATGGGTGACTAACCCAAGAAAAATGATGGTCTCATTGTATGGGTGACGAACCCAAATGAAAGATGTGATGTGACAAGTGTGAAAAATGGGACTTACCTGGCGAAGTCCTGAAAGGATGATCAAGAAGGGCCGAAAAACTTGGTGCTTCTTGATAATTCCCGATCGCGAGGGTTTGAAATCTCAATGCTTCCCGATTGCAAGGTTGATCTTTTCATTTCTTTGAGATTTTCCTAACGGTAAGGTTTATCTCATCTTTTTCCCGTTCCAAGGTCACAACCATGATTCTCTGTTATTATCGCTCAATGATTCTCCATTTTTCCTCTTTTTTTTTTTTTTTTTTTTTTTTTTTTTTTTTGGTCCCCAATCTTGCTAAACTACATTGAGGATTTTTCCTGCAAAAAACTAAAAAATATATACAATGTTTTAACGTTAGCCGACATGCATGCATCCTTACCCGATTCGAAATATAGGTCCCCCCCCCTCTTCGATGTTCCATCATCACAGGGTGCTTTTGTTTGCATTCCCAAGCTTTCTTTGTTCTTTCAATGCCTTGGCTCATTCATGTGCTAGCCATCCACTCACTGGAAGTGCGAGTGCCCATTCTAGGAGTTTTCTTCGACGATTCTTTCTCGTTGTTTATCAAGCTTAACTCTGCCCCCAAGTGTGTGTTGCTTGATTCCGTCATGAAGGATTCTCTCCTGGATTCTTCTGAGAATTATCCTCTGACTGGTTGTGTGCATCATGCCGACACCCATTAAAATTGTCAACCAGTCATGAACTTGCCTCCCGTTGAAACAATACTCTTCAAGTATATGTTATCATCAGTCTTCTTGGAAATCATCTAGTCCATACATCTCATACCTTGCAGTAAAGGCTCATTGTTGCATTCCCGATGCTCTCCTCAATGAGTTCTTCGCAGCTTGTCAAATCAGCTTATGCCAAAGAATGATTTGGCATTATCAATGATGTTTAATCACCCATATTAATGCGGTGAAGTGCGCATTTGGCTTCAAAACAAATTGTCCCGACAGACAATCTTCGGGGTGGGTGCCTTTTCTGAGATTTATTCAATGAAGTTATGATAACATCTGTCGATAACCATGTTTCAAAGGATGACAATATGAGATTGTCCTTCAAGTGCAGCATTGTTCCCATAGTTAGTCTTGGTGGTGTGCATCTTTTCAACATTCATTCAAATGCAACTGTATGCCCACATCGGTTGATAGCCATGTTTCAAAAGGTGATGATATAAAGATTTCCTTCAAATATATCTTTGCTTTCCCGATTGTTGACGGGGTTCGCTAAATCATGGACATATCTTTGAACAACATTGCCCCCAATATAATCTGAGTTTGCTTGTTCAACTGTCTATAATCAAGAAGTTTTTTTCTTTGTCATAGCATGCTAAACATAACTTTGATGGACTTTGACGGCTCATCCGATTTTTTCTTTGCCCCCGTGATCTGATCTGAACCGCTTTTTTCTTCCTCAGGGTCCACTGTATTGCCCCCAGGTGGTCAACTTTTCAAGGAGTGTCAATAAGTGTTGATGTCATTTTTGTCAAGGATTTTGCAAACTCGATCGATATTCTTTTTGTTTGACAATCTTTCTATTCCGGAATCAACTCTCATACTTCAAAGATCATGTCAATTCAAGTCTAATTGTTGAAATAAAATCAAAGAGATATCGGTTTTGGAAAAGATCTTTTGAAAATCAAGTTTTTTTTCTCTAAGACCCAACACACATCATTCAAAAATATGTAATCCTTTCATTGTCTTGTATTTTGAAAACGAAATGACCCGTTGTAAGATTAAAATGATTTTTTCATGGTTTTTTTTTTTCAGTTTTAATCTTTGATCTTGGGTATATCTTTTGATGGTCTGCGATGAGGTGACATTTTTGTGAATTTCAAAAACAAGATGCTCAGGCTTTATCAAGAAAGGTTGTTTCTTTTCGTAGCATTTATTTTATCAACATGCATAATAACCAGTAGCTTAATTCATGAAGTCACGACTCTTATGGAAAAGCTCTTCAAGTTTTGAGAGCGCCATTTATCGGTTCAAATTGCTTACTTGATCAAAAAGGGCTTTTAAAAGCACGTAATGCGGGCTATGGTTCATGGTTTATGAAAGAAAGGAAAATTCGGGCTCAAAAGGTGTTTGAGGGTTTCAAAAACCTAGGATCAACATCAAACTATTCATCGGCTCTTTTTCTATTGTTGTCTTTGTAGAGGAAATGACATATAACCTTATTAACCTTAAATATCGAATTCTCTTAACATAGGTTATATGCAAATCCAACTTTTTCTTTGATGAATAACCAATCTCAATCATCCGATAACTTCAGGGCTTTATCATGGATGCCAAAGGTCATGGCTTTCACATAGCATTTCTCATAATTTTCTAACATGCCCCCAGTTTAGGTCTTCTTTCTTTTAACTCTCGCTCAAACGTTGGACTTTTGTTCTAAGCTTTCTCTTTCACTTTTGTCTTTTCTTATTTGCCCCCAGTGCGGGGTGTGATCCTAGTCAGGGTTTTCTTGAAAAAAAAATTCTATCAGGCTCAAATGGGGACCGCAAGGGATAATATTTCAAGAAATGTGAAAGGATAACAAAGATGGCCTTTTCTCATTTCAAGCAAGGTCGGTTAGAACCGATAAATTTTGACCTCATCTAGTGTAATGATTAGAACTTGTAAGAATCATGATTCACGAGTCCATAACTATCGAATCCACTACATGTCATTATGCATTCTCGCTAAAACTTAGCTATATGATGTGTGGTTCAGTTTCAAGAGGTATGAGTTCAAAACTGTTTTGTCACCTCATGTCATTTTCATGCATCGAGTCATTTTTGCAATCAAAACACTTTTAATGTTCAGGATTAAACTTTGCATGTTGGAGTTTGATCAAAAATATTTTATCAAAATACCCTTTGAAAGAAGCATCTCTTGATTTCAAAACAACAAAAAGACAAAGAAAAGACATGTCTCGTTCAAGGATGAGATGTGACCCCAAAACAAAATGCAGAAGGGCAAAAATCCAAAACAAAAAATTATTGACAGTTTATCCCCTTCTTAGATCAACTTCTCTAGCAATATCTATGTTTTGCCAAGCAATTCCGATCACTCGTCATTCTGAGGATGTTCTGGTGACAAAATGATTGATGACATCATCTTTCACAAACCGAGCTTGATTCTTGAAACTCTTGTATTTGTTCAACTAAAATGGCCGAGAACCCCACCATGACATCACATCTCTTGTCTGGATTATACCACCTAGAAAATGGTGGTTGCATGGGATTTGTCGGAGTCGGGCAAAAGTCCGGAACCCGACAGGTCTTTGGTAGATAAACCCACATGGAAAAGGAATGTCTATCTTTGGCAAAGACATTAGAGTAGTTGATGCTTGAGCGAGACTTGACTAGGCAAAATAACTGAGGTTTCTCAATTGAGAGTCATCTTCTGATTCAACTCTCTTCACAGTTCTGGAATTCCTGGCAGAACCTTCAATCTTTCACTTCTTCATGGCTCGTTCAATTCTTTCAACAATCTTCACAACATCATGTCAATCTTCCCATATTGTTGCGGTTGTATGAGAATTGTTGGAAACCTTCCAGTAGCTAGGTAATCTTGGCAGCACCAGGAGACTTGCAGCATTGTCACTGCCGACGTGTGGGATCACGCGTTGTCTCAATTGGAAGAGAACCTAATGAATATAAAACTCCTTGGCCTCATCTTCGATGGCTCATACACAGTGCAACAAACAAACACCTATAGAGGGAGTTCTCGCTTCTGTTGAAGTTTCAGTCTTTTCCCCGTTTTTCAGCCCAGGTCTGTCTATTCTCTCAACTTTTGTGTTTTAATGCCGATAGTGGTGGGAGAAACTTGTAGGTGATCTGAAACTACTGTATTCCTTCTTGAATTTTTCACTTGCAGATCCACAAACAGATTCCTGTCGAGAGAGCTCTGCTATGTTGAAGTTTGATGTTTGCCCCTATTTTCTAGCTCAGGTCTGGCCTTTTCTGCCTACTACAGTGCTTCGGTACAGAAACTGATAAGACAAATTTTTGTAGCGTGTGAAAGTACTGCATCCCTTCTTGCATGCCCCACTGGCAGATCCCCAAAAAAATCTCTACAAAGAGAGCTCTGCCACATAGAAGTTTGATGTCTACTCATGTTTTTTCCCGATCGGTCCGGCTCTTCAACCCGCCACGGTGTCTTTGGGCTGAAACCGATGAGAGATTTTTATAGCATATGCAACTAATAAATCACCTCTTGCATTCCTAACTTGCGAGCCATAAACGGATTTTTGTAGAGGGAGCTCGCTATGTTGAAGTTTGACGACCCTAATATTTTCAGACCAGGTCTGACTCTTCTGCCCGCTACAATGTTTTGTTGGTGCCACTGGTGGGAGAAAGTTTCAAAGCATATGAAACTACTACACCCCCTCTTGCATTCCCCACCGGCGAGATCCAAAAAAAAATCTCTACCGAGAGAGCTCTGCAACATAGAAGTTCAGTGTCGAATCATGGTTTTTTTTTCGGTTTTTTTTTTTCGGGGTTGTTTTTTTTTTGTTTTTTTTTTTACATCTTGTGCCGCTGAACTGGAATTGAGCTAACAGTTGGGGTAAGGTCAAAGAAGGCTAATGAACCATGCACAGAAGGCTAGCAGTTATTTGGTGCCATTGAAATATGTGGAGGCGATGAACAATTAACAGGGCAGCTGACCAAGAACAAAAATTGTCATTAGCTGATGACTGAAGGCATTGTTGATGTTGTTCATTAGTAAAAAGAAGAGGTGCAACTTCCATCGAACGTGGACAAACAAGTGTTCCTACGAAGATCGTGCATATATTCCCTTTCCATTTGATGCTCTACACTTGTTCAGCGATCTGAACCTAGCTAATTCACCTCGATGCTCTCAACTCCCTTTTGACAATGAGCCTCTCTCTGACCCCTTTCTTCATTTCCCATCATCTTTGTTCAATCAGGTGTAGCAAAGCTCGGATGGGGATCCTATTTTCAACTTGGTGCATGCATGACAAATGTATGACATGTAATCTATATGATGAACGCGCCCTTCGAGGGGTGACATATGGTCGTAACTCTTGTATGATGAAACAAGAATCTTGATTCTTGCCCAAACTCTACAATAAAACATTTCTGAGTGACGGCCATTGGGTCACCCACAAGTCTTGAGTTCAAGATGATTCAAGAAGGGTTTGCCCTGATGCAAATAAAAATAGCACATACAACCTAAGGACAGGTTCTATTCACTATGTGAACATGGGTAGGTTCTCTACCTGGTCTCAAAAGGGTCTCATATCCGCCTCAGTGACGTTCTTCGTAAAGACAGTATGGGGGCGTTGCAAGGAATAGTTAAGGTATGTATACCCACCATTACCAAGCAGGCACTCAGATATGAGTTTGGTTTTTCACGCATCTGAACCCTGACCAATAGTCATAGGGCAGATCGCTAATTCACCACCTAACTTAGAAGCTTGTGTGTGCTTTCAAAAATAAATACAGGTGATGCATGAAACAATTCTAAAAATACATGAATAAAACAAGAATAAAACAAGACAAAAATACAAAAACTTAAACACATCAAATACACAAAGCTTAGTCCAATATTGTCAGAAACAGTACCTTCCCCAGTGGAGTCGCCATTCTGTCGCACGTCAAAAAATCCGCGCGGCATCGGCTAGCGATTTTATCGTTGATGTTGTTTTGATTGATTGGTTCGTTGGAGTCGCCACCTAGTAATTTATTAAGGGCTACTAGGAAACCGGATATACTGGTCTTGTGAGAGATTCGCGGGTAAGGGACTGGTTGTGGTTAGGGAAGGTATTAGCACCCTAACACACCCTACCTGAGGTAAGCTGCTTCGTGACTTTGATGTGTTAAAGAAGTTTTAATAATTGTCTTTTCATCGGATATTAGAAATACAACTTACATGTAAGTTAATAAATCTTGACCGTGATCCAATCAAAATATTAAATTCTTCTTTAATCTTTGCAATTTTATTTATAAAAAATAATACATAAAACAAATACAAACAACACACATACACTTTCACTATATCTTTTCTTTTCTTTTCGTTTTTCCCTTTTTCTTTTCTTTTTTCTTTTACATCCACAATACAATATACAAATAAAAATTCAAACTAAACAAATATTACATTAATCAATTTGAAAATTACAAAATAACCCCTCAAAAATCCATAACAAGTCTTTGGAAGCCCTTCGGAATAGCATGAACAGCGGTGGCGCGTCTTCCCACGCGCCACCGCCACCGGCGGCGCGTGGGTTCACGCGCCCGCACAAAAACTTGGCGGCCGGGTGGATCGGCTCGGTTTCATCTCCTCTTCCCTTCCTGCCGGCGGTGAGGGTCTTTGTCACCTGCAAAAAATAAAACACCCAAGCCAGTTGATTTTAATTTTTTTTTCGGATCTGTTTCGGTCTTCTCTCTCTGGTGGTTGCTCCTTCTGCCGATGGCAGATCTGATGGTGGAGCTGAGGAACGGCTGGGTCGGCCGAGAGAGGGAAGAAGGACGGCGCTGCTGCTGGGGTTCGGTTGTCGCCGTGGAGGAGAAGAGGCTGGATCTGCAGGCGCCACCGGAGGGAGAAGGGGGACTGCTCGGCGCCTGTGGGCGATGCTGCTGCTGCCACCACCGCTGGGGGAGGAGCTGGAGACGGCGCCGCTGTGATGAGGAGACGCTGCTGCAGTTGTCGTCTGTTCGGCTGGCTTCGTTGTGGAGAAGAGAGCAACTGTTGAGCAGCAAGGCTGAGGGAGGAGGGGGACGATGGAGAGGTGAGGACCAGCTGTGGCTTTCCTTTTTTGTAAAGGCTGGGGCTGCCGGCTGGGAGAAGAAAATGAGGGGGAGGCGACTGGTTTAGGAGAAGAAGCTGGAAATAAAGGCTGTGTTTGTGTGGGTTGTCGGGTGGAAGGTCCGGCTGGAAAAGGGGATGGGTTCCTTGGTTGATGAAGATGACCAGGGGGAGTGGCCAAGCTGGGGCTGTTGTTTGGGCTGAGGGAGAAGAGAACCAAATCCAGGAGGGGGCTGCTGTTTTGGGTGAAGCGGCTGGTGTGGAAAAATCAAAGGCAAAGGGTGGGGCTGTGTGCAGAGAAGAAAAAAATGTGGCCAGCCGGAGGGGGCTGGCTGTCCAGTTGCGGGAGAAGAGAAAACAATTCAGGGGAGGGGGGCGGCTGCCTAGGGTGCAGGAGATAAAAAAATGTTCAGCCCTAGGGTTTTTTTGGTTGCCTTCTTTAATTGCAAAATTGCCCCCCCTTGAAAATTCAGTATAGCATGGTATTTATAGGAAAAGTTTTGCTAGGTTTTCAAACTAGTCCCTCAACTTTCCTTTCCTTCTCTTTTCCTCTTTTTTTTGTAAATTTTGATTTTTCTTATTTTTTTTGTATTTTTTAAAGCGAGCAAATATCAACGTTGACTCAATGAGGAAAATCAATGATTTTAAAATTAACGCATTAAAAGTTGAACGCATTCGAAAGACCTTTGAAAATTTTAATTCTTTTTAGACGACGCTGAAAATGCTAAAAACGATGCAAATGTATTAAAAAATGTATTTTTTGGGTTTTCAATGCTTTCGCTATTTTTGGATTTTTTCTGAAAATTTATTTAAACATGGGTCAAAAATTGGGTAGCAACATTACCGACGGAGTGATAGACAAAATAATTCCATCGGTAATTTCATCAATAATAGTTAATATATGACCAAGCCATCGACCCTCCCCTCCCATGTTTCTCCTTCTTCTCCCCTTGCATCTAACCCCCCCAACATTAACAACCAACAACTAGCTCCCTCCCCCCTCATCTCAAAAAAATCTTTTCTAGTCTCTGCATCTGTGTTTTGATTTATTACGGTTTTTTCATTTATAGTAAGTAAATCTATATTTTTTTTAATTTTAATACAATTTTAAAATGTCATTTTCATTATTGAATGTTTTTTTAGTATATGTATTTTGTTTGGGTGTTTAGTTTTTAAAATTTGAAATTAATAGAAGAATTTCTTAAATATTTTTAATACACTAGACCAATATAAAATATATCTGTAAAATCATTCTAAAAAAACTTATTATCAATTAAATTAACGTATAAACTGATTTGAGAATTAGTTGCGTTGGAAAAAAAACACCTTCAAATATATCAACATGTATTTCTTTTGTTTCCTTTTCCTTCAGGCCTGTAGAAAAATACATGTCAACCCACACATCCAAGTCTGAAAGCTTATATGCATTGGGATCAAAGCCATTTTCCTGTTAATTAAAGAGTCCTTCAAGATTTGTAAACAACAACCCAGTCTGAGGAATAAACCCTTTTAATAAAGGTTTTGAGACCTTGTTCACTACGAGATTAGTAGTTGGTAAGGTCAAGTTTTTGAGCCCCTTGTTGATCTTTTCTTCATCCTTAGAAAAAAAGATTGACCTATTTTTTCTTGCTGGTACTTGGATATAATGCAGTACCATGGTTTTACATGATATCTTATCGTCAAAAAAGTTTTCTACTACCTTTTCTTTTCCTTTATTCTTCGTTGGATGAGTCATTCCTTAATTTGCAGATGAATTATGCTCTTTTGAGCTTTTAGAGTTAACTTTTTCCTCTCCTGGATAGTCATGTGGGGATCGTAGTTCTTCCATCATAGTTGACTTAAAGTAGAACTTTGTGTCAATAAAATGAGCTTCAGCTATGGTAAAGAGGGCGGTGTCCACTACTATCTTTCTCATTTGTCCATCTTGACAATACTTAAAACATTGGTGGAGCGTTGAGGAGACAATACCATTTTCATGTATCCATGATCGTCCAAGTAGCTTGTTGTAAGTAGTTTTGGCATCTATCACATGGAAAAATGCACTGGATTCCATATCTTCCATGTGTATATCAAGTCTTATCTTTTCTATGGTATTTTACCTTCATTGATTAAAATCTTGAATCATCAGATGACTTGGGAAGAGTTCATCTATGGGAATCCCGAGCTTTTTCATAGTCTTAAGAGGTAGTATATTGACAATCAAACCATCATCCACCAAAATAAGATTCACTTTCCATCGACATATCCTTTGATAAAAAGAGGCTAATTATGGAGTTTTGATCCAAGCAACAGGTCTTCATTGTTGAAGGATATCTCTATAGGGTATACACCTTGAGACGAGTTTGAAGAGTTATCATGATAGGGTATACACCAAAACTTTAAACCCGTTTTTATCCTAGAAAATAAACCGAACTGAAACTGGTAAATGACCCTACCAGCATGCATGATTAATGGCAGAGGTGGGATATACAAAGCGATAAGAGTCAGAAAGCAACCCTTCAGGTAGGGCTCGGGTGGAGAAAGTCTCGATACCTGAGGGATCCACATCAAAGAGATAGGGAGCATTACGGAGGACATCCCATCAATCAATACTAATAATTACTTTCACAGTGTTGATACTGAGAGTAGGACTTCTGATCAATTGAATAGAGACCAGAACCTTGACTTGAAGGGAGTATCTATAATGCTTGCTTCAATTTGTGAACACGGATTTTCAGCTACAGTTAAGAATCAAAAGAAAGGAAAAGGATTTTCAGAACCTTGACTTGAAGGGAGTATCTATAATGCAAGAACCAAGCCTATGTTGGCATGCAAGCTCCTGATTTGACAGTCAAGAAATCTATCTGAACTGTTCAAGAAGTGGGGGATATAAAAGTAATGGTGCCACGTGATAGCTTATCAGTTGTCAGTTACTGTACTGTTCAGGCTCATGGTAATAAACTACCTACAGTCTAGAAACAGTCAACGTAGTTCAACCTTCCAAGGCAAAACCAGTTTAAATTCAAAAAATCATAATCCTGTAAGCACAAGCCTATAGTAACACATGGGCGCTCAATGCTTAATTTTTATGGTGATATGATAAAATACAGATACAAAGATAACAAAAAAATATAATATATAAAAAATAATAAACCCATCTTTATTTATTATTTTTTTGTATTTTATTTATATATACTTTTTTAATATTCCTAGGTCATGGAAATTAGAAAAAGAACAAAGAACCATGTCAGCTCACTTGCTGTCCTTTCAAAATTGATAATGAAATATCTGATGAGGCCGCATAAAATTGTTTGAACAATAATGTATGATATCTCCTCGAGGCCCTGTCAAAATGAACATTGAATTATAAATAATTCATCCACTGCTATTTCCACTAGAAAACAGTTCTCTCACTTGAAAACTTGAAATTATTGGTTGTACTGTGGAAGTATTACTGACCCCGAAAAACATGCATGAAGACAATTAGATGATGTAAAACTCTTGGGACCCGAAATAATAGAGATGACGATTGACGAGCACAATCAGATAAAAAAAATAAAGAAAGTTCGAGATAAATAGAAAAGTTACGTGGACAATCAAAGAAAATCTTTGAAATTTCAAACAAGAAATAAAATGTTTTTGTTGGGGACACATTAGAATCATTTAGTTCGAAATGCAAGAAAAACTTGTTCTCTAAAAAAAAAATAATGTAGCTTAATTCGTTAAGTTTTAAATTTATTTTCTAAAAATTATTAGTTTAAATTTTACAAACCTCAAGGTCATTGAAGATTTACATAGTCGTTAACTTCAGAATCCATAAGATGATGAGTCGAAGTACACGCAAACTGACATGAGCACTTATATTAATAAAAAAAAATTAATCATGAAATATCTGATGAGGCAGCATAAAATTGTTTGAATAATAATGTATGGTATCTCCTCGAGGCCCTGTCAAAATGAACATTGAATTGTAAATTATTCATCCACTGCTATTTCCAATAGAAAACAGTTCTCTCACTTGAAATTATTGGCTGTACTGTGGAAGCATTATTGACCCCGAGAAACATGAATGGAGACAATTAGATGATGTAAAACTGAACCGAAATAGTAGAGATAAAGTGTCTTTTTTCATGAAGGTGTCACATTAAAAGGGTATCATTCAGTTTGGAATGAAAAAAAAAAAACTTGCCCTGAGATACAATGATTCTTTTGAAATTATATAAAGGATAGGGCTAGTTGCTTATTGATTGGAGCTATCTATATATTTGGATAAGATTCATAATCCATGTGTTTTTATTATAAAAAGTAAAGATGAATCTCCCACGAGTGTAAACACTCCGATTCCTATTAAAGTAACAAAGCATTTGATATTAGAGACAAAACTAGTCAAAATCGTTGATTGAGACAAAAAAAAAAAGTGTTAAGAAATAAAAGACTTCTCTTAGAGAGTATTATGAAGGAACTCTTAAATAGAAGAAAAGATGTGGGAGAGGGAAACCAAAATTAAAGAGAAATATCCACATCTATTCTCCAATGCAAGTATGGAACTTAAATTTCAGGGAGAATATATAAGCTCCGAGAATAAACTTTTACAAAAAAAAAAAACCTTAAATTAACATCGTGATGAAGAATGTGAGGTTAAATATATGAAAAACCAAATAAATTTAGTTGTTAAGGGGGAGATTTTAAAAGATAAAAAGAAGTACAACTCAAATTGTAAAAAAAAAAAAAGAGAATGGGGGCCAAAGTATAATTAAAAAAATTAATTATACAAATACCCCATTCTCTCCTCCAAGAGGTCGGCAACATGGAGACAAATAGGAGGGGAAGGATTTCAGATTTTTCCATAAAAAATTAAGAGAAAAACACCAAAATTATTAAATTTTTACAAGTTCTAGATTGTTAGGTAAATAAAACATCCTTTGACAACGGAATTAGCAAGAAAACAATTGAAGAAATTATGAGGGAAAGAGAGGGAGAGGGTCTCCTGCATGCAAGAAGGGAGGAGTTGAAAACTTTTAACCGATTAAGAATCGAAATTCAAATTACCTCTAGGTAAGGAGACCTAATCATAATTGTGAAAACCAATTTAAATTTGATTAGGAATTATACACCAATTTTGAATTGAAAATTAGAGTTCCCGAGTGAAATTTAAGAGAATTGTAAAAATTATTGAAATTAAATTAATTGAAGTATTGTAAATTACCTTAAATATAAAATCATGTAAAAATATCAAAGAAAAATCGATGGCTAAAGCAACAAGAGTAGCCAACCATTTAAGGGTGAATGGGAGGAAAATAAATTTTGATTTTCTTGATAAAAGTCTCGAAAAATAAAAGAAAAGCAAGCCGTTAATCAATACTAATGAATTACTTTCACATGCTGATTTGCACTCCATAACTAAAAATCTTCCATTTGCTTTTTCTTGTCATTAATCAAGAGAAGGAGGCGTCTCATGCATTGTTTTCTTGATCAAGAATAAATTCAAAAAACTTATTTAATTAAATTAGATTTTAGATTGAAATAGTTTTCTTTTCATTTCTAATTGGTCATTTTTCATTATTTAATTACACAAGGGAGCAAGTTATAAAACAATATATATACTAAATATTGTCAATAGTATTTTTATATAATTTATAGATAGAAAAAATTACTTATTTTAATTGACAGCTATCAAACTTTATATAAAATTATTCAAATCTCGAATGTTAAAAAATAAATTTAATTGAATAAATATTTAAATTAAAATAATTTAGTAAGTTATTAATTAAGGAATTAAACAGTACACGTGCCCTACAAATACCTGCCATGTGCCTTCACACCCTCCATCAGCCTCATTCTCATCCTCTAGCATGTATTTCTTTTTCTTTTTTTCCCACGCAACCTGCAGCTCTATCCAATGGATAGATGAACATCACAAAACTATTGGAAAGATAGATAGAGAAGGACGTTCTAGCTACTTTTCTCTTCATTTTGGAGAAAACTACATGTTCACTCGCTAATATAGTCCTTTATGTTATCAAAGATGTTTAATTTACCCTTCTGCATACTTTGATTGACAGATGAAATTCCAACATTTAATTACAATTTTTTTTTTTTTTGTTAAGAATACCCAAATGACTCTTAAGTACGTAAAACAAATTGAGCATAAATCACTAAAATAAGCAATAGAACACAAATCATAATCACTAACAAAAAACAGATAAACTTTATTTTATAGAGACCAAATCAAGAAAGACATGCTCAATCTTGTAATTAAAGCATGTGGTGACTAACACAGTAAAAAAAACTAATTATTTCATTAAACATAGGAATCAAATTACAATTAACTCTGTAAGTATAATTCTAAGCACATGAAATTAAATAAGCATATATGTACAAATATATGATTTTATTAAATATATGACCGAGTACAATCTTTATCTAAAGTATTTTTTTAATAGAATAAAACAATCTTCTGATTCTCCCCTTGGATTTGATATATGGTGACTTAATTTTTTTGTAAAATCAAATTAAGATTTATGCTTTGTAAGAAACTCGAATTTAGGCGTATATTGTGAAGCGAGATTTGGTGATTTGATGCTTTAAGATTACTTTTGATTTATCTTTAAAGTGTTGTTGAAGAACTTTTATAGGGCACTTAGGCTTGATCCAACAGAGCTTTGTTCTTTGTAGACTTTAAATGGAGATGAAGGAGGCTTGAGAACTTTTGAGACGACTTCCTTACTTGAAGAGCATCTATTTATAGAGGTTTGTAGGGGCTCTCAGGTTCTTTTCTAATGTCACATGACATGATTTTATTGGTTAATCTTTATTGATGGAATCTTGTATTTATGACAAGACATCTTGAATATCTCAATATCCCAAGTGTCAACCTTTCATTAGCCAAGAAATATATGAAGGCTCATTTATATTTCATGTCATTTATTTTGATTTTCTTTTATCATTTCATGTAAAAACAAAATAAAAATAACACATAGTGAAATTTGATTAGTAGAAATTTTTTTTATTTCTATAGATGTTCTATCGAGATAAGTTCATTTACTTTTAAAAACAAGTGGGCATGTCTTAAAAAAATTGACTATGAGAATCTTATATTTTGCCTATATTTTTTTCTAAAGAATTCATTAACATTGAAAACTTAAATAGGTCAAATGCAAAGGTTCATCTTTATGGCACAAAAGTATATTTTTTTCTAAAGAATTCATTAACATTGAAAACTTAAATAGGTCAAATGCAAAGGTTCATCTTTATGGCACAAAAGTTTCAGTAACCTAGCAGTACTTGGTAAATATGGTGTTGTTGTCGAAGCTTCTATATGACATTATGTATATAGTGCATCAAATCTGATTGGAGGTAGGTTCCATCGGAAGTGTTTCTGGACCATGATTATGTTGTTATATAAGGCTTCTAAAGCCTCTTATTTTTACTTTATTTTGCCTATGCAAGATTATAGATACCCTATAGATCATATATAACATTTTCTAAAGTCTTACAGATAATTTATGTCAATAAAGGGCTTCCTAGATCATGCATGAATTGCATCTGAATAAATTTTAGACATCTTGTCACGTCATTTGAAAGGTTCATGATACATGACAAAGCAGTGCAATTATGAAAACAAAAGATTCCTAGATCATGGAAATTAGAAATATAAAAAGAAAAAAGAACCATGTCAGCTCGCTTGCTGTCCCTTTCAAAATTGATCATGAAATATCTCCTCGAGGCCCCGTCAAAATGAACATTGAATTATAAATTATTCATCCACTGCTATTTCCAATAGAAAACAGTTCTCTCACTTGAAATTATTGGCTGTACTGTGGAAGCATCATTGACCCCGAGAAACATGCATGGAGACAATTAGATGATGTAAAACTGAACCGAAATAGTAGAGATAAAGTGTTTTTTTAATGAAGGTGTCACATTAAAAGGGTATCATTCAGTTTGGAATGAAAAAAAAAAAAAAAACTTGCCCTGAGATACAATGATTCTTTTGAAATTATAAAATATAGGGCTAGTTGCTTATTGATTGAAGCTACAATAATATTCATAATGTATTCCATGTGTTTTTATTATAAAAAATAAAGATGAATCTCTCACGAGTGTAAATACTCCCGATTTCTATTAAAGTAACAAAGCATTTGATATTAGAGACAAAACTAGTCAAAATCGTGGATTGAAACAAAAAAAAATGTTAAGTAATAAAAGAGGGAGAGGGTCGCTGCATGCAAGGAGAGAGGAGTTGAAAACTTTTAACCGAATCGAAATTCAATTTACCTCTAGGTAAGGAGCCCTAATCATAATTGTTAAAATCAATTTAAATTCGATTAGGAATTATACATTAATTTTGAATTGAAAATTAGGATTCTTGAGTGAAATTTAAGGGATTTGTAAAAGTTATTGAAATTAAGTTAATTGAAGTATTGTAAATTACCTTAAACATAAAATCATGTAAAAATACTAAAGAAAAACTTGCACAGACAGTTAAACAGTCGAGCTTAAACTGAAAGAGGGAACAGAAAGACCTGCTGCAAATAGCACACAGATAAAAACACGAGCCCTCCATACCTGCGATATATGACTGGGATTTCACCTCGGTTCCTGAGCTGACCATTCTCACCAGAAATAGCCATATGACCAAAGGCTGCACCACTGAGGTCAAAGTGGGTGTTACCATTTGAACAATACCCACCTGGACACTCATCTGTAACAATTATGGTCACTGCCCTTTCTGAGCATATGATCTTGTCTAGGCACCTAACTTTGTAACATGCGCCACATCCTTCTCCATTCTTGAAGAGTATTGGGCTCACTGCACCAACTCTGGCCCTCAATGGCTTCACATCCACTAATGACCCGTACCCACACGCCCCTCCTGCACATTGATATAACTTGCTGTCACATACCTTGGTGATGCAGATATTGGGTTCTGGGAATATCAGGGTGTGTGTTTGTTTATGTGAATGTACTGTTTTTTTAAAAAAAATAATTGATTTTTTTTTTGTTTTAAATTAATCACGGCATTTAAGAATTTTAAAAACATAATGTCAAATTTGCTAAGCTTAGAATATGCCATATAGGTCTCGGTTTTTTGTACTACAGTACTATAAATTGGGTAATGTAAACCAACCTAAACTCAAAAAATCAACTTGGTTTTATGCGATTGCAAGAAAAATAGTAGAAATTGAGCTTAGAAGAAGAGCATTTCTTCCAAAAAGCCCATTTATTGGCTTAATTGTGAACAAAGGAAAAAAAAAGACAAAAAATAATGAACTTTTAGACTAATGTGCTATTCGTTATAAAAGAAAACGTGGACGGTTAACAGGACTTCTTTCATTAACTACCTTAAGAGTTTGACCGAGAAAACCGAGAAAAAAAAATCTAAAATTCTGACACTACCAAAAATATAGCACGAAAGAAAAATTACAAAAGATAAAACTCATAGCGGGTATAGTATGCTCTTACCGTCACTACCATCACCGTCAGGACTGCCATACCAGGTGGCAGTGGCCGGTTTCCGGTGTAAGTCTGCCACATTATGGTGAGTATGATATTGCTGTCCAAAAACTACTAAAAAACACTTCAAAAACACAACAACATATAACCCCAAGAGCTGCATTGTGGGCCAAAAGGGTCTCTCTAAGAAATACACGGCGCCACCAATCACCACCGCAATACCACCCGCTCCACCACCAGCACCTCTACTTGACAATGTCATATTCACGGCGCAGAACGCAAGAAAAATAGTCAAAGAACAGTCTTCTTACAACCTTTGACGACAGTTCCTGGAAACAAAAACACTAAACTTGCTTACGATGTAGTTTGATAATATTATGTAAGCAGTTTTATTTGAAGGAGACTAAACTTTAATGTACTACGTTAGTTAGTAGATATTTTAATGTAGAATTTGGCAAAGAGTCTTAATTTGAAGAGAAAAAAACCCTAATAATTTCTCCTCAACGAGGATGGCTGACAATAGTTTAATTATCTCTAAAAAAAACCCATGATTGTCAATAATTAGGGATTTATAAAACCATCATGCATATGATTTATTTTATAATTAATGAATGATGCAAATGACTTAATCACTACCATTAAACAAAATGGGATGAAGGTGGAAGATAGAATACATTTAGCAGTCATACTATATATTAGATAAATAATTTATCCTCCTATATTTTACATACAGGATATAGGTTGTATTCCAGGACAAAATCACATGCAAAAAGCATACCATTAATTTCTCTATTATGATAAAATTTTTAATTTAATATTGCGGTGTTGGTTTAAAAATATATTAAAGTAATTTTTTTTATTTTTAATATTAATATATTAATATATCAAAACTATAAAATATTAAAAAAAATTATTTAATATTTTTTCAAATCAAATATATTTTTAAAATGTAATTAAATACAATTAAACTGTGATGTGATTTCTTTTGTCAAATGAAATTCTATCACAATCTCAATAAACTTAAATTAAGTACTTGAGAAGAAATGGCTCAAAAGTTGCCAATAATTGAACTTTTCGTGACCCATGGAGGCAAAATTTTGTCTAGCATTTGTACCTTATCTAATCAATAAATGGACCACCCAATTGGATTTTAGGATAGACCCAATAAAAGAGTTTTAATTATTTTTGTAATGCTTCATGATGGAAGACATGACTCGAATTCGGGCAACTAAATTAAATTCCAATTTATATAGTTACAAACACTGCCTGCAAAACCATATTATTAATTTTTTTCATATCAACCAAGAGAAATCAGTTATGAGATTATCTCCGCCAATATAATAGTGTTGCTAATTAACTCTTAGGGTTGCAGCTCAATTAGTCAGTCATTGGGTTTGTTCTTCGGAGATCACCAGTTTGAGTCTCATAAATCTCAGGACTATTGAAGGCTTATATGATTGTTAATTTCAGGGCCCTTGCGATTAATCGAGGTGCGCACAAACTGACCCGGTCACTCATGTTAACTTTTAAAAAAATATTGTTGTTAATTAGTGGATTATGCAACAATAGTTAAGAAAATCATTAGAAACAAAGGGCGTGGCCTTGTGGGTGACGAGAGAGGCAGCTTCCATCAAAAAAAAATTTTAAAAAAATGTTTCTCTTTTGTTCATTCTTTTGAGTAATGGGAATCCGTGACATGATCCAACGCCCAAAAATTCTGGAAGATGATGCTGGCTACGAGGGAAACTCCAAATTTTATATATAAAAAAAGGTTGTAAGAGTTTCATCTCCACAAATTTCAAAGAGGGATTTATATAAAAAATGTTGTTTGTCCACAAGCTTGAACACCGCATGTGGCAACTTGTTAGCAGGCTGATTTATAATCTATTTTAACAACATTAATTGCATAGAGTTTGATAATGTTATGTAAGCAGTTATAATTGGAGGAGACAAAAAGTACTACGTTAATTAGCAGATATTTTAATGTAGAATTTGGCAAAGAGTCTTAATTTGAAGAGAAAAAACCCTAATAATTTCTCCTCGGCGAGGATATATGGCTGACAATAATTTAATTTATACAGCCACAATTCCTTCATCATTTTAATTATCTCTGAAAAACAAAACCCATGATTGTCAATTAGTGAATTATAAAACCATCATGCATATGATTTATTTTATAATTAATGAATGATGCATATGACTTAATCACTACCATTAAACAAAATGGGATGAAGGTGGAAAATATAATACATTAATTAGCAGTCATAATTAATATTAGATAAATAATTTATCCTCCTATATTTGCATACAGGATATAGATGATGGCACATGCTTAAATTCTCATGATAATATATTTAAACATGGATGATCACGTCAAGAAGTTGGAAGTGGGCATCCAAACTCATGCATTATAAGGCCTTAAAAAAGTGCATCGAAAAAATCAAGGGAAATGAGAAATAATTAGGAGGCTTAACCTAATAGTTAGCCAATCCTTTCTATATATACGAGTAGGGCAATATACAATAGTAAATGTGGAGATTACCACATAAGAATATGATTACAATATTTCCTATATAGTTACATTCTATAATACGCCCCCTCAAGCCGAGGGTGGAGGATCAACCCGAAGCTTGAATCTAAAAGTAGTAAACGAAGAAGCAGGAAGTGGCTTAGTGAAGACATCGGCAAGTTGATCCCGAGAGGAAATAAAACGAATCTGAATCTACTTCTTCACAACTCTATCTCGGACAAAATGATAATCAATCTCAATATGTTTTGTGCGAGCATGAAATACGGGGGTTTGCGGACAAATACGTGGCACCAAGGTTGTCACACCGATAATAGGGGCGAAGCGGTCGGAATCAAGATCCGTTAACAAGCATCGAAGCCGTGATAACTTCAGCCGTGCCATCGGCTAAGGCTTTGTACTCAGCTTCCGTCGAAGAACGAGCAACAGTGCGTTGCTTACTCGATTTCCACGAAATCGGCGTCTGACCAAAGAACACAAGGTAACCACCAGTAGACTTTCTATCCTCAATACTACCACCCAATCTGCATCCGTAAAACCATGTAAAGCAAAGGAAGAGCTGCGAGTAATATGTAGACCATGTGATGCCGTACCACGAAGATAACGCAAGATGCGTTTCACGGCTACCAATGAGATTCTCGTAGGAGCATGCATAAACCGACGGACCCGGTTAACAAGAAAGCAAATATCCTGGCGTGTGAAAGTGAGATATTGGAGAGCACCAACAAGTTGCCGAAAACGAGTAGCATCAGAAAACAATGGATCCGGCATAATGGTGGCTTTGGATGCCGAAATAGGAGTATCAACTGGTTTACAGGATAACATACCAGCTCGTGTGAGGATGTCAAGTGTATACTTATGTTGGCAAAGCATAAGTCCCAGACCAGTACACTGTACTTCAATACCCAAAAAATAATGAACATCACCCAAATCCCGAAGTTTAAATTCCGAGCTCAAGAGGCTGAATGAGGCGTTGAGCAAAAACAACATTATTACCCGTAAGCGTAATATCATCAACATAAACCAAAAGATAACAAATATCGCTACCAACCGAGAAGATAAACAATGAGGTATCCACTTTAGAAGCATGAAAACCAATGGATAATAGGAAGTCATTTAGACGAGTGTACCAAGCCCGCGAGCCTGTTTTAACCCATATAGAGATTTATGCAATCGACATACATGACCTGGGAGAGCGTAATCAACAAAACCTGGAGGTTGTTTCATGTAAACCTCTTCATCAAGGACTCCATTTAGAAATGCATTATGAATGTCAAGGCGATGAATTTTCCAACCACTCGAAACTGCAATGGAGAACACTAAGCGTACCGTTGCCTGTTTGATAACAGGACTAAAAGTTTCTGAGTAATCAATACCTTCTTGCTGAGTGAAGCCCCTAGCAACCAGGCACGCCTTATACCTCTCAATGCTACCATCAGATCGGCGTTTAATTTTGTAGACCCATCGGCTACCAATAACATTCATGGACGGATGAAGCGGCACTAAAGTCCATGTTCTGTTTGCGCGTAAGGCCTGAATTTCCTCACGCATAGCATTATGCCACGCCTCATATCTGTTAGCATCAGGAAAAATAAGAGGCTCATGTGAGGGAGGAGAAGCTACCCGACTGAAGGAGGCAGCAGATGTGGCTGACGTGGTGGTGGTCAGCGCTGTCTTGGGCTGTCTCGGACGAAGAACCATGGGGTGTTTAGGAGCAGCCGGACATGGAGTAGCAGGACCTGTACCTGGAATGTGCTGAAGAGGATAAGAGGAGAGATCAACACAAAATTGCAGACCAGGAGGTGAAGCCGGGGAGGTGCTGGGTTGTTCCGCTATCGAATCCCGCAATTCGGTAACCCGTTCCGCACAATAATCATTGGAAAGACAAGCACGTGGTGACAGTATGGCCGTGTGGGGTGGTGAGGCGGGTCAGGGTGAATCAATGGGCAAGGGGGCAAGCTGGGAGGTGCGGCAAGGGGCAAAGGTGGGTTGTGTGTTCCCGATTTGGGAAGGAATAGGCCGAAAACAGGAAGGGGGATGCAAGGATGGAAGATAGGTGTGTGGAGTGGGGGGGACCGGGGTGGTGTTACCTGTTCGGACTTTTTAAAAGGAAAGACACATTCATGAAAACGGACATGACGGAGACATAGACACGACCGGACTCTAAATCAAGACACCGATAACCAAGATGAGACGAGCTATAGCCTAAAAACACACAAGGAGAAGATCGAAAATCTAATTTATGAGCATGATATGGACGTAAAAATGGAAAACAAAGACACCCAAATGTACGTAGGAAGTTATAATCGTGGAGTGTGATGAAACAGACACGCAAAAGGAGATTTATTTTGAAGAACATGAGTAGGCATGCGATTAATAAGATATACCGATGATTCCATAGCATAGTTCCAAAAACGCAATGGGGCATTACACTGGCCTAAAAGGGTTAGGCCAGTTTCGACAATATGTCTATGACGACGTTCAACTGTGCCATTTTGTTCATGAGTATGAGGACAAATTAATCGATGATGAATACCAATGGTTTGAAAAAATTTATTTAATTTTTGATATTCACCACCCCAATCAGTTTGAACAGATTTAATTTTAAGAGAAAACTGACGCTCAACAAGTGTCTGAAAATGTTGAAACGTGGAAAATACATCAAATTTCGCAACAAGCGGATAATACCAGATATATTTAGTGTGCGCATCAACAAAGATAACAAAATAACAAAAACCATCAGAAGAAAACATTAGAGCAGGACCCCAAACATCACTAAAAATTAATTCAAGTGGGGCAAAAGTTTTGTGACTCGTCGGTCGTAATGACAAACAGGATGACTTGCCTAAAGGACACGTTTGACATTGAGTAAAAGATCGTCTAGACGTACAAATAATTTTATTATCGGAAACTAACAAATTTAGAATGCGAGGAGTTGGATGACCTAAACGACGATGCCACAGTCCCAGCGGTCGCGAAAATGCAAGGAGACCAAAAAGCTTGAGGAACTGACGTAGCTGAAGACTCGGAGAGAACATAAAGTCCATCATGACTCCGACCGGAAAGAAGAACTTCCTTGGTGACGAGATCCTTCACATAAAACACATAATCGTGAAATTCAAAATAAACATGATTATCACGACGGAATTTCGAACGGATAACGGGTTTGGTAATGTGAGGCACACGAAGAACATTAGTTAACTTAAACAAGCGTTTTGGGGAATATAAAGTAGTATGTCCAACATGGGATATGTCAAGGGCCTTACCATCACCAACATGCAAGAAATCATTACTAAGATAAGGAGCAGAATCAGTTAGAGTTGCAAGGTCAGGCGTCACATGTTGATTTGCACCGGTGTCGAGAAACCAAGTCGTTGCAGCAGAATCATTCGCAACAGCAAGGTGAGCAGAGGGCTGCTGTGTGCTGCTGCGAAACTGAGAGCATTGAAGAGCTGAATGGCCAAGATTGGAACATACTTGGCAGCGTACACTGTCCATACCACGCCCCGATTCTGCCTCCCAGTCTGCAAGCGAGTGGCCTCTGTTTTGGGCCTGAAATCGGTTGTTGCTTTGTGACGCCAATTACCCCTATAGCGTCCCTGTTTGGTGTGATTAGTCATGGCAAGATGAGCGGAAATCGAGGTGTTGGCGGCAATGGTGGCCGCTACGGCGAGAGAAGAAGAAGACAGACGACAGAGGCGAAAAGGATGAACCGACGCCCATGGAGTGAAAAGAATTCTTGTGCAGAAACTCATGGGTAAGGAGATGGCTATGAAGATCAGCATACGATAGTGGTTCGGCCTTGGTTATGAGGCTAGTTACCAAGTCTTTGAACTCACCGCGAAGGCCACGAAACACATAGAGATTGAAATCTTCAAGAGACATTGGGCGACCGCAGCAGCCCAATTCGTCAAATAACGATTTGGCTTGCTGCATATACATACTAACGGATGCATCACCTTGCCGAAGGCTTGAAAGGAGCCATGTAGTTGCATGATCCGGGAATTAGATGGAGAGGCAAGTGCCTTCTCAAGTGTGTGCCAAACATAATGTGAAGTAGAACAATCTACTACAAGATGCAACACATCCACGAGAGAGAGAGGAGAGTAGAGCACTCAAAATAAGTTGATCTTGTTGCTTCCAACGAAGAAAAGAAGGGCCGATGGCGGAGGAAGAACCAGCCAAGCATCAATCATATGAGATGGAGGACACGGCAAGGAGCCGTCAACAAAGTGAAAAACACCTTGACCAAGGAGATATGGCTTCATCTGCATTCTCCAATAGAGATAGTTTATGTTCGTAAGTTTCAACGACACAATTTGGTGGGTGTTTGATAGAGGAACCATTGTTGAAGTATGTGTTCCCATAAGAGGCAAAGGAACGGCAAAATTATGAGAAGAAGAATCAGACACATGAGGAAGTTGTTCTCGGCCAGCAGCAGGAGGATGACTGGCCGGTGATGTTGCAGCATCGGTGGAAGGAGGAGAATCCATGGGAAAGAGAAAAAAAAGAAATTAGGGCCGGGTGCAAAGTTGCAAAGGGAGGAAAGAGTTTTGACGGCCGAAGGCTCTGATACCAAATTGAGAAATAATTAGGAGGCTTAACCTAATAGTTAGCCAACCCTTTCTATATATATGAGTAGGGCAATATACAATAGTAAAGGTGGAGATTACCACATAAGAATATGATTACAATATTGCCTATATAGTTACATTCTATAATAAAGGGTTTCATGCTCTTAACAGACGATTTGAATGGGCTAGAGGAAAAGAAATTCTGAATTTTGCTTGATAAAAACCTTATGATATATTGCTATAATGTGAACAATGATTAAATGAAATAAATAAGTGCATGAAAAGAGAAAGGGAACCCTTGGTAGGAGAAGTTTTGGGATGTCACATGTTAATGATGAATGAATTAGGGGTGCATGGTAGGAAGTTTACTAATAGGGGAAGCATGATAACTTGATAGTAGAAAACTTCATGAAGCAAATGCATGTGTTATGCAATGTTGAAATGAATTTATTAACCACAAGTATAGCCTATGGTTTTTCTTAGAAGGAGTTACAAAATATAAGAAAAACATAGAAATAGTTGTCTTGAGAGAAGGGAAATGAGGTTAATTGAAAGTTCATCTAAAACCATTAACAAAAAATAGACAGATTCGTCACATCAATTCCAGAAAGGATTTGAACCTAAAAATAATAAAATTCAGAGATGGTTTCTTCATAGAAGTTATAGCCAAGGATGTTAGCTTTTCAATGAATCTAACCTTAGTGGCATTAGGGGTAGAATCTATTTTCCTTCACTTCAGAAAATGTTTAAGTGTCGTGTCTTAGGGTTCAAAAGGAAATAAGCCATATTCGAAACCAAATTTGTGATGATAGTTATGATTTAATAAAAAACAATGATCTTAAGGGGTGTAATGGGAAACACAAATGTAAAGGAAGCAACTGTTAAAAAGAAGTCAACATTGTCGTTATTATTATTATCGTTATTATGAGAAATGTAACTTAAGTAAGAAATGATGTGGTATACTTGTGGAATCGGGAGGGACCATAAGAGGGGTATAACAACAACAAGGGAGCGTGAGTCGAGGTTCTGCAGCAGGTAGGTGTTCTATACCTCTACTTTCTTAAATAACAATAATTTTGGTAATCTGTTCAATTCTTGGATTTTATATCTATAGCCATAAAGAGAAAAGATAAGGTGAAATAAATGAGAAATGAAAGGAGAGTTGATTAATTGATTTGATAAAAAAATATAAGCTATATTAATGGACTTCATTGATGATCGCTTCTTGAATTTGATTAGCCGGTCTCGAGTACGGGAGGCTAATGATGTTAGTAAAGTTTACTAACATTGGCATGATCATTCCAGAAAATAAAAGATACTAAACTTGATTAACTATTCCGGTTAAGAATAGTTAATGATATTGACAGGTGACGTCGATATCGACAATCACATGAAACTTGATTAGCTATTCTTAATGTGGAAGTTAATGATGTCAAGAATCTTTGACATCAACATTCCCATAAATACTCCAAGGTGTTATGGAAAATTGATTAACTATTTTGGGTTGAAAATAGTTAATGACATTAATTGGTCGCGTTGATGTTGGCATTTACAATGAACTTGATTAATGAGTCCTGGTAAGGACGACTAATGACACTAATGAGATTCATTAGTGTCGGCATTACCTTCTAAGTTTTTGGAAGAAATGTTATGCTGGTATTATCAATGAAGAATGATTGAGGGTGTAATGAAATGGGGATCGACATTTTGAAAGAAATAGTTCTTCGACCTTAAAAATGTGGATGTTGGTTAAAATTTATGGAATGAAAAAAGAGAGGGAAATGTTTAGTGATTCCTGGAACAATAAATTCAGAAGTATTAGATGGAACTTAGATGGGAAATTGCAAGGAATTATGATAGTACATAACATTGAATATCTATATATGTGTTGTTTGATTATTTTCTTACGATATTATTGCCTTTAATATAATTATTTTCCAAATATTATGTTGTTGCAGGTCCATCATATTCATGACAGGAGTAATATCTTAGATCCTCTATGATTTTGTGTTATTTAAAACTAAATGAATGTCGATGTATTTTGTATTTCAAGGAACTATATGACTTGAATTGTAATTACATCCTTTAAATCAAATGTCTGAACGTAAATTGTATTACTATGTACTTGTAATCTTAATGTATGTTGTTTCTATTATCTAAGTATTAATCTATGTCCGATTTAAAAATGTGGATGTTTGGGATATTGTGGTTGTACCTTTGAATATTATGATGTTTGAGACTTAGAATGTTTGGGATGTGATTGAACAATGAATAATAGATGTGTATAGGTTGTTTGTCGATAACTTGGGACCTCCTGGCATAGGGGAAACTCTGCTGAAATTTCAGTGAACCTTGTATAAATTTGGCAAAAAAAAATACAATTTGACGATGTTTTTCCCTATTTATGATTGAAGTGTTGGTCTTGGAAATGGGGACGTTACACCTCTCATCTTGGTTATCATTGTCTTTATTTAGCATCTCAATGTGTTTATGTCTCGCGTCATGTTTGTTTCAATAAAGGTGCGTTTCCATTTGTGAAATTTGAACAAATAGTATAACCATAAAACACCTCCTCCTATCCTATACCTACTACCCTCTAGCCAAACTTGTTTGCTTCACCAATTTTCTCCCACACTATACCTCCGAACCACCAAACAGCCACCCTCTCAACCATTTTTGACACCATCCAATGACACCTCAACCCTGACTTTATTTCTCCATCTGTTTGTTTATCTAATTATCATTCTCCAGGTACAGGTTTCCCTCTTTTAGAGCTACAACTTTCCAGGTTTGCTACTGTAGATTCCTGTGGTTCTGCTGCCATCTCACCAGGTTCTGTTACCGACAGACATACAAATCGGTCTGATTCTCCAGCATATTTGAACTTGGTTGTTGACCTATCCTCTTATCCTCTCCAGCAGCATACAGTTTCAGGTTCTCCTCCCTCTCGTCCTGTAGTTCATTAGCATCCTATGGTACTTTGTTCATAGCTGCCAAAAACAGCCCATATGACAAAGATCTGCTACTATGTCTGCCAGCCCTCTCTCTCGAGTACTATCTCCTCCTATTTATAAACCAATTAGATTACTTTTTTATGCTGACAAGTATGAGGCTTGGCATGGTACTGTAAAGGATGAAATTCAGGTGTTGCGTTCTAACAACACTTGGTCATTGGTTCCTTTTCATCCTTCAATAAATATTGTTGGCAGTCGTTGGGTGTACAAGATAAAGTATCATGTGAATGACAACATTGAGTGTTATAAGGCTCAATTAGTTGCTAGAGGCTTTACTCAACAAGAAGGTATTGATTATTCCGAGACCTTTAGTCTTGTCATTAAGCAAGTGACTGTCAGGTTGGTTTTCTTCATTGTGGTTTCACATGGTTGGATGATTCATCAACTCAATATACATAATGTCTTTCTCAATGGAGTACTTTTCAAAGAGGTCTACATGCAACAACCTCTAGGTTTTGTTGATTCTACCTTTTCTTCTCATGTGTACCGGTTATATAAGTCTTTATATGGTTTGAAACAGGCTCTGCGGGTATGGTACACTCATTTGAGTGATTATCTGTTCTCTTTTGGCTTCCATGCTTCGAAGTTTGACACTTCATTATTTATCTTGTCTAATGGTGCTGATATCTTTTACCTTCTAGTTTATGTCGATGATATCTTGCTTATTTTGCTGTGATATTTAACGATAGACATTTTTCCATCGCTAAATCCGTCGGTATATACTGACAAAAATAATATGTCTGTAATAGCGAGAGAATCCCAGACAGAATATGAAGAAAAAACAAAAAACAAGTTGTGCGATGACGTGTAAGTTTTTGTGGATGGAATTATAGTCAGATTCAAACTGGGTTTTACGTACAGTGACGTGTCAAAAACAACAACAGAATTACCGATGGAGTGACCGATGGAATAATTTTGTCGGTAATTCCATCGATAATAGTTAATATATGACCAGACCATTGACCCTCCCCTCCCCGTTTCTCCTTCTTCTCCCCCGCATCTAACCCCCCCTAACCCCCCAACATAAACAGCTAGCAACCAGCTCCCTCCCCCCTCATCTCAAAAAAAAATATTTTCTAGTCTCTGCATCCGTGTTCTGATTTATTGCGGATTTTTCATTTTTAGTAAGTAAATCTATCCTTTTTTTTTAATTTTAACACAATTTTAAAATGTTAATTTTATTATTGAATGTTTTTTTAGTATATGTATTTTGTTTGGGTGTTTAGTTTTTAAAATTTGAAATTAATAGAAGAATTTCTTAAATATTTTTAATACATTAGACCAATATAAAATATGTTTGTAAGATCATTCTAAAAAAACTTATTATCAATTAAATTAACGTGTAAACTAATTTGAGAATTAGTTGCGTTGAAAAAAAAAACACCTTCAAATATATCAGCATGTATTTCTTTTTTTTTTCCCTTTAGGTCTGTAGAAAAATACATGCCAGCCCACGCTACCCAGTCTGAAAGCTTATATGCATTGGGATCAAAACCATTTGCCCATTTATTAGAGAGTCCTTCAAGATTTGTAACCACCAACCCAGTCTGAGGAATAAACCCTTTAATAAAGGTTTTAAGACCTTGTTCAATACGAGATTAGTAGCTGGCAAGGTCAAGTTTTCGAGCCCCTTGTTGATCTTCTCTTCATCTTTAGTAAAAAAAGATTGACCCTATTTTTCTTGTTGATACTTGGATATAACACAATACTCTAGCTTTACATGATATCTTATCATCAACAAAGTGTTCTATTATTCTTCGTTGGACGAGTCATTCCTTCATTTACAGATGACTTATGCTCTTTTGAGCTTTTAGAGTTAACTTTTCCCTCTCCTGGATGGTTAGTTGGGGATCGTAGTTCTTCCATCACAGTTGACTTAAAATAGAACTTTACGTCGATAAAGTAGGCTTCAGCTATGGTAAAGAGGGCGGTGTCCACTACTATCTTTCTCACTTGTCCATCTTGACAATACTTAAAACATTGGTGGAGCATTGGGGAGAGATCATCCAAGTAACATGTTGTAAGTAGTTTCGGCATCTATCACATGGAAAAATGCATTTTATCTTCCATGTGTATATCAGTCTTATCTTTCCTATGGTATTTTACCCTCCCTGATTAAAATCTTGAATCATCAGATGACTTGGGAAGAGTTTATCCATGGGAATCCCGAGCTTTTTCATAGTCTTGAGAGGTAGTATATTGACAATCGAACCATCATCCACCAAGATACGATTCACTTTCCATTGACATATCCTTTAATAAAAAGAGGCTGATTATGGAGTTTTGATCCATGCAAAGGGTCTTCATCGTTGAAGGATATCTCTATGGTGCATACACCTTGACACGAGTTTAAAGAGTCATCATGATAGGTTTAGTAGGAATTTTCACTTCATCAACATGATAGCAAGTAACAAGTACATTTTTTATCTTTCTTATCTCTATTGGCATGTACTCTTTTAGTGTAATGGGTTTTCTTAAGCTTTGAGCTAGAAAAACCTCCTTTCCAACTAGTATGGACTTTTAGCGTATCGGCTCATCAATTAGCTTCCTCACCATTAAGATTCTCATTATAATTGGCTTTGTAATCTGCATGCTCTTCTTTCTTCCTCTTCTACACATGACTAATGTCCATCCTTCATCATTATTATTTTCAGATAAATCAGGCTTCAAGTTTCCAACTTGAGGTGTAAGGGTTACATATGAAGTTTGACATAAGGATACAGTGAAGCTCATAGGAAAAATAACACCAGGTTCTATAGGTTCAAAGGAGTCGAAACTTATTGTAGGGAGCGACTAATGTGGGCCTAAATTGACCATGGTTGTGATATTAGATGTTGTTATTTCATCATAAAAAATGATATCCCTATTCTTATATAGCCTCATGATTTTATCTTTCAAAGATAAAACACTTCTCTACGAGATGATTGATCAAGCGATGGTATTTGTAATAGTTCGGATTCTCCACTTAGTTAGCTTCTTTGGGATGCTTTAGCTCTGGCAACTCGATGAGATTTGCCTCAAGCAAATATCCATCATCCTAGATATGTCTAAGTTAGGGAATAGATACACTTTTTCTTGTTGCTATTTCAGGGATGGTGGCTTCTTTTTTTCACCCTTTTGAAAAGTAGCTGGTGTTGCACGATCATTTCTCTTAACTCCAATTGGTACCTTTACAGCAGCAGAGTTAACTACTAAAGACTGCTTTCCCTCAACCTTTAGAGCACTCTTTCCGAATCTATGACCTTAAGGCTTATTTCTTTTAGGTTCTTGCATAGGTAATAATGAGCTTTCAGTTGTCGTAATAGTAAGTTCCATGTCGTGTGCTTAAGTAGCCAATTCTTTAAAAGACTTTGGTTTGATGCCTTGTAAAATATAGCGTAGTCCCCAATGCATCCCTTGAATATACATGTCTAGCGCAAAAGTTTCGGTGAGCCAATTTTTACAGTTGAGGCTAGGGTTTCTCCACCGATGAATGTAGTCGGTGATAGGCTCTTCCTTCCACTAATGTGTATTGGTGAGTTCAATCATGTAAACTCCAGTTGAAATTTTAGCAGAAAAGCAATCTAAGTGCTTATAGAATGGATTTAACGAAGGTACCAAATAAGCATTAGAACGAACAAAAACAAAACAGAGAGAAATCTTGGAAATGAAAATTGACCTGATTGATAAAGGGAAACGGTCATGGAAGAACACAAGAGGGCATTAAGATTTAAAACAAAACTAGCCAAATAAGACCTAAATTTTTTTTAAGAAGATATTTGTTTTAATATCAAGACAGTGATATATTGGATTAATTCGGGTTTCACGACTTAACCCGCCAAACCTGCAACCTAAATTATGGATTCCATTGGGTTTAACAACTTTGTTTTTTCTTTCAATTATTTTTTTTACATAATGATATAATAACAAAAATAGACATTCACAAAGTTAAGTATCAACTAAATATCAAGATGTTTGTTTGAAACTGTAATAATTTTATAAAAAGAAAACTGAACAAATTATTAAGTTCGATTCAAAATTAATATAATATTAAAGGATAAAATTAAATTAAAAAAAAGCTAAAAAAAATTAATCAAAAGATAGAAATAAAAAAAATATCTCCTTCACTATTGATATTTACATGAAGAATATTTATATTTACATAAAGAAAGTTCTTTTAGTAGAGTTACTAGAGTAGATAGTGAATACATTAATTCAAAAAATTAAAATGACACATTAAAATAAGCATAAACAGTAAAAAAATTGTTTCGGGGTCAAAAAAATTTTAATCACAAAAAATTTCATTATTGAAAGGAGGGAGAAATCATTTGGGAAGCAGGTGCTCAGCCCACAGAATCACACAAATAAGCACCCGAGACATCTAAGCATTCAAGCTAAAGCTAAATAAAAGAGCAGGAAAACTGAAACCCTATTATTCATTGGGCTACAACATGCTCGACCTCTCCTACTTGTACTGGAAGGAGAAATTACTGATATAGTGATATTGGTGTCAATTTCAAGCTGTAATACAAACTAGTCAGATTCAGAATCCAAGTACATTCTATAAGCATTTCTGTCTGAAGAGTAATAACCTTCTACCAAACTATCAACTTGAAAACCAAGTTTCTTGTATAGAGTCATAGCTGCACTCCTCAGGGGATCAACGTGTAGTGATATACGTTGAACCTTTCTCTTTTTGCATTTCTCAATTGCTGCTTTAAGCAATGCCTCTCCATGGCCTTGCCTTCTATAGTTCTCCTTCACTGTTTTATACTTGCCATTTACAAAGAAAAACACCCATGTAAGAAATCAAGTCCTAGCCAATCAGATAACAAGAAAAAGAAATTATACTAAATGGATTTTAGTGGGTTTTGCCTAATCAATCACTCTATTCAGAGAAAAGGAAACCATGCCTCTTTGAGTACTTTCATCAAACAAGTTATGGGTTTGTTAAACAGCGAAAAGAGAAACATACAACCCGAAAACAATGAGGAGAGAGGAAGAAAGAAGTAATGGGTATTGAAACCTGCAAGTTTTGTGATAGAAGCACACAAAGAAGAGGGCCAGGAATACATGGCATAGCCAGCAACTTCTCCATTTAGTTCAGTATATAGAAGCCCTGAATTCTTCTTTCTAAGCTCTTCATCAAATGATCTAGCAAGTGATTCATGTTTCGGGAAGATCTTTCTTTCTATCTTCACAATCTCTCCCACAACGTTGGCCCAGTTGATTGAGTTTCTTTGGAGCTCCACTATGACCTCACTCCCCATGCTTCAGGTGATATTTTGCTCTTGGGTTCCGCGGGGACAAATTGTTGTCTCGGTTTTAACTTGAAATACTCGTTTAATTTAAGACCTAGCACAAATCAGATCTCTGATCAATAGGCCACTGGATTAACATGCTCGATCAGGCCAAATTTAATAACAATGCTTTAAATAAAAATGTGGATATTATAGCAGGTAGTATGTATCGGATAGGTGGCCTGCTCCATTACATGTATGGTCAAATTTTTTCTTACCTAAAAAGAATAAAGTTCAAGCAATGATAATATTTTTAAATTTTAAAAAAAAATTAAGATCAGAATCATTGATTTGAATAGATTAAATAAACTTAGTTAATTTAATGATATCATTATAAAAAAAGTTAATAACAATAAAAAAACCAAAAATACAAAAAACAATAATAAAATTAACAGTTGCCAATATTATGAAAAAACTATCTAAATATTCCTAAAAAGTTTTAATAATCTTATTTGATAACAAAAATAAAAATCAACTGAGAATGAAATAACCTTGTATGAAAAATAAAGTTCAATTACTAATAAATCAAATGCTGAAGGACAAATTATTAAAAATCAGTTTTAAAAAAAAGATAAAAATTATGGCTCTAGTTAGCATGACAAACTCATACTTGGCTTGTGAGGTCAAAATAACACCATACAAAAAACAATTTGAATAAAACAAGTTAATTATCAAACAAACTATATAATAAAAGATGAAATTGAACATAATCAATAAAAAAATGTCAAGAAAAACCCAAGTAAATCTGAGTTAACTCGACTAACTTGTGACTCAAGATATGAGATTTGGATAACCCATAGAAAAAAAATGATAAAAATCATGAAGCTGAAGACCCAATAACCTAATGTCGAATGATGAAATTGAAAAAAAAAATCAGTTTTTTTTAAAAAAAAACCTAAAAAAAATCAAAGTCAAATTGAGCTAATTTTCGAAACCCGTGACCCGGGTCACGAGATCGGGTTACCCTAATAATACAAACCAAAAACAAATCCTAAAGAATCATCCAAAATAAAAAAAAATAAAAAGAAAAAAAATCAGAAGAACGATGACCAAATCTGGTATAAAAATTAAATGAAATAAAACAATGAGAAAATTAAATAAATAAATCAAGAAGATGAAGACCTAATCTAGTATAAAAATTAAATGAAATAAAACGGTGAGGGATGATATTAAAAAAACAATAAAGACAAAAGTAAAAAAAAATAGCATTCAAAATAATGAAAACTAGATATGATAGATGAAATAATTAGACCAAACATGATTTACCGACAGATATTAGCAACGAGTTTATTTCATCAGCAATACTGTCTGTAACAATGACAAGTTATTTTTTATTTTATTATATTTTATTATTATTTATTTTCCTACTATAATTCTGTCGGTGTATAATGATGGAAAAGTTTTGTCAGTGTATGCCGAGGAATATAGCGAGAAGATATTTCTTCAATAAAAACATATTTCTTTGATAAATTACTTTGCAATTTACCAACATAATTGTTGTTATATATATATATATATCAATGCAAGTGATATATGTAGATTCAAGCAGTTACCAACCCTCTTATTTCAAATAGGCCCGTATCATGATTGAACACTTCGAAATCCTTAATCATAATTAATTATTTGATGCAGCAAGATTTTTAGGGTGTTTTTAGTTATTTTTATTTTTATATATTAGGTTTAGAAAAATATTTTTTTAATGGTATTTTTTTTTAAGAAATCAAATAATGTGTTCAATAATTTTATCTTTTCTATTTAATTTATAAATTTCTAAAATAATTTATTATGATTTTTTTTCTTTTTTCTTCTTCAAGATAGATTTAAGACTATTATAAATATGATTCTTCGGCCTGTATTTCATCATATTATTTAAAAGAGAATATTAATTAATAAAATTATTGAATTAAAATTTTTATATTGACATGATTTTGTATTAATTGTTTATGTTTAATGTTTTTCTTGTGATGTTTCTGTCTATATCATCATTTAACTTTACATTTGATTTTTATTATTATTTAAACAAAAGAGATTAGTTTGGATGGGAAAACATATATATAATTGGTTCTTCAAAGAAAAAAAATTCATAAGGATATTTGTACTATATATCACATCATTAAACCATAAAAGGACCTCAATTTTATTATTTTTTTTGTATTTTAGCTTTTAAATATATCTTTATACCAGAATAAGTTGCCACCTATATTAATTTAGATTGCTAAATTTAAAAGAATTATAGCCTCAAGGTTAGTATAAAAAAAACACATCTCGTCAATTCATATTTGATAATATGAAACTATCTGAACTAATCATAATCTTCTGTGTACATGCAAAACACAAATTCAAAGTTAATTTATTATTAATTTTAACCACTGGTGTAGGTTGTCTTATTGATATAATTACCTTGAGAATATTTAGGAAGAAATATTAATCACATATATTGATTCTAGCTCGCTGCATGAACTTCTTCTTGTCAAGCAACCACTTCCAGGGAAAGGCACAATAAAAAGGAAATTAAATAGATGTAATGTGAAACAACGACTTCAAAACCTCTATTGGTCTCAGGTGGAAAAAGCTACCATTGAAGTGCCACCGCAATATCTTATAACCCATTTTTGTACCCCAAGATTATTTGTGTATTTTATTTATTTATTTAAAAATAAAAAAATCAGAAATTTAAATCCAAAAAATTATTTTAAAACACAAAGAAATAAACCTTAAACCGTAAAAGATCAAGAAGTCAGAAGAATAGTTAAATTGAGATATTTTAACAAAATAGACTAAGAAAAAACTTGATTTGAAGTAAAGTTTAAGTTTGAAATCCTAATTGATCAAAATTAGATTAATAATTAGTTAAATTTAAAGATTTAATTAAATTTTTAATGAGTTTAATTGATTTAATTAAGAATTTATTTAAAGCAAAACTTAGTTTAAAAGTCAATTTGTGCATAAATACGAAAACCCAAAAGAAAAAAATTTAAAAAAAAAGAAGAAAAAAGACCCGTATCTAAAGTTTTCTAATTAATTTTATTTTTTATTTTCTCTCTCCATAAATTTTATTGATATATTATTTTTTTATTATTTCATAGCTTTCACATTTGACATGATATTATGATCATTTCACATGTGGACAGATGTTTTGTCAAAAGCAAAACTTTAGGCATAACATTTATTGAAAATAATTTATATTTCCATATAAGCTCTTTCTTTCTTTTTTTCTTTCTTTTTTCAATAAAAATAAGTGCTTAAAAAAGAAGTGTAATAAATGTAGTAATGTGACATCAGCATAATTTGTATTTTTAATATTTGTACAACAAAAGGAGTGTAATAAATGCATGCTTAAAAAAAAAAAAAAAACTTTAGAAATGCGCATACATTCAATTGGAATTTCGAAAGTTATTTCAAATTCAAATAATTATTACAATCGACAGACACAAGCGATCCCAGAACCTTTTTAAGGTGGGAAATCCCAACAAATCCTGACCTCTCTGCTGGTGAAGATCATCCTGGATAGTTATTTGTGCTTTCTCTTGTAAATTTTATAACGCAGCCACTCGTAAGTGTAGAAAAGAAACAAAAAATATATGTAGTAGAAATAATGCAAGAGCATTCCTTGAACATATGGGATGCTTTCGAACGGAAGAGTCCAAGGAATAACAATGAAAACCAGAGCATAGAAACCCGTAAAGGCCTCCACTGTAATGGTGGTTATTAACCACGCATCATGGGATCCTAGTAATGCTATAGTCACAGCATAAATGAATGCCACGAACATCATGAGAATAGCCGAACCAACCATGAAGAGTGAAAGTCCAACCTCAATGATTTCAAATCTGGGATCACCAAAGTTTGCCCTAAGAAGGCTTAGAGCGGCCACCAGAGAGAGAGATAAAGCCCAAACATCGCAAGATAAATAACCATACAGAAGCCCCTCATAATCAGTAGGACTGTAAAAGGCAGTGATCTTATGGGAGGCAGTAATATTACTGCTGTGAAATTCATGATGATGTTCACTTGAGTTAAGGTTACCCCTTAATTGTGGTAATTGAATAGACAATAAGATCATTCCTTTTGATCGAAAATGACAGTTTTGACCCGAAACAGCCTAAAATTTATTTTTTACCTTTGTCAATATAGTTTGACCCGTATTGACCCGGTGGAATCGATTCTTATGAAAAGATGCAGTTGACTCGAGAAAAATATTTTTTTGAATTTTAAACTTTTTCTTAATTTTTTTGGATTTTTATAAATAATAATAGACATAAAATAACATTCAAGAAAATCTTAGTGAATCCAAAATTGAGTTACAACAATTTTAATTCATTCTTCATTTATTTTATTTTTATTTGTTTTTTCATCTTTTTTCAGTAATAAAAATAATTCAAATATAAAAGGTCAAAAATTATGTTATGACATCATCCTTTAATATTTAGTTAATTGAAAATTAGACTTCATAATTTTTTTGATTTGCTTCTTATTGGGTTATTATAATATCACAATTCAGATTTTAAATTTGACATGTTAACCTGAGTTGACCCAAGTCAATCTAATATGTTGCTATCTTAATATTAAAAAAAAAACAAGATGTTATTTTGAATTTTTTTAATCAAACTATGTTTTTACATTTTTATGAGTTGTTTTTGGATCTACAATCAATTGGGTTACATCGGTTTTGTAAAGAAAGCATTTGTTAATTCTGCTCAAATCAAAACAGAGCATGTTTAGCCTAAAATCATGGAAAATATTATGTCACTAATTATGTTTTTAAAAGCTGATTCTAAGCTTAAATTATATAGCTCTATTTTGTAATGGTAACATAGACTTAGCTTTAGCATTCACATGTTTCCTAAATTACACTCTCAATTACACAGAACTTCTATCAATAAAGTGTGTGGGAAATTTTATTCATTGAAATCACAAGAGATATCTGCTAACATTATAGGTTTAACATTTATATGGTTTAAATTTTTTATTTTACAAATTTGTAAAAGTGACATTATTTTGGTAAACATTTTACAAAAAAATCAATGGGTTTTAAGACAGGTTTAAAAAAAATTATAAAGAATTTAACAAAAAATTGGGTTTTTATTTTTTTTATCATGGTTTTTAAACCCGATTCATGGGATGACCCCAAACAGCTCCTAGTTTCTAGATTAAGTAAGTTGATCAAGGTTACCCAGAACGATGAAATTTTTTTTATTTTGCAAGAATGTATGAATTACATTGTTTGATAAAGATTTAACAAATAAAATCAACGAGTTTTTTTAAATAGCAAAAAAACTTTAGTTTTCATTCATTTGATCGTGATTTTTAATTAATTTGTTTTCTTGGTTTGATCCCTTGATTTTTAGTTTATTGGTGATTTTGCTTCTTGATTTTTTTTATATTTGCCTTTTATAATGTAGTATCGGTCTCATAATCAGGATCACGAGTTTATTAAATTAGCTTTTGTGGACTTCTGTTTTTTTAGCATATATTTTTAAATTTGATTTTTTAATATTTGGCTAATTACAGATTAGATTTTATTATTATTTTTTTGTTAATTTAATCTTATATTTTGAATTGTGGATTTAATAGGTTATCTAGAGTGTCTTTGAATTTTTTTATGTTGTTAATTTTATTGTTTTTTTAGACCGTGGATGTTAACTTTTTTTATCTGCTGTCAATTTTTTATATCCGATCCCAAAGCATGTCAAGGATCGCCGCCGGTTCTACTGCATAGTATGGTCAGTTTTTACTTCTTACCAAGGTCCAAAATTATTAAACAGTTAGAACAACCAATAAGTGTTGAAAACATAAAAGGAAAGAGCTTGGGGACATAGGCAGCATCTCGAGCATGGGTAGCTGCTACCGTAGTTATTAAAAGAGGTGATTATTTTTTTTGTTTGATTCAGTTTTTATTAAAAAAAATAAGTAAATCAAAAAAATTTAAAAAATATTGAAACTGAACTGAAACCGGTTTAAATCGACTGATTTTAGTTCGGTTTGGTTTTTTTAGGATAAAAATAGGTTCAAACTGGTTGGCTCGGTTTTTTTAGTTTGACTTGGTTTTTTTCGGTTTGACTCGGTTTTTTCGGTTTGACTCAGTTTTTTTAGTTTGGCTAGGTTTTTTTCCTTCTTTTTTTCAGTTTGGGTTCGGTTCGGTTTTTTTGGTTTTAGACTTATAAAACTGAAACCGAACCGGTCTTTTTTTTCAAAATTTTAATTGGATTTTTTTCACGGTTCGGTTTTTTCGGTTATTTTTTTTTTCCGATTTTCTTGGTTTAATCGGTTTTTTAGTTTTTTTGCTCACCACTAGTTATGAAACCCGGATCGGTCTGGTGGTCGACCCGGGGGCTAGACCGGTCTGGGTTTTTCAAAAGACAGACCGGTGCAACAACCCAACCAAACCCAGTCGAACCAACGGGTCAACCCGTGACCCGGGCGAAACCTGGTTTTTTTTTCAAATATAGTTTTTCTCCTATACCCCTCTTTTTCATATTTATTTTAGCTGGTTATTAACACTTTTAAAAGTTCAGTATATAAATATTAGAAAAGTATTTTATATACTCTATGTTTCCAAGAAAAAAATTATTTTTTCAATCATAGTTTTAAAACCCGGCCCTGACACCGGGTCGGGTTGAAGGAAAAACCCAGTGTAACCCGGTGACCTAGCGGGTTGACACCAACCCGGTTGACTTGGCAAGACCCGATCAAAAACCCGGTTGCAACTCATTGACTTTTGTTTTTTTTTTTTACTAAAATGACGTCGTTTTGATTTTTTTTAAAAAAAATAATTGACCTTGGCGACCCATTCAAAACCCGGAACCCGGGCCTTGGACCAGGCCAGCCACTGGGCCAGGTCTAAAAACTATGTTTTTAACGTGGGATTTGAAACCCTTTCGTATATATCCTCTATATTCACAAGAAAAAAGTTATGTTTTTTCAATATGGGATCTGAAACCCTTTAGTATATACACTCTATGTTCCCAAGAAATTTTTTTTTTCAATGTGAGATTTAAAGCCCTTTCGTATATATATTCTATGTTTACAAAAAAAGATTATGTTTTTTCAATATGGGATAAAAAACTTTTTGGTTTAAATACTTCAACTTAAAAGGATAACATACTATATTTTCAATGTGGGATTTGAAACCCTTTAGTATATATATTATATGTTTATAGGAAAAAAGTTATGTTTTTTTAACGTGGGATAAAAAAAAAATTTGGTTTAAATACTTCAACTTAAAAGTATAACATAATATCTTTTAAATGTGAGATAAAAAACTTTTTATAAAATATTCTTTTAAACTTCATTATTTACAATATATATAACTTATATTCACATGAATTTTTTTTTAATTTTTTAATATAAAATATTAAAATTTTAAATATTTTTTTTAAAAAAATTTCCGGTCAATCCAAATAAATTTAAGTTGACCTTTAAAATCCAATACCCAGCCTGTTTGCCGGGTCAACTCCTTACTGAATTTGATAAGTATGGCTGCTCCGCGCTGCAAGAACCAAGCTTATGTTGGCATGGAAGCTCCTGATTTGACAGTCAAGAAATCTATCTGAAGTGTACAAGAAGTGGGGGATATAAAAGTAATGGTGCCACGTGGTAGCTTATGAGTTGTCAGTTACGGTACTGTTCAGGCTCATGGTAATAAACTACCTACTGTCTAGAAACAGTCAACGTAGTTCAACCTTCCAAGGCAAAACCAGTTTAAATTCAAAAAAATCATAATCCTGTAAGCACAAGCCTATAGCAACACATGGGCGCTCAATGCTTAATTTTTATGGTGATATGATAAAATACAGATACAAAGATAACAAAAAATATAATATATAAAAAATAATAAAACTATCTTTATTTATTATTTTTTTGTATTTTATTTATATATATATTTTTAATATTCCTAGGTCATGGAAATTAGAAAAAGAACAAAGAACCATGCAGCTCACTTGCTGTCCTTTCAAAATTGATAATGAAATATCTGATGAGGCCGCATAAAATTGTCTGAACAATAATGTATGGTATCTCCTCGAGGCCCTGTCAAAATGAACATTGAATTATAAATTATTCATCCAGTACTGCTATTTCCACTGGAAAACAGTTCTCTCAGTTGAAAACCTGAAATTATTGGTTGTACTGTGGAAGCATTACTGACCCCGAAAAACATGCATGAAGACAATTAGATGATGTAAAACTCCTGGGAACCGAAATAGTAGACATGACGATTGAAGAGGACAATCAGAAAAAATAAAAATAAAGAAAGTTTGAGCTAAATAGAAAAGTTACGTGGAGACAATCAAAGAAAATCTTTTAAATTTCAAACAAGAAGTAAAGTGTTTTTTTTAAGGTGACACATTAGTATCATTTAGTTCGAAATGCAAGAAAAACTTGTTTTCTATGAAAAAAAAAGTATAATTTAATTAGTAAAGTTTTAAATTTATTTTCTAAAAATTACTAGTTTAAATAAATTTTAATTTTCTTAATAAAAGTCTCAAAAAATAAAAGAAAAAAAAGCCATTAATCAATACTAATGAATTACTTTCACATGCTGTTTTGCACTCCATAACTAAAAATCTTCCATTTTCTTTTTCTTGTCAATAATCAAGAGAAGGAGGCGTCTCATTGTTTTCTTGATCAAGAATAAATTCAAAAAACTTATTTAATTAAATTAGATGTTGAAATAGTTTTCTTTTCATTTCTAATTGGTCATATATTTCAATATTGTTTATGTTTAATGTTTTTCTTGTGATGTTTCTGTCTATATCATCATTTTACTTTACATTTGATTTTTTTATTATTTAAACAAAAGAGATTAGTTTGGATGGGAAAACATATATATAATTGGTTCTTCAAAGAAAAAAATTCATAAGGATATTTGTACTATATATCACATCATTAAACCATAAACGACCTCAGTTTTTTTTTTTTTTTTAGCTTTTAAATATATCTTTATACCAGAATAAGTTGCCACCTATATTAATTTAGATTGATAAATTAAAAGAATTATAGCCTCAAGGTTTGTATATAGAAGAAACATATCTTGTCAATATTCATATTTGATAATATGAAACTATCTGGACTAATCATATAATCTTCTGTGTACATGCAAAACACAAATTCAAAGTTAATTTATTATTAATTTTAACCACTGGTCTAGGTTGTCTTATTGATCTAATTACCTTGAGAATATTTAGGAAGAAATATTAATCACTCGCTGCATGAACTTCTTCTTGTCAAGCAACCACTTCCAAGGAAAGGCACAATAAAAAGGAAATTAAATAGAAGTAATGTGAAACAACGACTTCAAAACCTCTATTGGTCTCAGGTGGAAAAAGCTACCATTGAAGTGCCACCGCAATATCTTATAACCCATTTTTGGACACCAAGATTATTTGTGTGTTGTTATTTATTTATTGAAAAATAAATAAATCAGAAATTTAAATCCAAAAAAATATTTTTAAAACATAAAGAAATAAGCCTTAAACAGTAAAAGATCAAGAAGTTGGAAGAATAGTTAATTGAGATATTTTAACAAAATAGACTAAGAAAAAACTTGATTTGAAGCAAAGTTTAAGTTTGAAATTCTAATTGATCAAAATTAGAATAATTAGTTAAGTCTAAAGACTTAATTAAACTTTTAATGAATTTAATTGACTTAATTAAGAATTTATTTAAAGAAAAACTTAGTTTAAAAGTCAATTTGGTTAAAATTAAAAGAATTAATTAAATTCAAGGATTTAATTAAACTTTTAAAAAGTGTTAAAAATTTCACTTGGTCTATTTAAAACTTATTTTTTTATATAAATTTTATAAAAAAAACAACAAAAAAGAAATCCAAAATCCGAAAAATGCATTATTTTATAAATCTCCTCATTTTACAAAATTTTGACCTGTTTGGGATAATTTGTTGGTTTTTGAATATTCTTAGCCTGGAGCGATCGAGAGAGAAGAATTTAAAAAATTGAACAAAAAAAAAAAGAAGAGAAAATAAGAAAAGAAAAGGAGCGGAAAATAATCCTTGTAAAAAAAAAATCAGAACAAAAGAAAGTGAGAGTACAAATTAAGAAAGGAGAAAAAAAAAGAGAAAAAAGAGAAAAAATAAAAATATTTGAGTGAGGATTGAATATTTTTATCCATACTTTTTTTTAGTCAAACCAATTTTTAATATCTAAATATCCTTCCCTGAAATTCTATAATCCAATCAAAGTATATTAAGACTTTGTGCGTAAATCAAAACCCAAAAGAAAAATTAAAAAAAAAGAAGAAGAAAAAAGACCCGTATCTAAAGTTTTCTAATTAATTTTATTTCTTATTTTCTCTCTCCATAAATTTTATTGATATTTTATTTTTTATTATTTCATAGCTTTCACATTTGACGTCATATTATCCTTTCACATGTGGACAGATGTTTTGTCAAAAGCAAATCTTTCAGCATATAAATTGATATCGTTATACTATTATATATTTCCATATAAGCTCTTTCTTTCTTTCTTTCTTTCTTTTTTCAATAAAAATAAGTGCTATAAAGCCTAAATGCATAATTTGTATTTTTAATATTTGCACAACAAAAGGAGTGTAATAAATGCATGCTTAAAAAAAAAAAAACTTTAGAAATGCGCATACATTCAATTGGAAACTCGAAAGTTATTTCAAATTCAAATAATTATTACAATCGACAGACACAAGCGATCCCAGAACCTTTTTAAGGTGGGAAATCCCAACAAATCCTGACCTCTCTGCTGGTGAAGATCATCCTGGATAGTTATTTGTGCGTTCTCTTGTAAATTTTATAAGGCAGCCACTCGTAAGTGTAGAAAAGAAACAAAAAATATATGTAGTAGAAATAATGTAAGAGCATTCCTTGGAGATTTGGGATGCTTTCGAACGGAAGAGTCCAAGGAATAACAATTAAAACCACAGCATAGAAACCCATAAAGGCCTCCACTGTAATGGTGATTTTTAACCACGCATCATGGGATCCTAGTAATGCTATAGTCACAGCATAAATGAATGCCACGAACATCATGAGAATAGCCGAACCAACCATGAAGACTGAAAGTCCAACCCCAATGATTTCAAATCTGGGATCACCAAAGTTTGCCCTAAGAAGGCTTAGAGCGGCCACCAGAGAGAGAGATAAAGCCCAAACATCGCAAGATAAATAACCATACAGAAGCCCCTCATACTCAGTAGGACTGTAAAAGGCAGTACTGATCTTATGGGAGGCAGTAATATTACTGCCGTGAAATTCATGATGATGTTCACTTGAGTTAAGGTTACCCCTTAATTGTGGTAATTGAATAGCACCAGCGAAGGTCGCACCAGCCACAAGCACTGCTACCACAAGAAGATTCCCTATCCTTGTTTTTGTTTCCTTTTTCCTTGGTTGCATGGGTCGAGTACCAGCAGTGAAATGGTCACGGAAGGATTTTTCCCAAGGGAAAGCATAGAAGTATAGGATCGATAATGTCATCATCTGCACATCAAGGGAAAAAGACTGATGGTTTTAATGTGTTTTTGGCAATTCTATTATTGGAATTTTCCCTATTGCCTTTGAAGATCATTAAAAAGCGTTGGCATCCCTTGAAATTCCTTTTTCGTAACAAGATAGCACGATTCTGGAATGGTTTCGGAATTTTGAATATTATAATATAGAAGTTAAACTAATTATCGGCGTAGAACTAGTTCAAAAACATGCATCTAGTTGATCAACACCGCTTCTTGCAAAGGTATTGTCTTTGCATTTTAAACCAAGACCCTGATCAAGAAGCCATCCTTTTTTCTTTCTTAAATTCTATCTTGTCTTAAGCTCTTCTGGAAACCAAAAGACCACAACTAAAATGATAAAAGGATAAAAAGAACAAAAGAAGAAAGAAGAAAAGAAGTCATACCGCTCCATAAAAATCTAGCAGTTCGTAATCTTTTAGTGATGCCTTTTTCTTGTCTTGCTTGTTTTGATCAGCTGGTTTGTCCTGTCTCGAGAAAACGTTAACATGTGTTACTTTTTATTTATTTATTTATTATGGCTAGACAATAATATAAGCCACTCAAACTTGTGAGCAGCTAAAATATTCTTAGAGCTAGATTAAATAATTAAGCTGACGAACTTTTTTAGGCTCGCCACTTTTCTTATGTCAAAACCTGTAGAATTTTCTACAGTAGAACATTTTAATACGATAACCTTGCTTATCCGGTTGAGCCACCCCTCAACATCTTCTCCCTTTCTCTCAATTGATATTATAAGTAGGTTCGATTGGTTGAAAGGTTTCGTTAGAGAATGTGGCTTATATTGAGTGGAGCAAGTATACAGATAAAGCATGAAGATGTTAGAGCGTAGCGGAGCGAATCCTACTGATTGGATAGTGAAATATAACTCTTGAATAGCTAGGGTTTATTATAAATACACATTAATTATATAACTTTAATTTGATAAATAATGCAATATAACTTGTAATTTTTATAGATGTAGATAAATTACGAAGCATGTTAAATCTGTGTGTTTTTCTTGTTTTTATTTTTTTGCAATATTCATCTTTACTGCTGCAGGTTTCACAGGGCCTCATATATCTTGATTCCCATAACATCAAAACATATTCCATTATTTTCAAATCTTTTCATATCGTTTCTGTATATGGAATATATATCTTTAATCAAAATATTTAAAATGCAAGCAGAGCAAGTATCAACAGATCTCTAATACCTCGGTCCCTTCCACCCTGTTATTTGAATCAGAGTGCTGTCGCTCCTTAGCAAACTGGAAACAAAGAGGAAGCATAGTTACCAAATTATTAACGCAATTATAATACTAAAAATTGTACTCTTGTAGCTCTTCATACCGTTTCATCTCTTCCTTCATATTGCTGTACCGCTATTTTGGATTGTTTTCTACCAAGTTCATATGGTGTCAAACCGTCATTGTTAACAATATGACGATGAAAGCGGATGGCACGCACAAGAAGAAATACAGATGTGGGTCGGCCGTGCTGTGTTGCCAAATGCAAAGGTGTATTTCCATCCTCATCCATCGCATTTAGCAGTGTTTCTACGATCTTCTTATCCTGTTCGAGTATGTACATAATCAAAAAGCCATGTTCATTTTGGGCCGCTACATGAAGAATGTTCTGCCCTTTTTTATTTATGAATTCGTTTGGATAGGGGATAACTTTCAGGAATTCCTCTAACAAAGCAACCGAGCCTCCCTTGCATGCAAGATGAATAGGATAGTTGCCCTCTTGGTCAGTTTCATCAGCACCGGCACGATACTTTTGTAATAGGAATTGAACTCCTTCCACATAGCCTGTAGATGATGCATAATGGAGTGGATTTCCAAACTCTTTGTCATGGAGACGTAATAACTCTGGCTTTGCTTCTTCGATTTTCTGCAATATACCTGAAAATAAAAATAAATTGTTTTGAATGAATATAAAGATGATAGGTTTGCAAGATTGGTTTGTATGTATATCATTTTTCTGATGAGAGGAGACATTGTGATCACCTATGACACGGTTCTCGACGGCAGCATGAACAGGGGACTTTCCTTGTGGTAGCATGCCAAGTGAATCTCCATCTTCTCTTTCTGTAGGGATCGAAGCTTCCTCATTCAAGAGATCATCAAGAATCCCGTTCATATTGCGATTTTCAACAGCCAGATATAAAGGAGACCTGCCAGTCTTGTTTTTGTAATAGGCCACTTCTCGATCTCTGGAAATGAGGAATTTGGCAACTTCTTTGTTACCATTTATCACTGCAACATGCAAAGGAGTGTTTCCTTCTCTATTTGTCATCCTAAGCAAGAAAGCATTCGAATTGACAAGGTTTCGAATTGTATGACTAACACTTCCCTCTCTGGCAGCAACATGAAGGATTGTGTCATGCTGGTCGTTTCGGCTGGTGATTAGAGAAGGGATCTCTTTAGCCAGGTAAGCAGTAATATTATTACTTTTATACCTTATGGCTACATGAAGTAATGAGTTCCCACAGGGAGTCACTAGCTTCTCTGCTAAATGTTGCTGGACGCGGCTTTTAAATTCCTCAATATTGTCCTGCTTCACACACTCATATAACTTACTATCTATCTTTGTATTTGCCATGTGATCTCTCGGAATCGAGTTTCCAACTATGTTTATTGCTACGCTAGACATAGCGAAAGAAAATATTATTTTACCTGAATCAGCTATACATATCAGACCGCAGGACTTCTAATTTAAATAGGCCAGACTGCATGTCAATGGAATCTGAAGTAATGTGAATCTTACTTTTGTTTTATTTGCAAGGATATATACTTTGATTACTCAAATACTTCACGCATTTGTTCTGGAATCCAGGACATAGCAAGAGAGAGAGAGCAGTCTTGGCTATGGTTAAAGCAGCATCTTGAAAAGGAAAAGGGGAAAATATGTCCCCTAACTCAAAAAAGATGATTGTCATTAGGGAAATTCTTAGCTTAAATTTATAACTCAAAAAAGATGATTGCTGTTAGGAAAATTCTTAACTTGAATATATAACTCAAAGGAAAGGAAATTCTTAACTTGAATATATAACTCAAAGGAAATTCTTGAATATATAACTCATATACACTGTGCAGGTGGGAGAATCCATGGTTTAATGAACAGGATGCACAATGGCATGAGATTCTACATCTTATACCTTCCGGTGATTTAACCAATCAATTCAAAAGTTTCAAACTCTCATGTTAAAATCCAAGAATACAGTTTAATAATTTTTATTATTTTAATGGGAGATCTCGTGTGCGCTGGACTGCATTATATATAAACGAATTTTCAACTATTGATTTGGAGTGTCGATTTAAAGTATTGTAATAGCATAAGATGTTTATTGAATAAGATGAATCTACAAGTCTTGGCTTTACCCGGCATGAACATTTTCTTTTTAGTTACATACCTAATATGAATTTAATTTTGTAGTAAAAGTATGGAACTGATGGTAAAAAAAATAATAAACTAATTTTTTTTTTAAAAAAAAACCTTTGAAATGTTCTATTATTATTAACTTAATATGAATTTAATTTATGATTTTGTTAACTTATTTATTATTTCGACACTTTGTACTTAAGATAAGACATCAATTTTTTAATCATGTTGAAAATTTAGATTTCTTTTATCTCTTTTCATGATCAACTTGTAAATGTTTTTATTAAATTATTTTATACTGTTTTTCGATTCAAATTTCGAGTTGATTTTTCACCCTCATCTTGATATATATATATATAAAGAAAATATTAATATGTTTAATCACTATTATTATATAAGGTTGGTTAACTAATAAGTTAATATATAATTCCATTCACAACATGACACTTTAACTATTTGTTTTTTTTCTTTTAATATAAGAACTTATATAGCAATAAATAAATAAATTAAATTTGCTTTAATGGAGTCATTTTAAATTTGCTTTAACTCAACTTATGGACAATTTTCTCTTAAAATTTATTCATTTATGATAACATATTGATAGAACACATTCAATTCATTATTTCAACCGGAAACTCAAAAGATATTACAGGTTCAAATTATTATTACAACATCTAGACACAATATTCCAAGATGCTTTTTCACCCCTAACCTTCTAAAAAAAGGCGATCACACAAAATCATGACATCTATTGATGAGGATCAACCTGGATAGTTACTTGGGCTTTGTCCGGAGATCACAAAGTTTATGGAGACGAGGAAGACTATACGACGTCAGGCACCTCCAATTGTAGACAAGCATGAAAAACGAGATGTAGTAGACATGATGCGAGAGCTTTCCTTCAATAATTTGGTTGACGGATGGTGGAAGAATCCATTGAATATAAAGCAATGTTTGAGCAAGGAAAAACACGATCCCCACCACTATAATGATGATCGCGAACACCCCATAATTGGATCCACCTACTGCTATGCTCACGGCAAAAAAGAATGACAAGCACATCATGTAAATAGACCCACCCACCATTAAGGATGAAAACCAAAGTGCAAATGGTGCAAACTTGACATCATTCAAGTTTGTCCAAAGAAGGATTATAGCTGCCACCACAGAGGTATTTAAAGCCCACACATCAAGACATAAATAACCATCCAAAAGAGATGAACCAGTAGGACTGTCAAAGGCAGTGCTGTTATGGGGGGCAGTAGCAGTGCTGTTAAATTCTTGAAGATGCTCACTCGAGTTATTTTTATCCCTTAATTGTGGCATCTGTATAGCACCCGCAAAGGTTACACCAGCAACAAGCACCGCTACAACAAGAAGATTCTCTATCCTGCTCTTTGTTTCCTGTTTCCTTGGCGGCTTGCCTTGAGTACTAGTGAAACGCTCATATAGGGATTTCTTAGGGCGGGCATGGAAGTATAAGATAGATAATGTTGTCATCTGCATAGCAAGGGGAAACAAACTTCATAATAATGAGTTTCTGGCACTTCCTCAATCGCATGCAAAAGCGTTGGCCTTGAAATCCTTTTTTTTTTTTTTTTAAGAACAAGCACGATTCTGGAATGATTTCTGAATTTTGAAAATAATTGTATAGAATCTAAATTAATTGGCCTTCAAGTAGATGTTCAAAAGAATAGGGATGACTAGAAAAAATATAGGAAAGAAGATGTGTAATATTACCGTTCCATAATAATCAAGCAGCTTGTAGTGCTTTGAACCAACTGCTTTGTCCTGTAAAAAAACATAATTTTAAGTTAATGAATAGAGCTACCTCTTTTTTCTTTCTTTCCTTCTTTCCTTTTGTGCTATGGCTAGCCAACAATATAAGCCACTGAAACTGATGATCAGCCCATGTTTGGAAAGTAGTTCTTTGAGCTTAGAAGAGATAATTAACCTCAAGTGCAGTTTTAGGCTGACCAATTTTGTGTAGTCAATGTAAACTTGTACCTTTCGTTGAGAACCGGTCGAAGTGGTCGACTTTTCTGTTGTAGAATTCTTCTTTCCATACTTCACTTCTTCTGAATTAACTTCGATCTGAGGAATGAAGACAGAAATCATGAAGTAACGCAGAGCAGATAATTGTACAAATTACATGTCATGAGCTCTTCTGACAAAGGATGATTGAGTATATCAAAGAACCACTTAAGTCAAAAGCCTTAACAGCTAATTGAGGTTTAAGGATACGATTTTATATTATATCTTTAGTCCTGAATTTCAGTCAGCTTTTAAGAGTGTTAAGTTATATACTCTGTTTCCATTTTTTCATGACATCATCCTTTATTATGTAAAATATGATATCCTTTAGTGAAATGGAATCCTTGTCTACTTAAAATGTAACAACATTGTTTTTCAACAGAACTCTCATACCTGGATCTCGTCCGCAGGAGTACTGTTCTTTGAATCAAACTGCTCTCGTTCCTTAGCAAGCTGGCAACAAAGAGGAAGCCCAGAAACCAAAATATTAAATAAATAATACTCTTAAAATATGTACTTTTGTAGCCTCGATAAATGATGATCAAATAGCATACCATTTCATCTGTTTTGTCATATTGGTCTACAGCCATTTTAGATTGTTGTTTCGCAACATCATATGGTGTAAAATTTTCATTGTTAACAATTGAATTTTCAACGCGTTTGTCACGCACAAGAACAAATGCAGCCGTGGATTGACCATGTCGTGCTGCCAAATGCAAAGGTGTATTCCCATCCTCATCCATCTCATTTAGCAGTGGTTCTACGATCTTCTGATACTGTTCGAGTATGTACCTTACCACATTGCCCTGTCCATTTTCAGCCGCTACATGAAGAATATTCTGCCCTTTTTTATTGAGGAATTCTTTAGGATATGGGAAAATATCAAGAAATTCCTTCACTAAATCAACAGATTCATTTTTGCATGCAACATGGATAGGATAGTTGCCTTCACTGTTTGTTTTATAAGCACCATTGAGAAAATTCTTTAATAGGAATCGAACTCCTTCCAGAAAACATATGGATGATGCATAATGCAGTGAATTTCCCAACTCTTCGTCAGTGAGACATAATAGCTCTGGCTTTGCTTTTGCAATTTTCTCCAATAGATCTGAAAATCAAAAGAAAATGTTTCAATGAATATAAAGATGATAGGTTTGCAACAATTGTTCGTATGTAAATCATTTTCTAGTGAGTATTGACATTGTGATCACCTATGTTACGTTGCTCGATGGCAGCATGAACAGGGGACTTTCGTTTTGGTAGGGCATCACCATCTTCTCTTGTTATAGGAATCGAAGCTCCCAAATCCAAGAGATCATCAAGTATCCCGTTCTTATTGCCATTCTCAACAGCCAGATATAAAGGAGAACTGCCGTTCTTGTTGCTGTAATAGGCCACTTCTGGATCTCTGGCAACTAGGAATTGGGCAACTTCTTCGTTACCCTTGATGACTGCGTCGTGCAAAGGAGTGTTTCGCTTTCCATTTGCCATCCTCATCAAGCTCGGATTCAATTCCACGAGAGATTTAATTGTATGAATAGCCGTTCTTTCTCTGGCAGCAAGATGAAGGACTGTGTCGTTCTGGCTGTTTCGCATGGTGATTAGAGAAGGAAACTCCTTAACCAGATAAGCTATAATATTGTCACTTCCATAGCTTACAGCTACGTGAAGCAGTGTATTCCCGCAGGGAGTCACTAGCTTCTCAGTTAAATGTTGCTGGATGTTGGGAAAACTAGGGACAACTAACCGGATCAATTCAGCGGAATACAATTCATAATTCACAAGTCCCAATCCTTTTTCCCTCTTTGTGCAGTAAAAAACAGAATCAAACAATGATCAAATATAATGCAAATAATCACACAAATCAACACCAAGATTTTTACGTGGAAAACCCGATGCGGGAAAAAACCACGGGACCGAAGTCCACCTAAAAACTTCCACTATCACAAATAATGGGTTCACAATAGTTCTTCCTCAGATTCAACTAAGGGCTACAACATATATATCATCAAGAACAACTTATTCTCGGATTACAACAAGATTAAAGAGAGTAATGTTAGAGAAAAGCTCACAACACTGACAGCCCCGTTTTCTGTCCAAACGGCCAGCTTCCACACCACCAATCTTCGATCCAACCGTCCAGAATGAAGAGTCACGTGTCTAGAAGCTGCTGTCCAAATCTCAGCCCGATCCAACGGTGAACGAACTGGAAATCGAAGAAAGAAGACAGACTGCTCTGCTGCCTCCTCTTCTTTCTTTCTCTCGGTTTTCTTCTCCTCTCTTCTGTTTCTCTCTCTTGCGTCTACAGTAGCCGACCCACATTAATTTAAATTCCAAGAGACAGCATGTCTCTTGTCAATTAATGTGGTGGTCCCACCATCACATGGTGCGGGACCACACAACAAATCTCCCCCTCACGCACCATGTGAGGAATTCCGCCATACTGGCGATCAACATGTAAGCTTCAATTTAGGAGGCTCTGACAAGCCTGCTTCCCTTCTGCAAAACTCAAACTTCTCTCTCGGTAGAGGTTTGGTCATCATATCTGACACGTTGTCATCGGTGTGGATCTTCTCAACAACAAATGATTTCATCTCCATAGCATCTCGAATCCATTGATATCTAACTTCAATGTGCTTTGACCGAGAGTGAAAAGTAGGATGCTTACGAGATGGATTGCACTTTGACTATCACAAGTGCAACACAAAGTTCTCTTGAACTAGGCCAAGTTCATGTAAGAACTTCTTCATCCATAACAACTCTTTGCCCCCTTCGCAAGAGCAATATATTCAACCTCTGTAGTGGATAATGCCACACATTTTTGCAACCTTGATTGCCATGAGACAGCTCCCCGCAAACTTCATCAAGTATCCCGATGTGGACTTTCTAGAATCAACATCACCAGCCATATCTGCATCTCGTATCCATCCAACACAGGTTTATCATTACCAAAACATAAGCTGAAACTAGAAGTACCTTTGAGATACCCGAGTATCCATTTCACTGCACCGAGTGTTCTTTACCAGGATTGGAGAGGAACCGACTAACCACACCAACTCGCATGAGCTATATCCGGCCTTGTGCAAACCATGGCATACATCAAGCTACCAACTCGCGGATGCATAAGGAACCTTTTTCATCTCATCTCTTTCTTCATCACTTGAAGGACACTGCTTAGAACTTAGTTTAAAGTGGCTTGCAAGTGGAGAACAAACCGGTTTGGAGTTGCTCATGTTGAATCTCTCAAGTACCTTTTGGACATATCTCTCCCGAGATAGCCAAAGTTTCTCCTTCTTCCCGTCACGTGTGATCTTCATGCCAAGAATCTGTTTTGCCGGTCCTAAGTCTTTCATTGCAAAAGACTTGCTTAACTCTTCCTTCAACATCCGAATCTTCTTAGCATCATGGCCAACAATCAACATATCATCCACATACAACAAGAGAATAATAAAGTTTCCATCTAGAAACCTTTTCATAAATACACAATGATCGAAGTGGTCCCGTCATAACCATGATCCACCATGAAAGAATCAAACTTCTTGTACCACTTGTCTTGGAGCTTGCTTTAACCCATATAGGCTCTTTTTCAACTTGCAAACTAACCGCTCTTTGCCTTTTGCTTCAAACCCTTCAGAGTTGCTCCATGTAGATTTCTTCATCTAAATCACCATGGAGAAAGGCGTTTCACATCAAGTTGCTCAACTTCAAGATTCAAACTAGCAAATAAGCCAAGCACAACTCGGATTGAAGACATCTTGACCACTGGTGAAAAGATTTCTTCAAAATCAATACCCTTCTTCTCGACCAAACCTTTCACAACCAATCTTGCCTTGTACCTTGGTTGTGAGCAATGTTCATCAATTTTCAACCTCCGAACACCCATTTGTTCTTGAGTGCTCTCTTACCTTTAGGAAGCTTCACTAACTCAAAGGTATGGTTTTCATGCAAGGATTTCATCTCTTCTTGCATTGCTTGCAACCACTCACTTTTCTTCTCATGTGATATGGCTTCATCAAAGCATTCGGCTCTCCCCCATCGTAACTAGCACATACTCATGAGGAGAATATTTGGTGGAAGGTTGGCGAGGTCCGGTTGACCTCCTCAATTGTGGCTCATCCGGAGCTTCCTGCATAACCTGTTCGGGAATAACATCAATATCATCATTAGTTGATTCATGATCACCAACTAATGGCTCATCAAGAAAACCACCATTATCATCATTTTGCAAATCTCCCCCATGATTAACAGGCATCAAAGGTAACTGTGGAGTAGGTCTTGGATTTGAATTAGATGGAATAAAAGTTGTAGACTCTGTTTTCTCCTTCAGGTTCAAAGTCTTCAATGGTTTGATCTTCAAAGAAGATAACATCTCTGCTTCTCACAATTTTCTTCTCCTTTGGATCCCACAACCTATAGCCAAACTCATCATCTTCAGATCCCAAGAAAATACATTGCTTTGTCTTGTTTGTCAAGCTTGGACCTTTCATCCCTTGGAACATGTACAAATGCTCGCATCCAAACACTCTCAAGTGTGCATAGGAAACATCCTTTCCTTTCCAAACTCTATCCGGAACATCAAACTCAAGAGGAACCGATGGAGAAAGGTTGATCATGGCAACTGCTGGTCTTCATTGCCTCACCCCAAAAGGACTTGGGCAGCTTTGCATGAGAGAGCATACATCTAATTCTTTCAACAATGGTTCTGTTCATTCTCTCAGCCACTCCATTCTGCTGTGGAGTCTTAGGAACTGTCTTCTCCAACTTGATGCCATGTTCCCTGCAGTACTTCTCAAAAAAAGACCTCTGTATTCACCACCATTGTCTCGCTCGAACACATTTCAGCTTTCTACCAGTTTCTCTTTCAACTCTGGCATGGAAATCCTTAAAGACATCAAGCACCTGATCTTTGGATTTCAAACAAGTGGCCCAAATCTTCCTGGAGTGATCATCAATAAAACTAACAAAGTACAATGCACCTCCAAGAGACTTATCAATCATAGAGCAAACATCAGGTATGAACTAAATCAAGAACATGTGACCTTCTATGTGAAGGTGATCTTTGAAATGCAACTCTATGTTGTTTACCAACTAAACAATGAGTACATGTGTTCAAGTTCATACCTTTTAAAGGAAGGTAGTTCTTCTTGGCAAGGATGCCAAGGCCTTTCTCACTCAAATGTCCAAGTCGCTTATGCCATAGATCAGTAGAGCAATCTTCAATTGCATTCACCTCCCCTTTTATCACCTTGGCTTGTGACATGTAAAGACCCATCTTCTTCCCTTTAGCAACAATTAGGGAATTTCTGGAGAGCTTCCATTTACCATCTCCAAAGTAACTATGATAGCCTTCTTCATCAAGAGTACCAAAGAGATCAAATGTAGGCGCATATCGTGCACATGCCTAACATCTTTGAGTAGCAACTTGCACCCAGTATTGGTTTCCAACCAAATATCTCCAATGCCCACAACACTAGCCATCCCTTGATTTCCCATCCTAACTTGACCAAAGTCACCAGCAGTGTAGGATGTGTAAAAATCATGTCGGGGTGTAACATGGTAAGAAGCTGCTGAATCGCAACCCGGGTGGTATCTTGACATGCAAGATTAACACAGCCATCATCACACACAATGGCAACATCACCATCGATACAACAACTAGCTGTACCATTCTCTTCATTCTTGTCTTCATCTCTACCCTTTTTATCTCTTTTATACTTTCTCAATCCTTTTGCATATGCCCAGGCTTGTCACAATAATAACACTTAAACCCCTTCCTTGACTGAGATCTTCCTCTTGGCTTCCATTTGCCTTTTCTATTGCTGGATTCTCCATCTTGCTTGCCGTGAGAGAACCTCCTTTGACTTCTCCCCTCGACTTTCTAACAAGTGCATGAGACTCGGAAATGCTTGTCCCTTTCCTCCTCTTCTCTTCATTGAGGATACAATCCTTCACTGTTTTCAAAGTGAGCTTTCCATTCGGAGTAGAATTGCTAAGTGACACTACCAAAGTCTCCCAACTATCCGGCAATGAACTCAATAGGATTAATGCTTGCATTTCATCGGCTAACTCAAGGTTCATCAATGACAAATGATTCAAGAACCCTTGAAATACATTTATATGCACCTGAAGCATCTTCACCATCTCTATACTTCAAATTCACAAGGTCTCTAATTACAAAAACCTTGTTTTGTGCACTCTCCTTGGCAAAGGTTTCTTCCAACATTTTCCACACCGTATAGCAGTCATGTTCTTGAGAAATATGATTAATGGACTTAGAAGATACCCATTTTCTAACATTAGCGGTAGCCTTTCTATTTAGTCCATTCCATTTTGCATCATCCATATCATCAGGCTTTATTCCTTTACATTCAATCGGCAAAGCCAAATCATTGCAATATAAGTGATCCTCCATCATTGTTTTCCACAGAAAAATAATTTGAGGAAGTGAGCTTTATCATGCCCGAATCTTCCTTTTCCATTTTAACTGCACAAGAACTCAATCTACACAACCAAATGCTCTGATACCACTTTGTTGGGAAAACTAGGGACAACTAACCGGATCAATTCAGCGGAATACAATTCACAATTCACAAGTCCCAATCCTTTTTCCCTCTTTGTGCAGTAAAAAACAGAATCAAACAATGATCAAATATAATGCAAATAATCACACAAATCAACACCAAGATTTTTACGTGGAAAACCCGATGCGGGAAAAAACCACGGACCGAAGTCCACCTAAAAACTTCCACTATCACAAATAATGGGTTCACAATAGTTCTTCCTCAGATTCAACTAAGGGCTACAACATATATATCATCAAGAACAACTTATTCTCGGATTACAACAAGATTAAAGAGAGTAATGTTAGAGAAAAGCTCACAACACTGACAGCCCCGTTTTCTGTCCAAACGGCCAGCTTCCACACCACCAATCTTCGATCCAACCGTCCAGAATGAAGAGTCACGTGTCTAGAAGCTGCTGTCCAAATCTCAGCCCGATCCAACGGTGAACGAACTGGAAATCGAAGAAAGAAGACAGACTGCTCTGCTGCCTCCTCTTCTTTCTTTCTCTCGGTTTTCTTCTCCTCTCTTCTGTTTCTCTCTACTGCGTCTACAGTAGCCGACCCACATTAATTTAAATTCCAAGAGACAGCATGTCTCTTGTCAATTAATGTGGTGGTCCCACCATCACATGGTGCGGGACCACACAACACTGGAAACGTCTTTTCAAGGCCTCAGTATTGTCCTGCTTCACACACTCATGTAACTGACTATCTATCATTGCATTTTCTAAGTGATCTCTCGGAATCGAGTTTTCATCTATGTTTATCTCTACGGCGCTAGACATTGCAAAAGAAAATATTAGGTCACTTGAATCAGCTATACCTATCACTTATCAGACAGCAGGGCTTCTAATTCAAATAGGCTAGACTGCATGTCAATGGAATCTGAAGTAACGTGAATCTTACTTCTTTTTTTTTATTTGCAAGGATACTTTGATTACTCAAATACTTCACCCATTTCGTTCTGGAATCTTGGCTGTGGTTAAAGCAGCATCTAAAAAAGGAAAAGGAAAAGAGGAAAATTCTTAACTTGAATTTATAACTCATATACAGCGTGCAGTTGGGAGAATCCATGGTTTAATGAACATGATACACGATGGAATGAGATTCTTCATCTTCTCGCGGTGATTTAACTATTCAATTCAAAAGTTTCAAACTCTAACGTTAAGCTCGAGTGGTTAGCGCCTGAAGCAAGCCGAAGTCGCGGGATGAACTTGACTTGATTCTTTACTTCTTTTTTTTCTTTCCTTTTTGAACCTATACAGATCATGTCAGAGTAATTTTTATAAAATTTAATTTAAAACTTGAGTTAAATAAAATATAGGGTTAAATGTTTTGAAATTTTAATTGTTATACCAAATTTAATATAATGCTAAAAAATTGATGTTATTATTTTTTATGTTTAAAAAAAATTAGGTTTAACTCCAATGAAAACACGTACAATAAACTAGTGATGAACTATATATGGTAATATACAATACAAGTTGCTTGTTTTGGAGGAAAAAAAGAAGCACTAAATCATCTCCGAATTTGAATTCAATGATTTAAACTTAACGAACAAAAAGATGATAGAAGAAAACATGCGATGATCTCAATTCAAAAATAAAGAAATAAAGGTTCAAATTTATAAGTTCTCTTAGAAAAAAGTTAAATAATTAAAGGTTTATAAGCAATTTCATATTTAAAAGGGTGTTTTTGAAAGTATAGAATATAAACTTATTGATCAAAGAAAATTTTGATTGAAATCATTGGTCTTTTAGTTCCTAAAACTCAACCTATTGATAATTTCCTCGTAAAATTTATTCATTTCTGAGAACATATTGATGGAACACATCAAATTCGTTAATTCAACTGGAAATTGAGAAGTTATTACAAGTTCAAATTATTATTACAATAGCTAGACACACACACAATATCCCAAGATGTTTATTCATCCCGAAACGTTTTAAAAGAGGCCAATTCCACAAAATCCTGACATCTCTTATGAACATCAACCTGGATAGTTACTTCGGTTTCTCTAGAGATCAGGAAGTTTAGGAAACTTAAAGACCTACCTATAGAAAAACAAGAAAAACGAGATGAGGTAGACATAATGCGAGAGCATGACTTCAAGAATTTGGTTTAGTACAGATGGTGGAAGAATCCATTGAATATAAAGCAATGTTTGAATATATATTATATGTGTGTATAAGTTTGGAACCTTATTCTTACTTACAAAATTATCTCAATTTAAAAATTGATGGAACTCCAACTCCAAGAATGATTTTTTTTATTCCAATACATTTTTTTTATAAAGTTTTTTGTGCCAAAATCTTTTTGACCAAGCATTTAAAAGTTCAGTTTATTTTGTAAGCATTTAAAAGTTCAGTTTATTTTGTAATCTTTGAAATATCCTTTTTAATAAAAAATATGAATTTATTATTAATTACCTTACATTTACAAGATAAATTACAAAATTAAGCTTAATATCTTGAACTTTTTCCTTTTTTAACTCTTGCTATATACATTCCATCATTGTTAAAAAAATATCAAGAAGAAGAAAATTAATGCATAATTCTTAAAAATCCAAATCGTGAACGAGATCTTCACATCAAACTTCAACTATTTATTTCTTTTAAAATAAGAACTTATGTATCCTTTCATTAAAAAATATTACAAATGCTTTAATGGAGTTATTTTAAAATGCAAGTCAAAGAATGATGAACTATGTATGGTAGTATACAATACAAGTTGAAGAGTCTAATTAAAAGAAAGTGATTTGGATCCATAGACTAGTCATACACTAAATCTCACAATTGATTCTGAATTCCATGATTTATATTAGTTTAGGACCAAAAAATAATTAAGATTTAAATTATTGTTATTTTTATCAAGCACTACATCATGTCTCCATTCCATTAGAATATAAACTTATTGATCAAAGAAAATGAACTCAACTTGACATTTTTCTCTTAAAATATATTTATCTATGAGAGAACATATTGATAGAACACATTCAATTCATTATTTCAACCGGAAACTCAGAAGTTATTAATTACAAGTTCAAATTATTATTTCAATAGCTAGGCACACACAATATTCCAAGATGTTTATTCATCCCAAAAATAACCTTTTGAAAGAGGGCAATCCCTCAGAATCCTGACGTCTCTTGATGAAGATCAACCTGGATAGTTACTTTTCTTTCTACGGAGATCAGGAAGTTTATCAGTCAGCCACCTCCAACTGTAGACAAGCACGAAAAACGAGATGTAGTAGACATAATACGAGATCAATCCTTCAATAATTTGGTTGACGGATGGTGGAAGAATCCATTGAATATAAAGCAATGTTTGAGCAACGAAAAACGCGATCCCAACCACTATAATGATGATCGCGAACACCCCATAATTGGATCCACCTAATGCTATGCTCACGGCAAAAAAGAATGACAAACACATCATGTAAATAGACCCACCCACCATTAAGGATGAAAACCAAAGTGCAAATGGTGCAAACTTGACATCATTCAAGTTTGTCCAAAGAAGGATTATAGCTGCCACCACAGAGGTATTTAAAGCCCACACATCAAGACATAAATAACCATCCAAAAGAGATGAACCAGTAGGACTGTCAAAGGCAGTGCTGTTCCGGGAGGCAGTAGCAGTGCTGTTAAATTCTTGAAGATGCTCACTCGAGTTATTTTGATCCCTTAATTGTGGCATCTGTATAGCACCCGCAAAGGTTACACCAACAACAAGCACCGCTACAACAAGAAGATTCTCTGTCCTGCTCTTTGTTTCCTGTTTCCTTGGCGGCTTGCCTTGAGTACTAGTGAAACGCTCATATAGGGATTTCTTAGGGCGGGCATGGAAGTATAAGATAGATAATGTTGTCATCTGCATAGCAAGGGGAAACAAACTTCATAATAATGAGTTTCTGGCACTTCCTCAATCGCATGCAAAAGCATTGGCCTTGAAATCCCTTTTTTTTTTTTTCAGAACAAGCAACATTCTGGAATGATTTCAGAATTTTTAATATAATTGTATAGAATCTAAATTAATCGGCCTTGAACTAGATGTTTAAAAGATTAGGCATGGCAAGAAAAAAGTAGGAAGGAAGAAAAGAAATAATACCGCTCCATAATAATCAACCAGTTCGTAGTGCTTTCGTGATGCCTTTTTTGTGTCTTGCTTCTTGTCCTGGAAAACAAAAACAATTTTATGTTAATGAATATAAGCCAATATAAGCCACTGAAACTGGTGATCAGCAAATATTTTATGTTAATGAATATAAGCAATGCATAACACATAATTGTTCAAATTACATGACATCAATACTGATCGAGAAGCCTTCTGATAATTAAAGAATGATGATGGAGTATAAAAAAAAAAAAAAAAAAAAAACCCACAAGCTTAAACTGTTAATTAAAATTTTAAAATATGATTTTATATTACCCCTATTTTTAGTCCTGAATTTCAGTCAGCTTATGCTAGAGCAGAGAATTGCTCGAGTGTCATAAGCTCTCTTTCCATTTTTTTTCATTACACATTTCTTTATTATGTAAAATATGATATCCTTTTGTGAAATGGAATCTATGTCTATTTAAAATTTCAGCAAAGAAAATTTCAACACAACTCTTATACCTTGGTCTTGTCCGCAGGGGTACTGTTCTTTGAATCAAACTGCTTTCGATCCTCAGCAAGCTGGCAACAAATAGGAATCCCACATACCAAAATATTAAATCAATAATACTCCTAAAATATATGCATTTGTAGCTCAATAAATGATGATCAAATAGCGTACCATTTCATCTGTTTTTTCATATTGCTCTACAGCTATTTTGGATTGTTTTTCAGCAATATCATATGGTGTCAAATTTTCATTGTTAACAATCGAACTATCAACGCGTTTGTCACGCACAAGAACAAATGCAGCCACGGATTGACCATGACTTGTTGCCAAATGCAAAGGTGTATTTCCATCCTCATCCATCTCATTTAGCAGCGGTTCTACGAGCGTCTTCTCTTGTCTGAGTATGTACCTAACTACATTGCCCTTTCCATTTTCAGCCGCTACATGAAGAATGTTCTGCCCTTTTTCATTGAGGAATTCTTTTGGAAATGGGGTAATCTTCAGAAATTCCTTTACTACATCAACAGAGTCATTTTTGCATGCTAGATGGATAGGATAGTTGCCTTCATGGTTTCTTTTATAAGCACCATTGAGAAACTTTTGTAAAAGGAATTGAACTCCTTCCAGAAAACCTCTGGATGATGCATAATGCAGTGAATTTCCCAACTCTTTGTCAGTGAGACATAATAGCTCTGGCTTTGCTTTTTCAATTTTCTCCAATATATCTGAAAAACAAAAGAAATTGTTTCAAATGAATATGAACATGATAGGTTTGCAACAACTGTCTGTATGTAAATCATTTTCTACTGAGTATAGACATTGTGATCACCTCTGTTACGTTGCTCGATGGCAGCATGAACTGGTGACTTTCCTTTTGGTAGGGCATCACCATCTTCACTTTCTATAGGGAACGAAGCTTCCGTTTTCAAGAGATAATCAAGTATCTCTTTCTTATTGCCGTTCTCGACTGCCAGATATAAAGGAGACCTGCCATTCTTGTTGTTGTAATAGGCCACTTCTGGATCTTTGGAAACTAGGAAAATGGCAAGTTCTTTGTTGCCCTTGATCACTGCATCATGCAAAGGAGTGTTTCCCTTTGTATTTTTCTTCCTCATCAAGCTCGGATTCGATTCCGCAAGAGATTTAATTGTCTGACTGGCCTTTCCTTCTCTGGCAGCAAGATGAAGGATTGTGTCCTTCTGGCTGTTTTGGATGGTGATTAGAGAAGGAAACGTTTCAGCCAGATAAGATGTAATATTGTCACTTCCATAGCTTACAGCTACATGAAGTAGTGAATTCCCAGCGGGAGTCTGTAGCTCCTTTGCTGAACGTTTTCGAACACAGCTCTTAAATGGAACAACGCTGTCAAGCTTTATAAATTCATATAATGAAGGATCCATCATTTCATTTGGCTCATGAGGCTCATCGTCTATTTTTATGAGTAGAGTACCCATAGCAGAAGAAAAATAATTATGTTAGCACTTGAATCAGCTACAAATCGGGGCTGGACTTTTATTTGAATAGAACAGAGTGCATTTCAATAGATTCTGAAGTGATATAGATGTTACTTTGATTTCACTTGCATGAATATACTTGGAGTACTCAAATCCTTCTCCAATTTGTTGTGCGAAGCCAGGACTCAGCAACATGAACACGATTAAATAATAATTTTAGAGAATAATATAAATAATATTTTAAATTTTTATTTTCTGGTTTAAGTTTTTAACTTGGAATATTGGTTAAATCAGCATTCAGAGCAATAAAAGAAAAGGATAAAAATGTTCCATAGGCGACTGATTGTCCGTATTCTTAACTTGAGAATATAACTCACTGTGCGAACACTCAAAGATTCAAGGAACAGATCCACAGTGGCATCAGATTGTACCTTAGGTTAGGTAAAAAGATCCCAAATTTTTAACCGTTTAATTATCAGGAAGCCCAAGGGATGTTTTATGTTATTTTCTTTTAAACTTAAAACTTAAATAAATTACTATGTTGCACGAAAATACTGATGTTTTTTCCGTAGTTTTAAAAGCCGTGAGCGATTTGGGGTTTGAACTGAACTGAATTTAAAAAAAATGAAAAAAAGAAAAACCTGGTTGATTGACCTGGCAAGACCTGGTCAAAAACCTGGTTGCGACCTGTTGATTTTTGTTTTGTTTTTTTACTAAAATAATATCGTTTTGATTTTAAAAAAAAAACAGAATTGACCCAGGCGACCCGGTCAAAACCCGGAATCCAGGCCTTGGACTAGACCGGGTTTTAAAACAATGGTTTTTTCAGTTAAGTTCTCAAAGAAAAAAGTTTTGTCCCTGAAAAGGTTTAATAGTAAATCAAAACCTGCTTAATTTAAAATCATTACTTGTAGAATTGTGATGGAATATATAAGACTACTCAAGTATTTGCTTTTACACAGTGCGAGTTTAATTGCATTTGTATCACACGTTTGGAACCTCATTCTTTCCAAAGTGAAGCTCTAGCTGGTTCTTTTTGCAATATCAATGTTACTGTTCTGGCCTAGTACTTTCCATTTCTGTTCCAGATCGAAATCTATGATTTTAATGTTTTTCTTTCTTTTGTTGATAATAGTCATTAATTTGATATTTTATTTTTAATTTTCTGTTAAAAAAACTAGATTTTAATATTCTTTTTAATGTTTTAGAATATTAATGAACGTTAATCACAGGGAACACAAATACATTTGCAACATGGACCATAATAGTTTTTTTATTAAAAAAAAATATTTATTTATTTATTTAATTTAGTTCTTTAATGTTAGATTTTAAAGGATTGAGCTTTAAAACTTGTTTTGGTTTACTTTTCGTAGGGTTACTGATGTCTTAAAAAAAAAAACTTTGACTTTAAGTTGATATTTAATTTTACCAGAAAAAATTTTAACTTTATTGTTTGCAAGATTGTTTGCAAGAGATTGACAATTAGGGAATCAAAATTGATGAAAAAAAAGTGAAAGCCCTTTTTAAAAAAAATTAGGGTCACTGCTTTTATAAGAGATTTGGCCTTAGGATTTTTCCTAATTTTCTCTATGGTTAGTTTAAATTTTATTTTATTCATATTTTAGTTTTTAAATTTGAGAGTGAAAAGAGAGATTAAAAAATAATAAATGAGAGAAAAAAATGGTTATTTGATTTGATTTTATATAATCAAATTTAATGTTATAGTATTCATCTTGATAAAAAAAAATGTCATTAAATTTGTTTTGAACTTTCACACGTTACCAGGAAAAGTAATTCGGGAGAGTTTTTTTTTAATTTAATTTTGTATTTTTATATTGGGAATGCCCATCCTGTTTTTTTTTTTTTTTTTTTTAATGTTCTATGTGCTTGTCCCCGTTTATAGAAAACATAATGACATGGGAAACAATAGAATGTGTGAAATTCTTCTTACATAATCATCAAAATCCATAGGTTATAAATCTATCCATACGTACTACAGTCATAACATCTGTATCCAATAAACTGCAATTAATCATTAGGGACTAAACTTCAAATCTGATTCAACTCTTAGGGACCCAATTAAAATCTGATTATCAAAATTAAGGACCAAATCATAACAATTCAAACTCTAAGGACCAAGCAATAATGATTATAAATTCCATGGATTAAATTGTATCTTTACCTTCTCCTTCTCGAGCAAGGTTGTTAAAATCGCGAGTTGACTTTTAAAATCTTACGATTTTACGAGTCAACATGTATATAACGTATCAAATCGGGTTAAAACTCGAAATCGGTCAAACTTGGTCAAAATCGGTCAAACTCGGTTAAAATCAGTAAAATCGGACCGATTTTATGAGTTTGACCGATTTTGACCGATTTCGAGTTTTAACCCACAAAAGTTAAAAAATTTATTGCCTCCCTGTCCGAGTCCCCTGACACTCCACTACATAGTCTCCACTCCCCAGTCTCCCCTTTCCCCGTTGCCCAAATCTCAAATTTTTAATCTTAGCAAACTAACACCAGCATTAGAGGATCTTGGGAATGGGAAAGCCTTATACTATATTTTAGACCGGGAAGGCATGATCGGAGGATCGAAACCATGGGAAGATAGAGGTAAATGGTGAGGAATCAAAGGAGTAAAATAAGAGATAGGAATACTTATATAGAGAGAAATACTGTGTTTTAGACTAACCATTTGTTAACTACAAAGAGAGATAACAAAGACTCGGAGAGAACTTGAAATACATGTCTTGCTTGGTAGGATATTTGGATATTATTTCTAGGACTTGTTACTAACATAAAAAAGGTGGAAGGTGAGGTGGCATGAAATTAAATTGATGTCATTTTATACATTTTTGTTCTCGTTGTCATAGGTTCACTGTATTGGTCTCTGTTAATTTTTTTAAAAAAAGTTGGTGATATACCTTAGAATGTTGTATCATCTCTAGTTATGCTCGACCGTGTTTCAAGACCTGTCCTCTAGAAAATGTTCTGAAACTCTATCAATAAAACATAGTTGTTCAATCTTATTTTTTTTCTTTTTGTATTTTTAAGTTATTTAAATCATGTATGAATTTTTATTTGAATTATGTATTTTAAGGTGTTTGGACATTTGTATTGTTTATTTCACTTTTATTTTAATTGTGTTATATTATTATTTACTACTTGACTGAAATTGTCAATATATAATTATTTAAAATATTTTCCTTATAATTTTACGATTCGAGTTTACAATCCGAATTTATATTTTATATTTCATATCGTGTGAAAAAATGGTTTTTGACACCCTTGTTCTCGAGACTTTCTGCCAATTCTCCTTTACCGACAGTGGCTTCATCCTTTCTTCATCTTTCTTATTTCTTTAGGACATAATAATCTTGTGTGGTAAACGTAAATGCACATGCAATTATTTAACCATAACTATCTTTTTTTTTATTTTTTTTATTAAAAGTTATTTTTAGTTGCTAAGAAATAATTATTAATCTATAAATATGTTATATAAATTCAATTTATTTATATAAAATATATTTAAAAAATTAAAAATAAATTACAATAATCTCTTTGAAGCGTTATAAAATAAATAAATAAAAAATTAATTATTTTTTTTTAAAAAAACTAAACAATTAAAATAAAACAAAAAAAATATTAATTAAAATTTAAATAAAAATTAATAAAAAAATTTTAAAAAAAAATTAAACAATGCTGGGAATAGCATACAAGCCCACGCGCTGGGCCAAGGATCAAAAAAACATAAGTGGGCTTGATACTAGAAGCCCAAGCCAGCATTCCCGGCTAATATTTTTTTTTTCTTTTGAAGTTATTTCTTGAAATAGACAAGTTGTTTATTATGCAAAAATTATTTGTTATCCTCTGCATCTTTTTCCTGTTACCTCCTGTGTTTGAAAAATAAAAGCTCAAGTTTTGAAACATCACCTTTATTGAACTTTCATTAAAAAGATAAATTTATTAAGATCAAGATAAATGTTTTTATAATTGAAACTTTATAAAGCAAATTAAAGTTTTCCATACCAATATCCAAATGGGGTTTTTTTATATTAAATTTGATCAATTTCTTAAGTTTTGTTTTCAACAAACATAAAATTTTATTTTGTAAAATCAATTTTTAATTCATTGTTGTAAAATTCGTTGACATTTTGTATATGTAAGACAATGAAAAGTGAAAAAGCAAATCTTAACATGTAAAACTGTTTTAATATAATTTTAAAATTAAAAATAATATAGTTTCATGATAAAAATAAAATAAAAATATTTGTATGAATAGTGCAATGAATAATGAATCTCGATCGAGAGGAAGAATAACAATACACAATATTAATATTAATATTAATATTAATATTAATATTAATTCCATAAAGTAATAACTCATAATCCACTTTAATTATTCAATTAATCTAAACCTCATAACAATACATGCAATCCCTTTGAGAGTGCTTTTATTTATTTGCGAAATTGCAAATAAGTGAATATCTACGAAATGAGCATTGTACCTCTGAATCAATGCCAGCCATTAATTTTCAAATAAGGACAATATAGTCTATTCGCTCAAAATATTTTTTTTTATTCCATCTAAGTCCATAATTCCTAGAGTTTTGTTGGGCCTTAGCGTTTTTTTTAAAATGTGTTTGGCAGTGTGATTTAGTAGGTTTTTACAGTTTTGTTCAAATTACAGCCTATCATTTTCACGATGTCTACCTATGGATAATCATATCTCACTTGATTATATTTTGAAAGCCTTTTGAGGGAAAGATGATGAGGTTTTTTTAATTTTTTGTGGAAGGTCCCTCTATTTTTTTAATATAAAAAATCTTATTTCTTATCTTTATTTTCAACGTAAAGTATATTAATAAAAAGATAAATCTTAATTTTGTTTCTTATATTCTTAAATATAATAATGTTCATTGTATTATTTGAACCTTTTAATTAGAGTGGAAGATTTAATTTCATCATTTTTTTACAAGGTTTTTTTTTTCAGTGGATAATCTGAAAAAATCTAAGTACGAGAAACTAGATTCGTTTCAGAGGGTAAATTTATGCGTGGATATACAAAGGAGACCAACTTCCTCAATGCATAAGAAATAAAGGTATCGAAAAGGTGAAGTGAGGCTCTCTTTCCTTCACCAGCATATACCATGCGTTTACCTTTCCAATAATTAGAAGAAAGCGCCTTGTATGGAGAGAGCTTTCTGAATTTCTTATATTGAAATTCTATAGGTGTCTTTACATTTTGTTTCTAGTTCTTTTATGCTAGCTTCAATTAAAAAAAATTAAATTTTAAAATTAGATATTAAATTTGATGCTAATAATCTAAACTCCAAATATTATCCATGTAATTCTAAACTTGTAGTTGTAGAATTGTAATGATGTTTCTCAAATATAAATTTCAAACTTAGTGATCTTTTTATATGCAAAAAGTAAATTAAAACTTGTAGAAGTCAAATTACCTGAATATTTTGAATATAAAAGATAAATAAACAACTTATTATCAAAGAATTTACTTTCATTGAATGATTCTTTAATTTTGGCTACCAAAGTTGTGCAAGAAGATCAACTAGATGTTGCTAAGGATTCTACAATTAGATCTACAAGGAATATTTATGGTATTATTGACGACATGTTCACCATGAATCAATTAAAAGATCATATCAAGAAGGCTATTATGGACCAAATAAAAAATTCAATTCAACTTTTATATTCTTATGCAAAGCCATACATACAAAGGATTGACATGTTAAGGATGTCTATGAGCTATCAACCACTAAAGTTTCAACAATTAGATAGCAAAAGGAATCCAAGGCAACATGTGGCTCACTCTATGGAGACTTGTAACAATACTAGAATTGATGGTGATCTTATGGTAAAAGAATTCATTCCTTCCTTGAAATGCAATGCCTAACTAGTACATCGACTTGGAGTTTTTCTTAACTGATAGATATATGCATTCAAGGGATGTGTTAGGGGCTATACCATATTATATAAAGCATTAAACCTAAGTCTTTTAAGGAATTAGGTACTAGAACACACAACGTAGGACTTAATATTGCTATAGTTGGAACCTTGTCATTACCTATGCAAGAGCTTAAGAAAAATAAGTTTGAAGGTTATAGATTTTGAAAAGAGCACTTCATAGGTTCAGGGAAAACAATCTTTGGTAATTAACTTCGTTGTCATAAATGTACCAACTAGAGTTAAAATGAATGATTGTGCAACACTAAATGCTTTTTAAAATGGTGAAAAGAAGAAGTCATCCTTTAAAGAGTGACAAGAAAAATAGTATCAATTCCCCAACTTGGATATATCAAGGACACTATATGATTTGCTAAGTAAATTTCATTAAGCTATCAAATTTGAAACGTCTTAAAAAAGCAAATCAACATCATTAAGTTTACCTACACGCTGAGCTCAAGTATATATGGGTATGACAAGTTATCAGATCCAACATCATTGGATTCACCTACATGTTGAGCCCAAACTGACGTAGATTTAGCAAGCTGCCAAACCCAATATCCTAGGGTTCAACTACGTGCTGAGCTCAAATACATATAGATCTAGCAAGCTGCCAAACTCAATGATATTGGGTTCAACTATGCACTGAGGCAAAATAAATATGGGTTTAACAAGTTGTTAAACCTAAAATCCTTGGGTTTAGCTACGCACTGAGCTCAGGCATATATGAGTTTGGCAAACTACAAAATCCAACATCCTTGGGCTTAGTTACGTGTTAAGCCTAAAAAAAAAATTGTGTAGCGAGCTTCCAAACACAACATCATTGGGATCAGCTACATGCTAAGATCAAGTACATATATGTCTATCAAACTACCAAACCCAATGACTTGGGTTCAACCACGTGTTGAACCTAAACAGACATGGTTTAGCGAGCTATCAAACCCAACATCCATGGGTTTAACTATATGCTAAGCATAAGTACATATAAGTTTGATAAACTGTTAGACCTAATTTCTTTGGGTTCAACTACATGTTGAGTCTAAACAGATATAGGTCTGGCAAGCTGCAAGACCCATTTCCAGTGGACTTGGCATCATGTCAAGCCCAAATGAGTATGAGTCTAACGATCATTATAAGCCTCATGTTGGGCTATAAGACCTTCTTTGTTTATTCTTATGATTCTTAACATGAAATGTTAATGTTAAGAATACTCATTTCTTTACATTTCTAAGTGTATAAAAGTTTTTTAAAAGCCTATTATATTTTCATATTATATATTGTGTAAGAGATATTTATCCCTCATTAATGATGTGTAAGTAATATTTATCCATTGTCAAAACACTCAAAAACCTCTTTTCTATGCATATTGAATTTTTAAATATCATCAACTGATGAACAAGAAATCGATCTTTTAGCCAAGAGAAAACTAGAGAGGAAGGAAAGGGTTAAAAAACAACAAAAGAATCAGTTGCAAAACATGAACCATATGACAAAAGCTGATGCTTTGCCAAGCCATGTTCAGCTAGCAGCCATATCCTTGCCTATAACAGAAACCCTATCCACACAATTAATTAAGGAACAAGAAGAGGTTTAGCAAACATGCATAGTGTAAATTTTTATAATTTACACTTTGGTCCCTAAAATCAATAATTGTTTTAAATTAGGCATCAAGCATTGATTCTATCATTTGATTTGATAAATTTCAATTAAAATTGATCCCTAAATTTTTAATTTTGACAATTATATTTTTTTTACAATAAAAATAACTATATTAATTTACTTTAAAAATTTAATACAATAAAATTAAGTTTTAGTTGAAAAAAGATATTCAAAGTTCAAAAATCCTCTTAACCATATTTTTCAAGACATGTCCACTTATTTTAAGGCTAAGTGAACTTGTATCAAGGAGGCTGAATCTATATAAACAAAAACATTGTACCAATTAAATTTTTTCATGTCTTTCTTGTTCTTATTTTTACCTAAAAAATTAAAATAATTGATATGGAAAATAAATGGGCCTTTATGTATTTCTTGGCCAATGAAAAGTTAAAAAATAGGATGAGATATTTAATATATTTGATCATCAATGTAAGGTTTTATAATTGAAAATCAACCAATAACTGATAATAAACTTTAAGTAGAATTGAACATTATTATTTTTCTAATGATATGGTGAATTTAAATATCCAATACAAATTTATCCATAAATGTGTTCACATTTATTTTATTTTATTTTTGATAATCATTGAGAGTATATTGAGAAGGTCATAAAGCCAATAGCCAAAGAGAAATACAAGGGATATGAGAAAAGAAAAAAATTGATCTACTACAGCAAACAACAAAAAGACTATCTAAGATTTCTTATTACACCACAATTTGATGTCATCAGAAGATCTTAAGAGGTCATTTCCTGTATAAGTGAAGTTTGAATCCTAAGTATGCAACCAAATAGCAACCCGATGAAGGATGGTGGAGAAACAATCAAACAAGTTTATAGTTCCCTCCTCAAAAACAATTTTGTTCCTCAGCAACCAAATACCCCAAATAGTACTACTTGAAATTAGTCTCCAAGCTGATCTTTGGAATTTGCCATGTACCATTTCGGGTCACTGTAGAAGCAACGAGTCAAGTGTTCTCGGTAAACAATATTGGATACCCCACCAATCCAAAACTTTCATCCAAACACTCCTAGAAAAGTTACAATGTATAAAAAAGATGCTCCGAGGGTTTCTAAATCTGAGCCGTAAAAGACACATGAAGCTTGTGTGGCGAGACAAAACAGTCCGTTGATGGAGAAAAGCTCTTGTACTAACTTTGTCCTGTACTGCCAACCAGAGAAACACCTTAACTTTCGGAGGGGCCCCTTTAATCCAAACATTGGCTTCAAAAACTCTATCATTCGCAGAGGAGGTATTATCAATTAGGGTGCAACAAGATTTGACTGAGAAGCTTCCATCAGAATTACATGGCCATATAAGTTTGTCATCTTTTCCTTGCCGAATTATCGTTGGCTCCGGCATTGAGAGCAAATGATGATATTGTTGCTCTTCATAAGATAAGAGGTTCCTACGCCAAACCAAATTCCATCGCCATTGATCATTCACCCATTGACCCATCTCATTAACCAAACCATTCCGAAAAGTAGAATTTTGGTAAAGCCTAGGGAAAATGCTACGTAAAGCATTTGATCCTATCCACACGTCGAGACCGAAGAGAATGGAGGATCCATCTCCAATCATGAATTTAATGTTTTCACGTAATACTAAGCCGATAACACTGTTTGGATCCAAGATTGACAAAACATCTTTCCAAAATGGGGAAATATGACCATGCAATTTTGGGATTCCATTCTCGAAAGTTGGGGAGTAAAAATAGGTTGTTACCTGTTTCTATAAGGCATGGTCTGGTAAACTTAGCCTCCATATCCATTTGAAAAGCATGGATATATTTTTAGACATTAAAGAACCCAACCCGAGGCCTCCTTCTTTTCTAGCTTTCATAATAATACGACACTTGTACCTTGCAGATTTTCTTTTGCTTCACCACTCCAGACCACAAGAATCTTCGTTGAATAGATGTTAGTATACTACAGACACCTTTTGGCATAAGAAAAGAAGACATATAATATATTGGCAATGAACTCAAGACACTTTTGATTAGGCAAATACGCCCTGCCATACTAAGCATACGACCTCTCCACATGCTCAACTTTCTTTTGAAATTCTCAATAATAGGCTTCCATGTTGACAATCTTTTAGGATTGGATCCCAAAGGCATGCCCAAATAAGAGCAAGGCAAGGAATCAAATCTGCAAAAGACTGAATATGCCATACTAGCACAAGTATCTTCCCTAACATTTATGCCAATTAATGAGCTTTTATGGAAGTTAATGTGCAAACCTGAACAAATAGCGAACCACAACAAGATCCTTTTAACTGTTTTGACCATATGAAGATTAGCTGACATGAAGATCAAAGTGTTGTCTGTAAATGTGTTCACAAATTTACCCATTTAAACATACTTATTCAACATTATTAATTTTTAATTAAAATTATTTCTGAAATTTATTTAAAAATAAAATAAAAAGTGTTAATGTATATTTGATTTAAATTCTGAATTATTCTCAATTTTTGAAAATAATAATTTAAATTATATTATTATTTTTTGTTTCAGTTGATGAATCCAATTACCGAATAAAAATTTATTCATGAACATGTTCACACATGTACCTTTTGTTTTTTTTATGAATATGTTCAGTACTCATGTACCTACCAAAGCATATCTATTCAACATAGTTAATTTTTTATAGAAGAATTTATTGATTAGTTTAAGAAATCACATCCTATAATAAAATTAAAACTCTAGATGCATATTCAATTTAAATTTATAATTATGCTAAATTTTTTAAAGTACTAATTTAAACTATATCACTTGATTTCGTTAGTTTGTTCTCAGAAAAAGGGCTCAACTGAAAATTAATAGAATAAGATGTAATTTAATTTTTTTATTATTATAATATTTAATGCAGCTTAAATGATATGATCATTATTTATATCATTATATCTTTTTTTTTTTACTTTTTTTTTATTAAATTATGGATTATTTAATATAAATAAGGGAGGAAATGGTTAGATTAAAAGAATTACACTGAGTTGTGATTAGAATATAACAAGAAAATCTGCAAAATTAATAATTAGAAATCTTGATAATGAACAACGGTTTTGAGACAAACAAGATCAGAAAGGTGGACAATATGGTTGAAATGATCACAAGGAGCCTGGTTTGATAAGCACCAAAGACAAATCCAGAGTTGTGTTTTATTCTCAAGTAGCAGGATCGAGTTGATAAGGTGATTGAGAATGTTTAGGGCGAGCCGCAAATGATATGAATTCTCACTTATATGAAGATTTTACAAGGGATGAAGTGAAAGAAGTCTTAGATTAGATGGAACCGATACAAGTTCCAGAACCAAATGATATCCTAGCTTAATATTGTTGTCCTTCGTCCATAAATGAAACAATTTAGGACAACAATGTCTTTAATTTGAATAATTAAAGATATCAACTTGGTTGTCTTAACAGTATTAAAATGGCCGTCCCAAAATCACCCCTTAAAACAAGAAAAAGGATATCGCCAAGCATTGATACGTTGCGTATACGATAAAGTCAACAAACATCGTCCCCCCCTTGCTCTAATTTGATGCAATAATGTTTAAAGGTTCATGACATTTGCTCAGGATTTGACATCATTTTCAAGCTTGCATTTCAGACTGTTCCTGTTGCGACCTTTCACCCTATCTTTTGCGACTTTTTGCAAGTTTTGAGAATATTATGTTATTTTTATAGTTGTTAGATGCGGTCAGGTGGCTCGCCCAGTTTAAAATTTGGGTTTCAGATTTTAACCAGGTTATAGAATTTTGATCTGAGTTATTGGATTTGTTAGAATTATTTTTTTAAATCAAAACGATATAATTTTAGTAAAAAATTAAAAAAAAACAGCAAATTACAATTGAATTTTTGAACAGATAAGCCGAGTAACATTAAATTTTTTTATTTTTTATTTTTTTTCAATTCAATTTAATTCTAGTTTTTGGTTGTCTGAATCCTGAATCAAGGGGGCTAGTTTTTAAAATTATGATTATTTTAAATAATGATGACCACCTTGTCGAACCGTCTTGTCATTACTGATCATGGAATCATCTCCAAAAGATATTTTATTCTTATCCTATCATGCATGCCTTTTCTACTCTAGCTTGGCTTCTTTTATTTCCTCTGTATTATCAATATCAGACAAGAATGAGGCCAAAATGGCCATTCAATAAAGAGAGAAGCCTCGTGATGAAAGAAGCCCCGCGATCAGTACTAATGACAAAACAGTGTGGCAAGGTGGTCATCATTTATTCCCGTATGATTTTCTGTTTTAAAAAATTTATTTTTTTTAAAATTAATATTTTTTTATATTTTCAAATCATTTTTTATATAAAAAATAATTTTTAAAAAATAAAAAAATATTATTTTAATAAATATTTAAATAAAAAATATTTTAAAAATCAGCCACGATTATACTTCTATTAACACATTAAACACCTTTAAAAAACCACTTCTATGATAGACTCAAAGCTGCAAAAGTAGAGTGAAAGGTTGCAACAGAAACAGTCTGAAATGCAAGCTGATCATAGTTGACAATCACGGGGCAGGAGGAAAAGCAGGAGTTCTATTCTCCTTTGCTCTTTTTTTTTTTTAATCAGCATGGAGGGTTGTTTAAGAGTATGTTAATTATTATTTTTTTATTAAAATTTATTTTTAAAATCAATATGTTAAAATAATTTATAAATATAAAAAAATTAATTCTTATAAAACACTGTTTATAACGCAATGGGAATAACTATAGACAACAAAAAAACTAATCATCAAATGACAACGTGGGACACAATCTGCATTATTGTGTTCTCTTCTGTTGATGGTGGGGTAGTGTATAGACAACAAAAAACTTATCATCAAATGACTACGTGGGACACAATCTGTATTATTGTGTTCTCTTCTGTTGATGGTGGGGTAGTAGTGTTGGCTGTATTTCTTATAACAAAACCTTTTATGAAATTGCACGTTCTTTTACCTTGAAAAAAATCCTGCAGTTCTCTTTTAATTTACTCAAGGGTGATGTCAAATCTATAGCAAATGCCTTGAACCTATTAACCTTATTGATTCAAATTAGAGCTAGGATGGGATGGGATGATGTTTGTTGATTTTAACCAAGTTGATATCTTTAATTCTCCACCGTTAATTCAGATTTTAACTATGCGAGGTGTTTTAATTCAGATTTGTTTTATCCCTTTTCACGATCAATTTGTAAATGTTTTTACTAAGTCGCTTCCCTACACTCCGTTTACAGCTTTTCGGTTCAAGCTTCAGGTTGATTCTCTATCCTCAGGTTAAGGGGGCATAGTAATGTATCTATATAGGAAATATTGTAGTCATACTCTTGTATTGTAACCTTCACCATTACCGTCGTATATTGCCCTACACACACACACACACACATATATAGAAAAGGTTGGATCGCCAATAGATTAAGCCTCCTAATTATTCTCAACTTATTAATGTATCTATATAGGAAATATTGTAGTCATATTTTTGTGTTGTAACCTCCACTATTACTATTGTATATTGTCTTATATATATATATATATAGAGAGAGAGAGAGAGAGAGAAAAGGTTGGCTAACCAATAGATTAAGTCTCCAAATTATTCTCAACTTGGTATCGAGTCTTATGTCGTCGAACTCTTCTCTTCCTCTCTCTCCCTCTACAGTCGGCCTCCTCTCTTCCTCTCCTAGATGGACTCTGCTGCTGTCCGCCTTCCCCCCACCAAACCGGTGGTGCGGCCCGCCGCCAGCCACTTAGAAGCTGCTGCCGCTGGTTTTTTCTCCCACCAGCAGCAGCCCCAACCTGTAGAGCAGAACCATGGTTCCTTCTCCCATGTTTCTGTCATCCCTCTTCACATTATGGGGACAATAACTCCTTCTATCGTTGCGTTGTCCAACACTCATCAAGTGGTCTCATTGAAGCCTATGACCACCAACTATCTCTATTGGCGAATGTAGATGAAGCCATATCTGCTTGGTCAAGGTGTTTTTCACTTTGTCGATGGCTTAGTGTCGTGTCCTCCCTCTTATGTTTCTGACTGCTCTAATGGTTCTTGCTTGGCAATTAACCCCTTTTTTTCTCTGTTGGAAGCAATATGATCAACTTATTTTAAGTGCGTTACTCTCCTCTCTCTCCATGGACGCCCTGCATCTTGTGGTAGATTGTCAGACTTCTTCTTGTGTTTAGAGCACTCTTGAGAAGAAAATAAGGCATTCCTGATCCCACTATGTTCCTGGTCTTCCTCGCGGCGATGCGTGGAGAAGACGCCACCACTGTTCATGTAGATCAGAGAAGGCGTTTGACAGTTTCTAGAGTTTTTTGGGTTATTTTTGTAATTTTTGAATTGTATTTGATTTATTTGAATTTTTTTTATGTTGTAATATGTAATGGGTGAATATGAAAATATAATAAAAATGAATGTATGTTTTTTTTTTATGGATGTTGTTTTTTAGAACCGCAAAGATAAAGAAGAATTTAATATTTTGATTTGCTCACGGTTAAGAATTATAAACTTACACGTAAGTTGTATTTCTAATATCCGATGAAAAGACAATATTTTTAAAACTTCTTTAACACATCAAAGCCATGTAGCAGCTTACCTCAGGTAGGGTGCGTTAGGGGTGTTAATACCTTCCCTAATCACAAGACCAGTCATTTACCCATGAATCTCTGACAAGACCAGTACACCTGGGTTTCCTAGTGGCCCTCAATTAAATACTAGGTGACGACTCCCAATGAATCAAGCAAACAAAACAAAAAAATCACCAGCCGACACCGCGCGGGTGACGTGCAACAGTCTTCATAGTGAGATTAAAAACTTGGTAACTAGTCTATTGACCAAGACAGAACCGTTGTTATACGCGGACCTTCACAACCATCTTCTTACTCAGAGTTTCTGCAAAAAACTTTTCTTCCATCCTTGGCTGCAAATCCACCTTTGTTGTCCTCTGCTCATCTTGCCCAGCAGCAGCACAACTTCAATTTAGGTCGTAATAGAGGTCGTTCCCGCAGCAACTGGCACTCCAACAATAATAGGTACAACAACCATAAGAGGTCTGATTTTCGTGGCTCTCATTCCTCTACTCCCACGGATTGGAAGTAGGGTCATTGGCAGCAGGTCATCACGGCATGCTGCTGATGGGCAGTGGTCTCCTTACCGGTCCTTTGAGCAGAACATCAAGTGTCAGCTATGCTTCTTCTTCGGCCACACAACCCCATAATATACTCGGTTTTGCAGGAGTGGTCACCAGCCCTTTGCCCATCTTGCTGTTGGTTTGGTTTCTGCCCCTACTTGGTTCCCGAACACTAGTGAGAACAAACACATTATGCTTGATCTTGCGACTCTGACCGTTTTTGCACCCTATCTTGGTAATGATCACTTGTATGCTGGTGACGGTAAATGTCTATTCATATCTCATATTGGACATACCATGTTACGTTCCCTTAAACGCACCTTTACATTATCTAATGTTCTCCATGTTCCTCACATTACCAAACTATTACTATCTGTTCATAAATTTTATCGTGATAATAATGTTTATTTTAAATTTTACACCTCTGTGTTTTATGTAAAGGATCTCACCACCAAAACAGTTCTCCTTTCCGGTCAGAGCAATGATGGTCTCTATGTTGTCTCTAAGTCTTTTGCCACCACCATTCCTTAAGCTTATTGGTCTCCTTGCGTCTCTATCACTACTAATATGTGGCATCGTTGATTAGGTTATCCTACTTCCTGTATTTTCAATTTGTTAGTTTCCAAAAATAAAATAATGTATACTTCTAGACGCTCTCTTGTTCAATGTCAAGCTTATCCGCTTGGCAAGTCTTGGCTTCTGTCATTGCGACCTATGGGCCACAAAACTACTGCTCCACTCGATTTAATATTTAGTGATGTTTAGGGCCCTGCTCCTTTGTTTTCTTCTTATGGTTTTCGTTACTTTGTTATTTCATCAATGTGCATACATAATATATATAGTATTATCTGCTTATTGCAAAATCCGATATGTTTTCTATATTCCAATGACTTCAAGTGTTTGTTGAGCGTCCATTTTCCTGTAAAATTAAATATGTCCAAACTGATTGGGGTGGTGAATATCGTAAGTTAAACAATTTCTTTCAAACTATTGGTATTCATCACCAATTAATATGTCCTCATATGCATGAGCAAAATGGCAATGTTGAACGTCGCCATCGTCATATTATGAAAACTGGTCTTACACTCTTAAGCCAATGTAGTGCTCCATTATGATTTTGGAATTATGCTTTTGAATCTTCCGTATATCTCATCAATCGCATGCCTACTCTTGTCCTCCAAAATCAGTCTCTCTTTGAATGTCTGTTTAAACGTACTTCTGATTATGATTTTCTCTGTACTTTTAGGTGTTTTTGTTTTCTGTTTCTACGTTCGTATCATGCTTATAAGTGGATTTTAGTTCATCTCCTTATGTGTTCTTATGTTATAGTTCCTTGCATCTTAGTTATCATCGTCTTAATTTCGCCTCTCAACGTATATATGTCTCCCGTCTTGATCATTTTCATGAAAATATATTTCCTTTTGCAGATTTTGAACAACTAGCACACCTCTTATCCACTCCCTCACAGCCCACACACGTGTCCATCTTGATCACCTCACATAATTTTCTCTCGACTGACTCGCCAAATACCTCACCCAGCAGTTCTGCCACACCTCCAACTCCACCTAAACCGCCCAATCATTCCCCACCCATGTTTGCCACCATACCACTGCCACCTAGCCCTACCCCTATATCACCATCTGCATGTTTCTCTAATGATCATTATGCAGGAACAGGTTCACCTCCTTCAGGGTCGCATATTTCTAGGATTGTCACTGCAGCCACCTCTGATTCTGCAGCAAGTTCTCCTACATCTGCTGTTGTGAGCTCCAGTCCTTCCTCTGATTCTTCTGTAGGTCTGTAATTTGTTATTGATCTCTCATCTTATCCTCTTCAGCAGTTCCCCCATTCAGATCCTTTTGCCCCTCAGTTTGTTGCTTGTCAGCATTCAATAGTTCTTCAACCTTGGCTGTCAAAGACTGCTCTTCTAACAGTGTCTGCAGCAATTTCTGCTGCTCCCAACTATCGAGTAATGTCCTCTCCTGCTTGTGAACCCCTTACATTCTCTGATGTTGACAGATATGAGGCATGACATGGTGCTATACATGATGAAATTTAGGCCTTACGCTTTAATAACACCTGGTTCTAGGTTCCGTTTCATCATTCAATGAATGTTATTGGTCGCCGGCGGGTGTTTAAGATAAAACATCGTGTGGATGGCAGTGTCGAACGGTATAAGGCATGTTTGGTGGCTAGAGGCTTTACTCAACAGGAAGGCATTAATTATTTTGAAACCTTTAATCTAGTTGTTAAGCACGTGATAGTCACATTAGTGTTCCCTATTGCGGTCTCGCGTAATCGGAAGATTTATCAACTTGACATTCATAATGCCTTCCTCAATGGTGTTCTTGCCGAAGAGTTCTACATGAGGCAACCTCCAAGTTTTTTTGACTTTGCTCTTCCCTCTCATGTGTGTCGGTTGCATAAGTCTTTATATGGTTTAAAACAGGCTCCACAGGCATGGTACACTCGTCTGAGTGATTTTCTGATTTTTATTGGCTTTCATGTTTCCAAGATTGACACCTTCTTATTTATCTTGTTTGTTGGTGCTGATATCTTTTATCTTCTGATTTATCTTGATGACATCCTGCTTATGGGTAGCAACTCTGCTATGCTTCACCGCCTAATACAGTGATTGAGTTCAAAGTTCAAGCTTCGTGACTTAAGCGTCGTTCATTATTTTTTGGGCATTAAGGTTTAGCCCACTGCTATGGGTCTGATGTTACTCTAGCATAAGTATATTTTTGACATCCTCACTCGAACGGGTATGACCTCTTACAAACCAGTTGATACTCTTATCTCTACTTCTAAAGTCATCATACTATTAGATCCCTTGTTTTCTGACCCTACACGGTTTCATCAAATTATGGACGCTCTTCAATATCTCACCTTTATGAGACCAGATATTTGTGTTGCTGTTAATAGAGTCTGTCAATTTATACATGCTCCTATAGATTCTCATTGAGGTGCCATTAAACATATCCTACATTATCTACGAGGTACGACCACCGATAGCTTACATATCACTTGCAGTTCCTTCTTTTCTCTTCATGGCTTTACAAATGCGGATTGAGCATTGACATGATCAAAAGATTGATGTCTTATCCAAAGTGCAGGAGTGTTGAAGTAATAAATAACCCGACAAGACCGGGGTCGAACCATAGGGAGGTGAACTATATAAAATTATAAACAATAAATAAAAAAAAGTTGAAAAGAACTTTTAAGATGTGATATTGATGTGAGTATTAATAAAAAATAAAAGCAAATGTTAAGGTTAGAGGATCTACTAATAGTATTAGAAATAAGTATAGTATAAACTCTTTTTATTAATCAACTGGAAACCACACACAAAGGAGGTTCCAATTGGATGATTTATCCTTAATAGTTCATTATAAATTTTTAACATGATCATATTAATTATCTTATTTTAGTAACATCATACTTTTAAATATTATCAGAAATTCATGATGTTAACTTATGTTAACAACAAATCAAATATTTGTTGTACCAAGGGTTGTACAACACAAATCTAGATTAATCATTTAACAAGTAAGGTATTAAGAATTAGTAACATAAAAAAATAAGACATGTTAATAACAAACTTTCTTGGATATAAGTATTGAAGTCCATGTTGAGTTTATATTATACATATTCTAACACCATCAGTGAAATACTTTCACCTTGACATAATAAACTTAGCTAAACATTGTGAAGAAGAAAAATATAAATAAACTAGATAACGACATAGTTATGATGAAAAGCATAAACAAGAGATTAATGAAAGTAAAACTTAAACATTACAAAAATACAAAGAAAGAAAGCAAGAATATGATCTTGATCTGAAAACCAAGATGCCTAAATGCATGGCAAATGCCTCCCTTTATAGGCCAAAATTCAGAACTATTGATTTGATGACTAATTGTTGAGTGGGTGGCCAGCTCTTGACTTAGTAACAATCCTTATCTTCTTGTCTGCAGAAAACATCACTGCTAACATCAGCATTTGAACAGATAGTTTCATGAAAGTTCTGGAAAATTGTCTCATCTTTCTAAAAAAACAAGAATGAGGTCATTTGGACTTCTATAACTCGAGATATGGGTTGAACACTAAATAGTGTTTGGGCTGCATAACAGATTTCGACTTCTCTGTTGTTGCTACAATTTGAACTTGAAACCATTCCTTTTGAATCTTGGACTCTTCATGAAAGTTTTAGGCCTATGTCATAGCTTTCTATCCATATAAACCAAACCTAAATCCAAGTTCTATAACTCCAGTTATGATCCAATAACCAAATGGTGTTCCAATTTAAATTCAACTAGCATCTCTTTTCTAAGCTTAGCCCTCTTTTTGTCTTCTCAATTTCAGTAGTTAAATTCATTAATCAATCCTTTGATTTATGTGATAGGCCTACATTTAAAATGAACATTTACCATAAATTAAAGGTATCTTATATTATTAGACTTGTTATTATAAAACATGCTTTAGTTAAGGAGTTATTGATACTTCAGGTGCAAAATGATGATATAAAACCTTGATAAAAATGCACTTTTAAGTACTAATCATATCCCCCAACCAGCTTATTACTAGTCCCTAGTAATCAAAGCGTTAAAATAGAAAAATAATTTGCAAGTTCCACAAAGTAAGGCATTCATCATTCAATTTTCATTAATCTATCTAAATAAACAAACTCTCATTAAGTTTATATATTTGCTTCATACTGTTGAAACAAGATATTAATAAACCTTCTTTTTATGTGCTCAATGTATGAAAACATGGATGATGGGGCTTTTATTGGAAGAAAACAATATTTTGTTCTAATGTTTTTCTAAGGTTAACTTCCTTGGGTAGGGATTATTATCTTTTTTTTCTTTTTTTTAATATATATACATATAACTTAAAACACAGTGCATCTTTAACCCATGTAACAAGTTTTCAGCTAATGACTCCCAGACCAGGTGGTCTTAGGGCATTGGGTGTTGAGACACCCCTTCTAGCTTAGTAACTCGGGTTGTCGATACTAATATGTAGATAGTGCAATGTTTGATTTCCTTAAGCTTTCTCCTCAACCCATGTAACAAGCACTAGGCCAATAGCTCCCAAGTCAGTTGACTTTAGGGTACTAGGTGTTAAAACACCCCTTCGGTCTTAATTGCTTAAGTCTAAGAAACCTGACGATTTTGACAAAGAAAGGAGAAGGATAAAGAGGGTAAAAAACAGCTCAAAAAGAGTTCGAAAAATATTTCTTTCTTTTATGCTTTTTTCAATTTTTCAACAATCATGAACTAAACTCGTGCATTTGGTTCAAGAGGGATACACACCATCTCCAGCACGTGGGGCCCAAAAATAAGTAACAACAATCAGCATGGAGGGTTGTTTTAGAGTATGTTAATTATTATTTTTTTATTAAAATATATTTTTAAAATTTTTAAAATTTATTTTTAAAATCAATATGTTAAAATAATTTATAAATATAAAAAAATTAATTCTTATAAAACATTGTTTATAACGCAATGGGAATAGCTATAGACAACAAAAAAAACTTATCATCAAATGACAACGTGGGACACAATCTGCATCATTGTGTTCTCTTCTGTTCATAGTTTTGAAACTCGGCTCGGCCCAGCGGGTCAACCCGGGACCCGGTCGTCCCAAGTCTGTGGCCGGGCCGGGTCTAAGCAAAAAACAGGCTGGGAATTGGCCCGATGAGACCCGGTGGACCCGGGACCCGGCCGGCCGGCCCGGGCAAACCCGGTTAAGACCCGAGTTTATTTTATATATATTCATGAACGAAACGACGTCGTTTTGGCCTTTTAATTGCGAGAAGAATAGAGGAACGAACGCAGTGCAGAAGACTCTTGAATCCTTGATCGGATGAGTGTTGATTTGCATTTCCATTGCTTTTGCTTGATGAGATGTGTCTATGAGATGATAATAAAGAAGGGTTTTCGAGAAAATAGTGTTGTCTATGATTTGTTGAAGCTCTTACAGAACTCCCTAACATTCTGCATGTAGATTCAAACAACGGAAATGAAGCTTGAGGAATACAAAGCTACTTACCTCTCTTTCAATTTTGATTTTACAGCTCTACCTCTACACGTTTAGCCTTACATATCAGCAGAGAATGAGGCGAATCGGTGTCGATGGACTTGTCAGACCCACAAACTCATCCTCTTTTGTTTCTCTTTTCTTTAAGATAAGGTGAAAAGATCACCAAAATGTAAAACTTTGAAAGGATTCTTGGCCATAAAGTGAGGATTTTCCATGAAAATTATAAGTAATCAACAACACAGATGTTGATGTCATTTGTTCTTTCATTTATTGAATTTGAAGATGGCGTTTCAAATCCGTTACTTTTGACTGATTTTTCAGCGAGATTAAAGTAGAATATTTTATTCATTCTACTTTAATTTTGCTGTTTTTTTTATTAACCCGGGTCAACCCATTTGACCCCGATCACTAAATCATGTCCATAACTAGATCGAGTTTCATAACTGTGTTTCTGTTGATGGTGGGGTGGCGAATAGACAACAAAAAAAAACTTATCATCAAATGACTACGTGGGACACAATCTGTATTATTGTGTTCTCTTCTGTTGATGGTGGGGTAGTGTTGGTTGTATTTCTTAGAACAAAACCTTTTTTGAAATTGCACGTTCTTTTACCTTGAAAAAATCCTGCAGTTCTCTTTTAATTTACTCAAGGGTGATGTCAAATCTATAGCAAATGCCTTGAACCTATTAACCTTATTGATTCAAATTAGAGCTAGGATGGGATGGGATGATGTTTGTTGATTTTAACCAAGTTGATCTTTAATTCTCCACCATTAATTTAGATTTTAACTAGATGAGGTGTTTTAATTCAAATTTGTTTTATCCCTTCTCACGATTAATTTACAGATGTTTTTACTAAACCGTTTTCTATTGCTCTGTTTATTGTCTTTTGGTTCAAGCTTCAGATTGATCCTCCACTCTTAGCTTGAGGGGACATATTAATGTATTTATATAGAAAATATTATAGGCATATTATATAAGAAATATTATAATCATACTCTTGTATTGTAACCTCCACCATTACTATTGTATATTACCCTACACATATATATATATATATAGAAATGTTTGACTAATCAATAAGTTAAACCTTCCAATTATTCTCTACTTCCACAAATAATAATATTTTAATTTAAATATTTGATTTAATTTTTTTTTAACTGAATCCAACAACAACAACAAAACAAAAGGAGTCTAGTAAATGCATGCTTAAAAAAAAAAAAGGTAGAAGTGCGCATACATTCAATTGGAAACTCGAGAGTTATTAGAAGTTCAAATTTTTACCACAATCGGTAGACAGACACAATCCAAGATGTTATCGATCCCAAAATCCTGACCTCTGATCTTACTAAAGATTGTGCTTTCTCTTGAGATCAGAGAGTTTATTAGGCAGCCGCCAGCTACTGTAGATAAACACTAAAAAAAGGCTGTAGTAGAAATAGTGCAAGAGAACCTGTAGAAGAACTTGGTTGAAATATAGCGGGATAATCCAAGGAAAAACAAGGAATGCCTGAGCAAAGAAAAACATAACGGCCACCACTTCAATGATGATTGTTAACAACCCACCATGGGATCCTAGCAATGCTATTCTCACAGAAAAAAAGAATGCCCCGAACATCATGACAATTGCCGAACAAACCATGGAGATTGAGAACTCAACTGCAGGGATTTGAAATTTGGGATAATTAAAGTTTGACCAGAGAAGGATTAGGGCTGCCACCAGAGAGGTAGATAAAGCCCCCACATCAAGAAATAAATAACCACACAGAAGATTCTCATAAGTGCTGTTGAATTCACTTGAGTTATTGTTATCCCTTAATTGTGGCAATTGTATAGCACCTGCAAAGGTTACACCAGCAACAAGAACTGTTACCACCAGAAGACTCCCTACCATGCTCTTTATTTCCTCTTTTGTTCGTGACATGGGCTGTAGAGTAACGGGGAAAAGCTCAAATAGGGATTTCTTAGGGCGGGCATTGAAGTATAAGATCGATGATGTTATCACCTGCATAGAAAGGGGAAAAAAAACTTCATTGTTTTAATGAGTTCTTGGCATTTCCTCAATTACATCCAAATTAAAGCATTGGCCTTCAAATGCCTTTCCCAGAACAAGTTGAATCAATTGGGCTAGAACTAGAAGTTTAAAAGATTAGGGATGGCAAGGAAATAAGAAAAGCAATAATACCAATCGTAAATACACAACCCTTATTTCGTCCCTTGGCGATGCCTTTTTTGTATCTAGCTTATTTGAATCAACTACTTTGTCCTGAAATAAAAAAATAAAAAAAAACATAATTATATGTTAATATGCAGTGCTTTTTTTTTTTTTTGCGAAGTCACTCAGCTATATTGTGGATAGGATTTTAAATTAGTTTTTAATATATATAAAAAATCAATGTACATGTACCATGAATCATGAATGTGTCATAAAAAAATTAAAAGGAAATTTGCAAGTTAATGGGTGTATTTAATAGAATAAATTAAAAATTAAATGATTTAATAAAACATAAAAAGAGCTTTAGTGTTAAATAAAAGCTAAAGTAGAAAATTGAAAGATATATATACATGAAAATATTCGTTGCGGGACAGTTTTTATTTTTTTTATTTAATTATATAACTATAAAACTGATTTTCGTAAAAAACTTCTATAGGATTAAAACAATTATTTAAATTGATTTGAAATAAAAATAACAAAAGGTATCTACATATTTTTTAAAAAAACCATTTTTTTTTTTTGACAAATGTTTTTATAAAATCATTGTTTTTTTTTTATATAACAATTTCTCATAATCTTACAAGCAAGTTTTAATTAAAAAATAAAATAATAATGAACTCATAATTTGATGATTTTCTTGAAAAATAAAAATAAATATTTTTTTAGCTATGTTTTTTATTGCATAAAAACTAAAAGCAATGAAAATAAATATGTTAACAAATTTACACGATTTTTTGAAATAAAGATAAAAAACATATCTATTTAATCAAAACATTTTTTTTATTAATGAGTTGTCTCTTTTTTTATGTAGTATTTTATCACAAATATTTGTTCTTAAATAAAAAAATTAACATAATCCTAAAACTAAATACCTTGATCTCATCCGCAGGGGTACTATTCTTGGAATCAAACTGCTTTCGTTCCTTGGCACGCTGGCAACAAAGAGGAAGCCCAGATACCAAAATATTAAATCAATAATACTCCTAAAATATATAGACTTTTGTAGCTCGATAAATGATGATCAAATTAATAGCATACCATTTCATCTGTTTTTATGTATTTCTCTTCAAATCTTTTGGAAAATTCTTCAGCCCACTCATATGGTGTGCAATTTCTATTGTTAACAATGAAATGTTCAACGCGGCAGTCACGCAAAAGAAGAAATGTAGCCATGCATTGGCCATGACTTGCTGCCAAGTGCAAAGGTGTATTTCCATCCTCATCTATCGCATTTAGCAGCGGTGCGTCGAGCTCCTGGTCATGTTTGAGTATATACCTAACCACATTGCCATTTCCATATTTGGCCGCTACATGAAGAATGTTCTGCCCTTTCGTATTGAGGAATTCTTTTGGATATGGGAATATATCAAGAAATTCCTTCACTGCATCAACAGAGTGACTTTTGCATGCTAGATGGATAGGATAGTTGCCTTCAAGGTTTGTTTCATAAGCACCATCGTGAAACTTCTCTAATAGGAATTGAACTCCTTCCAGAAAACCTATGGATTGATAAGGGATGTAATACAGCACGTAACTCTCCATGATTGTAGGAGATAATATAGCTAGATAGACTTACGTTATTCAGTTATTGTTTCCTATTGTAACTATACCTGCACAGCTCCTATAAATACAAACCTCTCCCAGCACAGTTTTTCTGTGGCTTTACAATTACTTTCATGGATGATGCATAATGCAGTGAATTTCCCAACTCTTCCTCGGTGAGACGTAATAGCTCTGGCTTTGCCTTTCCAATTTTCTCCAACATACCTGAAAAACAAAAGAAATTGTTTCAAATGAATATAAAGATGATAGCTTTGCAACAATTGTTTGTCTGTAATTCATTTTCTAGTGAGTAATGAAATTGTGATCACCTCTGTTACGTTGCTTGATGGCAGCATGAACAGGGGACTTTCCTTCTGGTAGGGCATCACCATCTTCACTTTTTATAGGGGACGAAGCTTCCGTTTTCAAGAGATCATCAAGTATCTCTTCCTTATTGCCGTTCTCAACTGCCAGAAATAAAGGAGACTTGTCATTCTTGTTGTTGTAATAGGCCACTTCTGGATCTTTGGAAACTAGGAAAATGGCAAGGTCTTTGTTGCCCTTGATAACTGCATCATGCAAAGGAGTGTTTCCCTTTGTATTTTTCTTCCTCGTCAAGCTCGGATTCAATTCCATAAGAGATTTAATTGTATGACTGGCCTTTCCTTCTCTGGCAGCAAGATGAAGGATTGTGTCCTTCTGGCTGTTTTGGATGGTGATTAGAGAAGGAAACGTTCCAGCCAGATAAGATGTAATATTGCCACTTCCATAGCTTACAGCTACATGAAGTAATGAATTCCCACAGGGAGTAACAAGCTTCTCTGTTAAATGTTGCTGGACGCGGCTTTTAAATTCCTCAATATTGTCCTGCTTCACACACTCATATAACTTACTATCTATCTTTGTATTTGCCATGTGATCTCTCGGAATCGAGTTTTCAACTATGTTTATTGCTACGCTAGACATAGCGAAAGAAAATGTTGTTTTACCTGAATCAGCTATACATATCAGACGGCAGGACTTCTAATTTAAATAGACCAGAAAGAGAGAGCAGCCTTGGCCATGTTTCAAGCAGCATCTAGAAAAGAAAAAGTGTTGTTACCTAATTTTTTATTATTGTTTTTAATAAAAAAAATTTAAAATTTTTAAAATAGTAAAGAAACAATAAAAACCTAAAAAAAATATATGTTTAATATATTTATATTATTTTTAGCATTTACAATGTCATCTTAGAAAATTTAAATTTTCAAATATATTTTGAACATGTTCAATTTTTAACGTCTAAATTTTACAATTACTAATTTTTTTTATTGAGTTGATGTTGATATTATTTGTTTTTTAAAAAATACAAAAATACAAAAAAATAAAAATTTACAAGAAACTAAATATAAAAAGAAAAAGTTAAGCAGCGGCTGCCCCCTCCCTTTGCCAAAAAAAGAGAACTAAAGCGGCGACCCCCTTGCCTGAAAAAAACCCAGAGACACCGTCCCTAGGCTCTCCATCTTCCCTACAAAAGGAGAGAAACCCACAAAATACAGAGCAGCTGGCTGCCATCTCCCTTCCCCGGTCATCAACACACTGCCCTCATTCCCATCTCCTCGAAATCCCTAGAGCCGCCGCCCACTAATACAGATCGTCCCTCTCCTCTCTCAACCCCCACAAACCCTCCCACCGTTGAATAACCCAGACCTGCCTCACACACAACAAAACAGAACCATTTCCCCATCGTCATTTCCAGCTCCACCCGACAGAGGCCGGCCGCCGCTCCTCTCATCTCATACCGAACACGGCGGCAGCCCCCATTGTTTTCTTCCCAGTCTTCTCTCAGTCCCACCGCGCCAACAGCGCCACAGCAACATCCCAGCGCCACTGTTAGCTCCAGTATCGCCGAGGCCAACCACCATCAACCGGTCAACAGCAGCATCCCTTCTCCAGCAGCTCATTACAGAGACGATGAGGAAATGAGAAGGGAGGCCGAAGGACAGTAGAAGGGGGCAGAAAACCGAGACTTTAATGGTGCCGGTCTCCCAACCATGGCAGTGGTGGACGACACCGCCGGTGTAGAAATGAAGGAGGAGCAGGGAAGTTGCCGATCCAGCCATCCATACGCCTGGCCTGTTGGGTGCCGTTACTCCTCCACTTATCTTAAAGTTCATACCACACGTGTTTTAAAAAAATTGAGATGAGTGATGTGTGCATGCCTTAGATCCATATCAATATATATGCATGATAAATAATGAATAACTATGCATGCTAAAACAGTAAAAAGAACAAAAAAAAAAGTTAATAAACACAAACAACACGACAACTAAAACACAATACGACAAATATTTTTAGCAATAAAAAAACAAAAAACAAAGCTTAGTCCTAAGAGGTCCCGAGTGAGTCGACAGAAAGCAAACCCATTTTTTTATTTTTTTATTTTTTTGTTTTGGGGGCTGGGCTGACTCGGTTGGGTCACTGGTCTAGACCAGTGACCCGGCTGGGTGGCAGGCGTGCGTAACGCACACCTCTGGAAACAGAGAAGGAGTGGAAGATGAATAACACAGGGGACTGAAACAAGAAAAAACAGGGGGCAGAGCAGGAACCGAAACAGCAAAACTGAGGAAAGAATCGGCAGATCACAGAGCCGAACAGAGACTAAAACCTGGGGAAACAGAGAGAGGGAGAGACTGGGAAGGAATAAAAAAAACCAGAGACAGAGAGAACAAGAACATAGACACGCAGAAGAACAGAGACGGAGAGAAACAGAACCAGGGGAAATAGAGAAACAGAGAAACAAATAACGATCAGAAAGAAAGAAAACGAAAAGGGAAACAGAAGGTTATTGACCAGCCAGCGCGCCTTCGCCATCACCATCATCTTCATCCCTTTCGTTTCCTGCACTAAGGTAAGCCCCGCTCCCTTTGCATTTTAATTCACTGCTACAGTAGCAGTGAATTGTAATTCACTTGCTACTGTAGCAAGTGAATTGTAATTCATAGGGCAGGCGTGCGTAACGCATGCCTGCCACCCAGCCGGGTCACTGGTCTAGACCAGTGACCCAACCGAGTCAGCCCAGCCCCCAAAACAAAAAAATAAAAAAAATATAAAAGTACAATAAATAAAAAAATAAAAAATATGTATGCATTGATATAAAAATAATATAAATTTATTGGTTTATTCACTGACGCCAGAGTCAGGAATAAAAATACTGGTTTAAATTTATATTATTCATTGTATTTTATTTTTTTAGCTAGAAAAATAAAAAATATGTTCATGCATAAAATAAATTTATTTTTATTTTTTATTCATTGGTGCTAGAGTCGGGAATAAAAAATATTGATCTAATTTATTTTATAGCTACGTAATATTTACCAACGCCACAGTTGGAAGTATCCGTAGTTGAATATTCACTGGCGCCAGAGTCAAGAATATTAAATTATCATAGCGTAAACTAATAAGCATTTAGCAATTTAAGATGAAACTAGCAATGCAGCCTGCCTCAGGCAGGACGTTTAAGGGGTGATAATATCTTTTCTTTTACGTAACCAGTCCCGAACCATAGAATCTCTGTTGACCAGTTAGGGTTCCTAGTGACCATAATACTAGGCGGCGACTCCTTAAACAAGATCATTCCCCATCAAAGAACAGGATGCAAGAAATCCGTTCTTTCATAAATTATTCTTCTTTACAAAACTTACTATACAAAGTCAAAAGAAAATAAATTTTCTAATGCATTTGCACCGTAAGCATTGTAAAGAGGGGGCAACTGTTGTAACCCAATTTTGGCCCATTAACTTTTAATTTAATTTTTACAGGGTTTAAAATGTAAAATTAAAATATCAAAGATTTATTTCGATGAAAAGTGTGATTTGTGAATTTGCGTGAAAAGTAAGGACTACAATGTGCTTTTGTCATTCTATCTTTATCTTTAAGATAATCCATATCTTCAAGATAATCCCTATCTTCAAGATAATGATAGTTATCCGCTTTCAAATTTGATTCTTAATCAAATTCAAACTTCAAAAAAGAGAATGAGTTTGATTGAAACTTAGTTTCTCACACGTGAAGGGACTCTGGCACTATAAATACAGATCTCAGGGTATGAAAAAGGGGGGAGGGGAGATGGATTAGAGAGAAACCCTAAAAGAAGAGACCCCAAGAGGAGGCCATTACCAGAAACCCTAAAAGAGAGATACATAAAAAAGAGAGGGGCGGCGAACCCTATACTAGCCGCCGCCCCCTCAACCCTTTTTTTTAGCCCGGTCTCCCTCGACTTCGCCTCCAGCCCGCGCACGCCCGGTAAGTTTCCTTCTTTCCTTGCTAAAATAATTAACTGGTTACTGTTGCATGCATATGTGAACCTTTCACGCATGGCTGGGCTAGATCCAGCCCAAAAAGAAAAAAAAGAGTGGGCCGGGTCTAGGCTTTAGGCCTAGCCGACCCAAATTGTGTTTGCTAAGGGTGTGCTTGGCAAAACACACTCTTATGCCTTGACCATAATTTTTATGCCATTCTAATTTGATATTTGACCAAACGAACCGCTTTTCGATAACAGAAAATTCCAAAAATATTTGGGGCCTTCGTTGATTCATTTGTGGGCCCCTTGCACTTTGTTTTATTTTTTTTCCTTTATATTTGTATTTGTATTTTTTGTAGATGTGCTCAATCTGTGGACTATTACTGTTAAATGCAAATATGTCGTGCAATGTTTTTTTTACTTCCATCTAAAAAGGGCAAATAATAATAAAGGATAAACAAGAAAAAAATGACATAGAAAATTTCTTCTTCAAATTCATTTTTTTGCGAAAATATTCACTGACGCCAAAGTCAGGAGTATCGTATTTTTTGGATTTGTGCGATATTTACCAATGCCAGAGTTGGAAATATTCGTAGGAATTGTTCACTGACGCCTGAGTCAGGAACGTGAAAGGAAGAATAAAAAAGGGAAAAAGGAAAACAAATTCTTAGCAATTTTAGACAAAACCAGCAATGCAACTTACCTTAGGTAGGACGTTTAAGGGGTGATAACATCTTCCCTTTTGCGTAATCAGTCCCCGTACCATAGAATCTCTGTTGACCAATTAGGGTTTCTAGTGACCATAATACTAGGTGGCGACTCCTTGAACAAGATATTTTTCCCTAAAAGAACAAGATGCCAGATATCTGTTCTTTTTCCAATCGAGTGATAATTTTTTAATGGGTCGCCGCGATGTCCGGGTGTGATAAAGATGATGAGGTTTTTAAATTTTTTTGTGGAAGGTCCATCTAATTTTTTAATATAAAAAATCTTATTTCTTATCTTTATTTTCAACGTAAAGTATATTAATAAAAAGATAAATCTTAATTTTGTTTCTTATATTCTTAAATATAATAATGTTCATTGTATTATTTGAACCTTTTAATTAGAGTGGAAGTTTAATTTCATCATTTTTTACGAGGTTTTTTTTTTTTTTAGTGGATAATCTGAAAAAAATCCAAGTAAGAGAAACTAGATTCGTTTCAGAGGGTAAATTTATGCATGGATATACAAAGGAGAGCAACTTCCTCAATGCATAAGAAATAAAGGTATCAAAAAAGTGAAGTGAGGCTCACTTTCCTTCACCAGAATATACCATGTGTTTACCTTTCCAAGAATTAGAAGAAAGCGAATTGTATGGAGAGAGCTTTCTGAATTTCTTATATTGAAATTCTATAGGTGTCTTTACATTTTGATTACAGTTTTTTTTTATGCTTGCTTCAATTAAAAGAATTTTAAATTTTAAAGTTAGATATTAAATTTGATGCTAATGATCTAAACTTCAAACATTATCCATGTAATTCTAAACTTGTAGTTCTAGGCTTAAAATGATATTTCTCAAATATAAATTTAAAACTTAGTGATCTTTTTATATGCACAAAGCAAATTAAAACTTTTAGAGTAGTCACATTACCTGAATATTTTGAATATAAAAAATAACTTAACAACTTAGAATCAAAGAATTTACATTTATGGGATGATTCTTCAACTTTGGCTATCAAGGTTGTGCAAGAAGATCAACTAGATGTTGCTAAAGATTTTACAATTAGATTTACAAAGAATATTTGCAGCATTACTGATGATATCTTCACCACAAATCAACTGAAAAATCACATCAAGAAGGTCATCATAGACCAAAATAGAAATTTCAATTTAACCTTTATATTCTTATGCAAAGCCATACACACAAATGATTGGCATGTTAAGGATGTCTTTGAGCTATCAACCACTAAAGTTTCAACAATTAGATAGTAAAAGGAATCCAAGGCAACATGTGGCTCACTTTATAGAGACTTATAACAATACTAGAATTGATGGTAATCTCATGGTAAAACAATTCATTCATTCTTTAAAATGCAATGCCTGACAAGTACATTGACTTGGAGTCTTTTTTAACTTATAGTTGGGAGCAATCGAAACATATGTTTCTACAACACTCATCATATGGTTAACATGATTGAACTTATCAATGCATATTAATAAATAGAGGTGCATGTAATTAACTACATTCATCAATGGAAAAATCTTAACCTCAATTGTAAAGATTAACTCATCAAAAGTTCTACTTTAGATATATGCATTGAAGGGATGCATTAGGGGTTGTGCTACATTATATAAAGCATTAAAAACCTAAATCTTTTAAAGAATTAGCTACCAGAACACACAACATAAGACTTAATATTGCTACAGCTGGAACCTTATCATTACCTATGTAAGAGCCTAAAAAAAATAAGTTTGAAAGTCATAGATTTGAAAAGAGCACTTCAAAGGTTCAAGGAAAACAATCTTTGGTAATTAACTTCATTATCATAAATGTACCAACTAGAGGTAAAAGGAATGATTGTGCAACACTAAATGCTTTTCAAAAGGGTGAAAAGAAAAGGTCATCCTTTAAAGAGTGACAAGAAAAAAAGTATCAATTCCCCAACTTGAATATATCAAGGACACTATATGATTTGCAAAGTAAATTTCATTAAGCTATCAAAGTTGAAAATTTATAAAAAAGAAAATAAACATCATTGAGATCACCTACGCACTAAGCCCTAGTATATATGGTTATGACAAGCTGTTAGATCCAACACATTGGATTCACCTACATGTTGAGCCCAAACAGACGTAGATCTATCAAGCTGTCAAACCCAATATCCTAGGGTTCAACTACGTGTTGAACCCAAGTATATATTGATCTAGCAAGCTATCGACTCAATGATATTAGGTTCAACTATGCACTAAGCCAAAAAAAAATATGGGTCTAGCAAGTTGGTAGACCTAAACTCCTTGGGTTCAGCTACGTGTTTAACTATCTACTAGGCTCAGGCATATATAAGTCTGACAAGCTGTCAAATCCAATATCTTTAGGCTCAACTATGTGCTAAGCCCAAAAAAATTTTGTGTGGCAAGCTTCCAAACACAATATCATTGGGATCAGCTACGTGCTAAGACCAAGTACATATAGTTCTATCAAACTACCAAACCTAATGACTTTGGGTTCAATCACGTGTTGAGCCTAAACATACATGAATTTATAGAGCTATCAGACCCAATATCCGCAGGTTTAACTATATGCTAAGATTAATTACATATAGGTTTGGTAAATTGTCATACCCAACATCTTTGGGTTCAATTGTATGTTAAGCCTAAACGGATGAGGGTTTGGCAAGCTGCAAGACCCATTGCTAGTGGACTTAACATCATGTCAAGCCTATGTGAGTATGGGTTTAAAGATCATTATAAGTCTCGTGTTGGGCTATAAGGCTTTCTTTGTTTATTCTTACGATTTTTAACATGAAATGTTAATGTTAAGAATACTCATCTCTCTACACTCCTAAATGTATAAAAGTCTTCTAAGGACCTATCATATTTTCATTAGTATTAATTATTGTATAAGAAATATTTATCCCTCATTAATGATGTGTAAGAGATATTTATTGATTGCCCAAACACTCAAAAACATCTTTCTTAAATATATTGGATTTTTTAACATCATCAACTGATGAACAAGAAATCGATTTTTTTGCCGAGAGAAAAGTAGAGAGGAAGGAAAGGATTAAAAAACAACAAAAGAATCAGCTGCAAAGCATGCACCGTATGATAAAAGTTCATGCTTTGCCAAGCCATGTTCACCTAGCAGCCGCATCCTTGCCTATAACAGAAACCCTATCCACTCAATTAATTAAATTTATAATTATACTAAATTTTTTAAAGTACTAATATAAACTATATCACTTGATTTCATTAGTTTGTTCTAAAAAAAAGGGCTCAACTGAAAATTTATTAACGTAATTTAAATCTTTTATTATTATAAAATTTAAAGCAGCTTAAATGATATGATCATTATTTATATCTTTTTATCTCTATTTTTTAACTTTTTATTTGATTAAATTATGGATTATTTAATATAAATAAGGGAGGAAATGGTTAGATTAAAAGAATTACACTGAGTTGTGATTAGAATATAACAAGAAAATCTGCAAAATTAATAATTAGAAATCTTGATAATGAACAACGGTTTGGGGACAAACTAGATCAGAAAGGTGGACAATATGGTTGAAATATCACAAGGAGCCTGGTTTGATAAGCACCAAAGACAAATCCAGAGTTGTGTTTTATTCTCAAGTAGCAGGATCGAGTTGATAATTGTCAAAGAACCATCTCAACCCAATAGCTTAAGCTGTTAGGAGAGGTCCCAGGATATGATTTATATTATTCTCTAACACACCCCCTCAAGTGAAAGCCTTTTGGGCTTGAAACTTGCCTGCACAACCACTTTACCTTGTGCTTAATTTTTATCAAATAAATGGGGATGGTGAGATTCAACTCGTGACCGCTTGGTCATCAAGACTCGATACCATGTCAAAGAACCATCTCAACCCAATAGCTTAAGCTGTTAGAAGAGGTCCCAGGATATGATTTATATTATTCTCTAACAATAATTAAGGTGATTGAGAATGTTTATGGCGAGCGACAAATGATACGAGTTCTCACTTATATGAAGATTTTACAAGGGATGAAGTGAAAGAAGTCTTAGATTAGATGGAACCGATACAAGTTCCAGAACCAAATGATATCCTAGCTTTAATATTGTTGTCCTTCGTCCATAAATGAAACAATTTAGTTCAAACAACAGAATTTTTCCTTTGTTTGTTATTAAAAAAATTGGTTAACAAAAATATTTCTTAATCAATAAAAAACATTTTCTTGTTAAAGAAAAACTTAACTTGATTTTTAAAAGAATATTTTTATTTTATTTTAAATGAAAACACTTTCTATAAGTTAACAATAATCAAAGAAAAGCAGGAGTTCTTTTACCTTGAAAAAAATCCTGCTGCAGGGACGGGATGGATGTTTGTTGATTTTATCGTAATGCACCGTGTCACTGGTTTTGGGACGGCCATTTTAATACTGTTCAGACCAACCAAGCTGTTGATATCTTTAATTAACATTCATATCTTAATTTGATTATTTGATTTATTTATTTTTTACTCAATCCAACAACAACAACAGGAGTCTAGTAAATGCATGCTTAAAATATATATATATATATATAAAAAGTAGAAGTGCGCATACATTCAATTGGAAACCCAAGAGTTATTACATAGTTCAAATTATTACCACAATCGCTAGCCAGACACAATCCAAGATGTTATCGATCCCAAAATCCCGACCTCTGATCCTACTAAAGATTGTGCTTTCTCTTGAGATCAGAGAGTTTATTAGACAGCCACCAGCTACAGTTGATAAACAAGAAAAATAAGAAGTAGTAGATATAATGCAAGAGCACTTTTAGCTGAACTGGGCTGACAGATAGCGGAATAATCGAAGGAAAAACAACGGCCACCCCTGTAATGATGATTGTTAACAACGAACGATGGGATCCTATTAATGCTATTCTCACAGACAAAAGGAATGCCCCGAACATCATGAAAATAGCCAAGCGAACCATGATAATTGAAAACCAAACTGTAGCGATTTGAAATCTGGGATACATAACGCTTGGCAAAAGAAGGAATAGAGCTGCCACCAGAGAGGAAGATAAAGCCCCCACATCGAGAAACAAATAGCCATACAGAAGATTCTCATAAGTGCTGTAATGGGAGGCAGTATAAGTGGTGCTGTTAAATTCATGACGACGATCACTTGAGTTATTGTTATCCCTTAATTGTGGCAATTGTATTACACCCGCAAAGGTTACACCAGCAACAAGCACTGCTACCACTAGAAGATTCCCTATCATGGTCTTTGTTTCCTCTTTTGCTAGTGACACGGGTAGTCCAGTAACAGGGAAAAGCTCCTTGAGGGATTTCTTAGGGCGGGCATTGACGAATAAGATCGATAATGTCATCACCTGCATGTATAGCACGGGGGAAAAAACTTAATTGTTTAATGAGTTCTTGGCACTTCCTAAATTGCATCCAAAAGCATTGACCTTCAAATGCCTTTCCCAGAACAAGTAATTTTCTGGAATGGTTTAGAAATTTTTTAATATAATGGTATACAAGTTATATTAATTGGGCTTGAACTAGAAGTTTAAAAGACTAGGGATGGCAAGGGGGGGAAAAAAGGAAAGAAGAAAAGCAATAATACCAAGTCAAAATACCAAACCACTATTTCGTTCTTCGATGATGCCTCTTTTGTATCCATCTTATTTGAATCAACTTCTTTTCCCTGTCAAAAAATAATAATAATATTATATCTTAAAATGCAGTGCTCTCTCTGTGTGCTATGGATATATATTGAAGATATTTGATTTCCTGCTGCGAAATACTTTTAATCTTCTTATTTAATTATATAATAATAAAATTAATTTTTATAAATAATTTAAATTCCATAGGATAAAAAAATAATTTAAATTGATTTGAAAAAAAAAGGTATCTATATTTAAAAAAAAAACCATTTTCCTTATTAATACGTTCCATTTTTTTTACTAATGTTTTTATAAAATTGTTTTGTTTTTTTTTAATAACAACCTATCATAATCTTATAAATAAGTTTTAATTAAAAAATAAAATAATAATGAATTGATGATTTTCTTTAAAAAATAAATATCTTTTTAGCTATGTTTTTATTCCATAAAAATTAAAAGAAAATATTAAAATAATAAATATGTACAAAAAATTTCATGATTTTATTGAAATGAAGATATAAAAAAATAGATATATATTTAATAAATAAAAAATTATTAATCCATCCTCTTTTTTTTTTTTTGGATAGTGTTTTATATAAAATATTGTTTCTTAAATAAAAAACTTATCATAATCCTAAACGTAAATACCTTGATCTCGTGCGCAGGGGTACTGTTCTTTGAATCAAACTGCTTTCGTTCCTCGGCACGCTGGCAACAAAGAGGAAGCCCAGATACCAAAATATTAAATCAGTAATACTCATAAAATACATAGAATTTTGTAGCTCGATAAACGATGATCAAATTAGTAGCATACCATTTCATCTGTTTTCATGTATTTCTCTTCAAATCTGTTGGAAAATTCTTCAGCCAACTCATATGGTGTCCAATTTCTATTGTTCACAATGAAATGTTCAACGCGATTGTCACGCACAAGAAGAAATGTAGCCATGCAATGGCCATAACGTGCTGCCAAATGCAAAGGTGTATTTCCATCGTCATCTATCACATTTACCAGCGGTGCGACGAGCTTCTGGTCCTGTTTGAGTATGTACCTAACCACACTGCCATTTCCATATTTGGCCGCTACATGAAGAATGTTCTGCCCTTTCTTATTGAGGAATTCTTTTGGATATGGGAATTTATCAAGAAATTCCTTCACTACATCAACAGAGTGACTTTTGCATGCTACATGGATAGGATAGTCGCCTTGACGGTTTGTTTCATAAGCACCATCGTGAAACTTCTTTAATAGGAATCGAACTCCTTCGAGAAAACCTATGGATGATGCATAATGCAGTGAATTTCCCAACTCTTCCTCGGGGAGACGTAATAGCTCTGGCTTTTCCTTTTCAATTTTCTCCAAAATATCTGAAAATCAAAAGAAAATGTTTCAAATGAATATAAAGATGATAGCTTTGCAACAATTGTTTGTATGTAATTCATTTTCTAGTGAGTAATGAAATTGTGATCACCTCTGTTACGTTGCTTGATGGCAGCATGAACAGGTGACTTTCCTTTTGGTAGGGCATCACCATCTTCACTTTTTATAGGGAACGAAGCTCCCAAATTCAAGAGATCATCAAGTATCCCGTTCTTATTGCCGTTCTCAACTGCCAGATATAAAGGAGACTTGCCATTATTGTTGTTGTAATAGGCCACTTCTGGATCTTTGGAAACTAGGAGTTTGACAACTGCTTTGTTATCGGTGATCACTGCATCATGCAAAGGAGTGTTTCCCTTTGTATTTTTCTTCGTGATCAAGCTCGGATTCAATTCCACAAGAGATTTAATTGTATGAGTGGCCTTTCCTTCTCTGGCAGCAAGATGAAGGATTGTGTCCTTCTGGCTGTTTTGGATGGTGATTAGAGAAGGAAACGTTCCAGCCAGATAAGATGTAATATTGTCACTTCCATAGCTTACAGCTACGTGAAGTAGTGAATTCCCACAGGGAGTCACTAGCTTCTCCGCTAAACGTTGCTGGACGCAGCTTTTAAATTCCTCAATATTGTCCTGCTTCACATACTTATATAACTTACTATCTATCTTTGTATTTGCCATGCCATCTCTCGGGATCGAGTTTTCATCAATGTTTATTGCTACGCGAGACATGGCAAAAGAAAATATTGTGTTAGTTGAATCAGCTATACATATATATCAGACAGCCGGACTTCTAATTTAAATAGACCAGACTGCATGTCAATGGAATCTGAAATAATGTGAATCTTACTTTTTTTATATTTGCAAGGATATATACTTTGATTACTCAATTACTTCACCCATTCGTTCTGGAATCCAGGACATAGCAAGAACGAGAGAGCAGTCTTGGCTATGGTTAAAGCAGCATTTAGAAAAGGAAAAGGAAAAGGAAATGAGGAGAATATATCCCCTAACTCAAAAAAAGGAAAATTCTTAACTTGAATTTATAACTCATACAGAGTGCAGTTGGGAGAATCCATGGTTTAAAGAACATGATACACGATGGCATGATAAACATTCAATTCAAAAGTCTCAAACTCTTACGTTAAGATCCATGAATACATATATATATAAAATACATTTGCGTCGACTTAACATCATTTAGAGCCTATCGCCACTTAATTTTTTTTATTCTATCATAAATAATATTTTTACATTAATTTATGTTAATCAAGATTACTTTTTTGGAACAATTTTAAAAATGTATTCTTCGTAAATATACGGCAATGGGGAAATTTATTTTAATATCCATCAGATTATAGCATCTCAATTATAAATCCAATTATCTTTTTAATTATATGTGGTATGTTTTATCGTGAATCTCTAATATTTTCATGTATTTTTTTTTATGAATTCAACTATTGACTTTCCATATCAAGAGGAAGATGTTCTTGCTATCAAATAAAACAAAAAATAAATAAAAAGCTTGAGTGGTAATGGAGTACTGCATGATGTTTTTTTCCAAATGCATTGTTTACACACATACACCGGGTAGTCAGCTACTTAATTATTTTGGGAGGTCCATTATTATGGAATGTATGTTAGAATAAAAAATATTGTATTATTAATATATTAACTTATCATGTATAGTATGCTACATTGTAACATATATACTATCCAAATCATATAAATAACATATGTAACTATCTTATTAAGTCAGTCTCTTAATTAACTTTCACAAACTTTGTTTCAACTTGGTATCAGAACCGATTTATTTTAACAGATTTGCGTCTGCCTCTCCGTTTACACTTTTCTGTCAGTCTCTTAATTAATTATCACAAACTTTTTTCAACTTGGTATCAGAACCGATTTATTTTAACAGATTTGTGTCTGCCTCTCCGTTTACACTCTTCTTCAAACGACAACCCTTCTATTAATTTCTATTGTCATTGCTTCTCTGCAACAATTTCATTTTTCCTCCATCAACAATGATTTTTGATTGCTATTGTTTCTCTGCAATGTTGATTCTCCATAAATAACATTTTCTGTTGTTTCTTTGTTACTGTTCCGGCTTCCCTGAACTTATCTGTTGTTAGCTTTTGTTTTCTACTCACCTTCTGTAATATAGATCCTTCAGTTCTTGCTACAGTTGGCACCATTGTCAGCCTTCTTCTCCCAACATCAATGCAGTCATGCTTTTCTTTGCTGTGACAACAACTGTTATTCCCCTCTCGAATATACAGCAAGTCATCAACCTCAAACTCACCAATTCCAATTATCTATTTTGGCATGAGTAGATGAAGCCATATCTAATTAGCCAAGGGGTGTTCTCATTTGTCGATGGCTCGCATTCATGCCTTTTTCCACTTGTCCTGTCCAGTCACTCTTCTGCTGCCTCTGCCAACATTAATGATGGTCCTTCCCAAGCATTTCTCACATGGAAACAACAAGATTAACTCATACTCAATGCTTTACCCTCATCCCTCTCCATTGATGTTCTTTACCTTGTGGTGGACTGTTTAATTTCAGCAAATGTTTGGAGCACCCTAGAACATGCTCTTGCCTCTCTATCCAACTTTAGGATTATGCAATTGCATGGTTCTCTCTAGGATCTTCGTCAAGGTGATGACACTGGCACTCTCTACCTGCAGATAGCTAAGGGATTATTTGACGAACTAGCCGTAACGGGCGGCAGACTTATCTCCCTCACAGACTTATCTTGCGTGCAAATGAATAAATTAATGATATCAAAAAGTGAAACAAGTTCCTTTCCTCTAATTTAATTTACATATAATTAAAGGAAAGGAACCTTATATAGACAGAGCTTCTTGATGTTCTTCTAGGGAAACACTTTAAGCATCTTTACTTTTCCCTCTCTCTTATGAAAACTTCACCTGAGAGTTTGTCCTTTTTTAGATGCAGTAGTTCTTTTTCTCATACTTTATTCTTTCTGCTTCTTTCTTTTCTTTTAAGTGATTTTAATTTAACTTCTACTAGAAATTGTGATGAACGTGCAACACATTGGCTTCCAAGGTAGAGTGATCGATCAGGTTGTTTTTATAAGCAATATATCAAGCTTTGAATCTCCTGAAAATTATTATTTATATTGTCAAGCTCTTTCAATTTCAGTGTAGAATTGACCTCATCTTTTGCTTATTCTAGCGTAAAAGTATGTCATTTAGTATTAGCATAAAAATGACTTCAACCATAAACTACATAAATTCACAAAATTTCAAGAATTTCAGAATCTCCAAAACCACACACCCACCATAGGAACAATCTTTTCAAAATATTAACACTTAAAAGAGATGTTTTTATTGTTTAGACATGTTCATGAACTTGGTGATTTCTTTATGTAAATCATTATTAGCTTAAATTATTTAAGTACAATATTCATAAAAAACATTAAATAAAGGTCAACATTGTGGTTAGTCTTGTTGTCTGTTGGTGAATTTAGTCTTTTATCTGATCATCCTCACGGAAACTTCAACAGGTTAATAACATCACATTCAGATGGAAGCTATGGTAAAGATGCATGTAGCACAAACCGCATATAGTAATTTGACTAGCTGATTGTCTCACGCAATGTTGCAGGTCAGATTAAATTTATTTTTTTAACTAAAAAAAATATCTAAATGTTGTTAAATTATTAATTTTTTTTGTAGAAAGAAATTTAAACCATATGAAGACTAATCCAATGTTACCTGGTTATCTTGGCAGGTTTAAAGGCAACCGAACAACCATTAGAAATGTAGTTCAACTCAAAATAAATATTTAAAATGAGAATTTTTTTATAAATATTGAGACGGCAACATATTGGATCAATTTGGGTTAACTTATCAATTCACATACTGAATCATGAGATGATGATAACTTCCTAGAATGCAAATAAAAAAACAAGTTACAAAACTCAATTTTTAATAAACTCAATTTTGAAGGATGAAATTGAAAAAAAAATCAATTAAAGAAGGACAAAAAAAATAACATGAGTCAGCTCGAGTTAACTTGCTAAATTCGTGACCTGGATCATGAGACTATGTGTAAAACCCCATAAAATGAACTTACTCAAAGAAGAATTTATTAAAATTTAAATCTTAATAATAAATACAAAAATAATACAACTACAAAAGATTGATCATGAAAGATTGATCAAACAAAATGAGATTATGATTACCTCATTTCCTTCTTATTGAAGTCATGTGACCACACAAAAAGAAAAGAGAAATTTAGGGACCTAAAGTGGGAAAATAAGGAGGGGAGGGCTAGAATTAAAAGGTATGAACAAATGAGGGTTGAAAACAAAAAAGAAGAAGAAGAAGAAGAAAAGCCGCCAACCTTAAGAGAAGGGAGAAGAGTCATTCATTTTCCTCTTCACTTTCTCTCAAGAACAGCAAAGAAAAACCCCATGCAAACCACCACCATATAAGAGTAAACTAGGAGAGTTAAGGGAGATTTAGACACCAAAGGATAAGACAAGAGAGGAAGAGTGTTAAGAAGGAGCTAGTGGTAGCAAAGGAAGAGAAGGAGAAACAACCGAAAACATTTGAGGGAGAAGGAGTTCCAAGGAGTATAAAATACAACTAGGACGTCAAACCTAAGACTTTCCTAGATCAATTTCCAACATTTGGGTAAGTTTTATTATAATGAACTTGATTAGTCGGTCTGGACAAAGGCGACTAATGACACTTGTCGATACACGACGTCGGGCGACGGCTCCTGCTTTTTTGTTTATTTAACAAAAAGGGTTTTTTTCTCGATTTGGGGGAAACAAAGATTTTATTGGAGTCGCCATCTAGTAATTTGAGGGAACTAGAAATCCCAAATTAGACACTGGTCCCGTAGATTTGGGTACGGGGTTAGTTATGATTAAGGGAAGGTAGACACCACCCTTAAAACATCCTTTCAATAGAAAGGTTACCCCTTACTTGTGTGTTTTTTGTTTGATTCAAATGCGATTATATTTTGGGCTTATTTGTAATTATTTTTTAAATGATTAACGTCGGTCCCTAAAAATAGGAGACACGTTAAAAATGACATCAGTCCCTAAAAATTAGGAGACTTGTCTAAAATATTGACGTTTGTCCATAAAAAGGAGAGTTACGTCTAGGTTACCAAAAGAAATAATGGATATAATCCATTATATTTTGGGTTTATTGGTAATTTGTTTTTTTTAATGGTTAATGTTGTAACCCATTTTTGGGTCCCCATAATATATATATAAAAAATATATATATATAGCCAAAGAAGGTTAAGAAAAAATAACAGGAGGTAGAAGCACTCAGAAAATGGTCGGAAAATTGGTCAATGAGGTTAAAAATACAAAGATTGGATTTTTGACAGTATATTCTTGAAGGAGGAGAGCCCCGTTGAGAAGGAAAATTTGAAATTTGAGGAGAAAAGCCCAAATTTGGATGATTATGGACTTAATTGGATTTTTAAATGAATTTATAGGGGATTTGATTGCAAGAAAAGTTGATTTTTAAGTCAATTTGGGCTTTAATTAGAAGAAATTTAAGTTCTGGGGCAAAAATATATTTTTTAGGAATTTATTAGGTCAAATCAAAGGGGCTTAATTGCATAAATATTGAAGTTTAAGGGCCAATTAGGGACTTAATTGAAGGAATCCGAAACCAAGGACCAAATTGAAGAAGGCGCGTAAGTATAGGGGGCTGGAATTAATTGATTCAGGGGGGCCTAATTGAAGAAATTGGAAGTTTATTGATCAATTAAGGGCTCAATTGCATAATTCAGAGGCCAAGGACCAAAGTGAAAAACGCGGCCAAATATAGGGACGGGGGTTCGAATTCGGAGGATGCAATTGAAGGGACAAAAGATAATTGAGGGCCGCTTTGCAAATTGACGCGTTTTGGCGTCTTGCAGGATTTAAATGAAACGACGCGTTTTCTCCAAAACGACGCCATTTCATGCATTCAAAAAAAAAAAAAAAAAGAGCGAACGGTATCGTTTTGATCGACACTCAGCTCATCTTTCTTCTTCCCCCCGAACATGCAACGGGAAGAAGGAAAAGGAGCTTTTTGTTTTTTGAATTTTTTTGCCGGGCTCTCTCTCTCGTTTAGAGCCCACCGACCGAACACAATGGTCGACCACCCGCTGCGCACTCACCGAAAACCGGGGAGGGGCCGAACCTTGGCAAGCCGCGCCCAATGGCCGACAAATGGCCGCTCCCCCATGGGAGCTGTAAAAAGCCACTCACTTGGCTCTATAAATAACACCAACACAGCAGCAACAAAGGAGGAGGAAACGGGGAGAGAAGAAAACGAAAAAACAGAGGAGAAAAAGAGGAAGAACCGAAAGAAGAGAGAAACCGAGAGGAGAGAAAAACATAAAAAGAAAAAACGCAGAGGAAAGAAAAACAGACCGAGAGAAGAGAGGGAAAGAAAAAAAAGAAGACTGAAACATAGGAAGAGGAAGGGAAAGGCTGGAAACGGGTAGAAAACTGGAAACAGCAACACCGTCGGACGTTCAGAACAGCCGCAGCGCCGCCTGGAGTCGTTCTCCGTGAGCTACGACACCGCCACCAGCCTCCGTCGCAGCACCACCAGCGACGCACAGCCTCCTCCGCGCCAGGTAATTCTTCTTCCTCCCTTCATTACTGCATTTTGTTTTATGCCCTGCATGCAGAACGAATAACGTTACGCATGCGGAGGTCGGGGAAAATAATTCCCCGCCGTAGGCCAGCCGGCAGGGTTGGTCCTGGCCCAACCCAATATTCTGGGCCGGGTCTGGCCTAGAAGAGAATATTAGTTTTTGGGCCGAGATCGGCCCAATCCATTTTGGGCCGAGGTCGGCCCAAAACCTTTTGGGCTGAGTCCGACCTAGTTGGCTCGGCGCCGACTAGTCCAACCCATTTAATATTATATATTATATATATTATATTTTGTATTATTTATATATATATATATATATATATATATATATATATGAAAAAATTTAAGAAAATTCTGCAAAAATTATTTTAGAAAAAATATATGTGTATTTTCTGTAATTTTATTATTGTATTTTGACCAATATCGGTTTGTATTTTTATACTCGTAAAGATACAAATCCGGTATGAAAATACCCGTTTTCATCAAAACGTCAAAGATTTTCAAAATAAAAAATGTCTTTTGCTTTCAAAAATTTCCTGAATATCTTTAAAAATATTGTTGATTTTTCTGCATATTTTTATCAAAGTGGATTAATATTTGGTTGTATTTTTATACCGTAAGGATACCAACCCATATTAAAGTACCCGATTTGCGTCAAAACATCAACAAAAAAATATACATAATTAAAAAAAATTTTGTTTTAAAATACGGCCTAGTCTCTCCAATATATATATATAAATATTATAACATCATATTTTCACACAACAAAAGAAATTTCAAAACGATATATGTATTAGCATGCATTTTGGCTTTAATAACCAGTTTATTCAAGCCATGAGAACTAGGCCAATATTTCAAAAATTCTAAAAAAATCTTTTTGTCTTATTTTAGTATATGGATTATGAATTTAAACATAAAATGTATTCCTGATATTAAAAATATGGGTTTTTTGCATAGAAATTAGAACGGTTAGGTTTTTACCCGATAAGATAAGGACCTCCTTATTGAGGAGGACTTTTCTTGAACCATAGACGGACCAACATACATAGATATTAGAACGGTTAGGTTTTACCCGATAAGATAAGGACCTCCTTATTAAGGAGGACTTTTCTTGAACCATAGACGGACCAACAACTAGGAAACACAACGAGACCTTGAATTTTGTCGACAAATAAACAATGCAAATACTTGTAGGTAGGGCGTATTTGGGGTGCTAATACCTTCCCCTTTACGCAACCAGGTCCCCGTGCCCGATCTCTCGAGACCGCTTAGGGTTCCTAGTGACCAAAATACTAGGTGGCGACTCCCACACCATTTTCCACCAAAAAAAAAAAGAGACAACGAATTCCTTGTCTCCCCATATTTATTATATATATATCCCCCCATTACACCTTTGAGGGTGGACGATCGCCGCGACGTCGCGCACCCGCGACGTGCATGGCGACTCCACTGGGGACCTTGTAGACTAAGCTTTGTTTTTGTCTGATTTGCTTGTTTTCGTGTGTTTATTGTTAATATGTCTTTCCTTTTGTTATCTGCTTATATGCTTTATCTGCTTATATGCTTTAAATATTTTTACATATTGTTCATGCATTTGTATAGAACTGTCTCATACATCTTATAGAACTGTCACATGCATCACATATTTTGATTATGGAGAACACACACAAACTTTAAGTTAAGTGGGGGACTAGCAGCTTACCTTACGACTTTTAGTCAAGGTTTAAGTTTGTGTAAACCCCAACTCTTCGCTGAGTGCTTAGACTGGAAATAGTTGGTACATGTGCCATCTCATTGCCTACAAGCCCCCATATTGCCTCCACGAGGGCAATCACTGGACAAAGAAGAGACCCTTTTAGAGACCGAATAGCCAACCTACCCTCGTCAAGCATAAAAGATTTAGAACCGGCTATAGGGTGTATGCTCCACAAAATACATTTTGCATAAAGCAAACTAAACCATAAAGCATTTGGTTTTCGTGGTCTTTTGAAACGATAAGATGGCCATCATTACCAAATTTTCTACTGTGGAATATGGGCGGAACTCCGAATTGTCACAACTATCGTAGGGGAGACTTTCTAGATATGATGCAAGGAAGCTTCCAAAAGTAGTCAAAGACCCGAATTGCATAGTATATGGATGAAGAGGAAGATTGATGTATTTTTCTTTTTTATTATTTTTGTACCCTCTTTTCAAGAGATGTATTAGCCAATATTAATGAAAAGGGGCTTTGACCCATCTTTTGTAAGAAAAATATAAGCCTACCAAAGCAGCAGCTTGAGCAGAACTACTCCTGATAAGGAACGCGACAAAAAGAGTCCATGCCCATTACACAAAAGGAATGGTGGCCATCGATCATTTTTTTTTAAAAAAAAAAAACTCATATTACATATGCATTCATACATTGTTTCTTTATCATACATTCATTTACATTTCTCCATGCATCCCAGCACCGTGAAACATAGGTCCCACATCCAAAATCCACAACACCCGGTCTCGAGCAAGAATGGAGAACGAAGAGAGAGCTCACTTAGAGTCACATTATCGACCGAGTTGGAGTCCGTAAAGAATGAAGTTTCTGGCTAACCGACTTACTGGAGTAGCTTCTAAAAGCTAAGAATGGGGAGGGAACATCAAGACAACGACTTGAAGGAGCGCCAGCCTCACATCCCTCAAGCATCTCAAAACCGGGGGGCAAACTCGGCCAATGAACAACATTTTATGCCTATCACCCCTATCCAGCCAATTCATGCTCCAATCACTGTGGACTTAACAACGGAGAGAGTCCCGGATAATAGGTCTCCCAGTTTGATAGACCAAGACAAGCTATTTGCTCTAGAAGAAAGATTAAGGGCGGTTGAGGGTAATGATTGGTTTGACCCTATGCGAAAGGCGGCGAAGTATGTTTGGTACCAAACATCGTGGTGCCAAAAGATTTTCGAATACCGGAGTTCATTAAGTACACCTTGGTTTGGAATGCCCAAACACTCACCTTCGTTCCTACCGCAATAAAATGGCGTAAGTAATCCGCGATGATAAGCCTGCTAATCTATTTCTTTCAGGATAGCCTCTCGGGATCCGCTTTAAGCCGGGGTACATGAGGTTAGACAAAGATCGGGATCAAGAGCTGGAGAGACTTGGTGGAGGCTTTCCTCAAACAAGACAAGTTTAACATGGAAATCGCTCCAGATCGGACAAGTCTAATGGCAATGGAGAAGAGGAGCCAAGAGTCGTAAGGGCCTATGCACAAAGATGGAGGGATGAGGCAATGCATGTCCAACCCCCTTTGATAGAAACGGAGATGGTGAGCTTGTTTGCCAATACCTTCAAAACACCTTATTATGAGCACCTAATGGGTAGCTCCTCTCAACATTTCTATGATGCGGTACGCATAGCTGAGAGGATAGAACAAGGGATTAAAGCTGGGCGAATAGCGATGCCAGTAGAAAAGAAGGGTTTTATTGGAAGAAAGAGGGAAGGCGATATTAACAACTTGGAAGGCGGGTATAAGGGCAAGAAAGTAGATTCCCACAATCCACAAGTACCTACCTCTCAATTCTCACACATGAACTTTAACCAACCTTTTTCCCCTAATCGAACAAATAACCAGTCAAACAACCAAAATCACTACCAAAGACCCTATATAAGATACCCTTCGAACAACTACCGCCACTACCCATGCCTTTGAAGGACATGTACGCCAAACTGTTGAGCATTGGGCACATCGCTCCTATCCCTACACTACCATTACAACCACCATTCCCAATTTGGTACAAGCCCGAGTTGACTTGTGAGTACCATGCGGGTAATCCCGGGCATGGGATTGAAACCCGTTACGCTTTCAAGAAAAGATTGTTGGAACTTATTAAGATAGGATGGGTATCCTTTGAAGACAAGCCCAATATTAATTCAAACCCGTTGCCTAAACATGCCTCAAGTAGTAGTGGAATAGGCATGGTAGAAGTTGGAAATCAATGCAAGGTGTTGAAGGTGTCTATGGAAAAGATGTATGACATGTTAGTACGATCAGGATTTCTAGAGGCAAATGTGGAAAGCCATTCGGAGGGAGGTGGTTATTGTGAGTTCCATGGAAGAGATGGACACCATATTGAAGATTGCACCGAGTTTCATGAAAAGATTGCAAAAATGTTAAAAATGGGGCAATTGAGAATTGAACCCATGGAGAGCAAGGGTGAGGTGAGTATGATGGAAGGTCAAGATGAGATGGCAGGAGTATGCAGGATCTAACAAATAGATAATGGGCCCCCAAGGCTAATCTTGGTTAAACTGTCCTACACAAAAGGGAATCACAACGCCATGCCTTATAATTATGGTTATGCCTCCAACGTAAAAGCTCCTTTTCCTTTGTTCCAGACTGAGATAAGTGGTTTGACCAGGAGTGGTCGTTGCTTTATGCCTGAGGAGTTGAGGAAGGAAAAGGGTAAAGAAGTGGTAGATCTGGACAAAGCACTAGAAGTCAATAAGTCGGTAACGGAAGAGGAGTCGAATGAATTCTTAAAGTTGATCAAGCATAGCAAATATTGCATAGTAGATCAACTAAAAAAGACTCCAGCCAGGATCTCCCTTATGTCTTTGATACTCAGCTCTGAGCCGCATCGAAACGCCTTGCAAAAAGTATTGAATGAGGCATATGTACCCCAAGACATTGAACATAAAACCATGAAGCATCTAGTGGGGAGGATCCATGCAACTAATTACCTATACTTCACGGCTGATGAGCTTGATGTTGAAGGTACCGGACATAACAAGCCTTTATACATTACGGTTAGGTGCAAGGATTGCCTTATAGGAAAAGTACTCATTGATAATGGCTCGGCCCTTAACGTGTTGCCAAAGCACATTCTAGAAGAAATGTCGATCGATGAATCCCATATAAAGTCGAGTACTATGATGGCCAGAGCGTATGATGGCTCACCTAGGCCAATAATTGGGACTTTAGAAGTGGAGCCGTATGTGGGACCACAAATGTTCCTAGTAACACTTCAAGTTATGGATATCCATCCTTCCTATAGTATGTTGTTAGGAAGACCTTGGATTCATGCAACGGGGCGAGTAGCTTCGTCATTGCACCAATGCCCGAAGTATATCATGAATGGGATGTTGGTAACTGTCAAGGCCGAGGAGAGCAAGATCTATGATAAAGAATGTGGTCATGCCTTTTATCGAAGCAGATGATCGCAAGGATAACAATATCCATGCCTTTGAGATTGTGAACACCGACCGGGTGCCGAGAATACAAAGGTGCTAAGAAGGCCAAGGATCTCGTGAGCGGCAAGGATGGCAAGTCTATGCTTCTTGAACCGCGGATCCCATTTCAAGATAACCTTATTATCGGGATACCGGGAGGGGCTAATCCGGCAAGGATGAAAAGTGCCTTAGCAAAGATTTGGGTTAGGTATCAACCTAACCAAGAGGATTATCGTGGGCCAGCTGGTCGGAGAAGGGCAAGAAGGATGGCTAGAATTAAAGGAAGAGAGCCCGAGGAAGAAAAGCTAGAAATCCCTCCCCTTAGCGTGTCATTCCCAAAAGCCGCATACATAATGCAACATGATAAAGAAGCCGAAAACCTTGATCAAGAGGCGTCAAGCATGAGCATAAATACCTTGGGGGAAAACAAGGTGGAAGGAGATGACATGAAGACGAAGTAGCAAGAAAGGGAGATGAAGCACTCCCACAACCGACGGTCTACACCATAGAAGAAGTCTCTCGCCAAGACCTTTGTGCGCAAGTTGGCTCCGGACGAGAAGTTTCGAACCGGGTGATCCAAGAAGCTCCAAAGTAGTTTTTAAAATGTAAACCCACTTTGGTTGCCTTAACATGCTTTTGTCATTGCTTTGTTTGGTTTTTTATTTTCTCTAGTCGACAATCAAGGCTCAATTGTCAGCTAGATTTCATGTTTGTCATGGAGCCTACCTTTTCTTTAAATAAATTGTGAGATCATGCACTTTTCACAAATTGCCTTCTTTTTTATGCATTTACACCAAACACTTCCCACTTTCAGGAATCCTGAAAGCGGATCTCCTACAACATCACATACATTTAGCATCAAGAATAAATGGCCAAACTTGAACGAGCATGTGATAGCTATGGAAGAAGAAGAGTGGGATGAAAGCAATATCAGTGAATTCACCAGGCTAGTAGAACAACGAACAGGACTTGGAAGCCTATCGTCGAGGAACTCAAAACCATCAATGTGGGCAAGATCGATCTTAAGAAAGAGTTGAAAATAGGTACCTTAATTACTTCTGAGCAAAGGATAAAAATGATCACCCTATTACAAGAATATTCAGATGTCTTTGCTTGGTCCTATGAAGATATGCCTGGTTTGGATACAAATATTGTAGTACACAAGATACCGTTGGAAGAAGGTTGTAAGCCGGTCAAGCGGGAAGGCGAGGAGGGCCCACCCGGATGTCCGGATGAAGGTCAAGATAGAACTCGAGAAGCAATGGGATGCCGGCTTTCTAGAAGTAGTTAGGTATCCACAATGGGTATCTAACATTGTTGTGGTGCCCTAAGAAAGAGGGGAAGATTAGAGTGTGCGTGGATTTTCGAATTTGAATAAAGCTAGTCCCAAGGATGATTTTCTCGCTACCACACATAGATGTTTTAGTGGACAACGCCGCCTCGAGTTCCACATATTCCTTTATGGATGGTTTTTCAGGATACAAACAGATAAAAATGGCTCCTGGAGGATAAAGCAAAAACAACTTTTGTCACACCTTGGGGACGTTCGCTACAAGGTCATGCCATTTGGATTGAAGAATGCAGGAGCAACCTATCAAAGAGCAATGGTGACTTTGTTCCATGACATAATGCACAAGGAAATTGAGGTGTATGTAGACGACATGATTGCCAAGTCTAAAAAGGGAGAGGATCATGTTGAAGTTTTGAGGAAGTTGTTTGAGAGGTTGAGGAAGTATGAATTAAGGCTCAATCCCGCAAAATGTTCATTCGGAGTTAAATCGGGCAAGCATGTTAGGATTTGTGGTAAGTGATAGAGGTATAGAGGTGGATCCAGATAAAGTAAGAGCCATCCAAGCTATGTCATCCCCTAAGACGGAGAAAGAAGTAAGAGGATTCTTGGGAAGGTTAAACTACATTGCTTGGTTCATAGCTCAGCTAACAACGACGTGTGAACCTATATTCCGACTACTAAGGAAAAAGAATCCTGGAACCTGGAATGAGGAGTGTGAGGAGGCATTCAATAAAATCAAGCATTATTTACAAAATCCACCTTTACTGTTCCTCCGTGTCGGAAAACCTCTAGTATTATATCTCACAAGAATCAAGGAAAACCATGGGATGTGTATTGGGACAAAGATGATGAAACCGGAAGGAAGGAAAGAGCCATTTATTACTTAAGTAAGAAATTCACCGAATGTGAGTCTAGATACACGGAGATAGAAAGGCTTTGTTGTGCGTTGGTGTGGGCGGCAAAGAGGTTGCGACATTATATGTTATACTATACCACTTGGTTAATTTCAAAGGTGGATCCTCCGAGGTATATTTGTAACAAGCCCTTTCTCTCAAGTCGAATTGCAAGGTGGCAAGTTCTATTAGCGAGAATATGACATAGTATACATGACAAGGAAAGCCGTAAAAGGGAGTGCAATTGCAGACCATCTGGCTGATAATGTTGTTGAAGATTATGAACCTTTGGATTTTGATTTCCCCGATGAAGATATATTATCAATAGAAAGAGAAGAAGAGAAGATGATTGGTGGACCATGCTTTTTGATGGTGCGGTGAATGTATATGGTAACGGGTCAAAGTGCGATAATAATCTCTCCCGATAAGAAACAAGATCCCGTTTCGGTTAAACTACATTTCGAGTGCACCAACAACAATACGTAGAGTATGAAGCTTGTATCCTCGGTTTGGAAGCGGCATTAGAGTTGAAGATAAAGAAGTTAGATGTATATGGAGATTCAATGTTGATTATCTGTCAGGTTAAAGGGGAATGGCAGACCAAGGAGGAAAAGTTGAGGTCGTACCAGGAATACCTATCCACGCTAGCAAAGGAATTTGAAGAAATTAGATTCACCCATCTGGGAAGGGAGGGGAACCATTTTGCGGATGCTTTGGCCACGCTAGCCGCTATGACCACCATTGATCTCAAGTGCAAGGTACAACCGGTACACATTGACATTAGAAATGACCCAGCTCACTGTTGCTTAGTTGAAGGAGAGATAGATGGACAGCCTTGGTATTATGATATCAAGAACCTTGTGCAAAATCATGAATATCCGATGGGAGCTTCCAAAATGATAAGAAAACCTTGAGAAGGTTGGCTATAGACTTCTATTTAGATGGAGAGATTTTGTACAAAAGATCATTTGATGGAACCATGCTAAGGTGTTTGAATGAGGCAGATGCTAGAAAGGCATTACGGGAAGTCCATGAGGGGATTTGCTCAACCCATGCAAGGGGGCATATGATAGCGAGGAAAATCCAAAGGGCTGGTTACTTTTGGATGACACTAGAGAAAGACTGTATCGACTATGTCAGGAAATGTCAAGTTTACAGTGAAAAGGTCAATATGCCGCCAGCTTCACTATTTAATCTGATATCTCCTTGGTCGTTTGCAATGTGGGGAATCGACGTGATCGGACCTGTTAACCCAAAAGCTAGCAATGGTCATAGATTCATCCTCGTAGCTATCGATTACTTCACAAAATGGGTAGAAGCTAATTCGTATGCCCACGTAACACAGAACGCAGTGAAGAGGTTTATAGAGAAGGACTTGATTTGTCGATATGGTCCTCCGGAAAAGATAGTGACGAGATAATGCACAGAATTTCAATGGCAAAATGATAGCGAACGTGTACTAAATGGAAAATCAAGCATTCGAATTCTTCACCATACCGACCAAAGATGAATGGCGCAATAGGCCGCGAACAAGAACATCAAGAAGATTATTCGAGAAAATGGTAGTCACATATAGAGATTGGCATGAGATGTTGTCATTCACTCTTCATGCATACCGCACTACGATCGGGACCTCGACGGGGACTACCCCATATTCTCTGGTGTACGGTATGGAAGCAGTGATGCCTTTGGAAGTAGAAATCCCGTCGTTAAGAGTGTTGATAGATTCCGAATTACAGGAGGCCGAGTGGGCCAAAGTGAGATATGAGCAACTGAACTTGATCAAGAAAAAGAGGATAGGCTACAATATGTCATCACCAACTTTACCGAAACGAATTGCTAAGGCGTATGATAAAAAGGTTAGACCTCGGTTGTTTCGAGAAGGGGATCTAGTATTGAAGAAAATATTGTCGTTGCCGGAGATGATCAAAGCAAATGGGCACCGAATTACGAGGTCCTTACGTAGTAAAGAAGGCATTCTCGGGAGGAGCGCCGAAGTTGGCTAGAATGGATGGAGAAGACCTAGCTCGACTTGTGAATTCTGACTCTGTAAAAAGATATTATGCTTGATGTAGACTCCTAAATCAATAAAGCAAAGTTTGGCCATTGACTTCTTTCTCTTTTGCATTGATCTCACAACTATCATTTTGCATTGATCTCACAACTATCATTTTGCATTAATCCCAACAGTGCATGTCTTGTTGTTATCACACCTAAAAGGTTTAGCATCGGCTGAACAAATTTCTTCTCTATACAAAAACCTAGAATCACACCCCTACACTGGGGGCAATAAGAGATATTTTCATGAAAAGTTTTTTACGTGTCTAAAATGTACGGAAGCCTATAGATTTGAAAACCAAGCTAAAGCATGACAAAGAGGCAATGACAAGTCATACATTTTGGGAAATGACTACTTGAAGAAAGTCAGAGACTTTTTCTCCAAGAATATGATAGGAGGCAACATGAGAGATGAATCCAAAGATACGACTTCAAAAGCAAGCTCATGTTAAGAGGGAGTCTCATGAACTAGAAGAAGAGGATGGGGCCTATGTTTCAAAACTAGGTACGAATGCATGCATGGCATCTAATCATAAATCATTGCATATATGTTTTTTTGGATCATTACAGGAGGAGTTCTTAATACATTCCAACAAGATTGAAGACGAAGAAAGAATCATAGTGGATTCGGAACAACAAGAAGAACAAGAAAAAGAGAGAAAATGAAAAGTTTTGAACCCCGCCATAAGGAAGAACGACATCGATATCAACTTTGGTAATAAGGAATCGCAGATGGGATTCCAAGTTGTTTGAGATCGCTGAGAAAGGATCTCATATTTCGATATCGGGTCAAAGGAGGTCGCCAAGGGACCTCGTATTTCAGCTTTTGAATAAAAGGAATCGCCGATGGGATTCCAAGTTGATGGAGATCGCCGAAGGGATCTCGTATTTCGCTCTTTGGAGGTCGCGATGGGACCTCGTATTTCGTTTGAATAAAAGGAATCGCCAGATGGGATTCCAAGTTGATGGAGATCGCTAGAAGGGATCTCGTATTTCGCTCTTTGGAGGTCGCCAGATGGGACCTCGTATTTTGTTTGAATAAAAGGAATCGCCAGATGGGATTCCAAGATTGAAGGAGATCGCCAGAAAGGATCTCGTGTTTTGCTATTTGGAGGTCGCCAGATGGGACCTCGTTTTTTCATGTTGGTTATAAAAAGGAATCGCCAGATGGGATTCCAAGTTGATTAAAGAAGATCGCCATAAGGGATCTCGTGTTTCGCTATTTGGAGGTCGCCAGATGGGACCTCGTATTACATGTTGAATAAAAGGAATCGCCAGATGGGATTCCAAGTTGATGGAGATCGCCAGAAGGGATCTCGTATTTCGCCATTTTTGAGGTCGCCAGATGGGACTTCATGTTTCATGTTTGTTAAAAGGAATCGCCAGATGGGATTCCAAGTTGATTAAAGGAGATCGCGAAGGGATCTCGTATTTCGATATTCATCCAAGGAGGTCGCCGAAGGGACCTCATTTTTCAACATTGGTTACAAGGAATCGTTAGATGGGATTCTAAGTTTTTTTTGTTAAAGGAGATCGCCAGAAGGGATCTCGTATTTCGATATTGGTCAAAGGAGGTCGCTAGAAGGGACCTCATATTTCATTTTTGTTGAAAGGGAATCGCCAGATGGGATTCCAAGTTGTGTAAAGCAACAATTATAGATTTTGGTTTAAAGAGATCGCGGCAAGGGATCTCAAGATGATAAATTTTGATCATAGTTTTTTTGGGGTTGAGGAGGATTTGGTAAAAGACAAGTTTCGGATCAATCAAGCTTCAACCAGATCGCTTTTAGGAGTTCCGTTTTGGGTTTATCTTTATAAAACTTATCGCGAAAACCCCGCTCCGTAAGCATTATAAAGAGGGGGCATCTCGTTGTAACCCATTTTTGGGTCCCCATAATATATATATATATATATAAAATATATATATAGCCAAAGAAGGTTAAGAAAAAATAACAGAGGCGAAGCACTCGAAAAATGGTCGGAAAATTGGTCAATGAGGTTAAAAATACAAAGATTGGATTTTTGACAAGATATTCTTGAAGGAGGAGAGCCCTGTTGAGAAGGAAAATTTGAAATTTGAGGAGAAAAGCCCAAATTTGGATGATTATGGACTTAATTGGATTTTTAAATGAATTTATAGGGGACTTGATTGCAAGAAAAGTTGATTTTTAAGTCAATTTGGGCTTTAATTAGAAGAAATTTAAGTTCTGGGGCCAAAATATATTTTTTAGGAATTTATTAGGTCAAATCGTGGGCTTAATTGCATAAATATTGAAGTTTAAGGGCCAATTAGGGACTTAATTGAAGGAATCCAAACCAAGGACCAAATTGAAGAAGGCGCGTAAGTATAGGGGCTGGAATTAATTGATTCAGGGGCCTAATTGAAGAAATTGGAAGTTTATTGATCAATTAAGGGCTCAATTGCATAATTCGAGGCCAAGGACCAAAGTGAAAAACGCGGCCAAATATAGGGACGGGGTTCGAATTGGCAAGGATGCAATTGAAGGGACAAAAGATAATTGAGAGCTGCTTTGCAAATTGACGCGTTTTGGCGTCTTGCAGGATTTAAATGAAACGACGCGTTTTCTCCAAAACGACGTCGTTTCATGCATTCAAAAAAAAAAAAAAGAGCAGAACGGTATCGTTTTGATCGACACTGTTCATCTTTCTTCTTCCCCCCCCGAACATGCAGCGGGGAAGAAGGAAAAGGAGCTTTTTGTTTTTTGAATTTTTTTGCCGGGCTCTCTCTCTCGTCCGGAGCCCACCGACCGAACACAATGGCCGACCACCCGCTGCGCACTCGCCGGAAAACCGGGGAGGGGCCGAACCTTGGCATGCGCCCAATGGCCGACCCACGCCCCCATGGGAGCCGTAAAAAGCCACTCACTTGGCTCTATAAATAACACCAACACAAAGAAGCAACAAAGGAGGAGGAAACGGGAGAGAAGAAAACGAAAAAAGAGGAGAAAAAGAGGAAGAACCGAAAGAAGAGAGAAACCGAGAGGAGAGAAAAACATAAAAAGAAAAAACGCAGAGGAAAGAAAAACAGACCGAGAGAAGAGAGGGAAAGAAAAAAAGACTGAAACATAGGAAGAGGAAGGGAAAGGCCGGAAACGGGTAGAAAACTGGAAACAGCAACATCACCGGACGTTCAGAACAGCCTCAGCGCCGCCTGGAGTCGCCGTCCGTAAGCTACGACACCGCCACCAGCCTCCGCCGCAAAGAAGACCGCCAGCGACACACAGCCTCCTCCGCGCCAGGTAATTCTTCTTCCTCCCTTCATTACTGCATTTTGTTTTATGCCCTGCATGCAGAACGAATAACGTTCTGCATGCAGGAGGCTGGGGGAAAATAATTCCCCCGCCAGCGTAGCTGCTGGGCCAGGTTGGTCCTGGCCCAACCCAATCTTCTGGGCCGGGGTCGGCCCAAAACCTTTTGGGCTGAGTCCGACCAGCTTGGTCGGGCTACAGGACCCAAACCCATTTAATATTATATATTATATATATTATATTTTGTATTATTTATATATATATATATATGAAAACATTTAAGAAAATTCTGCAAAAATTATTTTTAAAAAAAATATATGTGTATTTTCTGTAATTTTATTATTGTATTTTGACCAATATCGGTTTGTATTTTTATACTGTAAAGATACAAATCCGGTATGAAAATACCCGGTTTTCATCAAAACGTCAAAGATTTTCAAAATAAAAAATGTCTTTTGCTTTCAAAAATTTCCTGAATATCTTTAAAAATATTGTTGATTTTTCTGCATATTTTTATCAAAGTGGATTAATATTTGGTTGTATTTTTATACCGTAAGGATACCAACCCAAGATTAAAGTACCCGATTTGCGTCAAAACATCAAAAAAAAAAGTATACATAATTAAAAAATGTTTTGTTTTAAAATACAGCCTAGTCTCTCCAATATATATATATATAAATATTATAATATCATATTTTCACACAACAAAAGAAATTTCAAAACGATATATGTATTAGCATGCATTTTGGCTTTAATAACCAGTTTATTCAAGCCATGAGAACTAGGCCAATATTTCAAAAATTCTAAAAAAATCTTTTTGTCTTATTTTAGTATATGGATTACGAATTTAAACATAAAACGTATTCCTGATATTAAAAATATGGGTTTTTTGCATAGAAATTAGAACGGTTAGGTTTTTACCCGATAAGATAAGGACCTCCTTATTGAGGAGGACTTTTCTTGAACCATAGACGGACCAACATACATAGACATTAGAACGGTTAGGTTTTACCCGATAAGATAAGGACCTCCTTATTAAGGAGGACTTTTCTTGAACCATAGACGGACCAACAACTAGGAAACACAACGAGACCTTGAATTTTATCGACAAATAAACAATGCAACTTTACCGTAGGTAGGGCGTATTTGGGGTGCTAATACCTTCCCTTTACGCAACCAGTCCCCGTGCCCGATCTCGAGACCGGTTAGGGTTCCTAGTGACCAAAATACTAGGTGGCGACTCCCACACCATTTTCCACCAAAAAAAAAAAAGAGACAAAGAATTCCTTGTCTCCCCATATTTATTAGATATATATCCCCCCATTACACCTTTGAGGGTGGACGATCGCCGCGACGTCGCGCACCCCCGACAGTTAACATCGGTCCCTAAAAATAGAAGACGCGTTAAAAATGACATCAGTCCCTAAAAAATAGGAGACTTGTCTAAAATATGACGTTTTAACCCTAAAAGGAGAATTACTGTCTGGGTTACCAAAAGAAATAATGGACATAATCCATTTTGGTATTTACATTTTTTGACATCGGTCCTTTTAAAAAAAAGAGACGTGTCGACTTTGATTTTTGTATTTTTTACAACATGCAAGAAAATTTACAAGCATTTATATATAAAAAATATCAAAAATACCAAGAGAAACCCCAAAAAATTACCCGAGTGCCACCGTATAGGCAAAATAATGAAATACCCTTGAATTTCTCCAAAATTTATGAAAATGCCACTGGCGGCGCTTGTGGCCCACGCGCGGCTACTGTTGGAGGCGGCGAAATTTTTCCGGCGAGATTTCTGGCCAAAAAATGGTGGATTCCGGTAGATCCGAGGGTGAGGATTCGATGGTGGTGGTCTCGACGGCCGTCGATGGCCGACGAGGAGAATCATCGGTTTGAAGCTTCGGTGGCAGTGACGATCGCGCCCTTTTCTGGCCAAATGGGGCGGAGAAAACGCTGAAACCGGCCGGAGTTTTGCTTTATATGAGGATAATGACCTTTCTGTGGTGGTTTGGAAGCTTTAGATGGCCGGAGATGGGAGATCGGAAGAGAGAGAGGGAGTCGCCGGCGAGAGGAGAGAGATGCTCTAGGTTATGCTACGGTGAGAACGCAAGCACGGTACACCGGTGCAGCGGAGGCCTGTGATCTGTTGGATCTCTGTCGTGCGGCTGTGAATGGCCCGATCTCGAGAGTTGATCGGACGGTCCGGATGAACGGAGGTTTGATCGGGTGTGACGCGGTGCACCGAAACCTCGGTATACCGGGTGACGTGGCGCCACTGGATCTAAGCTTAGATTATTTCAAGGGCTGAGATGTGTCTGGGTTTTAATCTGGTGTGGTAAGCCCTATTGTATTTTATTTAATCAACGGTTCGCATCTAAACACTATTAGATCTAACGGTTAGGATATATTTGGTATTTTTCATATTGTTTTTTTTTTAAATCAATATCCTACTCGTGAAGAAATAGTAAAAAAAACCTGAATAGTAAAATCAACTCTCTTCTTTCCTTTCTTTTTTCTCTTTTTTTTCCCTCTCCTTTTCTTCTCCCCCTTTTCTTTTCTCGCGAACTATCACGGGCTATTTATAGCGAATGACAGGGTACAAGCAAATCTTAAATTTCTACAAATCTTATTTTTTAATCACCGTTTGCTTTCGGCGCAACTGCCCGTTTGACAAATTTTTTATTTTATTTTTTATTATGTATAATAATATATATTTATATAGGTAAAATTAAAAAACTCAAATCAGTATTAGAAAAACCTCGTTTCAACCGCTAAAAATTAATTTTAATAACCGAAAATAATAGTTTTGACCCAAAATGACCTAAAACTCATTTTTTTACCCCGGTCGACATGGTTGGACCCGTATTGACTCGGTGGACTCGGTTTTGACCGAAAATGACGGTTTTAACCCGAAAACGGCCTGAAACTCATTTTTTACCCTGGTCGACATGGTTTGACCCGTATCGACTCGGTGGACTCGGTTTTGACCGAAAATGATGGTTTTGACCCGAAACGGCTTGAAACTCATTTTTTACCCTGATCGACATGTTTTGACCCGTATTGACTCGGTCGACTCGGTTTTGACCTGAAAACTCATTTTTTACTTGGCCGACATGGTTTGACCTGTATTGACCCGGTGGAATTGGTTCTTATGGAAAGATGCGGTTGACTCGAGAAAAATATATTTTTGAATTTTCCTTTTTCTTAATTTTTTTGGATTTTTATAAATAATAATAGAAATAAAATAACATTTGAGAAAATCTTGGTGAATCCAAAATTGGGTTACAACAACACTAATGAGAATTTTATTAGTGTCGGCATTCCCTTATAAGTAATGGGGGGATGAGAGCATTTGATGACTTCCGAAATAGAGAATTTAAATGTCTTGGATGGAGATTGTATAGAATTATGATAGCACATAACCTTGTATATTTGTGTATATATGCGTGTATTATTCAATCTTTCTTCGTCTACAATATTATTGTCTTATTGTAATTATCTTCCTAATATATTATGTTGATGCAGGTCTTTCCTATCCGCGATAGGAGTAGTATCTTAGATGTTGTATTTTCTTTTATGTTATTTGGATTCAATGGGTGCTGATGTATTTTGTATCCAAGAACTTTAGAACTTGAATTGTAATGACATCTTGTAACCTAAGTACTAGAATGTGAACTTTATCATGGTATGCATGTGATCTTATATGTGTTGTTTTTGCTACTTAGATATTGACCAATGTATGATGTTAAGATGGGGTTATTGAATATCACTAATGTATTTTGAGAATATGATGGTATGGAAATCTTGAATGGTTGGGGAATGTTTTGAAATTATGAGTATGGCTGATATACAGGTTATTGTCGATAATTTGGGATCTTGAATGGTTGAGGAATGTTTTGAAATTATAAGTATGGTTGATATACGAAGTTATTGTCGATAATTTGGGATCTCTCGGTATAGAGGAGACTTTACTGAAATTTTGATAAAAATTTTGGTGACCTTGATATGACAAACAAGAAAAGGTTTTTCCCTTCTTATGATAAATATGTTGGACCTGGTATTTGGGTTGTTACACTATGATAACCTAATAGAAAGTAAATTAAAACAAATTATGAAGCCTAATTTCCATTCAACCTAGTGTTGAAATATGAAATTGAAAAAAAATGATAAAGAACACAAAAAAATGACTCAAGTTAACTTAGGTTAACTCACCAAACCCATCACCTGAGTCATATGAGACGGGGATAACCTCATAGAAAGCAAATTAAAACAAATCACGAAGCCTAATTCCTAATCAACTCAATGTTAAATGATGAAATTAAGAAAAAAAATCAATCAGGAGAAGACAAAAAAAATCAAGTCAACTAAGTTAACCCGTTAAACTTTGAGGTTAGCATTTTTAATTTTGATTTTTCATCGTCTTGGTTTCCTCATGAGTAACTTCAAGAATATCTCAAGCTTCCTTGGCTATCTCACACATGGAGGTTCTTTTAAATTCATCAAGAGACTATGAATATAGCATTCAAGCCTTTATTATTCTAATTGTAATGAGTGGATTCATCTCTGGTCCAGTCGCTGAAAAGAGTTTTAGGCTTAATCCATTCATGCTTAACTAAGTGTAAAACTTTCTTGTCTAGAGATTTGAGGAAAGCTTTCATCCTCACATTCCAATAGGTATAGTTATCATCGTTGAATTGCAATGGTGAAGTCAATGTTGACATGTTCAATAAGAAAAATAAATCTCACTCTAGAATGAGTGAACATGCTTTGATACTACTTGACAGTCCTATTTCTGTTCTTTATAAGTTAAGAAGCAATTTGCTAACACTTTGCAAATCTAATTAATAACCAAATAAATATAAGTGCGGAAAACTTAAAGGAACATGTTATTTGGTTATAAAGGGAAAAACTTTTGAAGAACTTAAAAAAAAAAAACACCTCTAGGATAGCCAAACCCAAGATAGATTATTGTCACTAGTTTAGAAGATTACAAGAGGAGTATTTTTTGCTACAAATTATTTGTATATATACTACCTTAATTTTCAAGAAAAACACTTTGTTTTATCTTCTACTATATTAGCTTGCCAGAACACAGGAACTCCTCCTCCTAGGAGTCTGTAGGCTCTCCAACTCTTCATAGAACAATTATCCTTTGTTAAAGAACCATCTCAACCCAATAGCTTAAGCTATTAGGTGAGGTTCTAAGATATGATTTATATTATTCTCTAACACACCCTCTGAAGTGAAAGCCCTTTGGGCTTGGAACTTGCACAGACCCATATTACCTTGTGCTTAATTTTTATCAAATAAATGAGGATGGTGAGATTCGAACTCGTGACTGTTTGGTCATTAAGGCTCTGATACCATGTTAAAGAACCATTTCAACCCAATAGCTTAAGCTGTTAGGTGAGGTCCCATGATATGATTTGTATTATTCTCTAACACACCCTCTTAAATGAAAGTCCTTTGGGCTTGAAACTTGCACAGGCTCACATTACCTTGTGCTTAATTTTTATCAAATAAATAGGGATGATGAGATTCGAACTTGTGACCGCTTGGTCATCAAAGCTCCGATACCATGTCAAAGAACCATCTCAACCCAATAGTTTAAGCTGTTAGGTGAGGTTCTAGGATATGATTTATATTATTCTCTAACATCCTTGAGCATTTCTTTACACTCCACTCGTGTGTCAAGAGTATATGTCGTGAAACTCTGTGTAACTCCTTAGTTAGTTGAAAACTCTTACTCCACTACAAGGGTTACTCTTCTTAGGTTAAAAGCAACATTTTGATTACTATCTCGAGTAAAAAAAAAAGATGCAGACAATAAAATTAGTGAAGATAGAGAAGACTTACACCCTGTCTTTTTTATATATATAAAACACAAATCCACTCTATAAATGTCCACAAATTGATTTATTTCATATCTGATTTTGTTCCTTCAATCAAATATATTTATATAACCTTAGACTTATCATCAGAACTGAAAGTTTTAAATCCAATAATCAAAAACAAATTGTGATATTTCTATTTACATTTTTCTTTTCATAATCGACACTCTCGAACTTAACTACCTTCCTATTTACTTAATAAAAACAAATAAATCAAGCAAAATATAAATGTATGAAAGAGAATTATAACCGTACAATCAAATCAGTTTCTTTATAAACTCTTTATTTGGCCAAATGATCCGCCACGTGGTTACTTTCTCTATAAATATATGTAAAACTCATGTGAGAAAGCCTAAGACAGGCATTACAGAAGTCATTAAAATCACATTATAGTCACAACAGTCTCATGAAAATCACATTATAATCGCAACGGTCTCATGGCATTGCTTCCTCTTATCCAAGCAATTGCATTATATGAATCAGACTCCACAATATAACCTTTAAAGGATGCACAACAATAATCAATATTTAAAATGAGAGTTTTTTGAATTGTCATAACCTCAGCTCCATTGGATTCCCTATAGATTTGGGAATAGAAAAGTTACAAAGAAATTTTCCTTTGTGATCCCTTAGAACACCCCTAATCCCTAAGGGCTTAGGCTTGCTATTTGCAGAGGCATCTACGTAAATCGTAAGTCAGTATTTAATAATCTGCCTATCTATTATCTCTCTTTGTTTCCAATACCATCGACTATAGCAGATAAGATTGAGAAGCAGAACTCTAACACTGGATCATGGAAGGATATTGTCTCAAATATCCATAATCAAAAAGTTGCTTTAAATTTATCTTTCAAAAAGGTTAATGCAAGGGAAAGTACATTGTGCAGGATTGTTAGTGGTTGTGCCAAGGACGTGAGACTTTGGAATATTGCAAACCAAGAAATTTGTGTGTTAGTTGGTAATGGTTGCGATACCAGCTTCATCTCGAATGATAGGGCTTGGCAATTATTGTCCTCGATCCTGTACAGTTTCCAAGATTATATATATGACCTTTCGGAAGACAAAACCTCTTCAATTGCTAATATGGGTGTGTGGGATCGATGACTTGTCTTGGATTTGGAATTTCTATGTCTGGTATGGTGTCCAAATTAACGTTGTCCAGCAAGGTTATGGACAAATTGAGTTAGAAGTCAATCTCTAATGGGATGTATACATGTTAAATCTATGTGTAGGCTTCTTTCATTTCCTAGTCAGCCTAGAACAAGCATTTCCTTCAATGGTGTAAGAAAAGGACTCGCTAAATCTAAAGTTGAACTTTTTTTTTTTGGATGGCTATTGTCATCACCCAATTTTGGGTGATTCCCCAAAATTCATTTTTTTTCCAAAAAAATAATAAAATAAAATAAAATAAAGGCTGGCAATGCGGAGAAAGCTGACCGAGAAAGGCTGCAAAAATAGGCGAAAATCAAGCTGCAATTTTCGGAGGAATTTCAGGGCCTAATTGTACACTGTTATGCCCAAAAATAGAAAAGTGCAAATTCAAAGGTCAAATTAAATGAGTACTGGACGAATTTGCATAAAAATTAAGTCTAATGACATAATTAAATTTTTAATGGGCCAATTTGATTTAATCATGGGCCAAATTGAATTTTAATTATGTTTAAGAATTAATTTAGGTCCAATTGAAGGAGTTAATTAAGTGCAATGACTTAATTATACTTTAAGCGGGTCAAAATTAATTTGAGGGCTTAATTGGTGAAAATTAAGTTTGGGAGCTTAATTTGGACTTAATTGAAAAGATCGGAATTTTAAGAGACCCAATTTAATTTTTACCAAGTGAATCAATTGAAATCAAGGGCCAAACACAAAACTTGAGGGACCAATTTTGAAGCCCGAAAAAACTATTTTTGCCTATAAATAGCCTTCATTTTCAGCTAAGCAGGGGGACATTTTTGACAACAAAAAAAAACAAGAAAGCCTAACCCTAAAAAATTTTTATCCTTCTTCTCCAAGAGCAGCCGCCCCCCCTGTTCTTTGTTGGATTTTCGGTTTTGTTTTATCTTCAGCCGGCCACGGCAGATTTTTCCTCCCTTCACTGCCTCCACACCTCACCCTCTCACTCTCAGCCAACAAGCCGTTGCCCTCTGCCAAACAGACGAAAACCAAGCTCTCTCTCGCGCTTCCTTGGCCGAGAGCCAGCTCCTTCCCTCATCTTCCCTTCCCCAGCGTCTTCAACCTTCAACGAACGGAGCCCACCACAGGAGCAGCCGATCTCCTTCTCCCTTTAGAACCAAGGCCGCACACAGCCCCCCGTGGTTTCCATTTGCCTTCAACCTCTCTGCTGCTCTCCCTCTCAGCCGGTTCCACAACTCCCCTCTCCATTTGCCTTCAACCAGCCGAACACGGCTACACCAAACCGAGACCCAGCTCCTCTATATCAATGGATCCTCTTCTCCTTCGATCTCTTCGTCGCCTCCTTCTTCGGCTGAGCAACACCGTCTCCAGCCTACCCCTTGGTAGTGGCCGCGGCAGCAGCAACCCACAGCCGGGTCTCTCTCAACCGACCCAGCAGTTGCTCCCGCTCCAGTTTTCCCAGACCGTCTCCTTCGCTATTTCTTCCAGCGGCGGCGGCAGCAGCCAGCCACCTCGTCGCCACCTTCAACCAAAGATCGCCGACCGGACAACCGCTCCTCTCTCTCCACCGCGGCTCCAACAACTACGAGACGACGGCCGCGCGCCGATCATCACGGAGCAAACCATAACTTAAAAAAAGGGATTAAGAACAGATCCAAAACAAGAAAAAAAAGATTAAAACCCACTGATTTTTGTTGTGATTGTGTGTTTTTGCTTCCCTGCGAGTGATGGTGGGTGTCACCACCGACGAGAGAAGAGGAGGAGGTACTCGATCCACTGGTTTTGGTCTCCCTCTGCAGCGGCGCGTGAGCCCACGCGCCGCCAGTGACGGGGGCGCGTTGGAACACGCGCCGCTAGCTGTTCCTGCCTCCAATTCCTGTGCAGAAGGGTTCCCTTGCAATTTCTGGAGTTTTGAGGATTGTTTTGTAAAATTTGGATTATTTGATGTAATTTTTATTTATTTTTGAATATTATAATTTGTATTGTGGATGTAAAAAAAAGAGAAAAACAAAAACAAAACAAAAATAAAAATAAGAAATGCATGTTTGTATTTATTTCAGGGATCTTTTTACAATGAGACGGCAAAAGAATAAAGAAGGATTTAATATTTTGATTGGATCATGGTGTTGAAGTACAAACTTGTATGGAAGTTGTATTTCTAAAATCCAATGAAAAGACAAAATTTTTAAAACTTCTTTAACACATCACGATCCACGGCGGCTTACCTCAGGTAGGGTGCGTTAGGGTGCTAATACCTTCCCTAACCACAATCAGTCCCTTACTCGTGAATCTCTGACAAGACCAGTCAACTTGGGTTTCCTAGTAACCCTCAATTAAATACTAGGTGGCGACTCCAACAAAATCAATTCCAATTAACAGACAGAAAAACTGCCATCGCAAGGATGGGACGCCGCGCGGGTGTTTTCCGACGTGCGACAGAATGGCGACTCCACTGGGGAGGTACTGTTTCTAACAATATTGGACTAAGCTTTGTGCATTTGATGTGTTTACTTCTTTGCATTTTTGTCTTGTTTTACCCATGCATTTTTTAGAATTGCTTCATGCATCACTTGTATTTATTTTTGAAAGCACACACAAACCTCTAAGTTAGGTGGGGAGTAGCGGTCGCCCCGTGACTTTCGGTCGGGGTTCGATTTGTGAAACATCCAACTATGAGTCGAGTGTTTACTCGGTAATGGCGGTCACACCGTGCCCCAACTATTCCTTGTAAACCCCTATACTGCCTTCACGAGAGGTGGTCACCTGGGCGGCTCATGGACCCTTTTGAGACCGGGTAGAAAACCCACCCATGTTCACATAATGAATAGAACACGTCCGAGGTTGTATGTGCTATCATTTATTTGCATCGGGGTGAACCTTTCTTGAAGCATCTTGAATTCAAGACTTGTGGGTGACAGAATGATCGTCACTCCGAAAATTTTCATTGTAGAGTTTGGGCAAGAATCAAGATTCTTGTTTCATCATACAAAAGTGACGATCATATGTCACCCCTCGAAGGGCAAGTTCATCATATAGATTGCATGTTCATATATTTTTCCATGCATGCACCAGAATAAAAGGTGGGTCCCCTATGAGTCTGCAACACCCAATTTTGAGCGAAAAACATGGGAGATAAAAAACGTGCTCGTCGCAACAACTCATTTTCAAAAAGAGTTGGAGTCTCCGAACAAAAGCTTGACTCGCCTCTAGCTTACTCGAGCAAAAACTGATTCCTTCCAACCGACCTATCATCTTTGTTCAAACCCCAACAACAACTCAACCCAAAGAAACGGGGGGCAAACATGATCAAAAGCCTCAACACAATCCGAAGGGGAATTGCACCGCGAAATGGAGCCGTTCTTGTTCGCTAAAAAAAAAGCTACTCTGCTTGATCATGCCTGCAAAAATTTCTTGATTTTTTTCAACCTATCCCAGTTTTTGTCGGTAATTTGGCTCAAAATACCACAAGACTTTCTCTGTCAAATGAGCCTTTCTTGTTAATAAAATCATGTGTTTTTTTTGTGTTCATGCAAATGACATACTGAGCACATCTTTGTACTTGCAAAACCATTGCACCAAGAATTCATTGGTGTTTTCCCTTTTTCCCAAAACAACAAGCATGACCCCATGTTTTCACAAGGATTTTTGGAAAATCAAAGTTTACTACAAAAACAGAAATCATGTTGATGTTTGTTCAAACAAACAAGTTCGAAAATTCGGGTGATTCCTTAGAGAGGTAACCATACACCTAGAAAACCCAAAAAAAAAAAACACAATGAAGTGACTCTAAAGCCGAGTTTTATTTGCATGAATAATGAGAAATCACTCGCATACTCGCATGAAAGCAAGGCTTACCGATCCTAAATGCATGCTTTTGAGATGAAGAAAGGCCATCTTTGATAATCCTTTCACAAGGTTGAAATATATCCTTTGCAGTCCCCTTTTGAGCCTAATAAATTTTTCTTGAAAAATAACCTTGGCTAGGATCACAGCCTACACTGGGGGGGCAAGTGCCAAAAAAATCTTCAATGATTGAAGGTGCCCAAATAACTCTTGGGGGCATGAAAAAGTCCTCAATGATTGAAAGTGCTCAAACAATACTGGGGGCATAAAAGAAAATTCTCAATCATCGAAGGTGCCCATACAAAGCTGGGGGGGCATAAAAAAAAGGTCCAAAGGATCCAAAATTCTGAGTATAAAAAAAAAAGTCAAGTGCAATGATGCTCGAGACCAAATGAAGAAAACAAAAAAATGAGAAAGAGCCCAAGCCCAACATTGGGGGGCACCGTGGACCATTTTACAAATCAATTCCAAGGTCCAGAAATGTATGAAAAAAAGAGTTTGGGATATAAGCACAAGTAATCCTTAGTCTTAAAGTCCCTTAAACACCTTTTGAGCCTATAGATATTATTTTCTTCATAGCCAAGAGCCCAAGCCTACATTACGTGCCTAATCAAGCCCTTTCTGATCAAAGGCAAGCAATCTAGATCGGTAGGCAGTGCTTTCTCATGCGAACCAAATCATTATTCATGCAAATAAAATGAATGCTTTAAAGACGGTTCTCAATAACCCTCAAATTAATATTTCAACCTTTTGTGACCCACTAGATGTCACTTTGTGTTTTTCACATTTTCGTCGAAAGACGGTTCTCAATAACCCTCAAATTGATATTTCAACCTTTTGTGACCAACCAAATGTCACTTCACATTTTCACCAAAATCAAAACAAAAAGTTTTCATCACATCCGAAAACCTCTCTATAGGAATCACTTGAATTTTGTCGAATGAGTTCTCGCTTTGAATCGATGTCAAAATGATTTACGTATGCGGAATAGCTTTGAAATTCCAAAAATTCTACATGAAAACAACTCCTTGTAAATAACCAAACCTTCCTTCACATAGCCTCATCCCCAAACCTGATTTGAATACTTTGGGGCATGATCAAGCTAGGGGCAATCAAAAAACATCTGGTAGAGCTGGCTCCATGATTCCCTTCCTAGGAAAAATGTCGGGCAAAATTGGCAACCCTTAAGATAAAGGGGCGGAGGACAAAGAAGTATGATGATATCAAGTCCTTTCAAGGGTCAAAATCACAAGAGATGACTCGAGTAAGCAAGAGCGAAAAGAGCCATCGAAGCTTACTATCGAGACTCAAACTTTTGAGAAAATGAGAACTCCATGAAGAAAAGAGAACTCCATGTAGAAAAGGGAACTCCATGAAGAAAAGGGACCTACATTTCTCAGGTAAGTATACATGCATATTGATCATGATGCATTACTTTCATCTTTGACAGATCAGTGTCTCACCATCACCATTTTGAGTGGGCTTTCGAGCCCTCACACCTTAGGTAGTATGCTTTCTAGCCCTACCTACCTTCCTTTAGAGTGGGCTTTCGAGCCTTCACACCTTAGGTAGTGTGTTTTCCAACCCTGCCTTCCTTTTTAGTGGGCCTTCGAGCCCTCACACCTTAGGTAGTGTGTTTTCTAACCCTGCCTCCATTTTTGAGTGGGCTTTCGAGCCCTCACATCTTAGGTAGTGTGCCTTCTAGCCCTATCTACCTTCTTTTTGAGTGGGCCTTGAGCCCTCACACCTTAGGTAGTGTGTTTTCTAACCCCGCCTCCATTTTTTAGTGGGCTTTCGAGCCCTCACATCTTAGGTAGTGTGCCTTCTAGCCCTATCTATCTTCTTTTTTAGTGGGCCTTCGAGCCCTCACACCTTAGGTAGTGTGTTTTCTAACCCTGCCTCCATTTTTGAGTGGGCTTCCGAGCCCTCACACCTTAGGTAGTATGCTTTCTAGCCCTGTCTACCTTCCTTAAGAGTGGGCCTTCGAGCCCTCACACCTTAGGTAGTGTGTTTTCTAACCCTGCCTCTATTTTTTTAGTGGGCTTTCGAGCCCTCACATCTTAGGTAGTGCGCCTTCTAGCCCTATCTACCTCCTTTTTAGTGGGCCTTCGAGCCTTCACATCTTAGGTAGTGTGTTTTCTAACCATACCTCCTTTTTAGTGGGCCTTCGAGCCTTCACATCTTAGGTAGTGTGTTTTCTAACCATACCTCCTTTTAAGTGGGCCTTCGAGCCCTCATACCTTAGGTAGTGTGTTTTATAACCCTGCCTCTTTTTTTAAGTGGGCTTTCGAGCCTTCACACCTTAGGTAGTATGTTTTCTAACCGCCCTCCATTCTGAGTGGGCTTCCAAGCCATCACATCTTAGGTAGTATGCTTTCTAGCCCTATCTATCTCCTTTTTGAGTGGGCCTTCGAGCCCTCACATCTTAGGTAGTGTGCTTTTTAGCCTTATCTACTTCCTTTTGAGTGGGCCTTCGAGCCCTCACACCTTAGGTAGTGTGTTTTCTAACCCTGCCTCCATTTTGAGTGGGCTTCCGAGCCATCACATCTTAGGTAGTATGCTTTCTAGCCCTATCTATCTCCTTTTTTAGTAGGCCTTTGAGCCCTCACATCTTAGGTAGTGTGCTTTTTAGCCTTATCTACTTCCTTTTGAGTGGGCCTTCAAGCCCTCACACCTTAGGTAGTGTGTTTTCCAACCCTGCCTCCCTTTTTGGTGCTCCTTCGAGCCACCAACCATCTTAGGTAGTGTGTTTTCTAACCCTGCCTCCTTTTTAGTGCGCCTTAGAGCCATCAACCACCTTAGGTAGTGTGTTTTCCAACCCTGCCTCCTTTTTAAGTGCGCCTTAGGGCCAACAACCATCTTAGGTAGTGTGTTTTCCAATCCTGCCTCCTTCTTTAGTGCGCCTTCGAGCGACCAACCACCTTAGGTAGTGTGTTTTCCAACCCTGCCTCTTTTTAAGTGCGCCTTAGGGCCAACAACCATCTTAGGTAGTGTGTTTTCCAACCTTGCCTTCTTTTTTAATGCGCCTTAGAGCCATCACACCTTAGGTAATGTGTTTTCTAACCCTGCCTCCCTTTTTAGTGCACCTTAGAGCCCTCAACCACCTTAGGTAGTGTGTTTTCTAACCCTGCCTCCTTTTTAGTGCGCCTTAGAGCCATCAACCCCCTTAGGTAGTGTGTTTTCCAACCCTGCCTCCTTTTTAAGTGCGCCTTAGGGCCATCAACCACCTTAGGTAGTGTGTTTTCCAACCCTGCCTCTTTTCAAGTGCGCCTTAGGGCCAACAACCATCTTAGGTAGTGTGTTTTCCAACCCTGCCTCCTTCTTTAGTGCGTCTTCGAGCGACCAACCACCTTAGGTAGTGTGTTTTCCAACCCTGCCTCTTTTTAAGTGCGCCTTAGGGCCAACAACCATCTTAGGTAGTGTGTTTTCCAACCTTGCCTCCTTTTTTAATGCGCCTTAGAGCCATCACACCTTAGGTAATGTGTTTTCTAACCCTGCCTCCCTTTTTAGTGCGCCTTAGAGCCCTCAACCACCTTAGGTAGTGTGTTTTCCAACTCTACCTCTTTTTAAGTGCGCCTTAGGGCCATCTACCACCTTAGGTAGTGTGTTTTCCAACCCTGCCTCCTTTTAGTGTGCCTTCGAGCCACCGACCACTTTAGGTAGTGTGTTTTCCAACCCTGCCTCCTTTTTAGTGCGCCTTAGAGCCCTCAACCACCTTAGGTAGTGTGTTTTCCAACCCTGCCTCCTTTAGAGTGCGCCTTGGAGCACTCACCTCTCAGGTAGTATGTTTTCTAACCCTACCTCCTTTCGAGTGCACTCTTCAGCCCTCGTTCCCCATCGAGTCCTATCATGTCATCCCTTTCAGACATTTTGTCTTTTCGCCCGGGTAGGTCCCCCATTATAATCAGACCTCTTTCAAAACACTTTTCATCTTCCATTTGGGCCGGTTGCTATGAAACCATTTTTGAGAAATCCTTGCGTTTCTCCCCACCTTCAAACTTCTTCCATTTTGGGCCGGTTGCCCATAACAATGAAACCATTTTGAGAAATCTTCGCATTTCTCACCACTTTGAAAAATCTCTGTATTTTTCACCACTTTGAAAAATCTCTGCATTTTTCACCACCTCAAAAAAAAAAAAAGTTTCTCACCGGGTAGGTCACCCATGACCGTTCGACCATTTCAAAATCTTTGAATTTTCAAAAACTCTTCCAGTTTTCACTCCAAGTGCGCTTCCTAGCCCTAAAGAGGATTCATCATTCCTCAACAAGATGAGTCAATCATATCTCATCCTTTTTTCTTCTTTACAACGCTTACTATCTAAAGTCTCTTACGAGATTTTCTACCGTAAGCATTGTAAAGAGGGGGGGCAACTGTCATCACCTAATTTTGGGTGATTCCCCAAAATTCGTTTTTTTTCCAAAAAAATAAAAAAAAAATCAAAATAAAATAAAATAAAATAAAGGTCGGCAATGCGGAGAAAGACCGAGAAAAGGCTTTGCAAAAAATAGGCGAAAATCAAGCTTGCAATTTTCGAAGGAATTTCAGGGCCTAATTGTACACTGTTATGCCCAAAAATAGAAAAGTGCAAATTCAAAGGTCAAATTAAATGAGTATTAGACGAATTTGCATAAAAATTAAGTCTAATAACATAATTAAATTTTTAATGGGCCAATTTGATTTAATCATGGGCCAAATTGAATTTTAATTATGTTTAAGAATTAATTTAGGTCCAATTGAAGGAGTTAATTAAGTGCAATGACTTAATTATACTTTAAGCGGGTCAAAATTAATTGGAGGGCTTAATTGGTGAAAATTAAGTTTGGGAGCTTAATTTGGACTTAATTGAAAAGATCGGAATTTTAAGAGACCCAATTTAATTTTTACCAAGTGAATCAATTGAAATCAAGGGCCAAACACAAAACTTGAGGGACCAATTTTGAAGCCCGAAAAAACTATTTTTGCCTATAAATAGCCTTCATTTTCAGCTAAGCACGGGGGCATTTTTTACAACAAAAAAAAAACAAGAAAACCTAATCCTAAAAAATTTTTATCCATCTTCTCCAAGAGCAGCCGCCCCCCCTGTTCTTTGTTGGATTTTCGGTTTTGTTTTATCTTCAGATCCCACGACAGATTTTTCCTCCCTTCACCGCCTCCACACCTCACCCTCTCACTCTCGGCCAACAAGCCGTTGCCCTCGCAAACAGACGAAAACCAAGCTCTCTCTCGCTTCCTTGGCCGAGAGCCGCTCTCTTCCCTCATCTTCCCTTCCCCGGCGTCTTCAACCTTCAACGAACGGAGCCCACCACAGGAGCGGCCGATCTCCTTCTCCCTTTAGAACCAAGGCCGCACACGGCCCCCGTGGTTTCCATTTGCCTTCAACCTCTCTGCTCTCCCTCTCACCGGTTCCACAACTCCCTCTCCATTTGCCTTCAACCAGCCCGAACACGGCTACACCAAACCGAGACCCGGCTCCTCTATATCAATGGATCCTCTTCTCCTTCGGTCTCTTCGTCGCCTCCTTCTTCGGGCCGAGCAGACCGTCTCCGGCCTACCCTTGGCGGTGGCCGCGGCGCAAGAACCCACGGCGGGTCTCTCTCAACCGACCCAGCGGTTGCTCCCGCTCCAGTTTTCCCCGGATCGTCTCCTTCTCTATTTCTTCCGGCGGCGGCGCGCGCCAGCCACCTCGTCGCCACCTTCAACCAGCGTCGCCGACCGGACAACCGCTCCCTCTCTCCACCGCAGCTCCAACAACTACAGACGACAGCCGCGCCAGATCTGTCACCGGAGCAAACCATAACTTAAAAAAAGGGATTAAGAACAGATCCGAAACAAGAAAAAAAAGATTAAAACCCACTACTTTTTGTTGTGATTGTGTGTTTTTGCTTCCTGTGCAGGTGATGGTGGGTGTCACCACCGACAGAGAAGAGGAGGAGGTACTCGATCCACTGGTTTTGGTCTCCCTCTGCAGCGGCGCGTGAGCCCACGCGCCGCCAGTGATGGTGGCACGTTGGAACACGCGCCGCTAGCTGTTCCTGCCTCCACCTCCTGTGCAGAAGGGTTCCCTTGCAATTTCTGGAGTTTTAAGGATTGTTTTGTAAAATTTGGATTATTTGATGTAATTTTTATTTATTTTTGAATATTATAATTTGTATTGTGGATGTAAAAAAAAAGAGAAAAACAAAAACAAAACAAAAATAGAAATAAGAAATGCATGTTTGTATTTATTTCAGGGATCTTTTTACAATGAGACGGCAAAAGAATAAAGAAGGATTTAATATTTTGATTGGATCATGGTGTAGAAGTACAAACTTGTATGGAAGTTGTATTTCTAAAATCCAATGAAAAGACAAAATTTTAAAACTTCTTTAACACATCACAGTCACGAAGCAGCTTACCTCAAGTAGGGTGCGTTAGGGGTGCTAATACCTTCCCTAACCACAATCAGTCCCTTACTCGTGAATCTCTGACAAGACCAGTCAACTTGGGTTTCCTAGTAACCCTCAATTAAATACTAGGTGGCGACTCCAACAAAATCAATTCCAATTAACAGACAGAAAAACCGTCATCGTGAGGACGAGACGCCGCGCGGGTGTTTTCCAACGTGTGACAGCTATCCTTAATAAAATCAACACCAGAGGTGTTTTGGCTAGAAGAGGTAGTATTATTGAGTCTGATGAAGCAACATGTTTTGTCTGTTTGTTGGCTGAGGAGATTGTTGATCGCCTTCTCATACGTACATCAACACCGGAGGTGTTTTGGCTTAAAATGTTAAGAAAAACTAGGTAGCGCAGTGCAGCGTATCCCATTCATTCAGCATAAAAATGTATAAGCACTGAATTGAGAATTTTAATTTGAATTAGTAATGATAAAAACGTATAGCTAGTCTCGTGCTTAACATTCGTCAAAATGCCCATCCAAAAAATCTGTCCAGCCACTTACATAAACATTAACATATCAAAATATAAAGGATATAGTTTAACTGGTTAGATTCTAGATTTGCTCTATAAAAATCACCGATTCAAGTTTTATAAATTTCAGAGTCACTAAAGGTTTACATGGTCGTTAACTTCAGGACTCGTATAATTAATCGAGATACATGCAAATTAATTCAGACACCCACGTTAATAAAAAAACATCATTTAAATTTTATCCACTACACGTGATCCTTCATTAATTATAATTATAAGAAAAAGATGATTCTCTATTACTTCTCTTGTAACAGCATATTTATTGGCACCGTGTGAATTTGAATAGTCTCAAAAACATTTATTTTTCTTTTTTCATGTTCTATAATTTTTTTAAATTTAATCCTTTTAATTCAAGGAAAAAAAAGGGAAAAAAAAAAACAAAAAAAGAAGGAAAATTGGTTGTCACATTGGGAAATAGCCGCCACACGCTGCCTATAATGAATGGCCTTGCTTAGACACTTCCAGAAACACCAAGAAAGATCATTTTTTAAGGCAAGAGGATTTTGAACGCGCCAGCATAACATGGCAGGTCCTTCACATGCTGGTGTGTTCCCATGCGCAACATTTTTTTGTCATTTTCGTAAACTTTGATCCTTAATTATATAAATATCTTTCAGTTGAGTTTTAAATTTCATCCCAGTACCTAAATCCAAGTTCTTTTCTTTTCAATTTAATCTCTAATATTGTTTTTTTATAAAAAAAACCCCAATCAATCTAGTATAAAGAAAAATGAACAAAACCCCCCACCAAGATTCCTAAATTGAGAACTCAAATTTCCAAATTAGCAAAATTCAAAAAGAAATATTTATGGAAATGACAGTTACAAAGAAAAAGCTGAAAACACCTAATAATTCCAATAAAAAGAAAGTTATTTACCGGTGATACAAAAAAAAAAGCAATAAAAATGTTAACTTTCAACTTAAAAAGTCAAACTTTAATAACCAAAGGCAGTTGGATTAAAGAAATGCAATAAATAAAAAGTTGGGTTGTGCTCTAAGCAGTTGCAGATCTAATTAATAATCACCACAAAAGTTGATAGAAACAAAAAGGAAATGCTTAGAGTGTAAGTTTTTAGAAACTTTAAACTCAAGAGAACTACAGAAAGGAGGAAATAAAAGAAGAAAAACTTGCTGAGTTTGAAGAGTTTGTATGAGTTAAGAGGGAGATAAAGCGAGGGGAAGTTGTAATCTTTTTACAATGTGAGAGATTCAAAGATTGAAGCTTTGAGCATCATCAACTGAGTTTATTCTCTGAGAGAGAGGGGTGGTGAGTCAGGTAATGGGCACACTAGAAAGCTATAATTGATCAAGATTTTGAATTTGCCCTAAATTATTTGGTGAAAAGTTTTGGTTAATTATCTAATACGTCTGTCTTCAGTTTAGACTTTAATTATATCCGACTCAAGCCTCATAAAAACCTAGCTAAGAACAAAATAAGAAAAAATAAATAAAAAGATAGTTCACTATTCAGGTTAAGATATTGTACCCATGATCTTAGTCGTGGTGATTTTTTTTAAAAAAAAAACACTACACACAGAGCTGTTGCTAGCACCTTGAATCTGTACCTGCAACGGCGCATAGTTCGAAAACTAATTTGCAGAGAACACCTACACTTATATATAGTGATGCGAGGAGCTTGAAAACATAAGCACCAAAAACTTTAGCCAGGCAAGGCCGGCATGCTTTCAACTACATTACTTACTCGTATCCAAAACCATTATACGTAATTGGAATTTATATTATACATAAAGAAGATCCGTAAGGTTATAGTATTGGCAAATTTTATTGTTGTTAGGTATAATTTGTTAAAAAATAATATAAATTATATTTTAAAATTTTACTTAATAATTTAAATTTTTAAATTAGTAGACTTCTAAATATTGGGATTTAGATAAAAAAAATAAATTATTATTTGTAACTATTATTCGATTGAGCCATGGTAGGAGAAAAATAAGATTTCAGTGGCCAATTTCTCAAATTAGGATGGATCCCTTACATTCATTAGCATTGTATTCCAATACAAATAATAACACTTGTACTCGCTGGAACACAAGGTGCGTTCCCTGATAGCCAAAAATGTCCACGTTCCCTGTGGTTTAGAAATGGGTGATCCTCTCATGAAGCTTCCACTTGTGTTCGCTTTGATTTGAAGGAGACCCAATTATGATTGGACGAAAAGTATCCGTTTCTGTGATCATTCATCTGTCTTTTGTCCCCCTCGATGCATCCTCATCAAGTCATTTTCTCTGCTCATACCAGACATGCAATAATTTAAACAGCAAGACCATTTGCCCCACATCATGAATATGTTCTAGCGAAAATCTTAAAAAATGATTTGAAAGTTGAATTTAGAGGGACGTTTCACTGGATGATCTTATCTGTCTTGATATCCTCCTTACCATTTTTAAACTCGAAGCAGTGTTTGGAGCGTGGTATCGTATATATATATTTTTAAATTAAAAACAATTATTTAAAATTAATTATTTTTATGTTTTTAAACTATTTTGATATTCTAATGTTGAAAAAAATTTTAAAAAATATTATTTTAATATACTTTCAAATAAAAAATATTTTAAATAATAAATATTACTTTACTATGATGTGAACTTCAGCTTAATCCCTTGCAGGTTGCAACTCTCCAAGTACTGTTCATGGTCCAATAAAGTGATACTCTTTCCGTTGCAATACTCGATTTGATTTTTTAAATTATTTTTATATTTAATTAGTGTAATAAATTTAGAAACTTAATCACAGGAGAAAACTATTGCCTAACAAATACAAATTACAAACCCCCCGGTTTGTTCCCACCCGCTATCAACGTGTAATATTGAGATAACCAAAGTAAAACCCACCTGATCCTCTCCACGTGTCGTCCATGTATTGGATCCCACGTTATTACCTTATCTTAGTAGGATCCAACCAAGAATTGCTACACCTTCTTTCTTTAGGGTTTTGCCAGGCCAGCGAAGCTACTATCTTTACCCAATTAACAGGAAGACAACGTTTTTTTTTTAAAAAAAATTAATCTTAGCTTGCCCTTAATTCCTCTTCATCTATATATACCTCTAGATTCTCTGCTCAAAGGTTATTCCTTCTCTTGTATTACTTATTTTCTCTCTCTTTCTCTCCTTTCTCTATCTCTAGACATGGGTGATTTTGAGAAGCAGGTAAAGGAGAGAGCCAAGGAGCTCAAGGTTTTGTTCACGAAAGGAGTCAAGATTGTGGAAAATTCATGCAAGAAAGGATGGAAGAAGGTCACGAACCTGAAGAAACGCTGATTAATTTTGTTATTGATACCAAACAAGATTAGTCAAGATTGTTGTAAGTGGTTGTTCTTGTCATGTTTAGAACATTATAGGGCTTGCTTTTTCTTAATCTTTTCGTTTTTGAGCTGGTCCTAATGGTGTTCTAAAGAGATTTGTTGATTTATTTAGTCTTGGATTTATTGATGTCAATTCCTTTACTCTACTGCTGCCTTGTCTGTGTTCTTCTCTTCAACCAAAATCTTAGTGTTCGTAGCTCTCCCTGTACTTAAGAGCATCAAAGCAGCTTTCTGTCTTCAATTAGATAACATATTATGTAATTAATTTGTTGAAAAACTGCCCAAGGAGAAGGATGGCAACATGGGAATGTAGCATTGGAGGTTCATTTCATGGTTAATGTTGGGTCTTATAATGAGGAAATCCCTGGATTTTTTACTGTGTGAATGAAGCTGAGGATTCATGGCAGAGAAGGAAATTGTTTGAGATTTATGAGTTCATAATAAAAGTTAAGCTTCATGTATAATTATCTCCTAGCCTACCTGTCTAAGCACTTGGCCACCACCTGTCAATTTCATGCATAGGATCCCATTATATGCTAATCTAAGGTCACACTTTTGCTATTCTTTTTCCTTCTTTTTTTTCAGTCTGATTTTTTAAATATTTTTCAAACTGTTTTTATATAAAATAGTATTTTTTTTAAGATTTTTTTGTAGTTTTTATATGCGGATGTTGTTAAAACTAACAAAAACAAATTTTAAAAAATTATTTTAAAATATTTTTATAAAAGCACACATTGTATTACCAAAAAACATGAAATCTAATATGGTAATGTTAATTCCCTGCCCCTGCATGTATGCAAGTGTGAAGAACCAATTGCCAATGAATGGACTTGGCATAAGTTGGTCTTAGCCTCTTAGGACACACTCTATATAGAATGAACGAACTAAACTAAAAAGTTTATTAAACTCAGTTGTTTTTTTCTCATATTCCTAATTAACATTTAACACTCACACAACTTTCTAGTAAGAAACCCAACTCTTATTAGCAAGATTCCATTTCATTGCAATTATTCCCGGTTCCTAACTTCCAGCATATGATTCTTAATTGATTGTACACTTACATGTGAATTGAGAAATACAAGTGGTAAAACTCAAATAAAAGATGTTCTCTCTGTTAGAAAATAAAATAAATCATATGTTAATTTAAACTTCACCTAACAGTTTAAGTTTTAAGGTTGAATTGATTTTTTGACATGATATTAGAGCACCATTCTCGTTTATTTGATAAAAAAAATAAGTACAAGGTAATGTGTATTTGTGTAAGTTTCAAGTCCAAAGGGCTTTCACTTAAGAGGATATGTTAGGGAATAATATAAATTATATCTTAGAACCTTACCTAACAACTTAAGTTAGTGGGTTAAAATGATTTTTTGACATGATATCAGAGTTTTGATGACCAAGCGGTCATGAGTTTGAATCTTATTATTTTTATTTATTTGATAAAAAATTAAGCACAAGATAATGTGAGTTTGTGTAAGATTCAAACCTAAAATGTTTAAATTTACTTGAGAGGGTGTGTTAGAAAATAATATAAATCATATCTTAAAACCTCACCTAACAACTTAAATTTTTAAATTAAATTGATTCTTTAATACTCTCCTCCCCGGGTGCTACTTTGATCACTAACCTTTTTGAAAAGAAAGGCAAAAGAAAAAAAGAAAGCAAAGTATAGTCACTAACTTTTTAAAAAAGAAAGGCAAAATGAAGAAGAAAAGAAAGTACAAAAAAACCACCTGATTTAGTTTTTGGATTAATCACTTTAATATAGTAATTTGTTTTATTATTTATAATAAGTTTTGATTAAGAAAAAATAGAGTTTATTAGATGACTCAAATTAAGCGCGATCATAAATTTATAATTAAAGTATACTCAAATTGATTTGTAATTACAATCATTAAAATTAAATTCATTAATTTTCCATAAAATCTCATATACATAACAAGAAGAAGGGAGGAAGATCTTGTTTTTTTTAGTCCAAAAGAGGAATTCATTTCTTTCAATCGCATGATAATTTATTTTCTCATCAATCTGTTCATACTATCGTTTTTATTTTTTTTTACTTTTCTATTTATTAAAATAGAAAAAACTAAATAAATTAAAAATAACATGAAAAGGACAAAAAAATAATTAAGTTATAAAAGAATTAAGAATACAGGGATTAAATTTATAGTGTTTTTTCAAACTATAAAACTAATTAATAAGTTTTATTAAACCTCAGGGACTAAATTTAATTAACTCCAAAATATTCCCACGCAGACATTACATCTCGCCAGACAGTCGGCAACTTCTTAGGTAACAGTAGAAATTTGGTTAAAGATGTGTTTTAAAATATATTTTATTTAAAAATATATTAAAATAATATTTTTATTTTTATTTTTTAAAATTTATTTTTAATATTAGTGATTTACCAAAAATGCCTTTAATACAGTAAACACCCAATCCATCCCTCCCCACGTTATCTAAGCCTCAAAAACCCAAAATCCGAATCTACCAGACCCCACACACAACCCTTCAATCAATCAAAATATAAATTATCTTAAAAACTAAGCTACACATCCATCATCCAATAAAATTTCTTCCTCGCCATAAGAACCTCTTCTCTCCTCTCCATCAAACACCTCCTTGTATCCTCTTTCCTCTCATTTTCCCTCACTTTCCTTCATCTTCTCTCCATCCAAACAGCCTGTGAAACCAAAAATTCTCTCTAAAATCACTGCAAAATCTCGCAAATGAAGATGCTGTCAATGGAGGATTCACGCTCGCATGCAAATCTTCTTTTTTCAATGGCCCGCACCGTTTCGATTTCAATTGCTGTACGGACTCGACGGTCTCAAACGGTTTCTTTTCCTATACGTTTCACGCTCCCTCAACAACGAATATGTACAGTTAGTGGTTACTAAAACGGTATAGTTTTCTGCCGTCATTTGCTTGTTTTTCTTTTCCAGTTCTTTCTTTCTATTTTGTCTTTTCTGTGATTTGAGGGTTTGAATTGAAGATTTGTTAGGGCTATTGTGCGAACTTGGCTAATTCTAGTGTCGATTTGGTAAAATCTCGATTCATTGAAATTTAGGGTTTCAAAAGGTTCTGTGTAAATTTGAAGTTTTTCTGGGGGTATTTCGGTCATTTAAACCTCTCTATGCGTTAAGGGACTGAATGAAAAATAGCAAGAACTCTGAAGGTTCTTGTGGAAATTTGGGGTCTCGATAGGGGGTACTTTGGGCTTTTCGGAGTTTTCTGCTTCAAATAATTGGAGGAAGTACGTCAAGAACCGTGTGTGAGATTTGAAGCCTTGGTAAGGGTATTTTGGCCTTTCGAAGTTCGCTGATTTGAATTTTGACTTTTGGCGGGAAAATTGTGGCAATGGCTGGAAATCGTGAAGTTGGGTTCCCGAAGACAACTGCAAGTAGTTTAAGGGAACAGTTAGCAAGAACTACGCTTAGTAGAGTGAGAGCACGAGGACACCCTTATTTGGAGCTTCGCGAGGATGGCAAGCGGTTCATATTCTTTTGTACTTTGTGTCTTTCCCCGTGCTATAGTGATACCATTTTGCTTGATCACTTGAGGGGTAATCTTCATACCGAGAGGTTATCTGCTGCGAAAGCTACTCTTTTGAAACCGAACCCGTGGCCCTTTAGTGATGGGATTCATTTCTTTGATGCTTCGAGTGGGAATGAGGAACAGTTGGCAATCAAGGATGGTAAAGAGAGTAGTAGGTTCTTGAAGTTCGAAGAGAACAGTGATAATCTTGCAATTGTTAAATATGTTGAAAATCTTAAACCTGGTTGTGATACGGTTGTTGATGAGAATTTAAGTGGTAGTGATGAGGGTTCTGATCTGGTGATTCCGAGTGTGCGCCTTAAAGAAGAAGTTTCTGATTTGAAAGCAAGGCTTGTGGGATCTGGACAGATTGCTGCCAGGATGTATGAGAAGAAGGATGGTTCAAATGAGATTAGTAGAATATGGTGTGAATGGCTGGGGAAAAAGAGTTCTAATGATGAGGATAAGGTCAAGGTTTTGGATCATGACTTTGGTGTTGTAACTTTTGCTTATGATTACGAATTGGGAAAGAGTGGATTGTTTGATGATGTGAAGCTATTGCTCTCTTCTAGTGCTCCAGCACTGACAGAAAATGATGAGAGGGGTAATTGGAAAAGGAAGAGATCTGTTTCTGAGCCAGAGGATGTTAGTAGATCTTTGACTAATCAGTATGGTTTATGCGAGGAAGAATCTTCAAAGACAACTTGTGCCTCTTCTAATATGGCGCTGGATCGATATGATGATCAGCTTATGCACACCAGATTTATATCAAGCAAGACAGTAAGGCGAGAGGTAAGAAAGCAACAGCGCATAGCAGCAGAAAAAATGTGTGATATCTGTCAGCAAAAGATGCTTCCTGAGAAAGATGTAGCAACGCTTTGGAACAGGAAGACTGGAAAACTTGCTTGCAGTAGCAGAAATGTGTATGGGGTAACATTCTCTTCCTCACCTGTCATTTCTCAAAGATCATGTTTTATCTAGTACTCTAAATGCGTTGTGATACTTGTTGGGGCATATACTAATTTGTTTCTATTGATTTGGTTTGAGGTGAAACATTAAGAATTAGTTTAGTATCTTTTGAAAAAAATATTTTTTTTCTTGCAGGCATTTCATGTATTTCACACTTCTTGCCTTATACACTGGATACTCTACTGTGAGTTTGAAATTGTTCGAAATCAGACAGTCAGTACCAAAGGGGGGCGAAGATCTAGGAAAAAGAATGGAACCAAATCAAATACAACAGGAAAGGATGGTACAGTGAATGTTTTGCCAAACCCAATTGTTTCCGTGTTCTGTCCAGACTGCCAAGGCACCGGTGTGAACATTGAGGGAGATGAGTTTGAGAAGCCACTTACCCCTCTTTCAGAGGTATGGTTTCTGTCATTTGTCCATGCCATTGTGTTTTTTTTTTTTAATGTTTTTTCCTTGCACTTTGCCAGTAATAGCGAATTACAGAATTTTCTCTCCAGTTAAATAAACAATTCTATTGTCAAATGTTTGTTTAGTCTTTACGGAGTGAATTTGAAGGAAAGATTAACTGGCTTTTAACTTTAAGGTTGTGATTGGTTTTCCCTCAATAAAAAAGGTTTTCTTTTACTGGAAAATCCTTTGGGAAATTAAAGCAGTGAGAAATTCTCAAGTGCTCTCAATTATAATATCATGATATTCTTCCCTGTTTCAGATGTTCAAGTACAAGATCAAGGTGAGTGAGGGACATAGAGGATGGATGAAAAATCCAGAGATCTTGGAGAATTGCTCAACAGGTTTTCATTTCCCTTCACAATCTGGAGAACCAGTTCAGGTATTCTATTCTATTCTATGCTTGCAACTTTTATTGTGATGAATTGGAATTGTAATACTGAACCTTATTCTCCATGTTCTTTTTTTTTTCAAGGAAAAGGTGTTGCCGCTGAAGTTGCTGCATTTCTATAGACCTGAAGAGTAGAGTTGGGCACAAGTTTGAGTAGCCGAACCTTTCAATTGACTTTAGTTTCAGTTGTAGGATGTAGATTTTACTCTTAACAAAGGTCTTTAACCTGTTGTATAGGTAATTGCTATGATCCTTTCAAAACTACAAATAAACTCTTCAGGTAGCAGAAATAGGTTTTATTAGTTCATTTACTTTTGTGCATAGCTGTCTCATAAAACAATGCATTGACCTGTTGTCTAACAGGATGAATACATACATGATTGTGCATGGCTGACATTTCTGCTTTGTGTGTAAATGAATTGGTATGGAAGCCAATCGTGAATTTAAATTTAAATTGCTGAATTTATTACGCTGTCGATCAATTTTAAGCATCTTATTTCTTTGTGCCAGTCTGTTCTTGAATGAAGAATTATATATCGTCATCACATCTTGAATTTTGATGGTTAGCCTCCATTTGTCTGGCTGGCTTGAGGCTAATAATTGACGGTTCTTCTATTAGCTGTTAGCACGTACTTGCTCTTGTGCGGAGGCTGGAGATGTCTGTTTGTTTGTCATTGCATGGAGTTTTGAAGTTTGGTGCCGCTTTATGGGCTTGATGACAAGGCTCTGAATCATATGCTTGTTGGAAATCATATCGCTCTTGGATTGATGAACATAATTTGTTTTTTTTTTTTTTTTGTTCTCTTTTGTTCCTGCTGGCTACGTATTTAAGTATCTGGACTACCATTAACAATAATAATCTGCCTTAAGTTTGTCGTGTGATATGCTAATTATCCAGGCCATTTGTCACATCTCCCGTCCTGGACCAGGAATTGTTTTTTAGGTGATGTCACTTTGTTATCAAGTCTGACCATTCCATCAAAAAATGAAAAGTCTTCGACCATGTGCCTCAAGAAACTATGATCTCTACCTATTTCTCATGAAGAGCTGATGTCATGCAACTAGTTCAAAGTATCAAAGTCTGAGCAGCAGGTTAAATTAGTGCCCGTGGATGGGAATGTTTTGAGAGCCATGGGTATTGAAGCAGGTTTGGCTTGGCTGATCGACCTGGTGACTTGGTGACCTTGCTGAGTTTTTATTTATTTATTTACTTGCCTATTTTGGACATTGATTTTGGATATAGATTTTGTTGAACCTGCTTTGGCTTAGCGGTGACTCGATTAAATTTAGCAAATTAATTTGTCATCTAGTTAGCTTGACTAAACCCAAATGAAACTCAATTGGGGTTAACGCTAAAGAATTTTAAAAAATTAAAATAATATTGTTTTTTTATAAAAAATAATTATTTTGAGTTAAATTGAAATAATATTATTTAAAAAAATAATAATTAATTTGAGTTAAATTAAATTGACTTAATAATATAGTGATTTGAGCTGACAACTATATATTGAGCATCAAATGACTCATGATCCTAGTCTTATATAGCATTTCAAGTGTAGAGATACCAATACCATAGACATGCTAGGAGATGGTGGTGCATTAGAGGTTAAATTTGATACATAAACCATTTTTTATAGTTATTAAACTAGATTAATGATTCATATATTGTGAGCTAGAATAAACATTTTGTAATGTAGAAAAAAGATGTTCAAGTGATGGTAATGTTTTTAAAAAAGTAAGAAAAATTTAAGAGTTAGTCATTGACTTGATTGGATCTAATATATAAACTTATTTAATTTATTGATATGATAAAAAAAAGGCAATAGCAAAAGATAATCTAACAAAAAAATTAGTATGAGTCAACACGAGTTAACCCGTGACCCAAAGATAAAGATTGAAATAACCTTATAAAAAGAAAAAAGAAAAACTAATGAAGCCTAATCTATAATAAACCTAATATTGAAGGATGAAAATAAAAAAAAACCGTAAAAAGTGACCTAAAAAATTACTCAAGTCAACACAGAATAACTTTTTAAACCCGTGACCTAGGTCTTGAAGTCGGGATTACCCCACAAAAGAAAAACTAAAAGAAATATTATAAAACCAAATTCTCAATTAACAAAATGCTGAGAGATAAAATTGAAGAAAGAAAGTTTCAATAAAAAAAGAAGATCTAAAAGAAAACAAATAGCAATAAAAAAAATAACGATTAAATTTGATATAGAAATAAAATGAATCAAATGTTAAGAGATAAAATTGAAAAACAAATCCAATTAATAAAAGGATTTAAAACAAAACAAATAGTAATAAAAAGAATGAGAACCAAATCTAACAGATAAAAAAAAATTATTGAAGAGTTTCTTTGTTATAAATTATTTCAAATAAAACAAATAATAATTAAAAGAAAAGGGTTCAAATCTGAAGAAAAAACAAATTGAAAGTTTCTTTGAAAATTTATAGATCCATGCATGTAAATCAAGGAGAAGATAAAAAAATTTTTTGTTAGTGTCAAACCAGAAATATGTAAGCAATATGCGTCGTCTATGGATGAACATACCACCAAGACAATTCGTACACCATTACAGAAGCCACCGTTTGAGCCAATTATTTGCTCACGTGTCATCCAAATAACGTGTAGGGACATTAATTCCACATGTTGGTATCTAAATTGCACATGCCAACAATTTTTTGTTTATAAATTATATTTTATATTTATTAAAATATCAAATTTTCTTTAAGTCAACTTGATTATTACTAAAACAAAAAATAGAATGAAAAAAGTTAGTGGAAAAAGACCCTAGGTTCTTGTTAGATAATTCTTGTTTTTAAAGATGATTTAGTTATTTAAAAAAAAAAAACTGAATTATCCCCTCATCAATCTGATCATATCATTGTTTAAGAAATAAAAGATGTTTTTTTTTAGGATTCCTTGTGTTTGAATCCAAATGCAGCTTGACTTCTATCTTTCTTGTACCTTGAATTTGTATCTTGAAGCAATTGTGCAAGTTGATGAATAAAAACAAGTCAACTCAAAACTTATAATACGCACTTTATCCCAATATACAATTTAAAGTCAATGGTTTTACGTTTATGTAGATGTGACACTCTACCTGTACAAGTAAAATAAAAAAATAATAATAATAAAAATTATTATCACTAATATTAATCTATATGCTTAGAATACTAATTAATCATATCCAATTACAATTAGTCTCTTGACAAAAATGACCAGCCGGCCCCATCGGAATCCACATTTTAGTGAAAGAAAGTCTTCTCGGATTACCATTCGGCGGAAAAGAATGTACAGCAAGACCATTTTGCCGGCAAGTTATTCAAAAAAACATTACCTGTACCAAATCCCAGTTGACAAGCCGGCCCACCTTTCATGCGTAATAAACTTGGTCATTTTGCAGCATACTTTCTTTCCTATATATAACCCTTGTCTTGTCAAACATTAGGCACACAAGAAATGGCGTGCTCAAAGAGGTGCAAGAATTTCATATGCTTTCTAGTTGTTCTTGCGCTGGTTTTAACACTCCCCGGAAGTTCTCAGTCTAGGTCGCTGCTGCACATGAACGTCCCAGGATTCCAAGCTCAGAATTCATCACACGAGGCAACTCTTAGGAACCTTGCGGCGATGTTACCCAAAGGTGCACCCCTGCCACCTTCAGGACCTAGCCCTATCATCAACTGATTCAGTTTTAGACGTTCGATGATGGCATTTACTGAAGTCTCTGCGGATTCTCATGCATGATGAATAGGATGTTTACTAAGAGAGGTTAATTTATACTAGGTAGTGATGACCTAAGAGATTTTTGCTATATTCTTTGCTGTCTAGTTTATAGTACTACTGTCTACTCTCATAGAGGATTTATGCAAACATACTATATATAGATTCATTATTTTTATTTCTCATACCGCTTCTGCCTTTGGCCACACATTTCTTTTAATTCTAACTATCCAAGTGGGCTGCTATTATACTCCACTGCTTTAGTGTTCTTCTTCAAAGAAGCTAGAGATCAATTTGGAGCTCAAATGGACAACCTTCGTCCTACTTGGTTACAGTGACAAAAGCATCAAAGGTATTATGTGGGATGGGTTGTGTGTCAACATTAGATGGTGTGGTGGTCTTCCTAAGACATCGTGGTTAAGAAGTAATCAATTGTTGTGTGTCACATTTTATATCAGTTTAGTCAAGTACAGCTAGCAGGGAATTAGCAATTAAGTAGGTATGATTAGTTTTAGTTACTAAACTTCAGCCATACTGATCCCTCTGATCTCTCCCTCTGAAAAAACAAATCACTACAAAAAGAAAGGAACAAGATTAGCACTGCTAGCTACAAGCAAACAGCATGAAACTATCACAACAATATGAAAGCAAAATGCAAAAAAAAAAACACCCAACATAACTTCAAGTTTCTCAATAAGAAACTAGTCAAGCAAAGAGAATAGAGAAGCCACTGAAAGCTGCAAAACTCAGCTGCTAAAGATCAAAGCTGAATGTTATGTAGTTAATGGGAATATATAGTTCCTAGCAGACCCATTACTCATTTAAAAAACAATATTTCTCCTAGTTGTTTTGAAAGAGAACGTCCATGGAGAAAAAGACTTTTATATTATTATTTGATTTTAAATTTATATTTTGAGTCATGATATTAATTTTAATTATTAAATTATTATGAGTTTAAATCTTATTATTTTTATTTGAATTTTATTATTTTTATTTTTTTAATTAAAATTAATTAATAATACGAAGTAGTGTATAAGTGTTTACTTGCGAGAGTAAATGATAGTGTACTCTCCATTTGGATCGGCTGTGGAGAGTTTATTTAAAATGCCAAGAGACACCAACTTGAAAAGGCTAGGCCTTGCCGCCCTGATATGATATGGAAGATTAAAAGTCATACTTTCTTTAATAAATTATAATTGATTTAAATTCATAAGTGACTTTTTTCCAATAGCGATATAAAATTAGGTTGACTTCTTAATATTAGATGGTAATGCTTCTTAGTTATGGACAGAGAGAATGCTTGTTAGCATTAAAAACGAGGAGACACAGTTTTTTGCTTCAGAGAAGAACGTAAAGCCAGATGACAAGCTGACCAGCATTTCCTGCGTGGAAAAACCTGGTCATTTGCTGCATTGCTGCTATAGATAACCTGTTTGTCAAACTGGAGGTATTCAAAAAATGGGGTGCTTAAACAGGTGCAAGAATTTCATATGCTTCCTCTTTGTTATAGCTAGGGTTTGTGCTCTTATGCAAAGTTTTGAGGCTCGGCAGCTGCCTCAGAGGAAGATTTCAGGATTCCACACAGAAAACTGAGATGATGCGAGCTTTAGCCTCGGCGCAATGCTTACCAAAAGGTGCTCTATTACCACCATCTGGACCCAGCCCTCGCATCAACTGATCATATCTGTTAAGCAGTGCCGTTGCTTGATAGAGCCTTGCAAATTGATTTAAGAGCTCAATTCATGGACAATCCTATTTGGACGTTGCATTGTCATTAATTATAAGGATTAAGCGCGTTGTGACTTGTGTGCCTTTAAACTCATGTGAATTAGCAGACAGCTTGGTGTTCTTCCTGAGATATAATGATTAAGAAATAAGTAGTTGAGCTTTGTATATATATGCAGGATTTTGTACTGAAAATCTGCTTCTGAATAAGTGCATCAAAGGATTAACATTTAAGTGGGCATGAATAATTTCAGGTGCATAATACTTGAATTTCCTCAATGTTTTTTGATCCATTTATAAGGAATGAAAATTTAATATTAGTAAGGAAGAAACAAGACCAGCCCTTCAACAAGCCAGCAGTTTCGGCACTCCAAAAGTTACAAAGAGGAATTAAGCAACAGACTAGAAGAACATGAAAATCATGTCAAGAAGCTAAATTGAAGATATCATGAATAACATGAAAACCAAACAAAAACAAGCTACAAAAGTGACGACAAGTCTTGTCTATTTTCAGAAGCTGAAGAAAGAAAATTCTCAAACCTAATCCAAGCCAGCAAGAGACAGGTATAGTTTGACAGTTTTCAACTTAATCAAGATAGAATGATGGTTTCCAGCAGATGAAGCCTCTAGAATTTTACCCAATAGCTCGCTAGCAAGAAGCAAGTGTAGTTTGACTTTGTTTAAGAAAATATATTTCCTAGTAGTTGACATTCTTGAATGTGTTAACTATCAATCCACCGTGGTGCCACAAGCCTTTGAAGTCATGTGTTGTCCGCTATGATACGAAATATGTAAGGATATACTTTGTTTTATAGGTAAATGGAAATTGTTTAATTCTGAAGTGATTTTGTTCCATGGTGATATAAGATTAATAAAGGTCGACTTCTGCGCGCTTGATGTTAGTTGGTGTTGATGCTTCTAAGTTACATATGGACAGAAGTTGAGAGCGTTTTGTCATAAAAAAAAGGGGATGCATTTGGGCACCTTTTGGATTTAGAAATGTGCGGACAGATACTTTATCGGCTAGTTCATTGAATAAATAAATAATTTCACGTACCCAAATCCTTGTTGACAAGCCGCCCACATTTCATGCAAGCAAAACCTGGCCAATTTTCTGAAGGGCGCCTATAAATAACCTTGTCCTGTCAAACATTAGGCATACATAAAATGAGGGGCTCAAACAGCTGCCTGAATTTCATATGCTTCCTAGTTGCTCTATCTCTGGTTTGTGCACTCATGGGAAGTTCCCAGGCTCGGCCGCTGCATTGGGGGAAGCTTTCAGGATTCCAAACCGAGAACAGTTATGAGGCAGGCGTTAGAACCATTGGGGCAAAGCTTCCAAAAGGTGCACCACTGCCACCATCTGGACCTAGTCCTGCCATCAACTGAACCAATTTGTCTGCTCAACAATAGCATTGCTTATGTTGTGTTGTGGTGATATATGTCTCATATAGAATACATACTACGACGGAAACAGTCAAGTTATATTTGCCAGTTATGAACTGAGAGAGCTATTGTTGAATTCTTTTTCTTTTTTTGTATCTTCACCTAAGCAGTACTTAAGGTTGTCCGATTAATTTCATGTTGAAAATCTGTCTGATCAAGTACATCGAGGAATATAACAGCAAAGTAGGGGATGACCGGTTTTAAGTACAAAACTTCTAACATGATTTATCTTAATGAATGAAAAATTTAGACAATAACTAAGCAATTATAAGACTAGCACTACTACTAGCCAACAAATAATACACATCAAATATCACAGAATGGAGGTAAGCAGCAGATTTAGCACAAACAGGAAATTAATCTTATGCCACAAAGACATGAAACCATGATCAGGCTCTGTTGAGAATAAGATGAATGCTAACAAAAACTATTTAGATAAGTAAACAAGTCAAGTACTGAAGCAAATAAAGCAGCAATTCCTAACAGGAAAAGCAGCTGCAAAAGACTTCTATCATTGGATTGTCCAAGCTTCCTCTGCAAAACCTTTAAATTCATCACTTTTGCAAAAACAATGACATATATTTGATCCAATTAAATACAGTAGACTAGTCCCAACATCTTTTTCTTTAATTTTTGGATGATCGAAAGGTTTTCATTTTCAAAAGATAACCAAAATAGGAAATTTTCCTACTACAAAGAGTTGTATATTGTTAAACAATCCAAAAAAATAAAAACAAATACAAAAATAAAAAAGGAAAAAGTTAGGGTTTTATTAATACAACATAATGCAATCAAAATTAATAAGTTTAACTTAAATACAAAGAGACTATATATATGCTAAACAAATAAAACTGAAAAGAAAATATGAAGACTATTAATTCTACCCTTAAACAATAAAACAAAATAACCTTATATCTCTTAATATATCCCCTCAAACTCATGATGCGGCAGCTATAAGAATCAAGAGTTTGCTAACTAGAAAACAAAAACAGGAAATAGAATGCGATTTGGTAAAGAAATCTGCAATCTGCAAAGAAGAAGGAACAAAGGGCGAAGTAATTGTGCCATGCTTGAAATGATAACGAATAAGATGACAATCGATCTTAATGTGCTTAGTTTATTCATGAAAAAATAAGTTGTGAGCAATTTGAATAGAACTTTAATTGTCACAATACATAAGAGTGAGACGAGAAAGAGAAACTCGCATATCTGCAAGTAACCAACGTAACCAAACAATCTCTTTGGTAGTAAATGTCATAACACGATATTCAGCTTCGGTTGAAGATTGAGAAACAATAGATTGTTTCTTACTCTTCCAAGAAATATAAGAATTACTCAAAAAGATATAAAAACCAGTAACATACTTGCAATCTGTGGGATCACTGTCATGATCAACATCAGAGTATGCACGTAGTTCTAAGAAAAAGGTGGATGAAAATAAAAGACTTTGAAAGACTGTACCCTAAAAATATCTCAAAATACGAAGAGCAGCTGCCCAATGAACAGTAGTAGGAGAAGTAACAAACTGACTAACAACATGAACAACATAGGTAATATTTGGACGAGTAATAGTGAGATATACCAAGCTTCCAATAATAGTATGGTATAAAGTAGGATATGAAAAAAGTAAACTATTAGAAGAAGAATACTTTGCATTAACCTCAATAGGAGTATCTATAATTTTATTATCAGTAAGTTTAGCCTGCTCAAGAATATCTACAACATTTTTTTAACGAGAAAGAAGATAATTTCTAGGTGAGTAGGTTATCTCAATACCCAAGAAATATCATAAAGAACCCAAATCCTTTATTTCAAACTTCTAGCAAACTCTTTCTTCAAAACTGAAATACCATTAATATCATTATCAATAATATTCATGTCATCAATATCTGCATCGGTGCACTTAACAAAAAGAGCAGAATCATGAGTACTAGAAACAAATCTAAAGGAAGAGATCACAATAGAAAATTTCTCAAACAAGTACGAGGTGGTTGTTTAAGACCATATAACACTTTCTTGAGCTTGCAAACATACCTATAGTCATGTGAAACACTAGGAGGGGGCACCATATAAACTTCTTCTTGAAGATCTTCATTCAAAAAGGTATTTTTAACATCAAGTTGAGAGACATGCCACTGACAAACCAAAGCTACTACAATAAAAGTATGAATAGTAGTCATTTTTGCAACAGAAGAAAATGTCTCCTCATAATACATACTATACTGTTGAGAGTTTTCTTTTGCAATCAACCTAGCTTTGTATCGCTCAATAGATCTATCAGAATTATTCTTGATCTTATACACCCAATGACAACCAATTACACTCTTACAAGGAGGTAGAGGAACCAAATCCCAAGTATCTGTCTTATGCAAAGCTAAAAGTTCTTCATCCATAGCTTACTGCCAAATAAGATCAAGAATTTTCTTTTTATAGGAAGAAGTCTCAGAGAGACAATGAATAAAAGCTAAAAAAAAAGTAAAAGATGAAGAATAACAAGAATAGAAAAAATCTAGTAACTTTATGGATTTACGAATGCATATGGATTGACGTAGAGGTGGATTCACAACCTCAAACAGAGCTTGAGGGACCATAGAAGAAAAGGGAGCAGGTGTAGGTGTACCGGAGAGTAAAAGTGGCAATACCCGAGAGAATGGTCACATTTAATTGGTTGAGTAGAATGTAAAGGTAATGGGGGTAAGAATGTAAGAATGAGGATTTGAAATACTAGAAACTCGAGATGATAAATTATCAGAATATTTAAAAAAGGATCTATACGAATAAGATCAAATCTAGTTAAGCTATGAGTAGTGGATAGAATAGAAAAGAAAGGTATATGGTCGAAAAAGACAACATGACGAGACATAAAGTTTTTGAGTTGTTGGATCAAAATAATGATACTCCTTTTTACCTTCACCATAACCAAGAAAGACATAAATAACAGATTGAGAGGACAACTTGCTGTGTTTTTAATGAGCATGAAGAACGAAACAAGTACAACCAAAAACTCAAAAAAAATAATCATGGGCATACCTATACAACTTTTTGAAAGGAGAAAAACCTGAAATGTGAGAAGATGAAATTGTATAAATCAAACCTACAACAATAAGAACAACACCCCAAAACACACTAGGAACAGAAGCAGACAACAAGGGAGAACGAGCAGTTTCAACAATGTGTTTATTTTTTCTTTCAAAGAACGCTATTTTGCTTAGTAGTATCTGTACACGAAATTTGGTGAATAGTTCCATCTAGGGCAAGGAACTCATAAAATTTATTAAAGGTGTATTCCCTATCCAAATCACACCTAAAACATTTGATAACAGTAGAATATTGAGTTTTAACATGAGCGTGAAAGGCTATATATGTCAAGGAATTCAGATTGATGTTACATTAAATAAATCCAATAATAACAAGTATGATCATCAATAAAAAAAATATAATATCGAGACCCTCCTTTTGTGGTAACAGGAGAAGGTCCCCATACATCAGAATGAATCAAATCAAATGGAGAAGAAGAAATAGAAATACTTCGATTAAAAGGTAAAGCAAACAATTTTACCAGTTTACATCCACTATAATCAGAAATATCACAAGTTTGCAAATTTTCTAAAGCTCTAGTGGATGCCAAAAATCTCAAACGAGAAGACAAAACATGATCTAGATGAAAATGCTATAAATAAAAACTAGAAGAAGAAGAACTCAAACAAAAAGAAGACAAGTCAACACTAGTAGCAGTAGCAACTGGCATACTAGTAGTAGCAACAATTGTCACTTTTAACTCATCCAAAATATATAGTCCCCCCTTCCTATGGCCTGTCCCAATCAACTATTGGGATTGCAGACCCTGCACACAACAACAAAAAAGAGAGGAAAAGATGACTAAATAATTACCATAATTGCATAAGCCGACGACCAATAAAAGCAAGATTCAATGTGAGTTTGGAATAAAGTAAAAATTAAGAAGAAAAAAGTGAGGTATGACAACAAAACCAACACTTGTTAAAGGCTTAAAAGTGCCATTAGCAGTTATGACAAGAATAGAAAATGAAAAAGACACAGAAGCAAAAGATAAAGAATTTGGAGATATATATGATGTGAAATACCAGAATCTAAGACTCATTCAGAATGTGACATATCTAAAGAACTATGAGGCAACTGGTCTATGGAAGAAGAAACAGATATAGATTGTGGATGTAATGAGAGAAACTTCTTAAATTGTTTAGTTAGAGTACTATGATTGATGAAAGAATTTGATGAAACTACTGTTGCAGTATTAGACTGTGGTGGTTTGTAATCATAAGGTGGTCTAGGAGCATTAAAACAATTCTTCTAAATATTCAATGAAAATAATTTATTTTTTTTTATTGTGAAGTTTTTATAAAAATTTAGTAAATTAATTATTCATTTATTTTATATACAATCACATAAAAATTATCAAGATATATTTTTTTTATTGAAATTTGATTTTTGAATCATGATATAATTTAATTAGAAAATTAATGCTATTTATGAATAA